>OX421896.1:29878917-31334750 GCA_949128065.1 Beris chalybata | reverse complement strand
TAAAACGCCGTTTTAAACGTTCACTTCTTATACTATGTTCAGACTACGAGATTAACGCTTTTAAATCAAGTTAAACGCGTTGAAAACATTTCCCGAACGCGTTTACGAAAACACGTAGCTACAACGCGTTTTATCGAAAACATGTACTGCAACCCTCGTGGAAATCGAAGTAAACTTTGAAGAAAAAAAAAACATTTAATTCTGTAGAAACTCAATTTTGTGCTTGTGCAATGACTGTATTAGGTAAATAATTCCCTTTCCTTTGCTGCTATACAAACATTTTTGTTTCAAATAATTTAGAAAGCAGAAATGTGCTAATGAAACACTGCTGAATGTCTAATTGTCAAAACAAATCACATCAAGCTATCATATATCAAAATAAAACGAGTTGCCTAGTCTGAACACTACTTTTGTAACCCGTTTATTTAGGCTTCTTAAACAGGTTTAAAACGCATAGCCTGTTAGGGTGTTAACTAGACTACCGCGTGTAGCTAAAACGATGAAGTTTTAATAATAATGCATTTCTGAGAAAGACATTTTTAGTAATTTTTATGAAAAATTGGATTTGATTGTACATATATTGTTGTGCGAGCTGTACAACTATAATCAGAAGAGATTAGTATCAATCGCTTCTGATTATAGATGTACTGCTCACACAACAATATGCACTCTGTCAATGTACGACATCTGAGATATGTTATTAATCTAAAGGTTCTGTTCCAAAACTTATTATAGTACCTTTGTCTCATTGGTACACACGTATGAATTCGAAAAATTGTGGTTTACAATGTCAAATTACATTTCTTTTATGGAAATTTACAGTTCCGCATCGTAAATCTTTTCGAATGTTTAGCAGTCTTATATACATGAACGGGCGTTAATGGGCGATATCCTTAGACTCCTTCGGGTACCTTCCATACAAGAGTCCTTAAAACACATTTTCACAATTATTGCTCGAATGCTTCCAGTTAGGAACTTGAAATTTTGCATACTTAAGGCTTACAATCTTTGAATCGAAAGTTACGAATATGATGCAAATCGAATGAGTCCTTCGTATAGCAGCCTAGAAAAGTCCTTCAAAAATGTATGCATGTTACTGAATCTACTATAACTCCAGAACGAGTTAAAGCAGGAATTTAAAATCTTACAGGAATTAGTCTTATACCAAAACCAAGACGGAGTTCATTAATTAGCGCAATCCGTTGACTCCTTCAGGTAGCTGTCATACAAAAGTCCTTAATAAACATGTTCACCAATATTGAACGATAACTTTAGAACGCTTTAAGTTACGACTTTGAAATTTTATACGCATTAATTTTATAATAGTCACAGCTGATACTATTAATATCAAAAATATCCCATAAGTCCTTCATGTAGTTACCATACAAAAATTCTGTAAAATGTCCTAACTTACTGTAAAATGTACTAACTTACTCACTATAAATCAAAAAATCGATTAGCCACTATACAATAGTTTCTACCTGTAAGTAAAAGGTCATGTAATAATTGCTTGTGTACTCATTCTTTTGATATATTTCCAACTAAAATATAAATCGGAGTTCAGTATTTCATCTAGAGTATCATACGATTGGCTTGCAGCCGATCGTGACTGCGTTATGTTTTCTAGAGCTAATAATCCCAATATATATAGCTTCAAATGTAATTAAACGGATATTAAAAGACACAGACCACTGACTCCTTTTGTATGTACGGAAATCTTTTTATCGTTCCGGTAAAAGTTCATCCTAAGCACATCAACAATCGGAGAACGATTTGTATTTATGGCACTTAATAAAAAAAAAACTATTACTGTGATCCAGTTCCTTCTGATCGTAGAAAAGTGCCGTCAAACATAACTCGGAGCTCTAAACAAAATAGAAAAACACATAAGGATGATACCAGCAATCATTACAGTCGTTCTAGAAAGGAGGATGGTATCTTGTATCCTATAAGCAGTTAAATGTAATTATGATGTACATAAATACTATATAAACCAAGAATGTTCTAGTCAGCAAAATTTCATCAGAAAGGACTTATAGGTAGCTTAAGTATTTTAAGAAGAATGAAATTACTCATTCAATTTGCCAAGTGTTGATCAATGAGATAAGTAGGAAATTCCTTGAAAGTAAACACTCACAGGTTGGATGTAGGAAAATCCTAAAATTGGTTGTAGGCTATTATATAAAAGCTCAGCCGAAGTTAAAGCGCATATCTTATCAAACCTAATGCCGGTTTTCCACCAAACGGACAAAACAGAAACTCAGCAAAAGCTCGTGTCGAAAAAAATAAGACTTCGAGTTTTCATCATTTTTTTACAAACTCGTGCTTTTTTCGACAGTTTCTGTTCTGTTTTTCGTGTCCCGAACAGAACCGGTAACTTCAAA
This sequence comes from Beris chalybata, assembly GCA_949128065.1. Classification (NCBI taxonomy): domain Eukaryota; kingdom Metazoa; phylum Arthropoda; class Insecta; order Diptera; family Stratiomyidae; genus Beris; species Beris chalybata. The sequence continues at coordinate 31,332,366 of OX421896.1, read as the reverse complement.
AGGTTTCGGTGTGTTTTCAATCTGAGTCCGCTTTGTGGAAACACTGAAGTTGTGTTTTGTTCAGTTTGTGTTTTTTGGTTTAAGAGAGAGTAACTTTTCCGTGCGCTTTGTTCGCTCAGTTGAAACAGACTCAGAACAAAAATAAAACTGCAACAAAACACTGTCAGTTTGGTTGAAACAGTGTTTTGAATTTGTTCGAGTTCGTGTTTTGGATATCCGTGCTTTCAAAAACATGAACAAAACAATAACTTTACTTGTTTGGTGGGAAACTGGCATAAGAGATAAGGCGAAAATTGTGAAAAGGAATGCCACTCCCTTACACTCAATTGGGGCTGGGGGTACATATAATATTTGAAAATCCGGAACGAAGTTTTAAGACAAGTATACTCGTAGTAAAAACCAATTCGATCTTTTATCGCTCCCAAGATTCGCGACAACGTGTTCAACCGTTTTATAAATAAAACCTTTAATAAATTAAATCTTGAGAGCGGCTTTAAAGCAAATAACAAATAAACTGATGGACGTGAAATATTATTCGATATCTAATCACACCTGAGGGGAATGGCTGAAGTCGTGAAAATGTATAGTACCTCCTTACACCTCCGTTAGGGATCAAATATCAAGAAATCCTGAAAACTTGTTTGTTTGTGTTTACATGGAGATTCCGTGTAATAAGAAAATAATTCAGTATTTCAGAAGAATAAGGGCCGTATTATTCACTTTGAATTATTTATAACTGCTGGGTAATTCCGGTTTTTTCTGAAGAAAAACCGGTTTTTAATCAGAAGTTATAAATAATCCGAGGTGAAAAATACGGCCCTAAGAGATAGTATAATGTAGATTGCAATTTCGAGTATGTTTTCTAGAAGTCTTGGCTTGGCGCGCTGTGCTGACAGATATGCCCGAAGCTGGACTTAAAAGCTGTGCAGGACTGAATTTACTTAAAAGGAAGAGAATCAGCACCACAGTAAGTGTCCTGACCGGACACTTTTTTGTAATCCGGCATGCCAAAGACGGCGGATCTTTGCAAACGATTTTCTGTAGAAGCTGCCTGGATGAGGAGAAAGAGGATACAGTATTTAATCTTCTCTGTACCTGTCCAGCTCTATTCACAAGAAGGATAGCTCAACTTGGAGCTTACTTCTTCAACAGTCTTAGTTACCTTGTCGTATCGGAGATTACGAGAATTGCTTCATTACATTAAGCATAATGATCCAGTGAGTAGAACCAGATTTAATGATTCTGTGTTAAGACACTCTAAAAAGTGATTGTAAAAGCATACTTAAAATATATGTATAAAATACACATTTTTTGAGTAAATAATGCGAATTTACTCATTTGTGGTGCGATTCCAGTTTTGTTCCAAAAATGTTTTAATTTGACACAAGAAATGTGTATAATAATTTTTTATGTTAATTTACACAATCGAGTCGGAAAAACAACACTTTATTGTGTATTAAGTTGCAACATTGGCGTAAGTAAGAACCGTCTCATTACGTCATTCAGTTTCAATACGCACCTTTAAGCAGTTTCATTCTATCATTCACACAACAGACAACAGCAAAGTGGCGTCGTTCAAACAACGGTATGGCGTCTTTTCAAATTTTTGTTTTATCATTCAAACAACGGTAAAGTGTATTATTGGATCCTAACAGAATTAATTTATGTGATATATGGATTAATTATAGTTATCAGATCATTATTATTGTGGCAAATTGAAGGTAATTCATTGGAACAGTGCATGCAGTGTCAATCCTATTGATAGGAGAATTTTGTTCATTTTCATCAATTCATCAATCATATTTTTTGTCATTCAAACAACGGTAAGGTGCATCACTAAATCCAAACAAGATATTAATATGATATGTTGATTAATTACAGACCCCAGATCATTGCCACTGTAGTAAATTACAGATAATTCTTTGGAACCGTGCGTGCTGCGTTTCTGTTATTGGTGGGAGGAACATTTTGATTTCCAGAAAGTGCCATTCCTTAATTTCACCATATAATAATGAATACGATTGAAGAGTTATACAATTGTCGAATTTTTGCATAAAAATTTAAGTCTAGGAATATTAAGGAAATAAGGACACTTAAAAATTGCGTGAAAGTTGTTAAAAATAAATTTACATTAAGATCCTATATATACAGAAATCATCATAGCAGAATTCAAGGGAACTCCTCTTTTAATGTTAATCACGAATCTGCACTAGAGATAAGAGAAAATAAGTTAGAGATAAACGAAAACTCTTTTGTTGATCAAGATAATATTGTTTCTGAAAATGCTTTTGCATCATTGTTTCTTGATTTGAAGTTTAGATTCAAAGTTATCGATTCTGCCTTACAGTTCCTATTGCTGTATTATTTATAATACAGTATTGTTATCGATTTTTAAAAAAAAAAAATTTGCTGCCCTCAAAATTTTTTTGTCCACGTTTCATGACTAGTAGACGCGAAAAAAGCAATAAAAATTTTCACTCCGTCTGTACGCCGTACGCCGTACGTCGACCGCCCCAAAATCTTTGAAGGCTCGTAGCTCTCAAACCAGTGAAGCTATTAAATTAAAATATTTTCTAAGAATAGACTTGGTGGACTTCTTGAATTGACATTATTTTCAGGGGAGGAGGTGTAAGGGGGAAGGCGGGGTAAGCGTTTTAGACGAAAAATTTTGGTTTCTAGATCTCAGGAACCGCTTGTGTTAGGAGGCTGAAACATAGAATTTCTATAGAACTTTGATAATGGACCCATTTACAAAGAAAAAAACAGATATGGGTGAAGGGGTGTGGGAGTGGAGGGGGAAGCAATGCGTCCGAAACGCAAAAAAGTCGAGATCGACACATTCTAAAATCTATATCTCCTAAACCGTTAATAGCAAGCAACTAAAACTTAACAAATATCTGTAGTTATACTAGGAGAATAGATTGAAACAAAATTTTTGGGTGGGGGTAGTGGCGTACGGGGGTGGGGGTTGAAATACTTAACATTACAATATCTCCCAAACCAGTGGCACCAGAAAAACAAAATTCGGTTTGGATACAAAGCTTGATAAATAAAGATTGCTCAAAGTAAAATCTTTGAAGGGGGCGGGGGAGTACGTAAGTGGAGGGGATAAGAATTTTTCAAAAATAACACGTTTCATATCTCAATAACAGTGTAAGATGGTTGCTTCAAATTTTTACCAAAAGTAGGCCTAATAGAACCCTAGTAGGGAAAAAAAGTTTGGGGGTGTGGGTGTAGAGGGTGAGGGTGGGGAAGGGTGAGAAAGAAAAAGTTCCGATGCTTATATCTTAAGAATCTATAATGATAGGAAGCTGAAACTTGGTATTTAGATAGAGCTATAGTAGTGGCATGGTGGAAAAATAAAATTTTTTTTAGGGGTAGTATGGTAAGGTGGTGGGGGGTGTTTTTCCTTACTTTAGAACGGCTTATGCTGTTAAGTTGAAACTCGGTACGTATATGTAAATTAACTAGAAAAATAATTCTGATAAAAAAAAATTTGAGTATTCATTGGCGTTCAGAAGGGGGGGGCAGAAAAAAATATCGGTTAGTATAAAATGCATATATTTTCACGATTTTCGTTATATCTACTAGGTCTTTCGAAATATTGAGTTCATTTTTTTTCTACGCATTCTTCATGTGAATACCTAGAAAGTGTTTTCAAGATTTTTTGAAATTCGACCCCTAAGAGGGTGTAAACTGGTTGTATACTTTTTCATGAATTCCACCATGTTTCTCAGGTCTGATCAGATATCGAATATCTTTTCACTTCCCCAGGTTTGTTCAATAATCACCTATTTTTAAGTTTTGTTTTTTTTCAACCTCTAGACCGCATCCCGGAATATGACCCAATTATTTAATTCATATGTTACACCCTTTTCTAACCGCTTCCCGAACTTTTTGTTAGGGTTTCAGTCACATAGTAACATACACCGCATCCCCGAATTGAACGCGTTCTGAACTTCTGCCGGAAAAATAATACAGTTGCGCCCAGACTGTTGGCAGATTTTTCAATGAAATCTCTGAAATTTTAATTCTTGATAACTCTAGAAGAGAGGAAAAGTTAAAACAACTTTATGCACTGTACAATCTGTCATTTAATAGTGCGGCACTATTCAAATTAATTAAAATTGATGACTTGAAGAGTGACTTATCTCATTTCAATTACTAACAAATAACTTCATTGAATTAAAAAAAATTTGGGTTACTAAAAAATTATTTTATAAATGTATCTCATTCGAAAATACGTTGTAATAATTTTTTCTAATGGCTACGGTATATTGCCGCACCCTGCACTGTCGTATCGGCTCTGAATTACCTTACATAGGTATATGAAATCATTCAGTAAGTTTACACATTTTTTATTGTTCAAATATACCTTTTATATATTCATTTCTATAATATAAAAAGAGTTAAATTTACATCAAAAATTGTGTAAGATAGTACACAATTAATTAAGTCTAGCTTATGCATTTATGCACTGATGTAATTTTACTTCAATTTTATAAGTTATTTGATTGCCATTTAAAATCATGGTAAAATCCAACAAATTTTTGTTAGAGTGTACCTATGTACCTACCATACAGGCTCGTGCGAAGGATTAAATGCAGAGGGGGGGGGGGTTATCAAGTTCCCACCATACTGAATGCGATGACCTAAAAAAAAGGTCATCACTTCCTAACGAAAATAGGCTAATGAAGGGGGGGGGGGAGGGGTTTGGCCGGTCCCAAAGTGATTACAATAAGCAGCATCCACTGTATGTATATGCATTCTATTTTCACAGATCACTTTTTTCGTCCCCCTTCCGAATGCCAATGGATATTAGATTTTTTTTCAACAAAATTACTTTTCTAGTTAATTTCATACATACCGAGTTTCAACTTTCTAACACAATCTTTTCTATAATCAGGAAAACATTCCCCACGGTACGAGGGTGGGGAAAAAAAAAGTTACATTTTTGCAACATACCACTACTACCTTACCTTACCTTACGATGGCGCTACATACCGCCTCCAGCCTTCACGGTTCAGTGACCGCGTGCTCCAGTGCATCTTAGAAAGTGTTTTGCTGTCTGCGTTAATAGAGTCCTGCGTAACAGCGTTGAAACTATTACAGACGGATGTTGACGTAGAGATAAACTGCATTTTTTATGCTTTTTTGGTGTCTACTGCTCCTGAAACGTACAACACAATAATTAGAATTATTTTATAATTGCTCTTTTACATAATTTTGTCCACTCCGTCACCTACGCCCTGATATGAACTCTAACTTTCAACTTCCTAGAGTAATCCCGAAATATACCATCAAATTTTTCGTCGAATACCTTTCAACATCAAACCACGTCAGCCAGAAGCCCGACTTTAAATTGCTTAAAACCATATCATCAGTTGCACTCAAGCTATGGGACTCCAAAGGAGCATCCGTGGCCATTTGGTTTTTAAATTTCATGAAATGAAAACAAATATAACGTATAGAATCCCACCCTTCATTGTCATTATGGATATCGAACGTATGAATATCAACTAATAGATTCATTAGTTGGCGTATTCCCTGTGAATACTGCCAGAATGTTTCAAACTTCGGGAATGTTTTTGAAACCTTTTTTATTCAAATTTTAAATATAGGAAAAACTCTCATTGGTTCGTAAATTATGCATGGCATTATATTACAAAGTCGTTTGGGGTAATTTATTGTTACTGAAAGAATAATTTAATTATTAATTTCAATTCTCTGTAATACAACACTCCCTTAAAAAAAGCTTAATCAATCAACTTGAAGGCTACTACAACAATTTGGTTTTATCTTATACGAAGCGTAATATCTTAAATGTGAAGAATGTATCTAAAAGAGCTGAGAATATTAAAAAGTCCGTGTCTCCTTAATTGGTATTTAATTATCAATTAGCTTAAATTAGCTTTTTTTCATGAAACGTGAAATTAATATACTTATATTGCCAAAAGTTGGCAAATATTTTGAATAACCAAAATAATTGAATTGAGTTTAAACTCCTACAAATTGCACAGCTTAATGTAATCAATTTCGCAAGGATATGCTTAATCATATATGAATAAATTATTATAGAATATTGAAACCAAAAACACCACAAATACCGAATCCTGCGGTTATCTTCGCATTTAAATGAAATTGTGGAAAATCTTGTGGCATAAATCAATGACTAGAAAACATGAGTAATAACCAGGACATGTTCAAGTAGAAAAGTTGGGGTATTTTCTTTAAAGACCAAAGAAATCAATACAGCTCCATCTTTTCAAAATGTAATATATTAACGGAAGTAAGCCAGGATAGGACACTACTTTGACTGGTGCTAATCAAAGCGAACGGCAGATGAAAATGACATTTTTTTTCTTATCTTGACTGATTTTGTAAATGATGTATCATACCGATTGACCACGTTGTGAACGGAAACTTTGGAGTGGTTATTTCGACTTAAAAAAAACTGAAGGAAGGTTTCGGGAATCGGGAAGCGATTCCGCCTTAAATAGGAATGTAGGAGCGACGTGCTTGCGGCTTCTGGCCGAGAAACAGCCCCGTTTACACATTCCTGACAAGATGTCTCGGATTGGTTTACATTCCTGATATATCTTTAGTATGTACAACAAAAATTTCACGCTGACTTATCTCAAGTAAAAGATTACTTGAGAGGAGACTGAAATGCATCCAACCATAGAGATATATGTATATACTTTAGATGACAAGCAGGGATTGAGTTGAAGGCGGACATCGTCGCATTCAATTGCACGTAAAAGAACAACAAATTGGCATAGCGCTCCTGTTCTCACACACACGCCAAAACAACAACAATTTGATATAACGAACCAGTTATGTTTCCCTTTTCACCGTGTTTTTGGCTTCAAAGCGCTTTATACAAAACCGGTGGCTGTCGTCTCCACTAGCTCTATGATCCAACCTATTACGCAATACGCAGCAACAAATGGTGCTACCAAAGACTATCTATAACAAGAGTGGACACTACGCAGTGTTTTTGTTCCAAACACGATCCGCGTAGTAGAGAGGTCACTGTTTTGAGAGTGACGAATCGCTCAATATTACTTTAGAAAGGGGATAATGTCATGAATAAAAGAATAATAGATTGCGACACACGCACCTTATGTGACGTCACTAAGAGCGTTCGATTATGGTTGCATTCTCCACTATATGCCTCTACTAGATGTATCGTCTTAGCAACTGTCTGTTATTTATCAATTTATATGAAAATGAACGCTCTTGGTGACGTGATGAGCAAGACTTTTCCCATTTTCTTCGCTAACTGTCGCAATCTCTTTTTCTTTGATTCATGGGATAATGTGACTTCATCAAAGAGCCACCAATTGTATTCGACTTAAGGGTGAACTTATCGATCTTATTTTAAACAATTTTCTTTTTTACTCAGAATAAGAAGTCTAAAGTTACGAGGTGATACTACCTTGTCCAGGAGATCAAACATAAGTTCCTCAGTTTCACAAAACCAATTTACTGAACTCAACCATCTGTTGGACAAATAAAGATCAAGGTGTGGTTGCCAAAGACAATTAATGTGTTCACCGCGCAAAGCCTTTTGCTTCTCATCAGCAATATTTTCCTGTTACCATTGAAAGCCTTGCTTTTCTTTTAGATTGAGTAGAGTAAGACGAGACAATTTCTCTCATGGCTGCCAACCTTTTAAACAGCTGAATGAAGCATCTTTCCGCTAATTTTTTTTTGAATAAATCATTATTGCCTCTTTCTCTGATTTCACGTAATAGTCCAATATGTTCCACTGATGATTTCAAGTAATGCATTCGTAATTTGGTCATGGTGGTGCGAACGAAACGGTTGGGAAACTTCAAATCGGTATCTGGGCATTACACCACCAAATGCATACTGAACTACATACTCGTAGGTGTTAATCGCTCATATCTAATTCTTTCCTGAAAGATGAGTCTTCAGCACTGGATTGACTCTTAGCAATAACTCAATTCCGAAAGTGTCGGACAGGAGTTCCATATCTCTGCAAAATTCCAAGATACGAGAACTCGCAGCGGTCTATAATGGGGATATGATCCAAAGCTATATGCGATATGTGGCTCGAGAATATCCCTACGAATATCCGGATATCCAGGCTAAAGGAATGTGTGTCTCCAGTCCTTAGAGATTTTGTTTTCTGGCGAGAGAACATTCATCAACTAGGACCGGTATCGCTACCTGAGTGGTCAAGGACCAAAATTGTTCGGTTTAATTTGAAAGTAAATGAGGACTTACTGCAGAAAGAATCCTATAATCTAGACTATGTTAATTAAGTGATTACGTACCATATCGAATTATTGTCGTTAATGGCCCAATATAATTAATGAGATGAAGAGAGCACATACATAAATAGATATAACCTCTTGTCGGATCTTTTTAAAGCATCAAATATTCACCTACATTTTTATTGATTTCGTCCGAAAATAAATCAGTTCACTGGGTGAAAACTGCCAGAAAAATTGATTTAGTAGGTATACTCCTCGTACATTGCCATTTTTTCATATCAAGCGTACATCCGAAATTGGAAAGTTATTCAACGATAAATCGAAATGCCACCCAACTGCAATGTACATTGCACTCTGTACTATTCCAATTTGAATTCAATCAGGTTTGAATCAATCAACTACATATGTACGAATTTCATATTAAACACGTGATGCATTCTTGGTTTATTCATTAATTGGATTATTTCGACAGAGCGCTTGATTAGCTTCATGTAATGCATTCACAGTCTGTAAATTTATAATGTGGTTTAAATTACTGAAAATTTAAAAGATAGGGGCATTTTTTATCAGTGTTTTTGTATGGCACTACATGCCAAGCAATCGATGATATTCCAGCGTACTCTGCTCACATCTTTAAGAAGCTATGACCTTTAATGTACGCATGTGATATTGTTCATACCTTTCTGATGAAAAAGTTGAAAGGTATGATTTTAATATACCAAAATCAGACCTAATTTCGGCCTATCGATAAGTCCGAAATGTCCAACAGAATGTTGATCATAAAGCAGGGAATACACTATACAACGGTTGTACCAACTGTTGGCTTTTATGCGACGATTGTATCGTGTATGCTCTTATAAACAACGGTTGGGCCAATATCGCACGGTTGTATGCTCTGAACCGAAAACCGGCGGTGGCATGCGTTAGGTTGTATACATATTGTATAGTGTATTATCATGAATACAACTGTTGTAGCGATTTCATTCCTAACCTTTTAGTGCTTCTCTGTTGTCAAATAGTGTATTGGGAATAACAATGAAATCTGGTTGCAAGAAAATTGTAAGCAAATCGTATCGTGTGTGCCATGCATACAACCGATAGACAGATATCGCAGCAACACACGTCGGTACGAACGTTGTATCGTGTATTCCCTGCTTAACACACGATTTACGGCATGTTTTAGTTCTGATAACCGAATGTGTGTTCCGTCAACCGAATATGTGTTGCGGTAACTTAGATAATCCACAGTAAGTTAAGTTGCACATAGTGAAATGGAAATGAAAGGTCTTCTGTGGCGCAGTGGCTACGCGCGCCAATTCAAAAACATTCAACACCGAGTTCGATTCCTACATATAGGTTGTATTAAGTCAGTTCGTGAGAAATAATATTTGAAGTAGAAAAATAGTATCCTCTGCGTAGCAAAAGAGAATTCAGTGTAGGATTTAACACAAGTAACATTTTTTTTAGATATTACTAGTATGGTGAGAGTCAGACCAAAGTAGTACCATTCCCCAATTATGTGGCGAGTACCGCAACTAAATGTTGTCGCTTGCTCATGTCAGATACTGTCAAATCATACTATATGTGCAGTGTATCATATGCATTTTATTTTTTTTTTTATTTTCAAAAATAATTATATATATATAAATATACAAAAATTATTATTAACAGCGCTAGTGACTAGGACCTTCGGCTTAGATTTGTTACAAGTTAAATTTGATGTGTATCATATGCAGCTAGTTTCAATACTATGATTTCAATACCATGGTTTGTATATAGGGTATGATTCATGAAGGACTCGCATATTGGTTGGATGTGCATATCGTGAATACCATCATGGAACGGTCAGGTATAGTTCATAGCTGTGATAGCATTGATTCATATCTGAATCATGCCTATTTTTCCTGCTGGGTTCTTGGCAACTTTTTAAGGAGTTGTTCTTTGATATATCTTGAAAAAATAAATGTTTTACGATTTTTTAATATCCGCGGAGTTAGTGGTCAAAAAACCCTTTCCGACATGAACCCCAAAACATGTAAACTGTTATATCTTCAAAGCTTATAATCAAAATTTTAGAAGCGCAAAATCTTTCAATTAAATTTGAAAGTTAATGAAGACATACTACAAAAATGCTCCTGTGAAAATTGCACATTTTTTTCACGAATTTCAATATATTCCTTAGGTCTTCTGGAAAATTGAATTAATTTTGTATTTTTTGTAAGATCTATTACATGATTTCTGTCAAGTTCAAACCTTATGGAGGGGTTAATTTTATTTTCACGAATTGCCTTAGGTCTGATAAGAAATTGAATAGGTTTTTACTTCTACAGGTTTTTCTATTTAGTCACCTAAAAATCGATTTCAGAATTCATTGCATAGATATGATTGAATTTGTGAATGCATGTACAGCCCTTCTACATCTTCTTTAAATTTGTATGTAAAAGGTAATCTTGTTGTTACGAATTCCGTCATATCTCTTAAGTATGATAAGATATCGAATTGGGTTTTTTCTTCCACGAACGTTTTATATTATTGCCTAAGAACTGTTTTTTGGATTTTCCGAAATTTAGCCCTCCGGTATGAGCTAAGGGGTTGCAAACGTTTTTACGAATTTAAATGTGATCAATTATCGGATTGGTTCTTACTTCAAATCTCGTAGTTGAAATGATTGATTTTTATGGGCTTTTAATGTAATCACATAAAAAATCATTTGAGAATTCTTTGATTTTCAAACCCCAAATGAGCGTAAAGGGATTTTCAATAGATACAGATTTTTACAACATTAAATGTTGGCAACTAATTGCCAACAAGGGATATTGTAAATTTACATGTCTCAAAACTACTTACATTTCCCCTGTAAAATTAAAATTCGGAAATGTAATAAATACATACATGGCTTTGTAAAATTACATTTGAACCCCTAAAACCCCCCCCCCCCCGTGCGCACGGGCCTGGTAATTTGTATTTTTATGTAATTTTACTTAGTATTTCATGTAAAGAACTTAATTACATAATGGTAATAGTGTTTATACATGAACAAGGTAATTTTACCTATAATATGGGGATAATTTTATTATATTAAATATTGTAAAACTACAAACAATTTTTACTGTGTAGTTGAAGATGTGTACACAGCTAAAAATCAATTTCCCATTGCTTTCTCAAAGTCCATGTACTCTATAAAAGCCGGTGTATACGTTGGCCGGGATAGGCTTATAAATCATTATTTTTCCTGTCCTCCACACACATTGCATTAAAAAAAATTAATGTAGTCAAATATATTTCTAACTAATCTTTTGCAATGGTAAGAATGCTCAACATGTAAAAAATAAAAATTTGTAGCCTTAGATTAATGGGAAAACATAAATCACATTATAATTAAAACATTTTTAACCTGGTTTAAATTGGAGAAGATTTAACAGCCCATTTACCGCCTAAGGTGTTATTGCGTTTTGTAGAAAGTAGTTTTTAAGTTATGGACAATACCAAAAACGCGAAAACTCATCAGACTTTATTAATCAGTATTAAACTAAAGAATTCGCGCGATTAAGTCGAGCTACGATAATCTGCAATATATAGAAGTTGAATGGTTTCTGCTATTTAAAATTTTTTCCACAAATCGCTGTAATTGATTTAATCAAAAGCTTCAAAGCTGCCCTACCCAAGTAGCAATATTTGAAATTAAATCCAAAATGCATATGTGGTACAGAAAGGAGCGAAATAATTTACATACCCTTCATCAATAGATAGGAAATGAAATTGTCCTCGACAACAGTATCGAATGCAAATTTATCATTTTAAATTATTATTTGATTTGCTTGTTGGTTGTGCTAATGAAAACCGCACAGAAACCAACAATTTGATTTATCAATTTTTCCAAATAATTCTTCCTGCTTCCGTACAATTCCAAGTTTTCTATTTGTCAGGATGTTTGTTCCCAGATGGCGTTAAAACCGCTTAAACAATTTTAATTTAAGTTTTAGTGTACATATAGTACATAATATCGCCACTATATCAGTCTTAAAATAAAGACTGAACCATCACATCGGTGTATATTCGGATAATTGCGAAATTCTTCTAGAAGTCTCAAGAAAATGGAATTGTAAATAAAGAAGTCTGGAACTTCGCCTGCATGAGACAAAAGTAATTAAACAAAGATTGGACCAACCATCCGACTTCTTTATGAAAAGATGGCAAATATTACAACAAAATTGTTAAATTTACAAAGTTAAATGACTAGATTCAACAATATTTACTATTACAAAAAAACAGCAACCTTGTCGCTATAAATGAGCGTAATATAGTGCAAAGCAAACACAAAAATAACCTTCCAATCTAAAAATTGCCACAAATAGCTCCTGTATTAAGGGATCAAATACTTGCTCCAACGATGGATGGAGACCGTTGAAAAGAAAAGATATAAGAAGCAAGAAGCTCTAGTGACCTTTGATTTTTGAACGAGCAACACAATAGGGATCACAAGTAAATCCTTGAAGGAATTTTCGCCTATCGAGAAGCAATAACCATTATACAAAACACAATATAGAGTAAAAATCCCTATATAAGTCTGGTAGTATAACAAGTCTGCAAGGTTGTGTTGAATGACTGAAAGAGTATTTTCAAGAAGGTGAAAAGATAGCGATTATCTTTTACGAGTATATTGTTATCCACAAATTTATGGAGTCAATTGTGCTACCGAATAGCTCATAAGTACAAATCCCACCTACTCATGGATTTACCGCAGCTTTATCGAACATATTGAACTCAGAAACAAGGAGCAAATGAAAAGATTCCTTCCAACAAAAGGTTGCAAAGATTGCTATTCTTAAAAATAATTTTACTTTATTATTTATAATACAGTATTGTTATCGATTTTTAAAAAAAAAAAATTTTCTGCCCTCAAAATTTTTTTCCACGTTTCATGACTAGTAGACACGAAAAAAGCAATAAAAATTTTCACTCCGTCTGTCCGCCGTGCGCCGTACGTCGACCGCCCCAAAATCCTTTGAAGGCTCGTAGCTCTCAAACCAGTGGAGCTATTAAATTACAATTTTTTCTATGAATAGACTGGGTAGACCCCTTGAATTGACATTATTTTCAGGGGTGGGGTTTTAAGGGGGAAGGTGGGGGAAGCGTTTTAGACGAAAAATTTTGGTTTCTAGATCTCAGCAACCGCTTATGTTAGGAAGCTGAAACTTGGAATTTCTATGGAGCTTTGATAGTGGACCCATTTGCAAAAAAATTACTGATATGGGTGAAGAGGTGTAGGAGTGGAGGGGGAAATAATGCGTCCGAAACGCAAAAAAGTCGAGATCGACACATTCTAAAATCTATATCTCATAAACCGTTAGTGGCAAGCAATTAAAACTTTATAAATATCTGTAGTTATACTTGGAGAGTAGATTGAAACAAAATTTGGGGGGGGGGGTAGTAGCGTCTGGGGGTGGGGGTTGAAATTCTTAACATTACGATATCTCACAAACAAATGGCAATAGAAAAACAAAATTCGGTTTGGTTATAAAGCTTGATAAATAAAGATTGTTCTAAGTAAAATCTTTGAAGGGGGCAGGGAAGCATAGAAGTGGGGGGGGGATAAGTATTTTTCAAAAATATCACTTTTCATATCTCAATAACAGTGTAAGATTGCTTCAAATTTTTACTAGAAGTAGGCCCAATAGAACCCTAGTAGAGAAAAAAAAATTTAAGGTGGTGTAGAGGGTGAGGGCGGGGAAGGGTTAGAAGGAAAAAGTTCCGATGTTTATATCTTAAGAACCTGTAAGGGTATAAACTTCAAACTTCGTATTTAGATAGAACTATATTAGTGGCATGGTGAAAAAATAAATTTTTTTTTAGGGTAGCATGTTACGAGGGTAGGGGGTGTTTTCCCTAACTATAGAACGGCTTATGCTAGGAAGTTGAAACTCAATACGTATATGTAAATAAACCAGAAAAGTAATTCTGATAAAAAAAAATTCGAATATTCATTGACGTTCAGAAGGGGGGGCGAAAAAAATTATCAGTAAATATAAAATGCATATATTTTCACGATTTTCGTCATATCTACTAGGTCTTTCGAAATATTGAATTCATTTTTATTCTACGGATTCTTCATATGAATACCTAGAGTGTGTTTTCAAGAATTTTTTAAATTCGACCCCTAAGAGGGTGTAAAGTGGTTGTATACTTTTTCATGAATTCCACCATATCTCTTAGGTCTGATCAGATATCGAATATCTTTTCACTTCCCCAGGCTTGTTTAATAATCACCTATTTTTAAGTTTTGACTTTTTCAACCTCTAGACCGCATCCTGGAATATGACCCAATTATGTAATTCATGTGTTACACCATATTCTAACCGCTTCCCGAACTTTTTGTTAGGCTTTCAGTCACATAGTAACATACACCGCATCCCCAAATTGAACACGTTCCAAACTTCTGCCGGAAAAATAATAAAGTTGCGCCCAGACTGTTGGCAGATTTTTTTTTTGTAGTTGTCTAATTTTTCAAAAAAAGAAGGTTCTTCCAAGCTATTGAAAGAAAAATATTTAACTGTATAATTGACAGCCATCAAGCGCATCGAAGTTCAACTTATGCGGCGGACAGACGGACTTTTTTGTGTTTTTAAATTGTATCAGCTATAAAGAGTGCAAAATAATAAATAAAGATGTAAATTGAGAAGTTCCTCTATGTTCCACAATGTAGGCAAAGGAAAATACAAAATTGATTCTTCAAAAAAAAAAGCAAGATTCTCAGCTTCAACTTTTATCTGCCGGAGGGTCAGTTTTTTACAAACGTAATCATCTTTTTTAATAAATGCACATTTTCCACAAACCACAAAGCGTCCACCTTTTGAAAACTGCTCATATAAATTTAATATTGTAGTCTACTGTTACTTTAACCGCATCAAGGGGTTTCTGTCCTAGCTCAAGATCAAGTTGCTCAAACTCTTTCCGGGCTCAATAATAGTCAGTTCAATAAATTTGCACGCCTAAGATACATACTATTTTTCTATTTACTTGCTGCAATAAAAATGTGTGTAGCTCTTGAGCTACTCTTTCGTTTGCGCCACTTGCAGAAATTGAAAAAATTATATTTCTTAAATTTTTTTAGAAACCCCCGATTTTGACGGGGGTTGCCTTAAATTAAAGGTAGGTTGCCTTAAAAAAAAACCAGGCGAGCGAAAAGAATCGTCGTAAATTCTAGTGTTTTTTTTCTTGGTTTCTCTGCAGAATTTTGATCACCATTCTTCCAAGATCCTCCGTGATCCTCCATGATCCTTCAAGATCCTCAAAGATCCTCCAAGATCCTTCAAGATCATCCATGATCTTCCAAGATCCTCCAAGATCTTCCAAGATCTTCCAAGACCTTCTAAGATCTTCCAAGATCTTTCAAGATCTTCCAAGATCTTCCAAGATCCTCCAAGATCCTCCAAGATCCTCCGATATACCCCGTGATCCACCAAGATCATCCAAGATCCTCCATGATCCTCTAAGACCGTCCAAGACCCTACAAGATCCTTCAAGATCCTCCATGATCTTACCTGTTGACTGTAATTAGGTGATATACTTTCTCTGGATAGTTCAGTTGAAAGTGAGTTGGAATTACTTCGAAAAAATCTGTTGTTGTTCATTAACTTAGCAGAGTGCGTATAATACAGCATCGAATTGGTCTTAGAGATTGGTGGTCTTTTCTAATCATTGAATTTATTTTCGCGAATCACATCATTGAAAAATATTAATAACTATAATAAGAATCATCAAAAAATATCTCGTAACTCTTAAATGGGTAAATTTTGAAAATAATGAATTGACTAATTTTTTGTCTTGTCTCTTTCAGGAAGCTAAAATATCAGTCTAGCTGCTTGTAGAAAACATCAGGCACTTTGAAATGCCGCTTCATCATACGTACCAAATATTGAGATGGAGAATTCGACAACAACAATAGGCTCCAAAGTCCTTTCATCGGATTATAAGGATGGTGACTTGATGGAACCATGGGCCTATACGTTAGCAGCCATGATACTCTTCCTCATTGGATTTATTGGCTTCACACTCAATCTGTTCGTTATTGTTTTGATGTGCAGAAACTTCACGGTAGGTATACTGCTACACCAGATGATGCACCAGATGACACCCATTCAACACCCTGAGCCATGAGAGTAATCGTGTGGTATCCAAACTGTATAATGAATCTAATGTATGTTCAGTATAACGAGGAGACCCATATCTAATCCATACAAAAAATTCCACATTACATGGAATACATAACATAACAGATTCCCGTATAGTTTTTTCAGGCACTCAACTTGCAGAACTAAAAGTTCTGAGATTTTGGCGAGTCCTTTCTAATTTTCAGTACTGAAAACAACAAGAAATAAAACTGAATTCACGTAGAAATAAACTTTTAAACTTTTTTCTTTTTGGCAATTTTAATAATTGCATCAAAAAAAATTTGAACTGAATTACTTCTGTTTCTCAGTAACAAAACGTAGTGGCAGAGTATTGTCTTCAATACTGTTTCCTTACTTTAAATTTCGGTAGCTCTCAGTTTAATCACATTATTCGTTGAACATAAAGAGAACCCAGTAAATTGAAAATAATATAAAAATAAATAAAAAAAGAACATAAAATACTGACCATAATATTTTTAAAAAATATTTTATTTTATAAAATTTCACCATCAATAGACTATCTATTCAGTATTGCACTCGTACTACTAAAACGGTATCTGTTCAGTACTGAATAATTTGTAGTAGAATTTCATCCGTATTAGAATTTTTCAATTGGATTATGCTAATTTTAACTGATAGGGAAAATAATTGGGCTCGTATACAAGCAGAGTGACATTGCGCTATGCTGGATCCTTTAATATGACTAGCCTTTAGCGCAAATTGAGTAAAGTTTCGCAAGGTTCCAAGATCATAGAGGATATACATACATAGTCTGATTTATTTTTAAATAAAGTAGAAATAAATGCAAGTTCACGGAGTACGCTTTAATACAGCGATTTGTTTTACATTTATCCGATTACTCTCCAGTGTAACATTAAGACTTAAATTGCAGCTCTGGACTCCGATGAACATCATCCTTTTTAACTTGGTATGTTCGGATTTAAGTGTATCGATTTTTGGAAATACTTTCACATTAGCGGCAGCTCTATCACGCGGATGGATATTCGGCAGACACTTGTGCATATCTTATGGATTTTTTATGGCACTTTTAGGTAAGAATATCAATCATGATCTCAAGGCCAGATACTCTTCAACTAATTACTATTTTCAGGTATAACATCAATAACAACTTTAACAGTTCTGGCATACGAACGTTATTGTCTGATAGCTTATCCTTTATCATCGCATCAGTTAACAACTCGCGGTGCTGTGATCTCAATCCTTTTCATATGGCTCTACTCTTTCGCATTGACTTCGCCGCCACTTTTTGGTTGGGGGGCTTACGTTAATGAAGCTGCAAACATCAGGTACGTTCAAATTTTAGGTATCAGCTGAGATCAACTTACAGAACAAAGATGCCGAAACTTTTGCAATTAAAAAATGTGTTAATTAATACTGGATTTGCTATTATAAGATTCGGGGTTGAGAATTTATGCTCAGTACGGAATCAAATTTAGTAGTAGGTACATGTGGTGCCACGATTTCTTTGTCTATAAGTTCAGACTTAAATTAATGAGTCCTTGATTTTACTTGTTGTTTGATCAACACGCAAAACAATGGAATTCGAATTTTTCGCATTGTGATTTCTTGCTTCTACAAAGTACGGGAACGAAAACCAGTAAAATCCAGAGTGTGTTGTTGGCTACCATACAAAAGTTATTAAAAAATGCGGCGAGTACAAAAATAGGTTGAGGTATAAATCAAAATCTTAATGTGACTTATATATATATAAAAAAATTTTTTACGTAAAGGACGAATTGATTTTTACACTTATAAGGCAACTGTTAAGAATATCGAAATGTTACAATATTGCCAATGAGAAAAGTGTGAACAATTCTGCAAAATTCTTTGTTTTTCAACATTTTACTTAACGTTTCACACCAGAAACTTCACTGACGCCGGAAAACAACAAAAAAACTTCTTCAAACTTGCTTCTATGGTAGTTTACCATGAAAAATTCCATTACTATTTCTTAAACATTCCACATACACCATCGAATTTACGAGATATCCAGTAGGAAATGGGAGCATCCCATGATTAATCTCGGACTACTCCTTAGGGAGGTTTGGAGACCTCTCCTCCTTTTTGCAAGAGCATGTCCCCTAAAATCAGATCTTCAATATACCTCCAAAGAAAGCATTCAAAAATACTTTTAAGGGAGCTTAAAACGAGATCTCTAATGGGACTAGTTCTGCAGTAAAACTCAAAAATGGTCTTCATATAGTCCCATTTTCATCCATTCGGGGCAAAAAAAGAGAAGTGACGGTTTTCTGTATAATTTTGTTATTAATCTCCTTTTATCCTCCATTGTGAGGGATAGTACATACCGTGGTGTTTGCTCCCTCACGGAGTTCTCCTCAAATTTCCTATAGTGCTCAGAACCCAACACATGCACTATACACGCACGGCAAAGTTTGTAATCAAACCCAGTTTTGTATTAGGGTGTAGCGTGATGACAGTGAATTCTACGCGAAAGTATTTGTAAAGCGGTTTGAAGTAGTAGCAGTGGTTGAGCAATGACTAAGTATTATATAAAATTGAGCAGTATTGCCAGGAGTGCAATTATTAATCCGAATAATAAAACTTCATTACTTCTAGTTGTTTCTATCATAGCACACCACTAGCTCGCAAAAATATCTGACTGGAGTTTAGTTTCTCGTTACTTATTAAAGATAAATTTTAAAATGAGGATATTTCTACAAGCTTTGAAAAGGCTCCTTGAGATAGGAGGAATGGCCCACCTCTGATATGTCCCCACTAGACTCATATACCTATACCTACTATATGTACTACGTTCCAGCTTTTTACTGTAGCTCATTCGATAGATATTAAAGTTTTAAAAATCCCACTTTTATGCTCTGCTGTCGTTTGTTATCATACTGTCCAACTACAATTTATATGTATCTTAAACTATTTTTCCATTTGTAATTGGCTTAAGTCTATCGTGTATCGTGTGATAAGTTTAATTAGAATGTTTTTACATCTACACATCATAAGCTTAATTTGTCATTCGGCATCTATGTATTATAAGAAATCAAATTCTATTTTATTTATTTCTCATTATTTTACCTCAAAAAGTACCTAATTTATTTTTTCAGTTGTTCGGTGAATTGGGAGTCACAGACTTGGAACGCAACATCCTACATAGTTTTCTTGTTTTGCTTTGGCCTTGGCGTTCCTGTAGTCGTTATATCGTATAGCTACCTCAATATAACATTGACTCTGAAACAGGTGAGTAAACAAGAAACAGTCTTAGTTCAATTCAGTTCAATTTTAGTTATGATAAACATATTCCTACAATAACACAATTTCTTAGAATTAGGCATAAGGGAAAGGGCAGTTCCACACAAATAGGTATATAATTTATATGTTATAGATATGTGAGTTGGCCTTCTCAGTTGCACTTTACTTAGAAAAAAGGAATTGGTTAAGGGCTCATATAACTTTGAAAACCGATTTAGTTTTTCTTACAAATTTGTATATCTTATACTTTCAAGAATTATAAAAAAAATGGAATTTAGAAAATTCCACTCTATTACAAAGTTATAGCACTAAATGTGACCATGCATCGGTTTAAAGCGGCTTCCTGGCCTTGCCGCTCCACTCTTAACAGCAGCGTTTAAAATATATTTTTTCGCAAAAGCCGAGTATTATAGAAAACAAGGTCATTCATAGGACCATCTGAAAAAAACACGAACATAAAAGAGGAAGAAAGCGTACAGTACGAAGCTAGAATGGGAGACTAGCCGTAAGTTAACATTTTACCTATCAAAAACTTTAAACGCATTTTTCTCGAAACTATGTTTTTTGACCTGGTCGGCACGATAACTCAGTCAGTTTTCAAAATTTTTCAATTTTTTTTTTTTTAAATTTTGATAACTGTTTTCTCTATAGTCTATAAAGAGCTTTTTTCAATTTTTTGCTTGGAAATTTTTTTATGAATTATTGAACGCAAATTTTTCTTAAAAAAACTGATTACTAAAGTTTGAAATACTGTAACTTATTTATTTTTGAAAAAACTAAAAATTCCCTCCGAGAGACTATAACTACTACAATCTTTTACAAGATTCTTTTTCATTTTTGCAAATTGAATTATTTTTAGTGAAGTTATGATGCCGACCAGCAGGCGCCATCGTTTTCATAAGTAGTCAATTTATACCAGTAAAAAAACAATGTTAATAATAAAAAACAAAAAAAAATTTTTTTTTCTATAGTTGAATATATAATAAGAAATGTGAACCCAACAATAAATTTTTTTTTTTCACCATATAACCTACATAATAATTTTTCAAATTTACTCGATTTTCAGTGCTTTCAGAGTTATATAAGCCCTTAATTAGTGAAATGGTTTGTATCAAAGGAAGATACATTTGAAAGTGTTGAGGGTAGAGAAATACATGAAAGTTGACTAAATGAAAGGTATGAAAGATGACAAAATACGCTTTTATAATTACAGAAAAAAGTTGTTGGTCAGTGTTATCGTTTAACAGTTAAATGACAGCGAATATAAATGTAAAATAATGAATGTAGGTACATACATGAAAATTAAAAAAAAAAACAATTTAGGTATATATCAAATAAATTAATTGAATATTAAATAATATTATTTACTAGACGGGTACTGCTGTTCCATCGCCATCCATTAGATATGGAAATTATTAGTAATAATTGCAGAAATAGTAAAAAAAATGTTTGGATCCTGAAAGCGAGAGTAGGGTTTCTACGGGTGTTTCACTTAGGGCCGTATTATTCATCTTGGGTTATTTTCGCCTTATCTAGCTGATAACTTATCTGGCGTATTAAATTAAATCACTGATTAATTTCTCTGGGTGAAAAATTGTATTATTCACCTCTGGTTAGCAATTTAATAGGTTGGATAATCTTAACGGCTGGTTTTCCATTTTTCCATTATTTTTCCAATCAAACGTCAAAAATTTTATTAATTATTAACAGAATGTGACAAATTTCTTTTTTTGAATATAAAAAATTTGTGTATTTCAGGAAATTTATCAGTTATTGGCTGCAATTTTTTCATGGTTGCGGACCTGGAAGCAGTACAAACACTATATGTGGTGCACGGTTTACACGTTCAACGAGAACCATCCCATTTGATCCCGATAGTTTTCTGAGTGTGCGCTACCGAGTATTTGGATTTCGGCAGTGCGAACAGTCGATTGAAGGCTTGCATCTCCCAAATCCTTAGAGCTATTGCATTTAAGTTTATTGGTATGGTAGATTGAGTGGATCCCTTCAACTGATAAGTTTTTAATGGAGTGGTGAAGGGGCTGGGTGAAATGAATGTTAGAATAAGAACTTTGGTTTTAATATTTCAGGAACCACTTATGCTGGATACCTGAAATTCGGAACTTACATAGATCTATGATAATGTATCCACTTGCTCGCTTAATATTTTTACAAATTAAATGATTTGGAAGTTCTGAGAAAAACAATGTGTTCGAAACGCTTGAAAGCTTAGGTCGAAAAATTCTAGAATCATATCTCCTGAGCGGGTAATATTACAAAGTTGTAACTTGAAGCATGCTAGACTAGGAACTATGCGTAAAAAACTTTGCATTGCAATGTCTCACAAACTAATTGAACCAGAAACAGGAAATGTGTTTTATGTTTAAAGATGGACAATAGGACTTGACTGAAAGTATTTTCAGCAAGACAATGGATAACCATTTTTCTCCTAAAAATCATATCTCATATCTCAAGAACTGTGTAAGATAGGGTTTTACAATTAATACGAGAGTTTGACCTGTTAAGTACCTAGCTGAAAATTGTTGGGAGCGTGTGTAAGGGGTAAGGGTGTAAAATGGTGTAAAGGAAACAATTCAATTGGCTTTGTACATTGGAAACAACAGCAACTGTATTTGTCGTCCCATATGTCGATGTCGATTCGTTGTTCCATTTTCTATTTTGTCGTAATCTTCCTCAGAATCAATCCAATTTTCACACAAATGAGTTTTTGCCATAACTTCAATCTTGAATAATACAAAATTTGTCAAATCGTCGTTTAAATCCCTGGATATCGTAGAAAACTGGAAGTTGTTGACAAGTTAAATTTTTCCCTGAGTAACTGTGATCACTTGATTATAAACTCAGCGAAAAACTATAACCCGACGTGAATAATACCAAATCTCGGGGAAAACTGGAATTACCCAGACTTTATAAATAACCCGACGTGAATAATACGGCCCTAAGTCCTACAACATTACTTTGTTTTTGTTTTGAGACAATTTTAACTTTTCTACTAAGAACTACATACATTTAATACATTCATATTTTTTGGTAAGATTGTGTTAAAAAAAATTGCGGCTAAAAAAATTGCGGTTAAAAAATTGCGATGTTTGGTTGAATAAAATGATGTTTAATTTATTTTATTTCACTAAGTTGTTGGGCTGTATAAGACTACTTTTATTGCCATATGGCACTACTTAACGCTTAATTTTTAAATTTTAAACTTATTTTTCAGAATTCAGAACGTTTGGGACGTAAGAGTAGAGCTGAAAGACGTGTTACAGTAATGGTTTCGGTGATGATCATAGCATTTTTGGTAGCTTGGACACCATATGCAGTTTTCGCATTAGTATCACAGTTCGGTTCAAAGGATTTAATATCGCCAGCGATGGGAGTTATGCCGGCACTACTTGCAAAATCTAGCATTTGTTATAATCCCTTAATTTATGTTGGATTAAATACACAGGTAATTGAATAATTTTTACAAGGTACTAGTAAGTTCAATAAGTTGAATGAATTTTCGTCCTTATGAAGTTTCGAGCTTCCTTCATGAAAAAGAAAACGAACGAAACGACTATAATGGAAACAACTGAACAAAATGAACCATATTCACAAACTTCGGGAATTGTAGATTGCACAATTAAATCAATTCGACAAGTGAAACTGATGAAAAAACCAAAAGGATCCTCGTCAAATCCAGTGGGGAAACACCAGGAACAAAATTGTACCAATACAAATCCTTCTTGTTCTGGTATAACTCTCAAGGATACGCGCGATAGTCCAAACTTTGAAAAGGAACTAACGGTGTTTGCGGACGGAAAAATAATTTTGAATAGAACCAACGGACAAAAATCGAATATTTAATTTCAATCAATGGTTTGCTATTGATACATCGAAAATAATTAGGTCTAGACTGAAACTCTTATCCAATCGAATTTTGCCATAAGCTGTCTTCGGCACTATATGTAAATAGTTTGTAAATCTACTAACCTACAAAAATAATATCAAAATAAATGAGTGTTGATCATCACCGTCAACACTAATCCAAATCCAATCCTTCGATATAAAAATCAATAACTTAAAAGAACCTGACCAAGGACGTAGGTTTGAAAACGGAAAAGTTATCCCTGAATTTACGTAAGCTGTGATAATAAACTGGTGAAATGAATGAGTTTTTTTTAGGAGTAAAATTTTATAATTTAGATTAGAAGAATCGAAGTCATGAGAAATTAAATACCTGCCTATGTAAAAATAACCCAAATGTAATGAATGAAATTAAATGAATCAAAATGGTAGTAAAAGTTTGCCGATAGTGTGGATCCAACTTTATTATCTGAAACTAATTTTTACGCTATATCTCATGAGACCTAAGTGATGTATCGGAATTCGTAAAAACGTACACACCCTATTAGGGGTTGAATATCGGAAATTTTTTAAATTAATTTGTAAATCATTATCATTATCAATATATGGTAAAGTTCATAGAAATAGATTCGAGTTCGATCTCATTAAACCTAAAGGATCTGTCGGAATTCGTGAAAACTTGAACAATACGTAACACCCTCAGGGAGCATAACATCGAAAAATACTTATATCGGCGTTTCCCCGATTATATTTAAAGCCCTTAGAAGTGAAAGTGAATTCGATATTTCATTAGTCCTAAGAAATATATAGGAATTCGTGCAAAGGTACACAACCACTTTATCCACCTTGTTTGGGATGTACATATATCAAACAATTTGGAAAATTTTCTAGGCGCTTATATAAAGAGTATACGCAGAAGTAAGATTAATTTGATAGCCCGACATGCCTAAAAAATGAACGAAACCCGTGAAAAAGTGAAGAAATAAGCTCTCTACACTTTGAATTAAATTCAACTTTGTACGCCAATGAAATTTTAATTTTTTTTTGTTTAAATTACTCCTGTAATTCATATACATACATATAGTAGCGAGATTCAACTTTCTAGCGTAAACTTAATGTATTGGACACCCGAGTCGGTGACGCTAAACGCCAAACGCACTTTAAGGGCTCATATCATCCTGAAAATCGATTTTTTTTACAAATGTTTATGTCTTATATCTACTTTCAAGAATTATAAAAAAAATTTGAATTTAGAAAATTCCACTCCATTACAAAGTTTAGCATATATTTTTTTGGGGGTGTGGGTGTAGAGGGTGAGGGTGGGGAAGGGTGAGAAAGAAAAAGTTCCGATGCTTATATCTTAAGAATCTATAATGACAGGAAGCTGAAACTTAATATTTAGATAGAGCTTTAGTAGTGGCATGGTGGAAAAATAAAATTTTTTTTAGGGGTAATATGGTACGGTGGTGGGGGGTGTTTTTTCTAACTTTAGAACGGCTTACGCTAGGAAGTTGAAACTCGGTACGTATATGTAAATTAACTAGAAAAGTAATTCTGATAAAAAAAAATTTGAATATTCATTGGCGTTCAGAAGGGGGGTGGCAAAAAAAAAACAGTTTTTATAAAATGCATATATTTTCACGATTTTCGTCTTTCGAAATATTGAATTCATTTTTATTCTACGGATTCTTCATATGAATACCTAGAATGCGTTTTCAAGATTTTTTGAAATTCGACCTTTAAGAAGGTGTAAAGTGGTTGTATACTTTTTCATGAATTCCACCATGTTTCTCAGGTCTGATCAGATATCGAATATCTTTTCACTTCCTCAGGCTTGTTTAATAATCACCTATTTTTAAGTTTTGTTTTTTTTTTCAACCTCTAGACCGCATCTCGGAATATGACCCAATTATTTAATTCATATGTTACACCCTTTTCTAACCGCTTCCCGATCTTTTTGTTAGATTTTCAGTCACATGGTAACATAAACCGCATCCACGAATTGAACGCGTTCTGAACTTCGGCCGGAAAAATAATAAAGTTGCGTCCAGACTGTTGACAGATTTTTTTCTCTATAGTCTATCGAGAACTTTTTTTTTATTTTTTACTTGGAACTTTTTTTATAAATTAATGAACGCAAACTTTTCTTAAAAAATGTGATTAGGTGCTAAAGTTTGAAATTTTTGTAACTTATTTATTTTTGAAAAAAAAAAACTCTTTCCGATAGACTACACATTACACTACATTCTTTTACAAGATTCTTTTACATTTTTGCAAATTGAATTATTTTTAGTGAAGTTATGATGCCGACCAGCAGGCGCCATGGTTTTCATAAGTAGTCCATTTATACCAGTAAAAACAATGTTAATATTAAAAAACAAAAAACAATTTATTTTTTTCTCTCTTTGAATACAAATATAATAAGAAATGTGAATTTAACAATTACATTTTTTTTTACCATATAACCTTCATAATATTTTTTCAAGTTGACTCGATTTTCAGGGCGTTCAGGGTATGAACCCTTAAGTCTAGTACTGTGTTCCGTGTGCCGTTGGTTGGTTGGTTTGCAGGCAGCTCTGTCCCTAGACAAAGCTCAATTTGCTCAAAGGCCGGTTTGGAACTCGCATTAACCCGGATCTTAGCGGTTGTTGTGACTGGGTTAGAGAATGAGTGCGAGGAAAATTGATCCGTTCTATCAATCCTGTACTGTCCTGAAAGAGTATTAACTCTCCGATTTTCTTAGCCCATTTATAACATTTCCCTTGGCGACCACCACCCACAATTATAGGATTTTCGAAGAAGACCGATGGTATTAAACTCATATTTGAGCCGTTGATTTTGAAAGTGGAATAAGTCCATTTCGTTTTTAAATCAACATGCTTAACGGTTTACGTTTTAACATGTTTAAAAATATTTATGCCATCTTTCAGAAAAATTTACTTGTATTTGTTAAAAGTGTGATGAAACAATTGTATCAATAGATTCTCAGAAAGTTGCTTCGTGTTGTATAGAATAATGTTACATTGTTACAAAAAATATTTTTTCCAAAATGGACTTATTCCACTTTCAAATACAACGGCTCATTTATAGATGTTTTTAAAATCACCCAGGGTTATCGAAAGAACACCCATGAGTGTTGCGTGGAAAACCTAGATGCCCATGGGTGTACATGCCACATCCATGGGTGTTAGCCAAGCACCAATGGTTGTTTGCAATTAATATTAATATATTTTGTTCAAAACTAACAAATTTTTTTTTCTTCAAAGGAAATATACATAAATAATAAGAATTGATCAAAGCACACCCATGGGATTTTATGAACCAGAGGATTTTTAAAGCAAACATTTGCTGTTATTGTTGTTGCCCTATAAATATCGAAGTTGATACTCCTGTCAATACACAGAATTTTATCTCAATGCCAAAATTAATATTGTTATTATTATAATATATTATATTTATATTTGTGCGAAATTTATAAAAATAAATAATATTTTTATGTGACAAATTTTTAAGCTATTTATATATGTGTATTCAGAAAAATTTAAATAAATGTTTAAAGTAAACAGATAAAATTCAAACTCAATTAAAAATACTTTGTTAGTAAAAAAATAATAAGGTAACACTATAGTTACTAATTTACAGTATTTTTAACTGATCGAGCAGAAACTCATGAATCGAGTATATGTATCGAGTATATGTATATGTATATATTATCTAAATAAACAAAACCAAAGAAGTTGGAACAATATTTTTTAATACATGAGGTAAACAAGAAAAAATTAAGATCTTTTAAGATCAGCGCTATGAACTAAAAATTGTAAATAATACAAAATGTAAGAGTAGGTACTCGTATTTTGTAAATGTTCAAAAAAGGACATATGTACGTATGTAAAAATTAAAGATGATAATAAAAAAAATTTCTAATTAAAATATTTGTTTTTATTAAATACTCCATCAATTTTATTGCTACCGAGCAACATTGCTGCCGAAGATTAGTCTACAGGATCTTAAGACAAAGTTGATTTTTTATAAAATTAAATTTTAAGCAGAAATAATTAAAAAAGAAAATATACCGCTGTAACGAAATGATCGAAAGATCTCCAGTGGCGGAGCGACCCAGTAAAAATATGTTGTAAATCGTGAGGATTGGGTATGTTATGGTTTTTGTATCTACTTATTTTATATTCGGACATTCGGACATAAGGTTCAGCTTTGAAAGTATGAGACTGTAAGCATTGATGATAATATTGTATTATAAGATCGGACCGAGACGGTCAGACTAAACTTTCAATAGAAATCTGCCAAAAATCTTTGCTTTGAAAAATAATAAAGTTGCGCCCAGTTTATTTTGTTTCCACTTTCAATAAAAACTTGAATGGTGAGATATTAATATAACTGAGATATAATCGTTTCAATGAAGAGCCCATAACTGTAAAAAAAATTTACCCTTGTGGGTTAAATAGTGATTATTATAGACACCAATGGAATTGAACATTAACTCGATATAGTCAATTCTAAGAGATTTATACTTAGAAAATAACGTTCCAAATAGCCTCCTATACGTAATTACTCCTTAGGTTGTCGGTCCATAGTACCCTACACCGCATCTCAGCATTGTAACGTTTCGGACTACTACTCATAAAATAATAGAGTTGCGCACAGATTGTTTGCCGATTTTTTTTTTTGGTTAATTATATTATTCGGAAAAATGGTGTCCGCGTCCTCTTTGAAAATGGTAGAATAATAAAATAGAGCCTATGTCATCTAATTTCAAAGTTGTTTTAATATTGTTATTTAAATTTGTGTTTTAGTTTTAATTACTCTAGTAGCATGTCTACATATAGGTACTTACTAAGTTTCAGCTTTCTAGCATTAGCCGTTTCGGGGATATAAGAGCCAAACCCAACCCCGTACCTTGCTGCCCCTATCAAAAATTTTCTGGGATGACTCTATAGTAGTTCTATACAGTTTTAATTTTAGAAGTTTTTTATTTCAATCCCTCCCACCATCACTACCAGTACCCATACCCTTAAAATTTTCAAGATCATACATACATATGAGCCGTTTATTTTGAAAGTGGGGCAAGTTCATTTTTTGTTATTGCGAAATATTTAAAGGTTTGCAATTCAATAAATTTAAAAATAATGGTAGGCGCTAATAGACATATTTTTTGCTTTTTGTGGTCTTAGATAATTTAAGTTTATTATCCAATAGTGTATATAGTGCTGGCTAGAGAAAATAAAGATTTAGTTATACCTGAATGGAATTGCCCCACTTTCAAAATTAATGAATTATTGTAATTGTTAATTAAAGAGTAATCAAGAATCGCCATTGAGCTTGTGAGCTTACCATCTCCAATTCTTTTAAAAATGTTTGTTATTGAAGAACTAGTGGAAAAAAAATAATTGAAATTAAATTTTTTGTTTCTATCAAAATTTTTTTGTTAGTTATAGTATGTGAAAATGTGTTTGTTCAAAGAAGGTGTCAGAGTCCTCTTTGAAAATTTATATCTCCGGTAATGTTTATCCTAGAATAATAAAATAGGGCTTATTTTAAAAGGGAAGGTTGTCGCAATATAAAAATATTACGAATACTTCGTACTTCGTCTTCCTCGCTGTGATGGTGATAAATCGATAGTTTTGAATTCAGCATGTCGATTCACCAAAGTTTTGTATAATATTTTGTATGGTGTATCCCTTGTAACTCTGATCCAGCACATACTTAACCACTTCACAGATTCTCCATCGGTATTTTTCTTTCTTTTTTGAAAATCACTTCCTCCAAAGGTTGGGTTGAAAAAAAATTTTCGCGCTTCATTTCATGTTTTATTGTACTATAATTGCTACTATTTATGAAATATTGTACAATTATCGATTACCAATATCAAGGATAGATAGATAGAAACATCATACTTTTCAGGCATGATGTAAAATCAACACATCGGTTTCACAACACAACAACCGGAACTAATTATGCTATAACATATTCGGTTAAAAATAACTAGTTTATTATTATTTTAATAATACAGAACTGTGATCGATTTTTAAAAAAAAAATTTACTACCATCAAAAATTTTTTTATTCACGTTTCATAACTAGTAGACGCGAAAAAAGTAATAATAATTTTCAGTCCGTCTGTCCGCCGTACGCCATACGCCATCCGCCGTACGCAAAATCGTTTGGAGGCTCGTAGCTCCCAAACGCTTTGAGATATTAAATTGAAATTTTTTTTACGAATAGACGGGGTAGGCTCCTTGAAGTGACCAAATTTTTAGGGGTAAGGGAAAAGGAGGGGGAAGCGTTTTAGACGGAAATTTTTTAGAATTTCTATAGAACTCTGATAGTAGACCCATTTGCATAAAAATTGTCAATATTGATCAAGGGGTATGGGAGTGGGTGGAGATATAATGCATCCGAAACCCAAAAAAGCCGAGATAGCCACATTATAAAATTCATAATCCATATCTCCTAAGCCGTTAACGGCACACTGTTCAAACTTAAGAAATGTTTGTAGTTATACTAGGTGAACTGATTGAAAAAAAAATTTTGGGTAGGGGCAGTTGCGTATGGGAGTGAAAAAATTTTAGATTACAATATCTCATGAATCAATTGCTCTAGAAAAATAAAATTCGGTTCGGGTATAAGAGTCGATAAATAAAGGTTGATCAAAGTAAAGTTTTTTAAGTGGGAGGTGGAGCATAGAAGTGGAGGGGATAAGAATTTTTCAAATAAAACACATTTCATATTTCAAGAACAGTGTAAGAAAGATGCTTAAAATTTTTACCAGAAGTAGCGCTAATTGAACCCTAGTAGGGAAAAAAGTTTTGTGGTTGAGTGTGTAGAGGGTGAGGGGGGGAAGGGGAGGGTGAAAAGGAAAAAGTTCCGATGCTTATATCTTAAGAACCTGTATTGATATAAACCTTCGAATTGGTATTTAGATAGAGCTATAATAGCGGCATGTTGGAAAAATATAATTTTTTTTAGGGTTAGTATGGTACGGGGGTAGGGGGTGTTTTTCCTAACTATTAAATGCTTTATGCTAGAAAGTTGAAACTCGGTGTGTATATGTAAATCAACTAGAAAAGCAATTTTCATTAAAAAAATTTCAAATATGTATTTGCGATCAGAAGGGAGGCAAAAAAAATTATCGATGAAAATACATAGAATGCATATTTTTCCACGATTTTCGTCATATCTACTAGCTCGTCCCAAATATTGAATTTAATTTTATTCTACGGATTCTTCGTATGAAAACCTAGAAAGAGTTTTCAAGGTTTTTTGAAATTCGACCCCTAAGGGTAGTGTGGTACGGGTGGGGGGTATTTTTCCTATATATAGAACGGCTTAATCTACAATTTTGAAACTCGGTGTGTATATGTAAATCAACTAGAAAAGCAATTTTCATTGAAAAAATTTCAAATATGTATTGGCGTTCACAAGGGGGTCTAAAAAAATTATTTGTGAAAATAGAATGCATATTTTTCCACGATTTTCGACATATCTACTAGGTCGTCCCAAATATTGAATTTAATTTTATTCTACGGATTCTTCGTATGAATACCTAGAAAAAGTTTTCAATGTTTTTTGAAATTCGCCGAACTTTGTTGTCGACAACAAGACACATGTCGACTACGTACTCCAATGGGAACCATGGCCTGAAAAATTGTTGTTCTATGCTAATTTTCGGTACATCAGCCTTAAATTTAACAATCATACATTAAAAATCAGTTCGTATTTAGAAAACTGCCACTTCTTTTCCTTATTTTTGGACGTTCCTGTCCATGAACACATGATCACGTAAAATCAACCTTTTGAATATTACCACGGTGGCGCAACGGGCTAGCGCATTGCGACTTGTACGTGTACGAAAATCTCTTCAGAGGATCTGGGTTCGAACCCGCAGTCGATCGATGTTTCCAGAAAAAAACTTTAGGTACTTTAAAAATATATAACATTAAAAAAAAATTTGTAGTAGAAGCGCCGCACGGCGGCGAGCGGAAAAAAAATTATAAAAAAAAGGTGTGTAAGAATAAAAAAGTGCTGAAAAAGTAGTAGAAGAAAAAAGAGTTGCCTTTTTTTTCTTTTTCGTTATTTTCGAAACTCATTCGCAACTTTTTTCCTGTTTAAAAGAAGATTTA
Organism: Beris chalybata; assembly: GCA_949128065.1. NCBI lineage: Eukaryota > Metazoa > Arthropoda > Insecta > Diptera > Stratiomyidae > Beris > Beris chalybata. Next base: position 31,300,705 of record OX421896.1, on the reverse strand, counting down.
GTCCGGACAACTTATTTGCTGTTTTAAGGTTGTTCGGTGGTTTGCTACAACGTCCTAACAGCTGCATTCTATCTCCCACTTTTAACTTCACAACGTTGTAAAAACGTTGCCAGGTGGTTGTTTCACTGTTCCATCGCATCCAAATTGCTGTTGAAAGTTCTGTAACAACGTTGCAACAACCCGTAAACAGAGATCTGTGTTCCCTAGTAATTCTATACTATATACAGAAACCAAATTTTATCTTCCTGTGATAATTCAGTGGGAAAATATTGCAATTCATAGTTTTTCACCCACTAGTTCTAATTTTTTTTCTAAGTTCAGGTCTATCTCAATATTTTTTTATTAAAAAAAAGGACAATTGGAACTTTTGACCACCTGGAAGCATTCTATTTCAAAGGTCTCTGTGATTTGGAGAGAGGATAGAATCATAGAATCGAATCGAATGCTTTGTTGAAAGCATCAAATGATTCCGCGGGTAAGTATGAATTTAAAGACCCTTATTAGGTCTAAATATTAAATATTACTCTTATATTCATAAACTATGAAGTTCGATAAACCTATAAGTAAAATAAAATATATTCTTCTTTTCAACGCAAGGCTGAATCCCTAAGTCCGCTTGAGCATTGGCATGTGCTCAGGTTCGTATTAGTTGAATTTATCACGCAAGTCCACATTAATACGACTGTTTCGTTCTCGAATTCGAGCAACAAAGTATTTAATCATTAATCAAAACTCTAAAAAGTCACCACTCCTTTTTTGAAATTCAATTGATTCTCTACCAAATTTGGCTTGCTCTAAAACGAAACCAATCTTGTTCTTACCATGTTTCTTATTTTAATCATTAGCTTTTCGATCAAACACAAAAAAAAATAGAAATCTTGAACCTAAATGAGAGAAAATGGTCAAGATTCCATCAACCAATTAATAATATTTTCGTCTAATTAATCGCAATTAAATCCGCACAAAGCAATTCTAGTATAAGACCGACAGCTTAATTATTCAATTAAAATGCATCCAGATTCAGGTTAAGCGTTTTCCCCCTTGAGGGTCAATAACGTGTTACGTACACGGTCAATTACCATAAGTTCCACATGCATAAATAAATACAGCGCTACGTCTCCATCGACCAATTTGGACAAATTGCTAAGTTTCTGCAACGAAAATAAGTACTTAATCACTATACAAAGGTATTGACACCTTCAAGTGGTGCAATTATTAAAAATAATTATAGGTAGGATCCAAAAAAGTTAATCTAAAAGCAATCTGGTTCAGAAGGAGCACCTAATTTTGTGGGAAATTGAACCTCGTTAATATTCCCAAAAAATTGACCCTTCTGGCAGGACAATGCGTGAAGTGAACTGTGTTTAGCGGGATATAAACCATTTTATGTCCACCGTTAATCTGATTCAAGGTAATTTTCTTTCAAATTGAATGATCACTTCCAGAACTACAAACTGCTGTGAGGGTCACTCTCGCTTTTGATCGGCCTAAACGATTCCTCGAGCAAAAGTCGTTAGAAATAAGAAAAGTACCTGCAGCACCTCCAGTTTCTATGCCTCGTGTTAATTTTACATAATTTATGTATAAATCGCGCGATAAAAGAAACTCCCAAGTCAATCGTGCATCGTCTTACCGTCAATAAGATCAGACTCTTCTTAGCAGTTCGCCAGATCAGAACGGCTCGATCGACCTGTACCAATCACCTGTCCAGCATGAATCTTATTAAAATTACTTCTACCACAATCGGCGTGAAAGAGTTCCAGGTATGTATGACCGCCCGATCGAGCTTGATCCGATGATGCGGTTTTGCAATATGTCGATCGGCCGTGTTTTCCGACTGATCATGGATCGATCTGAAGATTAAGATGGCGATCGCGACCGGTAGAAGTAAGTCGACTTCGCATTGAAAATAAAAACCACCAGAGATCGAAGTCTTGAGGCGCTTTATATTGTCGGATTTGGAGTAAATGATCATGTGTTCGAATTCAGGTAAATTCATTGATCTCTTTTACGCGTATAGTCTGCAGTTTTGCCGGCATAATAGCGAATCATATGCGACATTATGAGGTATTTGTTGCTATGTATAATGTCACCGGCAATTTATTATAAAACTGAAGACAGGATTTCAGATTGTACGGCGAAAGGTAGACCGTGAGTAATTTCTAATGGACATTTCAATTGAAAATGCTCAGAGCATTAACATATGCGTTCATGTTTTGCAACATGCAGAAGTGCAGCGTATTTGGTAGTGAAAAGTTGAATAGTAGAACGACTTTTGTCATATGTGCACCTATATTCGTAGCTATTTATAAAACAACCGCACTAAAACAAATTTACATAAGTTTTGTGTAAATTGTTACTATGTATTTTGGAAAAATAGACAACTATGCAATATTACATGTAAATGTAAAACACATGCAAAATTACATTGAAGAAAAAATATTAAATAGTCTATCAGCAAACCAATGTCGAAGGTAAAATATCGTTTTCAAATTCCTGAACTGAAAAACATGAAACACAGAATCTAGAAAATCAAAATTCGTATCGCAAATTCACGAATTTAAATTTCGACATATTAAAAATACATTTCTTGTAATTGCATCTTTCATTAAAAACCTATGAAACCTAAACATTTGCCTATTCAGTAAGGAATTAGAGAGTGTTGGCTAGAAAGTAATTATCATTTAGTAATTATAATTTCATATCAGAAAATAAAGATAATTTGAATTTGACCAATTTCATATCTCATCAGATCTAAGGTATTATACCCGCTTTCCTCTTAGGTGCTGAAAAAGGAAAAAAAACTTAAAATCAAGTTTTTATTACGCAAGTCCGTGAAAATAGAGAGATATTCGATATCTTATCAGGCCTGAGGATGGAAGAATGCGTGAAAAAGTGTACAAACCCCTTGCACCTTACGGGTAGAATTTAAATTAATCCTGAAAAACTTTCTTGGTATTTATATGAAAAGGCCGTAGAATAAAAATGAACTCAATATTTGGGAAGACCCAGTAGATATGGCGAAAATCGCGAAAATATATACATTCTATTTAAATTTTTTTTGACTTCCTTTCAAACACTAATTCAAATTTAAAAAAAAAATGTATGTAAATTATTTTCTAGTTGATTTACATAGGTACATACCGAGTTTCAACTTTGTAGTATAATCCGTTCTATAGTTACACTCAAAGAAAAAATATGATTGTGGCAACCATTTTTTGGGAGAACCATACTATTAATGAGGTTATAGTTGCCACAACTATGTTACAACATGTAACATGTTTAGTTCAAACAAAATTATGGTTGTGGAAACCTAGGTGTGTGATTCACACAACCTTCTTTTTCCATAGAATGGTTAGGTCAATCATAAGATACATGTGACATGGTTGCTTGAATCACAGTTCTGATTTCAGAAAACATTTTATGTTTGGCTCAAACATAATTATGGTTACTCTCGAACAAAGCACACATGAAATTGGAAGAAGCGAACTTACATCGCGAACGAAATTTTTTGTACTGTGAGAGGTATGGTTGTGAGAATTATTTTATCAAATTATATGGTTCCACTGATCATAAAATGTTGTTTTCGTGATTATAGTTCACAATTACATCAGTAGGGATATATGTTTAATGCAACCATATTATGTTTGGCTAGTATTGGGTAGTACCATCATAGCCATACATATCAGTTTTACAATAGTTAGAGGAACCTTAATATAGTCAATGCAACCTTGGAATAAACATAGTTTTTCTTTCAGTGTAGGAAAAACATATCCCTCCCGTCGTATTTTTCCAATATGCCTACTGTAGCTCTATCTAAGTATCAATATTCTAGCTTTTTATCAGTATAGGTTCTCGAGATATAAAAATCAGAACCTTTTCCTTTTCCACCTTCAAAAATTTAACTTTCCGCAGACGTTATTTTTCTACCTTTAAATACAAACCGAATTGTATTTGTCTAGTGCAATTGGTTCGTAATCTAAAATTTTTCACTCCACCTCCGTACGCCACTGCCCCACGCCCCACTAAAGATTTTGATTCTGATCTATTCTTCTCGTGTATCAGATACTCATTAAGTTTCAATTTTGTGACATTAACTGCTTAGAAGATATGGATCTTAGAATGTATCGATCTTGGCTTTTTAACGTTCGGGTGCATTATTTCCCCTATCGACATTTTTTTTGCAAATGGGTCCACTATCAAAGCTCTATATAAATTCCAAATTTCAGCCTCGTACCTAAGCGGATGCTGAGAACTGGAAACCATAATTTTCCGTCTAAAACGCTTCCCCCACTTCCTCCTTCACACCCCACCCTCTGAAAATAATGTCAATTCAAGCAGCCTACCCAGTCCATTCATAGAAAAAATTCAATTTAATAGCTCAACGGGCTTGGGAGCTACGAGTGTTCAAACGATTTTGCGTACAGAGAACGGCGTACGGCGGACAGACGGACTGAACATTTTTATTTCTTTTTTCGTATGTACTAGTCATGAACCGTGAAAAAAAAAAATTTTGGGTGTAGCAAATTTTTTTTTAAATCGATAACAATACTGCATTATTAAAATAATAAAGTAAAATTCACATACACTAGCGAACAACAAAAAATTCCACCGTATCGCATAATATATATAGATAGATATGTAGATTCCTAAGAAATATTATCACCCTGAAGTAACTCTAGCAAGTAACTCCTAGCATTACTTTGAGGCCTAGGCCCGATTTGGGCTGTTGCGCCATTGATTATTATTATTACTACCTTATTATTACTGCCTTTACAGCTTTCATGCCTACAGGCATCCTTTGACGAGTCTATGCCATCCGATGACGAAACCGCTTCTTCGGACGGACCTCTTTGGACTAGTATTATCCAGTGAAGATTTTTTAAATTGTCATGACCTCGAGGACAGCGAAATATCAACAGTCAGGGATTTAGTATTAGAGTTTGTCACAATTCTGACATTTCATCATACCATATATTTTTTATATATTTATACCCTTATAAAATCAAATAAGTCTTCAAATAAAAGAACTCTGTTCTATTTCGATTACGAAATTTTTGCTTTTAAAGTAATTATTTTTAAACTACCTAATTTAATATGAAAACATCATAATTTATACACCTCTAAAGGTATATAAATTAAAAGCTCTGTAAATTACTGCACTAAGACCGAAATCTACTGACACTGGATAAACTTATGTGAATTCACTTATACACGTACATTTAATTTACTACACTAAATTAAAAAGCTTTTAATTTGGACACCTGCAGAGGTGGAATTTCTTTACTAAATTAGTGTATGGATTTAATTAAATATGGTTCAGTTTGCGAAATATATTTAAATACTAATTTTAATTTGTGGTAATAAATAAAACTTGAAACAATGTAGCTATGTGTAAAAATACTATTGCTACATTTTCTGTATCCACATCTTTTAAAGGCATCCCATCTATTATACAACATAACACCTTGTAAAGTGTGTAAATAACTCGATGTTTAATTTATTTTTCTCCATGATAATCTTTACCATCAATAAACATAAATTTTAAAAATTATTGGAATTTTTCTATACCACACCACCTTATAAAATTCCGAACGTATTGCCATACGAGCAAATTGTAAAAGGTACGCTACATTCACAATGTTTTAAAATTTACGAATTCGAAAAGCTTGTTCTTTTAATTGGCTGCATCTACATGAAAACTGGGACTAATTCGGCATCTTTAGAGGTTGTTAACTATTAGAAGTTTTCTGTATGTAGGTGACAAATTAAATCATCTAGAAATATACGCTAATCGCAAGTTATGCACACGTGAGATTCAGCTCTCAGCTGGCGGTGCGAGCACCTCGTTCAGGCCCATATTAGGTGGAAAAAAGTAAATTTTTCGTTATGACAAACGCATAGCGTACGAAGCGTATAGGTCTGATCATATTACGGCGACAAGCAGTTTTCTATAACTACATGTACTCACGTACTTACACAACACAGCCATCTGTGATTGAAGAAAATTGTAAGAATTTTCTGAAACAAAAACGGCAAGTGGATCGCCGTCTGACGAACCGTCCGATCTGGAGCAGATTCCCATACAAATCTAAACTGGAAATAAACTCTCTCTGTCGCTTAATTTGCTAATTACTATTAGCGAAGAAACCATTATAATGTCATTTCGATTACATGAATGTCGGACAGTTTTATACCATAACCATATTTATATTAATTTGAAAAACGACAGTACAGCAATTTTCAAGTTCTAATGTTTGAAATTTATTTTATAGTGCGTAAGTTTCAAGATATAGCCCCTAGGTAAATATTAGTCACCGTGGGAGCTGTTGGATGGAGCTGTTAATTAATGCATACGATCAAGAGCTGGGCTTGCACTCAGCGTTTAGGCTGCGATATAATATACATACCTAAAATGCCACCTGAATTATTTAGGATCTACCTATCTAACCTAAAATATGTCGCCGAATTTTTAGGTCAGCATGCATTTGATTAATCAGTTTTTCGATTAAGGAAACCGATAGTTAACTGGTATTTTACTGGTTAATTTTTCACATTGGTAACTGGCTTCAGCACAAGTAACCGATATCCTAACAAAACTTAAATAACTTTTATTAGCTCGATCGGTGATGAGTGTCATACTAGTACCAATTACATATATCGTTCTATCTAATAGTGAAGAGGAGTATGCAATGTGATACCTAATACCGTGTACAACGGCGCGCTTCTAATGCCCATTTATTATTTTTGCCCAACCACATTTATAATAATTAGATCTTAGAATTTATACGGGATGTAGGCCTGGTAGAGCTCTAACAGAAAACAATTGTCTCAAGAGCGGAAACTTAGAATAGAAAAAATATAGTCGTGACATATTCTAAAAACAAAGGGTGGGCAAAAAAATTTTTTTGTGAAAATTGTTTTTTACGAATTTTGTCATATCTCTTGGCTCTTCTGCAACAATGCATTATTTTATTTTGCGGGCTCTGCAGATAAATGGGAGAGTTTTGAAGATTTTTTTTTTTAAATGAAACCCATAAGAGATGGAAGGGTGTAGTATACATTTTAATTAACTCCGAGCCATTTACCTTAAGACTGATATGATATCGAATTCATTTCTTCCGGTAGGCTTTCTTCATAATCACCTAAAAGTAGATTTCATAATTTTTGGATATTCAATTGCCAAGGGGGTGTAGTGAAGTCACACCAGTTTTCACAATTTTCGCCATATATTTTAGGTCTAATGAGTTATCAAATTGGTTTTCACTTTCACGTGCTTTTATATAAACGCTTTTCAGGATTTTTGGATATTCAACCCACATGGGGGTGTAAACGAGTTGCATAGATTTTCAAGTATTTCAACATATATCGTTTCTAATTTCTTGCGCTTTGAATATAATCACCGCAAAATTCGTTTCAGGTTTTCTGGAGTTTGAGCCCCTTGAGAGCGTAAGCTGCATACGTATTAACAATTTTCGCATATCTCTAAGGTTTGATGAGATATCGAGTTAGATTACTCTTCCACGAACATCTTATACAATTGACTAAAAATCGATTTAACGATTTTCGAAATTCAACATTCAAGGTGCTGTTAAGGGTTTGTATAAGTTTCCAAAAATTGTTCAATACTCTTAAGATCTGATAAGATGAAAATTTTATTTTATCTTTTCCACACTTTTTATGATCTTGAAAATTGTATAGGAGTTAGGACCAGTAGACCCCTCGCGGGGAGAAATTTTAACGGTGTGGGTGTAGGGAGTGATGGTGGGAGGACGTAGAAATGTAAAAATTCTTAATTTCTCGAAAGCCACAAATAATAGAAACTTAAAAATTGAAAACTGTATAGAGCTACTAAAGGCAAGGTACCGGAGGGGATGGTTTTTCATATCTCTGAAACAGCTTATGGTACAAAGTTGAAGCTATATAGATATACTAGACTAATTAAAAGTAAAACAAAAAGGGATCAACTTTATTACTTTATGAGCAGAAGTTCGAAATGGGTTTCATGCTGAGATGCGGTGTAGGTAACTACGAAACTATAGTCTGGCTAGAGCACTTTTCTTCGATGCACCTGGTACCAGGTTCGAATCTGCTTGGCGATAAATAATTTTCGAAAATGGGATTGGGTGCCGGACTACCAGGTCACTCAGCTGTAAATGAGTGCCTGAGTTAAAATCGGGGTAATAATCACGGACGAGCGTGTAGCCGACCACTTCACCTCCTAGTGTTCCGTTGGTCTCGCAATGAAGTAACTCTAGTATTACTTTAAGGCCTAGGCCCGATTTGGGCTGTTGCGCCATTGATTATTATTATAACTATGAAACAGACAACCTATTTAAATTAATTGTTTCAAGGACTATGCCTGAAATATGCGTGTTTTTAGTCATACATTGTTAAAGATAACACTCGCTTACAACATTCATATAAAGTGTATTTAAAAAAAAAAAAAAACTTTATTATTTTAATATTTTAGTTTTAAATTAGTAGTTTCGTTTTTAGCATCATTGGTTAGAAGCAGTAGATACGCATATAACTTTTTTAATAGTTTTCTTTTAAATTTCTTCAAAATGTGCTAAATATACTGTAAAGCTTATATACTTGTGCACACTCAGAAAATCCATTGATTGTCTCTTTCATTTCTACATAAAACAATCTCCAGTTTATGAATTCATATCCTAGTCAATTTAGTTTAGTTTTAGCCTAGTTTTAAGTAAGCTTAAGGCACCAATAAGGTTTTTTTTTGTTCCAATTTTCCTTATGTAAATTCAATACCAGAAAAAAGTTTTGTAAATTTATGCACAAAGAAAAAACATGAAATACTATGGTTGAAAAGATATGCAATCTGAGCACCAACTCAACAGAAACATTGTACATTTCCTTTATAAATTTTATTTGGAACGAAATAAACATCTATCTATCTATAAAAAAAAAGGCTTATATACAAATGACGACATAGAGTCTGACAAATATTTGAACAACAATTTTTTTCAAAATTATCATAAAGCAAGTTAAAGAATTTCGACAAAAATCGACCATCTGACTACATTTATCTACAAACAGAGTACAATATTTAACCAAAATGGCATAAAGCTTAACACTTTAATACAATGATTACAAATCCAAAGAAACTCTCAATCCTTTTCACATTTACCTGATGCGTGGTGGCAAAACTGATCTAAAAATTATTCACGCATTCCAATCGATCGCATCATAAATCAAAGACCTTTCACGAACAACTGAAAATTGATCAAATAATCATTTACACGGGATCATAAATCACTACACATGATAAATGTGATCAAATTCGAAATATAAACGACTAAATTTACACAATTTACAAGCCTGCCATTCACAACTACCTACTATAAGTGGCATTTCGCTATTAAACATTAGTCGGGACCTAAAAGGTATACTGACCGATCTCAGAGGAAACGATAATATTTCAAAAATATTGTTGATACGGATACCATAAAGATCAGTAGCAATGAATCAAGAGGAAATGCCTTTATTATAGTAATTAGAAAAAAATAAAAAAAAAAATAAGATAAACTAAGCAATAATTAAATTGCAACAAGATTTCAGTTATGAGGTCAAAATCGTCACTTTGCAGAGCTCTAAGTAATCGCACGTTCATATACTAGCCATCTATAGATAGTCCGCGACTGGTAAGGTATGAAACAAATCCATTTACAAAATCTCGTTGGGCATTTTTCCTCTTTTTTAAAAACCGATTTGATACAATTTTTTACCGGTTACCTGTGCAATGGACCAGGTACATGTGCGTTTTATAAAAGGTAAAGTGAAGAGGGGGCGCATGAGGTAAGAACCTATGTCTGGTGGTATATTGGGAGTAAATTATTGATCCACTCGCACCGATCAAGGGGGGACATGGACAAAACCATATAAGTTTTGTATTCTAGGATTTTTAGTATAAAAGTCTTGGGCTTCGTTTAGAAGAACATCAGTCTTTTTTCAACTCACCGAGACTAGTTAGCAACAAACAAATTGTTAGTTAGCTTAGTTCAATTTTTTTTTATTTAATTCAAATTTTAAAAAATTCTCAACATGAAATTTTTGGTAAGTTTCATAAATTTTTTAAATTAAAAAAGTGATTTTTTAGGTGTTATATTCGAATCAATTGGATTAAATTATTTATTTAAAAAAAACGTGCGTCAAATTGGTATTATCGTAAAATATTGGATATTTTAGAAATCAAGTGATCGTGGATATTTTAATAAAATTACAAAAGTACCGCCATGGAAGCTGTTTTTCATTTGCTTCAACCGTTACTACTGAATAATTTTTAAGATTTTTGCAATCATCAATTCACGTGTTTGAGCTGTACCTACGTTCATTATACGCAACCGAAATTCAGAATTTCAGTTTCTGAATCTGTTTAGAAAAACTAAAGACTGTATTACACTACAGTGTACAACAGTTAAATATTTGACATAGTGTCATACATGACACGATGTCAAATATTTAACTGTTCGCGCTATCGAATACAGTCAAATAGTGTAAACGACAAATTCTCGTTTGCCAGTATATTTTATTTGCTCTGCACAAGGCCAACCGTTCACTACTGAACCAATTTCGACTGGAAATTTTGTCAAATTTTTTAGTCAAATATTTGACAGCATGGCATATAGTATAATTTGAGCTTAGGACCTTTTCGGAGAACAATTTGAACTCAGTATGGACATATCTACGAAAACAATGTTGCTGAATTTCTGGACAATATTTTGGTTTAACATTTTTTAAGACTGATTTTCTTTGATTTTTTTCCTTCATACCTCAAACTCATTCTGAACGATTCCAATGTGAAAGTAGGACAAAATCACCCTTATCGCATGTTACAGCAACGAATTGATAATTTTTCAATTTGTCTCAAGGTTTTGTAATGTTGTCTAAGTTTTGTTTGATTTTAATTAATGATTTTCAAAGACTCGCTCACCTTTCCTGATTACCTGATGTACCTTCATTTCTTTTATTCCTCCCGATTGAAGTATGCCTGGGCTCTACTTCCACCCAGCAACATACTACGTTAGATTCATTGAATTCCAACATATTGAAATTCTCAACTGGGCACTGTGAATAGAGTGGAATTCAATGCATCGAAATAAGTTAAATCTTAACATCCTTGGAATTGCCGAACGAATTCTGTAAATTGATTGAATGAGCATATTTCAAGCATAGTTAAGAGTGCCATAAAATTCCAAAGATTCCTTAATACATATAAGCTATTTTTCAGTTGAACCTGACTCGAAAACAATTCTCATACTGGGCTGGGGCTTAGAAATCCACACTGTTATTGGAGTACAAAAAAAAGGAGTTTCAAGTTGATAGGTCACGATAGAATCAATGTTACAATTGACTCTCTAAGAGCACATCAGCAATGTCGATTTACTTGCACATTTTCGTGGCGCTTATTCAGAACTACTTAACTTATTCTTCCCCGGTTCCATTTTATTACTCACAATACTGGTAGCTGCCATACAAAAGCTCTTGAAACACGTCACAAGAATATTATCCGACTATATCAGAACGCATCGAGCTATGTACGACTTTGATAATTTTATTTCATTAAATAAACAATTTACTACGAATCCTTCAAGTATTTTTATTATAAATATTTACGATTTTCTTTTCATCAATTAAACAAATTTTGAGCATTAGCATATTAAGACCGTAACATCAATAATTAGTTCCACCCACTGAAAAAACATAAATCGAAAAATGAAATGCCTGGAAACGATAGAATTAACTAAACAATCTTTATCTAGCTTTCACCTTAATTAATATTGCTACGACAAGTTCTTGTTTTTATTTCCATGTACCTACCTATTGTCAGTTGAGCTTTCGAAAAACTGTAATTTCACTTACCATGTCTATAAAATGCGATACCAATTTGTGATTAGGTATAGAATATGGCAAGTACGAAGGAAACAGGGAACAGGGAACAGGACGATTTCATTAGCAAATTGTATTTTATCCAATTTTAATAAAAATACGAATTCATAAATGAATATCTGCAAATTTGAATTGATCTACCGATTATATCATGTCGAGTAACACTTTTCACTTCATTATTCAAACGGTGAAAATACAGTGAAAACGATACTCGCTAGCGCCATATTGCGTTTCAAATGATAAACGGTATTTATTTGTGCCATCTATCATTTGAAACGAACTAAAAGTATTGTAAAATTCTATTTTCATGATTTCATGATCAGATGCCACATTTATCTGTACAGCCTTGATTAGATAGCCACGAAATTCATTATATATGTCGCATGCGTCATAGTCGTAAAACACTTTGATTATAGTCGACATTTATAGAAAGACTCCGAACATCCTGAAATGCTAGCGAAGAAATACTAGACCTGGCGTTCACTGTACTCAACCTTAGATAACCAAGAGCATGTCCTCGTCGTCTCCGTTTAATCGGGCAATGGACACAGTCACCCTAGTTAGCATTCCAAACTGAACCACCCTGTAAATATAATCACATTTTTATTATATAAAATATTTTTCTTAATTTTTTTCAGATTTTGTGTGCACTTTTTGCCGCAGCTAGTGCAGCTCCAGGATACCTTGGTGGAGGATACGGTGGACATGGTGGATATGGTGGACATGGTGGATATGGTGGTGAATACGGAGGTGGATATGCTATTGCATCTGCTCCAGCTGTAGTTAAGACTGTTGCTGCAGCCCCAGTTGTTCAGTACAGTGCTCCGGCCGTACACTACAGTGCACCGGCCGTACAATACAGTGCCCCGGCCGTACATTACAGTGCCCCGGCCGTACAATACAGTGCTCCGGTTGCAGTTGCCCATGCTCCAGTTGCAGTTGCACATGCCGCACCAGCGGCATCTAGCTATTCAACATTCAGTCAAGTGAGTAAACTGACAAGCTTCTTGTTGTATGCGCAGTTGATCGATAAATCAAAAGAGGTAATTAGTGTAATGGGCACGTGTTACAAATGTGGACATCACTCCACTACGGGTGAAATATTTCCGAAAATATGAGTTTTATTGATTCCTCAAACATCATTTGTCATTGCTTTTCACTTAGCACCCAAACACGCGTAACACTAATTACTCTAATAGATAAACGCAATGGCAATATGAACATTAAAACTAATGGCTTGGTTTTCTACCCCTATCCCTAGGTACATGTTGCTCATCCACCTTCCGTTGTAAAGTACGCTGCTGCACCCGTTGCTGTGGCCCAGCCCGTCATTAAATACGCTGCACCCGTCGCTGTAGCTCAACCCGTCATTAAATACGCAGCTCCTGCTGTTCACACCGTAGCTGTAGCTCAACCAACCTACGTTAAATCTTACGCTGCTCCATCTATCGGCTACGCATCTTATGCTCATGGTGGTGGTGGTTATGGCGGTGGTGGATACGGTCATGGATGGTAAATAGGAATTTCAAAAAAAAAAACTCATATGATTCTATCGAAACAAAAACAACAACAAAAGTGTACCAATAAAATATTAGCGACATGCCACGCCTCCGATTATTTCTCATATTCCAACAATCATAATAATTATTTATTTATTTAAAAAAAAAAAGAAAAAGAAAAACATGAAACATTTTTCTTAAGCAATTTCTTGTTTTGTTTTATGCTAATTTTTTTCAATTCTTAGCAATATAATGTGAAATTTGTAAATAAAAGAATTTACTGCGATTTATGAACTTTTTTTTGCTACAATATTTAAATATGGAAAACATTGATCTTGGGAGTCTGGTTGGAACTTTATTATTTTCCTGGTAAAAATCTTTGCATATTAAAATGGGGTTGCAACGGAAGTGCTTACACCACTGCCACCCTTAACACACTATCTACATTTTTGGGTCATAGTCCAGGATGCGGTCAAAAGAGATGTGTATCATCAGTCGTTTTAACGTAAGGACGTTTCTGGATAGTTAATTTCGCCACCAGAACCTGCAAGGTACAACTTTTACCATTCATCCCTCGGTTGCTTAAGTACAAACATTGAAATAAATTAGCTATTAACAGAAGTAAGAATATCAAAAACCAATCAGCCCGTTCCTACGATCGTCAGTAACGTTCTAACTGGAACTTTAACTGACAGATGTTCACACGAAACTTACAGTTAAAGTTCCGGTAAAATTTTAACTGAAGGTCGTAATAACGGCCCTTAGTTATATCTTCGTGAAAACGTATCCAACCCCTCTACACCCCTCTGGATATGAATTTCGAAAAATCGCAATATTTCCTTTTAGGCGTTTATATAAAAATCCAGTAGAAGAAAAAACTATCGCATCACACGTAATAGCTAGCAAATACACATATACCCTTGTGGATAGTAACAAAAAATATCGAAAGTCGTTTATAGGTCATTATATAATAATTTTAATTTGATGAGGTCTTAGACATATGACAAAAAATCTCTTCTGTTACACCTCATAGTGGTTGAAAAGTAAAAGATTCCGAAAACTGTTTTTAGCCCGTGGAAGTTAACACTTATTCGATATCTAATCAGATCGAAGGGATATGACAGAATTCGTGAAATTCGATATATGTTACAACTGCTTTACTAGATCCCTTTTGGAGTTGAATTTAAGAAATCCTGAAAGCCGTTTCTTGACATTTAACTGAAAACTCGTAGAAGTAAGATTAATTCAATACTTTAGAAAACCTTAAAGAGATATGCCAAAATTCAAGTAAGAAAAAAGTACAGATTTTTAACGGAGGATTTGATACATTTTCACGAATTCCGAAATATCTTTTAGGTCAATAGAGGCTTCGATATAATTTTTTTTCTGCTGGCTCTTTACATAGTCTAGAAATTGTTTCACAGATTTTTCATTGTTTATTTCCTTAGTGGGTTGTTTGAGACTGAGCTAATTTACTCACCTTTCCAACCAGAAAAGTATGGGTACCTATAGGTCCTTGAAACTAGCAGGACCTTAACCGGAAATTTGGGACTCTTAGTTTAAACTTAGGAATTTGTTCGTAAGATCCTAAGTTTAAACCAAATTTTTGGTTTAAACGTCGACTGTGCATTCGGCCCTAAGTTTCGTTAGATTTATACACAGTAACCTGAAGAAGTGACCACCTTCCTATCTTGACCACCTTCCAATCTTGACCACTTGCTTAGAGCTGCCATATTCTTACGGTCCCGATATAAATCAGAAACGGATTTTATTTGTTTATTTTTATAATCTGACCAATCGAATTATGTGACCAGTTTTGCACAGTCCCTTAGATGGTCACTATATAAGGAGGTTCTATTGTATCACCTTTTCGTTGTCAATTACGTAGGAAGGTTAGCGTGGCTGCCCATGAGAACACGGACACACTTAGAGCTAAAAGGTCCGTTGTGTAACCACAGGATCATCGAATCCAGTCCTACTCGTCGAACCATTTAGAGCTTGCAATGAAGGATTCTCGCGATCTCCAATGCGGCAAGATCATCAAGACAGGTTGAAAAAGTATGCTCCAAGATGACCCTTCCTTCTAGCTGATAGAGTTGGACAGGTAGAGAGAAGATGATGGACTGTCTCTTCCTTCGTCAGCCATGTAGTTCCCTAGAATATCCCTGTGTCCTGGCACCCAGCTTAAAAGATGATCTACATTTTGCGGCGACCTTTGATGTTGACGAGGCCGATTCCAAGGATGTTATTGCCGCTTGGCTGTCTGTGAAAATGCTAATATCCCTAGAAGATATTATATTACTCCTCAGCCTAGACAAGGCCTCTTTGATCGTCTAATAAACACTACAGTGGTCCTGAAGGCGGAAGGAGTCAATTACGTAGCGATACATAACATTTTCAAATATTTCTTAATTCTAACATTCTTTGCAGAACTTTGCGATATTTAATCCAAGGGAGGTATAAAATTAGTGAATACATTTTTACGAATTCCAACATATCTGATAGGTCTGTTGAAATATCCCATTTTTTTCTTATTTGAATGGGAATTCGATATGAACGCCCTACGGGATTATGTCAATATTTTATCACCCATATTTCATTAAAATTGAAAAACTAAATAAATAAATCAAATACCTGTTGGCGCAACTTTACTATTTTTTGAATAGTAGTCCGAAACCTGTTTAATGCTAAGATGCAGTGCAAATTACTATGCAACTGATAAGCTAAGGAATAAGCAGAAGGCTTGAAACAATACGTTTTTCAGGTTTTCAGTCGGATAGGTACCACTTCGGACATCTACCCCAAAATACTGAAAATGCAATGGTAAAATAAATAAAAAGCCACCCTAATAGGATATGAGGATATCAAATATGCCAGTATCCGTTACTTGCATCAGTCCCGGAAAATAGGACCAACTCGCGCAGAGATGGCAAAAACTAGAAGAAGTCAGGGCCTTTAGGTAGATTAAATTCTGATATTGATAGTTAATTATTATATTTATCCATATTAATTTTTTTATTTTTCGTCTTCTAAATCGAATTTATGAAACTTATATTTCAGAAAAAAAAGTTTTCGAAGTTTTGTCTAAAAGGAGATTCTTAAAAAATAACAACGTTAAAATCTAACTACCTACCGGTAACGATTTTGATCAGATTTATTCAAGAAAAAAACACACAAATAATTTAAACAAAACTAATTTAAATTCTTCACACGCTTTTGCAGCTACTGACTACTCGTACAGCTCCCTACCTACGAGCATATGGGAAATTGATTTACGCTGAATTTTTTCGTAGAACATTTGTAAATCAATCGCAAACCAAATTAAAATTACAAGCGAAAATAAACAACAACAAGACTATAAAAATATTCAAAGGTAGGTGCATGTAAGAACAGGTAACTAATAAGAAGCCCATTTCATATCTCACGTATGTTTCCGATATTTCCAACAAACACCTTGAACTTGAAGATAGTGTAGTTGTTGTCCTGATTCTAAATAAGAAGTTTGTTACTCTTGGCAACGGGTAAATAGCAGTTTGGACAAATAGTGCGCTGTGAACTTTCAGGCTGGTTTTATAGTAGTCAAACGTTAATCAGTTTTAATAAGAATTTTGATTCAGTATCGCGATTGTAAATGCTCGGATTTCGTGACAGAATATTGTGAAGTGTTGTTCGATTTTCCCAACACAGTTTCCTTGAACTTCGGTATATCGCAGTTGTTTTGACAGTGATGTGGCCTATGGTATGGGCAAAAATGTAAACAATCTATTACCTGACGTAACTTCCTAAGTTGGTAGATAACCAAGAAAAGAAAGGAACCGTCTAAAAGTTCTAGAGTCGAGGCTGTTTAGTGAATTTATGGGATTATCCAGTGCATAGCCGATAAATGTTATTACAATAATTATCGATATTTTCGATTGATTCCGTCTTTTGATATGTTCACACAGTAGCTTTTGCTGAAACGAATCGTCCTCTACTGAATCGAAAACTGGTATCCACCATATTCATGTATAGTACCTAAGTACATGATGTTACTGAAATAGGCCATGGAAATTACATTGCAGTGAAATTATAGTGGACATCAACCTGCTATTGATTTCATATATACCTACATAGGTATAAGAAAAATTTACTTCAATTATCCATCGAAGACATTTCATATGATTAAGTTATTTAAGTATTGGACTATGGAATCGAGGATTATCTTTTGCAATCGGATATGATTCCTACGTCGCACTTCATTCCTGAATGATAGCTTTCGATCAACTACTCAATTGCCAACCTGATGACTCTTCTCTCTACAGTTATTCTTTGTTCTTCTAAACGATTAAATATCTCCTTTGGGTACAACTAAGACGGAACTAAATTAACCCGATCGCAAAGTCTCCGATCGTAATTGACAAACGGTCAAGTTTAAAATTGCCACCTGGTGGTAAAAACAACCCTCTAATATTTTCGACTACTGACTGACTGTTATATGGCGGTTCGTGTGTAATTTTATGATTCGGAGATCGAAAAGTTTTCGATTCTTTTTAAATTTTTCTACAACACACATCATGATGAGAATTGATGACAATCGACGCGACCTATTTGTTTTCGGTTCTACATTCCGAAAATGTTAAGATAATACCCATAAAACTAAGTCAGAAAATAAATAACTTTTTTCTGTGAATGGGCGGTATAAACATCGAAATATGGCAAAAAAATTAAAATATTGTAGAAGAAACTAATCCATTTTTTACATTTTCCTTTAATTTTGGTACTTGAAATTGGTGTCTTTAAAAGAAGGTCTTTTTGTGATATGTCAGAATACTAGTGTCCTTCATATTTGATCACAATTTAGATTCACTTTAAACGATATTTTCACCTGAATAATTCCCACGCTATCTCAATGTTGAAAACAACGTTGAACACTTAATGTGTCTGTCTCTCTTGGATGGTTACGAAATTTGCCACCAGAGCACACGGTATATTTGTCAATAATAGAAAGCGAGTGCATATTAGACTTAAAAGCTGTTTGTACGTGATGAATTTTCAGTAGTTCGAAATTAAATTGTTTGTAATAACTGGCTTACGAAAGGAGTTTTGTTTGTGGTACCAAATAATATTAAAGATGACACTGAACAACGCATTTGGTCCAACAAATACCGTGGATGTGGAAAAAGCTAGTTTCGGAAACTATGTAACATCCATGACAGTTAAGTATCATGATTTTACATGTTTCTCGAAACACCCATAAATTGGGTGTACTATCATGGGTGTTAGAGAATACCCATAAGATTCTTTCGTCCAGGCTTTCATACCACCAATCCATACCACAAATAAGTTTGCAGTCTAATTCAGTGTCCTCCTATCTTGGCTCCATATGTCGGTGGTTTATTCAAATCCGACTAGACAGATTAAAAATTGTTCAATTCTTTTCCTCATTTGGATTCCGGGTCACAGCGGCTATGAAGGTAACGATATGGCCGACTCAATGGCTAGGAAAGGTTCAGAAACTGACTTCATGGGACCATACCCATTCTGTGGGATACCATTAAGCACAGCTGGAATGAACATCCGAATGTGGCAAAAATCGGAAAGTGCTATTTACTGGGACTTGTCACCGGGTAACAGGCACTCAAAGCTTTTTATGCCAAAGCATTCGGAAAAAAAGAACATCTGACTATCTAAAACTAAGCAGATATCAGACCCAAACCCTAGCGGGAGCTCTGACTGGGCATTGTCACATAAGGAAGCATATCAATAGGATTGGTCTCTCTGAGACCAAAATCTGCAAAAATGCAATGATGAAGACGAAAGACCAGAGCATATCCTCTGTGAATGTGAGGGTTTAGCTCACAAAAGACTTCGTCACTTCGGTCAGGGTTTCATGGAACCATCGGAATTCCTCAATATTCCTCTTCGCAAAATACTAAGCTTTGTTGAAAGCGCAGGAATTGAAGAGGAATCGTAACCAATCCTGAAACGTCACAATAGGCCCAACTGTGGCTTCAGTGACAGAGGTTAGCCACACCGACTTCTATCTTCAATCTATCTATCTGACGAATCTATGGGTCGACTGAACTTTTTATTCATAACCAATTGATACCTTAGTCCCTATTGTTATCCTGTTTTATAAATATTCGCCACATGTTTCCACCTTCCAAGGTTTTTCTCTTTATTGCGAGGTTCAACAACTTCGTTTAACTCGGTTCCATTGCCCTTCCAGCACTTCGATCAGATTGCGTTTAAAGGCTTCCCAAATTACATCACGCACCTTAATTTTCATGAATGCACAACAATGTAGTACAACCTAAGTATAATGACCCAAAGGATATAAAACATTTCCAAACACCACAATTATTTTCCTCTATTTATAGGAATGTTTTAGAATTAACTATTGAACGTCGAAGGACTCTAAAACAGAAACGTTGTAAATTGCACTAGTCTAGTGATAGCCCATCATCATGCAAGGCTTTGAGTTTCACCTAGTGCACGAAAAACCACTACTGTAAAGCTATTCTGAACTGAAATTCTAAAAACATAATAAATTTAACCCGACTTTAATTTCCTCCATAACTTCAATAGTTGTCATATCTATAACAAACAATAAAATAAAAACGATTAGAGTGTACGTGGCGCCATTAGTCCTTCAAATTGCTATCAACTTTATATTGTTAGTCCGCAACAATCATTATCCATGCTCGCTGCACTTATCTTTTGTCCATCTAATTATCCAAATACACGTCCACATACGACTTCTAGCAGATAATTTCCAACAAAAAAATTCTAGTCCTTCCAACTCGACATGCACTATCTAGATTCACTCCTAATCGATAGAAGGCATCGATCCTGGACTGCCACCGTGTAACTAACCCTTTGCCACATGTTTCATGTATGCATATAGAATGATTTTAGTTCTAGCACCAGTCCTTCCTCATATGCCGCACTCCTGAATATGTTTCGACTATCAACTAACTGATATAAAAGTGTCCAGCATAAGGACACAAATCGCTATTCAGCCGGCGAACCTTTCATTGTCAGTTCAATATTTTACCGGCACCGCGGCAGTGATAACTCAATGAAGAGTTCCTTTCGAGCCGGCTTTTTTTCTAACTCCAGTGTCCTTTGATAGGATATTTGATGACGGTTAAAAATTCATAAGAGTTCTTTCTATTACTTCAGACTACAGCACGCATTCGTTACTAAGTGCATTTTATACTCGCCTATTGTTCGAATAGTTAACTTAAATGAAATAAGTGCAGGAAGAAGAAAGTCTTTTTTGTATCCCAGTTCGGAAGGAGAAGGATAATACTATGTCAAATCGGTGTGTTTCTAAATAATGAATAAGTGATCAAGTACCTAAGTGCTCTAAGGACAATATTTAACTGCTGTGAAGTGACATGCCAGAATAATGTGATAGTAGAAGTTTCAGAAGAAAGAAAAAATTAATAAATTAGCAGCCAGTTCTATAGAACTAAAACCAGGATGGATAGAGCAACACCAGTTTGGGTTATTCCCGAACAACCAGTCAATGGATCTCGTAAGTTATTTACCTTTTTGTAATTTTATATTAATTTTTCATTTGATTTTTTACAC
Source organism: Beris chalybata (assembly GCA_949128065.1). Classification (NCBI taxonomy): domain Eukaryota; kingdom Metazoa; phylum Arthropoda; class Insecta; order Diptera; family Stratiomyidae; genus Beris; species Beris chalybata. Next base: position 31,279,718 of record OX421896.1, on the reverse strand, counting down.
TGCCAAGAAATATTTTAAAATACCGGAAATTATTAAAAATTGGTACTCTTACATTTTGTTCTCTAACTTAACATCTAGAGTAAATGTTTAATAATGAATCTGAAAAATTTCAAAGTGTTCAATCTGGGCTTTCTAGTTAAATTTTTTTAAGTTGATCAATAGTAAGGCGCTGCACACATTGCACACGACCGAACGTATTTTCCGAAACGATTTTTCGTTTTTCAACCTATTGTGAAATCTTTAGTTATTGAAAAATTAGTTATACATAATCGTAAATTATATCATTTTCAAGAATATCATGAAAGAAAATCTTGAGGAATTTGTTATATCAATTGATAATAAAACGAAAAATTAATCCGTCGTACGACTAAAAATTTTCGTACCGGCAGACGGACTTTTTTCTTAATATTATCAACCAAAATACAAATTTCTTAAAATTTTTTCTAATAATATTCTTGAAAATGTTATAACTAACGCTTTCAACCAATTTTCTAATAACTGAAGATTTGATAATAAGCAGAAAAACGAAAATTCGTATCGGAAAATTCGTTCGGTCGTGTGCAATGTGTACAGCACCTTAGAACTGCACTGATGACGTAAAACATTTTATACGGAAAAGTAAAATGAATCAAAAATTAAAAACAAAAACCTACAAATACGTTTTATATTTTTCCAAATATCCTCTGCTTTAAAAAAAATAGCTACAAAAAAGGTGGCTTTAATAAATTCATTAAAAAATAAACCAATTTTACCCGAAAAACATGTGTTTAATCCTTATAAATTTATGACATATATTTTCTTTCCCCAAAAAAATTGTTTTTACCACAAACTTATTACTTAAATAGATTATCTTAAAAGAAACAATTGATACTGTTTTTGAAAAATGTTTCTCACTAAAGTGGAACTAAGTATTGAAGACCAAAACTATCCATGGAACAAATTGTTTAAATAAACATTTTTAAAATAAATTCAATTCTAGATAAATATGATTTCCTAAAATTCATACACCCTTTTGTACAACCTTAAAAAATAAAAATATTCCTAAAACAGAGTACTCTGAAATAAACCCAATGCTTTTCTTTAAAAAAATTTTCCGCTTAATTTTTTTTCAAGAAAGTTCTTTCTCTTGAATAAAAGAACAACATTATGGAAATAACTTTCCATTTAAAAAAACCCCTGCGACTTTTAATTAACAGAAGAGAAACGAATTTTAATTTATTTTTTCAAAGAACTCCATAAACATTTGATTAATTCTGTGGTAAAAAGCGATAAGAGCTTAAGTCGAAGAATAATAGGCGGTTACGTGTATCAGAATTGATAAATAAACTAATAAAAAAAATATGTTAGAAGATCTTATTTCATTGAATTTTATAATACAACACAATAATAATACATTATGTCACAAAAAATTTATTAAAGAATGGCAATCTTTCTAAAAATGCATTTGAAAACTTGAAAAATGATTTTTTCTTATCTCGACATAAGCTGTTATCATTCTTAATTACAAAATTGTGGTTGACTGCACTAAAATAATCTTTCAAACAATAATTCAACCAAAAAGATTACACAATAAAAGAAAAATTACCTGAAAATTTTTTCTTAAGGCCCCATGAGTCCGGTACGACCATTTTTTGTCCCAGTTTGATTTTTCTTTCTTGAGAGGATTTTAATCGATTGAAATCGTTTTTCATTCGTGTAATTTGGCGTGGACAATACGCCTGCATCGTTCGCTGTCTATCATCGAACTAATTTTGATTCTACAGAAAAAAATAGTGTTATTAGTTTTCAAATTATTTGAAATGCATAATTATTTAAAATCTATATTTTTCCATTGATTTTTCTTCTAGATATACCAATTAATTATACTAATCTGTTATACTTTTCAATAAATGCGGTCTTCTTATGCCATGAAAATCGTGAAAAATTGCTTCAGTTTGACTTCATATATTATTAACAAAAATGATATTTTTTTAAAACTTGATTTATAGAAGACCTTCCTTAAGATTTTTTCTAACATTATATTAATAAAAATGATATGTTAACTATTCAAGAAATAGGTAGTATGCGTTTAAAAAACTTGAATTTATACATTTTCAAAAATATTCCTGGGTTGTTGTTCTAATAGAATTTTTTTCAAATACAGTTTTGAATTTTTTCCCTATGGATGACCTAGTTTACATACCAGCTAATAAAGTGGTGTAGTTTTATTTTGTTGTTTTTTTGTTACCATTAACGAGAAATATTGGTAAGAAAACAGTCATAAATCATCAAAATCGCATTTAACGTGCACATGGAGCCTTAAGAAAATTCATTGAAATGTATTTTATTCTTCCAAATAACAAAATTATTATTATTATTATCAAATAGTAAGGCAGGCAGCAAGCTGATTATGCCTAATATCAATTACAGTGTACAGTGTATAAATAATTTGTAAATTGTAAAATTAAATTAAAAAGTATTAAGAGTAGGGGGAAAAAAAAGTACTCTAACTTACAGAATAAAATGAAAAATAGTGCAAAATTTAAAACAGTTATGATGAAATTGGTGAGAGAAAGTGCTTATCTAGTCTGTTTTTGGAGATGTTGATTAACGTTGTGCTGATGACCTCACTGGGTAAAGAGCTCCATGTGTCCACAACTCAGTTTGACAAAAAGTTGCGAAGTGGATCCTTACTCGATCTTGTCACGGTTTTGTTGATTTTGTCCTTGTGACCTCTCAACTGAAAATTGGTGATACATTATTTTGTAAGCTTAAAATTTTCTCTTAAAAACATAATTTCTCCAATGGAATTGTTTCTTATTAAAAAAATTATTTTTATTTTTAATTGTAGGCGAAGTTCGACAAATATATATTAATTTCTTAAAAAAAGAATACATTCCTTAAAAAAATGGAACAAATTTTGTTTCTTTGAAAATATATCTTCGTAGAGACTCTTATTATTCCCTTGAATAATATTCCTAAAAAATAAGTTTGAGAATAATTTACTTTACAAAGTTATCACCTTCGTAATATTTTTAATAATTTTAACGATATCTGCTTGGTTTTAAAGAAGCTAAGACACTTAAAAACTATTTCATAAAAGAGTTCATTAAAATTTCTTGTCTGGTTTTTTCCTTTTTTTAGCAAACGTTTTGAGAAAAAAATATATTTTATTTCTAATAAAAATGTGATTTAAATTTAAAATTAAAAAAGTTATCCGTTATTGGTCCCTTAAAGTACAATTTGTTTTCGACAAAAATCTATTTTTTGAGAATGCAGAAGAAATGCAGAGAAATTTAGGTACTGCTTCTGATGATGGAACAATACCTTCGGAACTAGTTCAACACAATTTTCTACTAAAATATATATTATTACTATTACTATTGTAGCTTTATAGAAATTCCAAGTTTCAACTTTCCAGCAAAAGCGGTTCCTGAGATAGACAAACCTTCTTTTTTGGTGTAAAACTCTTTTCACACCTCTACTCTGAAAAGAGTTTCTATGTAAACGCCCAAAAAATTTTTAACATATGTGAACTAAGATATTTAAATCCTCCCGCGTATAGCATACGTTGGACGGACGGTCTTTTCAAAATGTCCGAACTCTTAAAACTGTATTATTTAAGGGTAGAAATTTTTATTTTTTTATTTTTTAAGCGTTCAAAATTCTTTAATATTAAAAAATAATAATATTAAACTCTCTTTTTAAAATATGCATTTATCGATGTACTAGGTGCGTTTTTTTCAACTGGATCAAGATCAAGATCATTCGTTTTACATTGAAAACAACAACAAAGAGATGATCCAAAATTAAAATGGGATCATTGATGGATCAATTTTGTGCTTTTAAAGCTTATTTAAATGGCAACTATTTTAGCAATGTCACAGATGGCGCCATGCGATTCAGCACTAAATTCAATTTGTAGCAGGTATTTGCACCCAACAGGCAGAATATGCTAATCGAAAAGTCGCTGCAACTCAATACATTTTGTACGGAAATGCAAGTCCATGTGTAAGATAGAGAAAGAATGTAGAAAATTATTGAAAAAGTCTTTGTTTGTATGACCTTTGTACAGTGCCGTTTCGTTGTTTACCCCGCTAAAGTAGCTTTTGGGATGATTCACTGCGTTTTTTTCAATTTGATCTGATCGAGTTGAAAAAAACGCACCTACTATGTCACGCAAATTTTGACTATTTTGGAGCCCCCCCCCCCCCCCCCCGTTCCCACACTTTGTCGCAAAATGTCATCCTCCCCCCTCCGTTGTGACATCACAAGGTTTAGTGTGTTTCAAAAATGAACACACGAAGTAGAGCTAATATTCATCTGTTTTACTTAAAATAAATGAAAAATAAATATTTTTAAATAATGGGTGAGTTTTTTGCGCACTAGATCAGAGCAGGTTAGAAAATTTACATACAAAATAACAACAACATTGCAGTTTTTATGCCTTTTTTGTAACTTTTTTCCATAGGTAGTAGACTAGATTGGAGAATTTAACGCAAATAGCTACTTCAGGATTTAGTTAACTGCAAAAGGATAAAACAAAAGAATATTGGTTTGTCGTTACTCGTGATTGAGATTTTGTTACATTTACATATATGGTATATTGCAGGGTTGCCAGTCAATTATTATGATATTAATTTGAAAGAAAGGTTCCGCTCCGATTTTGTTACATCACATCTTTCAGATGCCCCCCTTCCTCTATGTCACACTTTGTCACATTTTGGCAACCACCCCCCTACCCCTTTTAGTGTGGCGTAGTATGTGTACGGTCCCGTATAATATTTCTTTTATTATTATTATTTATTTTTTGTTATTATTATTATTATTACATTATTAATTTATAAGTATAAATTTTGTTACTGTTTGTTACTTTTCAATTATTAAATGAGTTTCAATTGAAAGGATAAATGTACAAATAAAGTACACATAATGAGAATATTTATTGCCGCTTACTAAAATTATTCTTTCGTGATATTCGATACAATTCAACAGATTAAAATATAAGCCACCTACGATTAGTACCTATATTATTTTTATATGCTGTCTAAAAACATGCATTTTTACTTCATGGGCACTCTTGTTAAATAGAAATAATGCCAGTATGCCCAGTTCATTGTACGATAAATATTGCGTGACAAATAGCACTGAAAACACAGAAAACTTCATTCGTTATTATCCTTACGCTGAATGAGATATCGAACTGATTTTCAATTTTATGTGCCACTTACTATATAAAAACAACCAAAGTAAATTTGCAGAATTTTTTGTTATTAAACACCCAGGGGTTGAAATGAGTTAAGTATGTTTTCACAAATTGCTCACCAATGAACAATAAGATATAGAGTGGTTTTTTTCTGTAGGCTACTTATACAAACGCCTGAAAAGTACCTTCTGGATATTTTTTATATTCAACCCCTAAAGGAGTGAAAAAAAATTAATATGTTTTCACGAATTTCTCAATGTAGCCTGAGCGAGATGATTTATTAAATTTGATTTTCTTGATGGGGTAAAAAAAGTTAATTATGCTTTTCAAGACCCATATCAATATCGAATTGGTTTTTTCTTCTTTTGACTACGTTCTTTTGACTACGTATTCAAACGTCTAAAAAACATTTTACAATTTTTCACCATTTATAAGTAACTTAAGTCGGCAAGAAAATACTTGATTTTCGGAAAAGTTTTTATTTATTTTTCAACATAGTCTCATTGTAACTCAATACACTTTTGCCAACGATGCTCCAGCTTCTTTAACCCTTCCGTATAATACATTTTTAACAACTCCTCAAAATGGGCCACTGTGGCAGCGATGACCCATAACTTTTTCCTGCCAATGATTTTTTTAAATCGGGAAACAAGAAAAAGTTGCAGGGGGCCAGGTCTGGAGAATAAGATGGGTGCGGAAGCAACTCGTAGCGTAATTCAATTAATTTTTGAAGTAACGGCACGATTTCGCGTTGTTCCGGAGTCAGCAAACGCGGCACCCATCTCGCCGATAATTTTGACATACCCAAATGCTCATGTAGGATTGTCCAGACGCTGTTAGCTGAGATGCCCACAGCCTCTGCTATCTCGAACACCTTCACTCGTCAATCGGCTAATACGATATCATGTACCTTATTGATCATTTCTTGATTTGTAACCGTTTTTGGACGTCCAGGGCGGGGTTCATCATCGATGCTAGTACGGCCACATTTAAATTCGTTTACCCAGAAACCGATAGTTGGTAACGAAGGAGTAGATGTGCCATGAACTTCTTGCAAAATCTGCTGAATTTCGGTCGCTTTCTTCCCCGCCAAATAAAAATGTTTTATCACTGAACGAAATTCTTTTTTTTTCCATTTTTAAAAAACACTAAACACGTCGTATTTAATTTTGACAGCACTCTTACAAAAGACTGAACTTTACAGCCATGTGTTTGACTTAACTTACTTTTCGAACGCCCCTCGTAGCTAAACAACGGGGCAAATATTTTTCACGATCACCTTAATATCTCTCAGGCCAGATGAAATTAATTGGTTTTTCCAAAGCCTTAAAAAGTAATTTCGTATTTTTTCGATATTCAAAGCCAGTGTTTTCCCAAATTACTTAACATATCTTAGAACCGATGATATCGATATGATCTTTACTTCTACAGGCTTCCGATATAAACGACGAAGCATTGATTTCAGGCAATTTCGAAAGGCCGAAAATGGATTCATTATGTTTTCACAAAATCCTCAATATATCTCCACAAAATATTTTTAGGTGTCGGCCTTACAGTACGAAAAATTTTAATTGGATATAAATTATGTTTTGAAAACCTCCTGAATGAATATTGTCAAACTGGATTCGAGTCACTATAATTTTTTTGGCACTAACCATCACAAAGTAGCCTGAATCTTCAAATTCATGTTTTTATCTTTTTCTACTGGTAATAAATAATCAATGGCGCACAGGGTTCAAACCCCCCCCCCCCCGCAATGATGTAGTTACATACGCAAAACTAAATGTGACTTGCACTCAACGAGTAAATTTGTCTGAACCCCCCCCCCCCCCCGAAATATTTTTCTGCGTTCGCGCCTGATGGCGCAACAGCCCAAATCGGGCTTTAGCCTTGAAGTAATGCTAGAGTTACTTCATTCCGAGACCAACGGAACACTAGGAGGTGAAGTGGTCAGCTACACGCTCGTCCGTGATTATTACCCCGATTTTTAACTCAGTTACTCATTTACAGTGGTTTTTTCTTCTGGTAATTTGTTTTATTCTATCATCTTTCGTTATCAGCATCCCAAATATGTAGTTCTAACCCAGTTCTGGTTTTCGGTACCGAAGTAGAACTGAATAAATTTTGGGATTGGTGAAGTTTTGTAGCTCATCACACTTTTGTGCTATAGTAGGTATTTGATAGAAACCAAAAAAAATTAACAACCAATTTATGAGAAACTTTCAAATCTCTACAATTTTTCATGTTTTTATTTCTTTATCATATTTCTTTCTTTATCATAATTGTGGTTGTCATGAAAATGAATAATAAACAAAATGAATTTTCCGTACTTAAAATAGTTAGTACCCACCAACTAAGATTTCATGTATTTTACTTACGTAAGTACTTATGTTTAAATTCCAATTAACGCTGGTGATACTATACCTCTGCTGATTAACACACGATATATATTTATTGTCTAAATATTTGTACATTGAGAAAACCAATAATTAGAAAAGAAAGATAATCATGATAAAAAAAATTCTTTGAAGATCGCATTATAAATTGACGTAAAATTTCACCATTTAATACAGTATCCATGCACTGGTACTGAATTCGTTGTACTGAAGCGGTATCTCTGTTTAGTACTTAATGAATTAACCTAAGCAGGTCAATCATAATAGAACCACTGAGTTCGGTGTGAATCTGGCTTTTGAACTATTTTCACTATATACAATCTAAAATTAATTATCTTCGCAAATTTTAATCAGTACTACAAATGATCTGAGGTCTGCGTGTTTCAGTTTACTACAAAAATGATCCTGTGAATGAAGTGTACTCAGAGGGTAGCGCAACACTATTATATTTCCGTCAAATTCAATTAAGTCTTTTAACTGCAGCCATTCTTAAATAAGAGCATTCCTAAATTTTTATTTTAAATTAAATAACAGATTAATTATATTTATTCTCCTTTTATCTTTCAGGAATACCAACTGCTAACAATGGAACCGATAAGTGCACATTCGTTAGTCCTTTTCTAGTTGCAGTACAATCAAAGTAATTTCATAAATAAAATACTCTAATATTCTAGACAGACAGAATAAAAAATATGTTTATTCAGAGAATTTTCAATTCAATCAACTATTTAGTTCTTAAATCATTGAAGAAGTTCCGACTCTTAAAGTGGAATTAAAAAGTTAAATATCAAAGCGACGCGATTGGAGCGATGCGATCAACTATAGTCGTATCGAATCTCGAAATTCACGCGCGTCACGTTCACTATATTCATTTCACCTTAAACTCCCGAAAAATATATTAGTTGACTCATTTCATTAAATAATTGAAAATCCCTCGTCTGTCTAAGATATTATAACTACATTATAAATAAAATTACTACTTATTTGTCGATAGATTCCGTCGGAAATATTATCATAAAGTGGTTTTTGCAGTTCTTATTGTTATAATTTTAATACTATTAATAGCGATTATTATAGTAGCATGTAAAGGTGAGTACGCAATTGCTAATGAAATTGAAATTAATAAAGGATGGATGCGATTTGATTAAACCAAAATAAAGACAAAATTCTGAGATAATTCCGAAGTTAATTTTTGATACTTACCGTATTTAGCTCTAATTGTATTAAATTGGAGATTGAACAATATTTTTAAAAATTTTAAAAAAAACTAACTATAATTTATTTTTAGACAAACGCATATAGTATACATAATTTTATTTAATATAATTTATAATTCAGTACCAACATTTTAACCCAAAGAAAACTATTTGATAAAAATACCAAATTAAAACCATGCTTTTAAACGTAAAGTAATAAAAACAAAATATATTTATATCTACAATAGAGGTTCAACATCAACTTCAAAATTTTCCAAATCAACATCAAAAAAATTCGAGTTACAGAAAATTCGAATTCCATAAAATGCTCTAAATTTTTTTTTAAAAATCAAATTGACATGCCTAGAATTTGTTTTGAAGATAAATTATAGAATATAGAAATTCAAGTCATATAAGTTACACACTATTTTATATGAAGGCTATGTATTTATACAAAATAGACAAATAAAAATTAATACTGGTCAACAAATCAACTCCCATCCATCTCTAGATCGAAATTAACAAATATTTAATACTGTTCGAAATTTCCAATTATCAGCTCACAAGTCTCAAAATAAATGCGAAACCAAAGAGTGCCTTCGAATAGCATCCAGCCTTCTTCAGACAATGGACCAAACAGTAGATCCTTGCACCGATTTCTACAAATTTTCATGTGGAAATTGGGCCGGAGAACATCCTCGTCCTGATTCGTCAACTTCATACGATTGGTTCAGTGAGCGTCAGGCGAAAACAATTCGCGACATACGAAAATTTCTCCAGGAAAACACAACTGAATCGGATCCGCAAGCTGTACAAAAGGCCAAAATCATGTACCGGGCTTGTATAGATTCCGATACTTTGGATGATCTGGGAGTTACGCCCATCCTTAATTACCTGAAGGAGTTCGATCTACCTGCGATTCCAGCAATGCTTAACAAAACTCTCCAGAATAGCACAATTCCGTACGAGTTCGACTGGATCCGATCGATTGTGAAAATCAAACGGATCCTTGGAATGGACGTATTGATCGGGTTCGATATATTTCCAGATCCGGTTAATCGATCGGTCAATCGAGTTGCTATCGGATCACCCGAATCTGGAAGTGCTCTACCATTGTGAGTTTTTCAATATACCTTTTTCAATTAATTGAAGTGAAGACCGTTTTTTCAATCATTTCAGTAACGACGATGAACGCTACAAGCGCTTGAAAAAGGAACGACGAAAAATTATAATGACACAGTTGGACAGTGATGACAATAATGACGATGATGATGACGACGATGATGCTAGTCCGACCATAAAAGCCTACGTTTCGTATATTCGACAAGTTTCAGCAGAGATTCTTCTATCAGTAGATCCAAATACAAAACTGGACACAGTCGTGGAGAGCTTGGATAATGCCGCCGTTGAAGCAATTCGAATAACGAAAGAAGTGTATAAGGTAAGCTACAACGTACAATATTAACTATAATAATTCGAAAGAAAATTGTGAATTGAAAGTTTTGGAAGATAATTGTGTTACCTGGCCGAACACCCATGACTACTGCGTGAAACACCAAGGGATGTAAACATCCATGGGTAGCTAGCGGCAAACCCATGTGCAGTGAGTACATTAGTGTATTTTCCCGTCTTGAAGAATCTCTTAAATAAAGCAACATATATGTATCTTCGATATTCTAGCCCAAGTTCTGGTGGAAGCGGAGTAACGCTTAGTCTCTCACCTTTATATCTTTTATAAACCATTTATTCAAAAAATTTCATTCTTCCAATTTCAGTACAACGAAGAAGCCGAAAACGTGACCAAAAACTCCGAGAACGCATTGGACGACTTCCTAAATTTTAATTTAACGGAACTCCAACGACAAACCGACTTATCTCTAAGTTCAAAATCACAGCCAATCTGGGAGAAATACATGAAAGAAGTCATGAATGGAACAAATTCAGGATTCGATCCCAAAACGGACGAAATCCTCACTTCGAAAGCTGATATGAAATACCTTCAGCTAGTCATCGAATTTCTAAGTCAAGCTCAGCTCAAACATATCGAATACTACATTTGGTGGAGTATCGTGGAAGAATTGGCCATTCACACCACCTCGGCTATTCGAAATCTTCACTACGAATACATGCGACTCATTATCAAAACGGAAGGATCAACGTCGAGATCCTTGTATTGTACGAACGGCATCAATAATATGATGGGAATGGCAGTCAGCTATAGTCTAGCCAATACTAAGTTTCTTCAAGAAACTCGCCCGAAGGTCGACTTAATGCTATCGAACATACGACAGGCTTTCAACAATTTGGTCCAAGGAACCACTTGGATGGACAAAGATACCAAGCTACAAACTCTGGATAAATCGTGGAGTATGAAAAGTTTGATCGGATTTCCCGAATGGATTATGAACAAGACCCGATTGGATGCATTTTATAGGGGCGTTGAAGTGAACACAACTACCCATTTGGAAAATATGATTAGAATTTTGGAATGGCGAATTGCTGGAAAACTTCGAACTTTGAAACAACCCAACGAATTTGGATGGGCTACAACACCATCGCATGTAAATGCATTTCATACGTTTCAGGCAAATACGATCAGTAAGTATTTTGTAGATTTCGAGTATAAGCTAGAGGAGCAGTTAGTAAATTCCTTCATTCCTTTGGCAGCTGTACCTATAGCAATGCTACAATATCCATTTTATGAGCTTGGATTAGAGTAAGTAGTTGTCTATTCAGATTTTCGCATCACCGGCTTAAAAATAAAACTGACCAATGAGAAAAAATGAGTCTGATCAGAAAGAGGAATTTAAAGATTTACCGAAGTTTCATCTATAAAGCGTATAAGCAATATTTTAGGATTATAAACAAGATCATTAAGCAAATTTAATTTTACTCCATTATTAGTAGTTGAAATCACGCGAAAATTAAAAAAAATATAATTTCATAATTTAGTGGTTTTGTACCCCAACAAAAAAATGTCCGCCTGTCCGCTGTACGCAACCTATTTTTTGCTATATATGCCTTTGGAATATCTAAATTATCCCTTATGGTATCAACATACAATTTTTGCAGTAGATGAACTAAGTTCACCTCAATTATAGGTAAACTTTTTAAAGGTGGAAATGTAGAGAAATGTTTAAGATGTCTCAGGAACCGCTTATGCTGGGAGGTTGAAACTTGGAATTTATATACACCGCATGTAGCGTTAATAATATATATGCCAGAAAAAAGACGACATTGATGGAGGCTGGAGTAGGACATGAGTGAAAAGAAATAAAAGTGTTATAAGTGTTGAATGCTGTAATTGGAATATTCTAAAACTCATTTCGGTGAAACGGTTTAGGCCACGAATCTGAAACTTGGTGATTATGTGTAGACGTTCTAGACCACTGTTTCCCAACGAGGGACCCAGGCCCTACAGGGGGGAGGCAATTTGTTTGTAAAGGGGGGCAATTCGAAAAAAAAAAATTAGTTTTACTTCACACTTAAGTAAGAGGGCTCTCGAAAGGGAACTGCTTGAAAAAATTTATGGAACTTATTGATACTCTTAGTGAGATTTTAAGCGACAAACCTGAAATGAAGTATCTGTTAACAGTGGATGGTAAAGCATTTGCGAGTTATTTAGCGATATCTTTAAAAATTGAAATATAGTAAATAGCCAAGTTCCAGGAACACATGAAATTCTCTCGATATTTGGTTTCATTACATATATTGAATTATGTCAGAAACAGATTCTCAACAAAAATTTTGAAAATGTTCATTGGCTCCAAAAATATTAAGTGACTGATACTGCTGTATACTTCTTATTGTCGATCACTTGAAAATTCTGTCAGCTGAGAAAGATTTTTCTGATTTGAAACATATTGGTTTTCCAACTTGGATGATGCAGGCAATGTTAGTTGATTTTTCTGATATTTCAAATATCCCAGTATCAAGCAAAACTTGTAGAAATTCAAAATGATGAGTCAGTTAAAACATTATTTAATATAGAAGGGGTTTTTTGTTGTGTTCTGAACAGTTTCTTTGTAGTTTCTTCCTAATGCTATGTTCAGACTAGGAGATTACCGCGTTTAAATCGAGTTAAATGCACTGAAAACACTTGCCGAAGGCGTTTACGAAAACACGTAGCTACGACGCGTTTAACCGAAAACATGCACTGCGACTCTCGCGAAATCGAAGTAAACTTTGGAAGAAACTTTATAGTGCGATAGAAATTCAATTTTGTGGCATGGCACATAAATGGTTGGGAAACATTGTTCTAGACGTTTATAGACGTTCTAGGAATATTTAAAAAAAAAAAAATTAAAAAGCACAGAGATGTACGGGTGTAAAGAAATAAAACGGTGGATAACAATACAAAGGTGTGTTTTTTTCAACTGGATCATGATCAAGATCATTTATTTTACATTGAAAACAACAACAATTGAGGTGATCCAAAAACAAAATAGGATCATAGTTAGAACGTAAAGCTGCTTCTGAATTCAAAAAAATTTGCGCATTTTCACAGTTGTCGCAGTGGCGGTCATATTGCTCTTCCAAGGGGGGGGGGGCCATTGAAGTTCAGTGGCTACTGTATAGAAAATTGGTGCAGTATCCCTTATCAGCGTGGATAGAAAATGTGCAAATCCTATGGTAGCTTTGGCTGGTACCTACTGCTTAAAAATATCAACTTTTCATTTTCGCATCTAAATCGCAAGATTTCGGCAACCGAATTCAGAATATTAAAAAGCATTAGCATAGCTCTGAAGGCATTTCTTGAAAATCGTTCAATTTATTAGCTGATTGTATAGTATGATATTAAAAATTTAAACCTGTTTTTTATGATTGTAAGTCTTTAAGTAATAGGAAATTTAATAGCAGGAACTAGAAAATAATATTAATTGATTCCAAAGCTTAGTGAAAATAATTTTTGATTTAAGTAGAAGTCGATGCCGGTCTTGATTTCTACAAAATTTAGAAGCCCAAACAGACAGAGATCTCTCATACTGTATGAAAAATCTAGTAGATTTTAAGAGTTTTCATAAAAATTTCGAGATTTCGCCAAATCCTATTTGAAATCTTTGGATGTAAATTAGCTGTTTTTTGAGACCATCAGAAAAGTAGTATACTTAATTTTTATTAGTTCTACTATCATACATATTGGGTAAAACTGAATATTGCGCATTATGATCCGAACTCTACATCTCATAATAATTTATTAGGTATGTATAGGGGAAGGTGGAGCAAAGTGAGCCCCCTGAGGTTTGTACCGAGATTCTGTGAAATGGGTAATAGTTATAAAATCCTTTTCGTGCAAACTCGATAGCTTAGGATGTTAGCTTAGTCATGTATTCGTGAAATTAAATTGTTGATGCTGATAAGAAAGTTATCTACTTCTTGCTATACAAACTTCAAAGGGCCCACTTTGCCCCACTACTGGGGCAAAGTCTATTGTTCTAGCCATGTTAAAATTGTTATATTAAATATCAAATAAAATTATATTGGCATGCGGTAAAATTTGCCCGGGGTTCACTTTACCCCGAATGAACACTAAATAGTAAGCAACTGCTGAAATTTATATACTTTTTAAATAATCATCAAATCTTACTTTGCAAGTTTCACAATCCGTACCCCGATCTCAAGGATACTGTTCCAAAAAAATCCTCAATCGCTAACAAGTTTTTTTAATCCAATTATTGAACACTGATATTTTCATGAAATAGTGCCAAAATCGTAATATGAGAAACTGTAATTAAAGTGGATTTCTTTTATAGTGCATTGTAATCAATGCTTGAAGCTTTATCAAATAATTTTTTTCCGAAGATTTTGCGCTATTGCAAACTAGAAATTTTAAGGGGGCCCACTTTGCCTTGCTGGCCCACTTTGCCCCACTTTGCCCCACCTTCCGCTACATATTCACATAGTCTCCTTACTGATTAGATCTATAGTTTAGATGACTACCACCATAACCGAACCTAACCTACTCTCCTAATTTAATAATTTTAAAAAGTTAGAAATTCTCTAAAACTATTTTCAATTATTATAACTACATAATAGCAGTATCTTATACCTGTAGCTCAGTTCTGTAACTTATGAGTGAGAAATTTCTAACCAAAAAGTCAAAATTAGGACGAATTAATGCAGTTTTCTCTCTGTATTCTCACCAAATGAGAAATGAAAAATTGCCAAATGCGTAGTCCGTATTTCGGTGCGGTCCGTAGTACGGTGCATTCTCATTTAGTGAGAATACATAGAGAAAACTGCATTAATTCGTCCTCATTTTGACTTTTTGGTGAGAAATTTCTCACTCATAAGTTACAGAACTGAGCTACTGATTTCAATCGCATAATTTTGGCAAGTAGATTTTGAAATCTCGAAAAGAGTTTACAACAAAATTACTAATTTATTTTGTAAGAGTTAACTTTTGCAAACTAGGACATTTAAATTGAATGAACAGGAGTCGAAAGCTTGCATTATCATGCAATTTGAAATTTTGTAATATTTTATACAGGTAGTTGTGGTGACAGATAATTTTAGAACTGTTTAGTGACTATTATTTGTATTGAAATTTACCTCTTATTATGGTTCTAATTAATGTAAAAAATGTATGTTTTAAGTTTCACCCCGAACAGAAAAAATAAAAATAAAAATTTGAGATTCCGAAAAATTAGCCCCGATGTATTGATAAAACGGGGATAAATCTTGATAAATCTGGGGATGATTGTAATTTCAAACACTCGTATATGGGTTACGTACCATCGGAAATACCATCTAATGGTCGTAATGAGAAAGTGAAGTTTTTCATATTCAATCGGTTTCGACTGTATTTTGATAATGGTTAATAATACGAAGCTAGTATAGTGGACAAAAATATCTGTTTTCTAATACTCAATATTATGTTATAGAAAGAAAAAATGGTTCAGAAAGTCCTTCACTAAGTACTACATAAAAGCTATAATGGATTAGTGATTAAATGTTAAAAATCATCGTTTTCTACCTTGCTGAAGGACTTTTTTTCACAACATTGAGCACCTACTTATGTCACTAACTTCGTGTCGTTTACCGTTACAAAGTTACGCTCAAAAATTTATTTTTTAAGAAAAATTTCAATTTCTGAATTTAAGCATAGATGGCATTTTCGATAGTATACCAACCACCTATATATTTAGAGTTATATCATCCACAGAATGATACTATATAGGCTCTATGTCGCTATCTTGTGAGTTTACGGAGTCTTACACATATGTATTCAATTTTGGTTCTTTAAGGTTCTTGAGGCACGTAATACCCATTGTCGAGATGAAACTTCAAACGAGTTTTTGTTTTTGATGGGTAGCTACTGTGAAAAAATTAAAAAATTTTAAATGGAGTTATTAGCTTTAACTAGGATTTGAAGTATCCTTTTTCCCTGAAAAGTTTTCAAATTCATCCAGATATGGGAAAATTAATAGAATACCTAATGAAAACTGTCCTAGAATAATCCAAATCCAAATTTTTCAAAATTAGTTTGGAACATAAATACTTTATTATTAAAAAATAATAAAGTAAAACTCAATCCTTAACATAACCATAAGGTTGATTACATATTTATATTCGAAATTTTATTACTTTCTTTTCAATCAGGAGACGAAAGACAAAAGAAGATTCAAGAAAGACATAAGAGAAAATCAGATTTAATAGCATCATATGTTACTTTATTAAGTGTATCCTTTAATCTAATAGTCTCATATAATTTTTCTTTAAAGAAGACGTGATACAATAATCATGTGTGACGGATCTGTTAGGGGGGGGCCATGGCCCCCATGGCCCCCCCCGTATGACCACCACTGAGTTGTCGCCCTGCAACTCAACTGCAATGGCAGCTGATAATTGACTTTTGTCAAACGTCAATAAATATTTTCCGTATTTATTAAACAATATTCGCAAATATCTGCACAGTATTGGTTCAATACATAGTAATTTTAAGTACTTACTGCTTCTATTTCGTTTATATCCATTATTTTCACTAGTATCTGCCAATAATATATCAATAAATATTTGACAGACAGCTGACCATGGCAGTCAGCTGACACAAATACATGACATTTCATACAGGAATGCCAACCGTTTAGATTGATTTTTTTGGATCAACTCACAGCGTTTTTTTCATTTATGATCTGATCCAGTTGAAAAAAAACGCACCTTATATCTTACGAATAGCAAATATCGTTAATATAAGCGATAAAAGTTTTACGATAGCGTACGGTGGACAGATGGACTAATTTTGGTATACCATTTTTTTATTTAAATTTATTATTTTAATAATGAAGTAAAACAAATCCCTACGCAATTTTATAATTTTTTTAATAGAAGTCCGCGACACGCTTAAATTTAATTTAAAATTTTTTAAACTTTATTTTTGGTACAAAGTATTATATGGCTGATATCCTAAAAAATATCGATCCAAATATCGTTTTAGTAGTCAGCCACAAAATCCGCAACTACACTTTAATTCCATTACAGAGTTCCACAAAACAAAAAACATTAATTTTACGCTCAGACTATTTGCAGATTTTTAAGATAGTTTTTTCTTGCATAGTTAATACATAGTCAAATTTAGACTGTTCTTAATCAGTTTTAATTCTAAGCCGATGATAGTAATTTAGTTAGTAGTTATTATACTTTATGTGAATGTTTAGTGATTTTTTGTTTTGCAAGCAAGAATATTAGTGTTACTAGTTTAGATTTTGGGGCATGAAAAGTTTAGAATGGGGCATCACGAGTACATCCCCACAAAACAATATTTTATACTTAAGTCTTTACCTCTCACCAGAATTTATAGACCACTTTAAACTTTCTTTCACTAATGTCTTAGCTAGGAACCGAATTCCTTGGGATATTCGAATACATTATCGCGATAAACAATAAAAATATTGCGGTATGAATATGAATATTTGATAAAAAAAACGAATTTTAAGGATCATCCTTTGAGATAAGGTTTTCAATATTTATTAGTAGCTAATTTTGTAGTAAACAAGAGTTAACTGTTCCAATAAAGATATTCTGGGAAGACCCCATGAGTCCGGTACGACAACTTTTTATCCCTTTTTGATTTTTCTTTCTTGAGAGGATTTTAATCGATTGAAATCGTTTTTCGTTCAAGTAATTTGACAATACGTCTGCATCGTTCGCTGTCTATCAGCGATTTAATTTTGATTTTACAGAAAAAATAGTGTTATAGGTTTTCAAATTATTTGAAACGCATAACTATTAAAAATCAATAATTTTTTCATTGATTTATCTTCTAGAAATACCAATTAATTATACTTTTTAAGATACTTTTCAATGAAATGTGGTCTTCTTATGTAATTCTTGCAATGAAAATCGTGAAAAATTGACTCATTTTGACTTCATATATTATTAACAAAATGAAATTTTTTTCAAATTTTATCTATGGAGGACCTTCTTGAAGATTTTTTCTAGCATTATATTAATGAAAATGACATGTTAATTTTTCAAGAAATAGGTAATATGCGTTTAAAAAACTTGAATTTACGCATTTTAAAAAATGTTCAAGGGTTGTTGTTCTAATAGCATTTTTTCCAAATACGGTTTTGAATTTTTTCTCTAAGGAGGACCTAGTTTACATACCAGCTAATAAAGCGGTGTAATTTTATTTTGTTTTTTTGTTGCCATTAACGTGAAATATTGATAAGAAAACAGTCATAAATCATCAAAATTGCATTTAACGTGCACATGGAGCCTTAATAGCCTGTACAACGTAAACTGAGGTAGTGAAATGCAGTAGGTACATATATACTTCCAACGAAACCGTACCAAAAATTATAAGCTTCGACACCTATCAGGAATAGTGCAGAAAATCAGTACTGAAAACAAGTGCTTAACATGAACTGACTATAATTCCACCTTTAGTGTTTTGACTTATATGCCAACTAACTCATTCAAGCCTTGGCTGTCCATTAAGATGCCTATACCTATTTGTAAGAGTATAATGACGGTATTGATGCAACCAAAATTTAAATTTGATCACGTTGTCATTCTCTTTAACACACTATGAATGTAAGAGTAAATGTTGCACTTAATTAACACCCTTTTTTAAAATATTTATATAATATTTATAAATAAAAGAATTATTAACATTTACTATCTACTTCCAATAGAGCCCTTAACTACGGAGCAATCGGAACAATTCTAGGTCATGAACTGACTCACGGATTTGACGATAACGGTCGAATGTTCGACAAAACGGGAAACATGAGGCAATGGTGGACGAACAAAACAATCGAGGAGTACGTGAATCGAACAACTTGCTTCATCAAGCAGTACAATGGATTTTATATCCCCGAGGCAAATGACTACGTACGCAACTGCTTGATTAAAGCCACTTATGGGCGTAATTAATTTAAAGGCTTTCTCCTAGGTAAACGGCGAACTAACTCTCGGTGAAAATATCGCCGATAATGGCGGACTAAGTGAAGCCTACTACGCCTACAAGATCCAGGAGGAGCAAGAAGGTCCCGAAAAGTTTCTACCTGGACTCGAACATTTCACACACGATCAGCTCCTATTTATTTCGTTCGGCAACTTATGGTGTGAAAGTGTGACGCCAACTTCAATGAAATATGCCCTGGAAGATTCACACTGTCCAGGACAGATACGATTGAAGGGCGTTCTATCGAATTCGCCGGAATTTAGCAAGGCATTTGGCTGTAAAAAAGGATCCGGCATGTTTCCTACTGACGATCGATGTAAACTGTGGTAAAATTTTCGAAATTTCGACGCCAAGTACAACAGAAATTGTGATTTAAAAAACAAACATTAATTGAAACGACTATCTTAAGTTATACAACATTTTTTTTTATCTGTGAAATGGAAAAGAAACTTAACTTTTCTAGATGTTTTCTAGATAAAACTGTTTGAATTTGAGTAGTTGTTAACACCTTTTTATAAACAAATTTTTACAATTTTAATCATAATGCACAATTCTAATTTGTTACTATACAATACTTAAGAGTACATAGATAACAAAAATTTGATTAAAACATTTTCAAAAGAAAAAACGAATTTTAGTTTATTAAAACGTAGCATCTGAATAGAACAGAACATTTCTATATACTGGTCTAGATAAAAATCCACATAATAATGCCAACTTCGAATCGTTGATGAACTTATCTACTAGTAATTGTTAACATTCCAACCATATCACGTATTTCCGTTTATGTAATTTAGAAAGATGCAGGATATCCTAAGGATTCTCCATCTAATTTCATATGAGTTGCTTTATCATTTCCTGGTTCAAATACATCGAGCTAGATTTTTAAGTCAGATTGGTCTGGCTGGCTAAGTGCTCTACAGCCACTAAGCCACCCAGACTACATACTACAATCCCCTTCCTATTGCAGGATACATTGCTGAAGTTATCTCAGTTCAGTGCCCGTGCCCTCCAACTTTTGTATCTAAGAAGCTATTTGCAATCTGCGTCAACTGAGTCCTGTTATCTTTTTCGGTTTTTTTTTCCCACCGGTAGCTTGCCATGAGCTCTACCTTACAGTGTGCGTTTGGGAATTCTTCCGTCGTCCGTTCGCTCCACATGACCTGACCATTGTAGCTTACGAAGTTTTATAAGAGTCGATTCGGCTGGGTCATCATAGATGTTATACAACTCGTTGTTGTACCGGATACGCCATTCAGTGCATTCTCTTACTGGTCCCAAAATTCTTCGACGAATTTGTCGTTCAAAAGCATCTATTGATTTTTCAGACGCTTGGGTCAGACTCCAGGTATCGCTTGCATATAGTAGCACAAGTCTTATTATGGTCATGTTTCATGTACATTTATGCGAAGTTCGCTCAGCCTGTGCACTTTTTACGATTTTAAGATCGGGCGAACCGTGAAATACGCCTTATTTATGATCCGTTATTTTACTTCGTCCTGTTCGTTGCCGTCTATTACAAGGTATGATCTCAAGCACGAAAAATGATCCACATTCTTCAGGTTACAGTCCCTCACGGTCATATTTTGTCTAGTTGGTGCATTTCTTATTTGAGTCATGAACTTGGTTCCGTACGGAAGCTTCGAAAAGGCCTTATATCATCTGTTGGTGCTTGGCTATTGAAACATGGGAAAATGTGCGCCAGATTAGTTCGGTAAGACCTTATCGAAGCTTTATCGATGTACGAGAATAGCTTCGATAAATAGTTAGTTTGCTAGTTGGGGTATAGTACACGCTACTTCGCCTACTGGGAAATACGACTAGCTCATGATTCTATTTTCTGTTTCTATACATTTTTGTTAATTTTTAAATACACAAATATTTTTTTAATAAAATCTGTGGTCCTTTATTTTCCATATTAGACCATTTTCGTGAAAATGTGGTCCTTTTAACTATTGACGTGCGGCAACGCTGGATGCTGGCTGGGCTCAACAGGCTTAATAATTTTGAGTTTGAATACGCTTTCGCGCGGCAACAAATCAGCTGTTACTAGCGGCCTTTTAACAGTGTGTAGCAGAGATAGAGTTTGAGGTTATAAGCGATTGTTTACATATGTTACTAGTGTCAGCGCCAACTGTTACGCGCCAGTACTAATTCGCGAAGTTTGTGCGGGCTTATATCGAATAAAAATGGATCTTATCTACAATTGTTCTCCGAACGACTTAATAAACATTAAAGGTCAATTAACTACTTTCCAAAGTGAGCTGAAACTAGACGATGACATTCCCTTGCCGAAAAACAGCGACGACATTAAAAATCTACTCGGCATAGACAACGAAGAAGAGTTCGATGAACTTGTGAAATCCGTCGATTTAGTGGAACACTTAAGCCACCCGGACGACGTACGCGTGCTGCAATACAAACCCGGACACGAGCAACAACGCAAAGCGGTAGTCGAAATTCCGAAGCGTGCACTTCACCTAAACACCTTCCGCGATGTCGTCACGTTCAAGAAGCAATTCGTTGGCAACGCGTTCGGACCATCGGGGCTCAATAACAAGCAAATTGACACCCTCTATTCGGAGGTGCGCAACTTAGACCCATACGAAGATGTCCTTATTTCGATTCGATTCTATCGGCCGTTCCGATCCGTAGAAATTGGTGCCGTAGCCGGTCCCAACTTTGCCGAGGAGTTTGTCGTGCGGGGCCAGCAATTCCTTAGCGAATTGCGCGACAAGGTTCCGTGCGAGTGTTCGAACAAGCCGTTGTACGATGTAAGCGAGAACCCGAAACAACAAGCGCCCGAGCTCGACTCGGATTCCGGTTTCTTTTTCATCACCGACACATTTTACAACGACATGCGAAAACCTAAGAACCACGACTACTCGAACGTGATCCGAAAGTGGGCGAAGAGCCGAAAGGAGGGCACCTTCTCGTCAACGTTCAAGACGGCCCGAATGGAAGAAACCAAATTTATCGATTTGAACGTTCGAATCGGCTTCCCGCAAGTCTACCAGCACTTCGGCAACTGCGAGCACCTCTTCACGTTCTCGTGGATTCGAATTCTGCAGCCCGACGACCACCTATTCACCGGCGACTATCCGATGTTGCGATCGATGGAATTTAACCATACGGTGTACTGTAACATGTGCGATGTCCGCAAGTACTCGTTTATCGTGACGAACAGCGACCGGCATGTGCATAATCCGGCGTATTTGTGCTGCAGCTGCTTTAATTCGTTTCATTACGTCGATGGCAAGAAAGTGGGCGAGTTCCAGGCGTACTACCAGAATCCGGACGACGGGGGCGATATGTTTGTGCCCAGCAGCGACGAGGACGAAATCGATTTGATGGTGGAAATGGAGGATTAGACGGCGGGCAACGCGATTTAAGTGCAGCGGAAAGAAGTGAAAGCACAACTGCCTCCGTGGCGCAATTGGTTAGCGCGTTCGGCTGTTAACCGAAAGGTTGGTGGTTCGAGTCCACCCGGGGGCGATTAAATTTTTTACTATTTATTTTTTTTTATTAAAATTTTAAGAACAGTTAAATTTTTTACGAAATTAAAAATTTGCTCTAATACTGCAAAAACCCGTTTCGAGGGAATTTAATTTTTTACGCTCGGGGACTTTTAGTGACCTTTAATCAAGGTCAGTCCTATGGAGAGGGAAAAGATTAGGCTTTGGGTTTCACTGGTGGAAGAGGGCGATGCCATTGAAAGGAGATAAAGATAAAAGGTAATTAACGCTAAAATTACAGGATAATGGGAAAGGTCTTCCGAAGACTTTATGGACATGTAAAGGAAGGAAGGAACGGAAATGCAAAACATGAGTTGGTATCAACTCTAGGATGAACCAGGAGCTTCAACGTTCATCAAGCTAAGTAACTACAGCGGGCTGGCCATGTATATAGTCACTGGATGAAGAAAAAGGCACTTAGACATAGTCCGGCTTATAGCCATGTAGAGCGAATGGTTGATAGAATAATCCCCAAACGTGCTCGGTAAAGCGAGTGGTAACAGGTTAGTAGGTAAACCACGCAAGCATGGGAAGACTCGGTTGATGAAGCAGCAAACTTAACTTAAAAAACATACTGCAATCACGATCGGCTGCAAGCCAATCGTATAATACTCTAGATGATACTGAACTCCGATTTATATTGTAGTTGGGGCTAAAGCAGAATTACGTATGTGCATGTTGTATGTCCTTTATTAAGGACCTCCATTCGGTTGCTACTTGAAACTTCATCGGGAAAAAAATTTAATTTTTGAAGGACTTTACACGGGAGGTGCAGGAAGGACTCACTTGATTTCTTATATATTTATCCTTTTCCTTGGAACCATCCACAAATAAATGTGTACAAAATTTCAAATTCGTAGCTTAACGCGTTCAAAAGTTATGGGAAAATATTTTTTTTTGTATGGAAGCTACTCGAAGGAGTCAAGAAATTTCACTGACAAACGAAGTCTAACTTCCTTTTTGCTTAAATCTTAATTGTACAAAATTTAAACTTCGTGGCTAAACGATTTCTTGAGTTAAAGTGAGTTTCGTGAATTGAATGAAGATATTTTAACAAGATATTTGCATGGCAGCCACTGGAAGGACTAATAGGATTTTCTTCATAATCGCACATTTAGCTCCAAATATTAAAAAATTAAAACATACAAAATTTCCAAGACGTAGCTTAAACCCTTATGAAGTTATCGGCCAATATTCTTGACCACGTGTTTTAAGGACATTTTGTATGGCAGCTACCAGAAGTAGTTGGACGATTTTTACCGTTAACGAACTTAGCCTTACAAATTCAACCAAACACTCAGATTAAAAATTTTAAGATCCTAGGTGAAGGCGTTCTTGAGTTATTGTGTTCACGGACAGACAGACGGACGGACGTCAAACGGATTTGAGGTTTTTGGCCATAAATAAACAAAAAATAATATATAACTTTTTTTCGTCCGAGGCTTGGTTCTGTGCGTTACATAATTTTCGGCTGGATCAAACTTATAATACTCTATATGATTTCATCTAGAGTATGATTGGAGGCGACGATTCCAGGAGGCCAGGGTCCGATTTGTGCTATTGCGTCATTGATGATGATAAGGAGAATGCCTAATTCAGATTCTTCTGCTTTTTCCGTGGCTCACAATCAAGTGGCCGCATGAGGCTAAGGAAGCACCTTATTTTAGCTGTGTTTGGCTAAGTCTATATTGCTTGATTTAGATTCAGTGGAACAGGTTCGTGCGCACGGGGGTTTTAGGGATTCAACCTCCCCCCCCCCCCATTGGCCCATTTTCATTGGGAAGGGACGACCTTTTTTTTAGGTCATCACATTTAGTATAATGGGAACTTGATAAATTATTATTAACCCCCCCCCCCTCCTTCTTACAATCCTGTGCACGGCCCTGAGTGGAACTGAATCATAGAAACCCGTCAATGAGCGTTCTGCGCCGTGTTAATGATTTATGTCACTCTTTTCTTTTCTACTCGGTGCATTTGATCCATGTTTTCTCTAGAATTTTACCTAAGTTTGAAAGGTTCCTACAGATACAGATTCGTCTTACAAAAAAGCATCTTCTATGTCGAAACTAGAAATGGTATTAATGGTATTGTTGCATTTGTAAACTACCTGGAAACAGATTATTATTCAGGCGGTTTCTCGAGATTATCAAAGATTCTAAAGATGGTTGTAGATTGTGTTGTTGCATGTACTACGTGTTTATTGTCCAAATCAGACCTTGGCCTTCTGAATGTGCCGCCTCCAGCCTATTCGATTCAAAGACCGTGGCCTCGACCTTCTAAATCTTAGCAGTGATTTCTGCGTCAAGAGTCCTCCCAGCACTTTTTTGGTCTTCCAGCTGGTCTTTGTACAAAAACTTTTCCCTTTAGTGTGCGTTTGGGGACTCTTCCGTTATCCATCCGCTTGTAGCTTCTTGAATTTTATGAGGATCGATACTTCTGGATTATCAAAGATGGCATACAATTCTCTAATGTATTGTAGTCTCTAAATCCATTCCCTTACATATCCGAGCATTCCTCTGATGACTTTTCTTTCAAAGGCGTTAACTAATTTTACGGACGCCTGAGTCAATGTTCACGTTTCGTCGCCATAGCATAGCACAGGTCTTGTTATTTTTTTTGTATAGTTTAAGCTTTGTTTTTCTGTAAATATTTTCGTTTTTAATTATTGGTAGTACCAAATAATACGTATTTGTCTTGTAATTTCGGGTCGCTTCCATCCGTTTATATGTTTGCTCAGAGATATTCAAAGTTGTCTACGTTTTCTAGGTTGAAGTCTCTTCCTACTGCAATATTTTGTCTGATTGAAGTGTTTTTCCTAGTTTGTGTCATGATTTTGTTTTTGTCTTCGTTAATACGTTGTCCAACTTCCCTTGCTCCCGAGCCAAGGTTTACAAATATTTCTTTGGCACTCTCTAGGGATCTTGCAAGTATAGTTATGTCGTCGGCATATGCTAATAGTATTGTGGACTTGAAGCATAGTGTTCCTTTGGTGTAAATGGGCAGTTTCCGAACAACATATTCGAGTGTCAAATTAAAAAGCATTGATGCCAGGCCATCGCCTTGTTTAAGCCCTTTGTCAGCTCTAAAGCAAGAGGTGAGATCATTTTCAACTCTGACTTGTGACAGAGAATCGGTTATTGTCATTTTTGTAAAACGAACCAGTTTCGGTGGAACTCCAAAATCCACCATTATTTTATACAGTACTCGCCTGTTTTCTTCATTTCATTTTGTGAGACATTTTGAACTCGACTTGCTTTTTACGCAGAGATTACAACTTTATAACAGACGGGACAATTAAGTTAAGAAAAATAAAAAAGTATTTCGAAGAATAAAACATTCAACAAATATGTAATACTTTTGTATTTTAGCCGTTGCTCTTCATAAATTCCAGCAGCGACAATTCGCAGCCAACTTCACCACCTTCCATGTCCATCCCTGGAATCAGCTGACATCTCGTGAAAAAAAATTAATTTATTGTAGTTCGAGCTCCGCCGTGATGAATTTCTCTTTTTATTTAAATTAAGAAAACGAAAAAAAGGCCTGAAAATATTAATTAACCCTTAAAAACAGGAAACTATCCAGAAAACTCCAGTGTTGTGCATTTTTTTCTGGTTTTCTCGACGAAGCTCCCTAAAACTTTACTATTGATCGCGACATTCCCAACATTACGTCAAGTTCTCGACAAGTTTAATAATCCAATTGAAATGGAAGGAAATCGGGACGAAGCAAATCGGTGCATTGAAATCGCCCTTACATCGATAAATAGCGCAAATTACGAAAAAGCCAACAAGTTCCTGAGAAAAGCAGAAAACTTATTTCCATCACAGCGAGCCAAAGATTTACTGCAGCACGTCAGTTCCATGTCGGGAACGAATGCAGCCCACAACCAGGGCAAGGAAGGCCTGAAGAATCGCAAAACCGAGCAAAAGGCCAACGAGGAGGCGGCACACAAATCGGACACCGAACTCGAGTACACAGCCGAGCACCTGGAGACGGTGAAAAGAATCAAAAAGTGTCGCGATTACTACGAAGTATTGGGCGTAACCAAAGAGTCGACAGATTCGGAAATCAAAAAGTCCTACAAGAAGCTCGCATTGCAGTTGCATCCCGACAAGAATCGGGCTCCGGGTGCGGCCGAAGCATTCAAAGCAATCGGTAACGCCGTATCGGTTCTAACTGATCCGCGCAAACGAAAGGAGTACGATTTGTACGGATCGCAGGTACAAGATCCGCGATCAAATCACTTCAACCAACCGCGCTATCATCATTCCGATCAGCACAATAATTTCGAGTATGCGTACGCGCGCGGATTCGAGTCGGACATTTCGGCCGAAGAGCTCTTCAACATGTTCTTCGGCGGATTTCAGCAACAGCGGACTGCTACCCAAAATCAGCGCTATGCAAGGCGCGAATCGAATCAACAGCCAAGTCTTGCGTTCGGTTTGATTCTTGTTCTGGTAATGATTTCGATTCTTTCGTCGTTTTTTACCTCGGATCCGGTTTATAGCTTAGTTCAAACTTCGTAAGTTATTTGTGGTGTTTTGTACGCTGTATTCAAACGTTCATATCCATTTTCTTTTTGTTTATTTTGCAGGAAATATCCAGTGGGCAAACGAACCAATCATATGGGAATCTCATACTTCGTCAAGGACAATTTCAATACTGAATATCAGGGATCAATGGCACGTCTGGAGAATTCGGTCGAAGAGGACTACATCTCGTCTATGAAACAGAGCTGCTATCGTGAGCGAAGCTATCGTAAGTAGTTTGCAAATTACGTAGACCTGGGTGTTCTATGAAGTTTGGTGCCATTTTCTGCTAGTGGGATCCCCTTGGAACTCGTTGCTCTGATTTCAACTGGGTGGTGAGTGGGGTCTGTAGATAGTACGCTGGATGCACTTGCTGGTTTTGATCGTTCTTGTATAGAAAATCGAACTCGTTGATTCAACTGAAGAAAGGTCTACATTTCAAGATCTTTTGCCATGACAAAAGATTTGCGACCAATTTCACTGACTGCCAGGTTCAATGAGGTAAACATCGATTTGCACACGATGTTATCTTGTCAACGATTGTGTAAACCGTTACTAAACTTTCAAATCAACCTACCTATGTGGATTGTTACGAGTAAAAACTCGTAAATTGGTACATACAGTCTGTGAATACATGTGCCCTGTTATCTCCTTTACTGTAATGAAAAATCTGCGCTTTGCATTGCCAAATTTGTAGCAAAAATAGTTAGGCCAAAGAGAAAAAAATAATTTACAAAAATTCAGAAGCGTTTCTGGATAATGTTTGGGTGGAATCACCCTAGAGAGCCTAAAATGTCCGTTAATGAAGTGACAAAATATACCAAAAAAATTTCGTACGATAGTGGATTGATAAGCGGCCAATAGCCCTCATCAGTGCGATCAGCAAAATATTCGAAAAAGTCATTAATAGGAGACTTTTACAATTCATAAAAAAATATTCTAGTTTCGATGCTCACCAATACGGCTTTCAAGAAGGAAGCAGAACGACGTCAGCGTTGATAGATGCGATACAGTTTATAAATGAAGGTCTTGACAAAGGTTCTTACGTTGCTGCGATATTTGTTGATTTAAAAAAAGCCTTCGACACTGTAAGCCACAAAATAGTACTTGAAGTATTGTCGGAATTGGGGATCCGAGGAAAGGCCAATGATCTAATAAAAATTTTTTTGATTGGACGGAAGTACATTACTAAGAATCTTGACAAACTTAGCTTTTTTAGGGCAGTCAATATAGGAGTCCCACAAGGTTCAATTCTTGTTCCTACAGTATATCTGCTGTACATACACAACCTCCAGTTCAAAGGACTTAAAGCAAAATATATAACGTATGCTGACGACACTCTACTTCTTAACAAAGCTAAAAACTCTGAACATCTGGAGTTGCGGATCAACTCTGACCTAAAACTTTTCAAGAACTGGCTTTTGGGCAATTTACTGACATTAAATATTGCGAAAACAAACTACATGGTCTTTAGACAAACTAACAAAGTGGACATTGATTTGAAACTAGAAATAGATGGAAAACAGCTTATGAGAGCAGAGAAAACAAAATACTTAGGACTAACAATTGACGACAAATTGACTTGGACTCCTCACATAACTAATCTAAGAAATAAAATTGCCCCGATTATTGGAGTACTGAGACGTAACGATTTCCTACAAGTCCCTATTAAGAATTTGCTATACAACGCTTTTATCATATCCAACATAAGTTCTGGTCTTCTTATATGGAGCCAAACCGCGAAAAGAAACTTGAGCAATATTGCGAAACTTATGAATAAGGGCATCAAAGCCATACATAACTTACCTCAATTAACTTCATCGGAGGAACTTTATTCTAATTATTTAAAACTAAACATACATCAGCACATAAGCCTGGAACGCATAAAACTAATTTACAATATCAAGAACAATAAACTTAAATCCTCCATCAAATTGATCAATAATCAAGAAGTACACAACTATAACACACGGAGTGTAGATTCTATTAGACAGCAACACTTTCCCCGGACAAACCGACTCAGAAATGATCCCGTATTTGAGGCAATACGAGAATACAATGCCTTACCGAAAAACATACAACTGGCAAAGAATGTGTTTCAGTTGAAACGTCTTGCAAAAAAGCATCTTCTAGATCAAAACTAGAAATGGTGTTAAGAATTGTTGCAAAGACAAACGACCTGGAAACAAGGAATGGTTATAGATTGTGTGGTTGCATGAATTACGTGTTTATTTTTAAAACTTTTCACAACCCTCTCCTATCTTCATTTATGTTTGTTTATACTTATTTATATTTTTCTTTTTCTCTTTTTCGATACTGAAATATTTGTTAACTACATTTCTCGGTACTACCCCTTATACCAGTGAGTTGCACTGACTGGGGAGTATCTCTGGGTTAAGGTAATTTTATTGGATATTGAGCCTAATATCGGCATACATGCATGAGTATGTCGATACGGTGAAAAATTTTCCAGTTCATTGAGCTGAGTGACAGCATTTTCATCAGTTTTCTAAGCTGAGAAAGTGCGCCCAAATGGGGATTTCTTCTATAACTCTTGAGTTGGAAAGGGATAGCCCATTTTGCATGAAGGGACTAAATCTATTAATCTAAGTAAAATGGCACAGGAAACGTAGGTGATGGAAGTGCGCCTTTTCGAATAGAACATTGTTAGCAAAAGATATAATAGTACCTTCAGTGAACACAATAAAACGGTAATTTCAACAAAAATAGCTCGGACAACAACATGTGACTCTCAAACTATTATTGAAAGAGTTATATGCGCAAAAACGTTTGCCGTAGGCGAATGTAGATTTAAACAGGGGTTGTAATAAAGTAATCTTTACCGATGAATCTCCTTTTTAACTATTCAGTACAGCAAAGTGTTCAAAAAAGAGGATTCAGCAATCCAGCACATTGTTAAACATCAAAAAGGATAACTTCTTTGGAGACAAAAATTCAAGCTTGCTGTTACAGGAAGACAATGACGCGGAACAACTTGTGTAAAATGGGGAAGGAAAAAATGCTATTATAACATTGGCTTGGCCTGCCCAGTCTCCAGATGCCAATCCAATTGAAAATATTTGTGCTACAAGCAGCACGTATTACACGGAACAAATTTTAAAACAAGGAAAGACCTCGAGGCATTTTAGTCTTACTTCGAACCGAACGAACAACTTCTGTAGTATGTTCTGAATGAAAAGTATCTTCTATTGAATGCAAGGAGCATCAATTTCAAATGCATTGAGTCATGACTCTTATCAATCCTATTCAGGACCGAGTCACAAGTCACAAAGTAGGATGAGAGTCACAATTTTGTATGAATTTTGAATTAATTGTGACTTTTTTGACTTGAGACTCTGATCCTGAATAGGTCTGATAGAGTTAATGAACTCTAAATCTCTGGATACATGCGACAGGCATGTAAGTAGATTTTTCGGTCTTCGGTTTTGACTCCCTAGGTACATTCATCAGTTTTTGCGCATAAGGAAACTTTCCAGAAGAATGGGAACGATAGAAAAAATTGCGAAGGGTTTTAGCAAAGAATAGTAGCAACCCCGAAACTGGGTCTGGAGCACAGTGTACCCCAAGGTTTTTTCAATCTAGACTTTCTAGTTCTATAATATAATCCCAATGCACAATTTTTTGAAACATATGTTATGGACAAGAGAACCTTCTTCTTCGTCGAGTTCGAAGTTTTTCTTCACAACGATGAGAATGAAACTGAAACTGGAAACGTACCTATTGGCGGGGCAGATTTTCCTGCTGCAGATATAGCAATTCCGAACGATTCAGATAAGGAACGAGATTCTGATCAGGATATTTCGGACTTTGATGATATAAACTGCAAGCATGAACAAGGTCATGATGTACGCGTTATAAAAATCATGTAGGAAATTCGTGAACTGACTATAGATGAGACACTAAAACTACTGATGTATGTGATTCGTGCAACAACCCTATCTGTTCGAAACATTTTATTCGGATATGTCAAAAATGCTACGTTCCGAACTCATCTCCTGTAAATGATACTGGCTTAGATGCTGAATGATGTTTGGGTATTTCAACAGCGCCATCTACCTTCATATGTATTCATATGTTTAATTTTATATTATACAAGCCACGTACCGCGTTACTCCAGTTTATTCATTGGTTCTTTTTCTCACGTTGATCCAATACTCTATCCTTTATTCATAATCTTTCATCTACCATCCCCCATCTTTTATCCTCCATCTTCCACCCACCATCCTCCATCCACCATCCTCTATACACCAACCACAATCCCCATCCAGCATTCCCCATTCACCAAGCTCTATCCACCATCCAGCAACCCCATCTTCCATCCTCCATCCACCATCCTTCATCCTCCATCTTCCATCCTCCATTCTCTATCCACCATCCACTATCATCCACCCACCATTCCCCGTCCTCCATCTTCCATCTACCATCGACTATCCTCTATCCACAATCCTCCATCAACCATCCTCTATCCACGATCCACCATCCTTCATCTTCCTTCCTCTATGCACTATAGACCATCCACCATCCTCTATCCACCATCCTCTATCCAACATCCTCTATCCAACATCCTCCATCCTCTCTCCATCATCCCCCAATCCTCAATATACACATAATTAATTTTTCGAAAATACAGAAAATGTTTTATTTACTCTTCTTTTTCCAAACTCATATCAGCTTGCTAAAATCAAGAACGCTAATTAGCAAAGAATTAATCGTATTTTCAACACATCATCTATTCATTTTGTATGAACTGCATGCTGAGCACTAAGTGCCGCAGGGCACGATAAGTACGGTTCTAAGCTTAAGGGTAGTGGGGACCCGTCGGGACCAGCGGATTTTGAATATTCTTGAAGGATTTTTGAAATGGTGCGTGTACGAAACGCGATGAGTGGACGATTGAGTTCAGCACGAGCAAGGGTCACGATTTGAAATGTAAAATCATACTAGACGTTTATCAAGTACATAAGAAATGACGACAAAACAGAGCACCACACAGTTGTATCTTTACCACCCCGCTATTATTGTGGCCAACGTATTAACCTCCAGAAATAAGAAAAATTATTGAAAACCTGACGACCCTTTTAAGCGAGAGCTTTCATATCATTTTCACGTCCTCTATCTTGGTAGCATATCAATAATTACAACCAGAAACAGGGTTGATAAAAATATGAGTACTGGCTTTGCCCGTTCAAAAGCAGCAACATGCCTCTTTCGCTTCTTCTTTATTCGTGGTAATACTTGTATCCTCTGCTACATACACCATTCTATGAATAACGCTTCCAAATGGTTCAAAAGCGGTCTTGATGCGGCAGTAAGTAAAAATATATCATGCCAGTCGTTGCTTACAGTCGCATTTTTTCGAGATCTTCAAAATACACATTCACATACGACAGCATACTTTGTGCACAAACTTCAATTTTTATTAACGACAATTATTTATTTTTCTTGCAGGTGATTCAATGATAAGCCGAGCCAAAAGTTTTGGTAATCGGGCTCAAGTGCTTCAGGCTCAATCGCTGAAAATGCCATCGTGTGAGAGTCTCGCAAAAATTGGACTAACCCGATATTCAATATACTAAATAAAAAAATTGATAAATCAAAAACAAACTACAAACACCTGAATATTTTACTGCGCTCACTATTTCTTTATTTCGCGGAATAAAATTTTAATGATTCATCGAATTCAACGATTCCTTAGGGATGAAACAATTCAAAAAACAAGATATTGTTGTTTAAAAAAAAAGGTAATTAGTGCGTATTTTCTTCTGTTTTGTTTAGTAATAAGTCGTAAAAAATAGGAACAAATTTATTTATTGTCAACGTTAAAACTATTTTTAAAAATCGAAATGAAACGAACTTCAGAAAAGTATTCCCCAAGAACATGCGAGATTTATTGGAGCAGAATTTGTTTTATTTGGGATGTGGATGTGATAATGTGTGATGAATGGTAATTGAGTAAAACATACAAATAATAGAAATAAAATATTATAAGTTCTCGTACTCCACGAGCATGGTTTAGTCTAGTGAAATTACTGTAATTCATTTATGGAATAAAGAAAAATGTGTCTATAAAATATAAGTACGAACTTTAATGAAATTCTCTGAAACAAGAAATGATTTTGGACCAGGATATTCAAACCATCGTGGAAAAATACGATTTGTCCAACAAACTTCTTTACTCTAAGAACGACCGCAGCAAGAAGTTTCTGCTCTACAGGTCGATCATCAGATCGTATCATATTTGGGGTTCGCAGGTAAATCAGAATCGTTGCCACTCTGAACTTCTGAGCCGTACTTCAGGAAGCTAATTTTTCCTCAAACAATGCATGAGCTATTTGAATGATTGATTTTTTGGTAGGGATAGAGGCTCGTCGCAAACGTTGAGTGTAAATGCACCATTACATTCAGAACCGGTTTGCAATGGCCTGATGGGGGTAGCTTCTCGCCTCGAGGCGAGCCTCAAGGGTGAGTGTAAGCGCACCATTAGACTCTTGCGACTGCACGAGCCATCTGATTGGTTGATTTTTTGGTGGGGAAAGAGGCTCGTCGCAAGTGTTGAGTGTAAATACATCATGAATTGGCGCGACAGGTAGTTCGTTCGGTAGAACTTCTCGTGTGCCGGCGTGAAGGAGTTTCTTCGGCACCTCCTCAATTGGTTGGCTTGTTCGGACACAGTGGTCGCATTTACTGACCAGAACAGATCACATACATATATCGGTTTGGTATTTTACGATTTTGCATTTATGTTCGCATTTTCACAGTACGAGACTGGTTTGGTTTCATTTGGTCCGTACAAAAATCAGTACCTACCAAAATCAGTCCAAATGCACTGGTTTGGATTGCGTTAATGCGTATGACCAGACTAGTTTTTTTGGTCTATTCAGAGTGGTCCGATCTGCACGTAAACACGACCAATGGCTATCGTATCCATCAATAAAAATGACCAGTCAATTACCACTGTCTTTGGGTTTTTCATAGTTTTCCTGAGGAGCGTAGAGAAATGTCGTTGCATTCGGAAGGTCGTTCATTGTCGATTAGGGTTTTTTTTCAAACTAGCTCTTCCCGTATATCAGTTACTCACTTTTAGGCATAATACCATATTATTGAAGGAAACGTAATATTAAAAAAAAAACGATCTTTTTCAACGAAAAAATAATTTTCCAATAAAAAAACAAAAAGCTTGGCCCATGGGGGGATCGAACCCACGACCTTCGCGTTATTAGCACGACGCTCTAACCAACTGAGCTAATGGGCCCGGCGGGGAAATCTTTGCTGGACTCGCACTCTAGTGAGCCAAACAATTGAAAGAAGTTCTTCAAGGTCCACCCAGGAACTGAAGGAATTTTTCCACAAGCGGTAATTACGTTTTTCCAAATTATTAACATTTAGTGCCTAAGCTAACTTATAATTAATCAGTGCTCAGACTTTCGTCTCTACATCAAATGTTATTACTTTATAGCACGGAGGCTGGTGTCTCTAATAATGATGTGTATTTTTGAAGGAAAATGAAGCAAAACCAAGTACATACGTATATGTCATGATGTCACATCTATCTTCTAGATTTATAGAATTATTTTACTTTAGTAAAATTTAGGAAATACCTTTGCCATTTTTTTAAGAATACCCAACTGGACTTAGGAAAGCCATTAATACACAGCAGTGTACAGTCCAGACACCTTAGAGATGGGGAGGTTAAAAATCGTCCCGGATATCCAATATGCCAGTGCAGTAGTAGGTGCTAATACCTTTTATTCCTATTGGCTGTGATGCGGTCTAACAACAAAAGTTGCCTAGAACAAATCACATACTGTCTGGATGATCGAATGAACATGACCATAGATGGCGCTACAGTCCAAATCGGATCTTGGCCTCCTGAATGTGCCGCCTCCAACCTTCTCGGTTCAGTGACCGCGTCTCCCAGTTTCTGCGTCTTATCAGTGATTTGCTGTCTGCGTCAATAGAGTCTTTCCAGCGCTTTTGTGGTTTTAAAGTGGTCTTGGTCCATAAAATTGTTCCTTTAATGTACGTTTGCGGATTCTTCCGCCATCCATCCACATGACCAGCCCATTGTTGTTTGAATTTTAAGAGGATCGATACTTGTGGATACAATTCTCTATTGTATCGTATTCTCCAGATCGAGTCTTCCCTCACAGGTCCGGGGATTCTTCTGAGGACTTTTATTTCAAGGACGTTAACTCATTTTTCGGACGCCTGAGTCAATGTCCATGTTTCGCTGCCATAGCATAGCACAGGTCTTGTTATTGTTTTGTATAGTTTAAGCTTTGTTTTAGCACATTTTTGTTTTTAATCATTAGGAGTACCGAATAATACGTCTTATTTGCCATCACTCGAAGGATAGAACCTTCGATATGTTTGCCACGAGATATACAAAGTTGTCTACGTTTTCTAGGTTGAAGTCTTCTACTGTAATGTTTTGTCTGATTGGCGTTTTTTTCTAACTTCCCTTGCTACCGAGTCAAGGCTTACAAATATTTCTGTGGCACTCTCCAGGGAGATCTGGAAGATCTGTTGAAACTTGGGAATTTGAAAAGAATATAAACAGAACTCATCTGTTTAGTGTTAAATCCCTTAGTAGTGATCCTATTATAATATACGTAACCGCAGAGACGTCGTACAGTACGCACCGAAGAAGCTGTTGCTGCCGTAGAGCATAGTATTGAGGAGGACCCGAATGAGTCGATTCGCCATCGTGCACAGTAATTGAAGCTGTGTCTATCCAGTTACGTTCTAGCAGATTTTGTGAAACATATTTCGGTTTACAAGCTCGTGCAAGAATTGAATCCATCTTTAGCGTTGCACGTTCGGTGAATGAGTCGAAAACGAGATTGCTCTTGATATACTCATTTTAGCAACAAAATTTCGTTCAGAGATGAGGCTCATTGTTGGTTGAATGGCTACGTCCGCGTTTGAAGTGAAGAAAATCCACAAAGCATTATTAGGATATCCTCAAAAAGTCAATGGTTGGTGTGCCATAAGAGCTGGTGAAATCATTAGCCCACATTTCTTCAAAAATGATGTTGCCGTGAACGTTATAGTCAATGATGGCCAGTATTGCAGATAGATAACTGACTTCTCCATTCCCCAATTAAATGTAATTAATGTGAAAATACTGTGGCTTTAACAAGACGGCGCAACATGCCAGAGATCGCTTGGCACAATTTCATTAAATCATTATTGAGAAAACATTCGATAAGCGCATAATTTCGAGTAATGGACCTGTGAATCTACCTCCAAGGATTGGCCTCCAAAATCATGAGACTTAAAACCTTTGAATTCCATTTTAAGGGAATTACTGAAGTCGCTAGTCCACGTCAATAAACCAGAGATGGTAGACGGCTTAGAAGCTAACACTATTGCCGCAGTATTGTCGATAGATGGTCTTATTTCTGTGAAAAAAAATCACTTTATTCGAAAGCTGAGAGAAGATAAGACACGAGAATGGCTTTTATTTGTTTCGTTTTATTTTTTTTATATAATCGAAATGTGTTAATTTCAGAAGCAATAACTATAAACCCAGCCAGCCAGCCTGAAAAGTTCAAAAAAAATATTTCCAACCATTCCTGCAACGGAATA
This sequence comes from Beris chalybata, assembly GCA_949128065.1. NCBI lineage: Eukaryota > Metazoa > Arthropoda > Insecta > Diptera > Stratiomyidae > Beris > Beris chalybata. The sequence goes on along the minus strand of OX421896.1, from coordinate 31,242,874 downwards.
AAAACAACCGTTAATTTTCGTAATCAAATCAGGCAACACTACGCTAAAAATAAGCAAATTCTTCCACTGAACTGCGATCTGACAGGTTGTCGCTTGTGTCTTTTGTCGCATTTGTTTTCGCGCAATTGAAAATTCGGTTGTGCGTTATGCGATAAAAACAATTCTATTTAAAGTGAATAACTTTTAATGTGCGAATTGTGTAAGTTCTATTAAATTGTGTCTACTAAAAGCGTTTAAATGCCGCGCAAACGTTGCAGTGACGAGAACATTGTGTCCGTGAAGAAAAAGCGGCACATTGAAAACAATGGGGTAACTATTGCGATTTGTTTGTAAATTTTTGAAATTTGCGCGTTGTTTATGATTCAGGGTTTCTAGAAAAGTTTTCTAGCAGCTCTAGAAGATTCTGTTGAAGTTTGCGCTAGCTTGTAAATTTTTTAGGGTTTCCGAGAAGACTGTACTTTGCGTGAAAGCGGTTTGGAAATGTTTGCATTGTTTTGCTTATGGCAGTTTATACGTACCTTAAAGGTACACCACGTCATAAGCTATATACAAGTACTGAAACTGTGTTTTTTAGATTAAGTCCTTCAACTGATTTCTATTAATTTTAAACCCTTGTAAAGAGAACCATTGATCAAAGAATAGCTTTCATTTCATCTAATTTTCTTAATCACATTTTTGCAACATGGGTAAATCAACCCAATAATTCGCAGACGGTATAGTCCTTGGCGGCTGAGATGGCTGGGATCCAAGATTTTAGGTCATTAGCGGTTGACAAACTGGTCAGGTTCTGAAGAGACTTGGAGTGTTTTTGAGAGGATGGAACAGCACAGGGATCGCATGAAAACATGGGGCCTACTGAGCGCGGTGGTTCTACCAATGCCAAATCTTGAACCTAAATCTATAGTCTCCTTGTTGCAACCAGAACGAACCGAAACAGACCCTCAACTATGTGAAAGCCAAAAAAAAAAAAAAATGAAGTTTTTGGTACTCTTTCACAGCTTAAAACTTGAGCTGGGAAACTTTTTATCAACCTCCGAACCCTTCAACCGATTACAATGGACTGTTATAAAGGACAACCTTTGCTAAAAATTATGCTTCGTTTCCCACGTCCATTCTGCAATAAAACTCCAGTCGGATCAGTAATCAGTACGAAAGTGATTTCATACAATTTGCATGGAGACCGTACACACTACATATCCGATGATAGAACTATAGTTACTTTAATCCTCATAAGTCCAAGGTTCGCTTACAAGGTTACGCCAAACGTGAAGTCTGATTTATTTAAAGAGTGGTTAATATCTACAAAGAATATTCCACCTGTAATGTAAGCCTTGTTTCATTCGAGAGTGCAGGCAGTTGACAAATGGCATGGAAATTATGGCATACTAGCTTTTAAGAGCATGACGAGTAGAGTAAGGTCTTCTTTAAAATAAGGGGCGGCTGTGAATGTATTGGGCTTGTACGAAAATCCCGAATTTGCAATAAACCAGCAGTCGACTGGAACTATTTTGAGGTCTACATTTCCACATACATACCTGAACCTCGTAGGTTCCATCCGGCAGCACGTCTATTTTTCAGGGTTCCACTCTACCTTGTATAGTACATCGAATTTTAGTAGTTTTAAGGGAATACGCACTTCTTCTCTGATGTTCCGGTGTCGCGATTGTTGACCTGTTGGTTGATCGCATTTCATTAATTGTATAATGCTGATTGCGCTGTTTACCTTTTATCGACAGTAAGCAGCAAAGCGGCCGGATGGATAGCCAGTGCCTTAGCCGTAGTGGCATTATGAACAGTTTATTATTTCGAAGATGTAAACTAGTCAGAATGTTGGTTCGCCCGTATAGGTGGTGTGTCCGAGGAAAAATTATGAGGAATAAACTGATAGAATTTTGAATTTTGATTGAATAAGTAGGCTGAGAAAAAGGAATGAAAATCTGGGAGAAAATGATATTTTTGATTAGCGGAGTTTGAGTTTTTGGAGAAGGATTTAAACAAAAATCGTATAAGAAAAAAAAAAAATATTTTTTGATTTGGTCGGAATAAGACAAGCTACTTACATACAAAAGTCTGTTCGGTAAAAAAAGATATGAGTATATTTTAAAAATAGAAAGGAAAAGAAAAGTGATAAAAAAGAAAAGACTTTTCTCGATGCGGATTTTTTGAATTGGTTCGGGTCGGGAAAAATGCGATGAGTCGTTGTGATGGTTGAGTTTTTTTTTTGTTACCCATACTCTTATAATTAAGTAAATAATTAAAAAAATAAAATAAAAGACATGACAGGACTTGACGGACTATAACAATTTCAAAAAATTAAATAAATACGTAAAAATAAAAAGAATGGGGTAAGTTTTTTGTTTGTAGTTTTTTTTTGTTAATTTATTTTGAATAAAGATGATAGGCTATGTTGTGAACGGAGGCCTTGGAGTGAATATTTCGACATAAAAGAGTCAAAATATTCGACATTTCGACATAAAAGAGTCAAAATATTCGAAGGAAATGATAAGGTACGGAAAACAGTTGTGCAATTCCGCTGGAGCAACGCGTTTTACTCAAAGTTTCGTTTTCTTTTTCTTGTCATAATCGCTGTCCGAATCATTGGCGTCGTCGTCTTCCTCGGCTTGATCTTCAAACGTCGAGCTATAACTCGACGTACGGGAATGCGTTCGGAAATTAACTCGGGTTGAGTTAGAGTTACCTTCAGAGTTAACTAACACATTCAAGTAAGAGTAAACTCGACTCCAATATTTCAGAACGGATAGAGTTACTCGAGTGTCATAATCTGAGTTAACATAAGATTGGAGCTTTAAAATTTAATTTGATGTATGATTTTTATAGCTGCAACTAAAGATTTTCTTCAAAACTTTTAACTGACACGCAATATATTCAAAAATACTGGCCACTTGATGATTCGGGTGACATGTGACGGTTCTAACTCCTTGTAACCCTGCCCATGACTAGAGTTGATAGACTTCCCCCTTCTTATTCTACTCTGGCATTTTCGAACGCAACTCTATTACGTCATTTGAGTAAAACTGACTCTACTCCACATTTCTGAACGATTTTTTTTACTCTACTCTAACTCGAGTTAATTTCCGAACGCCTCCCGGATAACGTTTTCGTTTAGAATGTTTTTTCTTGTTAAGGCCCCATGAGTCCGGTACGACCGTTTTTTGTCCTTGTTTGATTTTTCTTTCTTGAAAAGATTTTAATCGATTGAAATCGATTTTCGTTCGTGTAATTTGGCGTGGACAATACGTCTGCATCGTTCGCTGTCTATCAGCGGCACACAACATTTCATTATACACTTGCAAAGGCCGATTTGATCCCTGATACTGACAAAGCAATACAGCATCATCATTGTCACATGTCTCCAACTATGTGGAGAAATTATTGTGACCTTGCTTGTGACTACAGTGCCAGAATTCCAAAAAACTTTCGATCACAAGTGCAGTCACAAAATTTTTGTCACAGCAGGTTGTCCTGTGATAAGTTACAATTTCAGAATAGGGCCGTATATGATTACATCTAGAGTATAATTATAATAACAAAAATATAACAAACTCTGAAAATTTTAAAGAGTTAAGGCCCCATGAGTTCGGTACGACCATTTTTTGTCCCTGTTTGATTTTTCTTTCTTGAGAGGATTTTAATCGATTGAAATCGTTTTTCATTCGTGTAATTTGGCGTGGACAATACGTCTGCATCGTTAGCTGTCTATCAGCGAACTAATTTTGATTTTACAGAAGAAAATAGTGTTATAGATTTTCAAATTATTTGAAACCCATTGCTATTAAAAATTAATGGCTGCTATTCACAGTCGTCATAAAGTTGGCTTTAACTTTAAAATAGTTAAAGCTGACTTTAGTGTATTCACAGTGAAATTACAGCATACTTTAACGCTAAAGTCGACGTTAAATGTAAAGTAGAATAATGTTAACTTTAAAGCATGCCAGTCAATTTTAAATTATGACAGGCAACGTTTAAATTTATTTGTGACATAGCTAGTGTGACGAATTCGTTATACTTTTTCAAGTGATTTCATAAACTTTTTAAAATAAATATTGTACGCAGTGAACATGGATCTCGAAGATAGCGTTTTAGAAGATTTAGAAATAGTACAAGACTTATCAATTAGGAAAAGACCTGTTTATAAGGCGAAAAATGATCCATTTGCTCTAGACGACGAATTGTTTCATTCCAATCATCGGTTTGATAAAATCACCGCGAAATTTACCAATAATGGTAGAAACTATCGTAATTATATCATAAACAGATTCTTTTAGATTCTTATATTGTATTGATGAAAAAATGTACATAGATAAAATATTTCATTTGTTAAATTTTACTTCAAAAATATGACTGAAATTAAATGTTAACAAAAATTTAAAACAACAAAAATATCGCAGAACTTCCGGCATTTCTTACAAGCTAATAAAAAAATAACAGTATTATTTAATAAAGGAAACCAGAGAAGTACGAAATAAAATTTGATTAAGAAAAAATTCCATCACCACAAGCTTTCTTGATTTGGATTTGAAGGAGCTGTACTTTCAATCGGTGCAGTTCAGCTTCTCTTTCCTCAGTCTTCTTCATGTTAGATACTTCTAATTCCACTTTCTCCAACTTTGTCTTTTCTGTGTCCATTCGAATTTGAAATAATTTATTATTTTGCCGTGTCTCATCCTCAATCTGCCTCTTTCTACCAGAAAAAATTTCGGCCTTAACATTTTCAGTTCGTGGCAACATCTTCAATATCTTCATTGGCGATTCAGGGATCTTTGTCACTTCGCTCTTGTTTGTTTCATCTACTGGAGACGATTCAAAATCGATCTGAAAAGGAAACAGTAATACATCATAGATGGATCATAATACTAAATCACGGAAATAATATTACCACTTCATGGATATCGTTTGAATCAATTTCAATAGTATCCTCCTCAAAGGCTTCTGGAATCATTCCTTGAATTTAAAAATCCAATTCTTCAGGCTCTTTCACTGGTCATTTGTTGCCGGTTTCCAATCTCTGCCGCTTATAGCTGTTAACGGCTTTTGTTGTGTTCAACTTCATTCGAACCCATTGCTCTTTCAGCTGCTTCATAGAACGCAAAAGGTAACCAGAACCTTGCATGGCTTCGCTTACTCTGCTCCATGCTTCCGACTTCTTCTTGATAATTTTCAAGTCATTTCCGCGACTTTCTATTACTGACAAATGATCCTGAATAAGAGTCCGGAGCATTTCTTTTTCATTTCCGGAAAAAATTCTCAGCTCTCTGTCTCTATAATTTTTTATACTATTTTATTACAATTTATTATTGTTATAATACAAGTTATAAAACACTAACCACTTTTTGTTCCCTATCCGCCAATTTTATATTGCACTTCGTTTTTTAATTAATTTACTCTTTCGTTGACAAAAAAACACTAACAATGTACTAGATGACACATCAAAACGTATTAAAATTCACATGTTTGCTACAACTGACTTTATTTTGTTTATGAATACAAAATACTTAAAGTCGGCTTTAAATTTAAAGCCAATTTTATCAAGAGGAAACTTTATATGGTGTTAAAGAATAGCGGCCAATAATTTTTTCATTGATTTATCTTCTAGAAATACCAATTAATTATACTATCTGTGATACTTTTCAATGAAATGCGGTCTTATGTAAAACTTGCCATGAAAATCGTGAAAAATTGCTTCAGTTTGACTTCACATATTATTAACAAAAAAGAAATTTTTTTAAAATTTGATTAATGAAGACCTTCTTTAAGATTATTTCTAACATTATATTAATAAAAATGACTTGGTAATTATTCAAGAAATATGTAATATGCGTTTAAAAAACTCAAATTTACGCATTTTAAAATATGTTCAAGGGTTGTTCTAATTGCATTTTTTCCAAATACAGTTTGGAATATTTTCTTTATGGATGACCTAGCTTACATACCAGCTAATAAAGTGGTGTAATTTTATTTTGTTTTTTTGTTGCCATTAACGTGAAATATTGGTAAGAAATCATTCATCAAAATCGCATTTAACGTGCACATGGAGCCGTAAAGATTTCTTCGTCTTCCGACGATTTATCTGAATTTTGTTCGTTATTTTCGTAGTCGTCATCCAAACTTTTGGCAGCCTTTTTCTTCTGCTACCGATTTCAATCGATTAAAATCCTTCCAAGAAAGAAAAATCGAACAGGGACAAAAATTGTCGTACCGGACTCATGGGGCCTTAATAAATATCACAACTTTTCTATTAAATTTGCCATCGCTTCTCGAAAAGTACTAGTACTTTGTTTTATGGCTTCCAAAAGTTCATCTTGTTTTTTTATTTTTATTTTGAATCTTTCAGATCTTTCTGTTCTGGAAAGCTTAATTTCAGCAAGCAGCTGTTCCTGATCATTTCTCTTCCTTTTTTTCCTTTTCTTCAGGTTAGGAAACTCATTTGAATCATCATCCAAACAAGTAGGTGAACTATTTTCATCAATCATGTTTACAACGAAACTTGAGGTTGTAACGATCGGATTTGTGTTGTGATCGTCAGCAAATAATTCGTCTAATTCCTCGTAAAAGTCAAAGTTTATCGGCGCTCCTCCCGTTGTTCGACTTGTATCCTTCACTCGCATATAATTTTTTTTTTCAAATTTTTGAACTTATTTTTGCACTGAATGGGGCAATAGTCGTATCCAACTTCCGACGCAACGATTTCCCACACCGCATCTTGCTTAATGGTTGTGCTCTTGAATTTTTTTTTTTTTTTTATATGCTTCCAGTAAATTTTTGGTTGTGGAAACAGACCACTTCTTTTTTAGCTTGTAGTACTAGCCTGACCCTGAGGCTCAGGCTCAGGCGGAGACATAATATTTACATCGATTCCCAGGTTTTTACATATTTCTTCGTTAAGTTTAACGCCAACGATTTCTGTAAAAAGCATTATCTATATATTTGTATTTGTGTTGTTATTTAAAATACGTACCATTATCACTATTTCTGCATTTGAGCCTATTATCCTCAATAACGTAATTATTTTTAATTTTTATTGGAGTTAACATGTTTTTAGCAGACATTTTTGAAGTTTCTTATGATTTTTATAGCCGCAACTAAAGATATTTGTCAAAACTTTTAACTGACACGCAAAATATTCCAAAATACTGGCCACTTGATGATTCTAACTCCTCTGCAGTATTTGTGTTTCGTAATAGATCGAGTTGCATAGTTGCCAGACTTGCACGTAACAACATGTTCACAAGCTCAAATATTTCAAACAGGTATTAGGTATTTGGTATTCTAGAACGTCTCCTGCTCTAATTCGTCCGTTGTACAAGTTTTTATCTCGTTCACAAGCGCTTTGTTGCGCAAGTTTACATCGTTGGACATGAGCAAGAGTTGTGGCACACTTTCCCGGATTTGCAGCCAGCAATTCAAAATGCTGTCGTCTGCTGATTCGATACGCAGTAGCCGCCTATTCCCAACTTCAATTGGACCAACTGTTTCAACAGTTCTACTCGACGACCAATTCCCTTATCTTCGAACACCTTTTCTAAATTTTCCCATGCTTCCTTTGCCGTCGTAAATTCTTGTACATAGGAAAAATTTACCGGGTCGATAAGTACAATTATCTCGGAAATTGCTTTTAAATTGAGAGTGGCGTCCACCACTGATCCCACGATACATTCCCAATAATTCTTAATTATTAGGTAAAATTTCGCTGCTAATTTCCAGCTGTCGTAATTTTCGCGTCCCTTTTGTTTCTCAAGTTGTAGTTGCCCTGCCATTACAAACAAGAAAAAAAGTATGACTCGAAAACTGAACTGAGAAAATCGCGTTCACCGGTGTACTTTCCGGGCAAAATATACTTTTATTAAAAACAAATAATTAAATAGGAATCCCAAACTGCATTTCTGGGCCCATAACCTGTTGTATTTATTTAATATTTGCTTATATATGTAGAAGACAATCTATTTTATTTTTACAGTTGACATATAAATCAATGACTAATTGATATATTTCAACAATTGTGGCGCTTTCAAGAACTATGTCCAAATGAGCATTCCAAGTGAGCTTTTCATCCAGGATGATTCCCAGGAATTTTACCTAGCATACTCTATGGATTCTCAAAAAAGAGTATGCTTAGATAACTTGTCCTTACATCTCCTTTTGGTGAATGCAACAATTGTCCTTTTCTGTGCTTTAGTTACTCCAGATTGCTACCTGGTTTAGGGTATTCTGAATTAGATCTGTCACCGTCTCTTCAAATTTACCTCTAACAAGGATGGCAAGGTCGTCAGCGTAACCCTAGATCGTTACTCCGGAATTTGTTAGATCTTGAAGTAGGTCGTCCACTACTAAGCACCAGAGGATGGGTGATAATACCCAACCCTGTGGACAACCTTTCGCAGCTGTGACAGTGAGCCCTAAGGTAAGTCGGCGCGACTACTTTTTTGTTGTACAGGCCTAGGGTTTATGATCTGATTGAGCAACGTACCCCACAGTCGCAGCTAGCCAGCAAGTGCGTCGCTCCAGCTCGAACTTCAGCCACTAATTCGGACGTAGGTGGAATTAGCCCACTGTTTCCCGTATCTTAGCTTTCCCTTCGAATATTGAATAATAAAATAATAACAAATTATACTGAATCCTAAATACTCTAATACTAATACATACTAATATTAAATTAAATTAAAAGAAAATACTGATTTCCTAAATACTCTAAAATATAACGGCAAATTAAAGTAAAACAATAAAACAAAATGTAATCAAAATTTAAAATAAACAAACACGACTAACCAGGACCGACGAGGACTGAAAAAAAAATAATAGCTACATAACACAAATGATTTGAATTTTTTTATTTTTTAAAAAAAAAGAAAATGAAACGAAGAATGGAGTGAGTAAATTTTCTATTTTTTTTACTATTGAAATTATTTTTTTCCTCGCTAATTTTTTTTACACCGCTAAATTTACTGACTTAGGCCCGTTCCTACGATCGTCAGTAACGTTCTAACCGGAACCTTAACTAACATATGTATGTTCATACGAAACTTACAGTCAAAGTTCTGGTTAAATTTAACTGAAGGTCGTAAAAACGGCCCTTAATGTCATTGTGCTAATATGCGCGTAACTGAACACAGCCTGTGCTATTTGGCAAGCTACTGCCACGTATTGTTTTCATTTTTGTAGTGGGCGTTGAATTTTTTTTTTATCATATACATTGAAATGCCGGTAGCCTGATTATTTATTGAAATGAACCCGAGCGGATAAGCTCAAGACCCCAAAACCTCAATAAAAGGACATGGCGAATGTGGTTTTTTTCGCGCAACTCCAAGCTTTTAGGTCTTTAACAACCTATTGGGAAAATAGTTCCATTTTAAATCATCTTGGAGTAAGCCGACATGAAATCTTTTGTTGTACAGGCCGACGGCTTATGGTCTGGATTCCAAGCAAGAACCCCCCACGAAATTGCCCGTGCTAGTCTCGGCCGCCAGCAAGCGTGTCGCTTCCGCTCGAAATTCAGCTACCAATTCGGACATTGAAGGAATTATCCCACTCTTTCCTGAACCTTTCTTTCTCTCGAAGATTTTGACTTTTTCAAGTCAAAATATTCATTCCAAGGCCTCACTGGACATTCTATTCAAGCACTGGACATGGCATTTAGTTCGCTGTTGTAAACACAACTTTTGTTGTTGGACCAATTCCTTTACATCACAAGCAAGAGAGTCCAACAACAAATATCACGACCTACCTCAAGTAAATAGGGGATCGTATTCGTTCTCGCCGACGGTCATACTGGGCCCATATAGAACGTAATGCGATCCCACCTGAGTTTGCAACAACAACACGTCGCTTAGCAATAAACTTTGATCGCGCGTGCGACAATTTATTGAACCAAGTAGAGTGAAATGCCGATGCCACACGTGTAGCCTAATGACCTGTGAGGTCAAGTGACCTCGCGTGTGGAATCGGCATGGAAATTTTAACAAAAAGTGCAATGTCGTGAGAAAACCTAATTCGGTCAGCAGCTGGATGCGAGGTTCGATGGAATGAACCATCAATCCGGCAGTAGAAATTAGGCAGTTGAATAAGAAGTTCAAATATTAGATTCTGCGTGAGTAGCCAGCCCCCGTTTAATCTAAACAAGTATTGTTGTTTTTTCTTCTGTTAACTCATCACTACGATCCTGTTAAAGTACAAGACCCCCACAAGGGACGTCCGCACCTACCGCCAAGGTGCGTGACGTATTACACCGCCACCCCCAAACATTCTTGGCAAGCGAATGGCAGCCATTCGACTTAAGGCCTCTTCACAGTGGACTGGCATTTATGCAGGTCACTCAACATTCTTGAATCACTTCAATAACATTCCCGAAAATACCGACTACACCCCTCCCAGTTACGATTTTGACAAAAATTGCTTAACAACCATCCCCCAACTCGTCTAGAATGGGAAAGTTCTGGATTAGGTACGGATGGAAGAGTCTGCCCACATGTATACGGACGGCTCCAAAAATGAAAAGAAACGAGCAAATTGAATAATTGGAAGGGATTTTTCTGTCTGGGAAGATCAGAATACTTACATGAAGTACGAGCGCTCGCCCCGGGAGCGCTATTTTGGACCGCTATTTCGGGTTTTCTCCGCAGGAAACCGCAATGAGCCCTTTTATCGTAGAAAGGGGCGATCGGGGCCATAATCAGCCAACCCAGAGAAGGGCATCAGTCGTTCCAAAAAACAAATCTCCCTGACCGAGCCACTAGTTCGGAAAAATCCAAAACACACCGAATTTAACGACTCCTTTTGAGTACTAAAAGAAAAATCGTACGAAAGCCGACGCAAATTCCAAATCGCGCGAAATTGAAGAAAGAGCTGAAATACGTCACAAAATGTCCACATAAGAGAACTGAAAGTTAACTTTTTTGTCGAACTGAATCACAATTGATTTAAATTCAAAAATCACTTCCAATCAAAGATAAGAATAAATACTGAACTAGCCAAATAGGTACCTTAAGTCTAGGATTGCCGCTGGTGATATTCTCCCTCGACGTAAAGACGTTGCCGTTTCCGGTGCTGCTTTCAAAGTTTTCTTGGTCACTCCCGATTAATGTCCGTTCTCGGCGTTACTTTCGATGGTTTCTTTTTTGCGATCACTGCTTCCGATTTATTCCTGATTAACTCCGGATTCGTTGTAATCCATCACTGGTGACTGGTGATCAGGTCAAGCCACGATTTCCATTCCCAAAAACTCACATCCTCTCGCTACGTTTATCGTTCTGGGTTGTTACCATATTATTTTTGCAACTTTTTTTACATTCTATGCAGTTCTAAAATATCTCAATATTTTTAACTTCAGGAAGTTGCTAACGTACCGCGCAATAATCTATCGATAAGATCAGCAGAATCACAACGAAGCGGCAAGCTGATGCGCATACATTTAACCAATTTCATGTGCCATGCAAACTTAATGGTTGATTTCAATAATCGAGTAAATTTGCTGATCGGAAGTAATGGAAGCGGTAAAAGTGCCATTCTGACGGCTCTTGTTGTCGGGCTTGGATCGAGAGCGAACAAGACAAATCGTAGTACAAATCTTAAAAGTAAGAAAATGAGAATAAATTATCAAAGGGATGATTGATGATTTTGCGTTTCACAGATCTAATAAAAACTGGCGAAAATTCAACAACGATCGAAATTGATATTGCAAACAATGGCGTGGATTCATTCGATTTCGAGACATACGGAAGTAAGATTACTGTTGAACGGAAACTTCTGGCGAGCGGCGGATCAAACTATAAAATAAAGAATGAAAGGGGGCAGCTGGTGTCGAAAAATCGAGATGATTTAATGAAAATTTTACTCTATCACAACATTCAGACTGATAATCCGGTGTTTGTTTTGAATCAGGACGCAGCTAGAACGTTTCTGAAGGAGTAAGAGCCGAATTAATTGGATTTTTTTCGTTTCGTATATCATTATTTTTATGTTCATTCAGCTTAGACCCAATTAAAAACTACACCTTGTTCTTAAAAGCTACACAAATGGAATTAATTTTAGACAAGCTCCAGGAATGTTCTCAGATGTACAACACATATAAGGCGAAGTTGGGAGTTAGTAAAACGGTATGTGATCGAATTTTGAAGTTTTTTCTTTTTGTTTTAACTGTTGCCTGTAGCAATTACAAGTTTACGAGGATGAAGTTGAGGAATTACGACAGAAATACGAAAGGTTACAGTCCGTTGCAGAGATCGAAGTATATGGTTTTTTCTTATCAAATAAATTTTTAGATTTAATTAACTTCGGAATTATTTCAGTCAACTATTATCCGGCATAAATTAGAGCGATCTTGGCTCACTGTTTCGAAGCATGAGGATATTGTGGAACAAATTCATCAAGACATTGAGCACAGAGAGCGTGAACGAAACGAAGTAAACGAAAAAATTAATAAAAATAATGGGGAAGATGATATTCAGCAAATATTAAGGTAAAATTGTTTTCAGTCGAATCATAGAAACATATTAAAATAAACTTTCCAAGCAGAGTTTTGCAAAAACAAGTGGATGAAAGAAATTTAGCAATACAAAAAGAAAATCGACTCTTAAATGAATTGCGCGACAGCGTCAAAGAGGAAAACACTAAGTTTCAAATTGAAGCTCAACAACGGAGTAAACTCAAAAGCAAGTGCAATCATTGTGAGAGCCAAATAAAAACAATCGAAAAGGATATGTCGGAGCGTACAGAATCGTAAGTCCTTGGAATCACAAATTTTACCTAAACGGTCGAAACGATTCAATTTCTGTTTTCTTTATAAATAAGGTGTTCGTCACGTAACAGTCGATTGCGTCAGGAAAATGAAGAGAAACTTGAACGATTGGATAAGAAGCGTTCGGATGTTACAGCTTTGATCGCGAGCGTTAAACAAGAACTAACACACGTCAATCATAATAAAGAAAGACAGACGGAAGAGTATCAAACACTTAATCTACAAAAAACCGGTGCCCAGTCCAAAATTAGTATGTTGAAACATAATTTGCAGCTTATAATTTTACTGACTTTGATTTTTTCATATGCAGGTGCTAATCAGCAAGAACTTAACAAGATCGCAACATCATCAAACGATCGTATCGAGATCTACGGTCAACATATGAAATCTTTGCTTGATGCAATCGATCGTGCCCATAAATCTGGTAAATTTACGGCCAAGCCGAAAGGACCAATGGGTCGTTATTTGCAAGTTCCTGATCGGAAATGGCGCGGACCAGTCGAATACTTCCTTAGCGGTATTTTGAATAGTTTCGTTGTTAACAATGCTAAAGATCGAGCCGTTTTGGATAATATTATAAAAACGAATTGTCGGGCACGTCACACAATAATAACAACAAAGTTTCGCGATAGCGTGTACGACGTACGAACCGGTTCCGTACCTAAAATCAAAGGAGCACATTTATTAATGGATTTAATTAAATGTTCGGATCCCGTTGTGACCAATTGTATTATCGATCAGGTACACAGCGAAAGAATTTTGCTAGTCGATGACAAAGATTTGGCGATTGCTTTGACCAGTGAAGTTTCGCAAGTTCCACAGAATTTACTTAAGGTTATTTCTCTCAATCCGTTTATGGAGTATTTTCCTGCGCCAATATATCGAGCGTATTCGCTAAATCCGAGAAATCCACGATATATTGAAGTGAATGTGGACGATAGAAAATTGTATGGGATGGTTACTTTTTTTTTTTTGGTGGCGTGTTTTTATTAACAATTCTTTTTGCTTTCAGGACACTGCAGGAAGAAATTCGTAATAGTGAAGAATTTCGAAAGGAAATTGATGCAAAATTACAAAAACTACGAAAATTACTGGGTGACAGTGACGAATATTCAAAGCAAAAGATGTCATTGCTGCGAAAACACGAGTCGAGTTTGGAGCAGTTGAAACTGCAAGTGGAAGAATTAAACAAGTTCGAATATCCCAGTGAAAACGAAGATGAAATATTGGTAAGTGCCCCTTTGCTGCTTTCATCACATTTTAGTATTTATGTAATTTTCTTTTGTACGTAGCGTACGGAATTAATCACCTTAAACAATAATATCAAAACGTTCCTTGCTCAAATTAAGGAGAAGGAAACAATTTGCATGGAATTGAAACAAACTATTCTGGAAAAAGACAAAGGTATTAAGAAACAACAGGAGAAGATTCGGACGATTGAAGACGAGTTGAACTCGTTCACGGTATGTAAATTTGGTTAGTTATTTTATTAATAGACGGCTACGAACAGTTCTTCACTACAGGGTGACAGAAAAATTATTACAATAAGTTCCCTTTGATTTACATTGCAATGATTTTTAATGTCTGAGAGCGCACAATATCTCGATCAACTGGAGAAATATTACTTATTTCGTACATACAGTAGTGGCCACAAGCACAGTTGGTAATTGTAACTTTTAGGCCCGATCCTACGATCGTCAGTTAAATTCTAACCGGAACTTTAAATGAAAGTTTTGTATGAAAATCTGTCAGTTAAAGTTGCAATTAGAACGTAACTGACGATCGTTGGAACGGGGCCTAAGAGGCAAATAATATTTATTGTTTTATGCTTTTGACCCCACTTTTGTTTCTTGAGTGTTGCTGTTAATTTAGTCTAGTTCCATTGTTCCTTTTCTTCTCTATTCTCATTTAATTGCAAGTAGTACGTTATCTATGCTGGCCACGAGTGTAGCACAACATTGAAATCTTCCTAATTTCGGGCTTTTGTTTGTGTTTAATCGAATTTATTGGTAAGATTTGCTTGTTTTCAAGTCCATTTATGATTGTTATTCAAAAAATAGGCAGGCAGTTCAGAAAATAAAGGGCAGTGCACCGTTACGCAAATTACTAGTGCTTTTAAGGTGTACAACGCATTAAGCTATATGCAACAATATGGAGCTCCAAAAATGTTAAACAGCGACCAAGAACACGAAAAACAACAATTAAAGAGGACTGTTTGATTTATAGAGCCTCAATGAAGAACACTTTTAATATTATGTTCTTGCAGATGAAATGCCTTTTTGGTAGTGGAATTTCAAACAACTGTAATTTTTCCACTCCGGAAAAAAACCGATTCCGGACAGCTTCGACTACACGTAAAAAGTTCCTCTGAACCGGCCATGTCCATTGAGCACAGCTACTTGAGTGACAAAATCACACTGGAAAAAATTCCGGACACCCACTTGTAGTCGAACTCATACGGTTGGCGTAAGGTCAGGTGAGTGGGGTGGATGGGGAAGAATCTCATACAGCAATTCGTTTAATTTTTGGACTCTTATTCTTGAAACGTGAGGCCATGCGTTGTCATGAAGCAGTATAAGTCCATCTCTGTTGACCAATCTAGCCCATTGAACACGCAATTTCTGATGCAGTTGGGCGAGTTGGGCTTAAAACTTCTCTGCATTAATGGTTTCACCACGCTTCAAAAATGAATAGTGAATAACTCCAGCTGCAGACCATCAAACAGGCATCTGTATCTTCTTCGGAAGAAGGCCTGGTTACAGCATGTGTTTTGGGGTGTCATCAGCACCCAACCATTATGCCGATCGGCAACGATTATCGTACGATATCCACTTTTCATCACATGTCACTATTCTGTTCAAAAACGGATCGTTATTACCCGGTTTTAACTCAGGTATTCATTTACAGCTGAGTGAACTGGTAGTCCAGCACTCAAATCCATTCGCGAAAATTACTTGTCGCCAAGCAGATTCGAACCTGCACCGGGTGCACTGAAGGCAAACCCTCTAGCCACGAAGCCACTCAGACTACTAGCATATTTATTTAGTCAAACCAAAAACTATGGCAGATTTTCGGACCGAAATTGAAAAAGCTTGGTACGCAACACCGAGGGAACGTTGTATGACCCTGTTAGAGAGCCTACCAAGAAAATGCGCTACTGTAATTAAAAATAAAGGATAACCAACAAAATACTAAGTTCATGCGTTTAAATTTGTTGCCGCTTATAACAAACAGTTTTTCATTTTGTGCTAAATTCGTGTCCAGCTTGTTTTCATCTTATTCACAATTAAACTGAAATTGAAAAGAATGGGTAGAAAATAATCAAATGAAAAAAACGGGACATACTCATCACATCGTGGGCAAAACTCAAGAAAAAAAAAATTGGATTGAAAAACACAAAACAATTTAAAATATTAGCACTTGAAAGTTACAGAAACCATGTGTGCTGAATTCCGGCTTCTGCGATTTGTTTTTACTGAAAAAAGGCTTGTACCGCAATCATTATGACCGTCATGCTATTGCAGTTTCTGAAGCGTATCCTTTGATCAAAACTTACTTTCAAAGCCCCTTAACTACAGAGCACGAACAATGTGTTGTTAGTCGTTGGTGAGCCAAGAGTTCGCTAGCGGAAGCTACCACTGCATGCAAGCCTAAATCGCAAAAGTGGCACTAACAACCGCAGCAGCATAGCGGCAGTGGTAGCGGTGGCAACCAAAGCCAACGGCGGTTGCATTATCTGCTGCAGCATCAAATTGTAAAAGCGACAGTACCGATAGCCGTCACTGCAGTACGGATCGGAGGTGCGAAAGACGTAGGCAGCAGTTGACAACGCGTTTGCGTGGAACTCTATCTCTAAAAATGGAAACTTCACGGCTTGAGAGCTTCGTTTTTTTTTTTTTTTTCGTAAAAATGAAAACTTCAGCACTCTTAGCATTTACGTTAGATTTTATACTAGACTAGCCGCGTACCGTTACTCTCGTTTATCCATTGGTTCTGTTTCTCTTGTTGATACATTACTCCCTTTTCGATTACACTTTCTCAGCTCAAGGAACTGGAGACATTAATGCCATTTTTAATTTTTAATTTTTCTCCATCCTCCATTTTCCATCCACCATCCTCCATTCTCCATTCCACCATCCTCCCTCCATACTTCATCCACTCAAATGTTAAAATAACTCGCGAACCACCAATTTCGGGAATATATAATTATGTTCTCAAGGTAGTCTCGAGAATGTCCATGCAAAATTTGGGAAGGAACGGTTTACAGGTGTAGATTTTAATCCCGCGCGATTATTTATGCTAATTTATTTTATATATTAGATAAACGAATCTTAGATTTTATTCTAGATTTGTATATCCCTTGAAGCAACAAAATTTTATTTTTACGAAACTAATTTTACAGGAAGAACTACAGGGTAAGCGATATGACATGACCACAATGGACAATAATTTACGAATATGGAAAACCAAACTAGACAAAATCGACCATACTATATCGCAATTAAAGGTACGTTAATATTCGTAAATAAATTCATTAAATTTAATCTGTTTCGTAAAACGAATTAGTGTGATGCTGAATCAGAAGCGGAACGGCTATCGGAATATGAACAGTCTGCACGTGAAATGGGCGAACGTATTGATACCGATAAATCTGATAGCGAATTACACGCAAGTATCAAAAGCATGGAGACGAGATTAAAGTTAGTAAAGAATTTTACGATTTAGCTTGACTATTTCTGAAAATGTTTGTGATTTTATTTTAGGGAATTAAGTGCATCGGGAGAAAACATCGACGAGGTTAAAGCGCTTTTTGATGATAAATGTTTAACGTTGCAAGGGAACAGGGCATGCATCGATTCTTTAATTGAAGTTTTGAATCTGGTAATTTTAGTTTAGTTATATTTCGTATAATTTGAAATATCTTTTTTTTTTTTTTGTATGTTTTCAGTTGAAAAGATCGAGTAGGCAAAGATTTAAAACTATGAAATATCTACAAGAACATATGGCCCTTAGGGTTTCGCATACTTTCAAGGTAAGGTTAAATAAGGAATCCTTTAAATACAAAAATATTTTATTTCCGTATTTTCAGCAACTTTTAAAAATCCGAAACTTTGAAGGTGAATTGGAAATTGATCATTTGGCAAGAACATTGAAAATTTCAATTGTTCCGCGTGATAAGCACATTGAAAATGCTGTCTCAAGTACAAAATCTCTATCGGGTGGTGAACGATCGTATGCAACTGTTACATTATTGCTTTCGTTATGGTCGTGCGTCGATCATGCATTCTATTTTCTGGACGAATACGATGTTTTCACTGTAAGTATTGGTTGAATTAAGGTATCGCATGTCGACAGACATGAACAGGCATTTTTTTAATAACGGGCCTATTACGAAACTCGACTTGACCGAAAAACTCACATTCAGCGACTATGAAACTCAACGAGTGCCTACTTGTATTTTGATGGATTCGCAACAAGAAATCGTCATTAAAAGTGGTGTAGATCGACACACATTACTGAAATATGGCTCGAATTTTCGGCACTGTAAAATTCTTTATGATTACCGTCACGAGATGCAAGCAGAAGTGAGAGCCACAAATGGGCCGAACAAGATGTATTGCTTTTCCACTTTAGAAAAAAGCATTATCCGCATCTTAAATTTGAATGTAGCATTTGATATTGCAGAAAAATATCGACATAGTTGTAAACGAAGGCATACATGAACTTCAATTCACAATTTACAGCTGCTACATACATATCAATATGGCAATGCCAATGAGTCGTGTCGATGGAGTTACACAATCGCTTTTTTCGATCGACGTGACAGGTTGAATCGGCATCGAAGTGACGTGACTGCGACATTTGCAATATGGCCAATTATTTTTAAGTGTCGTACTATTTTCTGTGTTCATTTTTCAAAAAACTTGCATTCTACCTATCATACAGTGGCGGACAACTAATTAGCACACGAACACAAAAGTCGTTTTTTTCAGGGATCGCTACTTCGTATTCATTGTTAAAGCTAACGGTTATTATATATTATCAGATTCAGATTCAGATTCAGAAATTTTTTATTGAGGCTTATAATACATGAAATACAATGATATGAGGAATAAAGCTTGACATCGATCCATTGTCTAAGCAGCTTCGTCTAGTTATATTCCGACCTAGGCCGAGACTGATTTAATGTGTTTGTCATTTTTATAAAATTAATGCCACCTGCTCGTATGGCTTAAGGTTATATATTATCAAAGTATTGCATTTAACACCCGAAAACAAACAAAAAAATATTCCGTTAATCGCATTGTGCATTTAGAAACCAACACAATTAGTTTAGTAGCCCGCGACAACAAATATGCACGGTTCGCGCAGTGGAAGCAATTTGATTGTGAAACGTTAAGGTAATTCAAGATTTTATAATTTTTTCTTTCGGTACTTCCATTTGCCAGTTTTACGAAGTGCATTGGGCTATATTTCAGAATAATATATCAGTGCTGTAATGG
This sequence comes from Beris chalybata, assembly GCA_949128065.1. Taxonomy (NCBI): domain Eukaryota; kingdom Metazoa; phylum Arthropoda; class Insecta; order Diptera; family Stratiomyidae; genus Beris; species Beris chalybata. The sequence goes on along the minus strand of OX421896.1, from coordinate 31,223,623 downwards.
GCAAAAGCAAAAGTTGCTGAGAAGATGTTCGCAGAATAATAATCGATGCAGTGAACAAAAAGGAAAGCATTTCCAGCATCGCGAAAAGTGTTAAATGCTCAAGAAAGATGGTGTATAATGCAATTAAGCACACAATTGAGCATGGCACCATAAGGAACGTCAAAAGGAAGTACAGACCGAAGAAAACATCTCCCCGCACGGACAACTATATTGTAAAACTATCTAAAAAAAAACCATATGTAATCTTCGGACATAGTTCGGGAGTTCAATCGTCAAGAAGGTGTGACACTCAGCTCTCGAACAGTTCAACGCAGATTGTGTCAAGCTGGACTATTCGGCAGATGAGCTCGTAAGGTACCATTAATTTCTCTGCAGAATCGTAAAAAACGGTTGGCATTTGCAAGACAACATGAGAAGTGGACTGTTTACCAATGGAAAAATATACTTTGGTCTGATGAAACAAAGGTCAACAGACATGGATCACCTATGTTAGACGTGCTGCTAACAAAGAGTTTGTTTGATCCAAAATATGTGAAGACCACGTTACAGCACGGCGGTGGAAATTTAATGCTATGGGATACATGGCTTGGTGCGGGGTAGGGCCCCTGCACAAAATAACTGGCACCATGGATAAAGTGCAGTATGTGGACATACTAAAAAATGTCTGGTTCTATACGCGGAGTGGAACATGCCTTTGATATGGAAGTTCCAACAGGACAACGATCTAAAACACACCAGCAAATATATAGAAAAAAATGGTTGCAAGACAATAACATAACCACATTGGACTGGCATTTATGCTTCTTTCAAAATCTGGAAATCCGCTTCGACTATTTCTTTTGTATTCTTGACTAATTTGACCTAACGCGCCCAAATTGTAGCAATGAAGTCGAAGCTACCCACTCAAAAAACTAGAAACATACAGGCCTATTCAGCGCCAGAGTCACAAGTCACAAAGTAGGTGGAAAGTCACAATTAATTCTAAATTAATACAAATTGTGACACTACACCTACTTGTGACTCTGGCGCTGAATAGGCCTGTTAATTCATATTTAGATAAATGCGTACAGTTAGCGACGAGGTAGCTTCGATTTCATTGCTCTTATTTCTGCGCGTTGGGTTGTGGAGTATGCAGAATATAAAATTGTTGAAGGCGTTAGTTGTTCACTTTCTACTCCCTGCTCTAATTGTTTAAGTTCTTGTTGCCAGTGACTGGTTCTTGAGTTTTGTAAGTCATGAATGTTGTTAATTTTTACAGGACCAACTAAACCGTGAAATTATGACAAAACTACTGCTGAATGAAGCCGAAAAGAAACCCCACCGACAGTATACATTTTTAACGCCACAAGATATATCGTTTGTTCAACCGTCAGATACTGTTAAAATTCATAGGTGAAAATTGTCATTCTCTTTTCTTTTCAAGAATTTTATTAATTAATTGTTTTTTTTATTGATTTTCAGATTATCTGACCCGCATAGACAAGAAACTGCATAGTTTCTTTTAATTACTGTTTTTACATATTTTTATAAGAGATGTTCTATTTTGTTTTTGATTTTTATGTTCCACGATATATACTCGTAAATTATAGCTATAAAGAATTTTTTACGTTATCAACTAATGTATTATTGAATTCGGTTGACTGTGTAAACTGTAAATGTCTTAGGACAAAGAAATCGTACGCTTTTCGTGAGGTTAGCAAAGACAGTAGAAACTCTAAGATGTCCCAAGCATATCAATATCAATTTCAAATGCTTTACGATTAACGACCCAACTCCGGTGGCTATTGCAAAGTTTTAGAATTTATGATGTAACCCACTGTAGGAGAAAGCTCGCCAACTCACAACAAATAAAAAATCAGAGGATTTTTTTTTAATTGGATTATTAATGGGACATCATTTTAAGCTACATACATACATATGTATGGTATATTCATATGTGAACATAAGGCGAATGGCGGTAATATTCATATGACGCGTTTCCACTATCGACTTAATGTACATTGGATGATGCGAATTAGCGCCTATGCGTTAGTGGAAACGACCCATTCGCGTTAGTTTGCAACTCAAGTCGAGAATCGTTTATATTTGTGGACGCATATCAAAGGGATGTTTGATGAGCACGAATGTGGCGTATCTACTATCGCCAAGACATTCGCGTTCATCGCACATGTCCAATGCGACAGTAGTGCTAGTTCATGATATTTATTGTTCATTTCCTGGAATGTTTTAAAAACTCTACGTCCGAATGAAAACTGTGTTTCTATAAATATTTAATTAATTAGATAAATTTCAAGAATGCATTTTTCTGCTCGGCCTATGAAAATTTGGTGTTTATAGTATTTTTGTACAATTGGTGCCAAAAACACCAAATCTTCTTTAATCAACGCACGAATTTTGAATCTGAATATTTGTTAGAATTTGCAAGGCCAGTATTAATAAGTTTGCCCTTCTGCGTTGACCCCTTTCCCATCCATCACCACTAAAAAAAAAACTTGTCGTCGAAGCGGAATTATACGGAATCCTAGAAGCAGCAGAGGCCGTGGTTCACTGTACCAGCAGCTTTTTTCACCGACTCGAAGTCAGCAGTCAGCACGCTGCAACATAACAGCGCTCGTGTGCCTTTGGTTACTCGTACGCATGACCATAGCCGCTAACCCTGCCAATACAGATCTATTCTAATTTGTATAAATATAGTTTATAATTTTTTAAGGGCTACAGTCGTTTGGATGTTACTTTAAAGAGAAAAACAATATCTGCCGTTTTTAATATCGTATATCGCAAAGCACTGGATACCTATAAAATTTGCCTTTTCAAAGACTTTGATTTTTTTTTTAATACTGGTTGGAACATCTTATAAATAATAAAGAGATTCGAATATCTTTGGTTTTAGGGACTCTGCTTCGACTTTCTGTGAATTTATACCATGGCTGAGTTCAGGCTTATGATTTCCTAATAATTGGTAGCTGAACAGCTTCACGAAAAAAAAACAAGAAAATCCGGTAAAATTGAGGAAATTGACAAAAACCTTGGAATTCGCGGCATTTTCCCTTTTTTTTATCTGTGCGTATTTGGAAAGTGAGCACCAGCATCTATCTATTTAAGCTATCCAAAAGAAATTAAATCCGGTCAAAAATAAAAGAATGGTGGCCAAAAACATGCGAAGAAACAAAAAAAAAACCTTAGAACTAGTGATTACTTTTGGCTCTCCTTGCCGCAATTAAAATTTTTTTTTGGTTGGTTTGGTATATGGGAGGGTGGTCGCTTCAGTATTTTTATTTTAAGGAATCCCACGTCAAAATCGAAGATTTTAATAAAATTTGCAGAGCTACAATCTTCAAAGCACGAAAGACCCGTTTCCCAGAACAACAACCTCGGCTCAAGACGTGGTAACAACTCCCAACACTTCTTGACTTCTCACGACGAGATAAATTACAATAATTTTTACGGAATGTAGGTCCAAATTAAATTTATCTTTTTTCTTCAATATTCTACCCTTTACTAGGCGTTAAAAGGGGCGATCCCTTCGAAACGTCGTAGGGTGTTTTTCACCCTGAAAATATTTTATGTCTCTGATGAACTTGACCACAGGGGCCTTATTACTGAATACGATACGATCAAAATCAATCGTAAATTCCTAAATTCGGCATACTGAAATATAGAATTTACGATTGATTTTGATCGTAACTTCAGATCCTCTACTTTATCGAAGAAATGTCAGCTCTACCACTCCATTCGCCTTCTAGTAACCTTCTGACACAAAATGTTGTTAATGTCATCCTCAACCTGCAGATCGTACCTGCATACGTCTGCAGTCTACTTAAAAACATCTTTTTGGTTTTGTGTGCTTTTCTGTATTATGATCCGATTCCTAATTTATTAATGGAGTAGAGAACCATTTTTTTGCCATTTTTTTGGAAGATAATGAAGATTAAAAGATGATAGTACCCTTTTATATATATGTACAGTGGTTGCCGCTTATTGTGATCGCTTTGGGACCAGCCAAAAACAAAAACATTAACCTGGTGATTAGAAGACAAAGAATAGACAAAGAAAAAAAATGTCTCATATATTTTTCTGCCCTTGTTTTTATTCAATAGGTGTTTTATACAATCCTAGCTCTAATCTTTTATAAAATTCTCTGAATTTTTATCATGGTGGACTTACACTCAACGTTTGAGACGCGCTTCTATCTCCGACAATCAAGTGGCACGTGGAGGCGCAAGAGTCTTAACATTTATCAACTTTTTCTCCGACTCACGCTACCATGTACAAACATACAATCAACTGTGGTAGCACACAATTCGCAGCTTAACGTATATCTGTAGATAGTCTCCTCGAGGCACGCTTGAAGGATGAGTTTAAGTACACTATCAGCCTTCTTTCGGTTTTTTTATATTTTTCCTTGTCTGCCTTTTTGGTTACATTAAACATAAACATTAAACCTAACCTACATTAAACACGAAGGTAAAAACAGAAACGATTAAGAATACAGTCACAAAACTTGCTATATAGTATACTATGGGGATCTAAATCGAATGATAGCATAAACCGAATTATTATTCCTATAATCGATGAATGCTGTATTGCATATTAGTGCTGTTGAACAAAACCGAAGGCCAAATGGAGCCGATGGAAAGAATTAGCAGTGGAATGAAGAAAGAGTTGGCAGGCGCGATCAGAATAAAACTCAAAATTTTTTGCCAGTTTTCTTTTTTTTTTATTCCACTCTCCTACCTCACATTTCACTTTTTTTTCTTCTCTCTCTCGGTTACTTGTCTTTATATTTCTCTTCACTTTTTTTTCGTTATCCTTTTACATAGGATTTTCTTTTTCATATATCGTTTTAATTCATTTGTATTATCCTAAATAATGCGCTAAATATAATAAGTTTTTTTTTTCATGTTGTTGATATATAAATAATTAATAATAAAAATTATTATGTACAGTCAGTCATTTTTTTCGCAATGAATTTTACTTTTCTTGTCGAATTTTTTAACTTTGTTGTTATTTTTATATTTTTGTTTATTGTTTGGATTTTAAGTCAATAATTTTTTGGAAATATATTATTTAAATTGCTATTCCGTGTGGTGTGTTTTTCTGTTTACAATAAATATTCACATAATGTTTTTAGTATTTCATAAATTTCGATTACTTTAATTTTGCAAAGTTCTTTATTATTGTTTTGTTTTCGTTTTAAATAAATATCAGTAATATTATAGGGTCGCATTTCGAAGAAAATCGTAAGCGCAACAACATTATAGCGTTGAAAAAAAAATAATAGAATAATCAATAGATTAAAATTATCCTGTGATAATGATGATTGTAAATTAAATAATAAAAGGTTATAACAAGCTCAACAATAGAAATTAAAGTATTTAAAACAAAAAGAATTTGTTGAATTTGTGAACAGAATTCATGACTAAAATAGGTTCTTTACTCTAGTTTTTCTTCCAATCGTGTAAACATAAGGCATTACAATTACAAATCATCCAAGCTAATTACGTTGATATTAAAATACATGCCTACATATGAAGTTAAAACAATGCAAACTATGTTTATATGTTGGCCATTCTTGACGATAGTATGTACGTAATAAAATGTAATAGGGCATTTATATACTCTTTATGTGTATAATATATTTCTTAATCGATTAATTATTGTTTACCTTACAAATTACATGCATTATAGAATTGTTTATATTTAGGAAACCTGATTTTTTTTTTATTACTATTTAATAATCATTCATTATTGTTATGTGTTGTTAAAGTGCGCCGTTAGTACAGTTTTTTTTTTGAGAAGAAGCGATTCAAAGAATACATTACAATAATAAAATTGTGACTAAATATTGTTATAATATTATCAAACTCGTTCAAATTACTAACAATTCTTGTTCCATTCATTTTTTTGTGTGTTTTGTACCAGTATTGTTTTTCTTTTCTGTTTTTTTAGTGAGCCGTTAGTAGTTTTTTTTTTTTTTTTTAAAAAAATTTTAAGGTAGTAGAATAGTGAAACCGAAGGTGATGCAATTTCGGAACGATTTTGCAATTTTATCGAGATGTTAATCATCGCTGAAGCCGTACCAATATCACATGACCATTATTTGTAGTGCCACTCATTGATCTATTGTTCGATATATTCGTCGCTGTGGCTCTGGTGTGTAGTGGATGCGAGTGCGTAAATGTTGTGGTGAACCTGGAACACTCTCGGAACCTCGTCGCGGTGGTGGAAGAGGTGGAGATGATGTTACGTACCTGTAATTAAAATAATGTTATCAACAATTACAATCATTTAATACAACGATATTTATTGGTGTGCCGGTTGATTTTTTACTTTATTATTTTAATCAAAGTATTGTGGATCGACTTAAAAAAAAATATTTCTATATTTTTAAGGACTCATACAGGATGGTCCAAGTTACGAAAGTGTTTAAAAAATTCATAACTTTGTCGTTGCTTAATTTTTTTTTTCAGATTTTATTCGGAAATTAATCGTGCAAACGATTTGTCGGTCATTTCTTCGTCTCTAGGAACTGGGTTTCATGAGTGACTAACCACGATTCGGAAGAGAGCGTGTAATTGTTCAAGAAGAACCTGGAAGCAAGGACCGTGCTTGGCAGCTGGAGATATCCCGAACATAACTACGGCGGATTTAAGAAAAGGTTACTAATGCACTCATAGAAGATTCAACTTCCCCAAAAATTCCAACCAAAGGCAAACTTTTGATTAGCGAATAATATCGCGAGTTTTGGAATCATTATAGTCAGATTTGTCGGCATACGAGTATAAGTGTAAACTATCCCCGGATAATTTGCCATCTCATGGACAACTTTCGCGTTGAAATCCGAGCACTACAGCCAGAAACATTAGCCACTGTAATGGAAAGTGATGCTGCTAGAGCGCACCCGCCTTTACGATGTAGATAAATCTAATTGACACAAATCTCCCATATGAATACCACCTTGATCAAAAACCACCATGTGCCGCTTTTATTGTTTCGATTTGAGTTCTGTTTTTTTTGTTAAGTTGGTACATCTGTTGTTGACATTCCCTCTAAATCTTAGCGTCATAGCTTGACATTTGCAAAAGTTACGTAGCCAAGAGTACATCTATCTCTGTGTGTGTTGGCGATTTTTTACAATTTTAGAAATGGATTTAAATTTGCAACAACGAACTTCTATTAAATTTTGCGTAAAAAAACGGATTTAATGCTGCGCGAACGTTGGAAAAGTGTTTCGGCAACGATTCTCTAAAGAAAACGTTGTGGCACGAGCTGTTCAAACGTGGTCGTGAGTCAATCGAAGATGATGAACGCAGTGGCAGACCATCGAAAACTTTTCCATTTAGTGTGCGTTTGGGGATTCTTCTGTCATCCATCCGCTCCACATGACCAGCCGATTGTAGGTTTTTGAATCTTATGAGGATCGATACTCCTGGATTATCGAAGATGGCATACAATTCTTTATTGTATCGTATTCTCCAGATTAAGTCTTCCGTCACATGTCCGAGAACTTTTCCTTCAAAGATGTTAACTAATTTATCGGACGACTGAGTCAATGCCCACGTTACGCTGCCGTAGCATTCGTACCGAATCAAGGTTTTCAAATAATACTTTGGCACTCCCAGGGATCTTGCAAGTTTATTTATTTTTTCGGAAGTTTCCGAACAACATATCCAAATGTTAAATTGAAACGCATTGGTGTTTAAGCCCGTTGTCAGTTCTAAAGCTGGAAGTCAGATCATTTTCAACTCTGACTTGTGTCATTTTTGTAAGCCGAACCAGTTTCGGTGGAACTCCAAAAACCATTCCTGTCGATACTGTCGTGTGACTGTTTGAAGTCCACAAATATCTGATGCATATCAACGTTAAATTCCCAACACTTTTGAACCGACTAATAATACTCTTCTATCTCGATGACGTTCATAAAAAAAACTCGCTAAATGTGGCAGGGCAGAGGCTAGACTTGTTGGAGTCCGACAACAAAGTCAGACCGCCAATATTTTCGAATCATGGTCCCAAGAAGAAATAGGTTCAAGTAACAATTTCCATGGAGGTGTTCGAAAAAAGAATCTAATGTTATTTATTTAGTTTACAAAGTGCTGATGATGTTTGATCAAAAATATAAAAATGGTCGAAATATATTCGGGCGGCGCCCTTAAAACTTATCTATTCTTCGAAAATCCGCAAGGACCGTTCCTATTTATGTAATGGTCGTTTTAAGTCACGATTGATAAGCCCATGAAAGGGTCGAATCCCATGCCACAGACCACTCTCTCTACCACTCGTTTAGATAGCATAATTTCCCCAACTTATAGCACGATGACTTAAAAACGCGATGAGAAGAGAACACTACTTTATATTTTTTTTAGTGAAATACGAACGTAAACTAACCGGACTACCAAACTAGTTTTCAAATAAAATTAAAACCACTTACCTTCTCGTTAATAAAGGTGATCCTTGTGACTGACCCAATTCCATTAAATTCTTCCGTAAAAGAAGTGGCGACTGTCCACGATTATATCGTGGCGGTGGATCAGGACTGCGATGCCGTCTATCCATACCGCTACTATTCAAAACATGAGGATTCGGTGGTTGTATCTGTTGCGATGATGATTGAAGTTTACAGACACCTATAAAATTACTACTGCTACCATCCATCATAACATCACCTTCGGATGTAGGCTGTGATGTCGTTGCAGATATTGTTGCGGTCGTGTTGTTCGTTCGAAAATTATTACTATTGTTGCGGCTATTGTCACCTCGATCTTTGTCTCCAGACGCTAAATGTAATTTAACATAGGAGGCAAATTGTCGTTTGACAACACCTGCAATTGAATTGAACCATCCTAAATTCGAGAGGCGATACATTTTTTGTTTTTGGTGGTGTATGGTTTTTTTTATGCGTGTAGTATATTTTGTTTTATTATTAGTTTTGAAATAAGTTTTTATATTTTTATCGAATTTTTGTTGGATTTGTTTTACAAGTGAAAGATGACAATTTTTATGGCGCATAGCATGACGAGCGAGAAGAGGATGATAACAGCAAAAGCGTAAAAAGAAAAAAAAGAAACAAATAAAAGAAAATTTATGAATGTGTTTCTGTCGTAATTGTGTTTAGAATTTAAAATGTTTATGAGTGGGGTGAAAAACGAAAAAAGAATCGAAAAGAAATAAAAAATCAAGCTCAAAAACGTCTCAATTACCTTGTTCGTCTTTTAAGTTGCCGTCTTTTGTGGCATGTGATTGCGTCATTGTTCGCCCGTAAAGGTTGTTGCTGTAAACGTTTTGTGTTCCATAACCGGAACTTGTACCACCATGACCGGCGTATAAATTCGAAGGTGTTAAAGGTGGCGACGATCCAGACTTTTTACTACTTATTGTTGTTGTATTGTAGATCGGTTGCTGTTGGTGCTGCTGATGATTTTTGGGACTATTTGAAGTTTGATTACTAAATACAGGAATATTTGAAGGGAAATTGTTATGCGGCTGCTGCTGATTTATAGAACTAGTATATTGATGGTGATGTGGCGTAGGTGATGCTGAATAGCTACTGCATTGCGATAAATTATCGGAAATGTGTTGACTAGTAGTTTGATTGATTTGTGAAGGTATTTGGTGACTGGGATGATACTTTGGAATAAAACTATTGAGAAATGGATTTGTGCTGCAGTTCATTTCGCGTTTTTGTTTTTCTCGTTCTTTTTCGCGTAGTTGATTTTGTTGATGGTAAAATCGTTGTAAAACTGCAAACAACAAAATAAATCAAATATAATTCATTCAGTGCAAAACTGAAAACATACCAATTGGACTAGTATTGCCCGGAAATCGAGCATATTGCGAACTGTTATCGTTAACAATTGGTACGGTTGTTTGAAAACGTTTACGACCAGCTATCGGAGATGGCGAAGCACTGCTACTTGCCATTCCATTTCCACCAAAATTTTTTCGTCCGCTTACACTATCGTTACCGCCTCCACCTCCACCATCTGGTGGATTCGATAAATTCCAAAAACCCTCGGGTTGCTGTTGTATTTTCTTTTGACTAAACGGCGATCCGGTTAAGTTACGAATAAATGAATGACCTGTAAAAAGTTTTACAAAGCTTTCGTTTGAATTTCAATTGAAGATTTTAATTCGTCCGGTTTTTTTACCTAAACTACTTAGCATCGACTCTTTCTTTGGACTTTCTCCATAACCAATACTGCTACTATCATGCGACGCTTTTAAATCGCTTTTACGTTGAACAAATGGCGACTTTTTATACATTTTATTCATTTCGCTAACAATATCCACCTCGTCTTTAGTGTAACCGTTGTTTTTTATTGTTTGATGATTATGTGTTTGTCCGTAGCCGTTTGTCGTCTCTTTTGGCAATGGCTGGTATACAAATGATTTTGTAACTGGTTGTGGTAATGATGATGGCAACGTTGCTACATTTTGTGTCGGATTATCGAGTTTCTGTGGTAGTTGCGATTTACTATTACTATTGTTGCAATTATTACTACTGATTAATATATTTTGAGTTTGCTGTTGGTATAATTGCGGTTGTTGTTGCTGCTGTTGATTCGGATTACTTTTATTTAAATTATTGCATTGATAGTTTGGTATTAGCGACGTTTTAGCTGGTCCTAAACGATGATTTATTGTTGTAGATGATGCTGCTGCTGCTGTCTTTATTATTTCCGATTGAGATGTTAATCTGAAAAAATCGAGAATAAAATTAGAAATTTTATCGGAAATTAATCAAAAAAGTTTCCATTTAATGAGAAAATGACGAATGAAATTTATTTGTTTAAAACATAGTGCGCCATCAAAGAGTAATTGAGAAGAGTTGGAAAACACGGCTTAGGCTTTATATTAATAGAATTGTGCATAAGCTAAGCTACTTCATGATATCGAAGCCGGAAATATAAAGTATAATTTAGCTCTAACTAAATATGTACTCGTATTTACAGAACCTATAAGCATTTAAAAAAATACCAAGACATTTTGATGGATTTACTTTAAGTCCATCAAAATGTCTTCACTCTGAAACGCTTATAAGGTACACATTCCTACAAATTTACACGAATGTTAATATTCTAATTACATAGGAAAAGGCAGTTTCCTGTATTTTCCGAGCGGCCTTTTCAATTGTTTTATTTGTTACGAGTAGTTCACTAGTAGCTTTTAATTATAATTCGGTGCTCCGATCGGTCTCATATTTTACTCTCCAAATTCTATCTTCGCTGGGCTCAGAACCTGGTTTACGAATCAAAAATACGGTCAACTCTTTTGCTCATATTTCTTCAAACCCAACTTCTTCACATTGATTGATGGCTTATTGAAGAAGCAATTATAAATGGACAAAAAACGAAAAGAAATGGGATGTTTGACAACGCTCGACTAAACGACCTTTCGCGAACCGTTTAAAATTGATGGCTTTTATTCGTTTATCGCGTTGAGTGCATTAGTAGTGAATGCTGCGGTTACATGGCATCTAAATGCTGATTTTAATTAATCAAACTCAGAAAAATTGAAGTTTTTTTGTACTGCTTTTTTTCGCTATCTTTATGACATCATTTGACCTAAAGGGTGGTTAGTTTGACGGTGACAATTTATGTAGTGGACATTTCCAAGTGCAGGACGAAAGGTGGAACGTGTGTACATGGTTGTGCCTAGCACTGCGTATATAGCAGCATCCCTATTCACTAATCTCATCCAGATGGATTTCCCTACGTGCTTCAATTACTAGTGGGTAAGATGTAAACAACTGCAATAAATGCAACTAAAAGCAAACATAAATAAATGTGAATAGTTCGGTTTGTTTACTGACCTACTGGGAATGCCGATAGTAATAATTACACGAACAATTTTTCAAGCAATTAATTGCCCGACGATTATTGCCGAAACTAGTGGAGCAATACATAATATCAAATGACTACCTAGTTAGAATACAACATTACAACATTTAAGTATGTTATCTCTCCATCACAGAAGATTGTTGACTGACGAACTTTTTTTGCACAAAGTCGCCTCCTTTAAAATAGCTTCTCCAATTTTCTTATCCAAACTGAATGTATTTATTCGATATAGAGACAAGAAACCAATATAGTTTTCCGTATCCCAAACCACAAAACGCATATTATTTTCAAATCTACCATTATCCGCATTCAAAGAACTCATAATAAACATTTTGGTAGTATCGATATTATCCGTGTTGATATAGTGGACCTTCGGTCGTAGCTCTTTTGTATCGCCGAATTTCTTCTTCCTTTCAATTTCATTTTGACAAATTTTATTATTATTTTCACTTTTTACCTCTTTTCAGTTTTCATCAATTTTTTTTTCCTTTTTATTACCCTTTTTGTGTATACCTTTTCTTTTCATTTCTTTTATTATTCTTTTCTTTTACTGCTTATTTATAAAATTTAAATTAATTTCTATAATAGGTTTTATCTGGTTCTTTAAAAATTGTAAACCTCTGTGTCTATATAAATAAATACAGGGCAATATCATGCTAGTTGCGGCAATATTTCGGCAATGTAGCAATGTTTTCACAGATTCTGGAATTTTTACTGTATTTCCACTGACTTGGAAAATTGCGAACAATTGTCATCGTTCAGTGATTTAATTGTCAAGTTTTGTTTTGAATTTTGCATTTGCACATTTGTAAAGTTTCGTGTTATACTGGCTTGGATTTCAAATATTTCTGTTTTATTTTAAGTTTTTGATTTGATTGTCAAGTTTGCTTTCGCGTTGTTCATAGACTTAATTGCTCTTGTAAGCCCTTATATCTGAATTGCTAGATATTGGTCAATATCGCTCATACCATTCAGGAACGAGTTGATGAAAAGTTTATCCGCATCGCCTGTTGCTGTTGCTTCATATTTTCGCGACGTCAAAATTGAGGAATTTTGCTGCAAATTGAGAAATTGTAATCGCTTGTGTAAGAGCACCTTAGAAATATTGCAGTTCTCTAACTTCCGATTTCAGCACTGGCTCATGTCACGTAGTCGAGGCTGGAAGTCAGAGCAACTACTATATTTTATGTCTTGACGGTTTCAATTACGTTTACGAATTAAGATGTAAGCTCGATTTCGACACTGTTCACCCGAGTGACATCGCATTTTCAAAGTCGAACACGATACTGAATTCCTCGGCAATTTTTTAACATGTAAGTTTTATTGTAATTAGTGATTAGCTCCCAGTCATATTGGTATGCAACCGACAATACAAACGACGATTAAAAGAGTTTTTCAAGCTTGATAAAAGGGTCTTTAATTAATTTTAAGTAAGAAATTATAATGGATCCGTTTAGTTCGGGTTTCAATATGGACTAGTCAGCATTTATGAGATGCCAAGGATCACCAATCCCCACTGATGGCACTAACCGCGTATTTTTGGTCCAATAAAGACAACAACACAACATCAATTCAAGCCAAGGAATAGCGTTATAAACCTCATCCCATGAACCGAATGGGTCTCTTGAGATGCATTTATAGACTACTTAACATTATGAACTTAGGTCAGTGATGCTATAAACATAATTGAGACAAACTTCGTCAGCGGCGACGAAGTTCGCTGAATTGTACCGCAACACACGTAAAGTTCGCCAACCGCTCGCCGTCGTAATTCTGCGTCAGTACGTGTGTTGCGGTACAGTTTTAAAAATTTGACAGCGAACTTCGTCGCCGCCAGCGAATTTCGTCTCAATTGTGTTTATACCATGAAAGAAACGGTTGTTTAGCCAGGGATTTTTGAATTGGTCAGTTCTATAAAAAAAAAATCGTAATGTGGAGTAGACAGGGCTGATTAGAGCACGTAATGCCAAGTGTAAGTTGTGTTGGTAAGACAAGCCTCACTCCCATTTAGCTACTGGAGACGACAAGACACTGGTTTTGTATAAAGCTCTTTGAAGCTAGAGAAATGCGACAAAAAAAAATCCTTATATCAAATTGTTGTTGTTTTAGCGTCTGAGTGAGTGAGACTATTAGTTACCTCTAATAAAACGAAACGGTTTGCAGAGATAATGATGATACTAAAAAGCCTCTTATCTCTTCAACCGCTTTGTTAAACTGTTCGATTTTTCCGGGATAGGTTGCCCAACTACCAAAGAAAACTGGTTCGAATGGATCATATTATAGTTTGATGTTTTTGAACGGCAATTGTTGAAAGCTTTATATAAGGAGAACGAGAGCTAGGTTCTAAAGGAACTTGAACAGGCAGATTTCCATATAAAACTACAGTTAGAAGGTCCTGTACTACACTGTATGTCACTATCAGGCCTATTCATGACAGCGTCACAAGTCACAAAGTAGGTCGACAGTCACAATTTTGTATTAATTTTAAATTCATTGTGACTTTCCACCTACTTTGTGACTTGTGACTCTGGCGCTGAATAGGTCTAATCAAATAATTCATTATTCTGACTGGAAAATACAATTATGGCGGAAAACATATGACTCAACTTTTTGTAAAATTTCTGCAATCAATTATTTCACAGTTTGGCATACAGTGTAAAACAACATTAAGAGATCAAAGTGGCGGCAAACAATCGGTTTCAACAAAAACGCTTATTTGTTAGCAGAAGTATCTGTACGGCTGTACAATCCAACTCATTGCATTACAAATCTTGAATGTAACCTTTACCAACCGCTAATGGTAAACTTATACAAACTCAATCTGAAATCCGACTTGCGACGGTCATTCGCATATTTTTTCATTCTCGCTTCTGTTACTAGAGCAATTATAAGCATGGAATAAAATTCGCCGCGGCACGAATTACCCCGCAATTTCTAGCTGCTAGTTCTATTCGAATTTTCTATCTTCACAATAATTTCTAATTCAAATTACTTGCGACATTACCTAAATAGTGGTAATGTCGCAAGTAAGAGGCATTAAAATCAGTCAACCCACCAGGCAAAACGAATCAATCCAGTGATTATTCATATGGATCATTTTGATCGATCGCAACCACTAGCCGCATCTTAAGACTACTTTAGCCGAAAAAGAAAAAAAATCGATAGATGCAATTTAAAAAAGAATTCTACGATAAATGATTTACAACATCTATGACGAAATGGCTGTCCCCATCCTCATATAGCTGTGAAAAGGCGGACACGAAATCGCTAGTAAGTATTACTAATTTGGGGACGCTGAATAAAGTGTATCCCGATTTAGATTGCGTAACTTGTAAGTTTTTCAAAAATAATTAAGCTTGGACGACTTAATGGTCCTGCCTGGAAATTTTTTAAAGGTCTGAATATAAAAATATTCTTTACTTTTAGGCCCGTTCTTACGATCGTCAGTAACGTTGTAACTGGAACTTTAACTGACAGATGTACATACAAAACTTACAGTCAAAGTTCTGGTTAAATTTTAACTGAAGGTCGTAACAACGGTTCTAAGAAGGATAAAGTTAATTATTAAATTTTCTACAATGGCATACTTCATTTTGATTTATTGCACCTTAACCGAAAATGGTAAAGTATCTTAAGATTTTAGAATTTCAGATCGGGTCAAAAGAGCCCGATTAATCAGCAATACGGTTGATCCGCACCCGATTATTAGGTACTCTAACTGCACATTGGAAAACAGTTTATCTGTAGAGTTACTGTAAAAGCAAATTCATAATAAAAATATTTGCATAAAATTTCATAATCATAGTTTGTTAGTAAAGCATTTTTAAATTATTTACAAAGAATAAAAACTCCAAAATCCACAAGGAAAAAAATTAATTTTAAATTGAAGAGAGTGAGTAAGGAGATATTAATAATGAGTGCATGTGTATGATGATTAATAATACGTGTGTGTGCAATATGATGTTAGTTAATTGAATTACCAAATAAAAATTTATAATAATATACTTACTGAAAAAAGAATTAAGAAATAAGTAACCTACAAATAAATGAAAAAAATCAATCAGGGGGCGTAAAACAACAAAACAAAACGGAAAATTTTGATTTATTAATAAACTAAATACTAGTAATGTGATATATTGGTATTGTATATTTGTTTAAATATAATAGTTGTTATATTATGACTTAATTCGGAATGTTGTCGATTCTTTATTTAAAAATTGTAGAATATATCTTTCAAACTATTAATGGTGAAATAATTAGCTAAGCAGATTCTAACTCTAACTCTTTGCCACTACAGAATAGGAAGAAGAGAAATTACTGTTTAGTGCAACTGCAATTCAATATCGGTTGAAATTGAATTCGAAGATTAAACATTTTCTTGGATGCACTAGACGCTTAATACCAAATTATTATATTTTTTCTGTAAAAGTTAAAAGCTTTTCCCGTTGGCCATTGTAATGAATGTTTTGCGTATGAAATCGAGCATAAATATTTGACACCGTTACGAAATGGTGACAACTAGTATTACCTCTTTTTCACTAACTGAAAAGTTCATAGAAAAATTAAGTGCGAATAAATCAGTGGTAGAGATACAGAGCAAAAGTGTTAGCGAAGAGAAAAGCAGAATTATTGTGAAAATGCAGGATTTATACGTGAAAAGGGGAGAAAAAAGTGTAAAATTTAAGTTAGATTGGAAGGAGTCAGTAGCTGATCTACATTTTCAATGAGTGGGTCTTTAGTTTCTTAACGATAGTGTAAGAAACGAAGCAGTAAAAAAAATTGTTCAACTATTTTTTAGTATTGATCGAGTGCGAGAAACGCTCTTTTGTTTTTGGAGTTTCTTGATTTTCAGCACAACTAAAGGGATGCACATGAAACACTCAAATCTGATATGTACCAATAAAAACAGCAGATAAAGGCTTTAATTACGAGAGATTCTGATTTGAAAAGCCACTACTTGAGATAATCAAACCCAAATGATCAAAGGGAATGGAGGCAATAAAATAAAGCTGGAAAAATTTTACTGGCGAGAACAGGGATCTCATGGCAATTAGGTCGGGAGTATTGATTATGATGCTTAAAACTAGGTGCGGTAAGTGGTTAACAGGTTTTTATTTTCCATGTATCAAGATGAAAGCAGCCGAGATAGATGAGCATCACAACCTCTAAAGCCAACCAAAAAAATAATGTGGTGACTACAAGACGAAAAAAAGACATATGTTTTGCTGACACTATTAAGCGCACAATGACGCGACGTTTATTGAAGCTACTGAATGGTTTCGGTTCAATATGGGGCTGGATACAAATGACAAATAAAAGAAAGATGGTACAACGCAAAGTACATAAAAGCTCCGCTTTAACCAGTTTCTACGAGAGATTCTGATCTAGTTATTGATACAGTCGGTACCGCTATTGTAATCACTTTGGGACCAGCCAAAAACAACAACATTAACCGGTTTATAACAATAGAGGAACGAAAAACGAACGAAATAGGAACGTTTGTGGAGAATGGGACCCAACTGTCTTGATAACAAAATCCGGATTGTAACATTATCCGGGATTACAATAAGCGGTATCCACTGTAATTGATACACCTCGGCGAGGCAGTTTTTTCCGATCTCTTACAACTTTTTTATTTGCGACATTTTTTGTCTAATAAACGATCATCTGGCATCAGCTCACACTCCCGTTCGTAGCAATGCACAATACACTGGACATCAGCAGCGTTTTAGGTGCTGATAAATCGGCGAGTGAAACTCATCAGGAGTTTTCGACCTATCATACACGACTTAACTCGAAATTGCACAGGGTCAACAACGTTCTGCTCGATCAGCGAATGTGTTAGGCTATGCTACATATTTATCAACAGAACCCAGAGATGAAACTGCTTATCGTGATGTAACAAAAAAAAAGACAAGAAGACAGTGAAGCGAAAGATCTAATATTTAAGCCTTTTGCTATATCAAGTCTGCAAAAATCTCGATACCCTTCGTAAAAATATGAATCCTACAAATAGCGAACCATTTTTTGATTACTATCCCCCGTAATTAGGTTAATCTTGTTGGAAACCGTTTAATTAATCGTTATATTTTCTATTCCAACAATTTTAATTGTGTAGTAGTCAATTTTGTCCGTATAATCGTATTTTTTTTGTTCCGAGTTTATTTTGATTAGGTGGTGATGTTTTTTTTTTAATTGAGGTTTAAAATAAAATGAGAGATTACATGCGAAATACGCTCGTTTGTTTTTATTGTTGAGCAAGTGGGGGGGGGGGGGTAAATAAGAATAAATACTATCTACTTTTTGTTACGCTTAAGAAAAAAAAATTAGTTTTTAACTGTCAAATGCTGAATCATAGAACTTCGAAGAAAAACACATTAAGTTAAATCAAAAAAAAAAAAAAAAAAAAAAACAGCATGCATACCTTACCTGGGATGTGGTGTTGCTTTGCCAGTCCGTTCGAGAATCGATTGGAACCATGCCGATACATCGATAGATTTATTTTCGTAGTATTTAATAAACGGCAGCTCAAGTAGTTCGGGATATTTAGGACGATTTTGATGATTCTTTTCCAAACTAAGAACAACAGTTGCAAACAATTGATACATTAGTCGTATATTCAGTGCGGATTTCCCGCAATACGTACCATTTACGAACAAAATCAACAAAGTCTTGACTAAATCCCTTATCCCGAGGTAAACTTGGTGGTTCCGAGTCTAAAACTTGTGTAAGTACTTCAAAATCGGTTTTACAACCTTCGTAGGGCGACGAGGCTGTCGCCAATTCGACTATTGTTATGCCTAATGACCAGACATCGGCTCGTATATCATATTCCGGCTTTTTCGGATCTATTCGTTCGGGCTAAGAACAAAGACCGTTAAGATATTTCGAAAAAAAAAATTAAAGAAAGAAGGTTACGTACCGCCATATATGCAGCACATCCAGCTGATCTTGTATTCGCCTTTGAATCGACTAATCGTCCGCTTATGCCAAAATCGCATAGCTTAATGTTACCTCGTTCGTCTATTAAAATATTTGATGGCTTCACATCTCGATGTATAACACCATGTTTTTCTTTTAAGTATGAGAGTGCTTTGACCGTCTATGACAAAGAGAAAATAATACAAAAATCTTTAAATACAGACGCTCAATTCCAGACATAAATAAACAACCAACTCACCGCTACAGTGACTTTTCCTATAATTTCTTCGGGAACTGGACATTTCATAAGTTTCAAAACTTTATCGAAACACATCGTCATCAGTTCCATACAGATCCAAACATCAGGATCTGTTATAAAGCAGCCTAGACATTGTACGATATATTTACAATCGTGTGACTTTAATACAACATCCAAGTCCATTAGGATACGTTTGTTTTCCTCTGTGTTTCCTGTGCGTCGCATTTGTTTCACGGCTATTACTGTTCCACTCGTTGCGTGTTTCATTTTAACTACATGACCGCTAGTTCCGCTACCTAAATCTGAGAGATATTCTAAATCTTTAATATCAGTTTTTAATGATGCATCTCCGATTTTTAGAATTCCTGTTTGTTTCATAATTTTCTTCAATTTTTTATCTGTTTCAGATTCAATGTTCGGTTGGGCCTGAATAAAAGGCAAATTAAGTGTTCGGCGTGGTCGAGTGGGTGTCGTTTCCCCCACTGAAAAGAAAAGGATAATTTAATTAGAAAATGTTATCATTCTTTCTTAATTTTGTGAAAGACAACCCTCCAATTTTCCAGACATGATTCCGATACGACGAAATTGAATGTATTTTTGGGTGCCTGGCTTGAAACAACCAGTGCTACATTCCGCTTCGATCGCGTAGCGAACTACTGCAACAAGTATTCGTTGTGCTTCTTTCCATACTGGTCAAATTATTTAGAGTCAGTTTAGAATAAGCTTACTTCCATGGAGAGACGTACATAAATGTGAGTTTTATTCCAAATGTGGAAAAAAGATGTTGGACCCACGCAAAGTCATATCGCCCAATCAGTCTAACATCTTTCTTACTTAAGTCTATGGAAAAGGTATTAGACAGATACATAAGGAGATCAGCTGCTTTCAACCGGCTTAACAAATACACCAATTCACTTATCAAGCTGGTAAATCGACTGTTAGGTGTTAGTGTTCTTCACAATTCAGTGCAAAAAATTGAGAAGACGTTGACAATCCAGGAAATAGCTTTGTGGTTTGTTCTTGACGTTGAAAGTGCTTTTGGCAACACTTCCTACTAATCCATTGAATTACTTACTCGTAAAATAGGGAGTAGAAGAAACGGAAACAAGATGGATGCTTGACTCGCAGAATTTCGACTCCGATCGGAGGTAAAGGTCTCACTGTACGAGCGGTGGGAGGATATTGTCAGGGATGCCTATTCTCCCCACTATTGTGGTGCATTGTTGTAGATCCTTAAGGACCTGGGCATCAAGGGTTTTGAGACTCAAGCATACGCTGATGACCACTGTAAGAGGTAAACATGATTGTCATCTCGGAAGGCATGCACGAAGCCCTAGAAATAGTAGATTACTGGTGTGCCCAACAGGGAGTAAATATAAATCCAAGTAAAACAATTGTAGTGCCACTCACAAGAAGGTAGAAGGTAAACTTAAAATCCCGGATTGTGAGAGGAACTACAATTGAGTTCTCTTCCGATGTAAAATACTTGGGAATTATCTTGGACAAGTGTCTGACTTAGAACTTACATCTTTAGAACATCTCTATACGAGTAAAATTGTCTTTTTATGGAGTAAGCCCAAATGTAAAATTCTACCGTCTTCATCCACTGTTTTTCAGGCCGACACTCATTTTATTGATCTATGCATTAGAGAAAATATCAGACGGCAGCGGAAAACCAAAAAATATATATTCTCTCGGACAGCAAGGCTGCAATTATGGCACTTCAGTCCGTTCAAATCTACTCCAAACTAGTTTGGAATTGCCGCCAATGCCTGATTAAGCTCGGACAGAGTTAACCTCATTTGGATTCCGGGACATAGCGGCTATGAAGGTATTGAAATGGCCGACTTAAAGGCTAGGAAAGGCTCAGAAGCTGATTTCATGGGACCATATCCATACTGTGGGATACCATTAAGCGCAGCCAGAATGAACATCTGAATGTGGCAAAAATTGCAAAAAGCCATTCACTGGAATTGGCACCGGACAATAGGCACTCAAAGATTTTTATGGCAAAGCATTCGGGAAAAAATGAACATCTGATTATATAAAATTAAGCAGATATCAGACCCGAATCGACCAGTTGGACAACCACGAAAGCACTGGGATATCTCTGCTCTGACTGGACATTGTCAAATGAGGAGGCATCACAATAGAATTGGTCTCTCTAAAACTAAAATATGCAATGACGAAAACAAAACACCAAAGCATATCCTCTGTGAATTTGAGGGTTTAGTTCACAAAAGACTTCGTCACTTCGGTCAGGATTTCTTAGACCTATCGGAATTCCTGACCGTTCCTCTTCGCAAAATACTAGGCTTCATTGAAAGGAGGAATAATAAAAGAAATTCCTGACCTTCGCAAGTAGGAGAGCGTCGGAACTCCTTTCCTTAAGCAGGTATAACGCACGGGTTATAATATTTTTCAGGACATTATATCCTTAATTATCACCTTAATATCATCGGTAAGGTATAACTAGAGACATGTTGATTCTGTGAAATCACACTTGAAGCCACGGCACACATTCTGTGTGAATGTGTATCAGTGGCCAAATCAAGATTTACTCTCACCTATGAATACCTGTCGAAGACTCCCCTGAGTAAAATCCTCACCTTTCTTAAGGGAATAGATATAGCCTTGGGAGTGGATAAGAGCCAGGAACAAAACACCTCTTAGGTCGTGGTTCGAGATCATAGAGATAGATATACTGGAGACGACAAGCAGCAGTTGAGTTGAAGGCGAACGTCGTCGCATTCACTTGCACGCAAAACAACAACCAATTGACATAAGGCTCCTGTTTTGTCTCACTCACTCACAAGGTAAAACAACAACAATTTGATATAGCAAACCTGTTTTGTTTCACTTTTCACAGTGTTTTTGGTTTTAAAGCGCTTTATACAAAACCGGTGGATTGTCGTCTCCACTAGTTCTATGTTCGAGAAGCAGAAAGGGTTCTATGTGATTTACTAAACTAATAAAACAAATATAAATCCCTTCCGCCTTCCGGGAAATTGTTTTAAGACTCGTAGTTTTGAGCTCATCATCATCAATGGCACAACAGCCCAAATAATGTCCTGGCCTCGTGAATCATCTCGGTGCTTTCGCTATCTTCATCAGCAGGGTCTTTCACTCACTTGCGTGGTTTGCGTACTGGCATGTCACCACTCGGTCTGCCTCGATTATGATGTTACCACTCGCTTTACCTTTAAGAGGACATTTAGGGATTCTTATATCTTCCATTTACTCTACATGCAGTCTACGCAGTGTGATGAACGTTGAAGCTTGTGGCCCATCGTACAGTTGATACAACTTACGTTAATGTTCACGTCTGCCATAACAGAGCGCAGGTGGTATACTATTAGGTGTGCAAATAATGGCAGACACATTGCAACAATTCCCCTTCATTACATTTGTAAAATTTTATCGGCGTCAGTTTCTTAAGTCTTTAAACATGTCAGAGTTCGAGCCAAAAAAGCGCCATTTTCTGGAAGTTTTACTTTTTTGTTTTAGTTCAAAAAAAATCTGCGGCTGAGGCTCTTTAGATGATTAGAGAAACTTATGGCGAGTCTTCTATTACGGAATCAACATGTTTCGAATGGTTTTATTGATTCAAACTGGGTGATTTTGGCGTGGAAGACAAGGAGCACTTCAGCCGGTCAAAAAATTTCGAAGACACAGAATTTGAGGCACTACTCGACGATGATTAATGCCAAACACAACGAAGTCGTGCGGATTCATTGAATGTGACCCGACCAGACATTTCCTATCGTCTAAAGGCCTTGAGAATGATGCAAAAGCAAAGAAATTGGATGCTGTACGGATTGAAGCCAAGAGACGTCGAAAGGCGTTTTTTTTCTACGTGCATACGACTGCTCCAACAGCAGAAAAGGAAATGATTTTTTGGAACGTATCGTTACTGGAGATAAAAACGACAACCTGAAGCGCCAAAAATCGTATGGATACCCTGGTCATGCATCAACATCGACTGCAAAGCAGAATATCGAGCTCGGTGTGGTGTATTATGAGTTGGTGCAACCGAATGAAACCATCACAGGACCTCTTTATCGAAGACAACTAATGCGTTTGAGTCGAGCATTGAAAGAAAAACGGCCGCGAAGACATGACAAATTGATTTTGCTACACCACGCTCGGCCACATGTTGCTCAGGTTGTTTACTTTGACCTGTAAACACTGAAATGGGACGTCCTACCCACCCACCGTATTCACCAGATATTGCTCCTTCCGACTACCACCTCTTCCGATCGATGGCACATGGCTTGACTGAGCAGCACTTCCGTTCTTTTGAAGATGTCAAAAATTGGGTCGACTCGTGGATCGCCTCATAGGACGTGAAGTTTTTTCAACGCGGAATTCATATGCTGCCAAAAATATGGGAAAAGGTTGTGGCTAGCGATGGACAATATTTAAAAAAAAAAAAAAAAAAAAATGCAACCAATTTCCCACAGTAAAGGCTCAAAGATTGACAAAAAATTCCGGGAACTTATTTGCACACCTAATAGTTTTATATATTTGTAGCTTATTGTGTCTTGTATTTCGTTATTGAAAGTACCAAATAATACGTTTTTTTTTTTGCTAGCATGATCCGTCGTTTGATTTCATCCGTTTCATTATCGCCTTTACCTAGATTAGCCCCAAGATATCTGAAGTTGTCCACACTCTCCAAATTATACTCCTCAATTGTTACATTATGTCTGATTGGTATTTTTTTGTTGTTTGCGTAAATATTTTAGTTTTGCTTTCGTTTATTCGTAATCCGACGTCTTTTGCGGCGGAGTTAAGATTGACAAATACCTCCTTAGCACAAGGGAAGGATCTTGCTAGGATGTTCATATCGTCACCGTGTGCTGCTAGGTGTGTGGACTTGAATAGTAAGTAGTGTCGACACGAGCTTACTGTAGTGTTAAGTTGAAAAGCATGGAGCCTAGACCATCTCCCTACTTTAAAGCATATTATCCCATATCTCAAGAGCTGTTTAAGATAGAACCTTAGCATTTATACGGGTCAATTGGTCAATATTAAAATTTGGTTGCTGATCCCTTTTCCGACAATCATGTCAAGCTACGCTCTTAGTTCTTTTATTTACCTAAGATTTTGACACCAATCAGTCGACTTTTACGACAAGCTGGGAAGGTTGTAGACGTTCTCTTGAAACCCATTAATAATATAATATAGTATAGCCTCGTATATGCAGCCAGAACCAGGTTCAACGAAAATAAGTAATTAGCTCATTTTTTACCTAGTCTCGTTAAACTAAGAAAGATTATCTAGAATTGCATTTTTTTATAATTGGTTTCATCCCCGGTTTCATCTCTCAGTAGCGTGGATTTTTCGCTTGGACACACAAAAACAGTTTGCATTATTTCAGACTTATCTGCGTGCGATAGCTTAGGTACCGACTGCGACCTTGTAAACTAAAAATAAACTCCGAAAATGTTATTGTTCTTCCTATCATTTAATTATTCAAAACAGAAGAAAAAAAAATACCAAGCGTAGAGGAATGTACGGCCGGAAGTCGTACCCTCGGAATTAAATTGTTCGTCCGCAAATAAACAGTTAAAATATTTGCTTTCGTTTGCGTGGATTGGGAAATGTGGCGAAAAAACCAAATTGAAGTACCACCCAGAAATTTACTGGGGCCGAGAATCACGCGTATAAATTAAACGGGCCATTTGTATGTACCATAAACAATTCGGGCGGTAATAAAAGCGCGCCAGGTCGAAAAGTTATCGGGGGGAAAAACCGCGATAAAAAATTTTCGCCGTACCAATGGGCGGCCCCAGCACGCACCACCCAAAATCCGACGAGAAAATTTTCTGATAAGAACCGCGCAGACTGCGCGAATAATTTCAAAATAGCCACAGACGACAGGCATCAAGTTTTCGCTATTTCGTCAGTCGGTCGGTTGTCTTAAAAATTATAAATAAAAACAAAAACATCAAAACAAAAACAATAAATTCCCCCCCATGTGCACACACATAGCCGTGCGACAAAAACAACGTCGTCGTCGACGACGACGACGGCCCTCGTTCCACACGACGAAGAGCAACTACGACGGAGGTTAAAGGACTCGCATCGGGCACCACCAATTTCGTAATGGGCTGTCAAAAAAAAATTTGCAACTTTTGCCCGTCGACGACAGGGCGACAAGAAAATCAAGATGATTCCAATTGGCATTATTCCGGCATTGGAACAGCCGTTTCGAACGCGGCACAATCCTATCGATCACATTGCACTCTTTTCACAAATTTTCAGGTCGCAGCGGACCGCATAGCGCGCCCCAAATGCTTACATAGTTGCGGGCGGGGCGCCCGAATTTGATGTGCTGGTCCAACGATCTGCTTGAGCATGGAATCACGTGATTCATTTTCGGCGTGCAGACGTTCCTCGAGCGTCTGCAATTTGTGACCGATTGTGTCGATTGAACTCGACATTTCACCGAATGTTTTAGGGTACGCGCGCGAACGATCACCAGCACTTTACAATTCGATTTTTGCGAAACGCGAAAACAGGAAACACCACAGACGGACACACAGCAGCAGAAACTTTTTTTTTGTCTTCTTCTTCTTTTCGTTTTGGTCTCGCACACACACACACACAAGCGCTCCAATACTCAAACTCAGTCAGCCAGTCCGCGCGCGAGATGGCCAGCCATCAGCCAACAAAAAACTCACGCAGCCAACAAAAAGCAAATAAAGGCAAAAAAGAGACGCACCACACACGAGAAAAACTGTCCGTCATTTAGTGCTGCCCGAAGGATGGGTAGTTTTTGTGGTTCGGGTTATATGAGATGGGCTGGTGTACACTGTGCGGTAGAGTGGAATGTGTTTCGGAAAATGTAATTTTTACTTCTCGGCTCAAATTATCTATTATTCAAAATGCTTCCCTTTAAATATAAATAAAACCAGTTTGCTATTAAACAAAGCAAGACCAAAAAGCCACTGATGAAATCCAATTCTTACTACAACTTTCGATCGGTTTTTGTTACCGACTGTCTCTGCCTCTGACATTTCTTGCAACCAACAAACAAACCACACCAAAGATCAAAACAAATAGTTCGGGGTTTGAATGTTTTGGGATAATTTCATAAAACCAATAACAGAAAATAATGGAAGAATCGGACTACGATGAGCAGGAAATAATCGTGTATTTGGATTTTGAATCGTACGTTTCGCCGGAAGAGCTGGACAATGAAAATCTCGATTTCAAGATAATCGGTGTCGATGCGACCAATCCAATTGTGCAGGTAAACGGAAAATTATTTAAAGGTGAGCAATAGAATTACCTTTTAATTCGTATTAAATTGCATGGGGTCCTTAAGTCTGGGTATGTTCTGCGTTATACTTTCGAGCAGCTTCCCTACGCTACCTGTGAATCATCTGATAGTGATCGCTTCCGAAGCACTTGCCATTGCGAACTCGAGAGGGTCTAACGTTTAAAATCTCAAGTCGCCTTTCATCATCCCTATTGCGCCTTTGAATCTTCAGAGGAATCCTTCTTTTAAGCCCGGACTACATGGCCAGTTTTTCTGTCGCTTCGGAAAGACTAGGCCCCGATTCCCCGATATGAATAACAATCAGCTACCCTAGAAATGTGTGAGATTTTAGCTCGTCGACTATATGACTCCGGAAAAACCGGTGGTTCAGAAAAGAAACCGAAACTTTCCAGTCCTCTATGCGTTAATCAACATCATTAGATGCAATGGGGATCACTGCTTCTGCTGTCAATATACAAATCAGAAATGATGTTGCCAAGAGCGTCTTGTGGCTGCTGAAAATCTGGGGATTATGGAAATAACAAAATATTTCCAGCATGTGCACACCGACGACATGACCTCACACCCAACAGAACTCCAAACCACTTTCCAATAAATGGTGACTGGTGTAGTCATTTGGGATATCAAACCCGGCGAAAAAATAATGTTTGAGTCGACCAAGAAGGTCACCATGCAATAGATAGAAAGAACGAGGCTTACAACATTTTTACTGAACGACCAACACGAGCTAAAATAGATAGATATGACCAACTTTGGCGATTTGCAAAGAAGAACCTACAGGCGAAAGCAAAAGTAGTACAATAATGATTAGATAGGAAAAATGGACGACAATATGAGACAAAATAAAACGCGGGACGCATACGCAATAGTAAAAGACCTAAACAGGGGGGTATAAGCCAAAAATCAGTCTCTCCAACGTAGAGACGTAGAGGTCAACATCATCAGCGACACAAGAAATTAAAAGGAGATAACATACTTCGAACATCTTCTCAATTCCATTCCTTCAGCACCGATTACTACCGATAACATCTCAATTGAGGTTTCAACTGACGAAGAAGAATACCACCCACACCTTTTGCACTCACTAACTCCTACTTTATTAATGAGCCAGCACATAAGCCAAAATCAGTGATTGTATTGTGGAAAACACAACCAATGCAGCAAATTTAAATGAAGTAACTGCATTGAATTTTCCACAGCAGAAAAGCAAGATAGGTCTAAAACCGAAAATGGAAAAAAGACTATTTTGTGACAGAAAGCTTTGTGGAAAGTATAAAAAACTGCGACTAAGGATAACGTACATGCAGCAAGTTTAAAAGCGAAGAAAACACGAACAGCTCTATCAGGGCCAGCGTCTATAAAGCAGCTATGAAAATGTGAAAATAAGTGTGAAGAAGAATACGACGAGTATCAAGAAATCACTAGAAAAATATTTCATCGCGGAAACTGAATAGTGATAAAGTGCACAAAGGGATCATTTGCAACGTTTCTGTGATAGCATCACACGCTTAACTTGTACTACTTAGCTCATGTCTCAAAATTGAAAAACAAAACAGCTTGAGGCTGTTAATAAAACGATCAGTACAAGCCTTGTTTAAGCAGTTTTATTTATTACACTTTGAGAACTGCATTAACGGGACCTTGCCCCAAATTCCCAATACTTAAGCTAATCAAAATCTCAAGTACTTCCGTAGTGTAATGCTTACTTGGTAAATTCCATAGAGATATATATATATTGGAGTTGACAAGCACGGATTGAGTTGAAGGCAGACATCGTCTCATTCACTTGCACGCAAAACAACAACAAATTGACATAACGCTCCTGTTTTGTCTCACTCATTCACACGCTAAAACAACAACAATTTGATATAACGAACCTATTTTGTTGCACTTTTCACCGTGTTTTTGGCTTCAAAGCGCGTTATACAAAACCAGTGGCTTGTCGTCTCCACTAGCTCTATGGTAAATTCCAACAAAATATTGTGAAATATGATCGACTATGGAACTGTGGAGAGCAGTAGCAGCGGACTTCCGTGATCTCAGTCCGAGAAAATTGAAATCGACCTTTCAAAATCAATAAAAAACAAACATGCCATTATCATATCAATATGCCAAATTCAAGATCGAGGACAAGCATCCGAGCAAAGACACATAGTCGCTAAGTGTATAAAAGAAAAGAGGCTTCGCCACATTCGTCATACGTAGCCAACAAGACCGACATTTATGCACTAAGCTGGAAAAGCATTACACGATTTTTTAGCGTCATTTCAATGCCGTTCGGGGCCAACTAGAGCAAGTACACACTAGGCGAAATCAAAGCAGCCATATGTGGCAAAAAAACTAAACAAAGCGCCGGGAATTGACCAAATACCAGTTGAACTTCTGAAAAACGGTGGAAACTGTGTAGTGGTACTACACAAAATGATATGTAAAATTTTGGGCAGAGGAAAATATACCCGAAGATTGGCGAAAAAACATTATATGTCAAATTTATAAGAAACTCTGCTGTGAGAACTACAGAGTTGTGTGTTGTTGTGTACGTCCTACAAAATAATAATAATCAATGGCGCAACAGCCCAAATCGGGCCTAGGCCTTAAAGTAATGCTAGAGTTTCTTCATTGCGAGACCAATGGAACACTAGGAGGTGAAGTGGTCTGCTACACGCTCGTCCGTGATTATTACCCCGATTTCAACTCAGGTACTCATTTACAGCTGAGTGAAGTGGTAGTCCGGCACCCAGTCCCATTTTCGAAAATTACTTGTCGCCAAGCAGATTCGAACCTGGTATGTACCGGGTGCACCGAAGGCAAGTGCTCTAGCCACTAAGCCACCCAGACGTCCTACAAAATACTGACAAAAATAATTGAACGAAACAAAAAACAGAATATCAAGGTGGGTTCAGAACCGGGCGATCTACAACAGAGCAAATATTTTTGGTGAAACAGAAGCTTGAAAAATGCTGGGAATATAATACAGATGTTCAGGAAATCTTCGTGAATTTCAAACAAGCATATGACAGCATCAAAAAAAGGGTACTGTACCAAATCATGGTTGATTTTGGAATTCCACCGAAATTAGTTATTTGCAGGAAGGTTTTGCTCCATTTTCCTTCAGAAATTCACAGTCATTATTAGAGACACCTGCCTCCGTGCTATAATGTAATAACATTTGATGTACAGACGAAAGTCTGAGCACTGTTTAATTATAAGTTAGCTTAAGCCCTAAATGTTAATAATTTGGAAAATATATCTATCTATCTATCTATCTATCAAAATTAGTTCGACTAACGAAACTCACAATGACGAACACTGAATCCCAAGTAAGAATACAAACCGATTCCAAAAACAGTTTTCGAACGAAACGTGGTTTAAAGCAGAGGTTGGTTAATGGTAGATGGAGGATGGATAAATTAACTCTGTAATTTTTCTACCGCTCAATTTGCTCTTGTTTTGATGGTCTTTTTCACCGAGCTTAATCTATCTATATATATAAAAATGGATGTTTGTCTGTTTGTTTGTCCGGTATAGTCTCCTAAACCACTCATATGATTGCGATGAAATTTTGGTGGTTTGTTGAGGGTAGGCCCGCGATGGTTCGTGCGTTAGAAAAATCATTTAACAGTTGGTGGTTTGCGAGTTATTTCAACATTTGAGTCTTTTTCATATGATTTAGCGGCAGTTTGTTCGTTTTCGGTGTATTAGTTACGCGTTCCTAATACTGAATGGTAAAGCGGGACTATGGATAGAGAGTAGTGGATAGAAGTATGGTGGATGGTGGATGAACGATGGTGGATGAACGATGGTTGATGGTGGGTGGAGGATGGTAGATAGAGGATGCAGGATAGTAGATGGAGGATTGTGGATGGTAGATAGAGAATGGTGGACGGACGGTGGATGAAGGATGACAGATAGAGGATGGTGGACGGTGGATGAAGGATGGGAGATGGTGGGTGGAGGATGGTAGATAGAGGATGATAGATAGAGGATGAAGGATAGAAGATTGAGAATGGTGGATGGTGTATCGTGGATAGAGGCTTGGGATGGTAGATATAGGATGGTAGATGATGGATAGAGTATGATGGATGGAGGATGGATGGATGGAGGATGGTGGATGGTTGATAGGGAATGGTGGATGTTGGATAGGGGATGGGGGATGGTAGAAGATGGATAGGGGATGCTGGATTGAGATTGGAGTTTTGATGATTTGTTGAGGGTGGATAGGGGATAGTGGATGAAGTATGGAGGATGGTGGATAGAGAATGGGGGCTGGTTGATGGTAGATGGTTGATGATGGATAGAGGATGGTGGGTGGAGGATGGTAGATAGAGGATGGAGGATAGAAGATTGAGGATGGTGGATGAAGGATGGTGGATAGAGGATGGGGCATGGTAGATATAGGATGGTAGAAGATGAATAGATGATGATGGACGGAGGATGGATGGATGGAGGATGGTAGATAGAGGATGGAGAATGGATGATGGTGGATGGAGATGGACGATGGAGGATGGTAGATAGAGGATTGAGGATGTTGGCATCGGGAGAAACACGAGAAAGGGGAGAATCAGGACCAATGGATCAACGGGAGAAACATTACGAGTGGGGTGTGTTAATATGCCTGAAACTGTGACAAATATCTCGCGGCAACAATGTTACAGTGACGCTCTGATACTTGAGCAAGTCATTCCTTAGACGAGAAAGACAGAACGCTGCCACCAGTTAGTTTAATTTCCACTTTTAAGGTCCTGTTAAATTTTAAGTTTTAGTGCTCTCACGGACTAAATTTTTCGTACACGTTTTGATCTATTGCTCTTCTTCTTTCAGGATCATACGACTACTGTACGGGAACGAACGTTTTTTTCGAGGACGATACAAATCCGCCAATAGTAGATCCACTCTTCGATGCAAATCCTCGCCAGTTCTACAAAGTATACACGAAAACGCAGAAAGTTTTAAAAATGGAACGTATCTATGTCGAAAAAGTTATACCGTCCGGTGAAAATAAAGGCTGCGAAATAATAAACGACTTACAAATACGAAAAGCACCGAACATGAGCTACGGCGACGCTTTAAATATGCTACTGCCGACTGGTACTGATCCACCACGACCAATTCACGAAGAAGAGATACTATCGTTGGTAAGTGATGAACAACCCATTGATTCCAACGACGACTCGGCAATGGTTCAAATTAAAAAAGAAAAGACAAACGTCAAGAAGGAAGAAAGTTGAATAAAGTATAAAACCAGCGCTACTTTTGTGAGTAAGTTTGTTTTTATTGTAATAAAATAAGTTGAGATTAGTTTACAAATGGTGTTTCTTCTTATCTGGTTCAAATGGTTTTCTTATCACACTTTTATCCCCTAAAGTCAAGTAAATTATAAAAATATAGATACAATTTTAAACGTTTGTTTTTATTGCATAATCACGATACATAATTGTTTGTTTTAAGATTTTTAAGAAAAAAGGTACAAAACTTTTCCAACTTAAAGATTGATTTCATGTTATAATTAAACATACATATTAGCATCAAAATTGCAGTTTTTAAATAAAATTGAGTGAGATTTTTAGTGAAATCGAGAACAAACCAAATTAATATATTTAAGAGCAAGTAGATAAAACTTCCACGTTTTTTAGCAGTTCGGTTAATTATTATTTAGTGACGGTTATTAATTTTTTAGGGTCATTACCCTATGATAAAAATAAATATAAAAGGAGTCGTTTTGTTAATGTGATACTATTTTGTTTAAGTTCCTGCACAATCCCTTCTGGAGCATGTGGCAGTAACAGCGCTCTGCAGAGGACCCTGATTAATCTGTGGGCACTAATTCTATGGTATGATGAAATTCGAACCCATGTACGACTATACAGTTTTGAAATTAATATTTGATAAGATATTAGTTGGACACGTGTCTTTAAATGTTTATGGAAACAAATTATTTCGTTGAAGTTAATTACGTTATTTGGAACACGATCTTTTGTTGTTCGAACTCCATTTGTTCGGTTTAATATTAAAGGAGTGATCACAGAGCTGCCAAATACAATAACGCGAAATCGGCGACTTACGTCTTCTATATGAGTTCTTAGATGAAAGTGTTGACGAACAGAAGTCTCATCGTCGACCAATTTTGTTAGAGATGGCAACAATATTAATCACCTTGTCGAAAGAAGACAAAGTGCTGCATTGCTAAGTTAGGCATTTAAAATGGGTAAATCAAAATTCTGCCATAAACTAAATACCTTAGGTCCGATCGATGCCCAAGAACGGATCTTTTGATGGCCACCGTATGTTCTCATTTGATTAGGTCTCGCAGAAGTTTACGTTTGAAGATAACACTGAGGGTAGTATTTTAAAACGCTGCTGTACACGTCTCAAACAAAATAAGTTCTTTATGTATGGATTATATTTATGCTTGCGATCACTACAAATGATTTTTTTTTGTTTACAAAAAGTATGTTATTAGTAATAATGTAAATTTGTATAAAACTGTTCTACTACTTACTATAATTATTATTATATTTTAGCAAGTGGTTTATTTTATTTTTATTTTTAAGCTGTAATATTCTCAGTTTCAATATTTCATAATTTGATTTTTCGACATTTTTTTTTGCTATGAATTTTGTAAAGTTGTTTAAATGTTATTCGGATTTTCATCATTCATTTTACTGATTGGCGAAAATAATTGTATATTATTTGTTGTAGGCTTTGTAGTTGGAATCTTTCAAATCAGATGCATGCAGCTAACCAAATTTCTTCATCGTAAGGTCGATAACGTGCCTTTAGTATGAATTTGTGAAATTATTAATTTTTATTTTCTTGTGTTTGATCTGAAATTTCAAAAAATATTGCTACTCTCAAATTTTGTATTTTCTCGTTTCAAAAACTTCAAACAAAAATCTTACGTTCCGCCGAACACACACGTTTCGAGGCTCCAAACCCACAAATCCCTTAATATATTCAGAAAGCTAAATTGGCAGGACCTCTGTACCTGTTTTAAGACGGGTAGGGGAGGAATGGTGTCCCTGCAGTCCGATAGTTGCTACAGCTCGCTTAACATGGTCGATGAAGTGAACCGTTACGAAACCGAACAAAACTAGATCGTAATATCCATTTTATTCTGTTTAAGAAGAGTATAAATTTTGAACTTCGTTCTTCGGGATTTTATATAGAAGGATGGCCATGGCTAATGCCTGCAAAGAACATGGAAAATAAACTGTGTCTTATAAATCTCCAAAACTACGACAATGGACATTAAAGAAAATACGTAGCCTAGCCTCGTGGTCTCTGACGGGCCGCAGTAACACTGGAGACACTACACAGTACATACCTATTTAGGAAACATTCTGTTCTGCTACGATAGTAGGATGGCCATATCTTCTTAATGGATAGGACTCTTCACCTTGAATTAGTAGTTGAGGAGGATTTAAACAGTTTTGGGGAAAAAACCCGACGATTTGCTCTGCCTAGGAACCCAAAGCAGATTTACTTCGAGCTAACTTCTTAGATAGGCTTTCTCGTCTGATTTAGAGAAAATAGTGCCGAATCAAGTGCCTTGTTTGCGGATTGACTATTAAGAAGAATACTATACTTCGCTTTGCGCGTGGGACCGTTTCGAGAGAACTCAAGCTAAGGGACGACCTTAATGTCTAAAATCTGATCAGAGAAACATCAGCAAAGAGGCCAAAACACAATTTGGACTAACGCGCCATAGAAGGAGAACTAATCAACTAAATGGATATAATCAATAAATTAAGTTTACGCGAAATTAATATGATGTTTTCCACCTGGGATACTTCACCGTCATTCAAGTAGAAACTTATGCTTGTTATATTTATGTTTCGAGCTTGTCACCCACGTATTGCTTACAGTTTGCTAGCGGTTTTGCGTGATATGATGATCAGGCGATTCACATGATTATACCTGCGTATCAAATTCAGCATTTCTCTTCGTAGTAGTTTATTTCCAAACAATCTCCTTTTTCGAAACTGTTGTTTATTTAATGATGTGCATACTGTAGTCTAGTTATAACGAATCCTAAAACTTTCAAGTGTTTCTACTGTTTCAACTATTTCTATTTATTTTTTCTTTCTTCCTCGGTAATTTTGACTCCCACCTCTGCATTGTGTATATAAAACAAGCTTCTACATTCGTTTCCTAAGAAATGTTTGTGTCTATGAGAAGTGATGGTGTTTAACTAGATTTTTCCTCTTACGTCCGAATTGGTGGCTGAAGTTCGAGCGGATCGACACGGTTGCTGGCGACTGGAATTGGCCCATTTTTTCCTGAACCTTTCTTTATGGTCTGGATTTCGAACAAGAGCCCCCACAACTGCCGTAGCTAGTCTCGGCCACCAGCAAACGTGTCGCTTTTTTTTGTTGACTTTTTTAAGTCGAAAAAGGCACTCCAAGGCCTCCGTTCACAACAAGAAACTGAAAAAAGGCAGGACCTACTGAATTTTATTGTAGTATTTATGAAGTAATTTTGAACTAGAGCTTACCGATCATCGGTGAGGAATAGGCATGGAGCCTTAATTATAATAGTTCCGATCCAATTCGGGAACGTCGGAGGGGAAAAATTTCTAGGCACAATGATTCCGTTCTGACATTTATCAAAGTTACACTAAACGAGTAGTAATTTTTAGTGAGGTGAAATTCAATAATTCACCTTTTAGCGTTGGAACGGCTGACCGTGGAACGGATAGAAGTTGAAAGTTGGTCAACTTTACCACTCCGTTTTGTGTCTCGGCCAATTACCGGAATGATTGTGACTACCCTTTAGATGTGTGACGGATGGATCTCAACACTCTCCGTTTTCCGGATCGGATCGAAACCAATATAACTGAGGCTTTACATACATATAAAGATTGCCGCGCGGATCGGTGGAAAGGATTTGTACATTTGCAGTACGCCGCCCAACGATCAATGAATAATGGATTTATATGTAAATTTTGTGATATCTCACACTCATTGAGTACGACTGAGTTACATAAGAATTATGTTATACTGGTCGACAATACACCGACCGTCGACGTCAATCGAAAGAAGATTTTCGTTGCACTAGTCGTGAATGTTGTGAGTACCGTGGTTAGGTTTTTTTGTCTTCAGACTTTTCATCATCGGTGTGCATCGAAGAACGTACAGAAAATTGAACTGCATTTGTCGATGATACTGCAGTCTTTTTCACTTCGGCTGTTTGGTTAATAAAAATACAGACGGTATGTAACGACAGGTAACAGGTTTGACAGAATACTTGGTCATCAATAGATTGAACCTAATAACCGAAAACGTTTTGGGGCAACCAATGGAAATGCACACAAGCGCCAACATGTGAACAGTCAGTCCACTTGTGTACGTTGGCTATCACAAGTCAAAGGGTTTGATACAGCTCATAATTCACAACTGCAGTACTCATACACGATAGCGCTGGTCTATACATATTTGTCTGACTTCGCGCTGGCCTAAAAATGTGGCTCTCCTTGAACCTAAACTTTGGTTCAGCAAACTATTATTTTTAGATTTTCATCAATTTAGGTTTCCGCCAACACAACATCAGTCTCATCGAAATGCCAGGTCGTGCATTTCTAAATGAATGTACAAGAGACAACCAAATTGTTGTACATATTTGTAATTCTCCGTCAGCATTCTTTATTATCAAAATCACAATAATAATCCAGAAGCCCATTCGATTATTGGCATCGTAGTTGCATATTTTTGTTTTCGTTATTCAGTAGCAAATCCCTTAAACAATTATCAAAGTGTGTAATTCTTTTTGAATGGTGCTTTTGCGAAAGTGTATTCTTGCAAAGTCTCGGCTGAATTTCGCCAGCATTGTCACTGATTGAATTTATCAGTCGCTCATATCTTTTTTTGCACGAATACTGACAAGATTTCGATTAAAACAGAAAACTAGGGGCCAGTTTCTTTACTATTTTTCGTCACTTTCCTTCTGACAGTCCTGGAAGTCCTAGAAAGATGAACCTTAGTAAGTCAAGATAGATTACTCACAACGGTTAAGATTCAGCAACTTCATGTTCACTGGCAGGAAAGAGTTTTTAACAAATGCAATTCAGAGCCTGATAATAGTAAAAACTGATTTTCTTTGAAATTCCACGAAAACTTTCCTCATTGAATTCCCCCGACTACTTCCCGCAAACCAATAAAAATAATTTCAATTGACACAACGATACCTAAACTAAATTTTAGCATGTTTCATTTAACTTCACAACAATATTTCTTTTTAAGTCTTGGTGTTGTTTTTGGATATGTTCGAAGTAAGCAACGTTTACTTAAAATTTATATAAATATCTTTTACGCTTAAGAACTAACTGCAAAGAGTAAGTCTTTTTAAATTTCAAGTTGTTAAAGTTGTTGTTTCAACACAACATTTTATAAAAATATTGACTTTAACTTCTATATAGATCAGTTGTTACACTTATTTTAAAAGCGGGTAACACACAAAAGTCTACATATTGATCTTGTCTTACTAGTCATTAAATCATTTTAGATTTCATTATTTTTTTTTGTTTATTATTTATATTCAAATGAAATTCTTATACAATTATTAAGTTTCTTTTGTTTTTGGCATCAATATAAATAATTAATGATAAAAAATACAAATTATTACTGCGTTTAATAATAATTACTATGTTTATTTTATTTTTCTCTCATATTTTCTATCATAAAAACAATATTTTGGAATAACCAGAATGTAGAGCGATTTTATTTAATTTTTAATATGTATATTTCTACGGAATAATAATTACGATTGGTTATTCATATCTATATCATAGTTATCAGATAGCGGAGCGAACAAAAGCTTTCATAACTTAATAATAAAGTAACATTTTAATTCTTATTAATAAGGAGGCGGAACAAAATAATAATAAAGAAAAACAAATATTAGACTTATAATATGTACAGAATTAAAATAAAGGTCGAAAGTGAATTTGATAACTAGAAAAGTGCTGCTGCACGTGAATGATCCAAGTATTGGAATGACATCAATTTCATGTGTAAGATAATTTTCGATTTCTGTTCCGTTTTGTTTTTTTTTGTTTTTTTCACTTTTATGAAAATAAATGCTTTTCTGATCAATAGCACTGTAAAAATATATAATTATATGTACATGTATAAATTGTTTCGAAAACAAGAAAATTCATTTTCACAATAATTTTAGGTCCCTTAATAGTTTTGGAATTTTTTGTTTAATTTTTTTTTTTTTTAATAAAATATTTTTGCAAATTTTATTGTTATTTGTTTGTTTTTTTTTTACAAATAAAATAAGTAAATTGGAAAATATGATTGTAATCATTAATAATTAAATTAACCATAAATCAAATATAATTTAATATAATAAATCAGTTTTTTGAGTTCCTTCGCTATAAACAACGGTCAAATCGTCGGTTGCAGGCTTCAAGTATTGTAAACTTTCGGGATCATCGCTGCATTCACCGCCACCATTCATTATGTAATTAACTCCGTTCGAATTGTGTGTATTGTTAGTTGTTGTCGTTGCAGTGTTATTTGTTTCGTTATCCGATGAATTTCCATTACTGCCATTGCTGTTGTTTTTTAGAAGTTCACCGGATGGATGAAGCGCTGGAGCACGGGTAACACCTAGCTCAAAACTTGTATTAATCTGAGCTTTAATTGGGGTGTAGCTACCTAAAGGGGCGGAGCCTATAAGTAATCAAATAAATAAATAAATTAGCAATTCAAACAAATAGTTGATTCATTAGAATTAAATTTGGATCGATGCTAGCATTTTTTTTTTTTAAGTACATATTTTGGAAGAAGGACTATAGCAACTAGTTCCGAAGTCATGATGTGGCGTCGTATCAAGAAAACTGTTTTGTACTGGGCTATAACAGTGATCCCGCCTATACACTGCTGCTGCAGTTTGCAGAGGTTCACAGACAGAAGCTTCAAATCATACAATTCTTATGCAAAGGTTCACCGAAAAATCATACAAAATAAATGCCACAAAATTTTATTAAACAAACCATGGCATTTTTCGACTCGTCTATTGCATGCGATAGCTGGAGTACAACAGATCAATGAACGCATCGCGAAACTTACTAACCAATTTCGGAGTAAATGCGCTAACAGTGAGATTCCACATATTCTATCACTAACAAATAATCTGTAAGTTATGTCCACATAACAAAGTTATGTTATACTAAATTCAATAGAATTTGTATTTAGATTTAAGTATTAGTTTTAGTTGGGTTTAGATTAGGTTTAATAGTAAAATTAAAGTTCAAAGGGTTTTTGAAAAAAAATTTCCCTGAAAATGTCAAAAACATCAACTAAGAATTAAACTAGTCTGCAAACATAGCCGCATAAAGAATTAGAGCTAAGCTGTAAAGATAATTAATCTAAGCCCTGCACTGCTATGAAATTGTAAAAGCAAAGTTGTATAAAATCACGAGATATATTTGTCTATCTACCTATCTATCATGTTATTTATATGAGGTGGGATATAAGTAGGTTGTGGCTGCTATGCACGCTTACATGACATTTCTTTTTTCAAAAGATAAAACGGCTTAAGCCTCACATATAGTCTCGCGGGTCCATATCGATACCACTTCTTTTGGGAGACGTTCGCCTCTCGATCTGAGCAGTTAGGTTAATTCAAAAATCAGTTTTGCTACAGCGAAATTTAACAAACTCTGCATGCTCGTTTTTTCGGACTTCTTTAAGATATGAGAAAGTTGGTGCTCCAAGAGACTTCCACTATATTCTGGTAAGAGTTAGCCAGTTGCACAGGCGGTTTTCAAAAAGAGACACGTGTACACGACACTACTCTACTAGTCTACTGGAGAGCACGAAATTTCACTATCGAAGTTTCTCGTTCATGTAGACGGCACTTTCTAATTTATTCTAGCGCTCTATATCGTCTCTAAACTCTATTCAACGCGTTTAATAATTAGATGGTCTACACATTGTTCCTGTTGTGTTTGATGTAAAGTTAGAGTAAAATATCCAGCTCACTCTTTGGTGGTATGATGATGGAGGTAAAAGGAGTGTTTTAGACGAACAATTTTGATTTCTACATCTCAGGACCCGCTTATGGTAGGAGGCTGGAACTTGGAATTTATGTAGAATTATGATTATTGAAAAAACATTAGATTACAATATCTTTCGAACTAATTGTACCGGGAAGATAAAATTTGGTTTGTGTTCAGGGTGTGCCATTAGTTCCTCTGGTATGAGAATGTTGAATAACTTTTGGAAGAAATAATAGTTAGCAAAGAATGGTGTTTTTTTATTTAGTTCAATCCTTCAGAATTTATGTGGACTACTTTTTAAAAACAAGATCGATTAAATGACCACCTTTATTAACCACCGCAAACTGTGCTCGTTTTCGGGCATTTTCCATCACTTCTTCGAGCATCTCGGTCGGTATGGCAGCTATTTCGGCACGAATATTGGTCTTGAGCTCGACAATTGTCTTCGGCTTGCTGGCGTAAACTTTACTCGTCAAACAACTCCACAAAAAGAAGTCCGTGAGGTTGAATCGGAGGATCTTGGTGGCCAGTCAATATCGCCTCTCTTCGATGTCACACGTCTAGGGAATTTTTGTTGCAAAAACAGCATTGTTTGGGTTGCTGTATATCATGGCGCCCCGTCTTGTTGAAACCAGAAGTCAGTTAGACCTTTTTCACGCATTTTCGGACACACAAAATGTGCCAACATCAACCGATATCGTTTACCATCGACTGTTTCGCCTTCATTGAAGAAAAATTGCCCAATGATGGTTTTAGCGCACACGCCGGCCCAAACAGTCACTTATTGATCATGTAATGGTGTTTCATGAATCTCGTGAGGATTTTCTGTCCCCCAAATGCGGCAATTTTGTTTATTAACACCGCCAGAGAGGGTGAAATGCGCCTCGTCGGTCATTAAAACTTGCATCCAAAAGTCCGGTATGGTTTCCAACATTCGGCCGACTGTTTTGCCGTATTTTATACGACGCGGCATGTCTGTGATTAAGATTCTACTGGTTTGAAGTTTCCAAAACGTGTTTAAGAAAGCAAATCGGTTGACAATTGGCGAAGTTA
The DNA here is from genome assembly GCA_949128065.1 of Beris chalybata. Lineage (NCBI taxonomy): Eukaryota > Metazoa > Arthropoda > Insecta > Diptera > Stratiomyidae > Beris > Beris chalybata. The sequence continues at coordinate 31,183,253 of OX421896.1, read as the reverse complement.
TTTAGTGTTTACATACCGGAGAAACAGATGGCGCACCCTGTATAAAGAATTACTAGTGGAGTCTATTGATTGTAAAATTTTTGAGGAAAGAAGATGGAGATCGGAATTGAGGTGATAGTTATTTAAAACTAGATGAAATACTGAACTGCGATTGCTATTGTAGTTTGGGATAAAGTCAAAGAGTGCGTATGTAGATTTTCTTTTATTAAGGACTCTCATTTGGGTGTACAAAGTACAAGACAATACCTTCAGTGTTCAATTTCATTTCTGGAATTTAGTAAATCACCGAAATTAAAATATTTTTTTTTCAAGGACTTTCACATAATAGGAACAGAAAGGACTCTCTTCATTTCTAGGCCACTCGAACGGTCCACACACACCACCGAGTATTCGAGAATGCTCTAGATCCAAACACTATGTAAGTATAATTAGTTAAAGATAAGATTATTAAAAAGTTCGCACAAGTCCTTAAAATAAAATAGTAAAAACGTTTTTAATCAATTTTCGAGACTTGCATGTTCACATCCTTACAAAATGTTCACATCCTTACACAAGAAAAATTTAAATTTCGGTGACTTAGTTAGTTTTAGATATGGAATTGAAAATTTGGTGAATAGGACGCAACGATACGATCGCGAAATTCTTGATTTACAAATTTCGCGAAATTCTTGATTTACTTCCTGGAATTCAGCAATAGAAGTTTTATTTCTGAATGAAAATTGCATGTTTATGGTTCTAGAATTCATAGAATTTGAGAGTCGCGTTATTGCGCTAACCTTACAAAGTTTCACGCTACTCGCCTGATTGATTATAATTTTCAGTTTAAAGTAGCAACCAAATGAATCCTTAATAAATAACAAACTACATGCGCACTCCTAATTCTACTTTATTCCTTCCACACTACAAAATAAATCGGAGTAATAACATCTTTTTGTTAACATGGACTTAAATTGGATACCGACTAAACGCTAGACAGTGAATGGAATGTGGACCGCACAGTCGGCAGGAATAGAAAATTCGACGTTAACGAATGAAAGGGTTGAATATTCCTTCATACACGTAAACGCACCCAGCATCAGTCACACTATTAAACTACCGATCCGTCCTGAAATCCTCGAAGTGAAAGTTTTTAGTTAAGTAGTCTTTGCGTCACATCACTTCATATGCGCGCATCGCGTTCGCTATATTTCCACCGTAAGAATTTCCGTTGATAGCGCTAGTCTTTCCTTGATTCCATTTAGATCTAAATCTAACGATCGGACATGACTGAAAGATTATAGCTTTCATGAAATCACTTTTGTTTTTGTTTTACAAAAGATGGCTTTAGAGTGTAAATAGCAATTAGACCATACAATTCTGAAAACATTTTTCAGATCTAGTAGGAGGATATTGTTCAAGGATTAAATAATTGCGTGTGATAATATTTTTCCGTGCCTACTTCCATTGAAATGCAAACTGCTAGTATCAAGCTCGGTCCAGTGGGACAATTATACAATTTCGATTTGTTAAAATCTTTTAAACTATTGACTCCGAGCCTACAGGCAATGAAGGAAACACTACTAAGGGTTTCAAGCGTTTGGTGACTGGTTTTAATTTTATATTGGCAGGTGTAATTAGGGGTAGTTCGGATTTAGAAGCCGACGATAGTGATAATGATGATGTTTTATTTGTAAAATGTTTCGGTGATCTTTCTGTAGGCATTTCAAAGGAGTCACGATCCACTGATAATAATATTGCTCTATTTTGTTTTAGTAGGCGCTGCGGTAACATTATACTGTTCGGACCACTTCGGTAATCTGAAATATTCGATTTTTAATTAGTGGAATATACGAAAAGTTTATTTTGAAAAAAGCATCGCTACTTTTTGTAAACTAGCAAAATCTAAAGTTTTACTTTCATTTTTTATCGTCGGTTTTAGTTTAGCATATAAATTAGCAACAGCTAAAGCGTGTCAATTCAATTCGATAGTTGTCTTGAAAGCGCGAAAACGATGAACTGGTTTTTGGAGAACTATAAATAAGGCAGATTTTAGACGAAATATCGAAACTATTTATGTTAATTGATGCTTGATTTGTGTGAAATCAGAACAGAATTGATCGATTTAAATAGATGCTCTACTCAAAATCGTTGTTTACCTCGTTTGGTGTTATTAACTACAAAAAGGAGCATCATTTAAAATTTTCCGACATTTAAGCAGCAATAATTAGAAATTTTATCAGAAATAAAAGTCAAACTCTCCATTTACCCGATGATAAACATGAAATCTTATGATTATCATAAACGTAATGTTTATATACTATTGAGAAAAGAAAGAATCTTGCCATATCTTCACGGATATTGTAGAGATCTAATAAACAGGCAAGTACAGAAACAAGTTTCTAAAATTTTTTGTCATTACAAAAGAAGCCTACAGCAGCAGCACCAGCAGTTAGCGTGGCTAATCTACAACAACAATTTACAACTATATAATTTTGCACCTGAATAGTTTCAATAGTCTTCGAAATGAACGAGCCAGGTGTGTTGTAGGCTTCTTTTCCTGTCGTTTAATTACGTTTGTATTCTTCGTTTTGTCTTTGAATCCGAAAATATCGTGACAGATTTTCCCTGAAAGCGGAGTTTTAAAAATACATGAGTATAGTGTAAAGGTGATAGTGATGGAGACTGATGTTGTGAAATTTAGCGCCGTATCTTAATGGGCAATTAGTGAAAAGACTGCACCTCCATTCCCCATATATCCAAAGAGCGTTTATCATGAAAATGTGAATTACGTTGCGAATTTGAAGCGACATTTAAACACATCGAACAAATTTTGATTTCGTGAATTTCTTTTTTTTGTGCAGATGTACGATCCACGTACTCGAGATGATCAGCTTACTGAAAAATTAGAAAATATAACCCCGGGCCACGAAATGTATATTGATTAAGAATTAAAATCTCAAAGAGAAGAAGAAGGAAGGAGCTCCTTGTAACTATTGACGCGGTCACTGAACGATGAAAGACAAGAAGCGCGTAACATTTGTAAATGACTACCTGAGTTAAAATCGGGGTAGTAATCACGGACCAGCGTGTGGCTGACCACTTCACCTCCTAGTGTTCCGTTAGTCTAGTAATGAAGTAACTCTACCATTACTTCAAGGCCTAGGCCCAATTTAGGCTATTGCGCCATTGATTATCGACACACAGATGCAGAAGAAGATATGACCGCCAAACCGAATCAGATTTCGGCGTATGATACCGCAATAATGGAGGTCGATGGAGGACACAGAACGCTTGGAGGTAATGCTACCTGATAATACATCCAGTGCCAATTTTTATCAAGAAAAACTTCACCATATTCAACACGAGCTTCGCATTAGACTTTGAAAATTCTTTTTATTTGTAAGGTACGCAATCTATCAATCAAAAACATTAATTTTGCATATCTCCAAAAAAAAAATTCGCCAAAGAAACATCGTGTGATCGCAAAATTCTTTTAGTAACATTGTGTTTTTTTTGACGATTTCTACTGATAATGATTTTGGTGTAGCTTTTCATCTATTGAAAAAAAATATTACAAATGTTCAATTAATTAGAACTATCGATAGTGATCCCCGTGAAAAAGGATATATTTTCTTAATTCGGTGAAACAATGAAAATCACAAAAACAAAACCCTTAATAGTTATACATATTTTCGAATTTTGATTGCGAATGAGAATCAGAATTGGAGAAGTTGCGACGTGCGAGTATTTTGAAGGTTCGATCCAATATCCAAGAAATAGCAATTACAGCAGTTCAAAATGGATGTCTCTCAACAACCCAATGAATAATCTTTGGCTCGAATGATCATACTCTTAATGAGCATTCATTAGTAGGCTTAAGTTCAACAAATTACATATCATCCCCAATTAAACGAACAAAACGATTGCATGAATTACTACTATTCAGACTCTGATCATATTAAAACCGTTGCTCTTCAGTTAAACGCTCTACTTATACTTCGAAAAATGTCGAAATATATTTATATAATGAACAAGGCATTAAACAAAAACTCTAACCTCCGTTTTGTAACTCTCCAAAAAATTACAACCGGATAAAAGATCTGAACATTAAAAATAAACAATTTTGTCTTAAACTGGCAACAACCATAATTAAGAATTAAAAAAAACCTCTAAACTTCGTGGTCGTGCTAACATTGTATGGTTTAGTGATTTTCATTATTAGCCATAATCATTTAAGCTATTCATTGAAAGTATTTTTCAACAATAAAAGCGTGCATATTACCCGGTAGCATTACTATACATGAAACTGAAAATTTCTTTCAGTCAGTGTATGTTTTTTTTTCTTCTTCTTTAGATTACTATTTTTTTTAGCAAAATGCTAGCAAAAATCGTGTACAAAATTATAAGTAATCACCTAATGACATGCTTCCCAGCAACTTTTGGCCCGGATTTTTTCCATTGTCCTCGGAAGTGACGACATTACCGATATTTTCTGCATTGGCGTTATCGATAAATTCTTCAAATTGCGATGACTCCGATGGATATTCGAATGTTGATGTTAACGTATCATCAAAATGTACTCTTAACTGAAAATTTAAGAGGAAAGAAAAATTAGCTTGTGATTAAATTCATTGTTTAAAATTTTTAATTTGAATAAAATAAAGAGCGAAGGTACGCGCCTGTATAAAATTTAATCAGAAGAGGCAAAGCTCTGGCCGCAGTGAAACAGAGCTTGAGTTCGCACAAGAGGTTAAAAAAAGTTCGGCCGATCCAGAGAGTTAAAAATAGTATTAGCCATGATCAACCTTTCGAGAATTAATACAATCAAATGAAATCGCATATCGTCAAAGAAACCTTATTATGAGAACACAGTCGAACTGGCTAAGTGCAGTCTACAAAAAAGATAGTATATTGCAATCCAACCTAGCCACACTTGTGGTTTAAGTATCTGTTTATTAATGGGAACTAGTTAAACTAACGTTAACAACTAAGTTAAAGGCTATCCGGCTAGATTTAATGCTGACTATATGAAACCAGAGAGGGAATTCGGATCAGATTTGGTGACAAACACTACGGAAGTACTTAAGCGTATCAGTCAACAAAAACCGGAGTAGTGAGTTTGAATACCGTAGTTTACGCAAAAAAATATTTTAAGCTGAAACAGTGCCTCAGAAGAGCGCCGTAACTGCTCTATGCTCTATGAAGAAGAATTTATAAATGCAAAAATAAATATAAGGTCAATTAAGAAGACGTTCATCAATATATTAATTTTTAAGTCCCATTCCAATACAATCTAACGCTAATATCCGAACTAGCAAACAAACTTCGCATTTTGATTTCCCAGAGGCTATAACTTCGATAAGACGTCGATAAGACTTCGGTAAGAACAGGCCCGCGCACGGGGGGTGTTTTAGGGGTTCAAACCCTCCTACTCATTCATTGGGAAGTGAGGACTTTTATTAACCCCGCCTTCATACAATCCTGCGCAGGTTAAACTTTTAAGTTCGATAAGGCTTCCGTAAGACCTGCGAGCGGAAGTTGAACTTTCGGAATCCATAGCTTCGGTAATAACCTATATAAGGTCTTGTGGAAGTAAACACCAACAGTCTTATGGGGGTGTATTTTAACTTCGATAAAGCTTCCGTAAGACTTCCAAGCGAGCTTCGCTCGACACTTCTAATACCAAGTGATTCGGCTTCAACCCTATTACGACAATGTTTCAGACTGGCCTAGTGTGTGGCGTAGCGGACTAGTGTGTGACGGGACAGTGGTTGGAATCCGAGAGTGTGCAAGGTCATATCGCATTTTTCAAACAAAAAATAATAATTTACAGAAAATTCGTAGTTGGAAGAAAACAGAAGTAAAAAAATCATGAATATTTATTTTACGTGCAAGCAATGTCAAGGCCTTATTCCAACTGTTGGCGCTTGGCTGTTGATGGTAAAACATGGGGAAATGTGCGCCAGATTAGTTCCTTATAGAAGCTTTATCGAGGTACGAGAATAGCTTCGATAAGGTTTTATGGAAGTTAGTTTGCCAGTTGGGTATCGGGGGGACTAGGCCTGAATGGAGACTCGTAAGGAATCAGAACTCGTGGCACCGTATTCAAGAAGTGGTAATCATCCTCTTCAACTTATGTGCCCTTCAAATTCAATGTTTTCCTAAATCAGTCGGTTTTTCGGGATATTGAAAAAATGTAGGGACATTCGATCGTTTCCGTTAAATTGCCTTCTAATTTATTGACTTTATTCTCTGAGGAAGAGGGGCTAAACAACTCTAACCTCGTCAAGTCGTTCAAGCCGACAGATGCTTGCAGTGTATTTCAGGGGAAGATTCTGGATGTTTCAGTCAGTAAATATAACGTCCGGCCAAGCTTCAGCCCTCTGCACTGACAACATGAAAGCTTTTAGGTAGCTATCATTAAATTTAAACGTTTTCGATCAGTTCTTAACAATTTTTGTAATCAAATAGAGTACAAATATATTGTATATCGGGCCTACGTAGGTTGATTAAAATCGTCGATATGAACAGCAAACTCAAAATAAGTTGGCTCCACAGGGTTACGTAGAGTTAAGAAGGACTGAAGTCACTTTTGAAAAGCATGCGGGGCATAAAGATACTGCCACTGCCTTCATTGGAATGTAGGTATGTCATGAGCGTCTGAGAAGGCGTATGAATTGGCTGGAAACTAACGTCTTTGGCATCATCGGCCAGGAAATATTATCTGTATTATCTGTAGCGTGGCGCCACTTCATAAAACTAAACTTCTCCCGCCTATCTCTAAAATTGTATTGCAATCATTCACAAGCCGAGCTTTAGTTGGATGTGAATCAACCACCTTTAGCAATCCACATCGATAGTTATCACACTATCCACGCACAACGCTCAATGTCCTTAGACTTGTTTTCTAAATATGCAATTTTCGAAAACCTGATCAACACGATCAAATTTGTTATTCTTTTTAAAGATACTTTCCGATAACATTCCAAACGATAAACTTTAAGGTCACGGATCTGAAAAACTTGTATACACTGCTGCATATGAAAAATTTAAATATATTTTTTTCCTATAAAACATTTTTATATATATTATGAACATTGCAACGAATTAAAAATAAATAGATCCATAGCAAGTAGTTTCAGTATTCGTTGTATAGCTCGCATTATATTCACATGTATTCCCTATTATTACTCGTACTTATCTCGGAATTTATAAACGAGTTTACTTCTACTTCAAAAAAGAAGTCTACGCAGAAAAAACCTAACGGAAGCCGGATTAATGTCTTATTGGACAAGACACCTTTTATATCGAAACAGGTTTATAACCACAACCGATCAAGCCACTTGAAGTATAGAATCATTTCTATATACTTTTCTATCTTTATCGAGCCATCGATGGATATTTATAAAAAAAAAGTTTGAGATCAATACCCGCCCCCTAGCATCGGCACGAATCAATTATTTATCAAAAGGCTGACCTTCTGCTCCCATCTCTTGTAATAATAATTAGCTAACGACACACGTCTAGGCAATTATGTGATTGCTTAAGGTGAAATTTTTGGATTTTATTGATCGATTCATAGAGTTCTGTTCACATGTTGAACAGGTCTTATACGTAGTGTATACATAATAACAATAATAATAATAGCAATTTATACGGATCTTTTCTCGGTTTAATCTCATGAAAATTCAATTTTACGATATCTACTTTTTTTAAATCACTACTTAATTAAATCAACTATTTATTATTAACATATCTTACGATAATTTCTTGTTTTATCTTATGTTTGAGTATAAGTTTTCGACGTATCTTACAATTGCATAATTGCAACAACGGGAAATTGAGTAGTTTTTGATAGACAATTTTGTTGGAATTTGCTATTAATCGAATTTTGTGTCGTAGATATGCAATTTGAACAATTTAACAACGTAGATATGCAATTGAACAATTTTTAAACTTCTATTTCTAGGGGAAAGCGTTCCTAAGTTATCGGCCAATAGTGCGATCACGATTTCTGTATGGAATTTCATCAACGGACAATACATGCTGTGATTCAAATACAACAAAAGATATTTCTTCGTGACAACAGAAAAAAATTATACACTCAATAAGCTTAAAGATGCCTGCAAGGAGCATAAGAACATGTCATCTAATCGAACACAACCTAAAGCAACATGTATTCGCATCTGTTGAATTTTCTAATTGATACCTTCTAGCGGATTTCTTGTGTAACTTTTTGCTCTTAAATGTCTCTAAAATAGAGTTGTAAATGCAACAAAAACGTACAAAAAGGTACCACTCCGAGTATAGTGAGTGCATTATATTCTTTATGAGTAATACAAGGTGAATGATTTATGAAAATACAATTGTTACGTTTACGCGATATTGCCACTTTGCAACAACCATACGTTGTTTATTTATCAATTCTTACCTCAAATGAACCTAACAAACAACAAAGAGAAGAGCAATTGTACGCGGTACTTGGGTACCATCTATCCAGGTAACTGTTCTCATGGATACAGAAGTTAATACCATTATCTTATAATCTTGAGCTGCTTTTTCTATCCTCATCTCGTAATTGAATATGCCGCCGCTTTGTTGCTAAACAATTAAAATGTGAGAACTTTATTGAATGTAAAAACGAGATTGCAATTGAATACTCTACCGAAGAAGAATTGATTTTAAAACTCTCGCAACATAAAAGAAATGAAAAAAAGAGGTGTGTGCATCTTTCACGAAAAAGATTTTCACAACAAAATCAACCTCGAAATATTTGAAATATTTTCGCTTTTTAATTTATGATAGTATCCATGAACTTCAATTTTTGAGCGATTAATAGCGAAGCGGCTAGCAAGGCTGTTAAAATGCAGTAAATCACGGAATAGCCAAATCTGCATGGCGTGGCATTGCATAGAATTACGAACAGAAAAAACAACACAACAGTTAATTGCCGACAAAGCTTCAAGGTAGGCACGATATTTCCACGTTTATACCAACATACACGTACGTACGTACACGGTATGCAAAGCAAATGTTTCGAAAATCATTTGCTTGCGAAAATTGATATCCGATCGTTCTTGGTTCATGCATGGATGGTATCCCTGAAAGGGGAGAATAAGAGCACCTGTCCATAATGCTGGTCTTATATTACATATATTGCATGTTTGTTTTTCCACTATATACTTTAACGCACTCAAAGTATTCCAGGTGCAACGGAAATGAGTGAGCAAATTTTAATTATGCATACGAAAGGAAAGTAAAATTTAGAAATATTTTCTTTTAAATTTTGTAAAGCGATTCATAGTTTCTTGACCGTATGCAGGTCTGTCTGGATTAGTCACTGTTAATTACATCCTTGTAGAAGAAGAATAGCAATGAATTGGAATCAGATACTGGATCTCATAGTGATCACGTTTCAACGAAACACTGAAGAGAATGTTTAAAACGCAACTTAAAAATACCTAAAGATGATAATGATTTATTAACTTTCTAAATAAAATACTAAAATATAATTTTGATACTTACACTAATGTCTCTTGATTTCAATCGAATACTAGATTTTCCATCGATTATAATATTCGCATTCTCAAATTCAACATCACATGGTGATGGTGGTCCCATTGTCCAATCATCTTCAGGATCCGTTGATGTTTCCAGTGAAAGATCACCGAGCAAAACAAATCCAGATTCATTGGGCTAGAAAAGGAAAATAAAAACATAATTAAAATAGTGTGCGTATGTAATTTGTTTAAAAGTGCTTAATAATAAAAAATAATTAATAATTCATGACCGACAGATAGTAAGACCTCGTTATTTTATTACTGCGAAGAGCTCTGAACCCTGAGGCCGTGTAAGAGTATATTTCGAATTGTTACCAATTCATACTTTTGAAAACGTCGTCGACCTTTAATTGCTCTCGAGGAAAATTATTTACAATTACAAATTTGTAGTATGTTGGGAGGAAACAACATTATTGAGAAAACGGAAACTGCGAATAGTATTTGTTGAAAAGCGTCCGGTTGTTTTGTTATGGACTTAGACCACCGACTTAAAAGACTGAAAATAACCGAGGGGACGGAAGAGGGTAACGTGTATTATTGTCTTATTTCTTAAACGTCCCAGCTAGAAGTTGACCTGAAGCCGCTAACTGGGGCTAAGTCTTATTCCTCGAATAACAGACCATATACCACAAGCCTGGACAATACAAAAAATTTGCAATGCAAACTATAGCTGGTGTCGCTATATGGTGATTGGGCTACAACGCGCATCGCTCTGTACAATTTCACCTTTGCATTATCTAAATATAAGGAATATAAGTAAATATTGTAATAATTTACAGCATGTGGGTATGTACACAAAAATTAGAGCTGAATTTTATTGTATAAACCATGTTGTGGTCAGCAAAACTTTTTTATACTCTAGATCAAATCTGTCTTCATTAACTTTTTTTCTATAGACCATATTTTATTCGCGAAATGTAGAAACTAACATAAATCAAATGGAATAACATAACTAACAGAAATACTCAAGCTCAACAAAAAAAAAACTAACTCTGATTTCTGGTGCCAAGATTTCTGGTCTTGAAGGAAACAGTTTTCTTTCAGTAAATCATAAAGTTGTGTGCTCTCATTGATTTGGAATTTCTGAAATATGCTAGAGATTCATAAATACGAGTAGGTATCTACTTTCTAGAGCAATATGAATTTGAAGTAAAAACTTGGGAATGACTTCACCAAAAAATCATGGTATGTTTTTTAGATCATACCATACGATGACGGCTTCTGAGGACCCCCAATGATATAATTCATGAGCTCAAATCTTTCTTTCTATGGAAGTATAAATTCCACAAATTATTGGTAAAAAGGCAAATTAAAATGATTTACATTTGAACAGTCTAGTTAATATTTTCTGCTCAGTGTTGTAGTAAGCTAGTTCTATGCATAGACATAGGGTGAAAGATAAAAGTGGGCTAACAAAACCGAGAAAATCTAGTTCAAGTTAGAATATTACCAAAATAAAGACTAGCCGAGCGAAGTTCGCCAATTGTATGTTTATATTCAATTTATTTCTAAAGATCATGATAATTATCAAGTTCCCCGACTAAGTAGTTTGATATTACGAATAACTTATGAATTTAGTAGTGTAACTCAAGATGGGCAGATGGTACTACATGTCACACTGCGAGACAAATCTGGCCAAAGCTGAATCTAAATCGCTCTAAAAGGCTGACTCTGCTAAAAAGGGCGGACATCAGAAAAACAGTCTGTGTCCTAACCGGACACTGTCTTATAGGTCGACAAGGCTTGGACTTTTCTCAAACGACTTCTGTAGAAGCTGCCAGGATGAGGAGGAGGAAGAGACAGTAATTCACTTTCACTGTACTTGTCCAGCTCTGTCAGCCAGAAGGAAAGCTCATCTCGGAGCATACTTCATCAATTGTCTTGGTGATTTTGCCACAATAGAGGTTGCGAGAATTCAACGTTTTATTATAAGCTCTAAATGGTTTGACGAGTAGGACCGGATTCGATGATCCTGTGGTATCACAACTGACCTTTTAGGTCTAAGTGTATCCGTGTTCTCACGGATAGCCACGCGTACCTACCTAATAGTGCGATAATTACTTATGCAATATCGAAAGTAACTACGTTCTGTCAAACTCCTTATTACACTTGTATGTCGTGCTGTCAAATATTTGATTCAAAAAATTTGACATATTCATTCCGTCAAAATAGACTTTGTGTAGAGCAAATCAAATAATGTGGCAAACAAAAATTTTACCATTACACTATCTGCAGCATTTGCATGGGAAAAGGGTCAAGAATTTGACAGCAAATTTGGCAATCTTTAGAATTCTCGATAAGTAGACTATCCCAATCCTACCCAATAGAGTACGTTCCACGAAAAACCGATCACAACATGGTGTATTCTTTGCGACAATATCAAATCTATCTAAATCATAAAATTTTTGTAAACAAACAATTACCAACTGCAGACAAAGTTTATATAAACAAATCCACATTTTTTCCTTAACTGTTTCAAAGTTTTTCGCAAAAAACTTTACCACTAACAAAAATTTATGTCTGCTATTGTTACGATCTAATTAACTAGACTCCCCGGAAGCGGTTCTCTATAAAAAAAAAAAACGATTGACTGCATTCTATTTTCGCGGTTAAAATTAAAAATTACTTTAAAACTTGGTCAAATTGATTGGAAGAAATACAAATAAAACTTTCTCTGAAGCAATTTTATGATGAGTTCGACGATGATGAAGATGAATGGCGCTTAAATCAGAAAACCTTCACTTTTAATTTTAATGAAATTCTCGTTAAAATTTAATTTCACTACAACGGAACGTATAAGTTTGGAATTTGTTCAATTAAATTCAAATTCTGAAGAAATTGTTGCAAGAATCGAAGTAGGTATGAATGTATGTCTGTTAGTAATTTAAATATACTACTCTGGTATTTTATTAAATTATAGGGTACCTAACTGGTAGAGTTACGGGAAACCAATATATCATGATGATGAATTTATATCGATCCAAATTTTTACAAACATACAAATTATGATATAGTATGCTGATTATAAGTTTTCACATTAGAATGACTGAAATAGTTTAGAAAGAAATTTTGATCGATAGGCTTAGGACCGTTTCTATGATCGTCAGTTACGTTCTAACTGGAACTTTAACTGACATATTTTCATACAAAACTTGCAGTTAAAGTTCCGGTTAGAGCTTACCTGACGATCGTAGGAACGGGCATTAGATTTATAAATACGGCAAGTTCTTAAAAAAATCAATTTCCAAAGGGATTTACATTGTTTCCTTTTTTACGTATCAATAACACATAATTAAGATAAAATGAAGAAAGTATAGAAAAGTCAATCGAGCTAAGCCCATCGTCACTGGCATAATGTCAAAAAAAAACCTATTCAGTATCCAATCTCAATTTTTGTAATCCGGAAATTAAATCAGGTAACATTCCAGGAAAATATCTGGTAACCACCGGATGAATATCAGGTAGCTTCCAGGAAAATATCTGATAACTACCGGATTAATTAATACTCAAAGTAATCAGTAGTTCTAATGAACTGTGATTTTCAGTTTCAAGAATGGCTTTTGGTGTAAAATTGAAACTTGGTTCCAGTATATAGCCATTTTAAATATAAGTACGTAATAGCGACCCCATGATGAGTATCAAAAATCTCCAAAACAAAAGCTACACAAGGTTCAAAATCGAGATACACGTGCGATGAAATTAGAAAATTGGCAATCAAATTAACGCGGTTCTTATCAACTGTTATTCCGTCGCATCGCTTCACGCCCGCGCGAAAAGCATTAAAAAGGAGCATGAGAACGTGATGTAAAATATAAAATTTGAATAAATAAATTGTGAAATCTGTTAGATAATGATCACTACCTTAAAGATAAATCGGAAGATAGTATTTACATTTTAGCTTGGTACAAGTCGAAATTTTATGATACATAAAATAGAAATAAGAAATAAAAACTTATGGCTTAGTGTATTCAAATTATAAAAATTTCCATAAATTACAGTCATAATGTATGTTAATGCGGATGAAAACCGTTTTCAAACTGATTTAAATTCGTTATTGACTTTGGCAATCGAAACCACTCTTTTAATCTCTTTTCCATGAATTTTACATGTCTTGTAGGTCAAAAATGTTAGATGTTGCGTTTATGAAGTTACGCATAATTTTGCACAAAAAAAAAGACGTCCGTAAAATTTACATTTGTTAATCAATCTTTTGTCCTCGGACAGTTCATTTTCGTTATTAAAATAAAGATAAAGTGAATTTGCATAGATACATACATAAGTATATTATTTTTCTATGGCGTAATAGCTCTGCGATTGTTTTCCCCCAAAATGTATGAAAACTGTCCTTGTAAGTGCCAATATCATTCTCCTTCGTATTTTACTCCCAGAGATCTTTTATCTGGAGCGTATCCTTATTCGAACAAATACTAAGCATAGAGCTACTGGAAACAACAAGCCACCGGTTTCGTATAAAGTGCTTTGAAGCCAGAGAAGTGAGACAAAAGAGGGTCGTTATATTAAATTGTTGTTGTTTAGCGTGTATCAAGAGCGAGACATAATACAAATGTGAGTGAGAAAAAACAGGGTCGTAATGCGACAACGTCTGCCTTCAGATCAATCGCTGCTTGTCATCTCCAGTATATACATTATATCTTCCAGAACGATTCCAAAACGGCCTCTGAGCTAATTGAGCTGCTCTCTCTGGAAGACATGGCTGCCACTTAAACCAACCAGCACCCATGGTAGTACACCTAAACTTAAGGGGTTACACCACTGCAACATTTTCGAAAAATCAATATTTTTTTCTTTGCTTAAAAATTTGTTTGAACCTTGGAGAATATGGGGAAAAAATTTTAAAACATGAACATTAATTTTATCCTGGAATTTCAGCCTCTTTACCGAGCGCGTCAGGCTGCTTTGAAACGACTACCTGTGTCGCATCAGGTATTCATCTGAGAAGATAATGCCTAATGATTTACCTGTTGGTTTCTAACTTTTGGATAACACAAATAGATATCGCTAGAAAGTTTTTGCGTTCCATTGGATGTATTTTCGCACAGAATTTCGTTAGAATAGCGTCAGTTCATGTACAAAAAGGTAAAAATCCTATATATAGCAATGGATATCGCTGTATGCAATTTTAATGATGGACTGACTAAAATACTACGGATTACGAAGGTTCTGGATGTGGATATTGGTGTCTAAGGCTACAATTTGTGTGTCGAATCTTATGTTAAGCGAATCCAGCACGCTGAGAGTGCATTGGCAGATGCAGCAAAATAGGCGCGCTCCACCATTAAATCGTCGATTTAAAAGATTGAACAGGAATATTTCAACTTAGAAGGACAGCTTCATTGTCCTGGAGTTTCAGATTAATGGTGAAAAGTAGAATTTTTTATTTGTTCATGTCTTTAACACATTTCAAAACTTTGAACGAGTTTTTCTCGAAACGCGATTTTCGAAATCGGCACGCAGCATAACTCGAACAATTTTCATTCTTTTCATTCCAATTTTTTGTCGTATCTTTAAAATCATATTCCGAAGAGAAACACGTACGGGATTTTCGATACGATGATTTAAAAAATAGTTATTAGCAAATAACTGTCCTGTTTTTGGTCGAAAATTGAATAAAATTATTAAAATACTCGCAAATCACTCAAAACTCAATATTTCTGAATTCCCGTACGAATTTCTCTAGCTATACTCATGAAGATTCAGTGTTTTTTATTTCTTTGTGCTAGGTTCAAATTTACGTAAGTTAAACTGCGTGCCGCAAAGTCCCTAAAATTTAACATGCCTCGGGAAAATGGCTGTAGTGCCGCCATTTTGTAAAATTGTTCAATATTTTTTTTTTTTATTGTATATTTAAATACACAACATCATCACAAAATATGATTAGTCTATTTCCTTTCCTTCCATTAAAAAAAATTGTCGACAAAGAGTTTTTTTTAGGCTGTTACAGTGGTGTTGCCCCTTAATGCAACCATTGTATTAAGTAGTATATTTATGGGTGTTTCGAGAAACACTCATGGTTGTCGTAAGAACACCCATGGGTATTGCGTGAAATACAAATGTTAATGCCGCACCCAAGGCTTAGAAGACTGTTTAAAGTAATTATGCAATTATATTTTACTCTTTTCTCATGATGGCCGTACTCTCAACGTTTCCTGGTCGGGATTGCTCATCTTCGGGCACAATTATTTTGATATATCATTTCAAGATCGTATTAGAAAAGGTGATGTTGCCAAACCGTCTAATTAGAAGAACGAGTGATAGAAGAATATCGGTAGTAGGAGTGTGAAACATTTGCCCTTTTTAGTTGAACTTCATTAAAAAACATAACGCAGTCACGATCGGCTGCAAGCCAACCGTATGATACTCTAGATGAAATACTGAACTCCGATTTATATTTAAGTTAGAAATATATCAAAAGAATGAGGAGTGCACAAGCAATTATTACATGACCTTTAACTTACAAGTAGAAACTTTCCATAAAGTAAGTTAGGACATTTTACAGAATTTTTGTATGGCAACTACATGAGTGACTCATGGGATATTTTTCATATTAATAGTTTCAGCTGCGACTATTATAAAATTAATGTGTATAAAATTTCAAAGTCGTAAATTAAAGCGTTCTAAACTTATCGTTCAAACTTGGTGAATATGTTTATTAAGGACTTTTGTATGACAGCTACCCGAAGGAGTCGACGGATGGCGCTAATTAATGAACTCCGTCTTGGTTTTGGTACAAAACTAATTCCTGTAAAATTTTAAATGCCTGCTTTAACTCGTTCTGGAGTTATAGTGAATTCAGTAAAAAGCATACATTTTTGAAGGACTTTTCTAGGCTGCTACACGAAGGACTCGTTCGACTTGCATCATATTCGGAAAATTCGATTCAAACATTTTAAACCTTACGTATGCAAAATTTCAAGTTCCTTACTTGAAGAATTCGAGCAATAACTGGGAAAACGTGTTTCAAGGACTCTTGTATGGGAGGTACCCGAAGGATTGGAAGGATATCGCCCATTAACGAACTTAGCCTTACTTTTTCCATTTTACAAGCTGTGACAAAATTTCAACTTCCTAGGTCAACGCGTTCTTGAGTTATCGTGCTAACGGACGGACGGACGGACGGACGGACAGCAAACGGATTTGGGGGTTTTGGCCAAATATAAACACAAAATACTATATAACTTTTTTTCGTCCGAGGCTCGGTTCTATGCGTTACAAACTTTTCGGGCTGGATTAAACTTATAATACTCTATATGTTCATCTAGAGTATAAAAAAGAGTTACCTAATTGCTAAAGTAGTTCAGATCAAAGGTGGATAACTTTCAAACTACTTAAACTAGAACAATAAATTTCACGTAGTATTAAAGGTGACAAAATATGATTTTATAATACTAAAAGGCTTAGGTAGACGATCATGTTTTTTAGTAAGATTACAGTGAGACAAATGATTATCCAGAGTTGAAACTGTGGTGGAGGAGGGCAAAAATACTCTGTTTCGTGACAGAAGCTGTATGTTCTTCTAACTCACCAGAAATCGCATCATATAACTACCGAAATCTACCTTGTTAAAATAACAACCAATTTGCAGAATTGTTTATTATTTTCTTATCTAAAAAAATGGAAATCATTGATTTACGATAACCGACATAACTTTGAAAACGTGTATACGGTATTAGTATCGCAAACGCTGAAGGTATATAGGCGAAAATTGTTATCACATAAAATATAAATCACATTATGCCAATATTCCCATAAGAGTAAAATGACGAAGAAAATTACTCACTTTTCGATAAAACCGTATACTTTGGTGTAAATTGTTGATAAGACTGTGTAATTACTCTAACAGCTGGTACGGGTTCCACTCAGCCGACTCCTTCAGCAAGAAGCCACTTCAACAAAATAAGGATTTTATAGACAGCAATCTTAAGAAATAATTGGCCTCTTGTATATTGAAATCGTGTAATTATCAACTCATCTATTGTGCAGTACTCAACATCCCTTATAAAGAACATTATACTCGGTTAGCTCACCGTGGTATTCCCTAAGAGGATTTCTATGGTTTCTTATGGAATGATAAGAAGTCTTTCGTCCCCATGAATTGCTGGCAGCTGCTTACATTCCATTTTTTTTTCTGAAGGAAATTACATACGCGCATTACAAAATGTTGTCATGGACGTACTTCTTTCAAATTAAATACTGAAAGAAAATTCAGACTAAATATCGATCATTTTAGAGTTGAGCTCGATGTTGTTTGTTCGTAGCCATGAAAAAGGGGTTGTTTGGCATGAATATGACTAATGCTTGAAGGCCTTTCCGAAGACTGAGTCAACAATTTTGATGTCATCAGTTCGGTCACTTTACGTTTGTAAATTGTGAAGAATAACTTATAATCGAAATCTCGTCGGCTCGACATCATGTTACTATAAAAATAAACTTTTTTGGTCCAGAATTCCAGTTAAAGTTCAAATTAAAGTCGCCAAGACGTTAGCACAACGTTTTAGACAGAAAGTCGTAATTGAGTTATAATTGAATTTAATAATTAATTTTTAGGACGTTGATGAATCTTCGAACATACCAAAAATAACTCTTGGCCACCTCATACTCCGCAACTATATGGTTATGAAAATAACCTCGTGCCGACTTAAATAATTTATCTTTGAACCGAATATTAAACAATTCGTATTCTCCTTTCCACCATGTACGTTTTATTATTTATTGAAAAGAAAATCAATAATTATAAATAAGTACTTTTCTGTTGAATATTTAATTACACGAGGCACGACCAACAAGCAACCGACAAGCAACAATGTAAATGAGAACGATAACGTTCTGATAAATAGAAATAAACATTAATTTCACAACTTTTTGGTTATCAATACGACTATATAACGATTTAAAATTTCCAATGGGGCTAAACAATTTACAATTTCGGTTCACTATAAATTTATTGCTCCCTTGTTCGGGTTTCCGAAGGTCGTTTGTTCTTCTGCGACTCGATGAATCGTGGGTTTCGTTTTTTACTATAATGTTCTTTACTTCACCTTCTGAGCGATAGCTTTGCCCCTCTCTAAAAATTTTGTATGGACGCCAGAGTTTTGACGACTTTCTGGTTAGGTATAATCCCTGAGAAACTTTTCGCAATAATAACTAAAAAAGTAATTAAATATAAATATGGATACGAATATCACCCAGAATTTATTTCAATAAATTCTGGTGATATACATGACTTGATTGAAGTTATTTGGGCGACTTTTTGGTTATCTTTTTATACGAGAAAGGTGACTTTTTTCATTCGAAATTTTGATAATCCGACCAAAGAATATCTTCCTAGCGTTGGGGTGATTAATGCCTATTACTTGGGAATGCCAATGGGTTTCAACTTTCTAGCATAGCATAATTCGTGCCAGAGGTAGAACGAAATATTGTTTATATATCCCTTTTGCAAATTTAGTAAAATACTAGCGGCGTCTGGTTTTAATGAGTTCTTGAACGTTGTACGAAATGAAGTAGTTAGTATTAATCACAGATATGGTTGACTTATTGCAAAAAAGACAATAAACTTAAAAGGTAAAGAAGAATTTAAAAAAGACTTACTGAAATATTTTAGAAAAATTTAAATTTAGAATTGCTTGAAAACTCGTTGAAATACTAAGTTCATTTTTTTTTGGGTGGGTAGTTTGAGTGAACCCCATGCAAACCTAACATCTACCAACGTTCCTAGCCCTGTGCCTCTACCGATCTAATAAGGCTTCACTTTTGGAATGATTTTATTAAAATATAAATGCTATAAATTTTTTCGTTTTTAGTCCGTCGGGCCGGATTTGAATAACCTCTGGCAACCAGAAGAAGCGAGCAAAATAGTCAAGTCACATTTGATTGGCAAATTAAACCTACCTTCTATCATTTGATGATATTATTATTTTGGTGGGAGCAAGTGCCTCTTCTTGCCCACTTCTCAGGGCGTCCTTAACGATCATATACTATGAGTCTATTGCTTGGGCTATACAACCCAAAATCCATATTTCGCATTTGCAGGATAAACAAAATCGATACCTCAAAGCAGCTCTAAGTTCTTCTTGATTCGGCGTAGAGATGGGTCGTTCACGAATGAACTGTTCCAACAGAACACTTCATTTGAAGTGAGTGAGTGAAGTAACTCACTCCTTTTCGAGACCTGCAGTTCTACTGGACACGTGACAAAAAACTTACCAAAATTGTTCGACTGCCTTTTTTTTTGGTCATCATCTTCGACATCTCCTGACCTTCCTTTTTATTTGTT
The DNA here is from genome assembly GCA_949128065.1 of Beris chalybata. NCBI lineage: Eukaryota > Metazoa > Arthropoda > Insecta > Diptera > Stratiomyidae > Beris > Beris chalybata. The sequence goes on along the minus strand of OX421896.1, from coordinate 31,163,420 downwards.
GGTAATCATCTTCTATATTTACTGACCACTTTTTTCTTTCTTCTTCATCTACTATACTCTTTCTTTTCTTTTTGCTCATCATCTTTTCCCCTCAACTTGAACTATGAATGAACTATAAAAACGAACTAGTTCGCGAGCGACCAAGGGAACGATGGAACGAAAACGAAGGAACGAAAAGTTCCGGAACTACTTCACTCAACTCGTTGTTCCTTAAAGTAAGTGACTCACTGGAAGGAACTGCTTTAATAATAATAATCAATGGCGCAACAGCCCAAATCGGGCCTAGGCCTTGAAGTAATGCTAGAGTTACTTCATTCAGGAACTGCTTTGCCCGTCTCTAATTCGGCGAGATTAAAACGGTGCATAGGGAAGCTAATCTTCTCCCAATTCGGGAATTCCTCAAAGAAAGTGTATTTAGGTTTTGCATTGTGTCGTTCGATCACATCAGTACGAGTATGTATAGTCAAAGTGAAAACTACTTAAGAAATGCAAAGATTAGCGATTGTGTCTCTTTCACCAGAAGAATGGCTTTGCTCCTGCGTTTGCTGTAACTTGGGACATCTTGTCTTGCAAGCTAAGGGTGTAAACACGAAAAGAGCAGGTATGATAGCATCGACCCTTGTGGAAGATCACAGTCATCAGTCTTACAGTAAGTAGAACAAAGACGTGAGGCTGATTTTTTTTGAAAATGTGGTTTATTAAAACGTGCTACACGGGCTATCCAATTAACGATTTAAAAACTGCTATTCTAGTTACAATTTAATGATAATGATAACTAAAATAAAATAACGGCTGGAAGATTGTCAAGTACTACTGATAGAGCGATTGTCTCGCGTATCGCAAAATCATTTATCACAACTGCATTCCAATGTCACTATCATTAAAGTGCCCTTCAACTTCACTATCTCAAGTCCAATGGCAACAACAATAGAAAAATAATGAAGTGAACAAAATTCATATAAAACTACTTGTTGTGGGTGGTTATCTCGCTAATTGATTATTATGCTTTCGGTAGTCGGAAAGACGACACAATAAGAAGCAAAGACATAATGACATTGCTCTTCAAATTTATGTCGAATTCGTTGCGGTAAATTAATTAAACTTACAATTTTTTCTTTCCATTTCAGTCAGTTTGTGTTTTCTTTCTTTCGTATGATGCGGGGGAGTCTGCCATCGAACAGTAATTTCTGATTTTTGTGATTCATCGGGCTTCTAATAATGACATCAGACCGTGGAAAATATAAGTTTAGAGTCATTAATCAAATCGAAAAGTAGAGTGAACAAATGATTGAATCGAGAAGAAATCATATTCAAGCCGACAGAGCCTGAAGATAGTTAAGCAGAACGACTTCTAAACACTTATAAGAGTACAGCTCTCAAAGAGTCGCTACATATAAAGAGGATTTGATCCACCATATTGACAACGAAGTCTTGCTTTGATTTTATTTCTTTCCGTCTTTAGATCTTACGTCTATAAGACGCATACACAGTTGTTCAGGTTGTTCAACCTGTTGCATGTACTGGGTTGACTGGCGTGATGGAGAAATTGTTTAATCATTGAAATACCGCTAGACATTCTATAGGTACGTCTTTTCATCTTCTATCGTGATAGACCACAATCCACAGCAATACTATGTTATTATGTAACTCAACGATTTTCCATTAGAATGGTCTGGCAGTAGCATTTATACGAGCTCGAGAACGCATGCCGCCTCTTTTCTTAGATACTCTGCTATAATTTAATTGTTTTTTAATTTCACAAACGGATTCTTGTCGCTTAATCGTCTTTGTATACGCTTTTGTAGGGTTTCGCGGTATGAACTTGGGTTCATGCTTCTTGAAATTGTAACTTTTACCTTGTTATTGTATTCCGAGATGAAATTCGGGCCGAAAATGTTTCATAGAACGACGGCTCAAATGAAATAAAGGTTATCGTTCTTGTTCAGTTCCACCCGAGCACCTCAAATGTGGCCTCATTTTTGCTTGAAAGTAAGAACAAGATTTTGACCTAGAAAGTTAAAATTTGGATCCACTCATTACAACTTGTTAGACTAAGGCCCGTTCCTACGATCGTCATTTAAATTCTAACCGGAACTTTAATTAGAAGTTTTGTATGAATATCTGTCAGTTAAAGTTCCAGTTAGAACGTAACTGACGATCGTAGGAACGGGCCTAAGCTCGATAACAGACGAAAGCGTCCTACTTGTTCGAACAGCTTCCATATAGAAGTCCGTAGAAACTTCAACATGTTTCTCTAAGGCCCTTTTCCTACGATCGTCATTTTAATTCTAACCGGAACTTTAACTGCAAGTTTTGCATGAAAATATGTCAGTCAAAGTTCCAGTAAGGTCCGGTACCGTAACGTCATATGCAAGGCTTCTGAAACTCAAAATTTATATTGAAATGGCAGTTAGAACGGGAATAGGCCGATATAAAAGGGGAATGAAGAAGGAAATTTAACTATTATTTGTACATACCAATACAGTAAAAAATTTCAGTATATGTACTATTTTTTTTAGAGTAATTTTTACTATAGTGTTAATGTAATTTTACGGTTAGAACATAAATTTAAGGAACTAATATGCTTAATTCCTAAAAAAATGTGTAAATGTTTTGATTTCTGTAAAAATTATATAAAAATACGTAAGTAGAAATGAAGTTGTGCAGAATTCAATGGCGTTATATATTTTCATATATATTACTATATATTAATTATAGTTCTGCGCAAAATTACTTAATAGTGTTCTTATTTGTACATTTATAACAAAAGCATAATAAAATTATCAGGTCTATTCAGGACCAGAGTCTCAAGTCACAAAGTAGGTGGAAAGTCACAATTAATTCAAAATTAATACAAAATTGTGGGTCTCGACCTACTTTGTGACTTGTGCCTCTGGGCTGAATAGGCCTGTATATCTGTTTAGTGTAGTATACTAGTCTTAAAACCGAATATCAGTGGTGAAATTATGCACGCTGTAAGACGTCTGTATTATCTATCTCTATCTATTATCTAACTGATTTACTATAATACTTAACAAATGTGAGAAGTGTAAAATTACAAATAAAAAAATAAAGAAATACATATTTATCTGTAACAATTTACACACTAGTGTGTAGTGTACAAATACTGTGTAATTTTACATTATTTACGTACATCTTTAAAGTGTAAAATTACGGAAAAGCGTATAATCACAATACATATTTATCTGTAACGTTTTACAATGTAGTGTAATTTTACTAGAATTTAAGTTGGCATCAGATTGCCTACTTTTAAAGTAGTAAAAATGTAATACACTTTATACTAGGAGAATATATCGGAAATAAAGTTTTGAGGTGGGTGAATAAGTTTAGATCAGAAGATCAATTGAAGGTGTCAACGCAGTGTGATCACTAAAAATATTGTTGTTGTGAACTACGCACTTTCTAACGCGTTTGCGTATGGCGGGCAGACGAAGTGAATTTCTTTTTGCAGTTCTGAGGTCTAAAGGTGCTCGTACACGAGCAATTTTTCAAGCAATTAATTGCCCGACAACCATTGCCAAAATTAGTGGAGCGATTAATGGAGCAATACAAGGCAATATCATGCTAGTTGCGATTCAATTGTCAAGTTTTGTATTGAATTTTGCATTTATTTGTCGAGTTTCGTGTTGTAATTGCTTGGGATTCAAATATTTCCATGTTTTATTTTATGTTTTAGATTTGTTTGTCAAGTTTACATTCGTGTTGTTCATAGGCAAAGTTGTTCATGTAAACCCCCTTATTGCAGAATTGTTAGATATTTATCAATATTGCTCATCCCAACTCAGAAACAAGTTGATGAAAAGTTTATCCACATCGCCTGTTGCTATTGTTACTGTGTTTTGCTTCATATTTTCGTGACGTAAAAATCGACGAATATTGCTGCAAAATGGAGCAATTTTAATTGCTTATGTAAGAGCACCTTAATAGTCCTAGATCGTGAAGAAACAAAATTACAGGAAAGCATTTTTTTTTAAATCAATCACAAGAAGACATCCGTATTATTGAAATAATAAAGCAATTGGGTTTGTTGTTGTGCTTTACGGTAGCCAGTTGTAATTTTTGACTCAAATAGAACGCTACTTAGGCTAGTATTACACTGTTTGATCAGCTGCACTGTGCGATCAGCGAGTTCCAATTATTCTCGCAACATCCAATCGGTCAAATTCGCTATTTCGCATTGTTTATTACTGCAATTTGACTACTTGATCAAACAGTGTAATACTCGCTTTAAGACAGTATTACATTGTATGCCACACTGTCAAATATTTGACCATTTCCCCTGTAGTCGAATTTTTGGTTGCCATGTTATTTATTTGTTTTTTTTTACAAGGTCTATTTTTACTGAAAAAATGTTGGCTCAATTTTTCGTCAAATACTTGACAGCATAGCATGCAGTGTAGTACTAGCTTTATTGTGTTGCTAATCAATGCGAAACTAGACTATTGAGTGTAAACCAGATAAAAAAAAAATGCGCTAAAAGAAAAGTTTTACAAAATGAATCTTTTAATCCGGAATTTATTGGTTCGGTAATGTTGTCCTATGATACACCCTCTATATCGACCGAGCGTATAGTTACCTGAATGTTTTTTTTTATCTAGGTTTAAGTCCTTTAATCTTACGACCAAATACGGAAAATATTAGTTAAATTGGGTACAGATACTCAATAGCTCTAAAGTAACTTTATAAGAAACACTGAATTTTATACATATTAGGCGAAATAAAAAGAATTTGAATTTCAATTAAGTCCTACATCTTAAGAATTGAGTCCTAAGATCCCAATTAAGAACTTCTCATACACACAATTTTATCAGAAGTTTTTTTTTCGATTTGATTGGTTAGAGGCCAAAAATCTAGTTATACGTTAGTATAGAGTATATTAACTCGTAAAGTCTGTTTAACAAAAACCTTGAATCTAGAAACCCAATTTGCACGATTTTATCTTGATATAACATTTCTTTGGCTACTATAGTAGCCAAATTGCAGTATATCTTCTTTTTTTCTTTTTATTCATCGAATGAATTAATATTATCGCCTGAGATTGGAGTCCCGCAGGGTTCAATCTTTTCCGCTGCGCTCTATTGTATTCGTATGAATTGTTGCAATTAAATATTGAATGAGTTCCTCTAGTCATTGCTATTTTTACATTTATTGTAATATCTGACCTTAAAAATTAGTCCGTTCGTATTCTAAAATTGACCTTGGTGTTACTGTTAATAAGATTAGAATCGTTTTATAAAAACTTATTGATTCTTTGAGAAAAAATTACAATCATAGAGCTGAAAAACACACCTTGGGAGTCCTAGCCATAAATCAAGTACACCCTCGAACTATTTACGTTAATATTAATTTCTGTTCAATTTTGCTCAACTTCAAATTGAAATTTTGGAACAATCTAAAGAGAACTTAACCCGAATTTTGCCTATCAAAAAGAGACATTGGTGTATTAAAATGGTATTGGCCTATGACCATTTCAGGATGGCAATAAAATATGTCACCACATCGAGTGGTCATAGTCTACAGTACAAAGGTGTTTGAAATATTTAGTGGACAGATTTTTCGAGTTTATCGAACGCCCACTTCACTCCTCACACTATAGAGTGACCACTTAAAAGAAAACACACTCGAATTTGTCTCAAGTCGAACTTATTTCATTTTTTTACAATACCTTGCAAATATTATTTGAAATAAAATCCAAAGAGTTTTGTTCAATGAGTTCATGTTGAATCTCTACAAATAACCGGCATTGGTTTTTGTAAGATCGTGCCAAAAAAAAATTTGCGGTAAAGTTACTCGTACGTAGCCGTGCAAAAAGTCTGCTTTTCCAATAATTAACAAGGCGAACCCGAAATGAGCATTCTTTAAGTATCTTCTTGACCTGCTATAAAAAACAATTTCTTCGACATTACTAATGACTCTTGCACGTGATATCGTCTCTAGATCCTCTAGAAATTCGCGGTACTCATGATTTTGCACAAAAAATACATTGCCTCTTCCAAGTGCCCTGCTAAAGTTTTTCTCATCTTCTTTTGGATTATCGGATTTAGAAGAAGGTCTATGAACCTCTTAAAGTAAGCCATCTTCTTCAATCTTCAATAGATGTCGATAGAAATGTATACTTCACAGAAGAAGATTCATGACAGTCACTTCTCATTTTTTTTTTTCGTATTCAATTAATTTATTTAACTCATCTTCAGTGTATAGTTGATTGTTTTGCAGAATGCTATTGTATTTTGTTTCGGAGTGCTCGACTTAATTTGTCCCAATTGAAATGTATTTGGGTCAATTTCGTGAATATATTGCACGACAGAAATCAGTTCAACAAGTGCAATAGAAATACATTAATTTTGATGGGTTTGAAATAATAGATCTTATTAATTCGTCTTAGGGAGACCTTGCGGGCCGGATATACTCGTTATCAGCGAAGAAAAAGGTTGGCTAGAGAGCAACGTAACATTGCAATCAGATGAAGTGCTTTCGATCAATTTTGATGAAATGTGGGACGAAACTGTCGTATTGGTATTGGGATTAAGAGACTCCGAAGAAGACAAACTTAAGTTGGTTTGAACTGAAAAGACGTACAAGTACCGGAATGTAACTACAAACTGAAGGAGAAAAAAACAAGTACCTATCTGTAATTTTTGTTTGTTTTTTGTCTCAAGTAGCAAAAACTAGGAATGCTGATCACGGGCGCCATGACTGGAATTTCTACATCAGTGCATTCACGTACTTTCATCTCGTATTACCAAACCGATTTGAAACAATAATTCTTAAAATCATAAATGGGAGATGCCTACTATAAAAGTTGCAGCCTTCGAGAACAAACAATACGACGTTTGATTGCCTCGCCAAATGTGTTCCAAGCATTTCAATTTTCCCATTGATCCAAAATTAATAGTAGTATAATGTGATACTTGTACAGAATTCGTCCAGTACTGGTACAGAACTAAAATTTATAATTACCCGTTCTTAAGGGTATTAACGATGGAAATCTGAATTAACACCTAACAGCTTGAAGATTCTAGGTAAAATTTTTAATTTCAATACATTTGTTTTCCTGACAGCTACCGAAGCTTGAAATTGTAGTTAAGTTTTGGTTTGAAATTATTATTGAATTATTCCGTAGAATTTGGCGATCGTATTGTGTGCGTTTCCGATACGAAAACTCACGTCTGATTCACAGGTGAGATAACTTGCGATTCTGAAGAGAAGCATTCAGCTATTTCGTTACTCGTAATCATATAGGTGGACTATTAGTGAATCACATAGGTGGCACATATTTAAATCACTTCGTCTTAACATAATAGAGCTTTTGAATGCGCAAAAAATTCTTAAAATACAAAACTCAGTGAGGTCTGTAGTTAACTACTATATATATGACACTATGGTAACGATTTGACTGACGCTTTGAACTTAACTCTGTGTAACGTACTAGAGACTAATTCTCCGTAAAAAACAATACACCCCCGATAAGGTGATTCTGGGTACGCTACTGACTCCATTGGTATGTATCTGACAAACTTCCATACTTATGCTTTTTTACCATTAAGCACAGCCAGAATGAACATCCGAATATGGCAAAAATCGCAAACTGCCATTCACTGGGCTCACTCAAAGCTTTTCATGTCAAAGCATTCGGGAAAAAAACCACATCTGATTATCTAAAATTAAACAGATATCAGATCCGAACCCTAGTGGGATCTCTGACTGGACATTGTCACATGAGGAAGCATCTCAATGAGATCGGTCTCTCTGAGACAAAAATTTGCAGACTATGGAATGACGAAGACGAAACACCAGACACAAAAACACACCAAAGACTTCGTTACTTCGGTCAGTGTTTTATGGAACCATCGGAATTCCTGATCATTCCTCTTCGCGTCGGGACGTCACAATAGGCCCAACTGTGGCTGCAGTGACAGAGGTTAACCACACCAACCCCTATTTCAATTCTACACAGTGCGACAAATAAGTTTCGAGATTCGAACTATATCTGAGTAACTGGTAGGACCATCGATGTGTACAGACTGGCATTCGAAAGCTGTGCGACTCCTCTTCCTGGTAGTACAGTATAATCTCGCTAATGTGAACCTTCGATAATGTGGTTTTTCCAGTAAAGTGAACAAGCAGTTTTTTCTTAAATGTCTCTTATAATGTGCACGATGGTAATTTTAGCGCCTCTATAATGTGAACATGGTTAACTATGAAGTAGAACTCTGTTTACAAAGTTATGGGAATTGATATACTTATATTACGAGCAAATATACAAATAAGATCTAAAGTCACAAAAAAACGTTCAACACTATCCGACAATCCAAAATAACAAATTTTTTAAACCTTCCTCTCCAGAATAGAATAGCATTTTTCTTTATCTTTTTCAGACTTATTACAAATAGCTTTGGTTTTCGAAAAATATAAATGGATTTTTGTTTTATGCTTAATGTACATAATAATGTCCTCTACAGCATGTATTTTTCGTCTCCAATAAAGTGAACACCTCCAAAATGTGAAATCAGTCGGTTTCAATTAGGTTCACATTATCGAGATTATACTGTACCAATTTTATTTAAATCGGTCGATAGATAGCCAACTTATGACAGTTCTCCCAAAACAACTTTTTCGTCGATGTTGAGAATTTCATCAAAAATCAAAACAACGCTCATTACATTCTTCGGCCCACAGGGAATTTATTCCAACTGGCTAAGCAACTACTGGCATTTTATCTCGAAGTTTTGAAGCGTGTGATGGTCAGAATCCGTCATATTCGACCCGAATATCGCGATTCACTGATCACGATAATGCAGTTACACCTCACTCATTGCTCGTCAATTTTTGGCTCGGAATTAACTCTCTGTGTCGAATTATTCGCCGTGTTCACCTGGCTCCATGCAATTTCACTCTGTTCCCAAAATTGAAATTGAAGTTGAAAGGATGTTGTTTAACGATATTTCGGTCATCAAAACAGCTTCAACAGCACAAGAAGCAATTCCACAAAATGAGCTAGAACACGCATTTGAATCACTGTTGAATCGCTGTAACAAGTGTATTAAAACTGGAGGAGAATATTTTAAGTAAACAACAAATGAAAAAAATTGATATTTCTTCTTTTAAAGATGTTTTTCATGGCCAGTCTCGAAACTTATTTGACGCACTGTGTATCTATCTATGTTTTTTTTAGTTTCCAAAGTTATTAATTGCCAGTAATTTACAATTTTTTTTTTTTTTTCAATATTCAAATCAAACTTAATGGGAGAATTAATTAAAACAGTTTGATTTACGTTGATGGCTCTCAAAGTTACAGCTTATTATTTTGAAAATGTGTTGAACAAAATCTTTTTCTTTTTATAAGAAAGAAACAGATCGTCCAATTTATATTGGTAGAAACTGTTTTTTGCCAGTTTGACCACTTTGATTTTTTTTGTCAAATTTGTCAAATTGTTGTCAAATATTTGGTAGCGTGGTTTAATACAATCTTAAGTTTAAAGTTTCCACCACAAATTCGAATATGATTTTAAATAAAGCTGATCGATTTTAGAGAAGTGTATGCTGATTTGTGAAACACCTGTGACATATGCAATCAGATAGTGTATTTGAGAGTCAAAACAAGTGTTCTTTGACCATCGTTTTGCGAACAGTGAGGGAATTCATTCGTCTATCATCACACAGGGGATAAAAATACAGCGCCTGGTCTAAAAAAACTGAAGTCTTTCATTTCAAGGCTTTGATAAACCGATTAGCCTTTTCCGATGCGAAATCGAGTTTTTATGTACGTAAACTCGTATATATTTACATATCACATCGTCTATAATATAAATGCACATATTTCAAGAATTAACACGAGAAGGTTCGTTCTTTTCACTTCACCATGAACGGCACCAGCAGATAATTCATGTACATTTATAAATTTCGTAGGTATATTTGCAGCTTCAATTTTGAAGGACATTCACATTTTCTACCATAAAGCATAAAATTATGGAAATTTTACAAAACTCGTTCAGCTTAATATAACTTTAAAAAAAAAAACAGAAGAGAAAACATATTCATTTATGATATCATGCACCCGTATAATTTCCATGCTGCTAAAAGTTGTTTTTCAACCTTAAACAGGAAGACGACACCCCCTATTCATCAACACCTCTCCGTTCTGTCAAGGTAAATTTCAAATGCAAACGTCCTCAACTCCTAACCGTACGCAACAAAAAACACAGCCGCTTTTGAATCAGTGCTTCAAAGAAAAGTATCTCATGCACCTGAAGCCATCGTTAATAGCTTGAAGGAAAAAGACGCGCTTTACTTAAAAATCTTTTAACCTTTCGAAGCCATATTGCTCATAAATTAAAGAAGACAGTGCGGTAAGAAACATCTTTTCATCCATCGCACAAGAAAAACATCTTGCATAGCTAATTGTTATGAAATGACGTGGCTTAACTGACATACGAGTACGACCTACCTGTTATTCTGGAGCATGAAAACTTGATTCTTGTTTTCTTGGCGAGCATTTAAAGCATTTTAAAGAAAAAATTGTAGCATTTATCTAAATTGAGGATATCAAGATACTGGTTTAAATTTTTTTTTTTAATATTGTCATCCTCGTAATGATGCATCCAAAAATAACAAAGCACCTTTACAAGTTACTCAAACCAGCGGTACATACAGACGGCACCTTGGCATTTCCGATGGAAAGAATTTTGCCGGCTGACCGGTTTCTTGAGATTCGGGCTTAATGCAAAAAGTTGAAGTTGTTCTACGAGTTGAACTCCACCTGAACACAGTTATATACCTTGCTCAAGGTTGCCAACAATAGCTTCAGTAAACTTTGTGTAAAATAGCAAAAATTATCTAACATCTTACACACTACATGTGTGCACTCCTTCCAGCTACCCTGTAGATACCCTATACATAACATTCAATTAACCGGAATAACAGATGTCTTTCTTTTGTATTTTATCTATTTTCTATTCATCGGGGTTTAAGGTAACTAACTACCTGAGGATTTCAGATCGTTTCACGACTGATGTAACAAGCTATTGATAACCGATGTTCAATTTCCTGCCCATATTTTGAATTTGTAATAAATTACATAGGCACACATTTGGACGACACGGAAACGTATTAACGAACGCCATTACTTTCACTTGTATATCAAACGTAAATTGAATACTAAATACTTCAGGGGAAAAAAAATGCGGTTTTTAAGTTTAACGTAGAAGAACAGGAGAGCTACGCGTTTCAATGTCATCCGCATTTTTCGTCGCTGATAACTTTGAAGTCAATTAATATGCAACCGTCGCGTTGGATATGTTGAAATCGAAATTACTTTTCAAATTTATCGTTATTTAATTTTTATGGTGGCAGCGGAATAACAACTTTTCTTGAAACTCGTCTTAAATCTCATCTCAAACTCATCGATGGAGCTAAGTTTTTAACTAAGCCTTTTAGTGAAGAGTTTTCACTTTAGTGGCTTGTTGTTGTTGTTTTAAGTGGAGGAAGCTACGCCGCACACAGCACTCAGACAATGATTGCCCATTGCACTCAAGTACCCCAGTTTCTAGTCGGACTATTTCGTCTTCCTCAGGAATTTCAAGAGGTCAGGTAGGAAACGAGAACGGAGTTCTTCCATCCTCATAACATCGACGCCGTATACGGGCACTCTCGCAAAAGAGTAAACTGGACATTCGAGAAGGAAATGTTTCGTTGTATCGTCGCTCTCACCGTAGGCAGCACACAAGAGGTGATTCTCAATCTGACCATGTGTAGGCCACAAGAGTTATGCCCTGTTGGGAAGAAAAGAAGCGGTTCGTCCACTCAACAAGGTTTCTGGTCTGCCGTATTCCCGGCAGAAGCCGCCATCTCTCAATGTGTGATTTACTCACCCACTCAGCAATGGCAGCCCTAACAGAGACAACAGGTACACCGAAGCCTGGTTCTTGTCCAACCATGGCTCCGATTCAGCCTTTGCTAATGCATCCGCTATTTCATTGCTATTTACATCCTGGTGACCCGGAACCTATATGAGCTTTAAGTCATTGAATCTGCCAACAAACTTCAACCGTTCTTTACACTCACGTACCATCGTCGAAAAGACGATTGGATTATCTAGGGATTGTAGAGCGGCCTGACTGTCGCTGCAAATACATATCATCCTGCCTCTCCATCTTCCCTCTATAATCCATTCTACTGCCTTAAGGATCGCATATACTTCAGCTTGAAATACCGAAGAATGTTTTCCTAGGGTGAAAGAGCACCTGAGATCTTCAGTCTGTGTCCAGTGGCTTAGAACTGCTTTGATGATAGCCGAGTAGTGTCTCCTCTAGTCGGATATTACGTACAGTGAGTGGTCTTTACTGACAACATTCAGCTTAATAAAACTCCACTACTGAAACGGTTAGGGCGATATCTCACCGGGATGCCAGGCTACGTCGCCAGCAACGTGGCCACACAGAATGTTTGACGCGGCAACTTCGCCAACCAATGGCCAAGTTAGATACCCGTCATACAATAACATACATTTTGTGTGGCCACGCTGGCTGGCGACGTAGCCTGGCATCCAGGTGAAATATGGGCCTTACACTTAAGGTAAAATTATAGTGAAGACGATACGTGCGTTGCCACAATCACATTGCGCACACCATGCCACGACACCAGTTTTAGTAAGAGCGTTGAATCGCTCGCCACAACTGTCAAATAGTTTTCAAAAATACAAAAAAAATTGTTTGACGTCGGCGAGTGCATAAACTTTTTTTTGAGAATAGACACTCATTCGCGATATTTAATAAGAGGGTAGGGACCTCAGGTATCTTTCCGTGTATTTTTTATGGGAGGCAAATGATCCATTATCTCAACAATGGCTAGCCCGATATCAACAAAATTTTGCATACACATATTTAAGCTTGTAGTTAGTAGTAAAGTAGTAGTAGTAGTAGTAAAAACGAATTATACTTTCTACAGACCGTTTTTAATTTTTAAACATTGCTTTACGAACAAGTAGTCATATGTAAGGAAAGTATAATTTGGCCTCTCCAGTAAATTTGATTTAAACCTAATATATCAAGAAATCTTCCCTTAAAAAGTTGCCGACTATATCCCAGTAAAATTAATTCGAAATCAAAGCAGACCTAAGAGATATTACGAAATTCGTAAAAATGAATACCAGTTTTGCCGTTTTCTATCCTAAGCGGGTCTCTGAATTCCAAGATCGCTTTTCAAATAATACTTGATATTTATATTATATAAGAATGGATTTTCATCAAAAACTAGTTCGAGAAAAAGGGTTTGGTATTTATTAGATCTGTCAAGTAATCGAATTATTGCAATTCTACTTCTGTGGGTTATTTATAAAGAGTGTTCCAAGATTCGCGCAAGAACATAGAAAAGGTTTTTCAAATTCAATATTCAAACTCTAAGGGGGTGTACGTTTTCACGAATTCCGTCATATTTCTTAGGTTCTTCAAAATTATTTAATATTTAATACAGCGGATACCGCTTATTGTAATCCCGGATGTTATAATCCGGATTTTGTTATCAAAACAGTTGGGTTCCATTCTCCACAAACCTTAATTTATCGTTCGTCTATTGTTATAAACCGGCTAATGTTATTGCTTTTGGCTGGTCTCAAAGTGATTACAATAAGCGAAAAAAAAAGAAGAAATAAGCGAAATATATGTCAACAGTTTGGAAAGCCAGAAGTGCTTACGCCAATCGTGGTTAAAGTTGAAATGTAAAATAGTGAATTACACTGTCGTTCTTTTCCACAAGTTAAGTTATAGAATATTGTTGTAACTTGGTACTTAATCAAAAGTATAAAGGAACTCAAAAGGAGTTCAATAACGATTTTTATGAAAAAATTTATTTCGGCATCTTTTTGCAATTCAGGGACGATGTGTACGATCTAATTAATACCCTTTATCTATCTTTACTACAAAAATAGTAACAATTACTTTAAATTGTAATAATTTTGTGAAACAATTTTCTATCACGAATCGAAGAAATGTTTTCTAATGATGCAATTATTTAGTATTATATATGAATAATATAAAAAATGAATCACTGATTGATTACATTTTTATTTTCTACAGAATAAAAATTGGTTCAAGGTTCGAAATATAATCGATTTACTTTAAAGTAAATCCCATTACTACACAATACAATCATTCACGAATTTAATTCCGCACCAGATCCAAATACAAACTCTGAAAACATATTGAATTTCTTCACGCTTGCAACACAGCAACAGCAAAGATACGCCAAGGCGGATAGCAGATTCTATTATTACATAATATTTATCTTTTATGATTTTTTTTCTTAACTGACATAAGAATTGAAATATGAATATGGCTAAAATGAAAAGACGGAATAAGATCGGACAGGCTATAGCAATTGTAAATAAAAAAAAAAAAACGATGGTATTAAAACGGCACAAGTAGAATATCGAAGAAGCCGAAACTCTGTTGATGATATTTTTCTGATGATGGTAGCGGTAAGATCTGGTTGTTGGAAGTTATGTAATTTCCTATTTCCACCAACTTCCATTTGAAAAAAAAAACAAAAACAAAATATATTCATGTGTATTGATACGTCCGTATGTTTCTCATTAGTGTCTAAAATACATAAACAATTTCGAAATGTTTCTAGATAACCATTTCATATTGTACTTGTCTATAATATCAATAAAGAAAAAGAAAAAGTTTAAAACGATAAGCAACCATCACCTGATTGTGATTAATTAGCATGGGATTTTTTTTTAATCATTCAATTAAAATTATAAAAAAAAAATTTAGGTTTCACCGGAACTAGAGGCGTTTGTATTTTCGTTTAATCAAGGCAATGATAAGACAACAACGAGATATATGAAGAGTATTTAAATAAAATAGTTATTTTTTGGATCTGCAACCATACAAGAGACAAACACCTGCACAAGTGAAATCATGCCTCCTGATGAGTAAAAAGTGATATCGTCATGAGAAACAGCTATTTTTTGGATGAAGTCATACTTTAAGAAGTGGCTTCTTTACCGAAACTTCAGTTTTACCGTTCCCAATCAAAAGATAGATGCTGCTGGGTTGAGAGAGGTGAACTGTAGCACTGTGCCACAGCCCATCACGAGATATCACTATAAATCCATTGTGGTGCACTCGCATTATAAGTTATTGATTACAAATATTGCTCTTCTCTATGAAGAGATGTTCTTCATAAAGGTATTATCGGAACTTCCGCAATATCGGTTAAGAATATTTTTCCCAAGTTTCGATAATTAGTCCATCAGTGTTACTTTTACATTCTTGTCACCATAGCGATACAAGTTCGTCAGGTCTTTTAAAAGGACAATGTCCCATTAGGACCGTATGAGTTGTCTACATATTGCCTGTCCACTGCCAAGGCGAACCTTGAGTTCCTCCTATCTAGAGATTTACCGATGCCTAGCTTGCTGTTCACATACACGCAATTCTACTTATGGTGAACTCGATATCCAAAGCATGGCACCACACCAGTGAGCAGTAACCCGTACATAAGAACAGGTCTTACTACCGTGATATTTGACCAATGGACTAACTATCTTCAAGTTTAAACCCTCGGATTTAACAACCCTTCGATGTCAATTTTAATACTGGCCTCAATCGTAAATTTCCTGTTAGATTCCTAAGAAACGAAAGCGGTATTCAGGCACGTATGCTTGAATTTTCGGTCCTTTTTTGTCGTGAAGAGATTACAGTCGGGTTTATCCGGTTTCATGTTAAGACCGCAGTTACAATTGGAAGATAATCGAGTGTCGCTATAAGCATTCAGCTAAGCTTGACTTACTCCTCAGCGAAGCTGGATTAAATGTACCCTATCCTTTGGCCAGTGGTATATAAAACATTGTACAAAACTTGATGAAATCAATTGAGAGTTTTAAATGGTATGGCAAAAGAAAGGCATATAAATTTGAATGCACCTCTCTCTCTAGGTTGATATACTAGTGTCAGTTTTTTGTATGGTAAGTCCATTTTGTACCGAGTGTCAGGCACAACAGGATTTTGAGCAATACATGAAAACATATTTAACCCATTTTTTTCTTCTTGTATATATCAAAAAATTCAGAAATCTATAGATAAGCAGCCTATAAATGCGAAAACAAAATTTGATATATACTCAGGTCTTATACTATGGTCAGACTACGAGATTAACACGTTTAAATCGAGTTAAACGCATCGAAAACACTTCCCGAAGGCGTTTACGAAAACACGTAGCTACAATACGTTTAACCGAAAACATGTATTGCGGAAATCAAAGTAAGTTTTGGAAGAAACTATTTAATTCTGTAGAAACTCAATTTTGTGCTTGCTTATGCAGTCGCTGCCATTAGCTAATAAATTCATAAATTCACTTTTCATTACTGCTGCACAAAAACATTTATTTCAAACAATTTAGAAAGTATAAATTGTCGGAACAAATCACGTCAAGCCGCCATGCAACAAAATAAAACGAGTTGTCTAGTCTGAATACTACTTTCTTAACACGTTTATTTTGCCTACTTAAACGCGTTTAAAACGCATAGACTGTACAGGGTATTAGAGATAGTGTGGAGTTCGTAAAAGCATAAAAGAACGAATCCTTTTCCTTTTCACCTCTTTAGGGGTTGAATATCCAAAAATTAGTAGCGCATAAATAGAAGTGAGTCTGATATTGCTAAATTTGTGAAAACAAACTCTCCTTTTATCCACTTTGGGGTTGAATATCGAAAAAATTTTAGAAGGGAAACTCATTTATATATCTCGTTCGTCCTAACAGATATTACGGAATTCGTGAAAACAAATTTTACTCCCTTTCAATCCCTTGAAGGGTTGGATAATAAAAAATTAATAAATACGGCTAATGCTGAGAGCCCGTACCAAAATTTAACTCTTGATCAGTGTATCCAGAATTTCTTAACGAGACTTTTTGGGCTATACTCAAGAGCAAGGATAATCAAAATTTTTTGTTTCTACTACTCGTGTTCAAATGAAAAAAACATGGCTTAAATTCACATTCGTATCTCTAGCTTTATTTAGCGAGAAATAAGCGCGACCAGTTATTTCAAGGACTTTTCTATGATAGAGTGGAATGATTTAATTTAGCCTTACAAATTCGATCAAACAACCAAATTATAAATTTGATTCTCCCAATTAAACGTGTTTTCGTACAGACGAATGGACAGCAACAGCTGAATTTCGTTTTTTGATAATCACCGAACAAAATATAACCTTTATTCGTCCGTAGCTACGGTCGAAGCGTTACAAACTTTTTTGGTACTAAGTTAAACTTTATGTCTATAAGATTTCATCTAGAGTATAATTAAATGCATAACGCTGAATATGAAGAAGAAAAAAATCCGAGTTAATGGAAATATAATAATGAAAAGGTTTTCTAGAAACGAGTTAAAGTCGACGATCACTGGTGCAATAGTTCATATAGCTTTCTCGATAGTGAAATACACTCTCGAAAATGCTATCGTGAAAGTGCAGCAACTATCACAACGGCCTATAGACTAGAACAAAACTTACAAGTAAAATTTGCATTGCATTTCTCTTGAATAAAAAATCAAAGCTTACCTTTGGTAGTTCACGTTTTCGCTTAAATAGCAATCCATCGTTTTCAATATAATCGGGCACCTCCTTGCGATCCTTAAAATTGAATACCATCGTATTATTTAGCGTTGCTGGTTGCGGCTGTTGTTGCGACTTCTTTTTCGTAAATTGCCATTTGGTTTCGTTTGCTTCCAAACTGGCCTGTTCGTTTTTCTTTGCGTTTATTAAGTTCTTTTCGATTTCGCGTGACGTTAAAGCCGGACGTTGTTGATCGTCAACAGCCTGAAGACACGGAATCTTACTACTATTGTTACTACTATTATTAGTGCTAAAATTATTGGTGTTATTTGAAGATTGTTGACTTAAATTCGATATGACTAAATTATCACGAGTCTTTGCGGTTAATTCATCAACGGCTGATGTATAATCGGGTGGTGGAACTGCAGCAGCAGCGGCAACACCAGCAGCTAAAATAGAGGCAGTCAACTTCAATTTTTCGGCTTTCTGAAGGAGTTTCGGTTCGGCGAGCAAGGGTCGAATGACACCGACATGTTTCGAAGTTATCGTCGTGGATACTTGAGTTTGATCTGCGAGTACTGCTGTTGTTGTGGTTGTTGTCGAATTGTTACCATTAACCGTGCTCGATGCTAACGGTAGTTTATTAGTTGCTTTATTATTAAAACTGAACAATTGAGTAGTTCCAGCTTTCGAAATATTTTCGAGGGCTAATTTTGAAACTCGTTTTGTAAGTGATTCGCCGTCCAATGAATCATCCGATTCGGATGATTTTCGTTGAACACTATTTGGCGAGACCGGTGCTTCAATTATCATTCGTTCAATTTGCTTAGCTAGTTGCGTTACAGGTGAATCGACGACATTATTCGATGGCGAGTCGAATATTTTTCGCGGAATTATGTCCGGTGTACGCGGACTTTGACCATCGTACGGGCTATTACGAATTGCTGTATTATCATTTTTGACAGTATGACGGAATGTTAGATCGGTACGGATACTTGGTATTGGCGGCGATGGACTTTGTACTGCTGACGGTGGTGATTGCTTTTCGTTGGCATCGTTCATCATTGCCTCGGCAGTGGCGAATTTTTTTGGTGAATTTGATATCGGGCTAGCTGGATGCGTTTTTTTATTGTTGCTTATAACGGTCTGCTGTTGGTTGTTAATCTTCTTAGCGGCCATAATATCTAAACTTGCTGGTTTTCGGAAATTCTTCTTCGGGCTTAATGGCGGCTTGGGATATATTATCGGAGGTTTTTCCTGCGATATAATTGACTTATAGTTTGCAACCTTAGCCGCAACTTCACCGCTAAAATTGTTACGCGAGAGACCACGTCCGCGACGATTAGCGGTCGCCTCGAATATTTTCAGCGTTTGCTTAACGACATCTGGCGGTGGTCGTTCGGTATCGTCCATAAACGAGGACAAACGTTTCGGTGGTTTTTCGTTCAAGGAATTTCGTTCCCGGGCACATGTGATCTTATCCTCGATCGAAACATCGGCTGCGGAACCGATCGACGATATGTCCGGTTTGACTTCATCGATTCGCTCATAACGCATTTGAACGATTCCATTTCCGTTGGACGTGGTTGTTTCGGAGTCCCAAGATTTGTCACATACCAACAAGGCTTCGACCGATCTTGCCCGTTTCAGTGAATCATTTCCGCGTTTTACATGACGCGATCGCTGCTTATCGGAAATTTTTAAATTTTTCTGGAAAGTAGCGACAAATTCGTCTGGCGATTTCGTCAAATCCGAATCTGGTCTGGGTGTAGTTGAACTGTGATCAGCAGTGCAACTACTGTTACTTCCACGATCATCGTCGTCCAGTAAGTTGTTCAAACTTGTAGCCCTCCTGAGATTATCCAAATTAGGTCTTTGCTTACCGGCTGATTGCCGGAGCGCTAAACTCAAGTAACGGCAACGAAGTTTGGAAACAATTCCTGGACCGTACTGTAATTCTTCCGAAGGATCGAAATCGAACGCATCATTGCCTCCATCACTGAGCTCTTGGGCCGCGACCATTTTCTTATTACCACTATTCGCGTTTGGCGATTCACTTTTCACATTAGCTCCTGTATTAACTACAGGCTTAGCACAACTATTCTTGTATTTAATCAATTTATTATTCGTTTTATTCACTGTTGGATTTTTAATGAACGACGTACCCGTCGCGATAGCACATGATTCCGATGGCTCACTACTACAACGTTCAACATCGAGTCTGGAATGTAACTGAAACTGTTGGCCGACGATGGAATCAGGTTGCTGGAGCTGGCTATGTCGGAACAACGATTGCTGATTTTGTTGTTGCGATGTTGTCAAACAAGTTCCACTGGTTGTTCCACCACCATTGCAATCGTTGTTGCTGCTGGTGGTGCTGATAAGTCCATCGTTGCCAGTAAATGAGTTGAGGTTTGATGTGCCAATGGCACCAACAGTCTTTGGTTTCCCATTGAAGAGGGTCGCGGGACTAGAATTGACTACGCATGCCAGCTGTGGTGGTTGCTCTTGCTGAAGCTGGCCACTGCTTCCATTAGCCGGCGTATAATGACCCGAAGAGCTTGCACTGCCGCTTGGCTGAATAATGTCCGGTTGTGTTCTAGCATTTACACCCGAATGGCTAGTGTTGGTAGTGCTGTTGTTATTAGAACTGCTGTCGTTACAGGCATTTTTTGCCATAGATATAACAGGTGACGTCGCCAACGATGGATTTGTTGCTGTAAATAGACGAGAAAAAAAAAACATGAATAACCGGAATAAGTAACGATCGAGTTAAATTAATTAGGGAAATGCATCGTTTGCATGTTAATTTACAATTGGACGCATAGAAGTCTTATAATGCACATCAAGAGATTTGTAAAAAGTGAGATTAAACATTTTAATGGAAGGAAGCGGCCAGTCAAAGAACTTTGCCGACAATTTTCGGATGATAAGATTTTAAAACTACTCTTAAACTTTCGTTAAGGAACGAATTAAGCTAGCCAAGAAATTAAGTTGTTCAAGAGGAAAAACAATAGGCTTAAGATGAACGGTGAAAATTTTGCAAAACTGCCTTCCAAACATGTTTTCAAGCGCCGACTTTCTTTGGAATGATTTTATTTACGAAAAATGTTTCGCACTTTAATGCGGTCAATTATAGTTCAAGACTTCAAGAATGGCAATTGTTTGAAAGTGAGCTAAGATTATTACTTTTTTGAAACATGTTCTGAATTTTCGTTGTTTCTTTGTGGCTATGAGCACTTAATGAAAAAGAAGAGATTATTGCATCGTCATTGAGCTGGCTTACCGCTCATGAATGAATGATATTCGACCGAAACACCATTCAATTTTTTTTTTGCCCTATCTTTTCAAGGTCCTATTGCCGAAAACGGAAACGATTTTCGGGAGCAGTAACGTAAAAAAAATTAATTATAAGACGAGCATTTGATATTGTAGAATCTATCCTTTTTATTTTATGTTGTGTGATCGATGTTGAAAAAATTCAAAATCTGTTCGTCCGTCCGTCGTCCGAACGCACAGAAACGTATTGATCTAGGAAGTTGAAATTTGAACATATAGGTAGTACCTACATACATTCTTTTAATAGAATTTGTACGGCTCAAGTCGCAAGTTACTCGTATCAAATATTTTACAAAAAATTCAGTAAAAATTTTTTCCGTTAAAATAAACCTTGTGTACCGCAAATAAAGTACTGTGTCAAGCGAAAATTTGAAGATTACCGTATTTGTTTAAGTTTTTGTTTTTTTCCGTCGTCAGTGGAGTTTCTGGTGTGAAACCCCAACACGATTTCCCCGACTGTTGATTAATCGCTGTCCCGGAGGACATGACAGTTGGAAAACCTTCATTGGATGGGCCAGTTTTTTATAAGACTGTGTTGGACTGGATCCAAAGGAGCTGTTTAGTCACCGGATGGCATTGACTCGTCAGAGGCTGTAGCATGCCTAAACCCGAAACACCCTTACAGCTAACAGGTGGCATTGCTGAGGATTGTTCTATATAGTGATATCAAAACCTATTTTATAATCTGCGAATTATATTGGAACGAAATCCTTGCTATCACATTCTTACGCTAAAGGTACGTGGCACTGAAGATCACCCAATATTTCAACCAATTTGATGGAATTTTTGGTTGTTCGCTAGGATATTTACCTAGGATCATATTATCCACCCTATTGTGTGAGTAGGAAAGAAGGTAGATATATTAGGAACGTAGACAAGGATTAAAATTTTAAAGGGATGAGGGTGGTGTGGGAGATAAGAAAAACTTTGGATTAGAAGATCTTTCGAACCAATTATACCCGAAAGATAATATTTGGTTTGTTTATTTAAGTGGAGACAAATGGAGTCTGCTAAATATAAAATTTTTGAGGAGAGAGGTTGAGATCGGAAGTGGGTTTTCAATAAATAAAAAAACCCTTAGTTTGGAGGCATTTTGGTAAAAATATTTGATGTGAAAAGTCGGATACATGGGAGTGCCTCTTCGCATCTCAGGAACGAGCGTTGAAACTTGAAACGTATATGTAGATGTACTACAGTAGTAATTAGATATGGGTCGTTCACCAGTGAAGTGTTCCAAAAGAACACTTCATTGAATTGGATGAGTGAAGTAAGTCACTCTTTTTGGTGAACTGCAGTTCCATTGGACACGTGACAAAAAAATTTTACCGACCTTGTTTTAGTCATCATCTTCGAGATACTTTTTTTTTGCTCATCATTTTCTAGATCTATAGATATTTTTTCTCTCATCGTCTTCTCTCCTCAAGTCGAATGAACTAAAATAACTGACAAGTTCGTGAGCGAACAAAAGAATGAAGAGTTTCGGAGCTACTTCACTGAACTCGTTCCTTAAAGTGAGTCACTCGGAGTGAATTACTTCACTGAAAGAAACTGCTTTGCCCATCTCTAGTAGTAATTAAAGAAAAAAAATACAAATCGATAATAAGATACGCAATAAGGAAAATAAATAGTCCGTGCAAAGGTTTTTTTTTTAACATTTTCACGAATTTTGTTATATCTTTTGGGTCTGTCGAGATATCGAATTAATTTTACTTTTCCGAGCTCCTTATACAAGCAAATAACGGTTCTTACGATTTTCTCATATTCAGTCACTAAGAGAGTGTTGTGTGATTGTGTACCTTTTTACGAATTCCGACATATTTCTTATTCCTAATTAGAAATCGAGTTGCAAGCGCAAAAAAAATAATTTGAAAATTTTCCAATATGCAACCCCCAAGGTAGTTACTCCAAGTTTTAACGAATTCCGTCATTATAATTTAGGTCTAATGAAATATCGGTTTCCCTTTTACTTCAAGGCTTGATATATAATACCGTTCTTACGAATTCTGACATATTTCTTTGGTCGGATGTGATATTGACTTGTTTTTTACTTTAACAGGATAAGACTTAATATATCCAATCCTTACCGTTTCTACTTGGTAGAAGCTTTGTTGAGGACTATACAGATTTTCCTGCACAAATTGCTGGAAGGGCTGTAACATGGTTGGTATACTCACAGATGTGTTCATAATTTTGCAAACCACATTTCTATGACGTTGATGTTATGAAGCGGGAAGAGCTTCATTCTTTTCTCCTACGTTTTGTACGGTGAATGAAAACGTTTGAGAAGGACATATGGACTACAATAGACAGTGTAGTCTGTGTATTAAAGATGAGCGGCTGACCAATATGTCTTTCTTCACGTGAACAACTTCATATCGTACGTTTCTTTTAAATCTACAAAAATCGTGTGCACGTCAATGCAAAACTCCCAGTACTTTTTGACCAGTTGCCTCGTTGACTGAACAAATTTAATGAGTTATTGATCGTGCGATCCTAAAACTTCTATGGTATTCTATAATTTTGTATAGACGAGCTATGGAATTTAATTGAACGGTGTGGTACATGGGATACTACCGTGGATGTCTGGAAACACCAATCGGATTTGTTCGACCAGACTAGAGAGAAACGGGTGACAGCCAATGTTGTGTCAGTGGTTAAGGGTTTCTCTTCGACCTCACCATCAAACAAACAATCTGCACATTCTAGACTTATTACTTATGATCAAATTTCGTGGTATTCGATAATTTCAATGTAAATAATTTTTTCGATGTGCACAAAATGACACCGAAATGACATCACTTATTCAAACTTTCTACTATATATTTAGATCGTAAAAATATTTTCATGTTTTCAATAGATTTTTCTGTTGGGAACAAACTTGAGTTAAATAGCTAAAATATGTTAATAAACGTGAATGTGACCAAACACTAATACTTTTAGCTGGGATATGGTAAATTGAAAGATTTAAATTGATTAGCGCCAGTAAAATGATGAATGCAGTTGAAATGATTATATCTTTTCCAAAAGCAGCTGCATTTCCCATATAATAAAATATAGAAAACGTTTACAATGTACTGTGTTCGAAATAACAAAGGCGGTTTATTATAAGTATTCGTAACTTATCAGATTCACATAGAAAGTTTCTAATAATTTTTAATGTAAATATCAAAATCCATTTAAAATAGATAAATATTTTTTTTTTTATGTATCTATGAGTGTGTTATGTACTCGTCTACAACAGTATGAAAAAATATTCATTGATTGTATCTTATCGAATAACATTTTCTTTTTGCTGATAAGATTTCCTCATGACTGTATATTCAAATCGAGATAAGGCTTATCTATGGTGGTTTTTTCTCTACATTCGAAAAAAACTTCTCCGTAAATAAAGTATAGGTAGGTCATTTTAACATTCCTATCGTATTTAAGAATAGTTTTATTTTTACGATGATGATAGGCCAATGGAAATGTAATTTAAACAAAACAAATCTATTGTTTATTGGTCACATTTCATTTTAGAAAAACATATATTCTTTCGTTTCGTTTCGTTCCATCAATTTAAAAAATTGACAGTCTGGGCGCAACTTTATTACTTTTGTGAGGAGAAGTTCGAAAAGAGTTTAACGATAAAATGCAGTACAGGTTACTATGCGACTGACTACTTAAAGAAATTCAATATATCATTAGACCTAAGAGATATGTCAGAATTCGTAAAAAGATGCGCAATCATTCCCTTAGGGGTTGAATATCGGAAAGTCATGAAATTAATTTTTAAACGATTATTTATAAAGCCCAACAACAAATCTGAAACCGATTTTTAGCTGATTATAAAAAAGTAATTTCATATTTCATTAGACCAAAGAGATATGTCACGATTCTTGAAAACATATAGATATAAAATCCAAAATTGTCTGTTCATAAAGTGCGCCCAAAATGTGACCATTTCTTAATGGGTTTCATCCAATCAACTCTCAAATTTTGAACTTAATAAGTCTTTAGGGTTCAAAAGGTCCTTTTTTATTTCTTTTTTGA
Organism: Beris chalybata; assembly: GCA_949128065.1. NCBI lineage: Eukaryota > Metazoa > Arthropoda > Insecta > Diptera > Stratiomyidae > Beris > Beris chalybata. The sequence goes on along the minus strand of OX421896.1, from coordinate 31,138,470 downwards.
GGTCTACCTGACCTGAGAAATGAAAATACAAAATTCGAGGACAGCAATTTTTCGGGTTAATCTCAAAACTTTATTAAAAAAATTAAAATTTCACAGTAGAATGCTTTTCTAAAACCACCACAATTATACTGGAAATTAAATTTCATTCATGGTCGTATAAAAATCACAAAAACTGTACATGGAATAGTAAAATTAAAAATAATAAAACGAGTTATTGTTGTTAGAATACCACAAATCATTAGATGTCAATTTATTAAGAGGGAAGTGAATTAAGATAAACATATGGAGACACTCCACTATGAAAATAAATAACAAAATAAATTTAAATAACAGCAAAATAAATGATTGAGTCATACTAAATTTTAGCATATTAGAACTTCAGAGAATGGACTAGGTACCAATGTATGTAACTCTATTGTCTGGTAACGTTTACATCACCATAGGCATTTGTGGTTTATGCACAGATATTTAACCCACCTCTGGAGGTAATCATAATAAGGAAAATGAGAGGAAGAGGAACGTTTGGATATGTGATCTATAGACCGAATACGATACGATTAACCCTGAACAAAATCTTTCCTTCTCGGTACCAACGTTACTGTTATAGTTAGCTATTCTGAAACAATTATTGTTAGATTAAATAAAAATAGCGTATGAAAATATTACGAAAATGATTTTTATACGTTTGAATGTAAAAGAAAAATCACGTGTAGGTGGAACAAATTCGATATCTGATCAGACCTAAAGAATATTGGGAAATTCGTTAAAACCGTATAGGGACTCCGTTTTACTTTTGGGGCTTAAATTGAAATCCCGAAATCCACTTTAAGATGATTGCAGCACGTTGAAGTACAAACTAATTTGATATCTCATTAGACTGAAAAGATATGACAGAATTCGTGAAGACCTAAGAAATATTGTGAAATTCGTTAAAACCGTATAGGGACTCCGTTTTAATCTTGGGGCCTTATTTGCAAAATACCGAAATCCACTTTAAGATGATTGCAGCACGTTGAAGTACAAACTAATTCAATATCTCAACAAACTTTCGCTGACATGCTAACATCAGCAGCTCTTTCCACGGATGTGTCGTCAAGTTTTTCCTTAATTCAATTGACGCTGGGCTTCTTTCGTAAACCTACACAACAACGGTTCGAGTACCTTCTATACAAAGATCCTTAAAATATATCCCTGCTATAATCAAAGAGCTGGAAGAACTTGCTAAGCTCTAAAGATAAAACTGACTAATATTTAGTAGGTATATGGTCAAAAGAAAGGTTGCATGTATTAATGAGTCAAATCACTTCTGCCTGTGCATATTAGCTTCAGGACATGATACCATTGTAATACCATGGATACACTGCTTGTATACAAATTACTTTATGGAAATCATGATATGCGATACAAGATAGCATGATACACAGCCCATACATGTTATACTTTGACATTTAGCAAAGACAAAATTTCAAGAGTCTATCTATCGTAGCTTCGACTGCTAGCTCTTTTGAAGAAATGTACAAAGTTGACCGACCATCACATCATACACAAATAGTAAAACATTCATTCATGTCATTCTTTCAAATTTCAGTTGATTTTAGTAACAGATGTCGCTGACGGCAGTTAAAAGAAGATAAATATCAGTTAAAATAATCGCATTTATATACAAGGAGACAAGTTGGATATTACATTGATATCAGCTCGTAGACGTACTATATGCACATTATTGGGTGATACACTGGTGATATTGCCGATATTATGATTTGTATACAAGCAGTGTATCCATGGAATAATCCGAAATGTATCATTTGATGATTTACCTTTTTATAAAAAAGAATACATAAAGTAAAAAATAGAGAACCGACTTTTCATTCAGTATTTTTCTAAAGTTGATAAACGTGATCAGTTGTTTTGAAATAAAACCATCTCCGCTTCAATGCACTTTTGATAAAGTCCTAATACATCAGACTTGAACTATAATCGGTTGCCTACTCTATTTAAAATCTTCCAGTTTACAGACTTCATAAACAATTCTGATTTAAGTCAACCTGACATACCTGGCCACGTAAAACGTTATGCTGAGAAGAAAACCCCTTCGCAATTCACCTCTTGATGAACACCACTAGGTTATATTAAGTTCTATCGCAAAATACGCGCGACCTTAACAACAAAAGTGAATATATTTCATGGTTTTCATTTCATTGTTTCTTTATGTATATTTTATTATTATGCAGCATATATTTCACGTCACTATCTTTAATGAAGAATATATACACCAAAAACTTTCATCAATTTGCAAATTTAAGAAAGTGAAAACAATAACACAACAAAAGTTGCATTTCATGCATTTTTTAAAAATTGATGAAAGGACTGACTAAAAGTAAATACCTTCTTTGTTATATTGTTATTAGTTGCGTATGTTGCTACCATATAAGTTGAAAGAAAAAAATATTTAAAGGTAATCTCTGGATTATAAACTTTCAAAATTAAAAACTGCATCTAATTTAGATTTAGTTAATATGTAGTTACTATACTTATTGATCGCCATCAGCAGTGAGCGAGTAAAAGGAGTGGGTGGAATATAAAAAAAAGTATTACCATTGATCCGAATTCAATTGGCACTCAACGCACCAATTCCTCGCGTTATTCAAGCAAATTATTACACTGTTGGTAAAACTGTTGTATCGCTTTCGTAGTAGAAGAGCTACTACAAACCCTGCTGCGCTTAAGTACTGCATGTGTTGATACAAGGGATTTTCATTTAGAGGTGTGTGTGAAACATATGGGAAGTGTGAAGAAAATGCGTGAAGTCTCTGTAAACTTCGATATCATTGGCATGTTGTATGGGTTGCCAAGATATGCATGTAACAATATGCATTTTCAGTAGTTGTTATTGATACTAAACATACATGAATATATGTTTGGTTCATAATGAACTAAGGATTTGATTTGTTTCAGTGCATTTTACTATTTAGATAGAGCAAATCAGCCGGAAGCAGTGAATTGAATAATACCTACAACACAGATGGTTGTCCGGATATATCTAGGTGCCACTTTTAAGATTAGAATTCGATCAAAAATTAAGGATATAGGTATGTAACCGAAAACCTGTTCCAAAGCCTTTTGAGAAGGTATTGATTTGTTATTATTTTGGACAACAAACAAAAGGGGTCCTGACAAGGATATCTATTCAAGACTCTTGATTTTATGGTTAACACTAAGACACAACCTTAAACGATTATATAAAGCTATATGCAAAGTTAAAAAAAAAAAAAATTATAACGAGAAAGTGGAGCACACTTTACATTCCTTTAAATTTATCACATTGAACTTTGCATAATATCTCCACCCTCGAAAAAAAAACCTAATGCAATTGTTACCAAGCAAGTGATCAATTTACTAATCACTTGCGAAGTGGGTTTTGTAAGCCCACATAAATCTATTGTACGATATCTTTATTAAGCTCGGCTTTTTTTTATTAGATTTCATTCAATTCTGTTACGAATGTTGACATTCACTTATTTGGGTAGAGTACATACACTAGAGAAATTACCCTTCGAAATGGATGTACTTTGTGTATTCAATGCATTGTAATAGTAATCTGCAGCAATTTCATAACTTTTGGTGACTGACTATACAATGTTTCTTTAGTACCAGCTTTTTGTATGAAATTGGCATCAAGTTACATAAACTCATATTCACCTAATGGTGGATAATACCAAGTGGGACTTGTGTCTATTGTCGATTTTATTTTTAAAATGAATTGTTACGGTAATTGTAAACAATTTTCCAATTGACATGTGTGAAATAAATTCATAAAATGGCATGGTACTGTTATATACTATGTAATGTAATACCATTACCATGCAGCAAATACATATGTTGTGCTAATTTATGACGTCGGTGTCATCTTTATTGAACACAAGCTGAGCCCGCAGTGTTTCGTGATTAGGGATTATTGGGATTTAAGTCAGAATATTTCCATTCACGCAATTCACGTACTTTCCTTTTAGTCTTAGTTCACAACTCCATACGCCACTCCAAATTAAAAATTTCAAAAATAAGCATTTCAAAAAGTAGCATAGTATAGTAACGTGCACTGCATCTCTGCATTAAACGAGTTATATGCTTGTACCCAAAAATATTGTTGCGCTCAGACTGTTGGTAGATTTTTTATTTTTTCAATTTCAATGAACAACATAATTAAATACGCTCCAACTATTTAGGGTTTAAATATCAAATAATTCTGAAACCGTTTTTCAAGCAAAGAAAGTCTGTTAAAGTAAAAACCATTTGATATCTCATCAGACCTAAGAAATATGTCGGAATTCGTAAAACACAACCACTTTAGCCACTTACGAGTTGAGAATCCTGAAATTAATACTTAGCCGATTAAATATATTTATATAAAAACCATAGAAATAAAAGCAAATTATATTTCACATTAGACCTAAAGGATTTGTCGAAATTCGTGAAAACTTACAACCAGCCTACACTCCCTTCGAGGTAGAATAATGAAATATTCGAAAATTTAATTGCAGACGATTATATACAAAGATCATAAAAATAAAAGTAAATACGATATCTCATTAGACTTAAGAAAAATTACGGAATTCGAAAAATCAGACGCTTATGTGAAGAACGAACAGAGTAAAATTAATTCGATATTTCGATAAGCTGAAGACATATGACGAAATTCATGCAAATGTATAAGGTAAATGTACCACTAATGGGACACTTAAGGACTTAATTCAACTTTTCTCAGTTTTGAAAAAAGATGGACACACGATTTTTTTTTAAACGCAGACCCTAACCTTGCTTGAAAATAATCACTGGTTATATTTGATGTAAAAAGTTATCTTATAATTAAAATAAACTATTTATTTTACTTACTCAGTGTGCCTATATTGGGACACCTTTTAGCATGGTATGGTGTGCCTTAATTGGGACGCTCATCAATTATTAACATTCCCATGTCATGTCATGGAGGATTACAAAACAAGGAAGATACTTCAAATAGAGTAGTAGATTTAGTAGATTAATACGTACAAATTGTTTGTAAAGTTACATATTTTATTTTTATTTAGTATTTTTTTTTTTTTTTTTGTAAAACTATATTAGAAGCTGTCTATTTTGTTGTATAATTTCTGGAGTTAGAACAATGGATTCTCTTTGCTGGGGAAAGATGAGACTTACATCATTGAATATATGTACATATGTTGGGGCTGGGCTTAATTCATATGAGTATGGAGGTGACCCACCTTAGGGATACAAATGTTTCAAGTGGCCCTATATTGGATCGAGGAGGCCCAATATAGGGCCGGGTTATCGAACAATAGCTGTTAAGTATATCGATAGGTTTGGATTGATCTTGGCTATCCATTGGAAGCATCAGCCGGACTCAAGGCCCATGGCCCTGAGATGGGTCAGTCGGGCCAACTTAGGCGCACTTGTCAAATTTGGGTCCCTAAGTTGGACCACCCTCGTACTCAGATGAAATTATGTTAAATTACAACGATGAGAGATTTCTACCCTTTTATGAACAATAAACTAATAGTAGTAGTCGTTAAAAACATTAAAAAAAAACACTAGCACTACATAATATTTTTAAAAAAAAACTTATAATACCCTTAACAAAAACAGTTAGAAAGCAGTTCAATTTAGACAAAGTATTCCACTTATCACTTCTAAACCACGCAGTTCAAAGGAAACAAAATAATTAACAATGAGAGGCGTTCAGATGAACGGTGGAAGGGTTTAGTTGCGATATGACGTCATTTCTTTAAGAGATTGGAAATTAAATTTTGTCATATCTCAGAGGTCTTCCGAAATATTGAATTCATTTTAATTTACTGGTCAGATAAATGCCTAGAAACAATTTTTGGGTTTTTTTTTTTAATTTATTCTCTACGGGCGGTGTAAAAGGACTGCATACAATTTCACGAATTCTGCCATTTCTCTTAGGTCTGATAAGATTTCTGTTTGGTTTTTATTTTTACTCATTTTTTATACAATCGCCCACAAACTAATTTCACGATTTTTAGACATCAAACCTCCAAGTCAGTAGAAAGAGTTGCATATGTACTAATTCCAACATACCTCTTAGATCTGATCAGATATTGAATAGGCTTTTACCTACTTTCACGAACTTTTTGTACAACCGCTTAAAAATTGATATTCATAGTAATAATTATTTTGAAAGAATGGAAGCAATTGAAATAAACTTTAGAAATTTCCGAAAAAAATGGTAACTTCCTAACAAAACGACCACTTGTGTTTTCTTTTTCCAAACCAACGGCTTACGCTACATCGTTGATATACAGAAAGGCTAAAATGTATCCCTGGAAAAAATCACATCTCGCGAATATTCGGGAATAAGAAAATAAATAAAACAAACATGATGTCCTGCAAGTCAATCTGAGAATAAGCCTAGGTGAGGACAAGGCCGATTTCAACTCTCGCAACAGACAAACAACGAGTATTCGAAACAAATTTTACTCAAGGCTACAAACATCTTCCAAAACATCACTGCAATACTATTCTTGATACATCGGTCGCACTATACGGTTTTTAAAATCTACCGTCGTCTCCCGTTTCCCACAATGAAAATAATTTGCAGAAATTCAAACTTGAAACACTCTCGCAATTTTCACCCGATTCCATTCCATCCTCTATTGCCTGAAGTAATTACATTATTAATAAGGTGTCGTGGGTTAAAAATAGGTTACCTTCCTAGGGTTGGGTTTAGTGTTAATGGAACCCCATTAAGATACCTGCATGTAAACAGAAAATTTATCTTGTGTCTTAACTTAAATTCATATACATACATGACTAAATTGCAAAATAAATCTTTCTAAAGAAAACGATATTATAGACAATTTGAAACGCTTTATGCTACAGAGTATCCCAAGTAGATACTCGCATGTTGTCTGCATAATAAGATTTTATGATGCGTAAAGTGAGTCTTGTGAGCCGCTCCGACCGAAGCTAATCGAAATCGAAATAAGAAATATAAAAAAAATATTTTTTCCTTTAATAATAAAGTTTTGTTTTTTATAAATAAGAATGTTTCCTTGGTATCATGCGATTTAGGCCTTTTCTTTGCTACATAGTACAGTACAGGAGAGATTAAGAGCAGGCAGAGTCAGGCAATTATATAGTGTTTTACGTTTTCAAGCGTTTTTAAGGAAATAACAAGTTAATATTCAAAAGAGACGGTTATGTTATTGAAGAGATACTGATACGCGGTCTTTTCAAAATTATTTTAAACTCTATTTTGACATAAATGCCAAATTCCAACGCCCAATTATGAGTAACCAAACCGAATTGGAGGACTACACCATACTATAACATTATCCGGGATTACAATAAGCGGTATCCACTGTATTAACAAGTGCTAGAACTGCTACACAACTTATTTTTCGCCAGGTAACATGTTGAATGCCATGGGGGGCCCCCGGTGACCGGCACAGAAATTTTGACCCTTTAAATAGCATTGTCAAAATTTTTGACAAAAAGTGTGGCACGCAAAGTGTTAAGCTTGTATTACAGTGTATACGACAATTTAAACATTCTGGCTGGTAAATTCAATCTGATAGTGTAATCATCAAATTATTGTTTGGCATATTACTTTTTTTTTTGCTCTATTTTGATTTAAAAAAAATTTGACTGAACTTTTCGTCAAATTGTTTTAGTCAAATATTTGACAGCATTGCATAGAGATACAGTGTAATAATAGATTTATTAATTTACACTGCATGTGACTGCCCATTATAATTACGTTTGCAAACATCGCCTCGAAGTGTAGGTTTACCCAAAAATAACTCGATCACTAATTTCTAATTTAAATATCATCGAATTTAATAAACTTTTTAAATGTTGCAATATAACAATCTTGTTCTCTATTACCCCGAAAGATGGTTCAAAACTTCGTGACCTTATTTTTCATCACTTTTCTCCGTTATATTTCTTCGCACAACGATGTTAAATGGCCCAGATTCCGCAACCAAACAAGAAATCCTCTTCAAATTAGGTTTATAGTTGCGAAGAGCTCTATGTAATTTAAAATAATCATATAGGTAGGTTGGTTCGTTAAAAAAAATAATAATAATAATGACAGGTACTTCTGATGATTTATCAATATGCACACTATTGTAATTTTATTGTCATGGACTTTTAAATGTGATAGCATTGGAATTTTTTTTTATTTTTTTATTTTTTTTTTCGCAATATTCCAAATTGCAATGGAATATTTTACCATGTACGCGCGGGTGGTTCTTATCGACCGGAATGTTTAAAGGGAAACCATTACAGTACAATTTTAATTGAATTAAAGTGCTTTCGCGCGTCATACATTCGAAGAAATTTTTTCAACATTAACATTGTTGTAAATGTACAATATTGTGTTTTTTTACCGAAGTTATTCGCCAGACGTTAACACTTTTCCCCGTCTTTTTTATTGTCTATTAGGCAATTTGATAAAGCATTCAGCGTTCTGATGACATGCTAACATTTTCATTTAATTAAAATGTTATCAAGACAATCAGAAAGTACATTTCATGATGATGTCGGTATGAGTTCTCTTTAGTTATGATTACGACACCATTCATTGCTGACAATTGTCTTTTAGGTCAATCGATTTATCGTATAAATAAGAGATACAATTTTGTGGCTTTAAAAAGAAAACAATTTAAAGCTTAACTTAACGTGTTTTCTGATCTTTTATATTAAAATATAATAATTAAAAATAAATTCAAATAAAATATCTAATCTACATCTACAGGGCGTACTTATTAGGTCACCGGTCACACATGATTGTTTCACACAACATTCACAGTAGAACACCCACTGCAATAGGTGTTTCGAGAAACACTTATGATTGTTCCGTGAAACAATCATGGGTAACAAATTTAAACGCTACACCCAAATGTGTTTGGATCACACTCATGGCTGTTTGGATTACACCCATAGGTGTCTGAATTACACCCATGGGGTGTCCATTGGGTTACAACTATTTGTTGGAGTGTTTTTGAACCATTCATCCAGAGCTAAGTGAAATATAAAACTTAAAAAGGCTATTGTGATACCCATTCTCAAACCACGAAAAGACCCCTCCTCTCCCAAAAACTACCGACCGATTAGCTTACTCCCCGTACTAGGTAAAATCTTTGAACGTATCATCCTAAATCGTATTCAGGAATTCCTGTGTAATACTGACATTTTACCCAATATCCAATTTGGTTTTAGACCGGGTCTCTCAACGAATCACCAACTCTATCGAGTTACAAGGTTTATTAAGAACTCTCTTTCTCGCAAAGAATCCACAGGTATGGTTGTTCTCGATATAGAAAAAGCATTTGATACGGTTTGGCATGAAGCTCTATTGTATAAACTCCACACGTTCTCCTTTCCTGTATATATTATAAAGCTAATCAAGTCATTTCTCACCCAAAGAACTTTCGCTGTGAAAGTTAAGTCCTCAGTCTCTGCCACTCGTCAAATTCCTGCAGGCGTACCCCAAGGATCCTGTCTCAGCCTCACACTTTATAATATTTACACCGCAGATTTACCCTTGAACGATAATTGTGAAATGGCAATATTCGCGGACGATATCAGTGTCTTCTCAAGTTCGGAAAATCATGCGGTCATAACCTATAACATTGAAGAACAACTACGTGCACTCTACGAGTATTACCACAAATGGAAAATTAAAGTCAACCCTGACAAGACCCAATCAATTTTCTTTACAAGGAAACGCCATAGAAGAAATCTTCCAAACCAGCCTTTAAGATTTCATGGCCAATCTGTTGAATGGTCTAGCACGGTCACTTATCTGGGTCTCGTATTGGACAAAAAACTCACATTTCATGATCATATCGAAAGTTCATGCTCCAAAATCTCCCGTTCCTATCCATTCGTTGTATCCACTCATTAATAGAAGATCTCAGTTATCTAATGCTAACAAACTGCTGATATACAAAATGGTAATGCAGCCCATCATATTATACGGCGCTCCAGTATGGTATGACTGTGCAAACATACATAAGAATAAACTGCAAACTATGCAAAATAAGTGTTTGAAGTTAATCCTGAACAAGCCCTTTTATTACTCTACAGTACGTCTACACCAAATCGCAGAAGTTTCAATGATTGAAGTAATGGCCCAAAGAGCTAAATCTAGATTTATCAGCAAATGCCAACATATTCAAAACCCACTGGTTGCATGCCTCACATAGTTTCTGTTTGTATTATTTTACTTTTTTCTTATTATTTAGTTAGTTATAGGTTAGGTTAAGTTAGGTTAATTAAATTCATAAGGTTTTTTCATTCATTTTTCCTGAATTTACAAATAATCAGTCTTATCAACAATTAACTGCCAAGTGCACCAAGCAAAATAAACCATAGTTGTAAAGGCTTTAGATCAGCCTAATCTCTAATAAAGTATTTATATGCCAGCCTTGTATCCATCATTAGAATAAAAACTATGAACTATGAACTATGAAATATAAAACTTAGCTCGGATTGAACGGCACAAAAAACACATACAATTCGCGAATTATTGCAATGAAATTTTCTAACAACTCAAAAACGGGGACAATGGTTGATTTCAAACCCGATAGCTATGTGTAGACAGATTGCAAATCAAATCCGCGGTAAAGAGTTAAACGTATCCGTCGAACTGGTTGGGTTAAATCAGTTCTGCGACGAATAGGGACTCCGTTAAAGTGATGCAAAAAAGGGATACTTGCACCCACCAGTAAACAACCAATCTAAAAAATCTATATGTATATATGTTTTTATTTTTTAGTACATAAACAAAATAATAATTAACGAACAATAAAATTCATTCAACATCTAATATACCTATAAAAACAAGTCAGTTTTTTGGTCGAGCTCGATTAAAATCTACACCTGTGAACCTTTCCCTCCCAAATTCATTCTCGAGACTACAGGACAGGTCGAGAACATTATTATATTCCCGAAATATGGTTCGTGTATTTGTTATAAATAAAATAAATTTAACTTTAATAAGTTGAATCAGTTGAACCTTACTTAGAATTAAAAATTTACTACAGGCAGTCGTAGCCGTGCGGGTAAGGCGTCTGACTAGAAATAAAATGATTCCCTCTGGGAGCGTAGGTTCGAATCCTGCCGACCGCGAACATGTGCGATTTTTTTTTTTAATTTATTTGTTACGATTTAACTACCATCTGCGAACACTTGACGGGAATAACAGGGGCGATGAAACATAATTATATATTTCCGAAATTGGTGGTTCGCGAGTTATTTCAACATTTGATGGAGGATGGTGGATAGAGAATGCTGGATGGAGGATGGTGGATGGAAGATGGTGGATGGGGGATGGAGAAAAATTAAAAGTGAAAAATAAAAAATGGCATTAATATCTCCAGTTCCTTAAGCTGAGAATGTGTACCCGAAATGGGAGTAATGTATCAACGGGAGAAACAGGACCAATGGATAAACGGGAGTAACAGGGGCGATGGAACAACTTGAGCGTAGCAAACGTAGCCGCGGTATGCGGCTAGTATATAAAAAAAGCAATGTTTTAGCCCCACTGGGGATACGCTTTTGGAAGCACTGGGATAGGTAATCATGCATTTCTCTCATGCATGCTCAAGAACCTTATTTCAACCGAACGCAATTTAAGAATACGACTACATTCATATATCTCAGTTACCTTCAAAATCATATACTCTGCGCCACTTAATCTTGACTTCTGTATCAGAAATAGCCCCCAACTAATCAAGAAAATGCATTTTTAGCTCGCCAATCTCGAAAGTCCTATCATGCTGTACTTTTATGTAGTCTAGTAATTTATTATAGTCATTAACAAAGCAAAACAATTCAATGATAACATTTTAAAAACCATGACAAAACAAATGTAGTAAAAAAAAAGTTGCATTTAGATTTATGAATTGATTAGACATTTAGAGACTGATAGAAACCCCATTTAGTGCATACTTATATCAGAAAAAAAAGCCAATATCGATTTGATGCTTCATCGAATTGTGCTCATTTGAATACTTCTATTGATGGAAATACCCGTACCTTCATTTTGAGGACTTTGAGGATATTTATATATTTGATCAGGCTGTTTTTTTTGGGGAACTGCACATTTTTGGACTTTATTCGCAATCGATGTGACCATTATGCATTTTGGGATGATGTTCTCAAAATTAATATCAGTCAACTTTACTAGTAGTCTTACCCTACATCGAGCCTCACCCAAAAACCCTTATATTTTTCAACTGTTCCCTCCCATCGCACTTCTGTCCAATGCTTCCGAAGAGAACTGATCTTATTTGCCATGGACACATTATGTGCGATAGGATTGAAGTGCACTTTGAAGATGATGAAAGAAAATGTGGTGAATTAGTTGTTGAACTCCTTGTTTTGAAAATTTCTTCATCTGCACAACCAGGGCTAAGGATCTGACTATATTTTTTATTTTATTACAGCTAGACGCTCAAAATTAATCATATCCGATATCGCCAAAAAATTAAAAATGTAATCTAACGATAAGCACGTCTAATACGCCACATTTTTTTCTTCTTTCTATTTCATACAGGAAAATGCGTTATAAAATAAACATTAAAAAAAAGTGTTTGTCATTTTCAATGAATGCATCAAATCACTTGAATGAATGTGTTATTTTCCAATTGGGTACGATCATGTATTTGAACAAGCGGAAGTTGTGAATTCTACTGAATATTTTAATATTAGCTTAGCCATTCATTACTCAGCCAATTTGAGGGAATTCGATTCGAATCGAATTGACCATTAAAATTTAAAATCATGCAGTCAAATGCGCGGAAGAGGAGCTAGCTTCGTTTTGAACCAAACTTGCAAAAACGTCCCAACACGTCGTCGCAGCATCAGCATATAGCAATGTCACGCTAGTAAGATTCCAATAATTACTTCACTATACCCGCCTGATGTACACACGAGAAAGCGACATTACGATTGGATCAGAGGTCCGCACACATTATATACTCTATGTTTGGTACTCGTCGGCCTTAAGCGCTCTCACCAGCATTTTTCTAGACACTTCCGGTCAATTATCTTCGGATTAGAATTGTAGAGCAAACGTTGTGGGTGAATCAGTTGGGCATACGGCACGGTTAGACTTTGTGATCATCTGGAATTTGAGTAAATTACAGTCCATGTTGCCAGTTTTTCCTTTTGATTGTGGATTTTCGTTATTCAGGTTATATAATGTAGATTTTATTGCGTTAAATGCAGAAGTAACTCGTAGTGCTACTTTTTAATCCATAATTGCAAGGTGTATACGATTGAGAAGGTGAAAAGTATATGTTCCACTTGAACTGCTGCAAGTCCTAAAGCTACGATCCAACTTCCGGCCATGTCACTGTCGTGGAATCTCCGTTTTGGTTTGTTTTAGGGTGCTAAGTTTTTCAAGGAATCAGCAGCAAAGGATGTCGGGCTAAGGGTCAATGAGAGTAAGACCAAGTTCATGACCCAAACAAGAAGAAACGCGTCAACTAGACAAAATATGACCTTGGGGGACTACAACCTGGAGAATGTGGATCATTTCTCATACTTCGGATCACACCTTGTAAGAGACGGCAACGAACGGGACGAAGTAAATCAACGGATCACACTAGCAAATAAGGCATATTTCACGGTTCTCCCGATCTTAAAATCGAAAAAAGTGCACAGGCTGAGCAAACTTCGCATATACAAAACCATAATAAGACCTGTGCTACTATATGCAAGTGAAACGTGGACTCTCACGCAAGCGTCTGAAAAATCAATAGACGCTTTTGAACGACGAATTCTTCGAAGAATTTTGGGACCAGTAAAAGAAGGCACTGAATGGCGTATTCGGTACAACAATGAGTTCTATAACATCTATGACCCAGCCGCATCGACTCTTATAAAATTCCGTAAGCTACAATGGGCAGGTCATGTGGAGCGAATGGATGACGGAAGAATTTCCAAGCGCACTATGAAAGGTAGAGCTCATGGCAAGCGACCGGTGGGAAAACCGCGAAAAAGATACGAGGACTCAGTTGACGCAGATTGCAAATCGCTTCTTAGATGCACAAATTGGAGGACGCGGGCGCTGAACCAACATGACTTCAGATAATGTATCCTGCAGGTCCTGGCCCGATTTGGGCTGTCGCGCCATTGACAATGATGAAGTTTTTCAAGGTCTTGTTCTGTACTATCTATCCATCGGATGTGGCCTTCCTATTTTACGTTTTAGCCTTCTCATCGATCCTGTTTTTAAGGTGTTCTGTCATTCGACAGTTCTTTTTCCAAGAAAGTGTAGGTATACGTTGCGGCGCTGCAGATCTTGACCTGTTTGTCATGCAGTATATACCCTAAGTTTTCGATACTATCTAAGAATAGACTTTCCAGCAATTTCTTGCGCCTCCTCTCAAACGCACGGCAATCACACAAAATGTGAGTAACATCTTCCACAGCATACAGTTCGTGACAGTACCTGCACAATCCTATGCGCATGGCGGAATTTTTAAGCATGCAGTGGTCAGTCAGTAGTCCCACGAGCTTTTATTCAGAACCGGCATAGCTCTACAAACCCAGTACTTTTCAACGCGCTTATTCTACTCTACTCTACACTATGACTCCGGTACCATATAAACCCTCTGTTCTGGCTACAAAGCAGAAATGGGCAAAGCAGTTCTTTTTAGTGAGTGAGTTAACTTCGACTCACTCACTTGAAGGAACTAGTACAGTGAACTAGTTCCTGTTCCTTTTGAAGTTCAGAGTGAATGTGAAGTAGTTCCATCTTAAGGTGGGAGTGAATGTGGAAAAAAAGGTGCTCACTACCCCGGCGAAAAGGAAGTAGTTGCATTTCAAGGTAGAAGTGAATGTGATTACCGAAAAAAGTCCTCTCACGAAGGAACTGCTTTTCAAGAGCCTAACATCGCAAAGGAACTAATTCCTTTTGAAGCTGTGTCACGTGAATGTGATGACCTAAGAAAAAAAAGGACCATCACTTCCCCAGCCAAGAACTAGTTCCATTTCAGGTTCGGAGTCAATGTGGGTACCTAAAAAAATAAAAAAAGGACTTCACTTCCCCAGGAAATGAAGTCATTCCTTTTGATGCTGTGTCACGTGGCGAAAGGAACTTAAGTTCACCAAAAGGAGTGACCTAGTTCACTCACTCACTTCAATGAGCTGTTTTTTTTTCGAACAGTTCACTCATGAACGACCCATCTCTACTACAAAGAACTTTCATCACTGCTGTCACGTGGCGAAAGGAACTGAAGTTCACCAAAAGGAGTGACTTAGTTTACTCAAACACACAATGAACTGTTCTTTTCGAACAGTTCACTCATGAACGACCCATCTCTACTACAAAGAACTTTCATCACTTCTCGACAACGCTTTACTAATCGCAACCAAGCTCTTAATGTAGAGTTATATCCTGACCCCATATCGCCCCCATTAACAAGGATGTTGACAGAACGACTTTTCTACTCTAAGCTGATCAGAGAAAACGTTATGCAAGTGCCTGACTCCATTTTCGATCTATCCGTCTATACGGAGACTACCACTAACAGGTTACCCTATTATTCTAGCAATCCACTCTATTTGGATATCATTTAATTTCAAGAGGGGGCGAAGCGCTAAAAACCTCCACGCTCATTCACTAACGATCCCTTTAAAAAACCTCGTGGACCGCTAATTCACCTCTAAACATCTTGCTAAAAATTTTGACAATGTTATTTAAAACGGTAAAAATTTGTGTGTAACGTTTGCACCAAACCTGTTAACCATATAAAATATTACATTAAAATAAGGTAACGAAAATTTCTCAACTACTTCGCACGCTTGATTTGTCCATTTAACAGAAACTATAAAATTTGACCCTCAGATTGACGCCTTCGAGTTCCAAACCAGTCCACCTTCATAAAACCGACAAAACTCATTTCGACATAATCGCTGGATTTATTTTATGACAATAATTGAGTGTCTTGCATTTCCTGACTAACAGTACCATTTAATAGCCATATGATTCAACCGGCTCTTGGTGACGCCTGTTTATATAAACGCCGACCATACTGACGAAATGTAGCCCGACTTTTGAATCTATGTATTGAGAAGTTATCAGGAAAAGTACCATCCTCCTAAACATCTGTCTTATCATTTTATAACGAATACCTACCACACATTTCGCTGTCATAGATGCGGTCATACAATAAATAGAAAATCCAAAAGCGCCAGATAAAAATCCAAGCGAACACCTTAATTTCTTAAATTGTCGCTGTTTTCGACTTATGTTTTTCTTGTTGTGTAACTCGAGAGCCTGTTATCTAAGAATTCGTGATTAGGAATATATATGAACTATTTTGGATTTTTTTTTTTTGTAATTTCTGGTAAAAGTTGTTTGTTATCAAACGATTTATGAGCTGCTACTAAGCTGTGACGGTTAGTGCCTTTACTAGCTTTTGTGTTGTGTGTAACCGTCGTATCGGACAAATTTGTATTTTGATGCTGTTTTTTTTTTTTTCTTTTCAAATAAATGTGATATTGGTTTTGGAATTTCGAAGGTAAGATACGGGCAGATGGCTAAATTGAGGTCATTAAGACGACATATCGATATTGAGACTCACAGTTTGATCAAGACATGGTCAAAAGTTTTGAAAGGAGATTTTGTAAAGCGCTTGCCAAAACTGCTTCCATGTTTTGATAGTTTTATAAATAAACATTGAAATCTTGGACTTTCGAACCACAAAACCAAAATTGACTCTTGTATTCACCAAACTGGAAAACCTGATTCCTTTTATTCGATGTTTTATATTAATTTTTGACGATGCAATATTCACTAAAAATAGAAATTTAAAACTGAAAATACTTTGGAACGTGATACAACAGTCGAACCGCCGTTTGCCTCTGTTTGATGAATGAGATCTCCAATTAATTGGGGTAATTTTAAAATACGCGCCTTTATCATCAGCACTTAATTTCGAGACGGACAAGGTACGTCGTTGGTAAGAATCGATAAATTTTATAAATTTACACCAAATAATTGAAGATAATACTGCGCTTGAGCCCATTAATAGGAAACGTGGTCAGCCCAACATGACCACAAAAAAACATACCCAAAAAGTTATTTGTTGAGTTTTGTAACACTTGAAAAATGATCATCGAAGGCATTCATTTCTCCCACGAGAGATACCTTAAAGTAGTTCGGGTCTCACCTAATGGTGGAACTAAGAATCAAATTAATCACCTGGGCGGTCCACTTTGGACAAAATGTCTGATTTTTGCCGAGTTGTTTGGCGAACTTGGAGAGTGATCGGCACTTGATTGTAGCTTCCCTAAGATTATTTACAGCAGCAGAATTTAAATGTAGTTAAACTCTAATAAGAAATAATGCGTATCGTATGCGGGTGAAGCAGTATACTCATTGGACGTCAAGTGGGAGGTAAGTAAAAACAATATTTTGTCGAGTACGGAAGAGACAAAGGGATATGACGTGCGCGGAAAACTCCCTGTAAGTCTTGAGACAGATAGACAGATGGAACATTATTGAGTATCGAAGGTCCCTAAAAAATATGATGAATGCTGAAACCGATTCCATTTCTAAAATGCTTGTCAAAGGTGCCACGAAGAACATACACAACTGAAGAAAGCTGTTAGACACGAACTTATGAATGAGGCAGAATCTGCGGTATACATGGGGGTATGTGTTCCGTCACCAGAATAATGAAGCAATTGGGGAACAGGATTATCCACTCCAAACAATCTCTTGAGAAATGTAATCCAATCAAATCATCGTTGCATGTCACATCAAATTAAAATTTTCTACTCTTCCCTCTAGAAAAATTCGATTTGTTTAGTACGTTTCTTATTTGACTGTTGGCTGGTCTAACGCAGCGCTATAAGAAATTGTCACAGAGAGCAAAATTTCAGTTTCTGCATGCTGGAATATTTACTGCAATGCATTGATTGGATCATGGAGCATGCAAATCGTATGTGGGCAATGCTACTGCATGCACCATTGCACTGATTGGATAATGGGCTTTAATGATTTCCGCAATAAATCACCGTCCTTGCTTATATAGTTTTAGTTCGACAAAGTCATGTTTAAAACTCCAATTCAGCCTCTTCTGTTAAGAAAGGCAAGAGTCGCCACTGCTACGTTGTCTACCAATCTGGTTTTTGAAAAGTTCAGCTGACCATAGAAGCAAGTTGCAGATAATATTGGAGCAGTCCGCCTGAATGGTAGCCACTATTTGATCTGAGGATACTCAGGGTACTGAGAATATTTTGCTGAAAAAGATGTTGACGCTCGCATTATCAAAATTCACCATGGAGTCGGGTTTCTTTCACTTCTGGAGGACTCAGTATATCACTCCTCGCACAAGACTTGGGTTAGAATCTTGCAGATTTGACTGTGTTTTTATCCGGCTGAACCACAAATCTTATCGATAGATTACCAGAAAATTGCAGTTTTGTCCACCAATATCTTCGATACATCTCGGTAATATTTCGGACAGAGGTTGTCTCCAACGGCGATATTTAAAGGACTGGAAGACCCTGATAGGCATTGAAATTCAGAGACGAACGTGGACCAACAGACTGTAAGATTTCCTATTTGCCCAATCAAGAAACATGCGCTCTACAATGGACGAACAAACCTCTACACTATTAAGACATTTTTGTTCAAAACATTACTGATTTCGTCAACCTATTACACGCAGGAGTTAATTGTCAGCTAGAATTAAGTAAAACAGTTCTCACTTCTTCAATTAACTTGCAATGAATTTCTTCAGTACATGCACTGATACGATCATTTTATGCCCCCTATTCAGGATGAGTCTCATATCTCAATTAATTCAAAATTCATACAAAATTGAGACTCTCGACCTACTTTGTGACTTGTGACTCGGTCCTGAATAGTCCAATATATCTAAGTAAGTTCAGTGTGGTGCAAAGAGAACTTTTGGAAGAGCTCCTCAGGTGATTCTCAAGAATAGTGTCCCCTACACCAAACCGAAGTCTAATGGGGCTATGAAAATTTCAATGATGTTAATCTGAGATCCTTTTGAAGTAAATTCTTGTCGACCGCAAAAATAGCAGTTTTCCACAATTTGAATAAGCTTTGTTCGGTTTTCTTGAGTTTGGCGACTTCTTTCCTTATCTATCTGATTGCAATACTTTTAAAATGAACTTTTGCGACGGGTAGGTTAGGTGGGTAGCTATTGGCAGAAATGGCTAACACATAGACCACTAGATGGGTCCATTGTGATCCCATAGCAAGGCGCCTGCGGTTGATGTTTTTGGCTAATTTTCAAGAACAAACTGAGTCCAATTGGTTACGGTACTTATTGTTCTATCAAAAATTTGTCTGTGTATCTTGGTGCCTCTCCTGCTGGAAGGAATTGTGGAGAAGAAAGGGGAAACCTAACGGAATGTTTTCTAACTGGATGTTGATCAATGGAAAAATATAATTTGATTCCGGCCTCCACAACGACGTTAGCAACTGCTTAGGGGTATCATTAATAATTTTTAAAGGCCTAAAAAAGGTGTTTTCGGACATCCATTTAAAATTTTCTAGTTTCTGAAATGCCCACAGTTCTTGAATAGACAAATAACCGCGCAATTTCCAGACACAGATATCATTTAAAATATATTTTTTTAAATTATACCGCAGCTGATAAGCGTTGGCTAGTTGGAATTATATGAAACGACCTCAGTTTTTGTAGACCATCTCGCTTAGTCATTGCCCCACCGAGGGCCTCTGATAACGACCTTGCCGCTCCAAAATTGAAAGAAAATTTCAATAGATTGGCAGAGAAAAACAGGCGTGAAAATTGACCTGGAGCTTAGGCAAGATAAACATAAAATGATAGTTAGAAATGCCTTTAACTATAAAAACAAGGTGATAATAAATATTTCCGCTGAAATAAAATCCATAAAACCTTGTCACCAAATCCAACAAAGCTAGTACCTGTAAAATTCATGTTATGGTCTGTATCGCACTAGAATTGGGCAAAATGCGAAACTCAGAAATGTAAATGAGCACAGCCTGGCCAAGTAGCGTAAACTGTGCGCGCGGAGGGACGACATAGAGAAGCTCCTCGACTATTCTATGACATGCCGACAAATAATAGCAAAGCGGAATAGCATAGCGATTATAGCGAACATAAAAGCACAGGTAGGGCAATTTACCTTTTTTGGGGCACGTTCCAGTTTGATTCGCTCCAATAGTTCGCGCGATGTTTGTCTTTCGTCGCTGTATTAGTTCCTTCTTCCACTGGGGCATATTATTGCTGCTCTCCGGATCGCTACCGGTTGAAACGGAAGCTGCGATTCCAGACGATGGACCTAAATCACTAGCTGCATCCTCGAGCGATGAATTTGCAACGGATTCTATCGATTGCGGCGAAACAGGAGGACTAAGTGCCATTGAATCATCGAAGCCATTGGGAGTGGTGGCATCAGTGGTATTCGATCGCCATGCATTCCAATTGGCTGCCTTTTCCAGAGTCGGTGTCACAGGCGTCGTTTCCGAGGAATTTCCTACTGTTTGCATGTCGGTATCCTCGGCGCCAACTTCCGCTAGTGTAGCAGCCATTTCAAACTCGCGACGATAATTAAATTGGATTTGCTCTCTACTTGTTACGTCTTAACGTTTTGTTGTTGGCTTCCGCCCTCTAGGCTTCGGAAAATTCTATTCCGCCGACTCTCAGTCGAAACTTATCGATTTTCCACCCGGTACACGACTGACAGGAAGGAACTCGGAAACACGCCCCCGACTAGACGAATGGCAAATCTTTTTTTTTTTGTTTTTTGCTTGCACTAAGTGTGCCGGGTCGATATGCTCCTCGAATAGGATTTTTATAGCCGCCCCGTAATTTGCCCGGAACGCATATTTTCCGCGAGACTTTTCACCTGGCGGCACCTTGCAAATGTTTTTCAATGCACCGATTGAAAACGCGACGATAACATGACACAAGATACGAACGGTAACAAATCCACGACCCGTTTGCTTTATTTTCCCTTTTACTTTATCGGCTGCGCGCGCTTTCAAAACGGGAGCAGGTTTTGTTGTTGTGTTTTCGCTTTTACTTTTCTGCCTCGACTTTTTTTTTCTGCTGTAATTATTTTATCCACCTGTCCGTGATCGGTGGCGTAATCGCATAAAGAAACAACACAAAAAAAAAACTGCACAATCACACAATCCCTTGGAACGGTTTCGTTAAAACCACAGAGCGGTAGATACGGACGCAAACAAAATTTGCCAATTTTAGACGGAGCGGAGAACGGACAGACGGGTTTTTGTTTCGATTTCTAATTAAAAACGAAAAATAGTCGCGATAAACGGACCGGACAAAAGAATCACTTGACTTCGCCAAGACGCCACAGAAACGACACGATTCACGCCGTTGTCGTCTTCAAATCACCAAATTACTTTTACTGATTGGATTCCGCGATTCGATTATTTTGCCGTCGTCGTTGTCGCCGTGTTGTTCCACTCGCGCCCGCTTTCCTAAAAACCCATAAAAAATACACGGCAAACAGTTGACAGACAGACACGGGCGAAAATTGGAAGACCGCGGGCTGCCAGTCTTCGCAACTGGTTTCGTGTTGCTGGAAATCGTGTAAGAACTGAGCAACGCGACTAGAGACATCTGGTGGTTGTACGTGGAATTGGTTGTGTGATTGGGTTTCTATTAGCATAAATTTGAGCTACTTTCTTGGAAAGCTGTTGGTTCGAAACTTTTGCGCTCGAGCTTTTATTCAGGACGACGAGAAATTATTAAAAATCGCAACAAAAGAAACTCACTAACTACTGTGATTAGAATCGATTTAATCGAAAGCGGAGAAATTCTGTAGCGTACCCAAGGTTAGGTCCAATTATGAATATAAAATAATTGGGATGGACCTACAGTGGTGACCCCGACGTGCAAAAAAATGTGACCCGTTTCTGCCCTCAATTTTTGTTCTAGCAGTTCCGCTGTTCTATTCTCAATTTTTTTTTGACCTGCTAGAAAAAGGGGTTTGAGTCCGTGGCTAAAATTGACCTGAAAACTCGCATTTCTTGCCCCGAAAATTTCGGCGGTGCAACTCCTTTAACCTCAAATGTGCGTAAGAAACGATGAAAATAAGAAAAAAATATCCTACGACAACAGCGGCAAACGATTTAGAAGCATAAATTAAACTGTCCAACGAGTCATACGGTAATTAGAAATCATACGGAGTGTAGTGTAAATATATTTAAATTTTCATAATAGCTTTTTGACCTGAAAGCGTTCTATTGTAAATTGACCTGTCGGACGGAACTGTCAAAAAAGAGGGCAGAACTGCAATAATTTTGCATCTTTACAGGTCACATTTTTTTTGAGAAAAGAAATCACCATTAAATATATGGTTATAAACTTCCCAAAATATTATTTGTCTATTTCCTTTCCTTCCATTTAAAAAAAAATGGTCGAAAAAGAACATTTTTTTAGACTGTTACAGTGGTGTTGCCCCTTAATAAATACACTTGCCACACACATTTTCCACGAGCGTCATTCAAAAACTTTCATAACCAGGCAAGCCGAACAGCAAAGCAAATAAAGTTTTCAGTCAACTTATTTTCTTCTGGTCCCTGGTCAACACAGTTTTTTGACCTTTACGCAGTTGTGCGACGTTGTAGAAAACCACTCCATAGCAAAATTTCGTGTGTTCACATGGGACTACGAAGTGCCTACGTCTTTGACTACGTGAACGAGGCAATAGATAGACTGCACTTAGCTAAAATAGGGTCATCTGATGACGGGATCATATTGTTTTCATCTTATTATGGGTCATTCCATCAAGAACAATCAAAGACCTTACCATCTCCGATCCTTTTGAACATTTTTGTACTTGAAGAATAGTTGAAATTCAAGTTTTTGTTTCTATCTAATTTTTTGACTAATAAAAACAACAACAATCTTTAAAATAAGCCCTATATAAATTTTCAAAGAGGACCGGACATCTTTTTGGGGAAATCTTTAACTTACTATAAAAAAAATGAGATAGAAACAAAAAATTAAAATCACATTTTTTTTTACCAATTCTTTGAGTACATAAATTTTCAAAAGAAACGGCGATGATAGGTCACACTTTTCGCGATTCTTGATTAAATGACTCTTTTTTCAATAAAATAATTGCGAAACACTCATACTTTCCGATTTTTGGACCCAATCCCATTGATACCAAGCTAATTTTTTGGCAACCTACACAATATAATAATCCCGTTTTGAGATATTCAAGGATAAAGGACAAAATCAATATCCTCGAAAAAATATGTGAAGGAATAACCCTATTACCTACGCAATATGCTTATTACAGTCCACAATGCAGTGGAGTCAAAAAATCGGAGAACGGTTGAAGTATGTTAAGTTTAGGAAATTCGGAATTGCTCTTGGGAGAAGGGGCGGTCCCTCTCTCCGCCCTCTGTATCCGCAAATGGAGATGATTGGCAGGGATTGAGTTTTTTTTCACTCATACGCTAAATCAACAATGACCATGTTTTGTCTCACTTCTCATCGTGTTTTTGGCTACAAAGCGCTTTGTAACAAACAGGTCTCCAGTAACTCTATGGAATGAAGCATGAGAATGTTTTTCTTTTCAGACCCCGAATGATATTTCAAGAACAGCCATATTCGGTGCTGTAGGTTGATTAGAGTGTAGTCAATGCCGCTACCGACGTTTTTGCTGCGACAACTACACTGGCTGTAACTCCCTCTCCAATTTCCCTGTCTCATTAAAATTGAAGTGGAAAAATTGATTCCAAATGTTTCGTGATCTACTGATCTCAGTAGCCCCCACATGTTCATTCATAAAATTTTCCTTCGACAACGTCGTTATTAAAGAGATCATTGGATTGGATTCGTCGTCTAAAGATCGACTCAACGAAGTTTCGCCTCAATGTCTGGTGGGTTACTCGACTTCACGTCAAGGAAGATTTAGATAAAAATTGCTAAATTAAAAAAAAAAACCTCTTATTCCAAAAACTGTAAAGTTACTTTGATTGTAACTTAATTAGGTATGCGTGAGAACACAGACACATTTAGTCCTAAAGAGGTCCGTTGTATTACCACAGGATCATCGACTCGATAGGGACTTCAGCCGGTGCAAAATGAGAAACTTATAAATCAAGAGGAACGTAAAATTAAAAATAAATTCACAACTTTATCCCTTTTTTTCAGTTTATTGTATGTAAATAACACAAAGAATGTTAAAAATTTATCGGTTGGACTTAGCAACACGTTCCAATTCGTCCTTCTTCTTGATAGCGTAAGAATTTGATGAACCCTGAAAGAACACAACACGTTCAAGTGTTAAAAAACAAAACGAAATTCTTCCGAACTTCAAAAGCGATAGGTTTTTTTTTTTTGAAGAGCGAGTCATTTAGAGAACTAGCGAAAAAAAAATGTGGGTTGATATTTCGCATGCGTTGATTTTTGGGCTTTTAGTAGTAAACAAAATCACGCTAGGATAGATATAACCAGTTACTTTTGTCCAAAAGCGAAACTGTTCATAACTTTTAAACATTATGCAGCATTTTAAAGGACCAGATTTTTCGAGTGGATTAAAATAGGGGGGATCGGACTCACCTTAGCAGCGTTGATGAGCTCGTCGGCTAAGCACTCAGCAATTGTCTTAATGTTACGGAAGGCTGCTTCACGGGCACCTGTGCACAACAGCCAGATAGCCTGAAAACGGAGATAGGTTCGAGTTTAAAATTGGAGGCGACTTGAGGGTGAGGGCGGGTGTTTCAAAAAGATTCAATTTTAAAGCACCTGAAGTCGACGTGCTTCAACGTTTTGAATCTTCGCGAATTTTGATCTTGTCCAGTAGCATAGCTGCCGGCTTTTTTAGGCAAACTAACAGCAATGAACTGGACTGAGGGAAGAGGATTTTGGAGCGCTTACCTGGTTGACGCGACGGAGTGGCGACACGTCGACGGCTTGACGCCTCACTGTACCGGCACGACCGATACGTGTGGAATCTTCACGTGGTCCGGAATTGATGATTGCTGTGACGAGAATCTATGGAGGGGAAAAGGGCCCATTAGTGAAATGATTGGTTATTTTAGGTTGTAGTTTGGATGTTCTTAGTGATTCAATGCAAAAACACGCACAGAACAACCAAACCGTGTTTTTTTTCTAGTCCACATTCTACCCGATGGTGCCGAAAGTCGCGACCACCGGTTTAGCATGGGACATGAACACGCCGACAATTCG
This sequence comes from Beris chalybata, assembly GCA_949128065.1. Taxonomy (NCBI): domain Eukaryota; kingdom Metazoa; phylum Arthropoda; class Insecta; order Diptera; family Stratiomyidae; genus Beris; species Beris chalybata. The sequence continues at coordinate 31,113,229 of OX421896.1, read as the reverse complement.
CTCACCTGAAGTGGATTATCGCCGGTTAGCAAGTGAATGATTTCGAACGAATGCTTAACAATGCGCACGGACATCAATTTCTTGCCGTTGTTGCGTCCCTTCATCATCAACGAGTTGGTCAAACGTTCGACGATCGGGCACTGAGCCTTACGGAAACGTTTGGCGGCATAACGTCCAGCCGAATGCGGCAAATACCTGGCGTATTTCTCCTTGACCGCAATATAATCCTGCAGCGACATATCGTTGACCTGAACATCGTCGCAACTCCAGCGACCGAACAATTTAATGTCGGGTAATTCGGCCGGTTGTGGCACCGAAACGGTGTCCAAAACAGTTAAGGCTGGCTCGACGACCTCGGGCTCTGCCTCGTAGTTTTCAATGCTCTCGACTTCGGTCATTTTGCTGCATGAGGAAGAAAAGAAAATCGCGGAAATTAGTTAAAATTGTAAAAAGAAAGTAACACGATGACATTTTGTGTGAACGGCGGTGGGTGGGACTGTGCCTTTTCCTTTATGGGCGAGACACGACTTGGTTCAAACGAAACACCCAGAGGAAGGAAAGCCAATAAATTAATCTAGTCCATTTGAATACCATTCCGGCGAAAATAACGCCAAAACGGTTTTAGTATTGGACGAAAAAGCAAATAAATTTCCCGAATAAAGTTCACCAAAACACCACGTGTGACATTCGTCTCTGCGACACATAACCTAAAGAAATTTACTTTAAACCGAATTTCTATGCGTTCCGACAAGTCCGAACAATAAATAATTAACGGAAAATATCCAGCAACTTGCAACGAACACATTTTGCCGAAAATGCACGCTAGAAATAGAATTTTTCAACTTACTTTTCACCGTAAAATGAACACTCCGATGCGAATCTTAATGGCGTTCGCTAAAAAAGAACACATATCGTAAGTGCTGCCGTCTGCGTTGAGTAATGGAACGAAAAAGGGGGAAGTGCGGCCATGTCGTGCCGGAATCGATGGTGCCGCCGATCGCGTTTACACCGCGCGGCAGGGCTGGAATGATTCTGAACAATAATTTTTGTTTTTATTCGAAAAATAAAGAAATGGGCGGATTGGATTAGTTTTTTTTAGAAATATTTTAAAACTGGCAAAGCTTTAAATAGGTGAAATAAAGCGGTTTTGAAAATTTTTGTGTCAGAAACCGACACGTGCTTGTTGTGCCATCTACTAGAATTTCTTTGCAATTTATGTCTTCAGCTGTCCGGCTGTCATGTTAACGGCATACCGAAGTAGGGGTAGCGAAATTCCACTCGAAATCTGACAGCCGACAGTTGATAAAAATCGGCCGGCAGTGTTTTGGTATTTAAATCCTCGCGGGGATTTTAATTTCTGTGTTTTTTCGGTCGACTCGATTTGCCATGGAAGCAAAACTCTCACGCTACGAAAAAATCGACTTTTTGGGCGAAGGACAGGTAAAATCTCACCAGAACCACTTGCAACTGAAACTCAAATGCCCCAGTCAACCGTTTTTTTAAAACAAAATTTAAAATTTTTTTTTCCCCGATAGTTTGCTACTGTGTACAAGGCCCGTGATGTTATCACCGATAAAATTGTGGCCGTGAAGAAAATCAAAATCGGAAGTCGCGAAGAGGCTCAGGACGGAATCAATAGGACGGCGTTACGCGAAATTAAACTGTTGCACGAACTTCAGCACGAGAATGTGATCGGACTGTTGGACGTGTTCGGGCACAAGTCGAATGTTTCGCTGGTTTTCGATTTTATGGACACCGATCTGGAGATTATCATTAAGGATGCGAAAATTGTATTGTCGCCGGCGAATATCAAGGCCTACATGATTATGACGCTTCAAGGTATTTATGAAAGTTTTTTTTTTTTACCTTTTTAAACTTTTCGGGTTTTGGGTGAGGAGTGATAGTGTGTTCAGTGTCCTATTGGAACACTGGGTACATCCTGGAGGTATCCTTCCTGATTCCAAGTGGTAGCGCCAGTTCCTAGGTCGAAGGTGATCGAAAGGCACTCTCTATTCTCTTAAATAGTAGAAATTCAAAGCGTTTACCGTTTTACCGAGTTTTTGAAATGCTGGTAAAACTTTCTGTGAATCGGAAAAAAAAGGAAATTACGCAGAGGAAGAAATCTATGTTTGTTTCCTACCTCAAATTGAAAAAAGTAGGCTCATGCTGTCTTCGATCGGCAGCTGCACAATCCAAAGTTTTTTTCTTCAAAGCGCAGTTTGTTGGTTTACGTGGAGGCCCAACGGGCAAGTTTGTTGCCATAACTCGCTTAACCTTGTCGTTAAAAGCTGATGAAGTGAGTTTTTACGCAGCTTTTAAAAGATCCAGCACTGAAATGTATCATCATATCTATCCGGTGCTGTTTATGAAGAGAATCAAACCTCCAGTCTTATTTTTCGAGATCTCATCGAGGTTATCAACGAAGGGGTTGACCACGGTCGTATATACAGGTCTGGAAACTACCGTGGTGAGGGCAGACACCTTTTTTGAGACATAAACTGGTACAGCTTCTCGTTATTATCGACAGGGACTGGGTCTACTAGCGATTGATGGCGCAAGCTAGGCAACGTCGAGTATGCAGCCGTGACAAAATAAATATCAACCATGAATTTTGTAAACTGAACTACTGCTTACCGATTTTATTTTCTTTCACATTTGACTGCACCAAGTCCGTGCGCACGGGGAGGGGGGGGGATAATGTATTATAAACCCCCCCCCCCCCCCCTTGATACAATCCTGCGCACGGACCTGCACTGCTCTCTAGATCCAGTAATAATTACAAAATTATTCCCACAAAAAAAATCTATCGATTTCTGTATTTTATAAAAGAGTTTATATTAATTGCACAGAAAAGAATTAAAGTTTCCCGACACTGTCATCGTTGAAACGAAAATGCCGAAGCCCATATCATCGTCAAACTCCTCAGCTTCAAAATTCCGTCTTTTCCTCCTTCTTGGCTGGTTCTGGAGCAATAGTAGCAACTCCAGCTGGGGCAGAACCAACACCGGACACAAATTGGCACCTTCTAGGGCCTTGGCAAAAAAAACCGGGCCAGTAGTGCTCGACTTCAACGTTGGCGGCCTTCAAGATGGTCCAGATTTTTTCACTCTGCAAGAGAACAATCATAACATTAGAAATATGCACAAAGAACGGTCCATTCGTTTTCAGTACACAAAAAATTGCATTGAGTTTTCAGACCAGTATGTACGACCCGGGGTTTGACTGATGCCCAAAGTCGGGTTCTAGATAAAGCCGGACTTCAACAAAGAGTGTGGATAACTATGAGGTAAAGGGTGTGGATCTCCCTCTCATTTGCTTCCCCGCAATTACGACAATGGACGTTACAGAAAATATCAAACCTAGCCGCGTGACCCGTTCTGCTTCTCGTCAATCTAGAGACTTACACATAGGCGTGCCGTGGCTTGAAATCTGGCACCGGCCGAATGGCTCACAGCACACGATTTCTTTTGAAAGGCACACATGATACTCATACAAGTTCGTCCTTTTTGTGTTTACAGATTGAGTGTTCGTGTAACGAATGATTAGTCTTAAGCTAGTATTACACTGTATGCCAGGCGGTCAAATATTTGACCATTTTCCCTGTCAAATGCAGTCAGATGGTGTCAGATAGTGTAATGGTCAAATGCTGTTTGACAAAATGTTTCATTTGACCACATTTGACCGTTGGCGATTTCTCGAAAAACAATTGTGTCAAATGGGTTTGTGTGATGTCTGCCAACACGTCGATTTAGATTTGAACAATCTAGTCAGAGTTTAGTTCCGACCTGATAGCGTTTGACCGTTTGACACGAAGAGAAAATTTTACGATTTTGTTAAATGTGTCAAATAGTGTAATATCGCAATCGGGCAGCGTGCCAAATGGATATTTGACACGAAATTCGGTCAAATTTTTATGGTCAAATCTTTGACCGCCTGGCATACAGTGTAATACTAGCTTTATGCTTCGACTTTTGGAATGTCTTATACGTTGTTTTTCCAATAGCTGCAGTTGAAGAAACGAATTTAAAAAAGTTCCCACCAGTTCTCCTTCAAGTAGCTGCCATACAAACGTTGATGGCTATGTACCTAGTCTATCTTCTCAAGTCGTGCTGGAAGGCAAATGGAAATCATTTCGAATAAGTTGTTCTAAGGTTTGTAGCCAACAACCCAATAAAAAGAAGAAAAAAAAGTTTTGAAAAATATTAATTCGTTTACATTTGGCGTCGATAGGTAGAAGATTTTTTTGTATTCGTAAGATATTTTATTCAATTTCGATAACAAATACCTAGCTTATTTTCTATTATTTTCGCAATTCTCACTTAACAACTTTATGTTTGTGTCCGGCCACACTGATCTAACTATCGAAAATATCGTTTTCATTTGTTTATCGGAACACAAAATTCAAAAATCTGTCAACAGTCTGGGCGCAACTTTATCATTTTTCCGGCGGAAGTTCGAAACGCGTTCGATTCTGATATGCGGCGTAGGTTACTATAGCTGTATTTTTTATTCCCGGTTAACCATAAAGCTCGACAAAATTGCACGGCAAAACAACAACAATGCGGCTACGGTAACCGCACTGTTGTTGTTTTGCCGTGCAATTTTGTCGAGCTTTATGGTTAACCGGGAATAAAAAACACAGCTTATGTGACTGAAAATCTAACAAAAAGTTTGGGAAGCGGTTAGAATAGGGCGTAACATATGAGCTATGTACATAATTGGGTAATATTCCAGGATGCAGTCTAGGGTTTGAAAAAGGAGAAAAACTTGTAAATAGGTTTTTATTAAACAAGCCCGTGAAAGTTAAAAGATATTCGATATCAGGTCAGACCTGAGAGATATGAAAGAATTCATGAAGAAGTATATAATAACTTTATACTCCCTTAGGGGTCGAATTTCAAAAAATCTTGAAAAAGCTTTCGAGGTAGTCATATCGAGAATTCGCAGAATAAAAATGAATTCAATATTTTGGAAGACCTAGTAGATATGACGAAAATCATGGAAAAATATGCAAGCAAAAGCCGTTCTGTAGTTAGGAAAAACAGCCCCACCCCCTACCATACTACCCCTAAAAAAAATTATATTTTTCCAACATGCCGCTACTATAGCTCTATCTAAATACCAAGTTTAAGGTTTATATCACTATAGGTTCTTAAGATATAAACATCAAAACTTTTTTCTTTTCACCCTCATCCTCTACACCCACATTCCTAAAATTTTTTCCCCTATTAGGGTTCAATTAGCGCTACTTTTGTTAAAAATTCTAAGCATCTATCTTACACTGTTCTACAGATATGAAATCTGCTTTTATTGAAAAATTCTTATCCCCTCCACTTCCATGTTCCACCGCTCATTAAAAAAAATTTACTTTGATCAATCTTTATTTGTCGAACTTTATACCCAAACCGAATTTTATTTTTCTAGAGCAATTGGTTCATGAGATATCGTAATCTAAAGTTTTTCACCCCCACCCCTGTACGCCACTGCTCCACTCAAAAATTTGTTTTCAATCTTTTCTCCTAGTATAACTACAAATATTTCTTAAGTTTGAATAGTGTGCCATTAACGGTTTAGGAGATATGAATTTTAAAATGTGTCTATCTCGGCGTTTTTGCGTTTCGAACGTATTATTTCCCCCCCCCCCCCTCCCACACCCCTTGAACAATATTGACAATTTTTATGCAAATGGGTCTAATATCAGTGCTCTATTGAAATTCAAAGTTTTCAGCTTCCTATCAGAAGCGGTTGCTGAGATCTAGAAACCAAAATTTACTGTCTAAAACGCTTCCTCCTCCTTCCCTCACACTCCCACCCCTAAAAATTTGGTCACTTCAAGGAGCCTACCCCTTCTATTCCTAAAGGATTTCTCTGACTAGTAACGTCAAACTTCGTTTCCTCTCAAAACTAATTTGTACAAAATTCCGAATTCATAGCTAAACGATTACTTGAGTTATAGTGAAATTAAGTAAATACATTTTGACTGGATATTTGTATGGCAGCTACACGAAGGACTAATTGAATTTTCTTCATAATCATACATTTAGCTTCAACTAATGGAAAAATATTATATACAAAATTGCTTAAACCCTTCTGAAGTTTAGTTTAGACTTAGGCCCGTTCCTACGATCGTCAGTAACGTTCTAACTGAAACTTGAACTGACAGATGCTCATACGAAACTTACAGTCAAAGTTCTGGTTAAATTTTAACTGAAGGTCGTAATAACGGCCCTTAGTGTGGAACTACTTACAAGAGCTTAAGAAACTAGCGAACTCAACATACATAGTGATATGTTCCTGGACATAGTGATAATGTAGGCAGCGAGTCTGCGGACCAGTTGGCGAAAAATAGAGTTGACTAAAAATTCACAGAACCAGTGCCTTTCTGTGGAATGCCAACAGCTGCGGCAAAAGAAAGACTGTTGGATTGGATTAACATCCAAACTGACCTCCACTGGACAGGGACGGCGGGAAGCAGACAGTCCAAACTGTTCTTGGAAGGTCACTTCAAAAAACGAACGTCCGATTTGCTCTGATTGAGCCGGAATTAGGTTTGGCGCTTGACCGCGCTAATTACAGGACACTGAAGCTAAAAAGTATTGCATACGATTGGACTGGTTTCAGACGACATTGTGAAGAACTCGCATACAGAAAACTCAGACTTCTAGGACATTCTAGGATCAAATTTATTGATATAAATATAACCGTTCTGAGTGAGTTATAATCAGTGAGAAAAATCACAATAGGCCAACTGAGGCCGCAGTGAATCTGGATTTTTAGACCGTCCTCCACAAATTATAATCTAATCTAATAATATCTCTACATATATATAAAAATGAGTGTTTGTTTGCCTGGAAGTAGGCATAAGTATGTATGATATAGTTGGACTCGCAGCATAGCTGCGAGAACTCCAGCATACCATATCCAGCTGAAAACTCCCGCCCTTTGCCTACCAGGGTGTAATAAAGAAGTAGGACCGGCCCTCCAGGCTAGGGGGTTGAGCGATGTGTTAACTACTCATCCTTGGAAAAACAATCTAGTTTCGAAACCTGATCCACCGCCTCGGACTGAATTGTTTCAACGGCAACGACCACGCAAACGAAAAACTGACTATTCTTTCGGAACTTGGAACGTGCGTTCCCTGTACAGAACTGGAGCAGTGAGAGCGCTCCTGGAACAGGCGAACAAATACAAGATAAACATCATCGCACTCCAAGAAACTAAATTGTTAGGTAGCGAGATTACCGACATTAGATCGCACACAATTTTCAAAAGTGGGAAATCTTCGGGAAGCCGCGAGTTTGGAGTTGCGTTCATCGTCGACAACAAATTTAAACATCAAGTTACCAACTTCAAACCCGTTAATGAACGATTGTGTGCAATCCGCATTAAGACAAAATTCTTTAATGTTTGGCTTATTAATGTCCACGCCCCAACGGAAGACAAAGACGACGAAGTTAAAGATGATTTCTACAGCACCTTAGAATCAACATTCGACTCCTTCCCGTCGAACGATATAAAAATAGTATTAGGTGACTTTAACGCGAAAGTGGGCAAAGAGGAAACCTATATAGGGACAATTGGAAGGCACAGTCTTCATGATATAAGTAACGACAACGGCCAACGGCTGACTGATTTCGCCAGCAGCAAAAACCTAATTGTAAGCTCGACATGCTTCCCGCATCGTAACATTCATAAGAGAACGTGGGCGACGTTCTAATAGAAAAAAGGGCGGCCTCCAGCATTCTCGACGTACGTACCTTTCGAGGTGCTAATTGTGACACAGACCACTACTTAGTCAAGACCAAGTTCCGATGTCGAATAGCAAATCGAGGACACCCAAGAACACAACCGGTCCCTAAATTCGATATTGGAAAGCTCAAAGATGAGAAAATAGTTGCGAAATACACTTCAGCCTTGGAGAGGCATTTCGCGACAATGCTAAACAACACCAGCATACCAATCGGTGAAATGTGGCAAAACATCAAAGATGGCATAACATCCGTCGCAGAGGAGGTGATAGGACAACAACCCCGGCGCAAAAGAAATGAGTGGTTCGACAACGAATGCCAAGATGCATTAAAGAGAAAAGACGAAGCTTACAAAATATTAACGGAACGGCCGACACGAGCCAAACAGGACAAATATAATGATCTTAGACGATTTGCAAACAAAATCTGCAGACAGAAAAAACGGAAGTACAATAATGACGAAATTAAAAACATGGACGAACAATTTAAATTATACAACACAAGAGCCGCATACTCCCTAGTTAAAAGGATGAAAGAGGGATACAAACCGAAAACGAGCCTCTGCAAGGATGCAGAAGGCAAAATTATAAGTAATGCGGAAGAGATAAAACTAAGATGGGCACAATATTTTGAACACCTTCTCAACCCGAGCCCATCATCCGCACGAACAGCAGCAGCAGACATAACAACAGCCGAGGTAACAGCTGAGGAAGGATCCTCTTCGAGTCCTCCCACACTCGAAGAAGTAAAAACAGCCCTGAGGAACCACCCAAACAACAAAGCGCCGGGCACTGATCAAATTCCAGCTGAACTCATGAAAACAGGCGACACCTGCATACCACATCTCCTACACAGATTGATCTCGGACATATGGATGCAAGAAACACTTCCTGAAGATTGGCGCAGGAGTATCATATACCCAATTTATAAAAAAGGTGACAAACTCTGCTGTGAAAACTACCGAGGAATATCCCTGTTGTGTACGTCTTATAAGATCTTGACGAAAATTCTAGAAAAGAGAATAAAGCCCTTTGCGGACAAAGTAATTGGTGAATACCAGGGCGGATTTAGAGCTGGGCGATCGACCACGGACCAAATATTCTCAGTTAGACAGGTGCTTGAAAAGTGCTGGGAATTTAACATTGATGTGCACCAGATATTTGTGGACTTCAAGCAGGCATACGACAGTATCGACAGGCGCGTACTGTATAAAATAATGATAGATTTTGGAGTTCCACCGAAACTAGTTCGGCTTACAAAAATGACAATGACCGATTCTCTGTCACAAGTCAGGGTGGAAAATGATCTGACTTCCAGCTTTAGAACTGACAACGGGCTTAAACAAGGTGATGGCCTGGCACCAATGCTTTTCAATTTGACACTCGAATATGTTGTTCGGAAACTGCCCGTTGACACCAACGGAACACTATGCTTCAAATCCACACAACTAGTAGCATATGCCGACGACATAAATATACTTGCGAGATCCCTGGAGAGTGCCAAAGAAATATTTGTTAACCTTGATTCGGTAGCAAGGGAAGTTGGACTACGTATTAACGAAAACAAAACCAAAGTTATGACACAAACTAGGAAAAACATGCCAATCAGACAAAATATTAAAATAGGAGACTTCAACCTAGAAAACGTAGACAACTTTGTATATCTCGGGGCAAACATATCGAAGGATGGAAGCGAACCCATCGAAATTAAAAGAAGAATAATGATGGCAAACAAGACGTATTATTCGGTACTTCCAATAATTAAAAACAAAAATGTGCACAGAAAAACAAAGCTTAAACTGTACAAAACAATAATAAGACCTGTGCTATGCTATGGCAGCGAAACGTGGACATTGACTCAGGCGTCCGAAAAATTAGTTAACGCCTTTGAAAGAAAAGTCCTCAGAAGAATCCTCGGACCTGTGAGGGAAGACTCGATCTGGAGAATACGATACAATAGAGAATTGTATGCCATCTTCGACAATCCAGAAGTATCGATCCTCATCAAATTTAAAAAGCTACAATGGGCTGGTCATGTGGAGCGTATGGATGACGGAAGAATCCCCAAACGCACACTAAAGGGAAAAGTCTATGGACAAAGACCAGTTGGGAAACCACGAAAGCGCTGGGAGGACTCTATCGACGCAGACAGCAAATCTCTTCTAAGATGTAGAAACTGGAGGACGCGGTCACTGAACCGAGAAGGCTGGAGGCGGCACATCCAGGAGGCCAAGGTCCGATTTGGACTGTAGCGCCATCGTAAGTAAGTAGGTAAGTTTGCCTGTCCTGTATAGGCTCCTAAACTACTCATCCGATTTCGATGAGAATTTGATGATTTGTTGAGGGTACGCCCGCGATAGTTTGAGCGTTAGAAAAATCATTTAACAGTTGGTGGTTCGCAAGTTATTTCAACATTTGAGTGTACTCGTATTTCATATGATTTTGAGGCAGTTCGTTCGTTTTCGGTGCATTAGTAATACCAAATGGTAAAGTTGGACGATGGATGGTGGATAGAGGAAAGTGGATGCAAGATGGAGGATGTTAGATAAGTATGTATGTATGTATGCTGCTCATTCAGGAGGCTACGGTCCGATTTGGACTGTAGCGCCATCGTAAGTAAGTAAGTAAGGATACAGGATGGATGATGGAGGTTGGTGGATGATAGATGGAGGATTGTGGATGGTGGATAGAGGATGAAGGATGGAGGATAGTAGATAGAGGATGGAGGATAAAAGATTGAGGATGGTGGATAGGAGATGGGGATGGTAGATGATGATGGATGGAGGCAGGATGGATGGAGGATGGTGGATAGAGGATGGAGGATGGTGCATGGTTGATAGGGGATGATGGATAGGAGATGGTCGATTTAGGATGGAAGAAGATGGAAAGAGGATAATGGATAGATGGACGATGGTGGGTAGCGGATGCAGGTTTTTAGATGGATGGTGGACAGAAGATTGAGGATGTATAATGGAGGATAGTAGACGGAGATGGATGATGATGGATGCTGGATAGAGGATGGTGAATGGAGGATGGAAGATGGAGAATGATGAATGGTGGATGAAGGGTGGTTGGTAGAGGATAGAAGATGGGAGATGGAGGATGATGGATGGTAGATGGTGGATAGAGGACGGAATATGGTGGTTGGGGGATGGTGGATTGTGGATAGAGGATAGAGTAATGGAAGCAACAGGAGAAATGGAAGCAACGGGAATAACAGGAGCATCGGGAGAAACAGGAGCAATATGAGAGTCAGGATAAATTGATTAACGGGAAAAACAGGACCAATGAATCAACCGGAGAAACGGGAAAGACGGGAGTAACAGGGGCGATGGAACAACTTGAGCGTAGCCACGGTACGCGGCTAGTGTGTCATAAATACGTATGTCCTGTTATTTCCTTTCGTCTATTGCTACGTCATAAAATTTTGCAGATATAAATCATCTGTTCTGCTTGCGCTTCGCCTTATCAAATTTTTAACAGAAGCACAAAAAAAACACGGATAACATTAAAAAAGACTATAACATTATTAGCAAAAAAGAATAGAAGTTTCAGGGAACACACTTGGTTAAAAAAAGGTGAAACAATAGTTCAGCCTGGAAAGTTCAATGTTTGGCACTGGTTCAGTTCTAGCGAATTTGGAAAATTGATCATCTTAAAAAATAGTTTAAACGTACAATTAATTCTTTCTGGATTGGCGGGACTCAGAGTGGTCGTTGCCATGTTCCGATCCGACTTGTTATAAAAGGTGCCTTTTGGTGCCCGAGAGATGCGTTCCGTAAATTTGGCTAGATTAAAGGTCGTGTAGTTTGATGGTCGCTATGTTTGAAAAGGAATTTCATTTTTTATATTGCGCGCACCGCCATCGCCAAATCTTTTGAACAAAAAATACCGAAATTAGTTCCATTTTGAATGCAAGCTCAAGAGTAAAACCGATTCGAAAGGAGATCTCTGAATGGAAGCTGAGTTGAATAACTTATTTACGCAGCACGTCTGTCGCAGTTTGCCGGAACCACTATGGCATAATTTTGAAAAATAAAAAACCAAAAGCTTTTCTTTTTGCAGGATGGCAATTTATTGAATGAATTAAATTACATGTAAACTTAAATCTAAAAACTTTAGTTTGTTTTCGGTCTGCACTTCAAACTTATAAAAGATTTTTTCCCCCATCAATCACTACTTTAAAATACTTTTATTTTTCCATCAAATTCATTGTTTAGCTTTACTGAAAAATCCCGAACAAAAATCGAAGCCTCTCTTAAAAAACCTATTTGAAAATTTTTTACCTGCCGGTTCCGGAATAATGGCCTTACGGCGTAGAAAATCGTTGATTGGGCGGCCATCCAAAACAGCAAGTTTCGGTAAAATTCGCAGTATAGCAATGCGGTACTCTTCTTCGACATCTTCAGTTACACCGTTCAATTGGGTATCGCCAACTGGATTACACATCATCGAAAGATGTTCTAGTTGTGGACATTGTTCGCGTATTTTGTAAATCCAGCTGTGTATATTCGTAATATTGCAATTGTTGATCCTGTGATGGAATAGTTATTAAGACACTTTCATCAATATCAAATTGAAATTGTCGCACTTACCATAGAATACGAAGTGATGGTAGGCTCGGAAAGCTATCAACTTTCGGACTTGGATTTCTATCGAGGACTAAAGTATGCAAATTATGGAAATATCCCAAGAAATTCAAATCGGTAAAATCGTTGTGACTGATGTCCAAGTTCTTCACTTTGTTGCCGAGTTTCGAAGCAATTCTATTCGGCATTTTCGTGAAGTAACAATACGCCATTGAGAGTCGAGCATGTGGCTCCAAAAGATTGTCGATATAGTTGTTTACTTCTTCCGAATCATCGTCTTCGCAGCTTGGAAATACCATTTCGTCGTTGGCTAGTGTTTCTTCGATATCGTCAATTCGTCTGGAACAGAAATTTTCAATTAAACCCGATACGATACTCGTACGAAACACCAAAAAGTTTACAAATACTGTAAACAAAAATTCTAACACTATTTTGTTGACAGTCAATAAATTACTGTTAGTATATTTTATGCAGCCGTTGATACCTACATTAGACTCGCAAAAAGATCCATGGTATTTCGGAAATAAAACCAACTTTACTCCAGTCAAGAATAGGAACCGTTCAACACGACAGAAGTGAAGGAACTGATTTTGTTTTCGGACAATATCTTGGAATTTATTTCTTATGTCTCAACAGGTAAGAAATTCGATCCTATAAAAAATTTACCTGCTTGGTATATCATTTTAAAATCCTCTGATAAAATGGGCGTAGTTAAGATCTAGTTAAATTTTATTTAAGATGGGGATAGGCCGCACGCTAACCATACGATACCTTGGATGAAATACTGAGCTCCGATTTAAATTGTAGTTGAAGTTATCTTTGCCTTACAGCAGAGTAAGGAGTGCTCATGTAGTTTATATTTTCTAAGGACTATGGAAGATTTTGGTTTTTCAACGGCTTTTATATTTATTAGGGCTTCAGAAAGTACTTTTCAATTCTCTGCATTTTAATCCCTTTATATGAAAAATGTAGATATGTGAACAAAATTCAAAATTCTTATCGTTCTGGTGTTGGTTTTGAGGGGTAGCCCCATGGTCTCGCTGATCACGGAAAGAAACATTACTAAAACTAAAATTACCGAGTCGTACGCATATGCGGAATGTTTTTGTTGTCTCTAGTTTTTGACATACTTCTAATTACTTTTCTTTGTTATTCCAGGTCTCGAATACTTACATCTAAACTGGATCCTGCATCGTGATTTAAAACCCAACAACTTACTGGTCAACTTCAACGGTGTACTGAAAATCGGTGATTTTGGTCTGGCGAAATTCTTCGGATCACCAAATCGAATTTACACGCATCAGGTCGTGACCAGATGGTATCGACCGCCAGAACTTCTTTTCGGCGCCCGACAATACGGTACCGGAGTCGACATTTGGGCAGTCGGTTGCATACTTGCCGAACTTTTATTACGGATACCATTTTTACCGGGCGAAAGCGACTTGGATCAGTTGACACGGATCTTTCAAGCTCTTGGCACACCGACCGATGAAAATTGGCCCGGCGTCAAACTACTGCCGGACTATATGCAATTCAAAGTATTTCCGGGTACACCGTTACAACATATTTTCACAGCTGCTCCCGATGATTTAATACAATTGGCCGAGAAATTGCTGGCTCTGTACCCGATGAATAGGTGCTCGTGTTCCGAAGCGTTAGATATGCCGTACTTTTCGAATAAACCGGCACCGACAATCGGTGATAAGCTGCCGATGCCGTCGTCGTTAGTGCAAAGGGTCCAGGAAGAGAAGCCGAGCTTGAAGAGGAAACTTATTGAATCGATGGAGGGCGGTACATTGCCGAAAAAACTTCAATTTTAATAGTTAACTTATATTATTAATTACAAGTATTTAAATTTTTTTTACATAAGCCATTCGTGTTTTAATGGCAGTGGTTGATGGTGAGTTTAGTTTTCAGATTTAGGAGAGGTCGTACGTTCAAATTTTTTATGTTCCTAAGAGGATAGGGTGACTCCTTTACCATATAACTAAACTCAGTCGAGTTCAACGAAGCGCGGCAATAGGCATCACAGGTGCTATGCAGTTATGCCCGACCGATGCTCTAAACGTGCTACTCTACCTCCTACCAATCGGCCTTTATATAAGAAACACCGCATCAAACAATGCCGTCAGACTCAAGGAATCTGGGTGCTGGACTGCGAAGCCGTATTGGCATTGTAATATCCTGGGACAGTTACCAAAGGAATTTGTTACATCACCGATTGACTACATCATCTCCAAATTGAGCTTCACAAAACGATTTTCTGTAGGTTTTCTAATTAGAAAGGAGTGGAAGAACAGTGCGATGGAAGCACACTTCGACACGATAATATTTACCGACGGTTTGAAAATAGACTGCGGGGTCGGTGCAGGAATATTATCAGATACACATAACATAGCTAAGTCCTACCGCCTTCTGGACCACGCTAGCGTCTTCCAGGCAAAGATACTAGGGATCCGGGAGACCTGTCGTAATACTAAAACACGACTTATCACCAAAACACAGTGTCATTTTCACCGACAGCCAAGCTGCAATCAAAGCACTAGATTCGACTACCACTTCCTCTAAATCAGCAATGTCGTAACGATCTAGCCGACTTAGCGGAACGGCTCAAAATCACTGTGCTCTGAGTTTCGGGGCATAGAAACATAATGAGAAATGAGCGGGCTGATGAAAAGGCCAGGGAGGGCTCCGCTCTTCCCGGCTCTCTTGCAGAACTGGTTCACGTTTCTTTAGGAGTTGTAAAGAAGGTCATACTCTCTCACTTCCAGACAACGGCTAATTCCAGATGGAAGCCAATGGAAGTCAATACCTGCGCAATATCTAGGAAAATGTGACCATCTTACAACCGAGTCAAGTCAGACGAACTTCTATACAAGACCCGGGTAGACGTCTCCAGAATCAACGCGATCAGTACAGGTCAATGACCAATTGGGGATCATGCAGCCAAATTGGACATTCCGTTCAATGTACACAGCCGCAGCTGTCAGGACACAAACGAGCGAGAATCGCTCGTTCATTCCCTTCACGATTGCGCGGCTTTAGCTAGAGCCCGAGTGCCAGCGCTAGGCAGACCCTTCTACGGGGACCTGATGGAGATTTCGGGGAAGAAAATTGAAGAGTTATTACTATTACTATTCCTGAATAACACAGGGTGATTATAGCGATTCAATCCAATCTTTTTTCTCAAATTCATTTTCTATATTCCCCAGTCACAACAACCCATAACATCCGGGTTTAACACGAGTTTGTGGTTCCGAAAACGGCCTCTGAGTTAATTGAGCTCTGTCTGCCACTTAAACCAACCAAGCGCCGTGAGCATAATTCGAAAATTTATACAACCCCTTTACACGACGCTGGGGGTTAAATTACTAAAAATCGTGAATTTTACGAGTGTACGAGTGGATCGAAACCGGTAAGACATTGTATCTACTGGCACCTGTTACTCTTCTGAATTTTACTAGGTCGTTTTTAGTTGGTTCGAAACCGGTAAAAATACCTTTCCCTGGACTATGAGCGTCTGTTAGTTTTCAGAATATTACGAACCCGTTTTTAGATGGAAAACGGTCAAAATTTGTTTCTGCTGGTTATGAGGCGCCTATTACTTCTCAGAATTTTACTAGCCCGTTTTAACATGGTTCGGAGCTGGTAAAAATTTCTTTTCGCTGTTTATGGGCCTATTACTTTTATAAGTTTTACGAACCGGTTTTTAGGTGGTTCGAACCCGTTAGAAATTTGTTTCTGCGCTTGTTATTTTTCTAAATTTTAATATCCTGTTTTTAGTTGGTTCAAAAGAGCTACTGGAGACGACAATTCACATGTTTTGTATAAAGATATTTGAAGCCAAGTGAGACAAAACAGTGGCATTATATCAAATTATTGTTGTTTTAGCGTGTGAGTGAGTAAGACAAAACAGGGTTGTTATATCAATTTGTTGTTATTTTGCGTGCAAGTAAATGCCACGGCGTCCACCTTGAATTCAATGGCTGCTTGTCATCTCCAGTATATATATCTATATATATATATATATCTATGATCGTTAGGCACAAGAAAATACACAAAAATCTATTTAAAAAATTCCTTTTAATTCAATTTCCTTAGTTTTTGTTTTCGGACTTTTCAGAATTTCGCAATTAACAAATATTTTTAAAACGTTCCTTTGCAGTTTTATTTATTTAAATATAATATAAATGTTTTCTTTCTCTCTCCCACCGTCGTCGTTCAGTTGCTGTTTTCTTTTTACTTAAATATTTTTGTAATAATACTCTAAAATCTATTTGTGACTTCAACTATAAATTAATAATCGTTTTTATTTTCTTTCCATCATTTTTACCTCTTAAAATAATTTTAGTTTCGTTTTACGGTTTTAAACATTTTATTTAATACAAAAATAGATTATTAAATATTTTTTTTTGTTTTTAATATACTTCATTATTTACTTTTTTATTGTTAAACAACAGATCGGGTAAAAATATCAATTTGTAAGAGTGTAAATACAGATATTAATTAGAAATATAACGATTCAATGATTTGCAAATAAAATGAAAAAATACATTGGGTCGAATAAAGTTGTTAACGATTGAAAACGATGAAAATGATTTCGTGAATATTTATCGGCTTTCTTCGGACAGTTTCTATGTTCTCTATCTTTATTATTAGTTTTATTTGTTATTTGCAACTTGATTTAATTATATCATAACTTTATACTAGATTTTAAAACGATATGCGTATTTGGTAACTTCTTTTGCTTTTAGTTGTGTAGTGTAAAGAGAAAATTTGAATTTTGTTTTTATGCTTTTTAGTAGAAAGAGAAAATTAACAAATGTTTGTTGTTTGTGTTTGTTTTGTATTATTGTTCATGTTATCGAGTATGGATCATATTGTTAACGTTACTTTTGACTGATATTATACTGTTCAAATTAATAAGAAGTACGCCGAACAAAAGGGACAGGATTGATAGCAACAAATAATGGCGGATCTTGGATTAAGTGTTGGAGCGGTCGTTTTCAAAAATGTATGGAATATTTACGAGTCCGACCGCTATCTGGCCCTAGTGCATTCAAACAGCCGAAAATTTCTGTTACGATCTTCCGAACTATCCAGAACAGCTCTTGCAGTCGATTTCTTCTGACCGAGTCTAGAACTTGTAAACTGTTTGGAGACGATCTACTACCGACTGAAAAATGTTACCTGCTCTGTTTGAAGGTCTAAACAGCAACACCATGTAACGCCTTTTTATTACCGTAGACTTTTAGCTTAGGTAGACGATACTTGAAGCTGATCAAACATTTTTCAATGGTTGCCAGTTCATAGATTGAGGCGCCACAGGTAAGAACCTGGTCTTGCTTCGTTGCCCGATATTTTGGTTGGTACGAGTATTAAAATTTACCTTAATATTTATTGACGGTCGTAGTATTTTCAAATTACCGGCTCGAAAACAAGTGCCACATAAACCGGTTGTCCAAAATTTGTATTTCGGAGCCTTCTTCAATTTTTGTGACAATGCGGCTATTAGTTTTCCGCTGCAATCTTACCCCAATACTGTTGTTCGTACTATTCACCCGAATATCAGCGATCAATGCAATCTCAACAATTCAAGCAACGGCAGAATCAATGCAAAACAACATCATATTTCCTAACGAGTATCAACCGTCGATCGCAGCAGTTCCTACCAAGCCCAAATGTGTTCAAACTATCGATAATTTATGTACCGAAGTGAAAAACTACCCTATCAAATTATTAGAGACGATACTTCGTTCGGACGCTAGTAAATACGAACAGTTATTCGGTGACGATTTACTATCGTCTCCAATCAAAAATCGTTTCGATGAGAGTCCGGACGAGGAGTTACTTTGTACCAGCCAGGAACGGGTCATCTATCCTCAAGGTGGTTTCACTAAGGATAACGTTTGGCGGATTATCGTCAACTTGAAGAATTTTACGCAAGGAATTCGTGTCGAGGAGTGCGTCCAGGCCGGAATGCCGTGTGCCATGTCGGAAAATTTTCCGAATGGTTACACGACGGAATGTAAACAGAAATACATTTACCGGCAGCTTTTGTCGCTGACTGATGACGGAATTGTTAGCAAGGATTTATTTAAGTTGCCATCGTGTTGTAAGTGTTCGCTTTCGATGTCGTATTGGTGACATGCATTTTTTTTTATGCATTTTATAAAGATATTTATAAGTTTTACATAACATTTATTACAATTTAATAAAAAATATTGTGATCTTTATTATAGTATTTTAATATGCGGATTTCCATGTCATTCACTTTTTATTCTTAAATTGGTTGAAAAATCGTTGTAGGGGATATACAAATATAAGAACCGGAGTTCGGTTCTAAAAGATGAATTTCCTTGTTTTGTTCATTAAATTTTTTAATAAAAACAAGCGTTGTTGAAGATTTCTTTTAAAAATGTTGACTCTCTCCGTAAAATCTCAACTACTTCGCTATATCTAAGCCTCTTTCAATACCCTTTAGGGTAAAATTTTTGTTCTCCAAATAGCCCTTCATGGATTATTTTCGCAAGCTTTGATGGATATTCATTCGCTGCTGCAGCATCCTTGTAACAGCCATTGCTGTCAAGGAATTGATGACTGGTTTCATCAGTTGAACACTGACCCATTTAAATATTTTAAGTGTCTAAAGGTAACCGTTTTGTGGTCATATCCCACACTGCAACTGCAAGCGCTTCTTCCATTTTTTCCATTGTGTTAGGTCTTGAACGAACAGTAATTTTAACAAGTACAGACGCTGCGGATACAACGAAACGTGTAATGTAGTCTTCAGTTACCTTAATAGTTTGTATTGACGATTCATTAAGATTAAAATGTCTAGCAACATCAGCTGTCCTTGATAGGTTAGCTGAACAAAAAAGCTTTGAAGGAAACTTGCAAATTATCTGAACCGCGTTGTAGTGAAACCGCGCTATAGAAGTACCGCGTTGTAGAAAAATTTCCGCATTAACTGAACCGCGTTGTAGCGAAACCGCGTTGGAAAAGTACCGCGTTGTAGGAGGCTTAAGGCTGTTTTACATGACGAATGCAAATATTTTTACTGATATTGTGAGGAAGAAGGAAAATCTCTTACGAGAAACTGATCAGGAGTGAAACGAACAGATATCATGTTTAGCAAAAAATATTTGTCAATATTTCTGTGAATTTTGTTTTGTGCAGTGGTTTCTTTCTACTCCATTGAAAATTCGATATGCTAGCTCTCTCACAATTTCAATAAAAAAGGTTTGCATTTGTCATGTAAACCAGCCTTTACCTGTACCATCAAATTTCCGCGTAAATTAGTCGAGTGGACCTATCCCGCTACGCCGTAACCCCTGCTACACTTTTATCATTTTTGTTCTACAGCACTTAGGTATCTAACGTTTTTGGATATCTCTAAACTATTTGCTTTATTTCTCATTTCATACTTATCAGTTAAAATCGGGGTAATAATCACGGACGAGCGTGTGGCTGGCCACTTTAATCTGACAACAGTTTGGGCGCAACTTTATTATTTTCTGGGTAGAAGTCCGGAACGCGTTTAATTCTGAGATGCTGTTTAAGTTACTATGCGACCAGAAACCTAATGAATAACCGGGCGGTTATTTGGAATGTTATTTTTTAGGTCTAATTTAATGTAGTTATGCAAATGGGATTTGTTCAGATTTGAATCAGAATCGTTAAAGCCATTTATTAGATTTCATAAAGTTTGCTATGTTAAATAGCTTTCCCGTATCGGTATCACCTAGGTCATCGAGAAAATAAGTGCGCAGGTTTCGTCTTCTCTTTCCCGATAAGGCCGGACACTCGCATAGGACGTGGAAGATGGACTCCTCCATTTCTGGGTTACCGCAGCTACGACAGAGATCATTTCAGCTCCCAGTCGTCTAACGTGTCTACCGACCAGGCAGTACCCTGTGAACACTCCGATTAGTGTGCTTGTATGCTTCCTGCTCAGACTCAGGATATATACTTGCTTTTCCCGTTATCATATTCAGGCCAAAGAGTTTTTGATATTGAGTATGTAGTTAGGTTTGACCATCTATTACCTGCCCACTCTGCCAGCATAGTGAGTAGTGTTGATAGACTGATTTATGGATCCGATGGGAATAGCAATGTGCTGGTCCACCACTAGTGAGTTTAGGCTGGAGTCTAGTCTACTCGAGCAAGTGCGTCAGCTCCCTCCTTCCCCTGTAAGCCAAGTGCCTGGCATCCAGCAGAGGTTTTTGTGCTATGGTTCAATTGTGTTAAGAATATCACGAAATTGTCTAACTAGTTTTGATCGTGTTGTGTTCGAGCTAAGCACTTAGTGGCTGCATGGCTGTCAATGCTTCAATAATTTTGCATGCTTAGTATTTTGCATGCCAAGTATTGTAAAATTTTTCGCTTGAAATAAAATGGCATGATTCGATAGACCTGAAGAACTCGTCGCACCACCAAAAACCAAGTTATCAAGGATCACTTCGGCACAAAAAGTAACTACATTGTAGTCGGATCACGCAACCGAAACAAATCGTAAATCCACAACGTAAGAAATCTTTCTAAAATTTCTCTGCTAATTCAGTAGCATTTTAAAAAAACAGCATTAACGAGCCCAATCGAAGATAGTCGCCTTTTATTGTAGTATTAAGTTGTTTAAAATATTGTGAAGATTTAAGAAAGTAGTTTTTTTTTAATTTAATAAACTCGTAGAAATATTATCTGCTATGCTGTTGACATCCTCTTCTATTCTCATTCACTGCTGCTAAATATTTAAAAAGCCGTTGTAACAGCATCTTATCTCCTTATCTCGTACGATGGAAGATAAGATTGAACTCTCTAAAATCTGTGGCACTTTTATTTATGATGACAGAAGCACATCTGAAAATGTTCGTAACAATCTTGATACTCTTCGTATTGTCGTCAATGACTTCATCAATCCAAAAAAAATGAAAGAACTAAAATACCTTGGTGCCACCTTCACTGGTAGTTTTCAATTAAAAAATAAAAATTACTAACCAAAAGAACGAAAGCTATCTATGCTCACTACAGCTTCCACTATATTTCGCCCCAAGAAGATCAATCCCATCTACTAAACATAGCCTCTCTGTCGCATTCTCGTTTACTGTTTTTTTCCGTCTGATTCTCGATCTTATCTTGTGCCATATTTTTATATATGTATCTAAGTGGTCTACAAAAAGCTTTACTGTTTCAATTGTGGTAAATCCTCCAAGTGAATGTTGTGATATTTTTGTTAACATTGTAAGTAATCTCAATCTTAAGTATATTTTAGTCAATCAAATATGAGAGTTCAGTGGCAGAATAAATCTTTTTTTTTAATTAATATTGATGGTGCAGTTTCTTTTTCTGATAAGCGATCTGTATTCTAGCCAAGATCCTTATATACAGGCCTATTCAGGACCGAGTCACAAGTCACAAATTAGGTCGATAGCCACAATTTTGTATGAGTTTTGAATTAATTGTGACGTTTTTGACTTGTGACTCTGGTCCTGAATAGGTCTGATGGTGTACTTGTTCCAGCAAGTATTTCTCAGTTCCCATTTCGGATCAAGAAAACTTTTGGCTTACGTACACCGTTCAGTTAATAGTCACATTAAAATGTAATCCTGAAGTCACAAAACATCGACAAGAGACACAGCGGCGTTTAAGAAAACTAATTTTGGATTAAACATTTTGAATTTACTTTTTAATGCCCCATATTTCCACAAAATTATCAAAAGCCTTTCTACTAAAGAAAAGATGAGACTTTGTTTTGTTTCATGACTCTGCAATCCACGAACTCGAATGCTAGATAACTCACAAGTATAATTTACTCGTTTCGAGGCCTAAAAGGACGTTTAGTCGAGATGCATAATATCGAGTTTAACTCAATACAATCACAACTGAAAACGAGATTCGTAATATCAACTTTGGTCGAAACTGGAAAACAAACAGTTTTTGATTCGAGACACGGAATTCTACTTGTTGCCCGATCTAAGGTACGCCATACTGCAACACTTGCTTCCAGGCTTTCCTTGGCAGAACTGATGTGAGATGTGACTACTTGGCTACCGAAAGATCTCATACACAGAGACTCTGCGAAAAGGCATTTTTTTACGTAGAGTTTACAAGAGACCGTTGCGCTGTTTACCATGCGCGTTATCTTACTCTCAAGATTTCGGTTTTGTCTTGAAAGAAACAAATAAAAAAAGTAGCAAGAACTTTGAAGGCGAAATTTTTAAAGATGCATGGCAGAATTTTGGTTTTATACTTACTTGAAAAAAATAAATCTAGACCCGACTGTTATTTAACAACTTCCGGCATACATGAGACTAATCGTCGTGAATCAGAACTAAGGATTTTTTTTTCAGGTTACGATGCCCACTACAATATCAAAAAAGAAAAGTTGGTCTTACAAAGAGAGCAGTAACTTGAAATTGAAGCCATAATTTTCACGTTCAAGCGACACCATCATATAGAAGAGTTTACAATGACCGCTAAACCAGAACGAATTTGATCCATACGAAGCTAGATAAAGCATAATTTATTCGTTGTTGTATAATTTGTTTTGATTTGATTGTTTTGATTCTCGATTGTTTGTTTGTTGTATGTTTCTTTCTGTTCTTGTTTGTTTTCTACTGTGTGTATATAAAAATATATTTTCTATTATTAGATTAAAGCTGATAGAAGGAGAAAGGTACATTGTTTGCTTTTTTTTTTAATATATAAATAATTGATTTCTTTTTTGCTTGTCTTATTGGAACCGTTTATCGCGGTAATGTAACAGTGATAACGGAAACTAAAACCAAAACAAAAATATCTTAATAGCAATGAGAGGAAAATTAAAAACGAAACTTATATCAAAAGCTTAACTTAAATCACATCATCATGTTTTTTTTTTAATAAACTAAAAAAAGCGATATAACTAACTTACATGCATGTCTCAATTCTTACGTTCGTAACTTTCGATTGAAAAAAGGCAGAGTTTTATCGTTACAAGTTAATTGTGTCTAAATCTTGACAAGGCGCACGCGGACTCATATCACCACCGTTCGAACTACTTCCCGGCATCGGTCCGCTCGAATTCTGATGATAATAGCTTTTATACGTCGGTTCAATTGTATTGGTCGAATGTTGTTGTTTGTTTTTACTGCCTAAGCCGAGCGGAAATGCAAATTCTTGCGGTAATTTTCGCATTATTTTACCGGACGTAATCAATCGACCGAATCCTTCTTGATGGGCAAATGCATAACCGGATCGAAGTGATCGTCGTGCCCGTCGAGCCGATGGTGTTCGTAGAACATCGGTACTTTGTCGCGATCGAATTTGTGCAGCTCGTTGTTTCAGTCGAATCTATGAAGAAGGCGAAGAAGTTAAACTGGATTTCGGATTCATTAACTTGAAATTACCTTATCGGACAGGCTTGGACGGACGTCAAAGCAATAGAACCGGGACGCTAATACTGGCACCATTAAAACTATTACAGTTATCACCGTTGTAAACCAAAATGTTGCTTCTTTCATTGCCTGCGTGAGTGATCCAATGTATGGACCGCCAATTACGTAATTGTAAAAATAGTCTAGGAAAAAATACCACAGCAGACTTCCCCAAATCATTATATGGTTAAATATTGTCCAGTAGGATGTGTCTAGGGCAATCTGAAATTATGGTGGATAAGAATGTTAGTAGGTCTCAATAAATATTTAAAGCTAGGAATATGAATGAATAAGTGTTCTAGTTAGGAATAGATGTCCCAGTTAGTGAACTGTTCCAAAAGAGCAGTTTATTGAAGTGAGTGAGTGAACTAACTCACTCCTTTTGGTGAACTGCAGTTCCATTCACCACATGACACCGCCGCCGGATGACTTTTTTTTTGGTCAACACACACGTGACACCGCCACCGCATGACCTTTTTCTTTTTGGTCACCACAATCACGGAGCAACGAAGTGAACTGGAACTAGTTCACTGAACTAGTTCCTTTTAGTGAGTGAGTTTACTCCGACTCACTCACTATAAAAGGAACTGCTTTGCCCATCTCTAGTTAGTATAGGTCAATTTGATGTTAACATCTACGATTGTGAACACAAAGCGAGGCGAGTCCTCCTCTCGAAGGTATGTCAGCAGAGGTACCACAAGGAGGTATGCTGTCCCATCTTCTTTGGAATTTAGTGGTCAACAACCCACTATGGAGACTGGAAGGGACGGGCTGTTGCAGACTGATTGCAGGGTAAAGCACTTCAACACGCTGAGTGAGATATTACAGAATGCTCCCTCTATTCTCTTCAAATGGGCAGCTGAGTGCGGGTTGGGCCTGAACCCACGCAAAACAGGATTAGTTCTCTTCATCAGGAAATAGAAAATTCCTCAAGTAGACGCAGAATTATGTTTTGGGATGGGTCACAATATAGATGAACTAGCGGGAGCGAGGAATCAATTGCTAAAAAATCAAGACAGTACCAATTTAATTCAGAAGTACAACCGCTACACATTTATCTTAGGTACCATTATTTACTACAAAGACACCATCTTGTATTTACAGCCTTCGTAAGCAAGTCTTGAACTGCTCCTTTTACGTCTGAAGTCATCACAGAACATCTATCTCTGCCTATTCCAACACACTTCATTGTGTCAACCGAGTATTTTTTTAGAAGATCATCGACGACATGAGCAAAAGCGAAATGCGTTAATCGGCGTTCACCACCTTCATCCACGTCTCAGGGCGAATGGAATCGTAAACATCAACAAATATCTCAAAATCTTCTAGTATCACACCACAAAAGTAGTAACGGAACGGCGCGCTCAATTGTTCAGTATGCGATAGATCGGTGGTTTCATCGAAAATTATTGAATAGATTTCAGCTCTTTCTACTCAGTATCACCTCTTGAATTTTTTTTCTTAAAGCATTCAATTAAGTCGTTTTGTGTTCTAGGGTTGGTGTAAGTTGCATTAGCTGATGTGTTTTTTAAATGTTTCAGCAATTGTGTGTTCCCTGCTTCTATTCTGAAGCGAAGTAAGGCTCTGAAGTTACGCTTATTTGATACGAATCCTGTAGATTCAAAAACCGGGTCGATCTTACTTCTTGAAGTTGAAGGTTCAGAAAATAAAGAACCGTGATCCCTGTGGCCATGTATTGATAAATTTTGACGGCCACAGAATAGAATTGTTTTCAATATTGGCTTAAGATGTTCTCTGTTTTCTTTTGCTTGAGTTTTACGCTGTGCTGATAGAATGTTTACAATCTCTAATGATAGCTTGTAGTAAGAAAGGAGAAAGTGTTTCCCTGCTTGAACAGATCGGCTGTGATATTGGTTACGTTTGTGAGTTCATATATCTCTTTTTTCCCCAAAAGACATCGAACATTTTCAATGGCTTTCGTACTAAACGTTTAGACTAAAATTGGATTGATTACATCCACCCTCTCCAACAGCGAAAAGGACAAAATATTTGAACTAACCAGTGAAACTTGTCCAAATGAGATCTCTGTGCAAACTTTTCTATAAATTTTTCTCTTCTCTTGGGCGACGTTTGTTTGTTTTTATTTCATCATAACCCTGTGATATCCCCCGCCCTCGGTACGGTGTTGATTTCACCATGGGTTGCTCTATATTTTGTTTCCAGCTGAGCTTTGTATGGGGGAAAACACATAGTTGGAATGGAAGTCGTTGAGACGGCAAAGATTGAAGTCTGATATTTTGATTTTTGTGATAAAAAAAAAACTCGCATAAGCGAACTCTATTGTTATACAGTTGGGGAGCACGTGCAGCGCAGGCAATGCCATGCTACCGCTACCTTATCTACGGTTCGGTGCGAGATCAATGAAAAAGATTGGTGTCGTTACAACTAGGTTTGTGTAGTTCGTGAACAAAGTAGTTTGGAAGATCGTTCTCGTAAGTGAAATGAACGAACTAGTTCGCAGTGAATTCCGGTCCTAGTTCGTTTGTAGGAAGTAGTTCAGTGTCTTCTTTCGTCTTTCACTACGGTGAACTAGAATGCGCAAGCCTAGTTACAACCATGAATAAAAAGAAAAATGTTCTTTGCCATTTACAATTTAGATACATATGTACTTACTTGGGCAGTGTTATCCAATATGAGAATGGTCGCCACTACAGAACCGAGTGTCATATGATCGCTTAATATATAACCATCAGGAGAAACTCCATCTTTATATGTTCCTGAAAATAACAAACCAAATCGATAAAATCAAACAGAGTTAAAAACAAAGAACCAACTTACCATAGGGTATTAAAAATAATACCATCGAACTAAAGATTCCGTGCAGAACGCTACGAATGAACTCCTGCGTATTAAACAGAGCATTTGTCAGTCCGGGCGTATATAATTTCGGATATTCTAAACTATTTTTATCTGAAACATCCTGTTCGAAAATACCAAGTGCAAGTACTGGTAACGACGTATAGAATAGATTATAGACCGATATATACATTGGATCAAAAACAGTCTGAAAAAAAAACGAAAAATACGCAGTAAGTTGATAGTTCCGTTGAGGAATAATCTCGCTTGCTTTACTTACCTGGGCGCTAAAGCCACAGAAAAAGGCAAACCAAAAATGGCAAAGTGTGAAGGCAAAGTTCTTATAAAAGAAATATCGCAGAAATTTACACATCCGATAGTACGACCAACGACCATGAACTAGAAGTAATCTTTCGAGATATCGAAATTGTGCTATTGAATAATCGCTAGCAAGGACGGCTTGCATTCCTTCTTGTCCCGATATTCCGACACCGATATGTGCAGCTGAGAAAAAAATTATGAATATTGTAAATACATTTTTTTAAAACACTTAGGGCCGTTAATACGACCTTCAGTTAAAATTTAACCAGAACTTTGACTGTAAGTTTCGTATGAGCATCTGTCAGTTAAAGTTTCAGTAAGAACGTTACAGACGATCGTAGGAACAGGCCTTAATTATTTACCTTTAATCATAGAAACATCGTTTGCTCCATCTCCTATTGCTAAGGTAACCGCACTCTTGGCACGTTTTATTAACTCTACAACTAAAGCCTTTTGAAGGGGTGTAACTCTACAGCATATCACTGCTTTACATTGTGAAGCAATATCTAAGAACCTGTAAACGAAGTAAGGATAACATTGTTCAGTAATTCAATCGGATCAGATAGGTTTTCTCAACTTACCGGTCTTCCAGTTCAGGTGATAAACAATAAACTAAGGAATGTCCATTAACAACTATTGCAAAACCAGTGTTTTCTTCAATATCAGTTGCATTTGAATTATCATTGCCGTTTTTTTCAAATCCATCGAACAGTTGATTACATTCCGCACTAACGAATAAAATTTATTTCATTAAATCTAACTAGCAATTAACTTCGTTTTATCATTATGACTAAAGCCAGTGTTAGAAGCAGCGCGCAAACACAATCGCTTGCCTATTTTTTTCATATGTTTAAAAGAAGCAGTTTATACAAAATTAAAAAAAAAAATAAAACCATTCACAAAAAAAAATCGGATTAAATTAAAATAAATCTAAAATATAGACGAAATTCGTATGCTTGTTTAACCCAACGGGACAGTGTTTTATTAAAGCCCAACAATATATCGAATCAGTTAATTTTAAACAACATAAACAAAATGCAAAACATACTCGCAACATACCACAGATCAACATACATCCACTTCAATAATTTCAGGGTACGCAATCGATACCAAAATGAGAAATGATCTATTTTACAGTAAAAACAATATTATCATGAGATAAGGCATGCGCTTAACAAATATTCGAATCACAAAAAGAAGCTTCACCACAATGCAATTAACTAGGTTTAATAAGTACACAAAATAATTTAATATAAATATAATAAAAATGTATTTTTAACATACTGGGCGGCGAATCAAGCAGACGTAATAGAGGGAATTACCTTTGGTACAATAAGATTAATATAATAGTAATAAAAATGTAAACAAAACTTAAGATTTCCATTGAATTTCCTTAGCACACTTACTCTGCAAACCTAAAGCTTGTAGCTTTGTCGAGATGATTTAACATTTTTTTTTTGGTAAACAAAACTTCTATAAGCCAGATATTTTTATTTAAGCTAAACAATTTGTTGCCACATCATTAATAAATCACCTTTTACCTGTCCAATACACATTCAAACTAATGGTTACCATTTCTCAATTATTTGAAAAGCAATGTGTATATGCTTCGATTTTAACTGAAAGTTAATTTATTGTAGTGTAAAAAAATACTTTGTCTGTTGTTTTAGTTTAATAATATTCCTTGACAGTTGAACGATAAGCTAACAACCTGTCTCCAAAAAAAAAAACCTATTCGACGGAGAGATGATCGTACCAATTTCGATCGCAGAAATGTTACTACCCTGAAAACCCGAACCACTTATCAATGAATGCCGTTGAAGTTTCCAGAGAAGACTACAACCTGAAAATATCCATAGAATACCGTAGAAAAGTTAACACGAATATTCTACACACGATCTGCATGTTCTACACCCCCACCGAATAGATTGGATCGACTCAACACATGCAGTATATAAGCGACACAAGGATCTGTTTCTCGCAAAAGCAAGAGGACGATCAGCTTTACTGGAAATTAGATGTGTAAAGTAATTTCCATATATGTATTAGTAATCTATATTAATAATAATCAATGGCGCAAAGGCCCAAATCACGTCTAGGCTTTGAAGTAATGCTAGAGTTACTTCATTACGAGACCAACGGAACACTAGAAGGTGAAGTAGTCAGCTACACGCTCGTCCGTGATTATTACCCCGATTTTAACTCAGATACTCATTCACAGCTGAGTGAACTGTTAGTCCGGCAACCAATCCCATCCTCGAAAATTACTTGTCACCAAGCAGATTCGAATCTGGTGCCAGGTGCACCGATGGCAAGTGATCTAGCCATTAGGCCACCCAGACTACAGTGAACTATATTGCTAGCGGCAATTGTCAAAGTCAGTATTTGTTGGAAGTTTCCAATTCAATCTGTTGTTATTGCAGTGGCTTGCATGATTTGTGAATGCGTTAATAAATAAATTGAACAATAATACATAAATTTTTAAAATGGTTTCTTAAAATGTGGCAATTTGAATTGTCGCCATTTTAATAATAATAATAATATAAATGGAATATTTATTTAACATATTTCATGTATTTTTTTTAATAATCTGTGACAAGCTTTAAATTTAAGAAAATATGCTGCACTGAAATTACAAAGCCAGAGGTCGTGGTTTCAAATTTTACATAGCCATCGACTTATTACTCACGGCCTAACTAAAAAGAAATAGGTAGAAAGCGGTAACAGTCCTGCTGCTATTACTCCTCTATGGTGAAGGAGGGGTTATACAGGAACTTGAAAAAGGAACTAAGAAAAATCAATCATAAAAAAACGGTTCGTATTAATTAAGTGGTCCATTTTCGAAGTTTGCGCGATTGAGTCAGGAATGGTTATTAGAATAAAAATTATATATATATCTGTCATTACATTTGTATATATATATCTGTCATTACATTTGTCACGTATACCCTGTACAGACTAGGGTAAGATATCCAGTTGCGAGCCCTGCGCCTATTCCGAGCCATCGCCTTTAATTTCACAAATAGCTAAAGAATTCATGACATTTTTTATTCACTATAAATTTTAGCCATTTCTATAGTCACAACAGCAATGGCTAAAATAGCGAGTGAAGAAAAAACTGTCATAAATTCTTTAGCTATTTGTGAAATTAAAGACGGAAGCTTGGAATAGACGCAGGGCTCGCAACTGGTTACCTTACCCTATGTGTTTTAAACGCGTTTAAGTAGGTAAATTTAACGTGTTAAGAAAGTAGTGTTCAGACTAGGCAATTCGTTTTATTTTGATACATGATAGCTTGACGTGATTTGTTTTGACAAGTAGATATTCCGCTGTGTTTCATTAGCAAATTTATATTTTCTAAATTATTTGAAACAAAAGAGTTTGTGTAGTAGTAATAAAAAGTGAATTAATTAGCTAATGTAGTCGTTGCACAAGCACAGAATTGAGTTTCTGCAGCATTAAATAGTTTCTTTCAAAGTTTACATCGATTTTTGCGAGGGTCGCAGTATGGCCATTTTTCCGTTAAACGAGTTGTAGCTACGTGTTTTCGTAAACAAGTTCGGGGAGTGTTTTCAACACGTTTAACTCAATTTAAACGTGTATATAGTATATAGTATAACTTAAAATTTGGTACTTATTCAAGGTCTCGAATGAAGAGCTTAAGAATAAATACCTTCGGGTAAAATGATCACTCGCTTACAGTAGACTAATACTGATACTTTCATCAAGTCCATGTCTACTTTATATCGAAATATACGAGACTATTCGAAAACTAAGTTCAAAAGTTACAGTATAGTGTTAAACTCGTTGTTCACACTTGATTAACTTATATCATTTCAGAGTGAAAACTTCAACAAATATTGAGATAGACTTTAAAAGTTAGATACAACTCTTCAGTACCATTCGAGAGCTCTTAGTTTTCAGCAACAACGACAAAAGGTGTTTGAATTTCAATTTTATCTATTCAGGAAGCGGTTTAGGAAATACAAATTGCTAATTGTCTCTTTGATGACATTTCGTTTGAGAGTTCACAATTGTAGGCAAAATTTGCGAAAAGGAAAATCAACTGAGAATGAAGGTAGCACCGTAACACGTTCAATTCAAAAAATCGTTGTAACCTCTCAAGTAGATCAAATTGCGCTGCTTGAGTTGTTCCTACGAAAAAACCCTCAATTTCAGACAACAAATTCTTTGACATGCTGACGACTGAATTTAGTAATCACTTTAAAATTGTTTTGAGTTTAGGTCATTGTAAATGTTGAATAGTCAAAATTTGCATTTATTCTGTTACGACCGTTCTGCTACTGCGGTACCCTTTAGAAAACACTATCAATTTATAAGCTTATAAGCACATATCTTATCGTTTTTAGACCTTTAATAGTGTTCATAATACCTATTCGTAGTTCGATGGAAAAACAATAGCAAATACATTTTTTCTACTTAAGGGGTTACATCTAGTTGGCGGCCGAAAAAAAGGGGTGTTTTTGTGAATTTTTTTTGAGAAAACGAATGCAGGTTTTGAACTGTTTTTTTTATAGTGAAGGATATATCTTTGACTATGTTTCATAATTTTTTTATTGGAAAAAATTCACAAATGTAGCAGATATAATATATTTCCCAGACCGCTGTTCAAAAAAAGCCTACCGCGGTGACCACTGTAACTTCAAAACCAATGATGTGAAATAAAAAAACCTAAAAATTAAGTTTTTTTATCGTATTATCTACTCTTTCAAGTAAATCGGTTCACTCGTTTTTGAGATATCGTGGTCACCAATTTTGAAAAGCCGTTTCGAGAAAAACGCATTTAAAGTTTCTCGGCCGCGACTTCCGAATATTTGCCGATTCTCGTAATTCTCTCGAGCCTTTCGCACGATTCATTTTTAAACTTCAAATATTAGAAGAACACGTATAACTGAATGTAGTGAGCGCTTCGAGGTCAACTGCTGTACTGTGACGGTTTTCGACTTCGAATATAAAGTCAAACCTGGATGAGTGAGAACGTAACTGTAAAAACGGCCGTAACTCGCTCAATTTTTAACAGATCGACTTAAAATTATCAGAGAATATTTTTGAAAGGTTATATTTAAGAATCCGTCGAAATCGAAAATTCTGACTGACCCTTAAGCAGAGCCACATTATAGGTAACAAAACAGAAACTTGTCTGCTTAGAGAACAGTTTATCGGCCGCCATTTAGAATGCCAATCGCGTTTAATCTTTCTTACTTAAGTTATTTCTATGTTAATGAGCTGCTCAACAGAAAGGAATACATAGTAAACACTCTGCAAAAAATCATATAGGCTTATTGTAGCCTTCAACCGAAAAAAAAACATTAAAAAAGTTTTGATATAGTAAAAAGGGATTTTGTAACGATAGCTAATCGGTATGCATGCGATTCGAAACAATTACCTGAGTAATTGTGGTAATGACTATGAACCGAGAGCTCTATTCTATAAGCACAGTAACTCCGTACCAACCAAAAAATCAGTGATAAGCTTTTTTTTTTTTGCTGCACTTAGTCGCGTCTCGTTAATCAATAATAATCAATGGCATAACAGCCCAAATTGCCCTAGGCCTTCATTACTAGACCAAGGGAACAGTAGGAGGTGAAGTGGTCAACCACAACACAGTCGCGTCTCGTTGACCACATGAAAATAGATTTGCCTAATAAAGGGTTTTCCAATAAGGACTTGACAACTTTGAATTCAATTTGTGAACGCACCCTTTCACTAATCATCGAACTGTCACTGTCAATTTATTCAGTAAACTTAACATTTTTATCATGGTAAAGTACACGAAGGAACAACGTCTGCAAATTAAATTATATTATTTTGAAAAAAAGTTGTCAAGTCCTTATTGGAAAACCCTTTATAATACAAACTACAGGGCAGACAATTTAAGTATAAAATCTTTCAGGTTTTCACGTTTTTTTTTTGCAATACGATGCCCAGCGGTAATAGCTGTTATTATCGGCCGACTAGTTGGAATGGTCTACGCACCGACCGAGACTTAATAGTTTTATAGGTACGCACAGACGCCGAATAAACAGTGTTATCAGACGTTAATAATGTGTGTTCAGACGTTAATAATGCAAATGTTCACTAGGTTTTGGGAAACTTCGGATAAATTTGCATGGAAATTCCCTGGAAAAAATTATTTTGTCATATTTATGACAGAAAATTTAAATTTTTTTTCATCCAATAAAACACTCACGACTTTGTCTGCCGTCTTTAAACTAGTCAAGCCTTTGGGCCTGGTGTCTGTACCAACCAAAAATTAATTGCCAACGGTTGGAATACGTCCTAAATTGTTATCTGCCTGACAGATTATTCCTTTCATATTTTTATATACCTAAATATTTCTAGCTCCAGAGCATATGAAATCGACGATGAATAGAAAGTTTGGTTTTCTATGCTTTAGTTTCGATTTAAGATACATCGTTTTCTATATCAAATATTATTCGATAATTAAAAACAAACAAACAAACTGTTTATCTACAATGATATGGAGGGCAATGTGAAGAGGATAATTAACCAACATGATTTTTAATCTACATACATTTAAATAAATTTGAAAAAAGAAGAAGAATTAATAAAATTCTCGATAGTGTTTTAAATCTCACCCTAATCTAAAAAAAAAATGGTTTTACTTTGTAGGAACTATTGGAAATGTATCATTAGCATTTTCAATACAGTTTAAAGTAAACATAGTAAAGACGAGTAATAATAAGATACTAAATAGTTTGGTTTTTTTGTTTTGTATGGAAATAATAACAGAAAGAAAGAGAAATGAAGACGTTTAAGGTCCCTCTACCTGTCTGGTTCGCCCCTATTTTCTTTAATCGAGTCCCACCTAAATGTTACTACCGATATAGCTGGTGGCGCGGGATTCCGTCCCGTATGAACAGGCGTCGATGTTCCTATATTGGCCCCATTTGGTGTCGTTGTATTATTATGATCTGAATCTGAAGAAAATTGATTTTATCCAAAAAATTGATTGAATAGAAATTTCTATTCGACTTACTCATGGGATGAAATGTGTTAACTATTTTAATAGACTCCTTAAATTTTCGCAACTGTTTCTCAACTTCTTCTAACGTACTCCCATCCACGACAAATACGTCGGCTAAATCGTCAGTAAGTAGCTGGCATGAATAACCTATATTTATTGCTGTTTCTGTTTAATCGAATAAGAAAAGTTATTGTAAATGTTCAGAAGTAGACTGTGTAGTAAAATAACTAACCTTGTTTATCACCGGTTAGCACCCATATTTTAATTCCAGCCGTTTGTAAATTTGCTATTGCCTGAGGTACACCATCCTGTAGCTTATCTTCGATTGCTGTTACACCCACCAATTGCATATTGCATTCGATTTCTTCATATATAGCACCAAGTTTATCTTCACGACCGTCTAACGATAAGGCGGCTTCTTGTTGTTTAGCACGCCACGTACAGAAGAATTCTTCTTCTAAGTAGCGTTCTGCTAAGACTAGAGTTCTTAAACCTTCTCCGGCGAATTTCTATCGAAAAAAAATTATTACAAAAATAATTCCATTACATGGAGGAAATTGCTTTCAATTACGTTTAAGTGTTCTTGTGTTCGAGCTTTTATGTCGTATTGACTAGAACTTAATCTATCGTAGATTACATTGTCTGCTCCCTTACAGTATAGAATAATTTTATTATTCCGCTTAAGAATTACCGACATTCTTTTTCGAACATTATTAAAATCTAGAATGCTGAGTAGCTCATATTCCTGTAAAGAATTGATTAAAGCTATACAAATTAAATTCCAGGCTTAAATTTCGTTCTCTTACCTCTGTGCGTCCCATAACTTCTATTGTAATACTATTTGGTGTTCGTGATTTAAATACAAAACCGAAATTCCTTGCGGCCGATACTAATGCTGATTCATCGGGACTTTGCGCTTGATATTCCAATCTGTAACAAAAAAAATAAATCGATTTTGAAAAGAGTTCACACTCATTCATTTAAAATTAATTTAAATCTCCACCTTCCGTTCACATATTCCGGCATTACGGTATGGCATAATGATAACAAGCGAAAGAAGTTATGAGCATGTTCCTGATCTGATTTTATAGCGTCCAATAGGGTTTGATCGTACCATTTAAATTCCGGTTCAAATTCCGGATTAAATGAAAAATCAATGGAATCGATTGCCTAGAAAGTTTTAAAGGGACATTAGTTGTTATTAAATCGTTTTCTTAGCATCTAAATGGTTAATTTGTGAGCAAACAGCAATTTTTGCATTGAAAGCGTGACATAAAGCTATAATAAAAATGTGCTAATTTGTGATTTATTATAATTTATATTATAGAAGCGAATTTGATAAATAATAGAATAACTGATGATATTGTAAGTAAATAATTATATTCGCACATTGATAAAAATTTCTTCATACGTTGAGTAGACACAAGGATAGTAGCTAATGGACTTTATAGTGTTCTCATTCTTTTCTATTGGTGAATGTTGTTCAGCAGGACATCAATATTATTTTGCAACCTTAATACAAATTGAATAAATAATTTATACTTAATACATGCGGAAATGAAGTAGGGAAGGTCTTATGAGTTTGATGAAACACAAGTAACTGCGTTCGCAGTGTTTAAATGACCTTGTTTGTGTTTAGAAACGCATCTGCTAGAAGTTGATGCAACATGCGTACCGTGCGAAATTCTACTATTGGTGATGAATGATAAATTATACGAGTATGTACCCTGGGTGGCTGACTTGCTAGCTAAGCAGGGAGCCAATTCACCTATGATAGGCCCGGAACCATTCTGTGAAGTAGGTAAAGGCTTCATTAAGGATGGCATTTTAAAGTGGATAAATCTTCAGGTGGAAGATTATTGGAACTCCCTTTCAGGACTTAGATAGTCAAAGCAATTCCTGACCTTCTCGAGTTAGAGAGATTCGGAATTTCTTTCTTTAAGTAAGTATAACGCACGGGTTATAATGGGATATTTTTCAGGACATTATTTCCTTAATTATCACCTTAAGATCATCGGTAGGGTATCACTAGATACATGTCGATTCTGTGTTATGATATCTGAAACAACGGCACACATTCTGTGTGATTGTGATGCAGTGGCCAGATCTAGAAGGCAGATTCTCGGTGGATTTACCCTCGCCTATGAAGACCTGTCGGAGACTCCCCTGGGTAAAATCATCTCTTTTCTCAAGGGAATAGATATGGCCTAGGGAGTAGTTAAGAGCCAGGAAAAGAGCACTACGGTCTTGGTTTTAGAAACAGTAAGGCTTCTATAGGATCTACTTAACTAATAATAATAATAATAATAATGTACCCTGGGTAAAATCATACGAGTATCACAACAGGTGAGTTTTACAACCGCCGTAAAGGTAACAATAGAGAAAACCAGGAGAATAAAATGTTTCCGGCCGATTAGTAGAGGCTATATTTAAGACATCAAGACTAACTGATTGAGAACTGGTGATCGAACGAGGAAAGGAAGAATGGCATTGTATAGACAGCGAAAGGGCTGGGAAACACGTATGCCTGAATCTGAAGAGGGGATACTTATACTTATCTGGTATACAGATGGCTCCAAATGAAGGAGTTGGAGCTGTGGTATATGGACACAGACCAAGAGTCGACATATATGCCACATTCGACACGTTAAATACGATTTTACAAGCAGAAAGCAATTGAACTATGCATCAAGGAAAATATTAGAAGATGATACAAGAGTCACAAGATCTACATTCTCTCTGACAGCAGAGCAGCATTACTTGCTCTACAAGTATTTTGCTTTAGATCCCCACACTAACAGGGATTTACAAAAGCTTAGGAAACTAGCGAACTGAAATACTGGTATGGGTTCCTGGACATAGTGATAATCTAGGCAACAAGTCTGCGGATTAGTTAGCGAAAAAAAGAAGCTGACTTAACTTCACAGAATGCCAGCAGCTGCGGCCAGAGATGGTGTGATGCTGACAGTCCAAACTATTCTTGGAAGGTCACTCCAAGAAAGAAACTTCCGATTTGCTCAAATTGAGTCGGAATTAGGTTCGGCGCTTGATCGCGCTAATTACAGGACACTGTAAGCTTAAAAAGTATCTTCATTCGATTGGACCGGTTTTCAGATATTTGCAAATTGTGTGAAGAGGACGCGGAAACTCCAGAGCACGTTCTATGCCATTGCGAAGAACTCGTACACAGAAGACTTAGACTTCTAGGACATCACTTCCTTACACCATTGGAACTCACGTCTAACTCGATCAAAAGCGTGTTTAAATTCATTGATATAACCGTCCTGAGTGAGTTATAATCGGGGAGGACGATCACAATAGACCAACTGAGGCCGCAGTGAATTGCGATTTTTAGACCGTCCTCCACAAATTATAATCTAATCTAATCTAATAGACAACGGTGATGCTTAAAGTATGGTCTTTGCAAA
This sequence comes from Beris chalybata, assembly GCA_949128065.1. NCBI lineage: Eukaryota > Metazoa > Arthropoda > Insecta > Diptera > Stratiomyidae > Beris > Beris chalybata. The sequence goes on along the minus strand of OX421896.1, from coordinate 31,075,904 downwards.
AAAAAAAGGCAAAATACCAATACTTGTGTTCTTTGGTCTTTATCTACTACAGAACAGGATACTCATTTGGCTTTGTACTTTGGCATGCAGTGGATACGGACGCACTAGAAATTATCTGGTTGGTTGATTTACGTTGTGGTCTGTCTACCGTAAAAAGGGCCCACTTAGAACAGGAAGCATCGTTTTGATACACAACTCTTTTAATATGGTCGTTGAGAGCTGATGAAGTAGATATAATTATAGTTATTGAATTGATTATCCTATCCATCTGGAGCTCAATTTTGTTTTTCGAGATCTCATCAAGGTTATTAAACAAGGGTTTACCTAGTGCGCGAAGTCTGGCTCTAGCTAGGGCTAGACACTAGCAAGACAGGTGGGCAACGGATTCTTTCTTGTTTGTATCACCACAGCTGACGTTAAAGCGAATACCCAGTATGGCGCGTGGTAGCCAATCGGCTAATGTCCCGTGTTGACTGCCGTGAATCTCGAGACGTCCACACGGCTCCTATTCAAGAGTTCATCTGTTCTGCTCCGGGTGAAATTATTTAATGTTACGCACAGAAGCAGGATAATTTAATACCGCCGATAGAATTTGAGGAAGATGATTGACGAGGATAGGGCTTCAAAAAACGAAGGTGGTTAATTGTGAATAGAGCATTCGGTAGCCTTACAAATAAGCGTGCTGATCTTCTACCACTGAACCCGTAAGTTCAAAACCTAGTGAAAGAAAAATAATGGTGTTAGAGGCAGAGCTCCTTTACTGCCCTGTGTCGCGATACGGCTCATATTGTCGCAAAGTGATGCTTTAACACGTTAGCTGCCAAAGTAGTTTTTTGAGACTACTCCGATTTTGCCAAGGTTATAAAATAATCTACATTATTTCAAAATAAGTAAATAAATCCTGCTGTGTGGGATTGCTATAAGCAGAAGGAAAAACCTGTAGTGTAACCTTAAGGGTTCCATATACTTCTTATTTATATGTAACTTACTTCTTCATCTTGTTTACGAGTGTATTTCAACTAAAAATGTTTGAAGAGACTGAAATCCAAAGGGGTTCTTGTTTTCGTGAAGACTTTGGACAGGTAGTGCATCTTCTAAAAAATACAGGTCGAAGCCCACTGGCTTATCGAATTTGGTCAAAGAAAATTTTATTGCAAAGGCCAAAGCCTGATAGAATTGTCGCTCCATAGAAAAAGTAATTACTTTATTTTAAGATTCTGGCAACGGTGTATTTTTGAACACAAGTTGAACACTGTTAATTCAATTCGATTTGAACTATTAGCGCTAAGTACCAAAGCTGGCAAGATAATAATCGATATTACGTGGCTTGGATGTTTTATTGCAATTTACTTAGGATACTTGGAGACGCGATAATAAAAACGGAATACTTTAATTTGTTTTTTTTTTTGCTTTTTTACTAAATGTACGAAACATCGGCTCAACGTGGTTGAATTATATAAAGAAACGAGAAAAATCAGATTGCATAAGGCTTGAAATTTCCATACGCAACAAACAAAAAGCATTTCAAATTAAATTACAAATTTGCAAGAAATGAAAATGGTAAAGTTCTAACACTGATTAATTACAAACATGTAGGTAGAATGTAGATACTAATTTCTATTCAAAATTCACTAGGAGGCAAAAAAAAGTCATGCAACATTGAAAAAAGTGTAGTGCAAACATGCAATTGTGTAGGGTACATACATACATACATACATATATATATATACAAGTTATTCATTTCATTTTAATATTATCATAAAACTCTCTATATAAAAAAATAACATAATCATGCATACGTGCACTCGCTGTTGCTGATTTCCATTTGCTAGGGTAGTTGTGTATGTGTTGTTGGTGGAAAAGCAACTAAAAGTGTCGGTTTGATTAAACTTCTTCTGAAGAGGATTTATATGTTGAGGTTTGCAGTGCTGATGATTAATAACATGTTCATCATAAGTTACACGTTTTTTATTATTTCCAGAACAAGAGGACACTACAATTGTTGTTTTTGGTGTAATATGACGTGTCGGCTCTTCAGAATGAATTAAAACCGATGTAGTATTTCTGTCGTTTGTTTTTTGCTACAATTTAAAACACAAACACATTTAAAAAAAAAATAAAATAATACATACAGCGTATAGAAACATAAAATAGGATAAAATTAATTGATAAGGAATTGGGGGGAAAACTACATAAGAAAAATTTCAGTTTTTTCAGTTTACTCAATTGAAAAAATAATAATAAACGAGGTACTATAAATTTGTAATGGATATGAAACTTCTGAAATATGTGATGTCTGTGTCTGGTGATTACAACCGATGCAAGTATCAAAATCGCGTTACACGAGCGACGAAATTCAAAAGGTAGACGCAATCAGGGAGATGCCACATAGCTGCAATTGGTTGCACTCACTAAAATGTAGAATATGCTGTAATCGCGTCGCATTCATTATAAACTCCACTTCTAGACTGGATTTAAACAGCAGATTGCAGACAATTCTTGGAAAGACAATGCGGGAAAAGTACCACTAAGGCCCGTTCCTACGATCGTCAGTAACGTTCTAACTGAAACTTTAACTGACAGATGATGCTCATACGAAAATTAAAGTCAAAGTTCTGGTTAAATTTTAACTGAAGGTCGTAATAACGGCCGTAAGAGTCTTAAAATTAACAGAAATTTACGATTGATTTTGATCGTATCGTATTCAGTAATAAGGCCCCAGGGCAACTGCAAGTTGGAAAAGTTACTGCACTAATTTTATATGACAGAGGGCATTCTACGCAAGTGCGATTAGCTGGTATTCAAAAGACTCACATTTGTTTTGAATAATACTTCCTCACACCACCAGAAGTTTTTGTCAACCTGAACCAGGAGATATATAAATTTTGTCTTATGAGTGAGTTATAGAAAAGCAGGGTCATCAAAATTGATCCATTGAAGCAGCTCTCATTCAACATTCTAACTTTGGGAATAGAATGCTATGTTTAGATTTTGGAAGTGAAGCGCAATTGTTTAAGAGTTAATATTCGAATTTGTTCAAGCTTAATTTTCCGAGCTTTCTAGAAATAGTTTCCTTATTGATGTTCTAGCGCACAAACATTTATTTTGCGCAGCTTACGAGCTATCAAGCTTCATATAATAATTAGCTGTTAATTGGAACCCAATATTTTACGCTCCATTCTCAATTTTTCCAACAAGTTTATGTACAACATTTGTGCGCTTCACACCATTCTTATGATGTTTCAATCGTACGATCATATAGAACTTTATAATAAAATCTAGCTTCTACTAAATTTCCGTTAATTAATTTGTTTTCATTAGTTATATTTAATAAAACGTCTGTTATCCATGAAAACAACAGAAAATTGCATTTTTTTATCGCCATTGGTTTGTTATTTGCGAAATTGTAAAGTTCAAAAATTTATACAAACACACGGTCTTATTTTGCTAACAAAAAATTTACATTATAATAAATCGAATAGTCTGCTGATGTTTTTTTTTTGAAACAGTAAAAATTCTTAATGGAAAATATGACAATATAAAAAACGATGTGCATGAGTGGTAGGTGGGTAAGAAAAACGAATTGAATTAGACCTAACGAAAATGATAAAAAAAAACATTAACAACATAAAAAAACATACTTACGTTTGTTATTTCAACAACTTCACCCGTCCGCAAATCAATAACATCACCATAAGCCCGACCATTTATGCTACACTTATTAAATGTCATTATATTCTGTGTAAGTGTACCGGTCTTATCCGAAAAAATATATTGAATTTGTCCCAATTCTTCATTTAAAGTAGTAGTTCGCGCTTTAGCGTGAGTTTTAGTCTTATCATAGCACATTTTCTCGTCCCAATTTATAAGAAATGATTGGGCAAAACGTATAACCTTAACATGAAAAAATGAAGAAAAAAAAATCGATTAAATGTCCGGTAAGTTTTGTGGAATTAAAAAATATTAAAGAGAAACGTTTTTAACTTACCTCTACTGAAACGTAGAGAGATATTGGCACAACTGTATTTAAAACGATTGCATAGGAAAAAAATACTAGTAAACCGATAACAGTAGCCCCTTCTAAATAGCCAGGTGGAATTATAGTTTCCCATGGCAAGTAGGCCTGAAAGTTAAAAAGAAAAAGAAAATGTTAAATTATAGGAAAGTGGAAAAATAGTCAATTCAATCGTTTAGTAGTATTCTATGCGTGTAATTCGAAGACTATTCTTTTTTTACATTCACATTGAAAACATAATAATTTTCGGTCATGCTCTTGACGACAGCAGGAAAAACATTAATTTCGACGCTGTATAATTTAAATGCAATCATCCATGTTCGTTTTTTTTGTAATACACTTTTATTTTTAATACCCCATTTAAACCATCGCATTCGCGCATCGTCTACATTCGCATACACTAGCATGCATAGGCGAAAATGTAAACAATGGATTCGTGTTCAATGCGAGTTACGTACTTTGATTTGTATCCGCAACAAGCTATCGTGGTGAAGCTACACGAATTCCGATTGGAGATGCGAGCTGACGCGAAATTACTGTTTACACATTCGCATTCGGGCTAGTTTGTACTGATTCGCGCGATTAGTGTAAATGCTGCTTAAGCAAAAACCAACATTTTGAATACCGCATTGGCACATCTTCTATCGTACATTCGCATATCGTCTACATTCGCATATCGTCTACATTCGCATAGACACTTGCATGCATAGGCGAATGTGTGAACACTGAATTCGTGATCAACGTGAGTTCCTTTGATTTGTGTCCAAAAACAACCATCGAAGCGAAGCTACGCGAACTCTGATTGGAGTTGCGAGCTGTCGTGAAATTTTTGTTTAAACATTCGTATTCGGGCTAGTTTGCACTGACTCGCTCTGCATAAACAAAAACAAACATTTTTAACATTTCGTCACATCACTTCTGCGATCCTGCTCGGAAATGTTTTTATGTAGAGTTAAGCCGGGTTGATACGTTACGAGTGGAATCGGAACGAGTGAACTACAATAGTCGGACAGTGCTCCGAGTTAATGTCAGACTGACTATCGGAGTTTACTCGTTCCGATTCCATTCGTAACGTGTCAACCCGGCTTTGGATTAGTTATTTTACTTTGTTCAACCTAACAATGTAAAACAAAAAATTCAACCAAACGGAAGCTGTTTTTTGCATTAAGCGATTAAAACATTTGGTCACCGTTCGAACATGTGACGATGAAGTTGAATTTCGAGTTTATCATTCACAAGACTTTATGATTAATTCCTATAGATTTGTCACTTCCTAAATTGTATGGTTTCTAGTGATAAGCCTGGTTTTATCTACGACCAGTTTTTTTTTTTGGCAATCATAATTTTGGCATTTCGAATTCTGCAATGATTCAATGTCAACGAGTCTTTTGGTTCTGACTGGATCACAGTAATCACAAAAATTCATCATATCAAATCTCTTGGCAACCTTTCCAAATCTATGTAGGTACATGAGGAAAATATCGGACGCTCAGCCGACAAGGAAGCCAATCAAACTCTGCTAACTATCGTCGCAATGAACTACTTTGGTTCTCACGAAATTAATGAAAGCTGTTTCAGTCATGAGGTGTTCAAATTCTATGAATTTAACCACGGAAAACTGTTCCCGTGGTATATATAACTGAGATAACGCTGGGAGGAATGTCAACATTGTTTTCAAAATGTACCTTGTACTAGATAATGTCAGTCATTTTCTTGATTCTGAATGAATCACAGTAACCACAAAAAATTCTTCATATCAACACTCTTTGCAAGCTTTCTAAAAGTATATGTGGAAAATACCAGACGCCCAGCCAAAAGGAGAGCCAACAGTTAGTTACGATGGCGCTACATTCCAAATAAGACTTTGGCCTCCTGCCAATAGAACACTGCTAAATATCGCCGCAATGAATTACTTGGTTCTCACGAAATTAATGAAAGCTGATTCAGTCATGAAATGTTCAATTTCTAAGAATTTAACAACGACGAACGACGGAATATCTTCATTGCTTTTGAAATGTACCTTATACTTGGATAAAATCAAAACGAGTGACACAGACTCTTTCTTCTTGCCAAAATGAGGGCAATTTGGCTTGAATCGTCCTTTTCCAAATGTACTCAGAACTTGCAATCACTATTAGTAGTTTTAGATAACGTTTCATCATCCTATTTTCAATTGAATCCGGTGTTTCTAAACGTTTCGTTGGATCGCACGCTTCAATCTCTAGCCAAGATCTCTTATTTACCGCGTTTACATGAGGATTGAATCCGGATTCAATCCTCTAAAATCCCATGTAAATATGTAAACGGATCGAAACGAGATCGAATCGTACATTTTAATGCCATTTCATGTTTCGATCTTTCGATCTTTGGATGGTGCGCTTACACTCACCCATGAGGCTCGCCTCGAGGCGAGAAGCTACCCCCATCAGGCCATTGCAAACCGGTTCTCAATGTAAGACTCTTGCGACTGCACGAGCTATTTGATTGATTGAATTTTTGGTGGGGATAGAGGCTCGTCGCAAACGCTGAGTGTAAATGCACCAACATTCTCCATGTAAACACGGTAATTGTTTACTTTTTATCTGGTTCATAGTTTTGGAGTGAAAGATTCGTTGCAGTCTAGTAAGTCATTTGGATAGAATTTTTGTTTGATCAGTTTGAGCAGGAGCAGAAGGGTTCTGCCTAGTACTTGTTCTTGAGCTCTGGCTATTGCCGGACATTCGAATAGGAAGTTAAACACTGAATTTAGTTCGTTCGTGTCCTGTTACCTACGGCAGAATGCACAATTTGACAGCACGATCTTCAATTGACCAGTGAGATCGCAGTGATCCTGGTAATGCCTTGCTCGTTTAGGCCAGTATCTACATATTTCAATGCTCTTGGCTCCATAGTCGATGTACTTCTCGACAAAACCCTTCAGTACCCTAAGTTCAAAAAACGATAGATTTATTGCTTCGAAAGTCCTTTGTTGTAAAGTAAAATGCTGTGACTATTGAAAGATGATCATACCACTTTTTATTGAATTCTTCGTACTTTTCAAAACCAAAAAAAGAGATTATGACTTTACCTGAAAATATTGTCCGACCAAACCTTCCCAGATGGCACACGCCAGAGTACAAAACGCACATATCGACAAAAGAAAAAATACTATCTGAAAATTAAATAAGAAGAGAAGATACAATACAAAACAATTCAAACGATATAAATTCAAGTAACTTACCCCAATTATAATAAAGTTTAATAACCTATCAATACTAGTACTCTTAAATTGCGTTTTACCCGAATTTTGCATTAGTTTTGTATCCTTGCCGGCAAATACAACAACACCATAGCACCATTGTGTATTTCGTAGAACACATCCACGTAATAGTATTTTCTCGTTGTCCAATGAAAAACGTCCGCCATTCCACATTAGATTGCCTAACAAAAAAAAAATTGAATTTTTTTTTTATGATTATTAGTACTTAATTCGAAACAATTGAGGCGAGGAGGTCACCGAACCAAAATTACCATCAAATTTATTTAAAAGATTATTTGGTCGTTCGCAAATGATTTCACCGTTGAAATTCCATAGTAAATCATTTCGTTGGCCCATCTCGGCTGTTTCCGGCAAACATTGTTTACATTTTAAATTTGTCTCGCCATCTAATTCGGCCGTTTCGATAAAACATAGACCGTTCGGTTCACTTGTTGATAGTAGGAGAATGTCGGCAGCTATAAATTGATTATTATCCATTCGAATGACGTCACCGACCTGGAAAAATAGAGAAAATTTAAAAATTATTAAAGGCTTTTGGGTTCATTGGTGGCGGTCTATTAAAGCGAAACTAAGGAACCAGAGCTTTAGGAAAAGTGCTAGGTCAGCTTCTTATTATACTTCATGATTAATGCAAGCCTTCAGTAGGTTTTGTTAAATTTCATGCAAGTTTTTTTTTATGGAAATTCACCAGAAAATAACCTTCGTCATGGCCACAGCAAAACAAGTTAAATGTTGTCCTTATTCAATAAATTTGTTTTGTAAGTTTACTCTCTCGTTTGCTTCGTTAGCTACCGTAAAACTAGTCGAACTAGGCCGAGACACCAACCAAAATTTAATTGGGACAAAAATTGTCTGTGTATGAGATCGTAACCAATTATAGCGAGCAATAGAAGAAGCTGCTATTGGAACAGGTCCTAAACCCATGAGAGTATGGCAGGTGAAAAACTGAAGAAATCAGTTGAAACAGTGTTGGACCTGGTCCAAGAGTAAACTGTTTTGACATCAGGTTGTATTGATTCATCAGGGGCGTACAATGTAACTGTTATTTGTCGAGAGCAGACGAATTTTTTGTGAGTTAAATATGACTAGAGCCCATAGAGCTAGTGGAAACGACAAGCCAACGGTTTTGTATAAAGCGCTTTGGAGCCATAAATACGATGAGAATTGAGACAAAACATGGTCGTTGTATCAAATTATTGGTGTCTTAGCGTGTGAGTGAGTGAGACAGAACAGGTTCGTTGTGTCAATATGTTGTTGTTTTGCATGCATGTAAATGCGACGACGTCTGCCTTCAACTCAACCGCTGCTTGTCATCTCCAGTATACGAGTATAAATTTATCTATGCTAGAGCCACACATCAAAATAGAACTATTACAGTTTGTTATCAAGATGTCAATTCATGGTTAAAGCAACTACATATGAATTAGATTGCACCAGAACATAGTTCACAATGTAACAACTTTAAATATGAACTAGGTGAACACGGAGTATTTACTGTGAAGGTCAGTTTAATTACTAACCAAATAGAGTTGCTCAATAAATATGTGACATACGTGTACTTTGAAACTCCTACTCTGTTCGATTTACTTAACTAACCACAATATTGCATGATCATTATATAATAAATGCTATGCAAGATGCAAATTACCTATAAATTCGTATCAATTATTAATTATCTTACCTGTACACCTGACCACTTTTCATCCACGAGTTTTCCATTTCGAAAAGTTTTCGATCTTCTATTATTTACTTGGGAATCGGACACATGTCGTTGCTAGAACGAAATAAACAAAACAAATTAAACCACAAATACATTTTTGTTTTATTCAATCATGTAGCGTGTAATAAAAAAGTTAAGTTAACAATTTAAAAGTATATAAAGCTGCTGTTATGTACGTTAATCTGTTTCATAGCGGAATAATTTTAAAGCAATTTGACTCTTCGTTCATAATTAAATTATGAATAAATGGTCATTTTTCACACCTGGTAAATATTCTTTAATAGATTGACATGTAGTCGCAGTGACTTCATCAAGGACAATGTGATTTAGAGATCATGTGCGTATTCGATACGTCAGTGATGATAGCGACTTTAGAAACGTGTAAACCAAAAACCTGTTCATAATGTTTGGAATGAATCTCTGAAATTTGACTGTTCATAGCACAATTTTTTTCATAACGATTATTTTTCGTCAAATTTCTTTAGCAAAGTTTTGTTTGTCAACGCTGTTCCTGGGGAAGAAACAGACTGTACCTTCCCCAATTTCTTTTATAATGCTTAGTATAGCTATAGATACATACAGTCAAAATCGGATATAACGACATCGCTTTTAACGGTCCTGGTCGAATCTCTATACAAAGGAATGTATCTATATTGCATATTATATATAACGACTGTTGGATATAGCGACGAGCTTAGAGGGTCCCTTCATTGTCGTTATATCCGGTTTTGACTGTATATGTATGTATCAAGTTACAACTTTGCAGCATAGCCCATTTTCAAATATTAAAATCAAAATGGGTTACCCTCCCTTGAACTTATACCCGGTTGCCACGTGAACTTTACGGAAGACACTACCTTCAAGTCTGTGGTGTATTGCATTTAGAGATGGGCAAAGAATTTCCTTGCAGTGAAGTACTTCACTCCGAGTCACTCATTTTAAGGAACTCCTTGTTCTATCGTTCTCGCCAACTAGTTCGTTCTTTGAGTTCATTCATAGTTCAACTTCAGGGGAGAAGCAGAGAAACAAAAAAACAAAAGGTCTGTAGATGTAGATGATGATGAGCAAAAAAGGGCCAATCAATCTAGAAGATGATGACCAAACCAAAAAAAAAAAGGTTGGTAAAAGTTTTTGTCACGTATCCAATGGAACTGCAGTTCACCAAAAGTAGTCACTCATTTCAATGAAGTGTTCTTTTGGAACAGCTCACTCGTGAACGACTCATCTCTAATTCCATTACCTCATGCAACTGTCCGGAACTAATTAAGACAGATATTTTGAGGAAAACCTAGGATCTACTGATCCCTCGAAAATCATCTCGATTATACGGATGTCGGAAGGACGAATGGGACCCGTTAACTTGAAAACGTTGAAATTCCATGTTTCCAAAAGTGCACTATGGATGATGCCGGAATCAATGGCAAACAAACCAATCAAGACTCCGCACTTCCATGCACACTTACCACCGATATATATATGACTGCACTATAAGCCATTCTTAAGATATAAGAATCAAACAAAATATTTTCCCTTCGCCGTCTACATCTTACCTGCCACCATCTAACCGAGTATACCGTTAAGGTTATAATAACCAGTTCTATCCAACGTCGGTATGACGTCGTACAACCGACCAAATACATCTTTTTAGTCATTTAATTTGGACTGACATTGGTACGACCTTTTAGTTAAAAAGTCGTAACTCAGTTTTATTAGAACAATATTCTTACTGTTTGGTCGAGCTTCTTATTGACCAAACCTAACTGCTGGTTGTTAAGTAACTATGAAATTTTAATTGTTTCAGTTCCATCCAGTAACTTTCCGTTTATAAAAATACCGTCGTGACGGGTTACAATCTTTATTTTCAGAAAGACTGCGCAAACTATTTGTTTAACACGATTATATGCGACTAAAAAAATAATAATATTAATACAGAAAAAAAGAGAAATAAATCTTATCTCGTGATCAATATTTGCTTTTCTTTGTATTCATTTAATCAATCACATATAGAAAACATCCGTCTACTACAAGTAATGCCAATAATTTGAAGGGAAGTAATGAAGAAGTAATAAGAATGAAAGTAGATATATAAAGTACTAGTTATTAAAAATAAGTAGATACAATATACTATTTGCTATAATAAATCTAGACTTGGCATTGGTCACTTTATATCGTGATCAATACAATTTAGTTGTAATGTGTGGTTGCGAGGCATTCATCACCTAGGGATGAAAAATAGTAGCGATTGATAAAGCCTCGAATTGTCCTATTATATGACTATTACGATTTGTCAACATTTTCAGAAAGAATATTTATGGTCAAATTAGGAAGTTCTTTGGTTTAAAACATGACTAAATAGTTATTTGTATGACTTCTTGGTCACGAATCAGAGAGGAAATTGAAAAGAACCTTGACTTTTTTTTCTAGAAGGAATATGTTCAAAACCTATGAACTTTTTTTATAGTGCGTGCGCGAGTACATACCCTACACATCACAACACCGACCTACATGCATTTACATGTAATGAAAATCTTGCTCTCATGGTAAAACGGAAATGATGTCCCTATTACACTGACTCAAAAGTTATTTCAGTTACTTTCTAATAAGAAATATCACTTCCTACGATCGTCAGTTAAATTCTAACCGAAACTTTAACTGGAAGTTTTGTATAAAAAATGTATCTGTAAAAGTTCCAGTTAGAACGTAACTGACGATCGTAGGAAAAGACCTTAGAAGCTGCAACTATTTCCTATCCTATGTTCCTAAGGGTCATCATCAAAACAGGAACGCTGCGGTTGGGTACTAATCAAAGGTTCTGTATAGATATTTAGGGCCGAATTCACAGTCGAATTTCTTACAAACTAGTTCCTAAGTTTAGACCAAATTTTTGGTTTAAACTTCGACTGTGAAGCGGGCCCTAAGTTGATAAATTTTCGATTAATTTGTAGTTCGAAATTACTAGAATCAACAATAATACAATAATATCTTAATATCATTTAATACTTACAATATCATCGTAGGCATCCTTAACAGCTGTTAGAGCGAGTACACCGATTAATGGTATAGCTGTTGTTATTGGCGTCAGAGATGAAATTGCTGGAATCAACTGTAGAACCAAAAGACATAGAAAATAGAAATTGGCAAGACGTTGAAATTGTTCCAGCAAATTCAATGGTAAAAATGTTAATAAAGAATATTTGGACGTTTTAATGTAGTTATTCTGAAATGAAAAAAAGAAAAAAAAATTGGTTAATAAAATCAATTATGTTTAGTGAATAATACTTTGGAGTGTTTGCGTTTAATAACGAGGAAGTGAGTAGAAATCGGGATGAAGTTGGAGAATAGAAGGCCAGCAGGGGTTGGTGGGTGGAGGATGGAGGAAAGAGGAGAATAGAAGGCCAACAGGGGTGGGTGGATGGTAGATGAAGATGGATGGAGGATGGTAGATGATGGATGGAGGATGGTAGATGATGGATAGAGCATGATGGATGGAGGATGGTAGATGATGGATAGAGGATGATGGATGGAAGATGGAGGATAGGGGATGGTGGATAGAGGATGCAGTAACGGAAGCAACGGGAGGAATGGGAGCAACGGGGAGTAACTGGAGCAACAGGAGAATCAGGCCCAATGGATCAACGGGAGAAACGGGAGCAACGGGAGAAAAAGGACCAATGGATTAACCGGATCAACGGGAAGGACGGGAGTAACAGGTGCGATGAAATAACGTAAGCGTAGCTTAATCTACCTATAAAATTTGAATTACGTAGATTCAAGGGTTTGTCAGATCTGCGTACGACGACGGTCACACACGGCGGTCAGATGCACCGATAAATTTTTTTCGGTTTTGATGTCTCTAGTCTAGTCCTAAATCGTAGAAATACTACAAAGTACCACACCACACTTTTAAAAACAATTTTTCTCAATCTTTATCCGGAAAGCTATCGCAATTTTATATACATAACTGTTAAGATTCCAAGCTTACAAAATCTATGTCCAAAATACCGATTTCAAAAAAGCCAAGCATTCTCAAGTTATCGTGCGGCGTCAATTAACTGGATTTAGGGTTACTTATTTACTATTTTCTTTAAGTCCAGTGTCGTCGTAACTATAAACGTCTCCGTTACAAAAACTTAAGAAAAACATTTAAACTAAATAGCCAAGAAACAATAAGCCCCACTAAATAAATTGAACGGAAAAAAAAGAAACCTGTCATTTCGATAAATCTGAGAGGTGTGTCTTATTTTGGGAAACCTGATACTACATTTCAAACATTCAATTAAGGAAAGGAATACGTTCCGCCAACAGGAAAGACGTATCAATTTGGACGATATCTTAGCACTAATTGCAATTAAGCGCAAATATTTACGATACTAAAAAGCTTTCATCTATCCTATTCCGTGGAAAATAGCTTGAAGTCATGGAAACTGTCCAACATTCGAATAACATGTACATAAACTATAGAATCAAATATCTAAATATTTGTTTTGATATTAAAACGATATTACTTCCGTTTCGTCAAAATAGTCCTATTTAAAACATGACTCAGTTTTAGTTTGATTATCAAAAGAGAAACGTTTGGGTGAAAATCGTGGTCTAAATTTGGGTACTTTGGGCCTTGATGGACTAAGTAGTCATTAGAACAATTACCATACACTGCGGGCGATGTTTTTTTTATCAACATTATTTTTTTTTTAAATATAAATACGGGACTAGGTAAAAGAAAATACCTGAAATGCCGTCAAAAAACCAGCAATTTTAAGTTCCGGCTTTATTAACTTTTACTTACGTAATTTCTCTTGTGTAACAAATTACTACTTTTGTACCTTGATGCATATTCGCATTTCGAGTAAGTACAAACATATAAAATATACAACAAGCAAAAAAAAAAAAAAAAACAGCAATCAATCGTCACGAATTCTTCCGTACAGGTATTAAACCGTGACCTACTCTACGTTTTAAAGTATAAAAAACGGAACGACTTTCATTAACTTTAAACGACTTACATTTTCATTTTAACAAGAACGTGGACATTTAATATTGTAACAAATTAACAGATACGTCAATCCACCCTCATCAAAAATTCTAGAATATGGTGACTGATGGTGGCTCTTGCTTAATCTAATGACCTACTTGACTAGACCCTGTAATCAAAGATTAAATCAATTGGAAGATCTTTAATTGTCCGTACTACAATGTTACTTGCACAATAAGGCAGCACATCTTGAGCACTCAGACAATGATGGCCCATTGCACTCGGTTCCCCCAGTCTCTACCCGAACTTTTTCGTCATCCTCACGAATTTCCAGACCTCTGGTAGGGAACGAGAACGGAGTACTTCCATCCTCATAACATCGACGCCGTATACGTGGACTCTTGCAAAAGAGTAAACTGGACACTCGAAAAGGAAATGTTACGTTGTGTCGTCGCTCTCTTCGCAAGCAGTGCACATGGGGTCGTCAATGATTCTCGATCTGATCTTGTGTAGGCCACACGAGTTATGCCCTATGAGGACACCAACCATACTACTACATTCTTTCCTGCTCAATTTGAGAAGAAAAGAAGCGGTTCGTTCACTTAGTCCCTCAACAAGGTTTTTGGTCTGCTGCATTCCAGGAAAAAGCCGCCATCTCTCAATGTGTGATTTACTCACCCACTCAGCAATTGTAGCCCTAAAAGAGGCAACCGGAACACCTTAAACTGGTCCGACCAAGGCTGACTCCGATCCTGCCTTTGCTAATGCATCCGCCTTTCATTGCGATTTCTACCGTGGTGGCCTAAAACCCATAAGTCATTGAATCTGCCAACAGAATTCAACCGTTCTTTACACTCACGTACCATCTTCGAAAAGACGATTGGATTATCTAGGGACTGTAGAGCTGCCTGACTGTCGCTGCAAATTAGGCTTGCGCGTCTAGTTCAACTTAGTGTTCGCGAACGAACTAGTTCCTCAGCCCTTGCGAACTAGTTCGTTGTTGTAGTTCGCAGTTCACTCACTGACAAACAAGTTTCCATCATATTCGGATTGAATATGAGAACCTAAAAATAAGGTACCCAGTCAGGAAGGAACTAGTTCCTTTCAAGTTCGGAGTGAATGTGAAGACCTTTTAAAAAAAAAAAACTACGCACTGAAAAACGAATGAACTACTTTACGTGGTATGCAAATGTTATGACGAACTACTTGCTACAAACGAACTATGACCGGAATTCCCTGTGAACTAGTTCGTTCATTTCACTTATGGAAACGATCATCCGAACTAGTTCGTTCACGAACTACACAAGCCTACTGCAAATGCAGATCATCCTGCATCTCCATCTTCCCTCTGTAATCAATCCATTCTACTGCCTTAAGGATCGCATATACTTCAGCTTGAAATACTGAAGAATGTTTTCCTAGGGCTCAAACCAGATGCCAAAGTGGTTGTACTTACATTGAATGAATTAATTAATAAATATTGAAAAAAATACTTACAGCATATTTGAACTGTGCATTGAACTCTCTATCATTAGCTCGTATCCTTCGTTCGTTTTCTGAAAAGACGAATGAAAGGTTAATAAAGAGTTGACAATATTAAATAAATTAAGTTTTTTTAAATAATGTATCTTTTAAATTAATTTACCAGAAAAAAAATACGAATTTCGACGGATTTTTTGCGACAATCTTCTCGCTGCACCGTTGTTATTATGCTGAGCGATGCTGTCATTATTCGACGGTGCACGGGCACTGCGACGGCAACCTTGCCTACGCCAAAAGCCCAATTTTCCCAGCACCGATAGGAATGATGCTCGTAATCCGGTTGCCGGTGGTAAATCGGATTGTGAATTCGAAATAGTCGGATCACCAAAACTTTCGGTACTTTCGACCAAAATTACACCTTCGCTTGATCGTGTCGTTTCTTTATCGCACGGCAATTTATTATAGACAATATTAAGATCGATTGCAGCGCCGATTGACGATCGATCCGGATGAAAGTGAACGTTCGGTTCGGAACGTTGCTGAACGCCATCCGTACAATTTGTTATTGCCGTAAGACTGTACAGGCTACCGCCACAGTTTTCCGTTTTCGATCGTGATCGTCCGATTTTCTTGTTATGACGCCAGTAACGTTTTCTTTTGGCCGTCACCGAAGACGATGATGGCGTTGGATTGACATATTCGTCATCGGACGATTCACTTCGAACTCCCAATACTTCTAGTTCGAGTGAATCCGGCACCTTATTTCCACTGGGCATCTCACAATTTCCGCACTGATTATAATTTAATTCGTTTTTTACACATTTTTTTTTTATTTGATTTTTATTTTGTTTTCATTTTACCGAAAGAATTTTTTCTTTTAAACTGTTAAGGGTATGCAAAAGATTTTTTTTTTTATAAGTAACACCTTGTTGCTGATAAGTTTAAGATAGCAGTGAACGTAGAGTAATCAATTGTACTGTTTTCAATAAATAAAATTTTGGAAACAAAGTTGAAATAAGTGCCAAGTTTTAAATTCCTATCATAAGCAGTTCATGAATTGAACTCATATTAAAAATAACGTAGGAGAAAGAATAGAGCCTTGAGGGAAGCCAGAATTTTAGTAATATTACTCGCAAAAGATCGTTAGTTGCAAATAAAATCCAATCCAAGTACCTAATTAGGGAATCAGAAATTGTCTCCACCACTGATCTTCTCCTGGACACCCACTTCACTGGTAGCTCGCATGTTGAGTCGGAGCAGGAAAGCATTACAAGAAACCATGCATTATAATAGAGACCAAGCTCCTCTGGGCGATAGAAGTCTTTAAACCATTTGAGTCTCAGGGGAACGGATGGAATAATTGCTGCTAAAATCCAGCAGACCTCGGATATAATGCTGCCTTGGCTGAAGGTTACCTTGAAAAGCTGACTGGATCCAAAATACATTCCTGAAACATGGATGGAAGTGAGGGAAATCTTCATCCTTTCGTCTGAAAACACTGGAAAGACTAATGGACATCCACGAGAATATTGACAAGCGATTGCTGTCAACATCCCAACACGCGTAGGTATTAGAAGGGGAGGTCGGTCGAAACGGCCTTACATTCGCTTGTGCCCACCATTGAATATTGATACATATTAAAGAATACACCATGGTTGCTTTTCTCGATATCTAGGGAGTTTTCAACAACGTCAGACCAGAGGCAATCACTGACGAACTTTCTATCCTGAAGTTGGGCGAATTCTCCTCTCGAAGGTTTGTCAGCAGAAGTACAACACCACAAGGTTGTGAGCTCTCCCCTCTTCTTAGGAATTTAGTGGTCAACAAACTACTATTGAGACTGGAAGGGGCGGGCTGCAGAGTGATTGCTTATGCAGACGATGTTGCAATTGCTGTCTCGGGAAAGCACCTCAACACTCTGGGTGAGAGAACTTCCTGTGGCCCAAACTCCTTTGGGGATATTGAAATCCCAGGTCGACGTGTATAATCCGCATACAATTGATAACCTTTAAGCATAGAGCTATTACTAACGGAGATCGCAAAGCGCCGTTTCTGTATAAAGCACTTTGAAGAATTTTGATGCAAAATTGAACATTTTTGTATGGAGCGTTTTATGCCCGGTGGCAGTGAAATGCAAATAGTAGCGAAGTATTTAAAGGTTGGGCTTTTTTTCTTTTCAATACCGGAGTATAACATACATGTGAGTAAGATGCTGGTAGTAGCATAGTGAATATCGCCGGTCCTTTGCGAGAAAACCTCCGGCTTCAAAAAAGTTGCTACACGTTATCTCCATTATACATATAGCCCTATGCCTTTAAGTAAACATAACAAATGCCATCCACCAAATTCAGCCAGATTTATGAGACAAAGTTGTCGAAAATTAAACCTCTCGAATACGTGCCAAAAAACCAAGCCTAGATGGACATATGAACGACGTAATATTTCATACTTAATGCCATAAAATATTCTTTCAAATAAAAAAGAATGATTATGATGATGATGATGTATGTTCCCTATGAACTCATTAACCACTCAACCGATTTTAATCAAATTTTCAGGGAATATGAAGAATAGTCCCGCGATAGTTCCTGTGAAGTTTGGTAACAATTGAATCACAATATGTATTTCGACATTTTTCCAATTTTTTTTTTGCGATTTAGTACCCTGATGCACTAACCCTGTAGGAAAAATAGGCATGATTCAAATCTGATTCAGGTATTATTTGTAATGCCATCACAGCTACGATTTATACCTGACCGTTCCATGATTTTATTCACGATATGCACCCCCAACCAGTATGAAAAATCAGGCCTCACATTTAGGTCTGACTCATACCATACTAATCATACCTACGTCATAGCTTGCGAGTCCTTCATGAATCACACTTTATTGATACTGTCAAATTTCAGGTCTGACACATAAAATCACAATCAGGTACTAGTAGTAATACCTGTGTCATATCTTACGATTACTGTATAAATCACAGCTGATTTGTACCTGACCGTTCCATGATTTTATTCACGATATGCACCCCCAACCAGTATGAAAAATCAGGCCTCACATTTAGGTCTGACTCATACCATACTAGTAATATCCAAAATATTGAGTTATTTTTGTTAGTTAAATCCTACCATGAATTCTTTTTTGTTACCTAGGAGGAGGTAGAAGACTCTTCTAAGACAATATTTTTCTAATTCAAATATTATTTCTCACTTACTGACTTAATAAAACCCATGGCTGTTTGTAGGAATCGAACCCGGTGTTGAATGTTTTTGGATTGACGCGCGTAACCACTGCGCCACAGAACCCCTTTCATTTTTATTTCGCTATAGGCAACTTGTGAAAAAAATCAAATCTTAGAACATTTCCTACATAATGATATGATTCATATCATATGCATATGGTGAATAATCATACCTTGCGAAATCAGGCCTGATTTTGCTATTATTTAATCAGGCCTTACGACTTTTCATACAGGGGTGCTATGATTCATATCATATACTTCGAGCGAACGCCATACCTTGCGATTTCGCCTATTGGTGGGCCGAAATCAGGCCTGATTTTGCTATTATTTAAATCAGGCCTTACAACTTTTCCTACAGGGAATTGTTCGTTTGTTTGTTTGTCCCAAACGCTTTCCTATACCATTCATTCGATTACGATGAAACTTTGCTGATATATTGAACGCACGCCCGCCAAGCTTTAGAAAAACGATTCTACGAACAATAGGTTGCGAGCGACACATAGATTCATATAGTTTAGCGACTGTTAGTGTGCTTTCGGTGTACACATCTGACAAAATCGAGGAACAACGAAGCAACGGGAGAATCGTGATAAATGGAAGTAACGAGAGTAACGGAAGAAATAGGAGTAACGGGAGGAACAGAAGCAAGGAAGCAACGGTGTAACAGGAGCAACGGAAGAAACGGGAGCAACGGTGACAACGAAAGTAAAGGGAGCACCGGGAGCAACGGGAGAAACAGACGAAACGGGAGCAACGGAAGCAATGAAAACACCGGGAGTAACAAGAGCAACGGAAGCAACGGGAGAAACGGAAGCAACAGGAATATCATGAGCAATGGGAGCAATGGGAGCAACGAGAGAAACAAATGGAAAGCAAGATTGAAATCCGCAGGCCCTGTAGTTTCGATAGTATAGCACCATATGCACATGAGCGTAGCTGTGGCTAGTTTACACATAAAAAGTGACCGTCCTTGTTGCAAACCTTAAATAATCGGTATGGAACGTTTTGTGTGAAATCCTCTCCTCCCTCTTACACTTTATTATGAAAAAGAGTTGCTCGATTAGTCGAAATGGTTTGTATTAAGGGATATTAAAGAAAAATTTAGAAGTTCTGAAGGTGGAGCAGTAAATTTACTCCGGTATAAAAGATGACAAAAAAGGCTGTTATAATTCCATGCAAAAAATTTTTTCAGTTAAATGACACCCTGTACAGCGAAAGTAAAAATTTCACTCTCCTAAAAACTATGAAAATTATACGATAAACATAACAATCTAATTTTCAATACGAAAATTTAAGACACTGGTCAATATTTCAGTAGCTCCGCTTTTGGAAGCACTCACAGGCAGCTTCAACACAGCTACTATACTCTACTGAAAGTTCCTAGCTTCTTATGAGTTCTACTTCAAAATTTATAGGCGCTTTGCTAATCTTTTGAAATCCATTGGTAACTCACTTGCGGTTTATGGCAAAAAGTTGAAACATGGTTTTCACGTAGTAATGGAGCACGGAACTGATGTGTCTATGCTGAACTATGTATCAGAAACAGTTTACGCAAGATTGGTATTTGAAACTGGGTTTCATTGTCGTCTCTATTGTTAATATTTCCATACAAATTGCTTTATCAGGCCTATTCAGGATCAGAGTCTTATATCAAAAAAGTCACAATTAATTCAAAATTCATACAAAATTGAGACTCTCGACCTACTTTGTGACTTGTGACTCGGTCCTGAATAGGCCTGTATATCGAATATGTTTTTTAGGATACCGAACTGGACTTAGGGTATTAGCCTTTAATACACTGTAGTGTACAATCCAGTCAGCTTAGGGATAGGAGGTCAGATGTTAATAATTTTTTAGTGCTGTTTGTGGTTGTGATATGATCTACTCATCTGCTCAGTGTTAAATCCATAAGTCGTGATCCTATTAAACATTCCGCACTGTTCACTATTTGTATTAATATCTTCAAAGCAAATAGCAACTGAAAAATTATTATAAATAATTTATGCGTAGAGTGGGAATTGAACCCACGACATCGCCGAAGCAATGTTTACCAGACCTAGTACACTACCCACTGGACTACACTCGGCCCTAATTTATGAATTTAATTGATTCTAAACGGAGAATTATATAATGGAATATTATTCGATTACCATTACTCTGAAATCACCCAATAGAGAACAATATTTTTTTTTTTTTTAAATAACCACAGTTCACTCAACACATATTACATACACCGTTTAACTAATTATGTTTATGTATTAAAGAAAAAAGAACATTCATTTTTTAAGTAGCTCAGATTTAATCGCAACAGGAACTTTCTTTCAGTAGAACATAATATATGTACTTATTGTCATACTACTTTTTGAGAAAAAACAAAGAATAAACGATTGGTGTCAGAAGTTGGGTCATACACAAACAGGACAAAGCACGAAGATATTAATAGGAGCAATCTTGCAATACTTAATATATAAACCTATCCCCACCAAAATATTTGCCCCAACGTTCTTAATACGGGCAATAGGGTAATTACCCTTTCGGTAATAAAATTGAAATATACATTTAGAATCTCTCCAGCTTAAGTCCTTGTCAATTACTTAATTCTATAGTATAATCTCCGTTGGAATAAAACTAACAACAGATTGCTATTGCATTTCCGAATAAATAATAATTCGTTAAAGTTGTCTGCGAAATAATAAAGGAAATTTTTGCTTGTTTTAAAGAGACGGCGGTAAAATGAAATTTGATGCGATTTTTCAGTTTTCTATATCAATCCATTGACTATACGAGCATCATAACGACAGAATGATATAAGTATCAAATTACGGCTGTAAAGTTAGGCGTCTAGCTAAACCAAGGAATATTATAAATTGTGGCGCAGTTCAGATTACTGAATCACAAACGTGTAATCTTCCGAGACACACTGCGAATCTGTTATTTTTCGAATCAGTATATGGTAGAAGTTTAAGTAAAGTCTAGATAAAGTCTGTAGAGTATTAAGTTATAAATTAATTGAACGGAGCCACGAACTGGAGATTGAACAAATAGTTGAATTTTTCGAAAATAAACAGGTTGCTGTTCGTTTTGGTAGCAACCGTACAAAAGTCATTGGAATAAATGGTCAAACCTTTGGAAGGTTTAGAATAGGCAGGAAGCAAACAAGTAGGAAAGGAGCACACCTTACTCCTAACCCAATTCAGTGTTTTAAACACATTCATATTATGGTTGTGTAGTTACCGAAGGAACTAGTTCGGAAGAGCGCTCTCATAAGTGGAATGAACAACGAACTAGTTCGCAGTAAGTTCCGCTTCTAGTTCGTTTATAATATTCATGGATTGATGTAGTACCGCAGTGAGTGCTACTACTTCCTGCATTGCCATGAAACTTTTTTCAGATTATTAGATCGAAAAAACGCGAACTAGAGAGCTAAAACAACGAACAAGTTCGCGAAGGATCGGGAACCGCAAGTAGTGTTCACATTTTCCTACACGATCTTTCACTGAACTCCCGCGAACTAGTGAACTAAAAGAACGAACCAGTTCGCGACCTCCCAATGATCGGTATAGCGATCGAAAATGCGCAAGCCTAATACATATTAGTAGTAGAGTAGGTTGGGTGGCTTAGTGGGTAGAGCACTTGCCTTCTGCTTGGCAACAAGTAATTTTCGAGAATGGGATTGGGTGCCGGACTGCTCAGCTGTAAAATGAGTACCTGAGTTAAAATTGGTGTAATAATCACGGATGAGCGTGTAGCTGACCACTTCATCACCTAGTGTTCCGTTGGTTATGAAGTAACTCTAGCATTACTTCAAGGCCTATGCCTGATTTGGGCTATTGATTACTATTAATACATAACGGGTTTTCCAATAAGGACTTGACAACTTTTTTTCAAAATAATATAATTTAATTTGCAGACGTTGTTCCTTCGTGTACTTTACCATGATAAAAATGTTAAGTTTACTGAATAAATTGACAGTGACAGTTCGATGATTAGTGAAAGGGTGCGTTCACAAATTGAATTCAAAGTTGTCAAGTCCTTATTGGAAAACCCTTTATTAGTGGGTGCAAGCCACGATTAACATCCTTATGAACAACCAAAAGTAGTTTCAATACAAGGTGAAATTTAATGAACCTAAAAACTCACTATAGCAAACTTAAGATTGTTCTAATTCGTGGAAATGAATTTCAAATAACGAACACGGGCAATACCACCAGCCGTAAGGGTGTTTTTTAGAATTGGTGGATAGGACGGGCAAGCTGAAGGATTTCTAGAGCCCCGTGGCCCGAGATGAATCGTCACTGTATACTGAGTATACATGCTATGCGGCTAGGGATAGCGGAGTCGGACATGCTTAGGTTCTGCCTTGATCTGTATACGCTGTGCAGGACATCACTCACATTCTGTGTGAATGCCCGGTAATCGCTAGAAGTCGTTTGAGATTGTTGTTGATTCGAAGTCGTTAGGGTATGACAAACAGGCCAGGTTCTGCAGGAAATTGAAGTGTTTGGTGATGGTATAGCCCACGAGGACCTGAAGGAATTGCAATGGGTCGTATGGCGTCTAGTGAGCGCGGTGATTCTAGCGCTGCGCGCCTTCTTAAACCTAAACTTCAGATGATTCGAATTAGGAACTAGTCAAGCAGTTTTCAAAACTGCCCTTTCCAGTGAAAGTTCTTCAAATTGTTTTATCTTTCTAGTACTAATAGACAGGCAACCAACCCAGTCGGGAATTTCATATAGTATTCTTCAAATAAGACTCATCTGACGCCGTTAAACAACTCAAATTTCTGAAATTATTCGTACAGAGAGAATTGAGTACGACAATATCGTAACTGCGAGATTTCTTTTTAAATTGGATACAAAACAAGCGAAAAAGTCTTAGCTAAATTCTTTAATCGTGTACATATAAATAGAATCATTCATTTCATTTAGAACCATTACACAATTGACCATGTAGGAGTTCAAAACAAGTGATGTATGGTGGGTGAATCAAACTATTTTTAATAATTGAATCAACATTCTGTTACACTACGTTGAATCTGATTTCATGCGGAAATTAAATAAAAAGAAGCGATAAAACATGAAAATGTCGATTAATCCATTGAACCCCCGCCCATGCGCAGGTTATACGCAGTCCGGAAAAAATTATTTTTCATGAATTTTGATTTATTTTTAATTTATTAACGTAAAAATTAATATATAATTATGGTAACTTTTAACTTAATTCTGATATTTTTTATTTGCACAAATAATGATTTTTAAAACTGCTATAGTCGATTGCCGGGACCTTCAATAAAAAAAAACGCGTTTTGCAGTGACCACGATATCTCGGATAGGATCATTTAAAATAAAACAACAAAATTTCAATAGTATAATGTATTATCTAGTAGTTGATCGAAGGAAAACGCAAAATATTAATTTTGGGTGTGAAAAAATTGGACTACGATATCTTTCGAACCTATTACATACCCCAGAAAGTTGAAATTTTGTTTATGAAATAATTGAAAAGTAGAGCCAAGAAGTGTGGATATAATCAGAGTTTGGCATCGTAGACCTCTAGCAGAATAAAATGAGAGTACGGATAGGTGGTGAGGGTTCACAGGGTGGAAAGCAAGAAATTCTGATTTTTATGTCTTGAGAAACGCTTATGTTTGAAAGTTGAGACGTCGTGTGTACGAAACCATTATATTGTCACCCTAAAGAAAAAAGATATGGGGGTGGAAGGTGTTCTTTGTATCTCCGAAACGGCTTATGTGGTGGATATACTAAAATAAACAACTAAAGAAAACAAATCAGATTTGCATAGTACGAAACTGGGCCGAAAAAGCTTGTAAGTGAAAATGGAGTGCATAAATTTTCACGAATTTCGTCATATTTCTCAAGTTTTTTGAGATATTGAGTAAATTTTGCTTTTACGGGCTCTTCAGATAAATGCCTAGAAATTGTTTTCAGATTTTCAATATTCTATTCGTAAGGGGTATAAAGTACATAGTTAAATACGTTTTCACAAATTCTGACATACAGACGTGTTCGAAATAATAAGAACAACACAAGTGAAAACTGAATTCGTCCTAAAAAAAAGGGTTAAAATATTTTTTTAAATTTATCCTTTTATTACTTTAACACCATACATATTAAGCTTTTTATAAACGCAAGAATTAATGTCCTGATATATCCTTGTTTTGTTCTTCTGGCCACTTTGTTGGATTGAGTCGAAAATCAGCTGTTCGAAAAAATAAGAACAAAGGGAAAAAACAAGCGATAGTTAATTTCTACAGACAGAATTTCCGAAATTGGATTGTAATTGCTTATTTGGAGTGTATTGTGTGTGGTGTACAGTAGTTTTATTAACGAAGAATTGTGAAAATCACTTAAAATGGCAAGACGCCAACATTGTTCTGTGGGGCAAAAACAATTAATTAAAAAATTGCTTAGTGAAGTCAAAATGTTTGCATTTATTAGAAATTTACTTGGTGCTTCCAATGGTTTGACAACAAACGCGAAAAACTTTTCATCGCAGACCGAAAGCCAGGGTAGACGTAAAAAAAACCAATGAACGGCAGGACAAATTGATCATATGGACTGTTAAACAGTGCCCTTTCATAACTTCTACGCAAATTAAAGATAATTTTAACCTGCCAATTGCCACACCCACAATAAGAAAACGTTTGATTGCAGTAAATCTGAAAGGAAAAAGCCCAAGAAAGGTACCCTTATTAAAACATGTTCATTTGAAACGTAGACTTCAGTTCGCCAGAAAATTCCAAAGCGAACCTGACACCGTTTAGCGCAACATATTATGGTCAGATGAGGACAAAATTTGTGCAGTTCGATATGGGAACTGAAAAACAGGACGTTAGACGCCCTCCGAAGCAAGAATTCAATGCGAAGTACACTAGTAAGACCATTAAGCACGGAGGTCTAAGACTGATGCTGTGGGAATGTTTTTCGTGGAATGGCGTTGGACCTCTTGCTAAGATCGTGGGTACTATGGATGCCAACTATTATGTTGGAAACATATTGGAAGATGTCATGTTACCTTATGCTGAAGAGCAAATGCCATTACGGTGGATTTTTCAGCAAGACAATGACCCGAAACACACCTCAAGAAAAGCGAAGGAGTGGTTTCGATTCCACAAAATTACTGTTATTGAGTGGCCGGCACAATCGCCTGACCTTAATCCAATAGAACACCTTTGGATTGATGTTAAGAAAGGAGTGAGAGATGGTAAACCAAAAAACTCCGAAGAATTATGGCAAGCAGCAAAAAATACTTGGGAGGATATTCCACACTCCAGATGTCGAACTCTTAAAGCTACCATGCAGTCCAGATGTGTCTAAGTTATCAAAAATAAGGGGGGAGCTACTTCTTATTAAACGTAAAGGCCTAAGTGTGTATTTATGGTCTGTAGAAATTAACTATCGCTTGTTTTTTCTCTTTGTTCTTATTTTTTCGAACAGCTGATTTTCGACTCAATCCAACAAAGTGGCCAGAACAACAAAACAAGGAAATAGCAGGACATCAATTCTTGCGTTTATAAAAAGCTTAATATGTATGGTGTTAAAGTAATAAAAAGATAAATTTAAAAAAAATATTCTATCGCTTTTCTTAGGACGAATTCAGTTTTCACTTGTGTTGTTCTTATTATTTCGAACACGTCTGTATATCTTAGGCCTAGTTTTATGATTATACCGAATTCGAATTAGATACAATCGCTAAAATATTATATATTCGACCACCAAGAAGGTGTAGGTTAGATTAGGTTATAGTGGCGGCCAAAGCCTCACATAGACCCGCGAGTTCATTTCATAAAATACCACTGTGCACTGGAACCGAGCAGAGTTCCACTTTCCTATTTGAGCACAGTTTCTGTAATGCGCGTCGACAGTTAATTACTGCCTTGGATTTGATAATGCAGGATTGTAAAGCCATTACGGCTGCTTGGCTATCTGGATAGAAAAATACTGCCTTATCCCTTTTTCGCGAGTTGTGAGCTATATCCGCCGCTTTCTGAATTGCCAGTACCTTCGCTTGGATAATATAGCAATTATTCGGCAGTCAGAAAGAGTTTGAGTACACGGCTGCGCCCACTCCGTCCTCCATCTTTGAACCGTCAGTATAGATGTTGATCGATCTCGCGAACTTCATGTAAGAAGGTTTAAGGTGGTTGTGCACATTTTAACGAATTCCGACATATCTGTTATTATAATGAGTTAAGAGATATCAAATTAGTTTTTACTTCTATGGTCCTTATATACGATCGCCTCAAAATTTTGCGATATTCAACTTCTAAGGGGGTGCAACGATTGTGCAAGTTTTTACGAATTCCGACATATATCTTAGGACTGACGACATATCGAATTGAAAAATAAAAAAAAATATCAAACAGTCTGGGCAGAATTTTGTTATTTTTTTAGATTGAAGTCTTCGTAGCTCGAAGCGTTTTGAAGTAAGTGGCAGTATTCGTATAAATACGAATTTCAAAGACTCTATTATGCCTAAGTATGCAGTACTCGGAAAAGTTCATATTCAAAATTGTTTTTTTTTTTTCGTGAGCGCATTATTTATGTATTTTTGTATGGTAACTACCCGAAGGAGTAGAACTATTTGGTTCGTTTACGATTTTACATCTTAGAAATTATATTTTACAAGGGTGTAAGTACCAAATAAAATATTTTCGGACAAACGGACGGACTTCAAGGTGATTTGGGGTACAAACGAAAAATCTATCATTTTATCGTTAGAAGCTTTAATCTAAGCGGTACAAAAACTCTTCGGGTTGTATATTAAAGAACTGTATTTTGGGGAGAAAACTACGTACCATTACGTGAGGAGAACGAAAAAGTTCGTGTAGAGACTGGGGATTCGAGTATAATGGGCCTGGTGGCCTGAATGCTCAAGACTCGCCTTTTTGTGTGTCTTCCCCACACCAAAACAACAACAACAACAACAACAACGTACCATGCTGATACTCTAGAAGAGTCAAATTATGAGAGTACTGCTTTCATAGACGAAATGCTCTCATAAGACTCTGATAGGTTGTTATAGTAAAAATATGGCTACGGTCTGTAGTATGGTTCATTTGTCGAGTAAAAAACATAATAAGATCCCTTTTTCAACGAATACTAAAACATTTCGGTTTTGACTACATTTTTATTCGATTCGACTAAACCCAAACTTGAATCCTAGTTACACAGAAACAACAATGATAAGAAAGACTACCTAGGCGCCTTTCTTTGGTACAAAAACAAAATGTCAAGGCAAACAAAATGAATAACTACCACACTTATAAGGTCCCCTTGAACCTTGTTAAATGTCCTTAATAACAGCAGCCCTTTCCGAATCCTCAAATACGTAAATCAAAAAAATTCAATATTCAGATTTTAAGAAACCACCCATGGTATCTACATCTGGTCTTAATAGCCGTAGTCAAACCTAAATTCAATAAACACAAGTGGAAGCACGTGCGGTCCACTCATGTGCAGAAGAACTTGACTGTGATAAGTGTACACGATAGTGGATTGTGAGTGTGACTAATGAATGGATTCGTTGGAAACGCATTGCTTGGCCAGATCCCAGATATGAAGGTCTGGATAGCCATATCTGTACTGTTGGTTTCTATTCTGGATTCTCAATGATTCAGCAATCACTACCGCTTCCAACGATTAATTGATTAAGCGGTCTGCCGACTAATTGCATTGACCATACTTCTTAGAAGTATTAGACAGAAAATTGATAATTCTTGATATAGGCAGTTTCAGTTTGCTATTTTTTCATAAGTGGAATGTTAAGAGAAGCCATGATCTGCAGTAGGTTAAGTCCTCGATATCAGCTTCCTCAGCAGAAAAACAAGGAAAATTCAAAACACTCGCCATTACGGACACTTGCACTTAATGCCGGCACAACAGGGGATCGACCACCCAAACACGAAACAAATTGAAGGGGGGCAAATATAATCGAAAATTCCTACAGTGCAGAGGACCCTATGCAGCAGCAGAACATATCGATTTTCTTCAATTATAGCCCCAAAAATCTTGTGAGACATTACCGAACTAGCATGGCACTATAGCATGGTTGACAGGACTTCCCCGATCCCACTTCTGTCACCCTAAACTCAGTGGCGACAACCGATTAACTGCTCTTGCTCCAGTCCTTAGCAGCGCGATGTTTACGGCTCTTGTGGGTGAAGTAAGCGTACGGACGGGGTATGGTGGGAAACGTGTCAAAAGGAAACTCGACTTGGCCAGTGGACGGAGGAGGTACCACCCACAGTCAACACCCCACTTGGATGATTTCATTCGAGGTTTAATGGAAAATCGATAAAAATCTATTGGGTTTTTTTTTACAGTTCATAGAAGACAGCGCCAGATAGAACCAGCTAGAACGCTCTAATCCAACGAAATTCGGCATGAAATTATCACAACTTTGGCCCTCGGAAAAGTCGTTATCCTCGCACTTTGCAGCACCGTAGCATTACTGCGACCAGCAATTACATAAGAAGCGCACTACACCAGCACTAAACATCAAGTGAGTCATCGTCGAAAAAGGCCAAATGTTGTTGACTTCTAGGGTCCCGCGGGCGCCCTCAAAGAAAACTTGCACTACGTTTCACTGTGACGAGAGCGTCGATGATTTTCCTCCTGACCGTACGGTACCGCGACGACAAACGTTTTCCCCGAACCGATTTCAATCGAATTTTCACTCAAAAATGCCCACGAAAAACCCGAATCCGGCGTCAAATTCAATTCAAATCAACTTCAATTCATTACGCGTTACGATCCCGTAAGATTTTCATTTCGCACAATTTTTCACGTCATACCGACCCGTCTTAAGGTCATACACTTGCCACGAATTCTCGTCTCACGGAATTTACTGCAATATGCAATTGCACGACGACGACAAGTCGAACGTCATGCAGCCGAAAACGACGTTGTTGACTTGACAGAAGAAATTTTACTCGGCACGAAGAAAACACAGAGCGAGCGCGCGGAGTGTCACTAACCCACAAAACGACAGATTCGGTGCGGCGCGGCGACAGTGAATTTTCCTTGTGTACATGAAAAGTCGTGGAAAATGGTTTTCTTACAGCGGTTGCCGCTCTCGGTGAGGTTTTTCTCCGGAGAAATGACTGGGCGAAAGTTTTCATTTCGAATTTTCTTTTGTGAGCGCCAAAGTCAAGTTTAAACGGAGGAAAATTTCGTGTTTTTTTTTTTTAAAGTTCAAAACGAACGCAATATTGTGTCGAGGACTGAGAGTGATAATTAAAGAAAAGAAAAACATGGTCACATTCTTACATTGTTTATGTGGGAGGACAGGCGTGATAATGACCTTGCAAAGTTGTGAGAACAATAGCGATGCATCTGTGAAATATTAATTTGCAATTGGTTGCTTATTGCAATTATTGTCAAGTAGATAAAATAGGTACGAAGGTGCGTAAGGTGTAGCAGCTTGAGTCATATTTCAAATTAGCGTCAAACGATAGATCGATCACAACAGAAGGGAAGAAGTTTTCGTTGGAAAACTGAAGAAAAGATCCAGGCGAAACTCACTTCCTGCATAATTCAACAATAATACTACTTAGGCGCTATACACATTGCACACGACCGAACGAATTTCCTGATACGAATTTTCGTTTTTCTGCTTAATGTACAATTTTCTGATATTAGAAAATTGGTTTAAATCGTTAATAATAGCATTTTTAAGAATATCATAATAGAAAATTTCAAGACATTTGGATTTTGATTGATAATATTCAATAAAAGTCCGTTTGTTGGTACGAATATTTTTAGTCGTACGACGGATTCATTTTTCTTTTTATTATCAATTAAAACTACAAATTCCTGGAGATTTTCTTTCATAATATTTTTGAAAATGCTATAATTTACGATTATAACTAATTTTTCAATAACTTAAGATTTCTCAATAGGTCGAAAAACGAAAAATCGGATCGGAAAATTCGTTCGGTCGTATGCAATGTGTACAGCGCCTTACACTGTAGAATCTAGATGAAATCCTTAGAGATATTAGAAAAAAAATCTGCAACAGTCTGGGCGCAACTTTATTAATTTTCCGGCAGAAGTTCGAAACGCGTTCAATTCTGAGCTGCGGTGTAGGTTACAATGTGACTGAAAACCTAACAAAAACTTCGGGAAGCGGTTAGAATAGGAATACTTACGCCGCTGCCACAAATAGCATATGAATTACATAGTTGGGTCATATTCCGGGATGCGGTCCAGGGTTGAAAGAGGAAAAAACTTGAAAATTGATGATTATTAAACAAGCCCGTGGAATATCTGATCAGAACTGAGAGATATTGCGGGATTCATGAAAAAGTATACAACCACTTTATACCCTCTTAGGGGTCGATTTTCAAAAAATCTTGAAAACACTTTCTAGGTATTCCTATTCTATGGAGAATCCGTAGAACAAAAAGGAATTCAATATTTGGGACCCAATACCTAATAGATATGACGATAATCGTGAAAATATATGCATTACATTTTCACTTTTCATTTTTTTGCCCCCTTCCGAACGCCAATGGATATTAGAAATTTTTTTTATCAAAATTACTTTTCTAATTAGTTTACATATACACACCGAGTTTCAACTTTCTAGCACAAGTCGTTCTACAGTTAGAAAAAACACCCCCCACTCCCGTACCATACTACCCCTAAACAATTTTTATTTTTCTAACATGCCACTACTATAATATGTAATAATAATAATCAATGGCTCAACAGCCCAAATTGGGCCTAGGGCATTGAAGTAATGCCACTTCTATAGCTCAATCTAAATACATTAAGATATAAACATCGGAAATTTTTACTTTTTATCCTCCCCCACTCTCACCCTTTACATCAACACCCTCCAAAATTTGTCCCTACAAGGGTTCTATTGGACTCGCTTCTGGTAAAAAAAATTTTAAGCATCTATCTTACACTGTTTTCGAGGTATGAAACGTTATTTTTTTGGAAAATCTTTATGCTCCTTCTTAATCTTTTGAAAAATTTATATGCTAATATTTATTTGTCAAGCTTTATTACTCAAACCGAATTTTATTTTTCTAGTTGGTTTGTTAGATATCGTAATCTAAAGTTTTTTACCCATCCCCCCCTCCGTACGCACCAACTCCACTCAAAAATTCGACTTCAATCTACTCTCCTACAGATATTTGTTAAGTTTTAATTGCTTGCCATTAACGGTTTAGGAGATATGGATCTTAGGATGTGTCGATCTCAACTTGTTTCCGTTTCGGACCCATATTTCCCTCCTCCCACCCTACTTCTACACCCCTTCACCTATATCAGCATTTTTTTTGCAAATGGGTTCACTATCGAAGCTCTATAGAAATTCCAAGTTCCCGCCTCCTAACATAAGCGGTTGCTGAGATCTAGAAACAAAAATTTTCCGTCTAAAATGCTTCCCCCCACCTTCCTCCTTACACCCTCACCCATCAAAAAAAAAGTCACTTCAATAAGTCTACCCTCTCTATTCAGAAAAAAAAATCAATTTAATAGCTAATAGGGTTTGGAAACTATATGTCCTAAAACAATTTTGCGTACGGCGGCGAATGGCGCATAAACGGACTTAACTTTTTTTTTTGCTGTTTTGGTGTTTATTAGTCGTGTAAACGTGTAAGAAAAATTGTCATGGTACCATTTTTTTTTTAAATTCGATTAAAATAATTATATATATAATTGTATTTCAATAATTATATCTCCGTCATTCTCAATGAACCAATTATTTGAATAGCGTTTACGGTTCGGGAGATATTAATAGTACATAATAGCAAAAAATACTTAAAAATAATATTTTAATCCGTTTTCTTGGTCCCACGATCACGCTTAAGCTTTGGTCAAATTTTTAGATTTTTCTCTAGACTTCTAAAACATTTCTTTTTTGTGTGAATTATTTGTTTAAAAAATTCAGTGATAAATGGGTATTGTGTTCCTTAACTTCCACGAAAAACGTCACATCTCTAATTCGCAAATTAATAAACAAGAAAAAAAAAACCTAAACGTAGTCACAATCGGCTCCAACCCAATCGTATGCAGCGTTGCCAAATGACAGTTCAAAATCGGCTAAAACCGGCTAGATATTCTTTTTTGTTCTAATATTTGATCGTAATATAATGTTAATTCGAATAAAATGTATTGCAAACAGGAGTAACACACTTTTACACTGTACTAAAAAATCTCAACTAATAATTCGTGCGCAAAACTGACAATCGATTTAAAAAATTTATCAGCTAAACTTAATTTTCTTCGGGCTGATCTCGATGTAATCGGCTAAATTTAGCTGATTTTTGGCTATCGCCCATTAACGAACTTAACATTACTTTTTTCCATTTTACAAGTTGTGACAAAATTTCAACTTCCTAGGTCAACGCGTTCTTGAGTTATCGTGGAAACGAACGGACGGACAGACGGACGGGCGGACAGACGGACGGACGGAAAGACGGACGGACGGACAGCGAACGGGTTTTGGCCCCAAATAAACATAAAATAATATATAACTTTTTTTCGTCCGAGGCTCGGTTCTATGCGTTACAAGCTTTTCGGGCTGGATTAAACTTATAATACTCTATATGATTTCATCTAGAGTATACAAATAATAGAGAAGCAAGAAAAGTGACATAACTGAGAGACCTCACCTATTTTTACCTGGTAGCGACAAATATTCTAGAAGAACTAATTTGTAGATGCTAAGGTCGTTTCCCAATACCCCTGCTTCGTCTACGTCTAGTTATAATAGTTATAACGTCAGATGTAACAAAGCTGTGTCTAAATTCATTTTCGGTTCGTGTCTTGACTATCAGTCAATCTAAGCAAACGTAAAAAAATTCAAATTTTTATATGGAATTTAATTAGTTTTTGATTTCGAATGAAGTGTCGAATAAGCATCAGCTGATAAATTTTGACAGTTTAGTCGAGTTTTTTCTAAACTGTTATAATAGCAATGCTATGCTGTGACGTCAACATAGACGTAGACGAATTGGGAAACGCTCATAGTATTATTCTTTAGAATATGATACAATTTATTGTCAAAAATACTTATCTGAAATTTAAAAGGATTGCTTGTACTACTTTAATAGAAGTTATTGATTTCTTTAATTGTTTATTTCTCAATTACTCCCTTTTTGAGTTAGGTCACTTTTCTTGCTGGAGTGCGATATGCTGAACCAGGAAGTATTGTTTAAAATAGCATGTAGCATCCCAACCTAAACCACACCTTGGACTTTTCCCCAAAAAGGAATAAAGTTGCGCACAGACTGTTGACAAATTTTCCACTTTATTCAAAGCCATCGTTAAATTTAAACATACTACAACACAACACTACACACATACTACACTACATTACATGTTGATCACGTAGCATGCGCCCAATGTTGCAATGTGTCTTCACAATCTTTCATGCTGTTTATATATTCAGCATGGTGTACCGCAAGGATCTATCATAGGTTCCATGTTGTTTTTCAAATTATTCATTAATAATCTTTAAGGGTTGGAATTTTGGACGTTGTTACTGATACGACTCTCTACCATTGACATTACCCAGAATTAGGCTTGTGTAGTTCGTGGACGAACTAGTTCGGAAGATCGCTCCCAGAAGTGAAATGAACGAACTAGTTCGCAGTGACTTCCGGTCCTAGTTCGTTTGTTTGAAAGTAGTTGGTTTTTGTAGGTGATTCGAACTTGAAAGGAACTAGTAGGGCTGGGGACGGCCCTTCATTCAATCCGAACTTGAAAGGAAGTAGTTCCTTCCGGGCTGGGCTCCTTTTTTCTTTTTGTTTGTTTTTAGGTCCTCACATTTAATCTTAACTTGAAAGGAACTAGTTCCTTCCGGCCTGGCGACCTTTTTTTTTTTTTAGGTCCTCACATTCAATCCCAACTTGAAACCAACTAGTTCCTTCCGGCCAACTTTTTTTTTGGTGAACGATGAACTACAACAACGAACTAGTTCGCGAAGACTAAGTAACTAGTTCGTTCGCGGTCACTAAGGTGAACTACACTGCGCAAGCCTACCCAGAACTAGCGATCGAATTATGACTAGCCTTGACTGTACTGTTATACAGAATTTGACTTTGAACATTTTGCAAGGTCGTTTCCCAAAACTTTGCTTCGTTTACGTCTACGTCTATGTTGACGTTACAGCGTAGCATTGCTATTATACCAGTTTAGAAAAAGCTTGGCTAAACCGTCAAAATTGCTCAGCTGATGCTTATTTGACACTTCAAATCAAAAATTAAATTAAATTTTATAGAAAAATTTGAATTTTTTTACGTTTGAATTAAATCTTGCTATGATTATACAGCAAACTGTTCGAATGCGAAGAAGTTAATGCACAAACCAACAAGGAATCAAGACACTAAATTGCTAGGTCTGACGTCATAAACAGTTCTAACTGGACGTAGAAGAAGCAAGGTATTGAGAAACGACCTAAGTATTACTAAGGTAAAAATACAAATATTCAATAATGCTAACCATGACTTTTCAAGTCTTCTGTTTTGTTTAACACTAAAATTTTAATTAAAAAAAAAATCCATTAAACAATTATACCACAAAAAAACGGCTATTCATTGTTCAAAATCAACATCATTTCTTAAAGAAGCTGAGGGAAACTAAGATGAAAATCGATGCTCCCGCAATTAGAGCTAAAATTATTCGTACGATAGATTTACGGAATCGTTTCATGCTTGGTGTAGTTATTTAGATAAAGCCATAGTCTTATAACATATGAACTAGGGAGCCACTGAATAAAGGAAAGCACTTTGTCCAAAATTGGATAAACAGCAAAGAATATTGTGCTTTCTTCAAAGAACTTGAACTATAGTTCGAGACGTGAAAACTTCAAAGGTCGATCATTGCCAAAATTCAATTCACAACTAAAACTACATATAATCAAATAAATGAATCAAAGAGCCAATAAATGTTCACCCATTTCGTATGTTTCTGGTGAATAAGCAATTCTTGAAAGAAATAGTTCTCAAGAGAATAATCGCTTTAATATAATAGCCCAAACATAGATTAAAATTATTCGGTTCATCACTAAAATCAATAGATCATTAATTGAAATTTGCCACAATCAAATAATAATTAGTAGTCTCATTGTCAGTACAATAAAAAAGTGTGATAACTGATAAGATTAGCTTAAATCAAGGTCAATGATTACACAAAATTAGATTTTATTAGATCCAACGTGTTATTTGATTAGGGTTTAGTGTGTTTGATCAGAGATTAATTTAAACGTTGAATTTTTTGTGCCTGGCTTAACTCTAGGCGGCTGCCAACATTTTGACATGGATTTTCCACAAATTTGAATTCAACGCTTTTTTTAGTTTTGATTTTAAGATCATTTTTTAGAAGGATCAATAAAATCGCATCAGTCTCATACTTTGTCACTGTACTTGATACTTTGTTACAGATACTTGATAGTACCTATTCAAACCTGGTCAAAACTGATGCTTAATGTCAAATTCGACTAGCTAAAAATTTTCTAAACCTGAAAAGCCCCAATAAACACAATTTAGGAATACGCTGGAATATATTTATTGTGCTGCTCATCGAATGTAGAAAATTAAAAACAAAAATTAATTAATCTAAACTTATCTTGTAAAATTTTCTTTAAAAGAAAAGGAAATTTATAAATCCATGATCCAATTAATGCATACATCAAACAGTCTTGCTCATAATGTAATTAATACATGTAAGGCGAGAGAGCTCTTTAATTCCTCTTCAGTTCCTATATGAACTT
Source organism: Beris chalybata (assembly GCA_949128065.1). NCBI lineage: Eukaryota > Metazoa > Arthropoda > Insecta > Diptera > Stratiomyidae > Beris > Beris chalybata. The sequence goes on along the minus strand of OX421896.1, from coordinate 31,039,461 downwards.
CTGGATCATAGAGCAGTAAAGGTGGGTCTTTAATTCAGTAAGCTCCTTAATTCGGAACATCTATAACAATACGAAATTTACCGAATTGAAAAATTTACAATGTTTTCTCTGAAAAACTAAGGAAATAATTCACCAAGAAACTTAAATCTTTCATAGAATTGTTACGAGTTAGAGTTTCACCGGGATTTTATGTAAAAAGAATTCGACTAAATTAAGGAAACAAATCAATAACCTTTTTAAGATTGCATAATTCATATTAAGGTTTTGGAATGCCCAAATTCGCTTATTTCGATAATTATGATACTTGGCAATACTTCGCAGCTATGTTCGTTTCCAACTCACGCTCTATGCTTAGATCGCTGCGAACCAAAATCACACATTAAATCTCGCTCTCCAAAAACTGATTTCTGTGTGCGCTCGGGGTAGCACTTAGATAGTGTATTTCTGTGATTCGCGAAATCTCGAGTACATTCGATGTATGAGAAGATGGTAGAACTTAAATACGCCATTCTAATTCGATATTGGAAGGTTTCAACTCCATTGATAATTTATTTAGTGTTGCTATTGCTGGTTGCAGTGAGCAATCAGAGCACAGCAAAGTAATGTGATTTTTAAATGCAGTGAGGTATGGAGAGCAGCCCTGCGACACTAGTAATTTGATTTAAAATTAAATGGACCAAATTTTTCCCTTACTGACACAGAACATCTACTGTTTAATTTTAGCTTCTCTACACAATAATAATAACAAGTAAATAATAAAGTAAAAAAATATACTGGTAAATTATTATTAAAATATTTTTTAATGAAATAATTAAATTTAACTTACGTATTTGACTTTGTGGACCTGTTTTTGTTCCCATGATGAGATTTATATAAGCGTATAACAAATTTGTATTGGAACTTTTTTTTTAGTTTTCTTTTGATTATGTTTTTTTTTTATATAAATATTTTTATATTTTTTTATAAATAAAATTAAGGGCACTTATTTAAGACACATTCGCTTTTAAATTTCTTGTATATTAAAGTTTTCCAGCAGGTGGTTTTTTTTTTATAAATACTTTGTTTAAATTTTTTATTAAATACTTAAATATTTTTTGTGTTGTTAAAATTACTTAGGCCAAACTTTGGCTATGTATTATTAATAATTATCAATATATTGATTCCGATAAACAATTGACTAATTAAGCACTTTGTATTTTGATTTGTTTTACATTTAAAGAAATTATATGATTTCTGTGTGTGTTAAAATTAAATGCAAAAGATATTTTTTTTGTTGGAATGTGATATTTTTTTTATTATATTTTGATATTATTAGAAATCCGGGCGGTCGAGGTTTTAATGGTGGAGCTCTCCGTTTTAGGTCAATTGATGGAGCCCAGCGATATGTCCATGTGCAACCCATGAGAATTTATACACGCCAGAAGGCTCCTGAAATTATAAGAAAATATGTATTTTTTTAGATAATTGTTTTAATAATATTTAAGAACAGCTAGAATGTATTTTAATTAAATTTGTAAAAATATGATTCAGTCCGTTCTGTAGAAGATTCCTTCCAGTCATAATTGCATCTAAGCAAAACATAAAAAAAACGGTTTCTTCTTCTACAATGGACTCTAAAAGAGAAACATACAATTTTGTTAAGGACATTTGTATGGTGGCAAGGTTTTTTTCTTTGTTTTTCCTTTATTTTTCTATATTTTTCGTTTGAAATTGAGATTATTGGTGTAAGAACAAAAATCAAGTTTTACCAGTTCTTAAAATTGATTCGACAAATTCTAATTAAGAGGTTGAACAAATCTCATGGGTGTTACGAAGCACCCATATGATTTGTTTGTAGTGCACCCATATTTATGGGAGTTTGGTTATACATTAATATTTATGGGTGTTGCGTGAAAACTCATTGACAGTTTATTTGTTTTTTTTTCTTCCATAAATGCAAAGAAATGTTTTGACAATCAAACACCCATTATAGTTGAGAAACACCCAAAGTAGTTTAGGAACACTCATGATAGTTGAGGAGCTCCCACAGGATTGTCCTAAAAATTTACCATGGGTGTTCAACACCTGTTCAGAACACCCATGGAATTTGTTGGACCAAGCTTGTAGTAGTCTGGGTGGCTTAGTGGCTAGAGCACTTGCCTTCGGTGCACCTGGTACCAGGTTCGAATCTGCTTGGCGACAAGTAATTTTCGAAAATGGTATTGGGTGCCGGACTACCAGTTCACTCAGCTGTAAATGAGTACCTGAGGTAAAATCGGAGTAATAATCACGGACGAGCGTGTAGTTGACCACTTCACCTCCTAGTGTTCCGTTGGTCTCGCAATGAAGTAACTCCAGCATTACTTCAAGGACTAAGCCCAGTTTGGGCTGTTGCGCCATTGATTATTATTTAAGGTTGTGGTTGTTTGAACTTACTTTAGAGAACAAAATCCTAATGGGTAGAACCCACGACACAGACAAAATTATGTAGAAAGTCAACGTTTTGTCTAGAGGGGAATAGAAAACGATTTGGAATCCTCAAGGTCGACCTGGAAACAACCATATAATTTGTTGTAGTACACTGACATTTATGGGACAAGTAGTATCCATGGTTATACATCCATATTTATGGATTATAGTTGAGAAACACCCATGGTACTTGAGGAACACCCATGACAGTTGAGGATCTTCCATAGGATTGTTCTAAAAATTTACCATGGGTGTTCAACACCCTTTCAGAACACCCATGGAATTTGTTGGATCAGGGTTATGGTGGATTAAACTTGCTATGGAGAACACAATCCAGATAGGCTGGACCCACGCAACAGACAATATAATGTATAAAGTGAACGTTTCATCTAGAGGAGAATAGCATACGATTTGGTGTCCTCTAAGTCGAGATTAATACAAACGCACAAAACAGAAAGTATTTATCACCAACTAATGATTTTTTTGAGGCGTGATTACTATCTAATGAACTAGATTATTCCAAGAAAACAATGTTTTTGAATTAGTCATGCCCTTCGTTACCACCTTAGTTTCCACTTCGCTAGATTAAAGAATTTATTCACCGTGATAGCAGTAACTTTATCACCTGATATGTAAATGAATCACTTCTGATCTAAAAATGTTCATCTCTTAAACAAATATACAATTCCTGAAATGTACCATTACGTGATTGACTCATATTCTCCAGATGAACACGATAACAATTTATTATCATGTTTTTTATTAAGCAATTACAGATATAAACATCTGAGTAATTTGAGTCTAGGTGCGAATCGTTTAAATTTCGTTCCAGACTTCTTTGTCAAAAATTTAGACATACGTCCAACAACCAATGATAAATTATCAAATAAACTATTTTTTTCGATGCTAATTGATTGATCAAGTAGTGCAATAATTTACAGAGATGTCTATCAAATTATTGGTTGGAATTTAGATTCATAAAAATCAAAACAATCTCAAAAATACCAATGTAAAGTTTATAGTGCATTAATTTGAAAATAAAAATGTCATAAAAAGCTTATTAATTTACAATGAAAAATAATAACGATTTTACGTTCGAGTTCTAATAATTTTGTAAACATAGTTCATCAATGAATCGTGAGCGCGACGACAGACTGACTGAAGCGGAAAAACACAATTTTGTTTTAAAAATAGCACAATGATTTTGGTGATGTTTTACTCTGGCCTTTATATTGAAAACAGGCTTGACATTTAATTTGCTTCTTTCACGTGTTGTTTACAATTTAAAATATTTGTTGCAGTGTCCTTGGTTGGTTCGGTTGATCGAATTTATAGCCTAAAAGATGGTTATTTGATAGTAAATTTATTACTATAACCATTTTGGTCGTTTATTACGCAGGTCCATTTGTCGTCCAAAATACACAAGGTTTTCGATCATTTACAATAAGAAAATAAAAATAAGATCGTTTTGAGTAAAAGAAACGGAAGGCGAAACACACCTAGATTCAAACAATGGTTAGATTCGGACTATGAGCAGATACAGGTTTTCCGGTAGGATACCAATCAATACCAAGGCATAGCATATAAAAGCAAAAACCAATAAATCATCGAAACTAAGCGATATTGAAGAATTCGCATAGCATAGTTCTTAAGTGTTAATGTAAGTTGCCGATAGAAGAAAAACAAATTTCATATTTTTCGGATCTAAAGATATTAAGGAATTCGTGAAAACATGCTAAGCCACATGTCGCCGCTTTGGGGGTTGAATATCCAATATAATAAAATCCCGTAAATACCTTTTAAGATGTTTGTATAAGAATACAGTAACGAGAAAAGCAATTTGATATCTCATTCAGTCTAAGAAATGTTGAGAAATTCGTAAAAAAATAGTTTACAACTTTTCATCCCCAGGGGTTGAATTCCGAAAATTCTGAAATCGCTTTTTATGTGTTTGCTTAAGTAGCCTGTAGTCGTGCAATCAAATGTAACATCTCATTGGCTCTCTAAGATATAATGACAAATTTCTGAAAACATACTTAAGCCCCTTTCAACCTTTTGGGGTTGAATATCGAAAAATTCTGAAATTGCTTATAAGGTACTTGTGTAACTAGTTTGTAGTAGAAACATATCAATTTAATATTTAATCCGGTTTGGGAAATATTGAAATATTATATATTGAAAATCGTAGATAAATATTTAACCTCCTTTTGAAAAACTTGGGGTTGAATAAAATTGATCAATTTTAAAAAACTCAACTCAATATTTTCACGGTCCTGATAGGTACAAAATTGAGAAAACATATTTAAACCACTCTTCACGCATTGTGGGCTGAAAATCAAAAACAGCCAGAAGAGAAATTTCTAAAAACATATTCATCCCCTTTTTATCTCTTCGTGGGTTTAATAGTGAAAAATCCAGCAAATCATTCTGAACAGTCGTAAAAGTATTAATGAGTGCAAAAATGCAAATCAATTTGCAATATCATTGAATATGAATAGATATATCGCGGAATAAAAATAAACGCATTCAACCCTTTTTCCCCTCCTTAACTATGCCTAGAAGAAGAGCGTGGAACGTAAATACTTGCAAAGTCTCATGATTCTAGCCCTCGTACGGTACGGGTCCATAAGTCGAACAATCATCTTCATCTCGTTTTGACATTTTTGTGAAGTTTAATCTTTCTTTTAGTCAAACTCTCTTTAACTCAAACACTTCGATGTGGAACTCTGTCAATTTGAGCAGTAGAAGTTCTGTATATCTCATTCGGAAAAGTTTCAATTCTGCCGCACACAATACCAGTTTACTGTACCGACTGGGAGCACTTCCGCCATATTAAGTTTTGCCTGATGATAGATCGATAGATTGGAAACCTCTGTCACTGCAGCCACAGTTGGGCCTATTAAGACGTGTTTAGATTCCTGTTTAATCCCTGCGCACTCAATGAAGCCTAGTATTTTGCGAAGCGGAATGGTCAGGAATTCCGCTGGGTCCATGAAAACCTGACCGAAGTAACAAAGTCTTTTGTGAGCTAAACCCTCACATTCACAGAGAATATGCTCTGGAGTTTCGTCTTCGTCATTGTATATTCCGCAAATTTTGTTTTCAGAGGGACCAATCCTATTGAGATGCTTCCTCATGTGAGAATGTCCAGTCAGAACTCACACTAGGGTTCGGGTCTGGTATCTGCTTAATTTGTGATAATCAGATGTTCTTTTCTTTCCGAGCGTTTTGATATACAACGCTTTCAGTGCCTATTGCCTTGTGTAAGTTTGCGATTTTTGCCACAGTCTGATGTTCATTCAGGCTGTGCTTAATGATATGGGTCTGATGATGGATGGAATTTTTTTTTTCAGAGCTCGCTTTAGGAACACAGTTCTCACGGGATATATTCAGTTACACAAAATTTCTGTAAAATTCAGTTATATGAGGATTACGTGGAACGAAAGGTGAGCAGTTTGTCGACAGGGGCAGCCAATTTCTACTCACTGAAAGGCATAACATTTTTCTTCGGTCTTTAGCACATCTATTTATTTATGTTTAATTTTGTTCGGACTTTATTTTATGCAAGTAAAATATTGTAACTAAGAATACTATAAATAAACAAAAGTCAATTTAAAATTTTTTTAAAATAATGTAGAATCAAACGCACACAGAAATAACAATGAAAAAGCATAAGATATTAATTACAACTGAATCACATCAATTAAGTGTTAGTACCTACTGCAAACCAACTTAATTGAAAAATTAACATTTGACCCCCTCTGATAACAAACAATGAGCTAACTATCGGAGTGAATAGCCCAGAATTAGTTAGTTGAAAGGCAGCATGATTGACGATGACTGCATAAAGTTGAATAATGCTAGTGACATAATAATAGTGTCAATCTGATTAATTGAACCTATTTGATTGGAAATGATGTGAGTTTTAGTTTAAGCAAACAAACTTTGGGACAATTAGTCTGAACTGAAAATAGTTGAAAATAAATTTTTCAATTATATTATCGATTCTATTACTGCACTGAAGAATGGTTTAGGATAGACAGTTGAAATTTCGAATAGCTAGGTATATATATCGAAATGTGTGTTGAGTGAAAATGATTGTATTTAATTCGAGGAAATAAGTTCTATGAATGTTAAACACATATTTTGGATAAGTTCTGAGTGTACATGCACCGAGTTCTAAGCACTCAAATGATACCACGAAAATTGTTCATACATTAAATTTTTTCAGAAGTACTCTGGGCCGTAGAATCTTGTGAGTTAACTCATTACGCAGGCATGGGGTTCAGAATATCATGCTTTGTATCTTAAGGCTTCTACTCTAACGCACAATTAGTATGGAAATAGTATGACTCCTTGGGAAACTTTTGACCTACTTACTAACACTTAGGTTGAATAAAATTTATTGAAAAATAAGGGATAAAGGCAAGAAAGGATAGAACAAAGTCCATGTAGGTCTTGAAGAGCAACGACCTAATGTATATCACGGCAAGCAATTTACACCTTTCTACCTTCAACACAAGCATAATACTTTATTTGCGTGTTTAGATATGGATCGAATATATTTCTGTTAGGTTAGAAGTTACGAAGTATTATTCTAGATTTTGAAAAGTTCAAGAATTTGCTATTTCATGATCCCAGAAAAAGAAAGGACATCACCTTCTCTAGCAGAGTCATCGAAGCATACAATTTACACCGAGAAATGGCAATGGAACATCAGAAAGAAAATAGATTTGATAAATTGTCTGATGAAAAAATAACTTATTCTACTCGATTTGGCAGGAAAAAAAATACAACAAAAATCAGACCATATGCAAGCGTGTTTTCCCGAATTGATAAATGGGGAGCGGTTGCCTCGTGCCAATAAAAATATGAACCAACTATTTTCTATCAAGTAACATGCAAAGCTTTTCCAAGGCATTTGTTGATCAAACAAAGTTCAGATTTAGTGTTTATATCGAAACATGCTCACAAAACGAAATTATGAATAAACACTTGAATTCGATAAGAGAATGAACGGCCGCTAGCACTTAAAAGAAATTACTGTTTAGGACAGACACTACGCAATTTAAATTCAATTCATTTATGCAATTCTTTCCGAGTGTTAAGCCAAATCAGGGTGGTCTTTAAAACATAAATAAATGATTTTAATTAAGTCAGACAGGATAAAATATCGACACAACTCGTAAGGGGTGAGTAGAATAGAAAATTCTAAACCGATTATACAGGAAGATCATTAAGATTTAAGACTATTTTATATCTCATCAGACCTAAGAGATATGTCGGAATTGGTAAAATGGTACACAATCTAATTCAACCCCACCCTTCAGTGGTTGAATATCGCATAGTACTGAAATTAATTATTAAGCGATCATATATTGAGCTCCTAAAAGTCAAAGCGAATTCGGCAGCTCATTAGACCTAAGAAATATGGCGGAATTCGTGAAAAATTACACAACCAGGTTACAACCTTTTAGGCTTTGGATATCGAAAAGTGCCTTTAGTCTTTACGCTATGATATATAAAGCCCGTAGAAGTGAAATATTTCATTAGACCTAAGAAATATGTCGGAATTCGTAAAAACGTATAAAAACTCGTTTAGACTTTCTTAGGGGTTCAATACCGAAAAATCCGGAAAAAAAATTCTAGACGCTTATATCATCCACAAAATTTCAATTAAAACGATATCTCGACAGACCTAAGAGATATGACGAAATTCGTGATGACGTTTCCATGATAATTTAATTTTTTTTGCTTCCCATTTTTTTTTCTTAAGTCACTTTTTTAGCATACATTACACATCAAGTTGCAACTATCAGTAATTAAATGTAACATTCTATAAAACGCAGATGAAAACTATCAACCGGTCATAAAGAAAGTAAATTTCACGATAGTTCTTTCAGGACACGAACTCTTATTTGTGACTTACTTACTGTACTCGCGATAATAAACTGTCCGAAGCAAATTCTTATAAATTTTCTTATTCTACGAAATACAAAAATGCACATAAAGCAATTTCAATATGATATCTACGTCAATTATTTATAAAAAGATCGTTGGAACTAAGTTACATAGAACAACCTTCAAAACTAAAAACAATATGTACACCGGTAGGTTTGTATACACCTTTGTTATCAAAACTTTCAAGTGAAAGAGGTTAACTAAAACAATATATAATTGATAAAAGTTAACAGAAGGTGTTAGGGAAAATTTAAGGCCAGCCTTTTTGACGAAAACTTTATCTTCGCGTTTTTAAAAAGTTCAATTTAAATTATGAAATTTTTAAGTGATTCATTTCCATAATTATTTAAGTTTGGAAAGTGTTTCTATGAATTGGTGGTAGTTTTGGCTCCTCCTTATCGCGCTGGATGTGCTAGCAGTGAGGCGTATCACGCTATACAATTTCTACTTGAAAACATATATTTATTGACGAAGACAAGTTATAAATTGTTCTTTACAATTCTTGTAATATTTTAAAACTTGTTCATCTACGGCTATATTGATGTCGCGTAGACAGATTGCAATTATAATAACTTAGAATAAGCTTCATACATTGCGATTCAGAAGTCGTGGTTAAAGTATAATAGAAACAATGTATGGTATATATTCGTTTTTTTTTTGGTAAATTTCAGTTACGTTTATGTTTAAAGGAAAAACTATTTGAATTAGAATTAGTTCCAATTTTTAATTATTTATCTAATAAAAGCTATTTTAGTCAACTTACTTTCTTGTTGACTTCATCAGTTGTCATAAAACATAGCGAAGAAATTAACCAAATTTTAATTGACATGAAAATTGTCTATTCGATTGACGTAATTCTAGAAAGTTGAAACTTTCAAATTTATTCCAAATGTCAGATGAACCAGCAGGGAAGTAAATAGTGAGGATGATAGCAAATTATATCTGGAACACACCACCAAATGTCGAAAAGTAAATCCAGAGGGAACAAAATTTAGAAATCTAAAATTTCAAAGTATCTAAAAATATATTGAAATGTAAAAAATGGTGGAGAAAAATTTACGAAATAGCGAGCGACTTATTCCTGTTGTGGATGAAATTATTAATTATTTTTAATTTTTCATGTTGTCAAAAATCATTTTTAAAATTGCTTTCAAATGATCTTTTGTTTTCCTTTATTATTTTAGACTGACTTTTAAACTGAAAAAATTGGTTTTACTGTCTCAGATAAATTTGGAATTTAAATAGTTATTTGGTATTTAAAAAAAATGTAGAGTACGGACAATGTAACCTGAGATCTCGGAGGGTAGGCATTTTAAGATTCATACAGATCATGCCACAAAATTAAAATTTGCTTGATTAAGGCCCCATGAGTCCGGTAGGACAATTTTTGTTATCCTTGTTTGATTTTTCTTTCTTGAGAGGGATGTAATCGATTAAAATCGTTTTTCGTTGATTGAATTTAGCGGGGATAATACGTCTACATCGTTCGCTGTCTATTTAGTGTTATAACCTTGATCAAAAGGTTCCCGGAATTTATTGAGAAAATTAAAAATACAAGTCTATTCATCTAAATCTATATTGTCCCCTTCAAAGTAATCCCCATCGACTGCAACACACTTAAGGCAGCGCCTGAACCAATCCTCGAAACATTTTTTATATTCGCTGCCCTGCGATTTTTCCATTACTTCCTCTCGGCTGCTGAAACGCGTTCCCCGTAGTGGTTTTTTAACTCGATTGAACAGAAAGAAGTCACGGGGAGCCAAATCAGGTGAATTCGGTGGCTGTCGGATGGTATTTGTTGCTTTTTACGTCAAAAAATTACGAATAATGATGGCACTGTGCGACGGTGCGTTATCATGGTGCAAAATTCACGAGTTTTCTGCCCACAATTCTGGTCTCTTTCGGCGAATTGCTTCACGCAAACGTCTCATAACGCCCAAATAATACTCTTTGTTTACTGGCTGGCCTTCTGGCAAAAATTCATGATGCACTACACCGTTGTAATCCATGAAAACCGTGAGCATTGTCTTCTTTTTTGACTGAAAACGACCACTTTTGAACCGCTCGTGCCACTGGTAAACGACCGTTTTCTTTAGAGAATCGTTGCCGAAACACTTTTTCAACATTTCCAACGTTCGCGCACCATTAAATCCGTTTTTACGTAAAATTTAATACAAGTTCGTTGTTGCAAATATAAATCCATTTCTAAAATTGTAAAAAATCGCCAACACACACAGAGATAGACGTACTCTTGGCTACGTAACTTTTGCAAATGTCAAGCTATGACGCTAAGATTTAGAGGGAATGTCAACAACAGATGTACCAACTTAACAAAAAAAAACAGAACTCAAATCGGAACAATAAAAGCGCCACACGGTGGTTATTCCGGGAACTTTTTGATCAAGGTTGTAGGTTTTCAAATTATTTGAAACGCATAACTATTAAAAATCAATAATTTTTTCATTGATTTATCTTCTAGAAATACCAATTAATTATACTATCTATGATACTTTTCAATGAAATGCGGTCTTCTTATGTAATTCTTGACATGAAAATCGTGAAAAATTGCTTCAGTTTGACTTCATATATCTATTATTAACAAAAGTGATTTTTTTTTTTTAAATTTAATTTATGGAAGACCTTCTTTAAGATTTTTTCTAGCATAATATTAATGAAAATGACATGTTAATTATTCAAAAAAATAGGTAATATGCGTTTAAAAACTCGAATTTACGCATTTTAACAAATGTTCAAGGGTTATTGTTCTAATAGCATTTTTTTCAAATACAGTTTTGAATTTTTTTTCTGTGGATGACCTAGTTTACATACCAGCTAATAAAGCGGTGTAATTTTATTTTGTTTTTTTTGTTGCCATTAACGTGAAATATTAGTAACAAAACAGTCATAAATCGTCAAAATTTCATTTAACGTGCACATGGAGCCTTAAATAGACGTACTATGTATGGGCAGTACCACAGTGATAAGGGATGGCGATCGGGGGTGTTTGTAAAAAAATATCGAATTTGACTTAATAAAGTTGTACCTTGGCAAGTAAAAAGGATTTTTGTTTTATGGCAATTTTGACGTGAGCTCTCTTTCAAAATCACGCATTACAAAATCCTGTACATAGGATTTTTTTTATGATGTAAAATTCGTCAGGGCCATTATTTTTTATTTCTATTTCACCCTAATTATAAATTACAATTTTTTTCTGTTTCGTACTGAAAATTCCAGTTGGGAACTGCGTGTGATGGTGTTCTAGAGAAAGAAACCTGTAATACAACAAACTTTTGAATTAAAGATTAATAAATTCAAGTCAAGGGTGTTATTCCAGTAAAAAAAGCCCCTTCATTTTACTCAGAATTACGTACTAAAGATTTCAACCCTGAAACCATTACATGAAATACACAGTGATAAAAAATGCAAAACTGTCTATCAGCCCCGCAATTAAATATACATAATTCTATTCCAACACGTATTTCAATTGTACTTTGAGTATAAGTTCGAAAGAATTGAGTTCGAATTTACAAGAATTTAAATTATTAAATATATATTTATATATATATAAATAATTGACATGTTCGTTCAATGTGCTAACCTCGCGACTTTCACAGCTTAAATTGATTCTTTTATAAGAAAAACCATTAGATTGAATTAAATAATTCAAACAATAGCACAACGAGGTATGTCTTAATTTTATATTGACCACTAATTTCTGTTTTTATCAGTCACAACATAAAACCACGTATGCCAAGCCGGCTAGCTAGAATTCGGAGAAAGAAAATCATTTATTAATGACATTAAGTGATACATTATTTAAAGGATACACTGTGAAGGACATCGTTAAAAATTTAAACATCCATACGAAAGCAACATATGGCATGATGTGGTTCAAATGTGTGAAGCTGTTTAGTTTCAATCGAATTTCATAAAGAAGTACGACTGCTGCTAAATGCTTCATTGATTTTTAGCGTTCGCATGTAAATCTTTTATTAATTGTAATTAGCTGTTCGGCACACAGGACGAGCGTCCTGCACGGTTGACCTTACCATATCGATATTTTTCCCTGAACCGTAGAGTTCCTCACTATCGCCACGATATATTGACTTTGCTTTAATGGTATTCATATATTTTATTGATTGTGAAAAAGGCATATCGGATGGATAACATCCCCGTTGTAGTAGTGCAAAATTAGCTTCTCTTTCGATTCAAGGAAATGTGAATTAACATAAATAACCTCTGAACCTTTGATAAACCAATATGTGACTATCGCATTTATCTACGGCGATTTCAAATTCTATTCATAGAATAGATGTAAAACTATAATTTGTTTGAATCCCTCCCAATGACAGGAGCTAATAGAACAAGGATTGGATAGAACAAATCAGATATCGATAAAATTCTTCACATCGTCGGAAATGACCATGAATGTGATTTTTATGAAGGACATGTACTTGAGGAAATAACCTCCATGATAGCCCGAAACATAATTTTAGACCGTACTCTCTTATTCACCATTTAAAGGCATACGAAGGTTATTAAAGAAAGTTCTATTTTATCTAGAATCTAGATCATGGCAACAAGTGGCAGGTTTCGGTTGTTCTCCTGACCTCTCAATCACCTAATGTACTTAAAAAAAACTTCATTATTTCGACGAACTTGAAACAAAATTTGATATCGAATTAATGTAGTAGTAATTTAGGGACACTACAGGCGGGGAAATCTCAAAAGCTGAAACACAACATCAGAAAATTTGAACATTAACGGACTGAGTTAATATCTAATATATAAAAGTCAATGTTTGGGGTGAATGGAAATCTACACCTGTGAACCGTTCCTTTCCAAATTTCGAATGTACATTCTCGAGGCTACCGGACAGGTCGAGAACATAATTACATTCGCGCAATTTGGTTCGTATATCTATATACAATATATATAAGATATATGTATGGATGTATGTAGGTATTTGCCTATATTCCCTATGAACTTCTAAGCCACTCAACCGATTTTGATTAAATTTTCAGAGAACATGTAGAGTAGTCCCGGGATGGTTCCTGTGGAGTAATAAATAAATAAAGGAAATAGCAGAGTGCCTAGACGACTGACATGAGACACTCCATAAGTATTACACGGTTTTTTGGCGAAAAATCTACTAATTTCAGATTTGATTATACACATCGCCAGATTTTAGAAAACATTTAAAATCTCATACATTTTAAAATCTCATAAAGCGTTTACATGGCCTTGACGAAATTTGTGTGACATTTCAAAATTTATCAGCTGACTGTTGTGCCAAAAATTTAAGTTTATTTTGTATGAGTTTACGCTTTTCTACAGTGGAAAATTGCCTAACAAATAATAAAATTATTAAATTCCAAAGCTTGCATTCTGAGCAATAAATTTAAAAGTCGTATTTAAAATATGTACCAGTGAATATTGTGGTGAATTATAAACGTGGTGAGGGTGACATATAAACTTCGGGGCTGTTCAGGCCAACCTGGATTTACACAAAATCTAGTCATTCGAAGAAAATTAAATATGAAAATTAAATACCAAATTCAAATAGTTTTATAAATTTAGTGTAAAAAAGTGCTGGCAAAGAGAACAGACCTAATACTTACATAAATTTTGCCCAGCCAAAACGAACGCGTTAGTGATGAAACACGACAAATAGAATTTTGAACTTTTTTATTTGCTTGATTCTTTCACTTCTGTCGATGCAAATTTCTTGCCATATTTTTGCATGTATTCAAAGAAAACAGTCAAATTTTATCTGCATACAGCCATTAAGTTTGAGAGATGGTAAACTAAAATTCTTTACCAACATACATTTTTGTCTACGTTTGATTGAACTGGTTTCCTAATTATTTTCGCGATATTGTCTTAATCTGCAATCAAGACTAATTTACTATTAATAACTGATAATTAGGTAAATTTCAGTCACTATTATCAATTCGAATAAATTGTGTAGTCGTGTTCAGCAAATGGATGCGATTTTATCAGTGAAATTTTACACAACTTTGTAGATATGAAATAATGATGAATGTAAAATTTCCTGGTAAAAAAATTCATTTGTTGCAAATTAAATGAGTCAGTCATAAGCGACGGATCAAAATTGATCATTAGTGGTTTTTCCGTCATATTTAATATTCAATTTATTGATATAATGATAACATTGCACATTATAGGTTTAATACACTGCGTGCATTACTTTAAAAGCACCAGTTTTGATAAAAACAAAAATAAAAATTTACAACTCCACGTCGAGGCCGAATTATAGAAGTAGCCAATACAGCTGTATACTTCTATAATTTTTTTTCTGCTGCCGGCGAAGTAGCGCGATCTGCAAAGGTTGATTTGATCTCATGTCAGTCGCATCGAGTGGTCAAGACGGATACAACCCTTTTATATCACCCTCAAGTGCAAAAGTAAACTATAAAAAAAAATTAATATAGTTTTTAGGCGATTGTACAAAAAACCGGTAAAAGCAAAAACTTATTCGACCTAAAAGATATGATAGAATTCGTAACAACGTATATAACTTCTTACATTTCTCAGGGATTATATATAAAAAAAATCCTGAAAACAATTTCTAAGGATTTCTCTGTAAACTCGTAGAAGTAGAGTTAATTTGATATTTCAGAAGATCTAAGAGATATGACACAATTCGTAAGGTCAAGACACGCAATTTTCACTGACAACTTTCAACGCCTCGCTTGCGTACATGTGCCGAATGTCCCCAGTATAATTATCACGCATGAACATAAGCTTAATTTATATTTAAGCACAACCGGATATCAATATTTATGCCCATTCTGGAAAATCACAGTGTAAATTTATCTTTCCCCAACTTTTATTTTCGCTGACAAAGATGTCGACAACGTGGAATTTTATCAACACGTAAACAACTAGAACATGATGCATTGAAAACGCAATCTAATGTATAAATATCTGATACGAGCCCTCATTACTATATTAGATACTACACACTGGTGTCATATACAAAACCAAAAATTTTCAAATCATCTTGGTAAGCAAATTTCTGCTTTACGCTGACTAATTAGATTTAGTATTTAATCAGCGGAAAGTTTTATCTTAAGAAAAATCTGTTTATGACTGTGTACTAAAAAAAAATTTGTCCACCTTCTTATCTTCTAGAAAATATAGATACAGGTTTCTTTTTATCGCGTCAAAAGAACGAATTAGTTTGGAGAAAAATTAGGTCGTAATATTTTTAATTGCTGAAGAGTTTTAAAATCCTAATGTAATCATATATTTAAGTTAAAAAAAAATTTGACACTTCCTGCCCATATTATATAAACAAAAAAAAGCACAAACCAGTATGTAGGAAATTGACAAAAAAAAATCTAGATTTGATATAATGATTATAATTGTTATAAGACAGTATACCTACTGGGAAATATATTACGACGATATAATTCGCAGAAACAATTTCTGTGATAAGAAAATATAAAAAAAAACTCCAGAACATCAACATTAACTGTGGTTAAAATACGAGAAAAACAAATATATGCTAGTTCCTAGTTTTTATATTAAGCAGTTTTCTCATATTTGCAATATCTATAATTTCCGCTTTTGTTCTGCATTTGGGATTTTCGAAGTAATAATCTTTTACTGCAAAATTCACCAATTAAGCAACTCTTTTTTCTTAATAAAGTACAACTCAGAAAAAAAAAACACTTTCCGCAAAAGGTTTATTACCGATACAAGTGGTATTCAAAGAAAATTATTAACTTAGTTACTTGGCCGTAATGTAGTTATGTAAATCATATTTCAGTCAATGAATTTTTTGCCTGCTCTTCTGAACCCAACCGCATTTTAGTGAATAGTTCCTAATAATTGTTTATGTTTGTTGTGGGTCTTATCACAAAATTGATCGCATTATTTGAACGATTTCAATCTTCCAAACTAATGTGGCTCAACAATTTTGCAATTCAGGCTAAAATTTTTGCTCACTTCTTTTGAGTCCATAGATCGCAAGTTTAAATCCGGCTCGACGGACCAAAAATTCTCTTACAAAAAGGATGTTGTTTAAAATTTCTTAAGAACATATTTGTAGTAAGGACAGATCAAGTAATATTTTTATACAATCATTTCAAAAGTGATGCTTTATTAGGTACTTATGTAGGCTACCTTTATGTTGTGAAGAGCAAACTTTAAGTTAGTTGTAAATAATAGATAGCTGCATTGTGTGAGTAAAATTAATTTCAATTCCAATTTTTGGAAGAAATTTAATAAAGATTTACTTGGTTTATCACATAAGAGTTGATTATTTTATAGCCATTCGATAGAAAATTGGATGGGAGGTGGGACAATCTTCAGGCGGTCTGAACGCTCTGTTCATTTTAGTGTGAAATCTTTAGTTAGTTCAGTTTGTTGCAAAAATATTCGCCACATAATTTCACCTGCCACTTTCGATAAGATATTTTATACGTGCCCCTAGTCCTACCCATGACACTGGTAAACAAATTTTTCTTTCCGTTACAAAATCAACCTCCAAATTTTAATTCAAATTCAGCCAGCTGTTGATTTACACTAGTTTGCCATCAGTTTGCCAAAAATTATATTTGAAATGCTTATAGTAGCTCCAAATTTTCAATGTTCCAAAAGAAGCCGTTCCTAAGATGCAAGATTCACAATTGCTCGCTTGACAACATTTTGTTTAAATTAAAAATCAATTACAATATACTTGATTATTGTTAAATTGTTATAAAGTAGAATAGAGCGTAGCTGTAACTATTCTGTGGCTAATTCATCACCAATTCGAAATCAGTCAACTGTGTTAATTAATTTCGATTGCACAATGAAAATTACAAAGAGACTTATCACAATTTGTATTTGTCTTGTGACTTTTTTTTTTAATTTAATTTCACATGCTATTTGAATAAATTGATATTGAAATGTTGTTGCAATTATTTTTTTTATTAATGCGCGTAAAAGACAGTCATGACTGCAAATTATGACGTATTCATTGTTGTTTCCATTTGAGTGTTACTGCTTTCAAACTCGAAAAAAATATTTATTATGATAAATTACTTAGTTTACTTTTATTAATAAAGTCAAATAGACCGCCATGCCGACTGTCAAGCTATTTTATGTCAATTTGGTTCATGCTAACTTATTTTTTTTACTGTCCTCGTTGAATTTTATGACAATTGTAGGTTAATCTATTTCGTTGATTCGCAATTTTTATGAAATGAATTCGTCACAGTAAAATACATTCTTCTTGTAAAAATCATCAACTATTGTAAAATTAAACAAGTAATGCCTTTTGCGTTATCATGTTATATGGGCATCCCATAAAACACTTTTGAGGGGGAGTTATTTCAATTATTTCTCGAATTATCGTGGGTAACGACTGATGAAATCATAATTTCTTCTAAAGCATTTGTTTGGTATGACATTTTTTGAAACAATAGCCTTAAATTCAGGAGTGTCTATTCTAGGTCGGTTTCAATAGATTTCGAGTGGAATTTCGAAAAATCTAGTCACTAAAAGAGATTTTAAGATTCGTATGCAAGTCTAGTCAATTTCAAATTTAAATATCAAGATTTCGCGAAAACAGGTTCAAAATCTAGCGATATTAATCATCTATTACCCTGCGTCTACACTGACTATTTCTCTGGCAATGACAACGGCATTATTGCCATACACAAATTGACAGTGTAAACACATTAACCGCGTGTGGCAATAATGCTCTCACCATTGCCGTGGCATTCATTGTCATGGCAATTTTGAGGATAATATTGCCAGAAAACGAATGGTTTGACAGAAGTTAGCGTCATTTGTCAACAGGTAAACTTAGGTTTTTTTGGCTTAATCGCAAAATGAGTGAAAATAATTGTCCTTAAGAAAACAATATTGAATTAATCAATTGTTTTCGAAGTTATGACACTTCGAATTCACTCGCTCAAATGAAAATTGCCTGGCAATGAAATGCCCACTCACTACTATTTGACATTTGGCAATATTGCCCTTGCCATTGCCAGATAAATTGTCAGTGTAGACGCAGGGTTAGGTTTCTATCTGAAACAATTTTTAAGTTATTGTACAATGCATGCATGCGATCACGGGTTCCAAGGCTTTTTACAAGAATGCATCCGAAGTATTGTATGATTCAGTTCACTAACATAAAGATGGTAAAGAAATATTTCTCTGTTTAGTATCTCATTAACCCTGCGTCTGCGCTGGAATTTTATCTGGAAATATTTCTATTGCGTTAAATGTCAAATCCTAAGGAGTGGGCATTTCTAGAGCAAAATGTCGCACATTTGATAAGTTCAATAGTTTTCTCTTTAGTCAACTTAATGTTCAGCCATTTAGCGATCAAAGGCAAAGAAAACCTTATTCCTACCTGTTAAAGATCGATGCTCACTTATGTCTAACTATGCGTTTTCTGGTAATATTGCTCTCAAAATTGACATGGCAAAGATTGCTATGGCAATGTTGAGAGCAATATTGCCATATGCATTTGATGCCTCTACACTGTCAATTTGTGCATGGCGATATTGCCGTTGTCATTGCCATTGCCAGTATAGACGTAAGGCCAGCAAAACCTGCCACGGTCTCCTCTACTACAACTAAGAACTCTTTGTAACAGCTCCTTATAAAGAGTTATTTCTAGCCTTATTCCTTGTAACTCATTAATCAAAAAGGAAAGAACTGTATGAACTTGCCCCGGTCTCTCCCACAATACCTTCCCAATATGTGAACTCTTCTGCTCATAACTCTTTTGGTTTAGCAATTTGAACACCAATTTAGCACTTTTGCAGTGATATTACAGGTTTGATGGCTACATGTTTTTATGCAAATTAAAATCTCTCAACTTCTAATTATCATCGACAGAATATGGATTTCTTCATTGCCAAAATACTTTATAGATTACGCATCATGAAGTAGATTTATTCTTAGTCAGCTTCTATAATTAGAGCGAAAGCAATCACGAAATAAAGAAAATATCACGCACCAAACCATGACGAATTACATTATTTTTTGGTAGTGTTATATTCAGGGTGGTAGGAGAGAAGATGGAGTGGGGGGTTCGACTTGGAAAAAATATAAATCTACGATTCATAAAAATAATAGTGTTCTTTCTATGACAATTTCGGGTGATTCCTTTTACACCTACGTTGGTTATGATGCGTGAATTTTTATTTGACCTAGAAATTTGATCAGTAGGATTCGAAAGATAGTTCTTTCGAATAAGCCATTTCAATTTCGTATCCTGGAGAACCGATGGGATTATATAGAAATACCTGATACTATTATATAATACGCTAAGGGCAGTCTATGATTAATGAACTTTTATTTGGGTTTTGTGTCCTTGTAGAATACTACAAATACGAAATTCGTTGCATAATTTTGGATTAATAGTTTCTCGATATATTTTTCTCTTACATAGTATCCCCATCGGGAACTATAATCAACTACGACGCAATCTATAGGAACGTAATTTAGGCATTGCTTTCAGCTGAAAGAAAAATGATTAAATTCAATGGGTCGCGGTAATGGCCTTAGCGTGTTTTGCATATTTGTCGTCAGACATCGATTGTTGGCCCAAAGTACTTGAATCTACCTACATAAACGTACCTTTGTTTTTCAGAAAGAAAAAAAAACCGTTCGAGTCACACGCAAGCATTAACCAATTATTTTAAGAAGGTGCCATCTCATTTCCCTATTCAACTCATGACAAACCGCATTAAAAGAAATCTGCTTATTAAGTTCGTCATAATCCCTTAATCTCGCGGTAAAACTCACTAAAGGTTATACCATATTTCGTCGGATACTCTGATAAAAAGAACCTAACAAAATCTGCAGTATTCTAGAATCTAGCTAAACTCCAATATTTTAAAATTCATAGAACGAATGCTTATCTATATTACAGTGTATGCCGTCAAATATTTGACGAAAAATTCTATCAAATTAAAATTCTGTCAAATTTTTTTGTTATAATAGGCTGGAACGTTTTTGGAACCTAGTGTGACCGGTGGCTTCTCGCCTTTTAAAAACTAACTAAGGCTTGGTAGTATCGCGCAGAAACTATGACCACGTCGGATTCACAACTGTAGAACTAATTAATGAATTTGAATTTGATTTTTTTTCTATCCCCAGTGTTTACCATACAGCGAATTTGAAATATTTTATCAAACTGTAACTATACACATTTTACCACTCCCAAGATAACTTGCATCATATTTTATTAGCCAATATCATTTCATTTAGTAGTGGCTAGAGCACTTGCCTTCGGTGCACCTGGTACCAGGTTCGAATCTGCTTGGCGACAAGTAATTTTCGAGAATGAGACTGGGTGCTGGACTCACCAGTTCACTCAGCTATAAATGAGTACCTGAGTTAAAATCGTGGTAGTAATCACGGACGAGCATGTGGCTGACCACTTCAACTTCTAGTGTTACTTCAAGGCCTAGGCCCGATTTGGGCTGTTGCGCCATTGATTATTAATCATTTCGCTATCAAAAACCTTAAACCCTTCGCCCACATATTACTAGAGATATGGGTTTATCGACTTAGTCCAGGGTCGATTATCAAATTGTTCTTGAAATATGAAATATGATTTTCGAAGAAAATTTTTAGTCATACAGCGACTACATTGATTAGATGATAGCGAATAATTCGCTATCTTTGAAGGCAGTCATGCATACCGCGCTCCATTCCTTGAGTAATTGGTTTGAGTTTTTATGCAATTACCAGGAAAAAATATAATTTGTATGTAATTAACGTAAACATGATTTAGTGTTAAAGTTTGCTTTGTGGTCTTACCGCGAATGTGCATTAAATGCTTCGCAACTAATTTCTTCTTAACAAAGCTATAAAACTTTTATACCTCACGTAATCGTAAAAATTCAATACGCAGTATTCAAATCGAGCATACAAAAAAGCAAATTGTCTTTCGAATGTAAGTACAAAAAACAATGCATTTTTCTAGGCTATTAACATTTCCACGTTCTAATCAAATAGCAATTAACTCTGAAAACCATTTCGATATGATCTTATTAAACTTGTTTCAAAAAGTAAATTATTCAAAATTATGTTTTGATCGTTTAAAATTAATTCCTTTACGTCAGCAAAAAGTCAACAGGTAAATAATGCACTGTTTCTATCAAGTTGCACATTTAGTCAAGTTCTGATTAGCAATTTGTTAATTTGTTTTCGTTTGAATAAATTTTGTAACTTGAAGCAAAACTTTTAATTTTTCAAGACATGACATAAACAAAAATGAGGTGAATAATTTGTTCGTTTCTATATCGCCTTTTAGTAATATCTACATATATTAATTAGATATGATATTTCACTGCAGGTAGGTGGTTTCTTTGATGTATCGTATCAGCGCTTCTCCTCCGTAAAGTTCTAGACGATTTTTTATGTTCGGATCGTCGAGACCCGAATCAAAATTCAAGTTTTCTTACTTTTTATAATTGCAACTAATAAGAGAATTGCGATTTGATTAATTTTTACCTTCGAGAATAGCGGCAGCAGTAAGATAACTCATTAATTTTTTTTATTAAAACCCACACGAATATTGGATACATAGAATAATGTGCAGACATCTATAAAAAAGACATTAGAGTAATCTACAAATGGAACGTCATACAAAAATATTCGATAAGCACTAACTTTTTTTTAATAAAACTACTGCAAAATATAGCAAACGTGTCCGGTGAAAATTTAAACGGATCGTTTAGAACTCAAAACTAAAGCCAATAATACAAAAATACTCCAATTCTCTTTATCATTTAATTATAATAAAATCGTTTTTTGCTTTAATTTTTTTTATTATTATTTTATTTTTATTTTTACTTTATTTTATTTTTTTTTAATTTTACTTAATTTTTAATTTATTTTATTTTTACTTTATTTTATTTTTACTTTGTTTTATTTTATTTTTACTTTGTTTTGTTTTATTTTTACTTAATTTAATTTAATTTTAATTTTTTTACTTTATTTATTTTTTTACTTTATTATTTTTTAATAATAAAGTATTTTTTTTTTACTTTTAAGTATTTACTTTATTTTTATTTTCTTACGTTTAATCCAACTCAAAAGTTTGCAACGTATTAGGCTAAAAAAGGTGTATATTATTTTTTGTTTATTTGTGGCCAAAATCCTCAAATCCGATTGACGTCCGTCCGTCTGTCCGTGAATACGATAACTCAAGAACGAACGCCTTCACCTAAGATCTTGAAATTGTGAATCTGGATGTTTGGTTTAATTTGTAAGGCTAAGTTCGTTAACGGGCAAAATCGTCCTACTCCTTCGGGTAGCTGCCATACAAAATGTCCTTAAAACACGTATTCAAGAATATATTGAGCTATTATAAATAAATATTGTTTGAGTTTGAGTATATTTGGACAAAAATCTACTTCGAACGCAAGGTGATAACTACATATTTTGTTTTTAGAAGTATACTTTCCAAGTTTAAGTTGTTTAAAATACGCCATTTCTCTTAAAAAATAAAAAACTACACCCAGAAGTCCTACTTCATAAAAATAAAACTTGAAAATTTATTCTTAAGATAGAAATATCAAAATATTTTCCCCATTCTTTTAATTACTTTATAGTGTACGTTTGATATGGTCAGATAATATCCAAGTAATTGACATATTATGTCGTCCACGTCAAATTTATGACACGTCAAAAGTTGATGGTTGATGAATTAAATACTGTAAACAGTACCCTGGCAAGAGCGATGTAATTAGATACGTCTGTAATCGGTGAAAAGGATGTTTAACACTAAAATTGCCAATTTATAACCTTATCGACAGCAATATTTTTGGATCAATCAGTGAATTACACACTACATACTTAAATCAAATGATAAGCAGATAGATTCGCTTTGATTTCTTAGACAGTAAATTAAATCTGTCTAATCAAATTTCTAATCATTTCTACCTTCAACAACAAAAAAAACACAAATATTAATAATGATAAAACTTGGTGATTACCATTAAAAACGTATCAATTATTATAAGTCGAGTACATATTTGTTTAGCTCTGAAAATATGTGTTACGATCGTTTCAAAAAGATGGCGCTGGGCGAAGTAAGAAGAGAAACGGGCGAAACTGGGCGGACGATAAATAAAATGGATCACTAGCTCCTGGAAAAAAGAGGATCGGATTTATTGGAAAAACGGCAGAGATTGTTATCTGCGGAATTGATCTATACGTATCAAATAATAAAGGCGTCAAAAACTGATAATCTCTTTTATTAATTTTTTCCTCTGTTTAACATTTCAGAAGTGGGATTACTGGATAATAGAAAAAAAAAAGAAAAATGAATAAATATTCAGAGGAAATGGACGGAGTTGTGCTTGGAGTAGACACGTCTGACATTGAGGCGGAAGGTGCACAGGAGCAGTCTCCTATTCGTGCTGATGGCGGGCGGCGTTATTCCGATAGGCAGAAGCTCGGGACTTCGACACAAGGCGATGGTGTCCATGTTTCGGATGACATCAGTAGAACGGTCAGGGAGCTGATGAAGTCGGGGCTAGCTGACCAGATTCATAAAGCAGTACAACAACAAGCGGCCTTGGCGTTTGGCGACTTGTTGGAGTCTCGCAATGATCCGGCGGAAAGAAGATCATTACAATTGAACTCGACCGAACGGGAAAGTACAGGGGACGGGCGAGCGTTGCGTATTGGCAACGAAATTGTGGATCGTTTTGATCCGGGGAATGCAGACGAAAATGTGGACCGCTGGTTACGAAAAATAGATCAGCATGGCGATGTGCACAGATGGTCTGACTATGAACGGGCCACAATAATGCAGTCCAAGTTGGAGGGGTCTGCCAAAAAATGGTACCACCGCCTAGAGAGCTATGATTTTTCCTGGGCTCAATGGAAGGCGACCTTGCGAGCGGCCTTTCCGAGACGGTACGATTTTGCTGTGGTGCTAGAGGACATGGTGGCGAGAAGGAAGCTGCCGACCGAAGGAATGACTGCATACTATCATGCAAAGCTTCAGCTGTGTGAGCAAGCCAAAGTACGTGGCGAGGATGCAGTTTCATGTATCGTTCGTGGATTGCCGGAGGAGCTTCGTGCAAATGCACAGGCGATCGGATGCAAGACACCAGAACAATTATATACCAAGTTCATGGCTGGACTGGAGTCTTGCAGACGTCGAGAAGTGGGCTCGAAGGCGATATCACGCGGCGAAAGTGATTATCGAGAGCCAAACAAAATACGGCGGGAACAAATATTGGGGTCAATACCAAATAGGCGCTGTTATAATTGTCAAGAAGAAGGCACTCATATCAGCAAGGACTGTCCGAAGCCTCGAATGGAACGGTGTTGGCAGTGTGGACAAGGCGGACATATGTCAAGAAATTGTCCGAAGCGTAGACTGGAGGGAGTACAGGTGAGACTTTTGACTAATCCAGAATATTCTACCTTTAGGCAACGAGGTATCGTTAATGGGGAGGAAGTGCGGGTGTACCTAGATACGGGTAGTGAGCAGAATTTACTGGCAAAAGATGCAGTGGAAAGATTGAAGTTGTACGTGGTTAACAAGAGTATGGGCGTTCTACTTTGTGGATTTTCCGGTGGTTTAGCCAAGGCGTTAGGCGAAGTTAATTTTCAGGTGACAATGGCAAATGTCCAGTTGGAAGTCAAGGCGTTAGTGACCGATTGTGACATGGGCCGTATTGAGCTCTTGTTAGGACAACCGGCAATTCAAAGTCCTGGTGTGACGATGATTGTGAGTAACGGCAAGGCGATATTGGTGGAAGATGGAGGCGCGGCAGACACTCTCAAGCAATTAACGTTGGAAGGAGAACCCACACGGCGAAAGGTGATTCTTCGGGAGGATTTTGTTTGTCCTGCTTCGTCTATTGGAAAAGCAGTAGTGGAGGTGCAGGAAGGAAATCCAGGAGAAAACGTTTTCATGGCGGCTAAAATGTTTAATGATACCAAATTCTGGATTGCGATTCCGGGAGGCGTCTTAACATGTGGAAAACCAACCGAAATAATGGTTAGTAATCTTGGCGAAGGCGAGCTGCACTGGAAAAAGGGACGTCTTATTGCCAGAGCGGAAGAATGGCAGGAGGCAACTACAGGAATGGACCAACACACAACTAAGGTAAATGTTCGAAAAATAAATATGAAACTATTGACGAATGAAATAAAAATCGGTGCTATACATGTAAGTTATAAGAGGCGGCTGCTAAGCATGTTGGAAGAAAAGTCACATTGTTTTGCGGAAAATGATGGGGACTTGGGGTTAACCAGTTTAGGAGAAATGAAGATTCATTTGTCAACAGATGTACCAGTCTTTAGGCGACCTTATCGGTTAGCAATAACAGAAAAGGAAACAGTGCGGAGAAAAGTGAAAACACTTTTAGAGGCGGGTGTGATTCAGGAATCAAGTTCAGCGTATGCCAGTCCGATCGTACTGATTCCGAAGAAGACCGGCGAAGCCAGACTTTGTGTAGACTATAGGGCACTGAATGCCATTACGGTGAAGGACCGGTATCCTTTGCCGCTGATTTCGGATCAGCTAGATAAACTGGCAAAGAAGCGGTATTTCACTACGCTTGATTTGGCGCAGGGATATCATCAGGTTCCAATGCATGTTGATTCTGTTAGTAAAACGGCGTTTATTACTCCTGATGGACATTACGAATATCTACGAGTTCCGTTTGGGTTAGCAAATGCACCGGTGGTGTTTCAAAGGGTCGTAGATAAACTTTTGGGCGGGTTTAAAAACGAACAGATACTGGCGTATATGGATGACTTAATGCTTCCATCAATAAATGTTGAGCATGGATTAGAATTACTGCAAACTGTTTTAAGTTTGATCGAAAAGGCGGGATTAAAATTAAAATTAGAAAAGTGTTCATTTTTAATGGAGACTGTAGAGTATCTTGGACATGAAGTTTCGGCAGAGGGAATACGACCGGGAACCGGGAAAACAAAGGCGGTTGGAAAATATGACGCTCCAAAGAATGTGCATGGTGTGCGACAGTTCATAGGGCTTGCATCATATTTCCGCAAATTTGTGAAAAACTTTTCATTGTTGTCAAGGCCATTAACAAATCTCACAAAGAAAGGCGTTGTTTGGCATTGGGGCGAGGAACAACAAGCTGCGTTTGATTTACTGAAGAGTAAATTGGTTGAAAGACCATTGCTAGCGATTTATGATAGTAATATGGAAACAGAGCTGCATACCGATGCAAGTAAGTGGGGCTTAGGTGGCATACTGATGCAAAAATTTGGCGAATTGGAGGGTTGGAAGCCGGTAGAATATTTCAGTCGGGCTACTACTATACAGGAACAAGTATACCATAGTTACGAGCTAGAGACTCTGGCGGTAGTAGAGTCGATCAGGCGGTTCCGAGTATATCTAGTTGGAATTCATTTCCGGGTTGTAACTGACTGTGTGGCGATTCGGGCTGCTTTGACCAAGAAGGATTTGGTTCCTCGCATAGCTCGATGGTGGTTGGCGATTCAGGAGTTTGATATGGAGGTAGAATATCGTCCAGGCGTTCGGATGCAACATGTTGACGCTCTCAGTAGAAATCCTTTGGCGCAAGAGGACCAAGAGAATGCGATACATGTTAATGTTGTAGCTATTGAAAACAATGACTGGTTTCTGACAGTGCAGTTACAGGATCCTAAGGCGCAAGAGATTGTAAAAGCACTGACGGATGGTTCGGAATTACCAGAAATAGTGGCGAACTACCGAATCAGAGGCGGGAGATTATATCGCAAGACATTGCACGGCGATCGCTTGTATGTTCCGGCGTTGGTGCGATTTAATTTGCTGCGTAAACATCACGATGAAATAGGGCATCCGGGCTACGAACGGTGTTTAAAGTTGGTGCAAGAAACTTATTGGTTTCCGAAGATGAGGCGTTTCATCTTGAAATATGTAAGATCGTGTCTGAAGTGTTCTTTCGCAAAAGGCGATTATGGGCGAGGCGAAGGGTTTCTGTATCCATTGGAACGGCGGGCGATACCGTTTGATACAGTGCATGTGGATCATTTGGGCCCGTTTGTGAAGAGTGTGAAGGGGAATTCATACTTGTTGGTGATGATTGACGGTTTCACAAAGTTTGTATTGGCGAGGGTGACAAAGACCTTGAGATCAACTGAGACAGTGGCGAGACTGAGAGAGATATTTTCTGAGTACGGGTACCCAAGGCGTGTAATTAGTGACCATGGTTTGGCGTTTACTAGTAGGGTGTTTAAGGACTTTATCTCAGAGAAAGGCGTTAGACATGTCCTAAATGCGATAGCTACACCGAGAGCGAATGGTCAGGTGGAAAGATCAAATCGCACTATAATAGAGGCGTTGGCAACAGGCGCAGAAAGTGAAGCTCGTTGGGACGAAGCATTACCAGATGTAATGTGGGGTATCAATAATACAATCAACGCTACTACAAGATTCTCTCCGGCGCAACTGTTGTTCTCCCATGGAAGTCGTGGTGTAATAGCGAATTTGGCGAGTGGCGAGCTAGCTAGCGAGGCGAGAGTTCAAGGCGATGATGAGAATTCGAGGGAGACGACTCGTCACATTGAGAACTCACAAGGCGAGGTTGGTGATGACCTAACAGGCGTGGCGACAGATCTGAATGTTGATCTTGGTCAGGGTGAGGCGATAACGACCACTGACGTTGCGACGAGGAAGCGGAAGAGTGACGACTCAACTGTTCCAAGTCATGCGAAAAGGCTATTACTGGACCGCGCACAGGCGAGTGAAAATATCACTAAGGCGGCAAGGCGAATGAAAGATCGATATGATCAAAGGCGGAAAAGGGCGATCAAGTATTTAGTAGGCGAACTTGTATTATGGCGACATGCAGTGGCAAGTAAGCCGGGCGTTGGCATGAGTAAGAAATTGGCGAATAAGTATGACGGACCATTTCGAGTCAGAAAGGTGTTAGGTAATGATAGGTACGTCATCGAGGCGATTAAGGGTGTAAGGGGGTATAAGAGATACGAGGCGGTTGTGGCGGTAGACTCTCTCAGGCGGTATCATGGTGTGAATGATATGGAAGTAGACGTTGGCGATGAAAGTGGCGAAGAGGTTGATCGACTGGATCTGATCGATCTCTTGGAGTCGTAGGGCGAAACATTAATGGGGACATTAATCTATTTTCAGGATGGACGAATGTTACGATCGTTTCAAAAAGATGGCGCTGGGCGAAGTAAGAAGAGAAACGGGCGAAACTGGGCGGACGATAAATAAAATGGATCACTAGCTCCTGGAAAAAAGAGGATCGGATTTATTGGAAAAACGGCAGAGATTGTTATCTGCGGAATTGATCTATACGTATCAAATAATAAAGGCGTCAAAAACTGATAATCTCTTTTATTAATTTTTTCCTCTGTTTAACATATGAACTTATCTAGAATTACGTTTGATTTGAAGTGACTGTTTGTTGATCGATTGCCGCCGATAAATAAAAGATAGTTTTTTTCTTGCAAACATTGGAAAGTAGGATTCTCTGGAACATTTGTATTATTTACTTGAGTCTTTCTAAGGACATCAAAAAAAAAACTAAAGCAGCTAAAATAGTGTAGAAAAATTTAAAGCGAGATATTTATGTTATACATATTAATGTAAATTTAACATTTAGCCCATGGAAGTGTTTCATGTGGTTTCTATACAAACAGTGCTACCATATTCCCAAAACTAAAAAATTGTACAATAATATTAAAAAAATCGTACCGAGTCAGATTTCATCGTTAAACTTCCAGTTAGAACGTTACTGACGATCGTAGGAACGGGCCTTTGTACATAGTTAACCGGTTAATTACTTAGTTGTGGTTTGCAGGGTGGCTGGTGGATAGAGGATGGAAGATGAAGGATGATGGATGTAGGGTTAGAGGATGCTGGATAGAGGATGTGGGATGGTAGATGGAGGATGATAGATGATGGATAGAGGATGGTGGATATAGGATGGAAGATGGAAGATGGAGGATGGTAGATAGAGGATGGTGGATAGAGGATGGTGGATAGAGGAGGAAGGATGGTTGCTAGAAGATGAGTAACGGCAGAAATCGGAGCAACGGGCGGAACAGGCCCAATGGATCAACGGGAGAGACGGGAGTAACTGGGGCGATGAATGGTTTTCATGGTACATTGTACATGAGGAGGGAAAATTGTGTACAAATGCCTTCGGCAAATTTGGTAAAGTAATCACGCTGCCTTCTCAATCAATCGAGAGCACAATATTGTTTTGGTTTGTTCCAGTAATTCCCAAAGAAAAACCCCTAAAAACAAGGGGTGCGCGATTAATTCACTATTTTCAGATACGAAAATAGCAAAAACCAACGTACTTCTTCGAGTAGATACCATACAAATGTCATTAAAAAAAAACGTATTTGTACACATATGGATGTCTCAACGCACAGAATGCTGTAGCTGCAGTACATTTTTCTAGAATTTTAAGGGTAACCAACATTGCTCAGTTCTGGGTACACCGAAGTAGCAAAGTTATAAGCTGTAAAAAAATTACAAAAAGTAATTTTTTTTAACATACCGGCAAGTTTCAGTACTGACTTACTTGAGATTTCAATACGAATACTTTCCTCTCCCACCTCTATCAAGTCTAAGAACTATGAAAATTTAAAGGTCATAAATTAAAGGTTTCTTGAGGTGTGATCAAATGAGGTTAAGGTATAACTAATACCAACGTATTTAAAAACAAATATTATAAAAATCAATCAATTTAAAGAAACCAGCCGTACCTCCAGTTATTCAATAAAAATGAATGAATTTATTGTTTTCCCAGGTAAGACTAGTATGTGAAACAGCTGTTCAAATAAAATACCTGAATAGTATTTTCTATTCATCGTGCACATTTGGCAGACAGGCGTCTGGTAAATATTCATCGAGAGAATGTTACATTGCTGGTTTAACAGCATTTAATTTCGTAACAGCTTTTTTATTTCAAATGATTAAATGAAATTTATTGTGAAGGTCGTCGATACTATCGTATTTCAGTTCATAGATAACTTTAATATTTGTATTTGTAGTAAGCTGCGAGTGATGGCACTGATTAGGATTTATTATAATCGAAAAACATCGCCAAGATGATCTAGTTAAAACAATTTTATCGATTTTAAATTCATCAATTCGAGAATCAAATAAATATATTTAGTATGGAATAGGGCCAAATATTGACTTTATAAAACTTCATATTACAGTTGAAATAGATATAATAAAGAGGTTTTACTCTGTAATGAAGAATTTTACTAATATTATAAATAGTATAATTAAAAACTGGTTCTTTCAATAATATTTCGATAAATAAAGGCCCTAGTATGATTATATGTTTATTATTTGAAATTTGATTTCTTCTTTCCAAAAATTTAAAATTCGTTGCCTTGTGTTGTTCGACTATTTATAAGTTAGTTTTCCTACAAGCAAACCCAAAATTATAATAATTAACGCCAGACGATTTGTAGAAAATATTGACAGTTTTTAATTTATTCTCCAGTTTTCAGGTTCCAATATCATGAAAAATTTAAAAGTTATAATTTCGATACTCTCCCAAAACTATAAAGATCTGGTGCACGACTACGATAAATTCTCAAAATTTTTCTAGCATATACTTCATACAAAATTCGTAATTGATCAGAACGTCTATCGTAATATTCTCCGCTAAATTGATCCGTAAACATAATTTATAACGCTCATTCCTGAGTAGATATTTATCTAATCCAACATTATGAATATATTTCATTAATACTGCATCTATACAAATAACGACTTAAATTTATTCAAACATGATTCGAATGCAACTTATGAAAAATGGAGCAATAACCTTTATTGTGATGGAAATGTGATAAGCAACGATTAAGTGATGATAATTTAAACATATACCGTTCGATTTGAAGCAAATTTTTTTGCAGTCAAGCAGTGACGTAAGGTTAAATGAATCTTTTTTCTCAGTTTTAATATAAAAATTTCTCAAACGAGAATAGTTTTTAAGCATGAAGATCTGAACATAGGCTTTTAATTATAAGCAGTCGAAAGCATAATGATTATCGCTCTTGAAGTAATCAACGATTTTACAAGGTAACTACGAAACAGGTGGAGTCAAGAGTCAGAGGAATGATGATACCAAAAATAATGTAAATTTAGTTGTAAAAACTTGTTGACGATGGCAACGTAATATCATTTGGTAAAAAATTAAGTTACATATGATGGCATTATAATTAGTGTAGTAAGACTTTTGGACTTTGACGAAAAATTAAAAAGGTTAGACGACCGTAATATTTCAAATAAGATTAGAGAAACATTATCGAAGAGGCCAATGTACATATTCACTGATTCAATGTACAATATGTTGAAAATAATTTCATTTTGTTTGACCATTCGTTAAAGAAACAAACATACACTCATTAACTATTCTATTCCTTATACAAAACCGCCTACCGTACTTTTAATGAATCGATTCATAGTTTGTTTGGTGAAATAATTTCATCATAACTAGTTCATTAATTCAACGAATTATTAAATTGAATAAAGAAAATCGTTCGTAAGTTCATGTAAATGGCATTAACTGAACGAAAGATTTAACTGAATAATAGAAATATTCATTACTTAATGTTCTACGAACAATTTCCTTAATAAATAAAATAAAATAAACGTAGCACACTACTTTCAAAAGAAGGAAAAGGTGGACGTGTCATAACACAATATTTTAATGTATTTCTATTGTCATATTTCTATATTTCTTACGTTCTATAATTTTTTACAAAAGAAACAGAAACCTTTTCTACATTTTTGTTTTCAAAGTTATGAAAAAATACATTGACTTAATAAACAATTTCATCTACTTATGAATAAACCATGAACCATTATTCAACAAATAAAACACGTTGACTTATGATGTAGTGAAAGTACATAAGCTCATAAGAAAAGTTCAATATAATTGAATGAACTGACTTCGTCAACTTAGTAGAGTACATTAACTAAAGCTAGTATTTATTACACTGTATGACTACGCCGTCAAATTGCAATAGTAAACAATGCATAATAGTGAATTTGACCGAGACTGTGAGATTTATTTGTATTCGCCTACTTCGCATTGCATATCAATGCAATTTGACCACTTGGTCAAACAGTGTAATACAAGCTTTAGGATTTATTGATTCAATGATCAAAGCACATCAACTTTTGAACAAATTCATTGATTCAATTTGAAGTATTGTCAACTTATGAACAAAATTACAGAAACGAATGCGTAAATTTACAACAAATTTTGTTTTGGAAAGCTTATTTGGCAGAAGTCACTTTCGCTGTTAAATCAACATGTTTAAAGGTTTGCGTTTTAACATGTTTAAAAATATTCATACCAACTTTCGGGAAAATTTACTTGTATGTATTGCTTCGTGTTGTACTATAGAACATCATTAGAATGTCACAACAAGTGACATATGCCACTATCAAAATCAAGGGCTCAAATAAAAAGTTCATTGTTTAACGAGCCAATTCATCAATTCATTGACTTAACAAACAATTGCATAAGTTTTGATTACAAAGTTCATTGATTTAATAATTTTCATTGAATTCATGTAACAATTTGGATCTGTGTACACAGGATGGGTCTGAATAGACAGAAAAAACAATCGCAGAACTTAGCTTAGACAATTATTTAATCAATTTCTAATTTAACTTTGTCAAATTTTTTCTGTCAAATATTTTACGGCATACAGTCTAATGTAAGTTTGGCAAACATTTTTCTCTCTATTGACTCAAAATCACCCTGTATCTTTATATTGCATGTATACTTTATTACTTTACTAGAAAAAGAAACAATCACACTTATATGAATAATATCATGAAATTCTTGTTACTTCAGGCGTATATATAGGTATAAGATTATAACAACTGACTTTAATTATTTTTTATTAGTCAAGCACGCAATTTATTAGGAAAGTGTAAGAATTTTGCATGTTTGCAGTTTTTTTTTACCAATATTAAAGTACTGACGTGTTGGAATATTAAATCCTACGTACCTATACAGTATATATAAATACGATTAGGTACTAACCCTTCCCGACAAACATCAAATGAATTGTTTAAGAACGAACGAGTATTTACTCCTACAAAATAATTATACTTACGATTTCTTCCAAAAAAAAATGTCTAAGTACATAATTCGAGTTAAGGTGTTATTAAAGCAGTACACGCTCTACAAAGAGAACTATTTTGGGCCATGGACAACGCGCTATAGTCGTCGAGCTTTCATTTACCTTGCCAAGATTGAGCTGGATTGTTTAGTTTACACGGGTATGTTTTGTTAAGACATTTGGGCTTTTCATTATTCATCTGTAGTGTTGCTGTTAAATTTTGATAGAATTGGTGGAAATTAACTTTAACTTAATTATTTACTGAAGAGATGGTTGTTCTAGTATTTTAGTTCCTAGGAAAAATTTAAAAAAAAATATTTCAGATGTCTGACCTGAACTATGAAACTAATACTGTTTCATACAAGGTACTATTGAATATGTTTGCTCCCTGATGGAACCTGGATGACCCTAACATTGAAAGCAATTGTCTATCAAAAACAATAAAGTTTAAAGAATTTTTTCTCGTTAGACCTGAAAATAGCAGATATATTGTTAAAACAGATAAGAAAAGTAAGGGCCCAAATGAGAGCCTCGAGGAACGCCTGAATTGCAGCAATTTGATTTGAGATTCAAAATTTAAATTGGACTATTTACGTGACGAACATCACATCTATACCCAATTGCCGAATATTTCAGATAAGCTCTATAAAAAGTTTTGGTTAGGTTAGTGTATTTACATCCACCGCGTATACAAGATTTCGTAACATTGTTATAAAAACACAGAAGATTTATTACCGTGGATTTCAACTACAAAAACAGTTTTGGTTAGAAATGCCAAATGGGGGTAGGGAGCCCATTTCAACTTGGGGAATCAATAATATTATTACATGTAAGCCTGGCAAACGCGCAACTCGATCGCTTTCGCATAATGAAAACAACAACAACCGAATACCTAGCTGCAAGATAACCCAATCAGAAACCTAATTGAAGCATAAAAAGGAGCGGAACAACTCGATTGTACCTCCCTTCTAATCGAATGTTCTCGCATGTACAAGAGCAGTGTAGAAGAACCAAAATTCTCAAGCTCACTAGACGAACGAGCATTCAAGAACAGTCTCGACTATAGCCAAGTAGTATAAAAGCAGGGGAAGCTTTCAGCGCGGAGAATACAGTAAATTTTTATCACGTGGACTGTGACAGTCAACTAGTACGCGAACGTACAATTGCAGCTATCCATTGCGTGTGATCGAGTCAAGTGCGCGGTATTGCCACCCAGTGAAAATAATTGTGCGAATAGAATTAAAGTGCAAAATAATAAATTATCACTTATTTTGATTTTCAACGAATGGTGTTTTACTTGAAATCCCGGTGAACCTCTAGCTCGCAACAATAAATACCGATGAGAGGAAAATGAACAAAATTACAGACATTAAAAGTAAAACTTGAATTAATACTCACATATTACGATAAGTGAAATTCCAAAATTAATTTATTCACACAAGGTATAATTAGATCATTAAAGCTGGTATTACACCGCATGCCACGCTGTCAAATATTTGGCTATTTTTCATGGCAAATTCAGTCAGATAGTGCAATCGTCAAATTTATCTTTGCCCCATTATTTTATTTGCTCTACACAGTCTATTTTAACGTGAACAAATTTAACAGAACTTGTCGTCAAATTTTTCTAGTCAAATATTTGACGGCTTGACATACAGCGCAATACTAACTTAATCATGTATTTTGCAACGGTTATACGCAACCTAATCTCATTTAGACGTGACAAATTACAAAAAACAACCTAATACGGTACAAACAAGCTGTAAATCAAATGAACCTTAACAAAATTATTGTACATTTTTAATAAATGCAATCTTAAGTATTTGTATTTCGAACTTCCGCGTGGTAGATTGCAATTTTCAAAAATTTCGATCATTGTTTAAAGTTACCTTATAAAATCTATTGTCAAGCCCACACAATCTGGATGCGAAATTGGCTATTTGTAAAAAATGAATGACACCAATATCGGACTGTATTTGGAACAAAATTGTTTCGCAGAACAATAAAATAACAATAAGTCTTCAGAAAACCAACAATAGCTAAAAGTTTTAGGAATTTGGACAAAATTAATCTACACTACAGAGATATGAATGTAAATTTATAGTGATAATTAATTTTTTTATTTTTTTCGTACTTCCTGAAGGAACTTGATTCGAAAGAAAAAATTTAGATTTTCGTATATAAAAAATAAACATTAAACTAATTACATCCAACATGACGTAATTTTTAGCGCTTTTGAGTCGTGTGTATAGAAAATCAGTTCAGTTCACAAATCGGGCCTTCTTGTAAGAAGACCATCGCTCACATTGAGACTGAGCAAACTTAAGAAGTTGAATCAAAATTTCAACCTGCATCCTAGCTAAGCGTACTCTCACATGTAATGTATATCGACGTAAATTTGACCCATCGCTTAACCGGTTAAACAATATTGGTTTGGCTTGACAGACGAGCATAGAAATGGCGATCAAATTTTATTAGAGGGGAGAAAAACTATGTTTAGTGTCTCTTTTTTAGTGAATTAGAGGCGGTTATCTCTTGGCAGGTCAAAAAAGCTAGATGTAGGCGAGAGGAGAGTTAGATAGATACAGGAAGATAGAGAGACAAAGGCAGAGAGAGAGAAAGTCACAGAGAGAGAAAGGCAGAAAGAAAGAGAAAAGCAGAGAGAGAAAGGTAGAGAGAGAGAGAAAGGCAGAGAGAGAGAGAGAGAGAGAAAGGCAGAGAGAGAGAGAGAGAGAGAGAGAGAGAAAGGCAGAGAGAGAGAGAGAAAGGCAGAGAGAGAGGAAGAGAGAAAGGCAGAGAGAGAGGCAGAGAGAGAGGAAGAGAGAAAGGCAGAGAGAGAGAGAGAGGAAGAGAGAAAGGCAGAGAGAGAGAAAAGCAGAGAGAGAGAAAGGCAGAGAGAGAGAAAAGCAGAGAGAGAGAGAGAGGAAGAGAGAAAGGCAGAGAGAGAGAAAAGCAGAGAGAGAGAGAGAGGAAGAGAGAAAGGCAGAGAGAGAGAAAAGCAGAGAGAGAGAGAGGAAGAGAGAAAGGCAGAGAGAGAGAGAGAGAGGAAGAGAGAAAGGCAGAGAGAGAGAGAGGAAGAGAGAAAGGCAGAGAGAGAGAGAGGAAGAGAAAAAGGTAGAGAGAGAGAAAGGAAGAAAGAGAACGATAAAAAAGGGCTGTATGAGAATTTATAAAAATATTTTCCACCAGAGCATTCATAATTTTAACCGGAAAATAGTAAGTAAATTGCGTCTAAAATGTCTCGATTTAGATTCATTGAAAAGCAGGCTCAATTCTCGTAGTCACAGTTACAGTCACAGTCATCGAACATTCGGTATTTATAGCGCTGGTTGTCTATATGATGAGGAACAAATCACTAACGCCTAAAAATTTTAAATAAACGTTATAAGGCTACATATGGTATGTATGTATGTCGGTCAAAATGCACATTAAAAACGAACAATGTATGAGTAAACTAAGCTTCTTTCAAGCACGTCCATAAATTATTAATGTGAGTAAGTAAAACATATTATGTAATAATATTAAACCTTACTATGTTTACTTTTCATATCTTTTATTCACAATAGTGCATATGCCGGTTGATTTATGATTTTTTTTTTACGCAACAGTTTGCCTTAGTTGTTATGTATGCAAAAATATAAATTATGCTGCTTGGAGTAGGTACGCACTCAATTCTGTTTACTAACTTTAAAAAATGGTTTCAGTAATTCAAGTTCATTATCTAGCGATATTTAAAATTAAAATTGTATCCGTCTATAAGAAAATAAAATTGTCCGGCTATCCGCCGTAGGTATATGCCAACTAGTTGACATTACAAATTCTTACAATTGGTAGATTGCATAGACCTCCGTTCGAGCTGAACTTGACGCGCTTCAATGCCTTCTATCTCACGCGTTACTCTAATTATAATCAGTTAATTTTTACTGTGGAGTAAACTACTTTTTTTAATTCACGTTTTATATAATGGTGATATAGAAAGGTATTGTGCTTTTTGAATCTTAAATATATCTCATTCAGTAGAAACATATTTTCTCCACAGAAATTGCGGGCTTTTCAGTTCACCCTGTTCTCAAGTTATTATTAGTTCGATACAATTTTCTTAACGGCATTTGTATGGAAGCTTCCTGGAACAGTATACAGGAACATGCCTCAGTAATGAACTTCAAATTAATCAATCCTTTAAGCATACACATGAACATTTTCTGCTTATCAAAGATAGTTTTTGTTTGACCTCATAGAGCACAAATTTAGTAATGACTTTTGACTTTTAGCCTTTGTAACACAATTTGCATAATAAATTCAGATGATAAAGTAGTTCCATAATATTTTGCATACGATGCTTTCCCTAAATTTTCATGCAGCAATATAAAATAAGGGGAACTATCGGAAGATAGTTTGTGTTTGACATCTTAAGAGCACCAATTTAGAAATGACTATTGTATGGTGCCGAATAAGCCACTCATTAGAGGACTCTTTGCAAAGAGAATGGAAGCAATTTTCTTCCCAATCGAGAATGTCATACAATATTCATTCTTTATTTTAAAAGAGGTCATTGAATATTTCATTCCATGGCCTCTCTTATTCCATGAACAAATTCTTTTTGATTTTCTAGCTGAACTATTTTGTTTGTCTTTCCTTTGCCGGATTAATGTAAAAAAGCAAGAACTTCTGAATTGAAGCTGCGTGGAAGGATGGCTTGATTTCCCTTGTATTCATAATTGTATCTAATTTAAAATTAAGCACTAAGCGCTCTAAGACTATGGAGCGTAAATCCAACACTTATGTTTTATATTTTCAGTTTTACCAGCTAGTATACTATGCCTTCAACAATTCAACATATTTCAACTTTCTGATAGGAGTTTTAGAATATCTTGCTTCCAAACCTTTAAACTCTTCAAACATAACGCTTGAAAAAAAGTGAATTTCAAAGTTTAATTTTCTTAGCGTGAGCGATTCATTCAAATCTCAAATATTTTTGTAGGAAATTCTCCACCAACACCTCTACTAAAAGTTCACCTTTGATAGGAGTCACCCAATCGACTTTTTGTGAAAATTTGAAGCAGATACCTCTAAGGGTGCTTTTACAAAAGCGATTAAAATTGCTCAATTTGCAGCAATTTCAGACAATAGTGATATTGATCAATATCTAGCAATTTCGCAATAAGGCTTACACGAGCAATTCACTCTATGAACAACACGACAGTAAACTTGACAAACAAATCAAATACTTAAAATAAAACATGGAAATATTTTAATTTCAAGCCATTACAACACGAAATTTGACAAATAAATGCAAAATTCAAAACAAAACTTGTCAATTGAATCACCGAACGAGGACAATTGCTCGGAATTTTCCAA
The DNA here is from genome assembly GCA_949128065.1 of Beris chalybata. Taxonomy (NCBI): domain Eukaryota; kingdom Metazoa; phylum Arthropoda; class Insecta; order Diptera; family Stratiomyidae; genus Beris; species Beris chalybata. The sequence continues at coordinate 31,000,572 of OX421896.1, read as the reverse complement.
GTCAATGAAAATACAGCAACTAGGTATACGGTGAACCATACCAGCAATCTGTGGAAACATTGCCACATTGCCGAAATATTACCGCAACTAGCATGATGATATTGCCCTGTATTGCTTCATTAATCGCTTCACTAGTTAGGCAATAATCGTCGGGCAATTAATTGCTTGAAAAATTGCTCGTGTACGATCACTATAAGAGTTCTCGAGTTAATGGAATTTCATTTAGGATAAGGCTAATTTTAGGCTAGAAAAGTTTTTTCTTTTCACTCGATGAGGACGAACAAAAATACAAGAGCTTTATGTAAAATATAAAAGAATATGGTTATCAAAAAATTGAAAAAATAATTTTATATATATTTTATTGTAAAAAAATAATAACGTATAAATAAAATGCATAATTTCAAATCTACCGCAAAATTGCGATGTTGATGGTAAAGTGTAAGAATAATTTTGTTATCGTCTTGCATTTCATTCTTCATATATTTAGGCCCAAGATACATGATTCGATTTTTTTACCGCCACGAAGAATGGGTTGAATGCGGTTTTTTTCTGGAGCACGTAATCTAGGTATAGAAACATTGCTATGTGACATGATTTGCGGCACCAGTCTTAGAAGGCAAGACCAATCTGTCGGGTGGAAAAAGACGGATAGTAAATTAGTAAGGACTAGCAATAAGTACTGACTATTTCATTCTGAGACTTGAGACTTTGAATAGAAATAGAACACGAACTTTTTATTGCTGAACAACATCCGAAAGATCATAGTATAACTTTAATGTTCAAAAATATTAATTTATAGGTTGTGTGGAGTACGGCGACTACTGATAGGTCTACAGAATATGAAAGAACACAAAAATTTTCAGTAAGACAGAGCTGCAGCTGATTCTGAGCACTTTCAGCAGCTTTAATCTAGTGCAAAACGTTCCAAAATGATTTTCCAAAGTTTGCAGAATCACTTAAAGCGCATTCACAGACAAATTACTACTCCAAAATCTCTACCGAAAGTTCTATTACAACTAAAACAAAACACCTAATAGATTCTAAAATTAGCCAAGTTCCGGGCATAGTTAAAAACAATGACACACTTTATTTCAGGCTTTCCAAGGGCTCATATATTTATATATGTACTATATGTGCATCCAATTGAATCGAAATAGTTAAAGCAATTTTCACGGAACAAACATCGCGACAAACAGAAAAATATCTTCGATTTGATTTATATGAAGAAGATAAAGTAATAAGGCTGCTAGGCCAAACACAAATTTACGTAATTTGATTTGATTAACCAGCTGGAATATTGATAGCGTACTCGTAATCGCGGTAGACGATCAATTGTACGTTCGAATCTCATCTAGGTCATGGAATTTCATCATTTGTGGTTTAAGAAAAACAATAAGTTATAAGTACCAACCCAACCACTAAAAATTGCAGAAGCACGGGTCGAGATTAGTATTCTCTGGAAGGGATTTTGCACGAAGTTGATGGCAAAAGTTTTACACCTTTGCTATACATGCTTTGTCTTCTTCCTGTTGGTGTTAGTTTTGGCAGTAGCACCGACAAATATTACCCTACAAAAATTGTGACGATAACACAACGAACCTTTTTAGATCTAAAGCTAGCATTACACTGTATGCCAGACGGTCAAATATTTGACCATTTTCCCTGTCAAATGCTGTCAAATGCTGTTTGACAAAATGTTTCATTTGACCATTTGACAATCAATCTGACCACATTTGACCATTTGCGATTTCTGGAAAAACAATTGTGTCAAATAGGAAATGTTACTCGTGAATATTTTTAAACAAATAGCAATAATTATTTAATAAATAGCATTAATTATTTAATTAATTATTTTAAGTACTGGAGTTCGGTTGTTTTGCTTGTGCAATATCAGCCAACACGTCGATTTACAAATAGCAGTTCTGTCGAAATTTCAATCCGAACTGACCGTTTGACACGAAGAGAAAATTTTACGATTTTGTCAAATGTGTCTGATAGTGTAATATCGCAATCGGGCAGCGTGCCAATTGGATATTTGACATCAAATTCGGTCAAATTGCTATGGTCAAATATTTGACCACCTGGCATACAGTGTAGTACTAGCTTAAGGGTGCCTGTGCTTTCAGCAGTCCCCGTACCCTACCGAATTATTCTACGACAACAAAAAATTCAAAATCCATTTGAATACAGATTTGACCCGAGGATAGTTATAAATTTATTCAAACTGACAAACATTCCAGTTATTGACAACAAAAACTGCAAAATTATCACACAAACGAAATCATCATTCTCTGAAACATTGTTCGAAAATTGCTCAAAGCTAAAAATAATTACATGCAATTTTCTTTTTATAGCATTCCGATTTAATTATAAAGTCAAATTATTCTTAAATTCTAATTCCGTTAAACAGAACGTTGAACTAAGATTTATCAGAAAAAATCTAACAATAAAAGTAAATAGTCGGTGACGATGAGGCTGAGTAATAAATTCAACATAAGAAAATAGCCCGCTAATACGTTTGCAAGTCTTCTTCAAATTGAACAAATGTCGTCGTCAAAAATCTACTAAAACATGATGAGATCATCCTTTTAACATTTAATAAGAGTGAAACATGTACTTGATTCTGACGTATACCGTAAAAAAAAGGGAAATATAAACAATTTCTTACGTTTGCCAAAAAAACAAATCAACAATTTATTTGTAATGAAAATTTTGGCAGATAAGAAAATTTATTATTTTGCAATTGTACCTTGGACGTGGGCAGCCCCAACGAAATAAAATCATGTATTCTGCTATATCCTTTTCGTGGTGGTTATATTTTCTATTTTATTTGTATTAATATTACAACCGGCAATTTTAGTAGCTGTGTCAGCAATTTCACTTTACATTTGCACAAAACATAATATAAAATAAATTAATATTATGCATGCATAAGACCTGCCAAATTCACACTATATTTACACTTAAACAGTCAACGGTTGTTACTTTCATTAACAAAATTATCACAGAAGGGAAATAACACACTTAACTAGTTTCAACAGTAAAACAAACAAAAAACAAGAACGACATATGTAAGTTTCAAAATAAATTTCAATGCATCGAATGTAGTAAGAAAGAAACAAGAGCGTTCGTACGAAAACAAATCAACTTAACAAATTAACTTTCAATGTATTTACTATCTTGCAATCAACGCCGAAGCTCAGGTAAACTGAGAATAACCCGCAACAAACCACCAACTTTACTTCTTTCGACAAAAACCCGCCGACGACTAAACCGACTGATGTCATTATAGTTTAGTTTCCATGAGACTCCACCTTACCCCCCCCCCCCCCACCAATACTAGCTTACTCTGGCTAAATAATATTTTTATATGAGCCATTGTGTCTAGCGTTTACCCGAACCCGATTCAAAACGCTATAGCGACGAACGAACCCCGTCGTCTACAACCTTCTCCAGTTGGAAAAAAGACTTCTTGACGTCCATATGGACTCGATGATGGAGCGCTAGTATCGCGTCCCATTGGGGAGCGCTAACTTCGTGCGAGAATACACGATTCTGCCACCGATACCATCTTAGCGTCCAATACTCCATGCTTTCGACGCTTTTCGTTACTCCATCCATAGTCGAGAGCCGCCAACATTTGTGACGAAATGAATAGCGTTATGTAAAGGTTGGATATCAATGAAGACACTCGCTCTACAGCCGCACTATGTCCAAAGGTGGAACACGCACGTATAGCCTCCTAATGGCTCCAGAGGCTCTTGCGAAAAAGTAATGTAAGACGCCAAATTGAAATCCGCGTCTACGTAAGATTACAGATACAATTGCCAGGTCGATTGTATTACGATGCCGATGCTGGATGATACCTTCCACGCTAGAGAGCAGCCAGCTAGCTAGCTAGCCAAAAACCTTAGTACACACGCACCGAAACACATGGATACCATTGGATCTTAAGCTATTTTGATATATGAACAATGTGCATAGACCTTGTAAGCTCTAGCTCAGTAGGTTCCGTGAGATAAATCTGAACCGCTTTTAGATGCCATGCAAGTTTTTTGTTGTTGTACATCGTTGAATGTTGGGATTTCCCATAAAATTATTTACACTACATTACAAAAAATTTTTTTTTTTTTGGTTCTGTCTTAAAACTACTACGTGTTATTGAAATTTTGATAAACAGCGTTATGTTCATGGGCGATGACAATCGAAATTTTAACTTATATGTATATATATCTAAGAAAATTTTGATCAATCTTGCAGAAGCGTTGAACCGTATGCATATTCCGTATGGATATAGCGTGATCGTCAACAATGGGGTCACTATTTTTTTTTTCTCAAGTTAAAATCGGTTTCTCTTAATGCTTCTTGTCTCGTCTTTAGCGCTTAGTAGCGTTGACATTATGAAATGTCTTCGTCAAAAAGATAGAAAGTTGAGTATGGTACAGCGATGCTGGCGAAAAGAAAAAGAAGAAAAATGTTAATAAGTAGAATTTTATAAATGGCTTTACGACAATTGAAAACTTACTTTACAGGAAATCCGAACAATATGCCCAAAATCGGTGCTCCTTCGTGTTTTCTTTGGTTCCTGAGCTTTTCATGAGTTCCGAAATTAAAATACTCTGGATGAATTCTATAAAGTATTCGAAGATTAACCCAGCTACAAGAGTTTGTAACGCAAAGAACTGATCATCGATGCAATTCATCAAATCTGGTTGCTGTTCTGCCCTTTGCACGATACCTTCGTCGATAGAGTGTATACTGCTACACTCAAAGCTGGTCCTTCTTAGGATCATTGAGCTATGAGAGGATCTCTTAATCAATTTCGTCGTTGTATACCTAATTTTCCGAAAAAGAATATTAGGAAAATCAAGAAATAACTTGTGAAGCTGCCACACATAAGTCCTTGCAAGATTTGTTCAAAAATTCGATGAGTTTCAGTTTCAAATCTAAAGCTTGTATTACACTGTATGCCAATGTTGTCAAATATTTGACCGAAAAAAATTGGACGAGAAGTTTAGTCTGATTTTTTTTTGGCAAAATAAATGTAGAGCAAATAAAATAATGTGAGAAAGAAAAAATTTGACGATTACACTGTATGAATGCATTTAGCAGCGAGAATAGCGAAATGTTTGACAAGGTGTAATACGGGGAGTAATAAGGGCAGCAAACCCTTTAGATGCCCGAAAATGAGTAATTTTTCATGCATTTTTTTATATTGATGAAATAATCGCATCATTTAAAAAAAATTTACATGATATTATTACAACTTTCAATTGTTAAAATAATTTTTTTAGTTTTACAAAACAAAATGGCGGCTTTATAAGGTCTTTTGTGAGACATCGAAAAGTGCTCCATTTGTCATATTTTTTCTATAGATCTTAAACTGAAAATCAAAAACTTTTTCGAATACTGACAGATGAATGGAAAGGATATAGGTACCTATAAAATTATAAAAAAAAAATTTGAAACAAAAAAGATATGAGGCTTTTCAAGCAAGTGTTCAATTTTCGAATATTTTGTTGACAGCTTTTATCCCAAGAAAGTGGTTTCTTTACTCGATATCCTCAAAACTTTAGGTATATCCTTCCGATATTCATAAAGACAAAAAGCTCATAAAATCAGCCAAATCAATCTATAACTTTTTTAGCTGCAGCCCGAGCAGTGTTAGAAGATGCAGTTCCTTAAGTATAATTTGGCATCTTAGCTTTGAAAAATCAACCTCACACGACATACTTTCCAGTCAAACTGACCCAATTTCTTGGACAACGTTCGCTACGCTTTATACTTTCGAAATATGCAAAAAAAAAATGAAAATTGTAAAGGGTTTGCTCGTCAATGCGTTCAGTTATCTTGGTTTCGGGCAGACATAAACATAGTAGGAAGGAAATTTGAAATGGAAATCATCTAGATTATTATTTGTCATATATACAACAGAGAACAAAGCTCTACTGTCTCGTTGACTTTGTTAGCTGTCGTGAAACTAGTGAAGCTGAGCAAATACGCAAAACTACGTTATAAACTGTTCAAATTAGACGCAGGAGCTGACTTTCAGAACAAGCCCATCCCAAATATTATTTAACAAAATAGTTCAGACTTATTAACTTTCAACTCTTTCTCATCCTTTTCTCCTCCAATGTTAGTTGAATACAATGAACTCTATGAGGATATTATCTTCTAGACTCTAATATAGACTAAAATCAACAACAAAAACTGTAAAAATCGGGATAAACTCCGGACCAATCGTGACCAAAGTGCATTTAGATTGTTCCATCTACGGCTTCTATCTTATAGGCTAATTATTTCGAACTATTTTTACATACGAAAAGAAAATTACCCGGAATAAACTAGGGTTTCTCCAAGTAAAATTCTGCTCCCAGTCCTTTTTGGCATTGACTTTCTGAATTAAAATTTCAATTAAATTTGAGAATTTGGGTTTGTATAATTTTTCATGAACTTCGAATATTACTAAATTCTTATTATAAGAAATTATGTCACAAAATGTTTAAGTACACTTGTATGGCGACGTGGTTCGTAAATATGGTATGTACTATACTACGAACGAGCTATCGTTCGGACTGGAGAAAACCAACGTTTTTAACAATATTTTTATAGTAACTACAACTAAATTTTGTCAATTTGAAATTTCTAGCTCAACAAATTTTCTGTAATCGTGACTTGTGCTAGACCATATCTAGTGGTAAACTTACCTTTACTTTCTGTAAAAAATTCATAGCTTGATAGTTGCATGAGTTCTTGAGTTAGGGTATGGTCATGCGGTTCAACACAGAATTTTCCAAGAACTTTTGTATGGGTGTTACTTGAAGGGTAGGTAGCCTGGATGCCTTAGTGGCTAGAGTACTTGCCTTCGGTGCACCTGGTACCAGGTTCAAATCTGCTTGACGACAAGTAATTTTCGAGAATGAGGCTGGGTGCCGAATTACCAGTTCACTCGGCTTTAAATGAGTACCTGAGATAAAATCGGGGTAATAATCACGGACGAGCGTGTGGCTGACCACTTCAAACCCTAGTGTTCCATTGGCCTAGTAATGAAGTAAATCTAGCATTACTTCAATAAGCCCAATATTGGGGTGTTGCGCCATTGATTATTATTATTTGAAGAGATGCGTGAGTTTTATCTATTGATAAATTTCGGCATTGGCGATTAATAAATTTCAGAATCTTAGCTTTATTTTTATACTAGGCAGTACTTTTTGAACTTACATATTTTAAATGTTGAAAAAAATGGCTTTTCACTGTAACGGATTTGAGGTTTACTTTTGGAGCGAACTTAATCACACCATAATTTCAGATTCTTAGTTCAATGAATTCTCGTGCACGCTTTCAGACAGCCAGATTTTTTATTTTCATTTTTTGGTCCTAGGTTTTACTGTAAGCGTTAGAATCTGTTGGGGTACAGACCTCCATTTTCCTACCAAATAGCGTACCACCATCGACGAAAAAGAAAGAAATGGTTAAAATAATGATTTGTAAGTGGATCTACTGCGGAGTATTATTGGTGTACCTGGTAGAACAAAGCCCTATGGTAGTACACTAATGGTGCTACGTCTATATTTATGGGTGGTTCGAAGAAAAGACGTGGGTGTTTCTTGAAGTACCCATAATTTTATGTGTGATATATATAGGTAATTATGGGTGCTTTGAGAAACACCCACGTCGTACACCCGTGTGTGTTAATACTGCAATCAATAAAGCATTCATAGATTTTAGCGGCGTTCAAGTTAGTGTTAGTTGTGCGTGTTAGCGGCGTATCAATCGGTATTTGATTTCCATCCATAAATGTTTGGGTTAAACTCTTGGGTGTTCAGTTTATACAATGGGTTTTTGATAACTCCTATCCCTACTAGCAAACAAACTTCACATTTTGATTTTCCGGAGGCTATAACTTCGATAGAAGACTGTTAAGCGCAGGTTTTAAGCTTATAACTTCGATAAAGCTTCCGTAAGACTTGCGAGCGAAGGCTGAACATTTCAGAATCGATAGCTCCGGTAATAACCTCTAAAATTGTGAATATTATTTTTCACTTTTTTTTTTTTCCATATGGAAACAAGAACAACTTCGATAAGGCCTTATACCAACTGTTAGCGCTGGGCAGTTGCTGTTGAAACATGGGGAAATGTGCGTTCGCAAAGACCTTTTCGAAGCTTTATCGAGATACGAGAATAGATTCGATAAGGCTTTATTGAAGTTAGCTTATTAGTTGGGATGGGTGCTTGGGTTACATCCATGGGGTTTGGGTTACACCCATGATGTACAGTTTATACCATGAGTGTTTGGGTAACTCCCATGAGTGTTTGGGTTACACCCATGGATATTTAGGCTACACTCATGGGTGTTTGGGTCAAGGCATGGGAATTTGGGTTACACCCATGGGTGTTCCTAGTTACACACCTGATTGTGCGAAGATGCTGATTGCTGTGATAAAAGATTAAGTTAGTACAGTGTATACCCACGGGATTGTCCGGAAAACTAAAATGTGTGTTCACCTTTTTAAAACACCAATTGTTGGATCAGGGATACCAATCATATTTAGTGCTATTGGCTGATACGCTCTACTGAATCTAGAAATCAACTACATACTATCAGTACCGCTGAGGGAATTTTTGTGAACTCAATAAGATCTCAATTTCGAACACCCTGGCAGTGGCTAAATTCGTAAAACCGATGTGTAGGTACAATGCCTGACCTGACCTCTCTGAATTGTTTCACTTCAGCGCTTAAGGCAGAGTACTTTTACAGTCTACTGAGAAATCATCTCGTAATTCAGAAATATCAAGGGCAACTTAATATTGTTTCTTAGTATAACAATTGTAAAGTTGCGATTTTTTTTCCACAGAAATAATAAAAACGGAACAATAGGAATTGTTCCGTTTTATAAGAATGCTACTAATGTTAAACTTTTATATAGCGATTTAACGCCGCCTTTCTCACATTTTGCGCAATAAATTTCAAAGGGCAAACAGAACAATTGACATTATAGAACTCAGAACTATTTTCTGTATTACTCATATTGCAAATCGTCGTTAGGCTTTTACAGCTCAAATGGTTAGAATATAATTAGAATGATTCACCACATAATAACGATAGGGATTTGAAAATGAGACTGCATAGGTACAAGTTTGTCATAATGTAATTTGCTTGTAATGCAAATATGGTCTTGCTGTTTTATTTTGATAAGCTTTTAATGTGAATAACCGATAAACATCAGCCGTGTGGAGTTATTAAATATTAATTTTGCGATACACCTAGGAGATGGTCTGCGATGAAGTCACTCAGCAGTTAGATCAAAGAGGCAAAATGTTCTGGTAGTCCTTACCAAAAAAATGCCCTCAATTATAGGAACCAATTCCAGATTCTGCAGCTTTATCAATAATCTGTCCTCCTACAATCCAGACTCGCGTACTCTAACAATTCACACATCTATCGCTTTATCCATCAACTGATCTCTTACGATTCACAATTCCTTGTTCTATTAAGTACACTCACTCTAATAAACAATTGTGATCGACTTTTAAAAAAAAATTGATACTCTTGTATTTTGAATTTTCACGTTTTAGTGCCAAGAGACTTCAAGAACGAAAAAAATCAGTCCGTCGCATGCAAACTCATTCAAAGGACCTTCCCTCCCTTTAAATTAAAAAAAAAATGGTTAGAGGGTTTAGTTGACGCTTTTTGGAGAAGTTAGGGTGTAAAATTTGAAACCAAAAAAAATATTTTCTATATCGTAGCAACCGCTTAAGGTAAGAAGTTGAAACTTGGAATTTCTATAGAACCACGATAGTGAAACTAGTTGAAAAATATTGTCGACTTGGAGTTACGGAAGTGGAAGCCAAGTAATGCGCCCGAAGCACTCAAAAGCTGGATCAAAATATTATAAATTCATTTCTCATGAACGGATCATACCACAAAGCTGAAACTTTGAAAAGAATTTATCTAAAAAACCACGCACTTATTCTAAATCTAAATAGCTGTTCACGATATTATGTTGGAATTTACAAGTTAAAATGTTGGAATTTAGAAGATATAATGTTGGAATTTACAAGAATGTTGGAATTTACATGGAAGCCGAACGAGAGGCTGGAAGAAAAGGTTTTAATCTACAGAAGTCCCCTTATCACTTACTCCAAATATTAAAGCCATTAAATTAAATAAAAAAGGTCAACCTGTATTAAAAGAAAATGAAATCAAGATAATGCTCTGATTTCCACCATTTGTCTAGGACTTAATAGATCTCGGATATCGAAATAATGCTCCAGTCTCAGCCCAACAAAAGGAGTGACACTCATTAAAGAAATCAATTGAAGGAGAAGGCACCGCAAACTATTCCCTTCATTAATCTCTCAATCAAATGTCCTTTATCCATACGAAACTCTAATGGAGTTTCGTTCGGTTACCATTAAATCTGAGATTAGATAATTCAGGATTCGTTTTTTCCGCAGAACTTTATGACGAAAGTGCCAAAGAGCTTAACATTATAACGACTCCAAGTCAAAGTCGAAATGAAATTTCCCAAGAATCATCATCAGATAAAATTGTAGATCTAGAAACACGCTAACGTCTAGTAGAAAATACTCTCGTCAAGTCCGAAATTAAATAGCAGGCACACCTTTTGTGTCCTGTGTATTTTACGAAGTCGTTAACGTCGCAGACAGGATAACGTGCAAACACAATATTTTCGTGGAAAACCAGTGTCCCTGTCTACGTGTGTGTACACAAGAAAATGAAAGTAAATTAGATAAAATTGTCAACCTGAGACAACAAGAAATTGATTTTAAGTGAAATTAGTTTTATACCTGATGGAAACTATAGAACATTGTTGGGATATTGTCGAATAAAAGCTAATAACAATCAGATACCCGAAATGAACGACATTCGATTGATGAAATCGCCGGAAAATGCGAAAACTGTTTCGGTAGGTTCTAAAAACTGTAGTAGTTTTTTACGATGGAAATCGGGGGGCTAATTAATTTCGCTCACGCAACAAAATCAAAATAGGACCCATGAAAACGAACAGTTAAATAAAATTACCTGACCTTTAAGCAATGGATGATGTGTTTGATATTTTGAGAAGGGAAACCCATTAAAGCGGAAACAAGAGCCACCTTTTGAAACTGTTTGCACCTTTTTACTTCAGATTATGATGCTTCTATTTGATCCTACACTCTTCAGTCCTCATGGATTGTGTGTCTTGTAGAGATAAGAGATGGTGCCTCTCAGAAATAAATCGGACATCTGTCCATTGGTCGCCGAAAGTGTCTTCTAGACATGCGAGTGGTTACCAGGTTCTCTAAGATTATTTACTCAAGACCAAAGAGAACAAGCCCTGATCACTTAGTGCAAGAATTCACCGGAACTATTGCTAATATCAGTGGTCAAAAATAGCAGTGATGGAAGAAATAATGCCTGAATTCGCATACTGAACATGATGTTGATATATACTCAACCGTATCAATTCTCTATTAGAGTGGTTTATTTCTACTACCGGTGGCATAACTTTAAGAATTGAAACTAGGCTTGTGCATTTTAGTTCACTATAGTGAACGATTATTTCGGATTCCCGATCCCTCGCGAACTAGTTCGTTCTTTTAGTTCATATAGTTCATTACTTCAGGGGAGTTCAGTGATGAGTAGTCGTAGTTCGAAGACAATAGATCTAATAGAATAATAATATCAATGGCGCAACAGCTCAAAACGAGTCTAGGCCCTAAAGTCACTTCATTACGAGACCAACGGAACAATGTGAGGTAAAGTGGTCAGCCACACGCTCGCCCGTGATTATTACCCCGGTTTTAACTCAGGTACTCATTTACAGCTGAGTGAACTGGTAGTCCGGCACCCAATCTCATTCTCGAAAACTACTTGTTGCCAAGCAGATTCGAACCTGGTACCAGGTGCACCGAAGTCAAGTGGTCTAGCCACTAAGCCACCCAGACTACAGATCTAGTAGAAGATTATGAGCAAAAACAAAATGGTCAGTAGATCTAGTAGAAGATGAGTAAAAAAAAGGTCAGTAGATCTAGTAGAACATGATGAGCAAAAAAAAAAGACACTGGATGTAGTATAGTAATATTGTCTCACAGAGTTCCGAACGGCAATAAAAACAAATTAGAAGCGGTAGTGACTGCGAACTAGTTCGTTCATGGCTCTTCTGAACTAGTTCCTTCGGGAACTACCCAACTCTAATTGGAACCCCATATTGAATGTCAAGTAAAGGTCGTAAAACACACTTACTTTGCGTCTACACTGACAATTTATCTGGCAATGACAATGGCAATATTGCCATTGAGTTAATTGTCAAATTGCACAGATTTGGCATTTCATTGCCAGGCAATTTTCATTTTAGCGAGTGAATTCGAAGTGTCGAAAACTATTCGAAGCTTCGAAAACTATTGATTAATTAAATAGTTTTTTCTGTAGTCCAATTATTTTCACTCATTTTGCGATCAAACCAAAAAAAAAAAATTAATTTACCTGTTGACAAGCGTTAGACTTCTGTCAAACGATTCGTTTTTTGGCAATATTATCCTCAAAATTGCCTTGGCAATGTTGAGAGCATTATTGCCATACGCGTTTGATGCGTCTACACTGTCAATTTGTGTATGGCGATAATGTCATTGCCATTGCTATTGCCAGCGAAGTTGTCAGTGTAGACGCAGGGTTAGTTCGAGAAACATACAGCCTACAGCCAGGTTCATCACCGACAGCGGCAGCAAGCAAGACCGGTCTTATGTGGTGTTAGTTCGATTAGAGTTATGACCACGTTTCGTAATATCCTCGACTGAATCTGTTCGAGTGCACGCCAGAGTTAGTAAGGTCGTTATAGGACCACAATCTGGGTGTTGAAAATATCTGTTCCACTATTAACAATTTTTACATCGGTCTTCGTCAAATTTTAACCTTGAACATTTTTATCTGCAATCACTTCTTCTGGTGCATGATGAACAGGACTGCTATAATAACGTACTTATGACCTTTTACTACGATAATATTACTTACAAAGTTTTCAACTTCCAGCCAAGTTTAGTGGAATTTAGAGCGAGGTAGTTTCAATTGAGTACCACGATACAGCCAGCGTATTTCTAAGGGGGTCAAGAGAGTTATTAACTTCTTCCTTGGTCATATTTGAGCTAAAATAAAATGGAAAATAAAGTAGAAATGAAGTTCTGCCAGGACTTCTAGACTGCCACCCCAAAAAATACAAAATGAAGTAGCCAAATTTTAAATTTCTGTTGCCTACGAGATGTAAAATATTTTTTTTTATTTTAATCGTAAAATTGCACTCCCCTTTGTTACCTGATTTTTCGAAATCCATTCCAATCTGGTTGTCGACGAGCAGAGCCGTTCTAGTCAACAACAGATGGCACCACCAGTGTTCTCCATTCAGAGTTGATACGGACAACACACTAAACTAAACATTTGAAAAAATTTTTTTTTAACTTGTCCAAAATAGGGCGCTTCTGCTGTTTGATAGAAGGTGCAGGCAATTATTAAAGCTATTACCAATCTCCCTTTATCCTTCCACCGCTAACAAAATCCATTTCAATTTTGCTTTTACTTAAAAATCCATTTATGCCACTATCAAAATGTCAGTAGGTGGTATTTTCGAGCGAAAATTGACTTTATGAAAAACTTATTTTCTAGTTTACGACTACGCCGTACGATTTCTTTGTTGCTTTCATTCAGTACCGAGTCCTTTCGTGCGTACTAAAAGTAAAGTTTCATTTGCCAACGACAGGCTAACGAATAAGGAGTTGTGTACAGAAATCGATTTTGTTTTCTCTAGGAACCTAACTACCATTCTGGTATAGGCTATTAGAAATAAAAACAGACCAGCGAACAACAATCATTTCAATCGGCCGTGTACGAAAGTTTATGTAAGTAAAATAATGGTCGTGAAAAATGTATAGGGAGTTCACGTATATCGCGCGAGTGTATCGAAACGACGGTGATGTTATCATTAATCTTTAATCGTGGCAGGTCATAAAAATGGGGTAAGTAATGACCTGATTCGTTGGTCAACTATGTGATCATACAAAGCTATTCGAACTGGAAAGGATGGAGGTAAAAGTAAGGAGATTTAATTTGATTGTAAAGCGTCGCTCTATGAATGCTTGAGACAAGCAGTTTTAATTTATGGGGCAGTGTACAAATTCGGGCGTGTCTTCATAAACGGCCATAACAGGAAGAATAGTTAACAGTCCTAACGAGCGATCCGATGGCCCCAAAAGATATCAAAATTAGCTATGAGTTATCACCGCCGTTTACGGAACAATTACAGATAGTTATGTACACTGTTACGCTATCATAATTTGTTGCGCTAATTACTTCCCTAATTTCTGGTCGAGGAACATCCATTCCTTTAAATTACATATCAAGAAGGTGATTAGACCATGGCTTAGGAAGATCACACTTCAATATACGGTACGGACCAAACCACGATTAGAAAAGGGAGAAAATAGAGGACCAAAACAGATCGAGTCGTTTCTCAAAGACTTTTAGATGTCGCCTGTAGAAAATTTCTGCATATTAATCGGCTGCCTGATTCAACGATGCTTTTAGTTTAGTTATAGTGGACTGCGGAAGACGAATGCAGGAACAGGAATTTTGTATATGCCAGATAAACGAAGAAGTTACTCGATTGTCTTCATGTAGTGCACATTCGGAACATTCATAAGAAAGGAAAAGAATCTAGTGTCCCACCACAAGACACGACACTGATCGAGAGCCTTCAGATGTTGCGCAAAATCCGTCCGTACTTGTGGCTCTATTCTTCTTTCCATTATCGTTAAGATATTTAGACCAACGACAAGAAGTAACGCTTGATGTCAAGAATGCCACTAACTCAGCGAGCTGATCGTGAATCATGAAAGCGGTAGGTAGTTTCAGCGTGCCGGGTATCTACAGCGAATTATAGCTAACTACTTTGAAGAACGAGTGCTGCTGTATGACACCAAGAACAGCCCTAACCAGAATTGACTTAGAGAGCATTAAGGCACCTTAAGTCTTTCTACGACTGTATAGAAATACACGTTAACAGCCAGAATAGACTTAATGCATCTTCCGTTGACTTTTTCAAAATTTCTTTCCATGATACTGGTACCTCCATGTTTTATGGTTTTTGTAGTGAACCTTGGGTCGTATTCTGCATGAGGGGGTCTCCTAACATAACTACGAGAGCCTTTACCACTAGCCGTATAGCACAATTTTACTTTCGTCAGACCAAAGTATATATATTTCTCCACTTCTCCACTTCCCAGTCCAAATGCGTTTTAGCAAAACGAAGTTCAAACCCCCCCCCCCCCCCCCCATTGGCCTATTTTCATAGGGAAGTGAGGACCTTTTTTTTTTTTTTTTAGTTCATCACATTTAGTATGGGGGAACATGATAACCCCCCCCCCCCCCCCCCCCATCATACATTCCTGCGCACGGGCCTGGTTGGGACATCTTATAGTTTCTATTGCTTTTGAGAAGTCTGTGTAGATTGCGTGGACCTGGGAATTAGACTCCATTGCATGGATAATAGTCTCAACATAGGGCAAGAGATTAGACATTGTAGACTTCCGTTTTTGAAAACCATGTTGGTGAGTGGTAATAAAACTTTTCAGCAATGGTGTTTATTTGTTCTTGACGATTGCATCAAAGATTTTGGATAGGGTCGATTGGATTGAAATGGGCGTGTAATTGTGGACATTGCATTTATCGTTATGACTTATGAATTGCTGTAACAAATGAAGTCTTCCACAAATCAGGAAACAGACCCGAACGTAAAGATAAATTTAAAAGAATCATAATGCGTAACGCCAAAAACTGACGACAGTTGAACAGAAACAATGGTGGAACACCATCGGATCCCATACCTTTAGATGTATCAAGGGTATCAAGCATCGATGTGACATCAGCGATGACAACATTTAACGACGACAGATTTAGGTTATAGCTTCCCAGTGAGGATAAATTCGGCACAGCAGATGGAAGAGTGCTATTATCGGAGTAGGTACCCACTGGAAAAATACTTAGCAAAGAGGTTTGCAATGCTAGAGGGATCAGATGCAGTAATATCATCAGCATACATACAGGAGGGAAGAACATTCTCTGACCTAAGTGAATTAACGTAGTTCCAGAATGCCTTAATGTTATTGGAAGAGATATTAGCTTCAACAATATTGCTTGTGTATTCAATGTAACAGGATGCCTTCTTAGCTTTACAGGGACTGCGTAATCTTGAGAATTCCAGGTAGTCACTTTGGGAAAGCGATTCTTTATATTTAGCATGTGCTGCTTTTTTGTTCTTGATAAGTTAACGCAATTGCGCGTCGTACCAACGGGGAAATAAAGAGCTAGAAATAATTTGAGAAGGGACCAAATCATCGATGACTTTATACAGAACGCCATAAAATCTAGAAACGGCTTCATTTATATCAACTATATCGAGTAAGAGCGGCCAATCGATTATGTTGGTTATAACGTACTATCGGTCATAACGTTCTACTTTTGTGGTCCCCTTAAAATACGTTATAACCGGCTTGCACTGCAGACTGAAAATCAATCAATTTTTCTACATATATCATTTAGGCTATTTATTTCATAAAATTTTCTAATTACCCTTTTGTATCCTACACACGACTTTACGTGGCGAGATTTTCTTTTAAAGAATAGTAAAAGCATTGAAAACCTAAAACAGCGCGGGATTTTAACCCTCTAAACAATTCATCAACAAACGTGTTCTTAAAGGCAAAGCGAGTGGTAACAGGTCAGTAGCCAAACGATGCAAGCGTTGGGAAGACTCAGCATCTTAAATATTAGCACCTGGCGGGCGCTATCTTTGGATCGAGACGATTGGAGGCGACACCTTCAGAAGGCCAGAGCTCGATTTGGTCCGTCGCGCCATTGATGATGAAAGATATCCTCAGTTGTACGTATGGATCCTCCCGAAACCATGCCCGGATATGTTTTTGAGTGGCTTAAATGGAGGGTACTGTATGGTGGCTAAATACTTGCGACAAATCCCTTTTTAAGTAATTTTTTTATCATTTCGGATAGGCATGTTGTTACCCTACGTCCGTAGCCACCTTTTTGCTGGGTTTAGAGCAAATTTGATCATACTACGCCTTCAAGTTTAATGTTTACCTGTGTTCATGGGTGGAAGCATCTTCAGGTAGACCAGCCTACAAGCGGATGACGAGAACAAACAAAACCGAAAAGGGGTGCAGACTTCCTTAATTCAAAAAACAAACCGCTTAGTCGGTTTTAAGCTTTGGTCCTAGCTACGCAAAAATGTTGCACATGATCAAAAAACGGTAAAAAAAAAACACCTGAAACATACCAGGCACCACGGCAACAACAACCAACACGGTCCGGTGCACTTGCACTCAAAACACACGGAACGCCGCTCAGTCCCCGCGACAAGTGATTCATTTCCTTGAAATTGAGCGGCGACTTTCAATTCGTTGCACCTTTTTCGCATTTATCAAGCGCCAGAACGCGTCTTCCTGCACCCTAAAACCGAAATTCATCAAAAAAAACGGTCGCCTAACAGCGAAAAAAGTGCACTTTCTGTTTAGATGACGTTGGTTCGTTGTGTGCGCGCGATGCATTTTTTTGCACAACGAAAAGCTCGCTGAAGTTTACAAACTCTTGAATAAAATCGCACTCACCTGTGGAGCGTCGGGGAGTCCTTTAACTTATTCACTTCTCACGCACTTGGAGCACTCCGTCGCACAATAACAACCCCGTTAAACATTGCGTTCGCGAACCAAATGAAAAACACCCGAGTGCATACACCAAACGACCGAACCGTGTGCCGTACAAGAAAACAACCCCGTGGGCCGACCAACGTCACGGCGCCATGTTTGTTTACTAGTCCTGTCCTTTTTCGGCCGATCGTCATCGCTCTCCTTCTGTTCCGTTCATCGCGCTCACCTGTTGGGAAACGGGGCTGCCACCAGCAGACGGTAGAGCACACCTGTCAGAAGACGAGATTTTTGTTTTTTTTTTTGCTGAAATTACAGATTGAGTTTTTTTGTTTGCCCAATTCAATGGGTTGCTGGTTGTTTGTTTAATTTTGGCTTTGATTTTTGCGTCGGAACTAAGCGGATTCGATAGTTTGAATTCAAAATAATAACTACTCCAAACCCTTCACAAAGCAAACTAGTTCTGTACAAACTCCGAAATTGTGAAATTCACGGTCCCCATTTCGTTGCAAACTTCACACTCGACTTTGACATTTCGCCAACCGAACCGCAAACCGACTAACTTCCCCACTCGCCATCTCCTTTCATCGCACTGAAAACAGCGCGACAACATCACATCTAGTACTACTCTTTGCGAAAATCATCACCGTTTTTCCACAACGAAAAATGGCGGTGGTTGAGGAGCGTTTTCCGCGCATTAAAAACACATCGCAAGATACCTGATAAATTCGCAGTGTTCGAAACGGTAATTTTGCGCAATCAGCAGGAAGATCAGTTCGTCAACGATACGCACGAAAACAAAAAGTACGCGAGAAGTGAGAATTTGCAAAGTGTTCAGAGAGCTAAAGTCAAGAGGAGAAAAAAAATAATCGAAGTCGTCGCGATCAGAAAGCTGTCGAGTCGGCGAACGTGCCGGAACAAATTAATTTCTTGCAGTCATCGAAAAGTTTTGCAAATAAATTTCGCACGAACTCGGCAACGAAATAAGTAGAAGCAGTTCGGAGCGGGCAAATTAGCCAAATTCAAGATGAGCGTGGACACGTACGGGCCGAGCTCGCAAACGCTCACGTTTCTAGACACCGAAGAAAATGATCTCATTGGAGCCGACACGCAAGGCACGGACTTCGACTTTCGCGATTTCACGTTGCCGTCACAGAGCCAGACGCAAGCCTCGCAACTGGACCCGTTAACGGGATCGAGTCAGGTAAGAAACGCGCCACAATTTGGCCCCGTTCCGGGGTTTTCCGGAGGCTGGGCGGCCGGTGACTCATTGTCTCGACCCGAAACTCGTGTCAACTGTTCAAAAATTTCGGTAAAAACGTTTCCGGTTTTTGGTTAGGGTTTCGTTTTGCACGAGTCTGGGACGTCGTCCGATCGAACCGAAACAAAGAAACGAAAGATTTCGGTTGAATGTTTGTCCCATTTTTTCCGGGACCTTGACGGCGATTTTAGCTTTTTCTTTGTGACGGAAAGTTGGAATAGTAGTGAAGAGCGGCAGGAATGTACATCGGAATTCAAACTGAAATTCAATTTTGAACCTGCTGAGTTCTAACTGTTCTTAAATCGTTTAACGCTACATTTTTTCACCGATACGTGGCCAAAGGTTTTCTGCTCTTCTATCTGCTCAATGCTTTACTAGTTCGATCTTTCCCGGATTCAGCTAACGCTTCACTCGGCCTTTGAATCTTGCTCGTCTAGGTACCGGTGAATCGTAACATTCATAGCACACCGTTTGCTGCCTGTCGTTTGACCAAAGGTGGGCCCTTTTATAAGTTTAGTTTCGCCACTGCAACCTGCTAGTTTCCAACGAAAAAAAGCAGTAAATGAAATTGTTACGAAGTAGCGGAATAGCAACTTAAATTTCTCTTGGCTCATGATGTGCCCATTGTCTCTTTAAGGACATGAAGTGGAGCATGTCTGTGATGAATAAAAAATGTAGCGAAATGAACCAACTTTTGGTACTTCTCGGGTGGCTTTGCTTGTTTGGAGGACATAGGTGGCAGCTGTGTCCTCTAGGTGGCGGCTGTGTCCTCTAGACTGAGCTCAACTAGCTCAATGGCCTTTTTGAAATCACAAATTTGTACTAACCCGGATATTAGCGGTTGTTGTTACTGTGGAATTTAGAGTATGAGTGCGAGGAAAATTTATCCGTTATATTCATTGTGTACTCTCCAGGAAGAGTAATAACTCTCCAATTTACATAACCGAAATCTCCCTCAGGAGCTTGCCGCCTACTGCTCGATTTCGGGCTCTAGCTAAAGCCGGGCAATCGCAAAGAAAATGAACGAGTGACTCTCTCTCTTGTTTGTGTCCTGAAAGCTGCGCAGTGTATATTAAACATGATCCCCAATTGGCCAGTGACCCGTGCTAATCGCCGTGATTCTGGAGATGTCTGCCCGGGTCTTGTATAGAAGTTCGTCTGACTTGGTTCGGTTGTAAGATGGCAACATCTGCTTAGATATGACGCAGGTGGTTAGGCTTTTCAATCTGGAGTTAACCGCTGATTGGAAGTGGGAGAGTATGTTTCTCTTGACAACTCTTAAAGGAACGTGGACTAGTTCTGCAGAAGAGCCGAGAAGAACGGAGCCCTTTCTGGCCAGTTCATCAGCCTGTTATGAGACTTAGTTAAAGCTGGCCACCGGAACCGCTAACTGCCTAGCAGTCGCAAACCGACATGACAGCTTTTTTTTGCCTGAAGCAGTAGTCTACTACCGACAGTTACTAATGTTCTTTGGATTTTCATCCAGACTCTTTTTCGCACTAGCTTCTTGAGTGGCCGATCCATTGCCAAGCTTATCGTCAATCTTTAGAACAATGCTGTTCTATCTATAGTCGCATCAGTCAGTTCGATAAGTACAATTTTTGAGAAGGTCAAATAGCTGCTAAATATTGAAACGATAAACATTCTTAAATATAAACATTATCACAAATGAAAAAACCAAACTGCATTTTAATCTGTGAAGTTGGAACTAGTTTTGGTACTAGGATTATAAAAAAATATTGAACAGTTCATTTTTGGCAACTTGTTGAATTTTTTATCGTGTTAATTTTGGTGTTTTTTACAACTTCTTCAGGTCGCCAAAAAAAAATCGGCTTGAAACCACCGTTTCTCAATTCCTTGCTTAAATCTACGTCTACGTCTAGTTATAACAGTTATGACGTCAGACCTAGAAAACCCAGTTGGTCGCGTCTGCAAGAATCTCGCAGATATCTCGAAGACTATGGCGGCCTGTCTGCGAGATTCTTCGAGACGTCTTATGGGAAAAATACACGGTATCGAGACAAATGCTCTCCGAATCTCGAAGACATGTCTGCGAATGTCTCGATAGAAAAATGGCTTTGGCAATAGCGCCATCTGTTCGATGATAGCGTTTTGTGATAAAAGCTCGTACTCGTATGAATATTTCGCGGAGATTGTCATCGGCTGGAAATAAGAAAGGGGGCTATGAAATGAAACGTGCAGGCAGGGGTGAAGTTACCTTACTGCAATAAATATAAAAAACTAATAACGTAGTCACACATTTCCAATCACTTCACATCGCACTTGTGTCGTTTTTCTGTAACCGCACTTGAACTGTAACTTTTCGCGTATTTAATTTTTATCGTGTAAGTCGCGGATGACATTTGCTGCGCTCGGAGTGATGCGGCTATTTTTTGCCTTACAAATAGATCATGGTGACATGGACATGGTTCTATTGCTATTTATTTATATCTAGTGATGAAGAAAGATAAGCAATATGATTCCTAGGCTCAAACCATCGAGATTATAGGTTTGTTCTATTTGCCTGCACTATCTACACCTTTTACACCTTTTGCACCTTTTCCGGTCTTTTTGCCGGTGTAAGGTCACCGGTGGCTGTTCTTTTTACCGGGTGTAGTGCAAAAGTGTACACTTTGCTGCACTCGGTTGGGAGCTGGTGTAAGTTCTTCTTCTTTACAATCTGTCAAATTGGGAAGCTGTATGCAGATAATATTGACTTTTTGAATTTAAGAAATCGCTGTTTTGACTGAAAACATGCAAGAATATTGAATGACAATAAATTTTCATTGATAGAAGTGAAAAAATAAAGCAAATAAAAAAGTTCTGAATTTTAGCTGTCACTTTCATACACTAACCCGTTCTTTTTGTGCGACCTGCACTCTGCATTTTGAGTGTATTTTGACGTGCAATTAAGGTGCAAGGTACACTAAAGTGTAACTTACACCGAGCAAAAGAAACAAACCTTATGTCTCTTAAGAGACAAGCGACCAACTGGGAAGTAGTGTCTTGATTCCTTATTGGTTTGTGTCTTGGCTATCAGTCAATCTAAGCAATCGTAAAAAAATTCAAATTTGTCTATGGAATTTAATTAATTTTTGATTTTTGAAGTGTCAAATAAGCATCAGCTGATCCATTTTGACGGTTTATCCGAGATTTTTCGAAACTGTTATAATAGCAATGCTATGCTGTGACGTCAACATAGACGTAGACTTAGCAAGGAATTGAGAAACGACCTAAGTATATATTGTTTTTTTTCTCTTCTTTCTCTAATTTTCCCCCTCTTTTCTGCTTTTCCTGTTTTTGTCTCTTTGGCCCCTTTGTTTTTTTTCTTGTAGGTATTTTTTGTTCCATTCCTTATCCTTTATTTATTTTTCTGTTCCTTTTTTTCTACCTTTTTCCCCTTTTTCACCTATTTTTCTTTTCTTCTTTTTTTTCATATTTTTTTTTCTTATTTTCTTGTTTTTTTTTCTTTTTTTGTTTTTTCCCTTTTCTTGTTTTTCTTATTATCTTTTTTCTTTCCTTGTTTTCTTTTAGATTTGTTTCTTTTTTCCTTTTGTTTTGTCTGCCTTCCTCTCCTTTTCTCCTTTTTGTTTTAATTTCTTTTTTAGTTTTGACATTTTTTTTTAAATTTTTTTGTTCTTTATTTTTTTTAAATTTTTTTGTTCTTTATTTTTTTTTAAATTTTTTTGTTTTTTTCTTTGAACTTTAGTTTCCTTTTTCTTTGATTTTTTTTCCTTTTTCTTTGATTTTTTTTCCTTTTTCTTTGATTTTTTGTTTCCTTATTATTTAGCCCCTTTCTTTTTCCCTTCCCTTTTCTTCTTTCCCTTCCCTTTTCTTTTTTCCTTTCCCTTTTCTTTTTTCTTTCCCTTTTCCTTTTTTCTTTCCCTTTTCTTTTTTCCTTTCCCTTTTCTTTTTTCCTTTCCCTTTTCTTTTTTCCCTTCCCTTTTCTTTTTTCCCTTCCCTTTTCTTCTTTCCTTTCCCTTTTCTTTTTTTCTTTCTCTTTTCTTTTTTCCCTTCCCTTTTCTTTTTTCCCTTTCGTTTTCTTCTTTCCCTTCCCTTTTCTTTTTTCCTTTCCCTTTTCTTTTTTCCTTTCTCTTTTTTTTTCCTTTCCCTTTTCTTTTTCCTTTCCCTTTTCTTTTTCCTTTCCCTTTTCTTTTTCCTTTCCCTTTTCTTTTTCCTTTCCCTTTCCCTTTTCTTATTTTCTTTCCCTCTTCTTTTTTCCTTTCCCTTTTCTTTTTTCCTTTCCCTTTTCTTTTTTCCTTTCCCTTTTCTTTTTTCCCTTCCCTTTTCTTTTTTTCTTTAATTTTTCTTTTTGCTTTTTGTTCTATTTTTTCTCTCCTTTTATTTCCTTTTCTTTTTTTACCAGTTTTATTTTTCCAGTCTTGTTTTTCCTTTCTTCCTTTTCTCTTACATTGCTTTCATGGTCTACCCCAAATGGGAAAACTGAAAATCAACGCAACCTCCTTTTAGCGTCGCCCATTGTTCTCTGGTTTTTTTATCTCAGAATATTCCTTATTTCTCACAAATGTGCTCGTATCTCTCGCTTCCGACTAACAGCGCCTATCTATTTCCTCTCCAGATCAATGGCTTTGGCAAACGTCTCGATGTCCATACAAAAATGTCTGCAATTACCAACGGATTGGCTGAACTGCAATTCGAAGAAGAGGACGATGAAACAATTATGGCTGTACGTGAGTTGCCCCCGCACGCTTGTAAGTACTGCGGAATCCACGATCCCGGAACCGTTGTAATGTGCAACATTTGCAAGAAATGGTTCTGCAATGGACGCGGCAGTACATCAGGATCGCACATTGTTAATCATTTGGTACGTGCCAAGCATCGTGAGGTCACGCTACACAGCGATGGTCCGCTCGGTGAAACTGTTCTCGAGTGTTACTCGTGCGGTGTACGAAATGTTTTTGTATTGGGCTTCATACCAGCAAAAGCGGATTCAGTAGTTGTGTTGTTGTGTCGGTAAGTTTAATTTTGAATTTATTAAGAAAAACCCTTCATGAATTACTGCCTTTAAATTTTCTAGGCAACCATGTGCTGCTCAAAACTCGCTTAAGGACATGAACTGGGATCAGGAGCAATGGAAACCATTGATTTCGGATCGTTCGTTCTTGGCGTGGCTTGTTAAAATCCCCACGGAACAAGAACAGATGCGAGCACGACAAATATCTGCTGCACAAATCAACAAACTCGAGGAGCTATGGAAGGATAATATCGAAGCAACCTTTCAAGATTTAGAAAAGCCCGGCATCGATACGGAACCATCGCAAGTTTTACTACGATACGAGGACGGATATCAATATCAGAAGATTTTCGGTCCGTTGGTTATGCTCGAGGCCGAATACGATAAGAAATTAAAAGAGTCCCAAACTCAAGAGAATATCGAAGTTCGTTGGGACGTCGGTCTTAACAAGAAGACAATTGCATATTTCACTTTAGCAAAAACCGACGGTGACATGAAGTTGATGCACGGCGATGAACTTAAATTACGGTATGTGGGCGAGCTGCATAAGTCGTGGAACGGAGTAGGACATGTAATAAAAGTTCCCGACAACTACGGTGAAGATGTCGGATTGGAATTGAAAGTTGGACAGGGAGCTCCCGTCGAATGTACTTCAAATTTTGCTGTCGACTTTATTTGGAAGTGTACATCGTTCGATCGGATGCAGTTGGCGCTTCGTAAGTTCGCCATGGATGATAATTCCGTTTCGAATTTTATCTATTCACGTTTACTCGGTCACGGACGACAGGACGGTACCGACGAAGTGACGTTGCGTGGAAGCTTACCGAAACACTACAGTGCTCCCAATTTACCGGATCTGAATCGGTCGCAAGTGTATGCTGTTAAGCACGCAATACAACGACCGCTAAGTTTGATTCAGGGTCCACCTGGTACAGGAAAAACTGTAACTTCCGCGACAATTGTCTATCAACTGGTGAGACAAAGTGGAGGAACGGTGCTAGTTTGCGCACCAAGTAATACAGCGGTCGATCAATTGACGGAGAAAATTCACCGCACAAGTTTGAAGGTTGTAAGAGTTTGTGCCAAATCTCGAGAAGCCATTGATAGTCCGGTCAGCTTTTTGGCCTTGCACAATCAAATTCGAAACATGGAGACCAATGTCGAGTTGAAGAAGTTGCAACAACTCAAGGACGAAACCGGCGAATTAAGTTCGGCCGATGAGAAACGATATCGCATGCTGAAAAAGGCAGCAGAACGTGAACTGCTCGAAGCCGCCGATGTTATTTGTTGTACATGCGTTGGTGCCGGTGATCCAAGATTGTCGCGAATCAAGTTCTCGTCGATTCTTATTGACGAAAGTATGCAGTCGACGGAGCCTGAGTGTATGGTACCAGTTGTTCTGGGAGCCAGACAATTGATCCTTGTGGGAGATCACTGCCAATTGGGGCCGGTTGTGATGTGCAAGAAGGCTGCCAAGGCGGGCTTATCGCAAAGTTTATTCGAAAGGTTGGTCGTGTTGGGCATCCGTCCTTTCCGGCTAGAAGTCCAGTATCGGATGCATCCAGAACTATCGGAATTTCCGTCGAATTTCTTCTACGAAGGCAGTTTACAGAATGGAGTGTGTGCTGACGAGCGTAAGCTTAAACTGGACTTTCCTTGGCCGCAAGTCGATCGTCCTATGTTCTTCTTAGTAACACAAGGACAGGAGGAAATCGCCGGATCAGGTACTTCGTATTTGAATCGAACCGAAGCATCTAATGTTGAGAAAATTACTACGCGATTCTTGAAGGCTGGCGTCAAGCCGGAGCAGATTGGAATAATAACGCCATACGAAGGACAGAGAGCGTATTTGGTCCAGTACATGCAATATCAGGGCAGCTTACACTCGAAACTGTACCAGGAAATCGAAATTGCCAGTGTCGATGCGTTCCAAGGTCGTGAAAAGGATATCATAATAATGTCTTGCGTTCGATCCAACGAACATCAGGGCATAGGTTTCCTGAACGATCCGCGTCGTTTGAACGTAGCTCTAACCCGTGCAAAGTACGGAATAATTATTGTCGGTAATCCGAAAGTTCTGTCCAAACAGCCGCTATGGAATCATCTGTTGAGCTTCTATAAGGAACGAAAAGTTCTAGTCGAAGGTTCGCTGAATAATCTAAAAGAATCACTGATTCAATTTCAAAAGCCGAAAAAAATTGTAAACACCCTAAATCCCGGCACGCATTTCATGTCAAACGTTATGTACGATGCCAAAGAAGCCATGATGCCCGGTTCGATGTACGATAAGTCCGGCGCTATGGGCTACGGACATCCACCACAACCGCCCATGAATCCATTGGGCTATCCGCCACGAAATATGCCGCTCGATATGTTCCATCGTGCCCATCACGATTCAATCAGTTACATTTCGCCGGAACGTGCACAAGCCGCTATGAATAATATGCCCGTACCGGTCGGTATTTTTATGAACATGAGCAATATACCGCCACGATTCTATAATCAGCGACAGCAGGCAATTCAGGCGGCCAAGCAGGGACGACGTCAACAAACAAAACCGACCAAGAATCTGACGAAAATGCGTGGAGCAAGTCAAGCGGGCGGACCGCTTACACAGCAAGGAATGTCGCAGAATATGAGTCAACCGGGTTTCAGTTTGTCACAGCAGCCGGAACTGTCGCAGGATTATGGTCAAATGTCGCAAATGGATGGAATTTTGTCGCAGGATTCCAGTTATCAGGTGAGTTGAATTTGTTTTTGATTTTGCTCGCTCCAAGTACCTCGGTAGATTATGATCTCTTCTTCACAATCGTAGCAACCGTAATATTATAAATAGCTTGCAAATACCATTCTGGCGTTTGCCAATTAAACGCAAGTTTTTCCTTTGATTTTTACCTTTCTTGAGACTTGCATCGAAGGATTGAAGCTGATTTTTATGCCTCGAATTGGTTTAATTCTAAATTTTGTGCTCGGTGTCCGTTTCTCAAAACTCACCAGCAGAATTGAAGAAAATCTCCAAATTCTCCACACGACGATGGGTTTACTCGTCCGGCACTTATAATACCGAGGACAGTGTGTAGACAAATATTATTCGATACTTTTAAGAAGAGGGAAGGTCCAGCTCTGTTCAACTTTTGCCGTCGGCATTGTTGAAGCTCTGGCCGCCTAAATTTCGCATCAAATAAATGCGGAATATTAAGTCATGTTAAATACAGTGAATACGAATATCTATAGTCGCGTTTACGTGCGGCCAATAGCAGTATGAAGAGATCAAAAGAACCAGTTTAGTCGTAATTTATCAAATTCAACATATGTATGTCACAATTTCAAAATGTAGTAGTTCCAAGCTTGCTTCCCAGACAGCTACTAACGCACAAAGAGAAAATTGAACTAAACGTAATTCAAAATAGTTTTTAAAAAGAAAAAGAAAATAATACACCTAATAGAAAAAAAATTAAAAATTATAATATAAAACAATATTAGAAATAAATGAAAGAGATAAAAGAAAAATATATAAGAATATAATTCATAAAAAAGAAGAGACAGAATGAGACTATAATATCCTCTCCTTTCCATTCCTCTTCGCAAAATACTAGGCTTCATTGAAAGCGTAGGGATTGTAGAGGAATTCTATTCAATCCGGAGGGACGTCACAATAGGCCCAACTGGGGCTTCAGTGACAGAGGTTAACCATACCAATGCTCTTTTCCAATCTACCTATCTACCTAAGACTATAATTGTAAAACCATAGGGATAGATTGAGAATCCTTAATCATATCATTGGAGAGAGAGCTAATGAATATCCATAGGTCTGAATATAAGAGAGAAGTAGCTGCCGTTTAATTCAATATATTTTTTGCTTGTCGAATTTCGGTTGGTAGTGAATTAAATTCAATTATTGATTCATATATCGGATCCTTTCTTAGACGATCAGTCCTTGGTAGATGTTTTTGTCTTATGGACGAAGCATGTGAAAGCGATGTACAGTAAGACCCCGCTTAACGCGGGGAATACGTTCCATCAAAGTAGAGCGTAATGCGAAACAGCGCTAAACGAGGCTATCCGCTATCTTAATAAATATATAAATTTATACTTACAATAATGTCAACAAATGTTTCAAATGATAAAAATGCGTCCGTACAGCATCGCACCAAATAAGTACATATTTGGAAACCTAGTGCTGCGCATAATTTCGGGGAATCCCCGGGTTGAAATAAAAGAGCGCTAAATCGAAACAGCGCTAAACGAAACAGCGTTAAGCGTGGTCTTACTGTATGTCATTGTTATGTATAAAAGCCCCGATTTCACGGCGATAGTTTTTTTCTATAGTATTTTCGCGAGAGCATAGTACGATAGTGTGATAGTGCGACAGTCTGCTGTATACATGGCGCGATAGTACGACAGTGAAATTAGGCAATAGTTATATTGTTTACTAGCCGCGTACCGCGACTACGCTCGATACGCTCACGGTGTTCTATCGCCCCTGTTACTCCCGTCTCTACTGTTGATCCATTAGTCCTGTTTCTCCATCCTCTATCTCCCGTCGTCCATGGTCCATCCTATATCCACCATCCCCTATCCTCCATCTAACATTTTCCATCCTCTATCCACCACCCCCCCTCCCCCCATCCTCCATTTTCCATCCTCTATCCACCATCCCCCCATCCTCTATCCATCATCTAACATCTTCCGTCTACAATTCTCCATCCTCAATCCAACATCCACCATCCTCCATTCTCTATCCACCATCCTCCATTCTCTATCCATCATCCTCCATCTTCTATCCAACAACCTCTATCCACCATCCACCATCTTCCATCCTCCATCCTAACACCCTCCATCTACAATCCCCATCCCCCATTCTCCATCCTACATCCACCATCCTCCATTCTTTACATCACTAACAGAACTTGCGTTCGGTCCGAATTGTTGTTGTGTGTACACAGTGTACTCACAGTGCCTATCCTCGAAACCGTGAGCAGGGTAAGTGCCAGAAAACTACTCCTTCATGAAAATTGCATGCATCGTCAGCGCGATTCGGACAGAGTGTAAGCGCGTTAAAATAAGTTTCCATCCACTGATGGGCACCCGTGTTAAATACTGTTACTTTTTTCGGGTTTGTTTCACTACATCCCAAATAATAAATAAATAGTACACAATTAAAATAATAAACGGGGCGCCAATGTTAACTTTGTTTCCAATTTTATTTAATAAATTAAATTTTACAAGTTCAAGTTAAAACATTTTCATTTAAAAAAAATATTCGTGACGAGAATTTGGTAAATATTTTTTTTGTAGCTGTCAAAATAAAATTTCACGTTAATGTCAAGATAAAATTATCGCGATAGTACTACCAACTATCTAGTCAAGCTTGATAGTGCTATCATGATAGCGCGAAAGTAACTATCGAGAAATTTAACATAATGATAGTTATGAAGATAGCAATTATCATGACATCAACTATCGCAAATACTATCACCGCGAAAACGGGGCTTAAGAAAAAGATATTGAAGATTTCATTAGGTGGTGTTTGTATTTATATAAGTTAAATAGCGTTCCGGAGAGGGTGTCAAATGTGGAAGGTTGAAAACTGCTTTGATACTCTTATTCATTATTCTCCAGATTTCGTCAATGTTGTACTCAGTCGTTTGGCTCCAAATTAAAAGTTCATAGATTACGTATATAGTTGGGAGAATGAAACAGTTGTATATAGTGTCCTTAACATGTGTCTGTAGAAAATTACTTTGACTAATTTTTTTTTCTCGATAACTTTTGAAATATGTATGAAATCGAGTAAGTCCTTTCTGTACCTCCCATGTGAAAGTCCTTCAAAAAGGAAATTTTTTATTCGATGACTTACCCAGTTCAAGATATTAAATTAAATACTGAATATTGTCTTTTTGTTTTGAACAATTAAATGGGAGTCCTAAATATGGGACGTGCAACATACACATATGTAATTTTTTTTTATCCACAACTACAATATAAATCGGAGTTCAGTATTCATCTAGAGTATCTATCATACGATTGGCTTGCAGCGGATCATGACTGCAATATGTTTCAATTAACGTTTTAATTGCATTTGTTAGGCTTCTGTTTTGTTTATCCTTTCTCAAACTGAGAACGAACTGGACTCTCAACCTTAATAGTCTCTTGATGCCTTTTTTTAAAAACACAAAAACATCCTGAGAACTTATTATTTATCGAGCGCCACTCGTAGATACATATCGTCAAAGTTTTTACTTTGGTGTACTAGGCAACGAAGCATGATTATCCCCTAGGCCACAATACTTTGGTATTAGACGAAACATTAGAATTTAATTAACAATTTTTTCAATTTTCTTCCGCAGGGTCATGTTGGTGAAAAAATGGCTTTTGGTCTGACAAATCCGAACCAATTCTCGCAACCATACTGATAAGAGGCAAATACAATATACAAGGCTGCAAAAGTGCGAATGGTCGTGGCTTTCAATGGTGAAATTTGCAACAAGAAGAACAATAACAGCAAAAAAAACATTTGAATCATTCATTCGACGATTGATATGTTGATTGAAATCTGAATAAATGGCTCTACAACTAGGACTTGACAACCGAATATCAATTTTCAAAATATAACTGAGCTGATGATGGAGAAGCAGTCGACAAAAGAGAAAAATTAAAATATATAACAAACAACCAAATACAACAAAATTACGAAAGAAAAAAAAACAACAACAACGACAACAAGAACAAAAACAGCAAAAGGTGAGAGAATGGAAAGTAAAATATGTGTAGAAATCGACATATGGTGTACTGATGATGTTATAAAAGGGGATGATAAGTTTGTCTATGTACCATCCGAAAATCCAATTAAAAATTGTGCATATGGACTGGACAATATTTGAACTTAAAAATGGAAACAAAAAAAAAATTGACTCGCGCGATTCAATCAAGCAAAGATAATCTCTAAATGCATCGTATAAAATCGGTATTCGCCCTGCAAACGATGTGCTACCTACCATACGACTAGGATGATGACGACAACAGCAATTAATATTGCCAGGATTTGATTTTTTTCTTCTCTTTTTTTGTCATTCGAAATCTTGGGCTTGATGACAACCAAAACATTAAAAAAAAAAGAGTACATCTTGAGAATGTCGGAATGGACCGATCTACTGCTGCTTTCTCAGCTGTCTCATAAACATAAAGAAACTGTACATATTCGTATTTTTTTTCTTTTCTTATTTTCTTATGAGTTTCCCCATCGAAAAGGCTAAACACAAACATTTGCTCTGTCCTTAAAAAAAAAAAAATATCGTAAAGGAAATCATTTTCTTTTATCTTGAAATAATAAATAACGGAAAGTCAATATATTTTTTTAGACAAATTTATAGAAATGTAATGATGTTTATGTTTTCGTGACGAATTAACTAAACCAAGAATTTTGTTCGGTCGGAGTAATGTTTGTAAATTATTTTCTTTCTTCTTTTTTTTTTGTAAAGAATATTGCGTGAAATTGAATGGACGTAATATTTCAGAGAACAAAAATGTAACCACAACCTCCGTAAAAAAAATAATAATAATAATAGTAGAACAAATCGTCGTACTCACGTTATCATTTAGACCGATTTCCTTTTCATAATGTATGAAAATGTTATATCAATTTTTTGTTGCTAATAAACAGTTTATTCGTTTAGAAAAAAAAAATGTTTATTTAATTTTTGGTTAATGGTTTTGGTTGTGAATATTTTTCATTATTGCACATTAGCATCTCTCATTAATCGAGTGGCCGGATTATTAGCTTAACAGTTCTATGACGAGCGATATAAAAAATTTCGGTAGATCCTGACTCACGGTTTGGAACACGGAAATTTAAAATTCAAAATTCACGGCGCTTAGATACTTACTTACTTACTTAATTACTTACGATGGCGCTACAGTCCAAATCGGACCTTGGCCTCCTGGATGTGCCGCCTCCAGCCTTCTCGGTTCAGTGACCGCGTCCTCCAGTTTCTACATCTTAGAAGTGATTTGCTGTCTGCGTCAATAGAGTCCTCCCAGCGCTTTCATGGTTTCCCAACTGGTCTTTGTCCCTTTAGTATGCGTTTGGGGATTCTTCCGTCATCCATACGCTCCACATGACCAGCCCATTGTAGCTTTTTAAATTTTATGAGGATCGATACTTCTGGATTGTCGAAGATGGCATACAATTCCCTATTGTATCGTATTCTCCAGATCGAGTCTTCCCTCACAGGTCCGAGGATTCTTCTGAGGACTTTTCTTTCAAAGGCGTTAACTAATTTTTCGGACGCCTGAGTCAATGTCCACGTTTCGCTGCCATAGCATAGCACTGGTCTTATTATTGTTTTGTACAGTTTAAGCTTTGTTTTTCTGTGCACATTTTTGTTTTTAATTATTGGAAGTACCGAATAATCCGTCTTGTTTGCCATCATTATTCTTCTTTTAATTTCGATGGGTTCGCTTCCATCGTTCGATATGTTTGCCCCGAGATATACAAAGTTGTCTACGTTTTCTAGGTTGAAGTCTCCTATTGTAATATTTTGTCTGATTGGCATGTTTTTCCTAGTTTGTGTCATAACTTTGGTTTTGTTTTCGTTAATACGTAGTCCAACTTCCCTTGCTACCGAATCAA
Organism: Beris chalybata; assembly: GCA_949128065.1. Lineage (NCBI taxonomy): Eukaryota > Metazoa > Arthropoda > Insecta > Diptera > Stratiomyidae > Beris > Beris chalybata. The sequence continues at coordinate 30,967,995 of OX421896.1, read as the reverse complement.
GGTTTACAAATATTTCTTTGGCACTCTCCAGGCATCTTGCAAATATATTTATGTCGTCGGCATATGCTACTAGTTGTGTGGATTTGAAGCATAGTGTTCCGTTGGCGTTTAGATAGTGGCTCCAAATTCAAAATAGTGAGCAAATTGTCATAGTCATAATTTCAACAGGTATGCGAAGTTTGAAGGCAGTGTACCGCAGGCATTTGTATTGAACAGTTTCAATATGGGCAGAGTGATTATGAAAGAAAGGGTTCCCGATGACAGATAAATATTCCAGATGTGGACACACCAACGAACAGTAATGAATTTTCAGGGAACATATATTTTTCAAGTCTTGACTATTGCGTATGAAAAAACCCAGCATTCTCTGAGTTGAACTACATATTCTGTTATAATGAGTTACGAATGTCAATTTACAGTCAAGTAATAGACCCAAGTCTTTAACAATAACAACCTCTGGTAACAGACAATTATTAAGATAATAGTTAATATTGACACGTTCACGACGTCTGCTGAAGGCAATGAAATTACACTTGGAAATATTGAGTTGAAGACGATTAGCAATAAACCAATCATACAAGCAATTCCGATTATTTTGAATAACTCTACAATCGTTTACAGTGTTTATAATTTTATAAATCTTTAGATCATCCACGAATAACAAAAAATTTTACATTGACAAATAATTTGATGTCGTTAATAAAAACAAGAAAGAGCAAAATCCCTAAATGCGATTCTTGTGGTACTCCAGATTTTATGAGAAAATGTTCCGATTGAATAGATTTTATATTTACAATGCCAGTGCGTTCATGGAGGTAATCACATATCCAACTCAAAAGATCAGAGGTCAGAGATGCTTAAGGCGTGAAGCTTCGAAACGAGTAGGCTGTGATCATAGAGCTGTATGTATAATGGAGATAGCGTGCAGCGACTTTTTTGAAGCCGAAGGTTTTCTCTCAAAGGACCGGCGATATTCACTATGCTACTATCAGCATCTTACTCACATGTATGTTAAACTCCGGTATTGAAAAGAAAAAAAGCCCAACCTTTAAATACTAGGCTAATATTTGCATTTCTCTGCCACCGGGCATGAAACGCTCCATACAAAAACAGTCGCTTAAACTTCAAAATGCTTCACAATGCTTTATACAGAAACGGCGCTTTGCGATCTCCGTTAGTTATAGCTCTATAGCTGTGATCAACCGTATCAAAAGCTTTTGAGAAGTCGGAAGAACATTCTCTGACCTAAGTGAATTAACGTAGTTCCAGAATGCATTAATGTTATTAAAAGAGATACATATTAGCTTCAATGTTGCTAGTGCATTCAATATAACAGGATGCCTTTTTTGTTTTACAGAGGCGTAAAAACTCCAGATAGTCAGTTCATTGAAAAAGCGATACCTTATATTTAGCATGTGCTATTTCTTGACGCAATTGCGCATCGTACCAACGAGGATATGACGAGCTAGAAAGAATTAACATACATACATACATAGTTTTTATATAATTATTACAGTAATTCTATAAAAATATTAACAGTTATACAATTTTGTAGAGATGATCAGACGGGAAAAAATTATTGTATCTATAGTTGTAAAATAAGGTTGTATTTCAACATCGATAATATTATAAAGAGCGTCATAACGCGTCAGATACTGCAGGGATTTGGAGGGCTTTTGAGTGGATGGAGCAGGAGGATCTGAAGGGAACGCCATGGGCTCGTACGGCGTCTAGCGAGTGTGGTTGTTCTAGCGATGCGTCCTTCTTGAAAATTTACTGAAGTTAAAATTTTTCAGTAGGTACATGAGGAAGATATCTTTTTTAAGTTGGTTGCTGGGGTCTTGAGTGTGCAGTGTCTCAGTAAAATAATTTCGTTTCTATATCTCAGGAACCGCTTAAGGTTAAGAATTGAGACTTGGAAATCATCTAGTGTTATGATAATGGAGCCATTTAATACCATGGACAACTAAGTTCTGTTTAATTTTTGATGAATGTTTTCACAGTACATTTCGAATTGAAAATACAAGGTTTTCCGGTAAATACTGTTAAATTTATTTTGTGTGACGTTTCGGACTCGACTGAGTCCTTTATCAAACTGATAAAGGATTAATAAAGGACTCAGTCGAGTCCGAAACGTCACACAAAATAAATTTAACAGTATTTACCGGAAAACCTTGTATTTTCAATAGGCTCTGTTTGTTCCTGGGAAAACTAGCTAGAAAGCGCCGAGGGAAAAAAAAACACTGATCAGAAAGGTTCAGGTGCGGTGGGATCTCACGGACCTAGACCGCTTGGTCTTGCTTGCTATCTTTGCAAATAGCCATCCACCTAACTTAACGTAGTCGATCCATCTAATCTAGTCGAGCCATTTGCAGTTCATATTAAAAGGTTTCAACCTTAGCGATTGTCTGTAGATGGAGAATGTGTCGGAAATACAATTTTTGGGTTAACTGTGGCGTATGAGAGGTGGACAGTGAAAAGTTAATTACGATACGATATCTCACGAACCAATTATTCCAGAAAGATAAAATGAAATGAAATTTTTATAAAGGTGGATAAAAGCGTTAACATGGAAGGGATAAGAATTTTAATGGAAAATCACATGGCATATCTGAAGATCTGTTTAAGACAGCATCTTGAAATTTATACGATGTAGGCCCGATTACAGACAGAACAATTTTGTGGATTAGAGCTGTGAGGGATATAAGGAATAAATTCATATTTTTAATAACTGATAGCTGAATGGATTTGGATGTTCGACCCCGACCCTAAGGAGGTTTATAGGGTTGCACACGTTTTGACAATCTCAGCCACATCTCTTAGGTCTGATGAGACATGAAATCTATTTCATATTTCGCATACTTTTTATATAACCAACCAAAATGGGATTTTTCGAAATTTATCCCCCAAGTGGGTGTAATGGGGTTTTATATGTTTCCAAGAATATGGCGAATCATACTTCTCGATAAGGAACCAAACTGATTTTTAGTTATACGGACTTCAGGTGTAAAACGGTTTTTTCTGTTAGTTGCTCGAAACTGTAAAAATAGAGTTATCTAGTTCAAGAAACAATACGAGCTTATCAATCGTTACCCGATGAATTAAATGATGCTATAAGAAGGAAAAATACATACTCACGTTCGAAAGTCTATACATACCTATCTTGACATCTATTTACCATTACTTCTCCATGTAGGATCCGCACAAAAAAGTTCGTGAAAAACGTGATCACGACTATTGCTCTGTAGATAACTTCAGAATACTTCAGACTATGAATCTAAAACGTAGTATACGTAAACGTAGTTTTTCAATATTTTCATAGTGTTTTAGGTGTTTCTTGAGAGAGGCCACCCTGGCCTAAGAAGTCTATAGTCCGTAAAGTGTTTAGACCATCAATTTATCTTCATTCGTCCCTGGAGCTGATAAATCGGAGCCAAATGTGTAGACATCATTTTATCGAATTTCTCAATAGAACAGGGTTTCACAATGGCCTAGATACACAAGTGATATGGTATTTTTTTTGTATCAGTCTATAAACAAATATACCGCACTTGCTCTAACTAGACAGGAAAAACAATTATATCCTGATAGCACACTAATCGGAGTGCTCACAGGGCACTGCCTGATCGGTAGATGCTAGACGATTGTGAGTCGATGCAAGTGATCTCTGTCATAGCTGCGATGACCCAGAAGTAGAATCTTCCACGTCCTATGCGAGTGTCCGGCCCTATCGGAAACGAGAAGACGGAACCTCGGCGCTTATCTCCTCGATGGCCTAGGTAATATCGAGAAGGGAAAGAAATGTAACATTGCAAACTACATATATAAAACTTAGTAAATGATTTCAATTTCCAGGAGTTTTACACTCAAATGGAGAGCACAGTGGACGAACAATAACGTCTTAAGTGAAGGAGGATGACGGCATCACCACCCCTTATGCCATACCATACTCTGACTCGAAGACGTTGGTCGACTAGCTTTTACGCAGCTGAGTATAACCAAGGTGAAAAGGTTTTTCAACTAATTTATGAATGAAAAATAAATTGTAAGTAAATCCGTATATTAAAATAAGCTCTTAGATTACAATAAAAAGTGAAGCTCTCTCTCTCTTTTGTCACCGAAACGACATCGAAACCGAACACTTACAGCACGATGGCAACTTAAATAAATCCTTACTAACAATTCCGTTTTCAGTCAGCGACAAAAGTTGACGAAAAATATATTTCTGTTTGCATTCCGTCGTGTAACCCATAGCAAAATTTTCCGACATGGCACACGGCATTCCGGCATGGACGCACTCCTCGACACGAATTCCTTGCGTAAAATTCTTCAAGTTAACGATAATTCTCCAAACGTTATCCTTGGTGAAACCAGCTTGAGGATAGATCAACCGTTCCTGGCTGGTACAAAGTAACTCCTCGTCCGGACTCTCATCGAAACGATTTTTGATTGGAGACGATAGTAAATCGTCACCGAATAGCTGATCGTATTTACTAGCGTCGGAACGAAGTATCGTCTCCAATAATTCGATGGGGTAGTTTTTCACTTCCGTACATAAATTATCGATAGTTTGAACACATTTGGGAGTACGGGAAGTTGCTGCGATCGGCGGTTGATCCTCGTTGCGAAAAATTATGTGCTTTGATTCCACCGTCACTTGAATTGTTGATATTGAATTAATCGCAGATATTCGGGTGAAGAATACGAGCAACAGTATAGGTGTAATATTGCAACGGAAAACTAATAGCCACATTATCACAAAAACTGAAGAAGGCTACAAAATACAAATTTTAGAGGACCTGTATATATGGCACTTTTTTCGGAATCGGTACTTTAAAAACACTAATAAAATACAGGGCAACGCAGCAAAACCAGGTTCTTAGGCCTAAACCTATAAGCTGAAGTAACCATTGAAAACTGAAATAAATTTATGACCAGCTTCAAATTCCGTCTACCTAAAATAAAATCCTATGGTAATAAAAAGGCGTGCCGTTTCTATCGACCTTCCAGACAGAGAAATAAAATTTTTCAGGAATTGAAGAACACGAAATCTCATATAGTCGTGGGTTATTTACATATATATTTATTTTAACAAATTTATCACATTATTTTCACTTACAGATCTGATTTTAGAGTTTAAACTCGCTAATTTTAAATATTTGTATAAAACATCTTTATCAACCAAAATCTACTGAATAGCTGCACATACAACAACAGGGCAGCCAAAACCAATCCTTGACGACATAGCCACTAGGATTAAGTGATAAAAGCTGTCTGTAAATGTACTTTTGTTTGCACTGAGTTCGTAATCCGTTCGGAAAACTTTCGACATGTGAACACGGCATTCCAGCATTTAAGCACTCCTCGACTCGAATTCCCTGGGTGAAATTCTTTTGATTCACGATTATACTCCAGTGATTGTCCTTTGTAATTCCAGCTTGCGGATAGATAACACGATCCCGACTCGAACATAGCGACAGCTCTTCGGAATCATCGAAACGCTGATCGATATAGTCGTCTTCATTTGGTAGTAGGTCATCGCCAAACAGTTGTTCGTACTTGTTGGACTCGGCTAGAAGAATAGACTGCAATAGCTGTTCTGGATAGTTCTTAACATCGGTACAGAAATTTTCGGCTGTTTCAATACACTTGGGTCGAATAGGGGTTGGACTCTTAAATATTCGTTTATCGTCCGGGAATAATATACCGCTGCTTCCGGCTGTTGGTACTGCTCCAACTGGTAACAATTGCTTGAAAAATAACAACAAAACTAAAGCTATATTCCACTTAGAAGCTGATGGCGTCATAATGCACAAAATTCGGGATAGTAGCACTGAACTTTCACGTTTTGCGAAAAGAAAATCCTCCACACGCTTAATTCAAACTTATCTCGGAAAAACCCAGGAGAAAACACTGTCCTTTAGGATGTAGATTTGACTGCTAACTGAGTCTATTACTTAACGCCGCCGGTAAAACAACGAAGATCTATTTCCTACCTGTGGTCGCTGGTGTAAAATTAACTCTGTAATGAAGAAGCAGGTATCCGAGACAACAAGTGCCGAAGTCGAAAAAGGAAGGAATTTATGATGGGATTAAAGCGAAGGTAGGTACATTATTGTCATCTTAAATTAGACCGATCTACTAAGAACAATATCTTCTCAGACTTTATGACTTGTAAAATATACTTCAGGTTATTTTGTCACAAAAATAGTACAGAGTTAACCAGAAGAGATAAGAGGAGTCATGCCCAACTCCAGAAGAAGAATAACAGTGGAAGATGAAGTTTATTGAAATGTATCCGCTAATATCATACCAATTTTGTAGTAATGCTTTATATCGGCATATAACACTGGAAAAAATCTGATCGGAATCTACTATGAGAAAAATATCTGGTAAAATATTAAGAAGATCTGCCTCTTAAACGTTGTTGAGTCGTCGCTGAAAGCGGATAAAATCCCTGCGGAGCTGTTGCGATCATAATTCAACCTTTTCGATGAGTTATGATCGCATCAGCTACTGCCACCAACTTCACGACTAACGATTGAGGGGAAAAAGGGGCCATATCAGAATGCGTTTTTAGGACAGCTATGGCTGAGGTAGGGTGGGCAGAACAGGGCGCTACTTACACCTAAGCGCCCTGACAAATCGCGAAGTCGCGCAACTCCACCGCTTCATGGTCTTTCACGACCTATTGGGAAAATAGTCCCAATTTTAAATACCCTGGAGTAAGCCGACACGAAATTTTTGTCGTCCGGGCTTATGGCCTGAGTCGGAACAAGAACCACCCCACACTGCCGTTTTCAAGTCGAAATAGTCAAGGCTAAAGTTCCAAGGCCTCAAACACAACGTTTCATAGAGATTCTTTTTAAACTCTTAAAAATTAAATTGAATCCCAATTAATTTTTATTAATAAGTATTCCTTTCGATTTAATATGCACTTTCCTTTTAACCGTCAATGTTTGTGAATAATAAGATTTTCACCTAAATATAAGGTAATTAAGTAGATGAACAGATTAAATTCAGCTGTTGACAAGTTTTCCATTAAAATTAATAAGCAGACTTCTTAATTTTGCATCTGGAAAACTATTATTGTAAGAAAATAATGAACGCGAAGGGAAAGTTCAAAAATTATCGGTTTTCATTCTAAGGCAGAGTTTCAGTGTGTTGTGATCAGTGATTAGTGATTAATTTATTGTGTAGGTACTGAGTAATAAATTTACGGTAATTATGTTTATTATAATAAAGTATATTAGACTGAAGTTCGCAATTCGGAGTGTACAACGAATGCATATAATATATACCTAGATTTTTTCTGCATTTTTTTGTGATTTTTAAATTAATCCACGGCATCTTTGCAGTGGAACGCCTAAAGTTGTGTTTTAACTTTTTATAGGTATTGTGTGTTTAGTACAATAATTTATCACTGCGAATTGCGAAATCATTGAAATTTTATGGAATATTTTTATTGTGGAATATATAATATAGGTAGTGTCGAAATGGCGTCATTTGAGGGTTCTTCCGAGTTTACAGATATTCAATCTGTTATTATTCCTTCGGTTCTTTTGGACTCTGTTGAAGCGGTTCAAGTAAAAAGTCTTTTTGAATCTTGGGGGCTTTCTAGAGGATCACTTGTGTTGCTTGAAACTCATGGGATAAATCAATTTAAAAATCTACGTTCCATGGAACACAGTGACATAAGCAACATCTTTAGAAGATAAATGGGAGTGGCTTCTATGGCGAACAAATCGTATTTACTAGCGGATTACGTCAGTGGAGAAAATCTATTGTAAGTCCTGTTATCAACTAGTAATGTATCAAAATTAATCAATATATCTCTGTAGGGAAATCCACTGATTTCTGATAGAGACACTGAACCAAATACTAGCGAAAATATTAATTGGTTACAAAAAATTTCAAGTGATATTTCTACTTTGTCCTAAACTATACTATTTTGTTAAAAAAATATTTGCTCTTATCATATTTGTGTATATTTGCATACGAAGTGCTTCTACTTTCGTAAAATTATAATATTTTGTTGAAATAAAAAAAAAAAAAAATTGTTGTCTTCATTTATTTGACAAACATATTTTAATCAACAGCTTTATCGAGGAAAACTATATATTATTTGTATAAAAAATATATACAGTATCGGCCAAAACAAATGCAACTCAAATCACACTCACGATATTAACCAGCCAAAGTCAAAAATTTTAATGGAAAGTAAATTATTTTTATTTCATTATTGCTTTACAAACCTTTTAAAAGAAAATCAATCACAATCTTCAAGCGATCTTTCATGTTTATGTACAAAATTCAATTAAATTTACGAAAACTAATGTTTTTGATGGGACAAAACAAATGCAACTTTGTGGCTTGAACATTTTTTGTTTTAATTATTAATAAACTACTTAATATTTTGTGGCAAATTCATTATTTTTAATGACAGCTCGGCACCTGCTAGAGATAGAGTCAATTAACTAATCAATTATTGTTTGTGGAATCTCATTCCATACTCTTTTAATTTCTTTAAACAATTCACTTTTGTTACTAATATTTTCACGCTGTATTTTCTTTTTAGCAATTTCCCATAAATTTTCTATAGGGTTCAGATCGGGCGATTGGGGTGGCCATTGTATTACCTGAATTCCACTCTCGTTAAGCCATTTTTCACAGTTCTCGACGTGTGCTTCGGGTCGTTGTCATGTTCGAATGTCCATTTCAAGGGCATATTCCACTCCGCATACGGTAACATCACCTCCTGCAGTATGGATTTGTATTGAAAACGGTCCATTATACCATCTATTTTGTGATCTGGGCCTACACCCTGCCCTGACATGGACCCCCAGACCATTACACACCCTCCGCCGTGTTCAATGGTAGCTTTGCAAAATTTTGGATCCAAGCGCTTTCCTTTAAGAGGCCTTACACGACAAATTTCGTCCGATCCTTGCAAATTAAACTTGCATTCATCGCTAGAAAGAATGGTCCTCTATTTTTGAACAGAATTTTTGGACGCAATTAGATCAACTAGAAAATAAATTTTGTTTAAAAAAAATTCGAATATCCATTGGCGTTCGGAAGGCGGGCAAAAAAAAAAGGATCAGTAATAAATGCATATATTTACACGATTTTCGCCATATCTACGAGGTCTTCCCAACTATTGAATTCATTTTTATTCTACCGATTCTTCATATGAATACTTAGAAAGTGTTATCAAAATTTTTTGATATTCCACACCCAAAAGGGGTTGTAAAGTGGTTGTATACTTTTCCATGAATTCTGCCATATCTTTCAGGTCCAGATATCAAATATCTTTTCACTTCCACGGGCTTGTTTAATAATAACCTAATTTTAATTTTTTTTTCCTTTTTCAATCCCTAGACCGCATTCCGGAATATTATCCAGTTATGTAATTCCTATGTTATTTTTTGCGGCGGCGTTAAAATTCTAGCGCGACCCTATTCTAACCGCTGCCCGAATTTTTTTCTAGGTTTTCAGTCACAACACATCTCAGAATTAAACTCGTTCCGAACTTCTATCGAAAAAAAAAGTTGCGCTCAGACTGTTGGTAGATTTTTTTTAAGTGGATCCAACCGATAAAACCAAATTCGTAGAACCCTTTCCATACTTCACATTGAAATGTTTTTTATTTTGTTCGACTTAAAAAAATTAAATTAATTTATTGTATTCTGTAAGAACAACTATTATATATTGTCAATTATTGCATTTTTCTAGAAGCATGATCTGTAGATTTGTAGGATAGGATACAAGAGAAACTGATGGAGGCATGATAATATTACCGGATAAGTTGAAAATTTTGATTTTGATGACCCTCTGTTCCTGGAAGTCTTAAGTATGCACCTGTAACCAGGGCTGATGAAGATTTCCATCGGTAACCGATGTAGATAAGTTGTAGGGTAATAACACCTGTAACAAAAAGATTGAGACAAACTTCTATCATGCAAAAGTCCATGTTAAATCATGTTGGCAGTTCCTCCGTTTTTTGTTATGACATGGCAAGTCTTAATTTTTAGTTCTATGTAACCATTCCTAAAATTGCGGGCAGAAATTTTTTCTTTAGTTGGAACGTTTTCAAATTGGGAAATTTACGAAAAGTTTAAAGGGAAAAATATAAGCCGTGCTATAAAAGCTTGTGAAAGTGGTGAAGAAGTCGAAAATAAGAAGTCAACTGGAAGACCAAGAGTTATGTAATAAACAGAGGGAGACTTGAAAACAAGATTGGTGTGGCCACACGGACAATGACCCTCAAATTTCATGTATCGCACATGACTATTCTACGTTGCTTAAAGGAAAGTAATGTCCCGTATAAAAAGAGAAAAAAGCACCAAAATACTCCCAAAAGCAACTTGAAAAAATGTCCAACTCTTGCCGTGCTTTGCGGTTGAAGCAATTCAAAGTGAAAAAAAAACCGTTATGGACAAAGAGAAGAAAATCAAATTCGTACCGAGGGAGGATAATCCTCCGAACGTTCCTCAAGCACGGCCTATAGAGAATTTTCGGGCATTGCTGAGTGCCTAAGTGTACAAAGATGGATGGCAAGCAGAATATTGAAAAGTAGTTGCGTCGGCGTATCAACTTTTCACTAAAAAAGTTGACCTGTGTCATCCAGGCCATGATGCGTAAAGTGACAATGATAAATTGCGAAAAATTGAGGACAATGGGACATTATCTATTGTTTAATTTTTTTCCTCAAATCTTTTGCATTAATAATTTCAAATTTAAAAATAAACAAAAAAAAAAGACAAAATTTGACGCGAATTCATGAAATTTACCCCATCCAAAAATCGCTTAACGCGCCTAAAGAAGTTTTGACTTTAACATTAGCATGTCGGTGACGCCAATGCATGTCGGTAACGCGACTTCATGAGATTTACCCCATCCAAAAATCGCTCAACGCGCCTAAAGATGGTTTGACTTTAACATTAGCATGTCGGTGACGCGAATGCATGTCGGTAACGCGACTTCATGAGATTTACCCCATCCAAAAATCGCTCAACGCGCCTAAAGAAGTTTTTACTTTAACATTAGCATGTCGGTGACGCCAATGCATGTCGGTGACGCGAATTCATGAGATTTACCCCATCCAAAAATCGCTCAACACGCCTAAAGAAGTTTTCACTTCAAAAAATCCTTTAAATCATGAAAAAAACAGTGTTAGTTATGTCTCAATCTTTTTGTTACAGGTGTTAAACTATTGTACGGTATAATTTCACCACAACATTCTATATCAACGCGTTCTTGCCGAACCGTCTCCGGATTGCCAACATCTGAAAAAAACAAAAAATAAAATAAAAATGTTTGATCATTGCAGACTGTTTTCTAGGAAGTTACAAACCTTCAGGACCAATCCAAAGAGGTAGTTGAAAATGAGACCGCCTCCATGAAAAATTAATAAAACGCTTTGTCTGATTTTGTTGAAAAAAACGGCGCATTAGAACCCCAACAGCGATATTCTTAACCTGTAATACACTAAACTAATATTTCAAAAAATTTCATTTGGAATGCTACATTTTGAATTTATTCTTCCGATATTTTCCATTTATACATTTTTTCGTTACAAATTTTCTTTCTCTATTCTAATTATAAAGATGTGCAGTCCTAATTAAATCTATCATCGTTGCATTTCTTATTTATAACAATTTTATCATTTCTCTTTCGAATAAATCTTAAATAAAATTGATTTGTAATAAATATTGAGCATTCACATTAAACTACATTATTTCAAGGGAAAAAAATCATGAAAAAAAACCTTATCTAATAATTTATTCTTAATCACAATTACTATTGAATATGGAAGAGAAATACAAAAAAAAAAAAATGAAAAACAAATTGAGATGAAAATTACATTTACTTGAGAGAAACACTTCTAATCCTATGTAAGTGACGATAACTTATTGAGCAATTTTCTTTTTTTGCTAGCGAAATTTCGTAATCAATTGAATTGCATTAAAATCTGGTGTTTTGTTTTTCTTTTAAACTGCACATCTTTTTACAAATATTTTATTTTATCTGGCAAGGAGAGGGGAAGGACGATATAGATATCGATTCTAACATTAGACAAATTTACATGGTTTTTTTTTTCTTTGTAGTATTTTTTTTTCTTAGGCAAAATTTTACATTACAAAATATTGAGTTGATCTTTTTTTTTTAAACTTATTAAATTTTAGAGAGTTGTTTGATTCATTTAGTATGAGGCTTGAAACTATACCGAACAAATCTGATGAATATATTTGTTTAGAATCGAATTTACAAGTTTTCAATTGAAATACGGTTAAAGAAATTAGATTTAAAAGTGTTTTTTTGTTTTGGCAAACATCTTTGAAAATCGATTCAAAACTACTAGGCTTTAATTGTAGCCGTTTTATAGCAGTACTTAATCGGTTTTTTTTTAATATTCTTGTATTAAATTTCGAATTGAAACAATAAACACAATGGCATTATCTTGAACCCCATAAATTGGTTAAGTGTATGATTTTATTCCAACTACAAAATAACACGAATATTAAGAAAACCCTTCAAAGATGTATACTCAGTTTTTTAACCGTTTATTTTTCGATAGTTTTAAATAAAATTGCATCAGATTTGTTTAACAAAAGGGGTAAGTTTCGATTTATTAAATTTACGTATAATTACTGTGAAAAGCGTGCGCGTGCAGCTTGAAAAAAAAAAGAATCTTTACAAAAATACATGTGTGATAAATAAATTTTATATAGGACATTATGACATAGTTCTTTCTTTTTTTGGTTTCGATTTGTTGTTTAAATCTTTTAATATATAAATAATAAATAAGATTACATTCTTATCCTATTTTTTGTGGGCTTTTTTCATTGGTAATATTATTTTAAGTGTTTTTTTTCGTTAGGTTTTCTTTATTATTTATTTTCTTATTTATATTTAACGAAGCTTAACGAAGTACATAGAGAAGTATTGGCATCAAAACTTTTTGTTTTTAATAGTTTTTTGTTTATTTGATGTTTTTTTTGCAATTGTTTTGTTTTTTTGTATTTATGACTGACTAAAAAATAAATCAACTACATTTATTACTATATATATTCAATTACTGATCAATTATTTTGGATTTTTTTTGTGTATTTTTCTCAGTTTGAACTTTTTTTTAGTTTGGTTTTTTGTATAATAGTTTTTTATTTTTTTATTAATATATTTTTACCATTTATAACTTTTTTTAAGTTTTTTTTTTTGTAGTAATTGAATATAAAAACAGCATTACGGAAAAATGTTGATGCCAAATTCGATATGCTAATTTCTGTAAACTAGATAACTTAAGAACAACAAACGAAAAAAGTTGTCTAAAAAAAGAATGTTTCGGCTCCTTCTTGACTTTATATTGTGGATTAGTTTTGTGTTTGCGATTGTTTTTATTTTAGTTTTAGGTTTTTGTTAGGTGGAATTTATTTTACTTTATTTTAAGAAAAATCGAATAAAGGAGCCATCTTCACTAGTTCACTGACGTTCTTATGCAAAAAAAAAAAATTATAATTAGAAAGTCTTCGTTTATTTGCTTTATTCTATTGCTTCGTTTCTGAAAGTGAAATGACATTTTATTTAATAGTATTAAGCATAAAATTTAGATTAGAACAAGCCACCATTGAATTTATTGGTCATTTCGTTGTTAGAATTTGTTTTGTAGAAGATGGAGATGGAAGGTTACAAGCTTACATACAGATCAGATAGTTTTCATTTTACAAATCAAACTACATGTTCTAGGAAAACTTTAAATTAGGAACTTTTTAGCTATGGCTGATTCTTCTTCGATCCTGCAATAGTATGTTGAAACGTGCTAAATTTATAGGACCAAAATCTCCGGCGGAAGATCGTCGACAACCCTAAGAGCTCGAAATCTTTTTGGTCATTTGTTAAATCGGTCACTAAAAATGTTGTAAAGACTTCTACACCACCTCTTCTCAATGGTGACCGAACTGTTGTATGTAGATCCTGTGGAAAAAGCTAACATTTTGGTGGCAAACTTCGCTAGAAATTCTAAACTTCCACCTTCGAATCAGAGTGTCCCCAAATCCCCAATAACTTATTTCTTGCTGCCACCCATTCGTTTTCGAACTCGAGTTCTTTCCAAGATGTTGCAAGAGCTCAATGTCTACAAGTCTGATGGACCGGATGGTATCCCCCCCCCCCCCCCATAGTCCTCAAGAAATGCTTTTCCTCTCTGGATAAACCGCTCCGAAATCTCTTTTATCTTTCATACTCTTCAGGGTGCTTTCCTCATATGCGGAAAGTTGCGAATGTTCAACCAATTCCCAAGAAAGGAAACACTGCAGCGGACCTCGCTTATTACCGCCCAATAGCCATTACATCCGTGCTCGCTAAAGTAATGGAAACTGCTGTTAATCGCAAAGTAATAAAATATCTGATGGACAAAGATCTGATCCACGATCGTCAATATAGGCTCCGTTCCGGTCGTTCTACAGGTGACCTTTTAGTTTACCTAACGGAACGCTGGAACTCGTGCATTCACAAATTTGGTGAAGGTTAAGTACTTGCTCTCGATATTGCTAAAGCGTTTGAGTATCAAACGTGCCAGCACTAAAGATGGGTTCACCTCTCACTTCATCCCACCACGAAGCCGGCATTTTGGAGGAATATGGGAGGCAGCGGTCAAGTCTGCGAAACATCTAATGCAGAGAACCATAGCTTCAGCCTCATTAAGCTACGAAGAACTCTGTACTGTATCATCAGAAGCAGAAGCAGCATTGAATTCCCGTCCGCTGTCGCCAATGTGAACTGACCCAAACGACTTATCAGTTTTGACACCAGCAGGGGTTCTGGTTCCGTGAAATGATGAAATGAAAAAATTATTTTCATTTTAGATTTTCGTTCTTATTGTGAAAACATTTGCTGAATCAAATGCTGAATAACAGTTTGCATTTTCCAGTGCTAACTTTTTTATGAAATGAAAACAGTTTGACAGTTTTTTTCGTTTTTTCATTGTACTAGAATCGGAAACAGCGGTTTATCGCTGAAAAGTCTTTTCAAACGAGTTTTCACGGAACCAGAATTGACCCCCAGGACACTTTCTGATTGGAGAGCTACTGACAGTCACGATCGAAACAGGATCCAAGAAAGTAAATCCAAACCTTCTCACTAGATGGAAACTAGTGTCCTCATTCGTAATGAATTTTGGCGTCGATGGTCCAAGGAGTATTTATCAGAGTTGGTAAATGGAGGACAGGAATAAAAAACATTCAGCCCGGAACGTTGGTCTTGATTAAGGACAACCAACAACACAAATGGCAGCTTGGAAGAATCCGAACTATTTATCACTCCAGGCAACGACGACTTAAACAGAATAGCTCCATCGGAAATATTCCGTCGAGCTATCCATTTGCTGTGTCCACTGTTTACGGAAGATGATCCTTGAGAGAAACAATCATCTAATGCTGAAAAAAGAACTCCACGCAGAATATCGAAACCTCACCTCATTGGCTCCAACCAATTGAAACGAAGAAAGATGAACCAACAATACCGAGGAAAGGTTTTCGACTAAATTCAATGATCAGCGTTATTCTGACGACATAACTGACCATCCCTGTAAGGAATCAATCACCAAGTCCTGTAAACATTCAACCATTTAAGCATCATCCAGGAATTTATTATGAAAACATCGGACAGTAGTGAGTGAAATATCATCACTTTCTAAGATTTAAAAACTTACTGGCAGGAGCTAGCAGGTATTAAAAATGGTGTTTTAGAGATGAAGGAAGCATGCAACACAATCACGATCAAAGGAAAAATCTGTACACAAATAGTGAGCCAGTTTGAACACGAATTAAGTCAAATTCAGGACATCAACGAAGTCTTCCATCAAAGAAGTGGTGGAACAAGCACTTTGGCAAGAAAAAAAAGATCTCCATTTGATTTCGTCGGATCTGTCGCTCATCAGCTCTTTGGCGTTCTAGACACAGACCACAAACGGCACTTAGAAGCAGAAATCGAAAAAAACAAGACCTAATTGAAACTACATCTTGCTGCTTTTAAAAAATCAAATCTACATAGAGGCCACAGTCAATATTTTTAAAAGAAGAGAAGAACACGTCCAAAAACAATTCAATACTTCTTCGTCTGCCTTGGTGATCTTGCCGCAATGGAGGTCGCGGGAATTCAACGCTTCATCACAACCTCTAAATGGTTTGACGAGTAGAACAGGATTATGGTGTCACAATGAACCTTTTAGGTCTATGTGTGTCCGTTCTTTTACGGACAGCCACGCGTACCTACCTACCTGCCTAAAATAAAAAAATACGATGATTTAGTTTTAGTAGATGAAATGATCCCGGCACATTACAAACTAAAATTAGCTCCAAGTTTTAGAAGGTAATAGGATCACCAAAGTTAAAGGAAGGTACACAGTTCAAAGCTTACGTTCAGTTCACATACAGACGTTTTCGATGTTATCAGTTGAAGAGCACTTATTAATAGTTCCTTGCAACCGTACAAAATAGGTAACTGAAATGTGATTCATGAACATCAGCACTAGAATACGTAATGAAAGGACGAACTAATGTTGTTGTTTGACGCGGAGGAAGACATACAGCAAGGCAGCGCTTCTTGAGCACTCAGACAATGATTGCCCATTTACACTCGAGTCCCCCGTCTCTACCCGAACATTTTCGTCCTCCTCACGAATTTCAAGAGCTTCAGGTAGGGAACGAGAACGAAGTTCTTCCATTCTCATAACATCGACGCCGTATACGTGCACTCTCGCCAAAGAGTAAACTGGATACTCGAGAAGGACATGTTCCGTTGTGTCGTCGCTCTCGTCGCAAGCAGTACACATGGGGTCGTCAATGGTGAACTAATGTTGACTCGTTCTCTTCATTTCCAGAATATATTTTGGAACTTTAGAATTCCATGACTAGACTGGTCAGCGAAATCTACCGATCTCAATCCCATAGAGCATCTGTGGCATGTAGTGAAAGAAAAAGTCCTTGGCGACGAACCAGAGAAAAGGAATAAGTTAAACGAAGATCATGTATGGAACGAGATAATCAGCGATATTACAAAAGTTCTGGTTGATTACATGCCTTCCTTGATCGAAGCCATTATTAAATTGCCAAAGAGGAGCAAGGCGGCCCTAGTAAATGGTGTATGAGTTTTCTTTACATATTTAGAAAATGCGACGAATTAACGTAAACGAAACTTTAGATTGTAGAAGGTACAAGTGCTGCTACCTTTTAGCTTCCAAGCTAAAATATTTTTTGAGCAATTATTTTAAATTGCTTAGACTTTCTTTGGAATGCAACCAAATCCATCTATTTCGGGTCTATAAATCTCTTCTGCGGCCGCCTGACAAACAATCTTTGGAGCTGTTCGGTTTCAAGGAGAGTTAAGACAGAAGTGTTTACTCAAAAGGAGGACTTTGTCCTTGACTGATTTGGAAGCACTAGGGACTACTCATATCCATATCTCATATATACTCGGAAACAGGTAGTTGGCAGAAAGTGTCGGCTGATTCCTTATGGTGATTTCTTTTCTGAAAAAAAATTTGACCCGTTTAAATGCAAAACTATTGCAGTTCTGCCCTCTTTTTTGACAGTTCCGTCCGACAGGTCAATTGACAATAGAACGCTTTCAGGTCAAAAAGCTATTATTAAAATTTAAATATATTTACACTACACTCCGCATGATTTCTAATTGCCGTATGACCCGTTTGACAGTTTAATTTATGCTTTTAAATCGGTTGCCGCTGTTGTCATAGGATATTTTTTTCTTATGTTGTCGCACATTTGAGGTTAAAGGAGTTGCACCGCCGAAATTTTCGGGGTAAGAAATGCGAGTTTTTAGGGCAATTTTAACCACGGACTCAAACCCCTTTTTCTAGCAGGTCAAATTTTTTTCCCACATTAGAACGGCAGAACTGCTAGAAAAAAATTGAGGGCAGAAACGGGTCACATTTTTTTCCAGAAAAGAAATCACTATAATGGTGATTTCTTTTCTCAATAAAAATGTGACCTGTAAAGATGCAAAATTATTGCAGTTCTGCCCTCTTTTTTGACAGTTCCGTCCGACAGGTCAATTTACAATAGAACGCTTTCAGGTCAAAAAGCTATTATGAAAATTTAAATATATTTACACTACACTCCGTATGATTTCTAATTACCGTATGACCCGTGGGACAGTTTAATTTATGCTTTTAAATCGTTTGCCGCTGTGTCGTAGGATATTTTTTTCTTATTTTCAGCGTTTCTTACGCACATTTGAGGTTAAAGGAGTTGCACCGCCGAAATTTTCGGGGCAAGAAATGCGAGTTTTCAGGTCAATTTTAGTCACGGACTCAAACCCCTTTTTCTAGCAGGTCAAAAAAAATTTGAGAATAGAACAGCGGAACTGCTAGAACAAAAATTGAGGGCAGAAACGGGTCACATTTTTTTGCAGAAAAGAAATCACCATAAGTTTTATCGAACAGGTTTTTTTTTTATACAACTGGTGAAAATTTAGAGGTGATCGATTAGTATCTATTTAGAGGATGGCATGTTTGAAACGATATGTTTGGATTAAGGAGTAGAAGCGTGATGCCGAAACAATAAACTGGTCAGAGTACACAAAAGATGGTAATCCATTTCAATATCGGGTCGCACGAGGTATGGTGGACTACCTCATCTATAATTTAAGTCCGCTCTCGAAACTTCTCAACATAGTTATTTCTTTTGCGAATAGAAAACATTCTTTGCAACAGATTAATAGTTGACGATAAGAAATCGTTGACATGAGAAATAGATTCGAAGACAGGATGGACCTTTAAGAGATAGCATTTAAGACGATCACATTCAGAGCAATCTGGTTGCTACAATTTAATTAACCTATGATTTTGCTAGTGACAGCAGTTTAAATAATTTAGGATTCAAGTCATAAACGAAAATGTTTGTTCAAAAATCAATACTAGCTCTTTAACTTGGTTGTAGAGACGACTTCCTGATCTCCATTATTTTAAGTATAGCATAAGCTTGTTTCATTATACTAAAAGTAGCACAATAAAGAATTATTATTATTATAATTAAAAATCAATTCTGGATAAACTACTCGAGAAGAATCAGCCATTTGCCATATTTAAACGACTTCGAAAATCATAATTTAATAGCACACTGGACGGAAAATAATACCTACAAGAATAACATCATCACATGTTTTGTTTATTAGTTAAAATTCATAGTATTTTTTTTTTATTAGTATATATTCGAAGAGAAAGACATTTTTACCCATTCAAATTAAAGAATATTAGAAACGATCATATCAACGAAAAACATGCATGCCCCTTTTTTTAAATTGTTTACTATATGTACATATTTACAAAATATTATAGTCACGAGTAATACTAAATATGTATTGTGAGTTTGTTTTGTCATCGTACAGAAAGACACTTCTTACTATTAACTCCACTAACTACATCATATCGTACATATATATTTAACGAGAATGCGTATATATTTTTAATTTGAAGTTATTTTATTCAAGAATAAATTGTTATGAACACTTTTTTGTGATTCGCATCAAGAGAAATTAATATTAGTAGTAACAGTAGTATAATGCGTAATTTTTATTATTATATTTTTTATAATGTAAACTTTTATTTGGCTGGTAGATAAAACCTTTGGAATATAATGTATTGAAAATTTTATTTAGGTTTATAGTTTGGCTTAAAGTAAGTTCAATTTGAACAAATAGAAACTAGCAACATTCTAACTTTGACAGTATTTCCAGAAAGAAGTGCAGTGTACATATAGTTAAGGGACGAGCAACATTTCTATTCCTATATTATGATTTGCCGGATCAATACATTAGTTAGCGGTTACATTTAAAGACAGGAACAGTTGTAATTGTTTTTTTTTATTTACTATCTTATACGGACTATTGGTTTTGTTTTTCGGCATTGGAGTAAGGTTTCGCCCTTACCAGGGCCGTGCGCACGGGGGGGGGGGGGGGGGGTTCAACCCCTCATTACCCTATAGGGTTGTGTCCTTCGCGAGAGAAGTGAGGACCTTTTTTTTATTAGTTCATCACATTCAGTCTATGAAACCCCCCCTTCATACAATACTGCGCACGGGCCTGGTCCTCAGCAAAGTCAAAGATCGATTTCAGCTGGGAAGTTCATGTAGGACTCTTCAAGGAACCTTCTCAATCTCTGATGTCGAAAGACACCCCAAAAATGACTAGGAAATTCAGCAGCTCTATCATTACCGAAATTCCATTTTCGTTATTTATTCGATGAACTACGTAGTATTAGACAAGCTAAAACCCAACTATAATTCGAGATCGCCTTCTATAGCGGGGGTTCGGGTCTTAGCAACCTCCATAATTCGCATCCAAACGTATTTCTTTTCATAATCATCGTACGTTTGGATGATCTGAATTATTCTCTCAAAGCTCAGTAAATAATGTTCATTGCTTCGGGTTTAGGTCATCTCAGCAGAGAATTTGATGTTGATATTAGGTCTGTTCTTTTTGCACACAAAGGGTAGACTAAGCCACATTTTCTGCCCCAATCCTGTTCTTTTTGTCGGAATGATGTCAGAGATGGCTGTTCTTTTTGTCGGAATGATGTCAGAGATGGCTGTTCTTTTTGTCGAGTGTAGTCACGGGACCTGTCAATATAGATGGACTACCTATTTCGCTATCTCATGTGGGACAAGTTTTCTGATTTGAAGTTTCGAAAAAATTTTACGATTAGTCGAGTGTTGCATATCTCGAACTTTTTTTTTATATATACCACCTTGATCAAAAAGTTCCCGAAATAACCACTGTGTGGGGATGTTCCGATTTGAGTTCTGTTTTTTTTTGTTAAGTTGGTACATCTATTGTTGACAGTCTCTCTAAATCTTAGCGTCTTAGCTTGACATTTGCAAAAGTTACGTAGCCAAGAGTACATCTATCTCTGTGTGTGTTGGCGATTTTTCCATTACTTCCTCTCGGCTGCTGAAACGCGTTCCCCGTAGTGGTTTTTTAACTCGATTGAACAGAAAGAAGTCACAGGGAGCCACATCAGGTGAATTGGGTGGCTGTTGGATGGTATTTGTTGCTTTTTTCGTCAAAAAATTACGAAAAATCCACGAGCTTTCTAACACAATTCTGGTCTCTTTCGGCGAATTGCTTCACGCAAACGTCTCATAACGCCCAAATAATACTCTTTGTTTACTGTCTGGCCTTCTGGCAAAAATTCGCAAAATTTAATACAAGTTCGTTGTTGCAAATTTAAATCCATTTCTAAAATTGTAAAAAATCGCCAACGCACACAGATTGGCTACGTAACTTTTGCAAATGTCAAGTTATGACGCTAAGATTTAGAGGGAATTTTAACAACAGATGTACCAACTTAACAAAAAAAAAACAGAACTCAAATGGGAACATCGCCACACGGTGGATATTCCGGGAACTTTTTGATCAAGGTGGTATATAAGCAAAATATCGTTCTAAAATCGCAAATGAACATTAAATAATTTCTGATAATAACTTTTATTGTAGTTTCATTCAGAAACACCATTTTTTACTTGATTTTTAGCTCGTTTATGGAACTTCGAAAGCTGAAGGACATAATTTGGGAATTTGCGACGGCAGTAGCGCGGCGGTGACAGCTAAATCTAACTAAGCACGCACCTAAGAACCGTGTAGCAAAATTTTCCGAAAAGAAATTCTAGAAATAAATAAAATGAAAATACAGTTCACAAAATGTTTTAAATGATTGCGAAAGACAGCAGGAACCGCCGGCGGCGATGATATTGGGCAGGACAGCGGCATTTTCGACTTCAGTAAATGATTTGCTTGGGAAACGCTAGAACACCTCCTGTGCAACTGCCCAGCTCTCGCTAGGAGAAGGGTGAAAGCTCTGGGTGCACCAACCTTCGCAAATCTCAAAGAAGTTTCTCTGAAGAGCATGCAGAGTTTGCTCAACTTTGCTATGGTCACAGGGACCTTCGAATTAAACGAGGAGCTCTCAACACAGATCGAAACTCTGGCGCACCTTCCATAAGTACATTGGGTCTCCTGTTTTTGTGTGGTATCACTATGGACCCTCGTGGGTCTATGTGAGGCCTTTGACCGCCACTGCAACCTAACCTAAATGATTTGCGAAGTTCGGCCGCTGGTCGTTGATGATGTGATCGCTTCCTCGAGATTTGTGTCGAGCTTTCGATAGGCTGCCGTATGTTTTCGACGTCCGTTTCGTTCACGAACGGCGTCCTTCCATGATCAATGCCAGAATTTTCGATTTGTTGTTGTAGACGACGTAGAAAAGAATGCACGCGAACATTCCGAAAAGAAGGTAGCCCTTTACCGGTTTCCTTGTAGAATGGATCGGATCGGACAATGCCCGCTTTTTTGGACTTTTCGTTGTTCCGACGACGATTTCAGTTCGATGATCGGAACTGAGTTAAATTTGACCGATTCCGGGAGAAGCAGCACCTCGGCATTGGTTGAGTTCGCATTAAATTCATTCTGGCTCAGATCGTCCTGGTTAATATAGTCGGTGCCTTCTTGATTTTCATCGGAGTTGCATGGTGGCGGGATGATGGTTGCAACAGTTATCGGCCCGGAAACTTTTGGAACGTTTGGTTGTGCAGCTATCGACTCAACGGGTGGAGTATCTTCGGTTTCTGGTGTTACTGTGGAACGACCTCCTCGGTTGGTAGGTGTACGGGGCTCGCTGGAGCTGGCGATAACAATTTAGGGCTTTTGGCTTCTCGACCAATGTGTACAATGGGTCGGACCTTATATCATGTGTCGCTGCAAAACGACTATAAGCAGCCCGTGATGTAGGTAGAACCAAGATCATTCTTCTAAACGATAGGAATACCGTACGTATCCTTAATGATGTACTGACGAGCCATTGCTAGATTGTCGGACAGGCCAGAAGACTGTGGCGAAATTCGTCTCAGTTTTTTTGTTGTAGGGTTCTTTAAACCGATAAGCTACAAGGGTGTCAATTGATTTGACCGTAAACAAATGGGTTTTACGGGAATTTATGATAATGCTAACTGCATTGAGAAATTGCAGAATTAGCCGTGAAACCAGTTTTGGTCCGGCCTTGGATGTTTTTTTGAGAGGTTGTTTTTTAACCGTCGGCGGACAAAGTTGCATTTTTTTGTTGATAAAATTGGATTGTTTGAGAGTCTTGAAGAATTCGTGAGTTTTCAAGAGGAGTTTTTGAATCGGAGACAGAAAAAAAAGGAGAAAGTCGGAGAGAAGATATTTTTTTGAAGTCGTGACACACGGAGATTTAAACAAAAAAGAAGTAAAGTGGTTTACGGCTCGAGTGACGGAACAGGACAAGGACGGACTTCTAGCGTGCGTGAATCATCTCATCCTTTTTTTCCGCCCATTTCTCCATGTGTCTTGTTGACACAAACTAAACTAATGGCGCAATGAGGTCCCGTCAGGGAGCCCTAATGTCGTGGTCATTCATTAGGTAAGTACCGTGTTTTTTTTATCTTCTCCTCACTCGATTTTTTTTTTTGGATTTGATATATCCGTTTTAAGTCATGGAACCACGTCCCGACGTAGGGACATTTATGGTCTGGACAGCACCCCATTAAGAATGAAGCAATGTCGGGGAATTAGCATAACCCCTCCCTAGACCTGAGCAGCCGGCAAGAAGTGCTGTCTCCCAGAACTCATCATTTATCTGGCAACGATCCACAGCGGTTCTGGCTGATGGTGACCTCTCCATATTCGTTACAAGACGTAACAGACTTGTAACTTGATACACAGGAAGCATTTTCCGTTTGATTTGCGAAAGCTTCGATTGACATAGATACGAGATCGTATAATGCATAGGCCATTCGCGTCTGATCTTGAGGTGTTTGTTGATATTATGCGAAACAAGTTCCCAAAGCTCGTTGGATCACGTTTATTAGTATTGCTCTTGAAGGAGGAAAGGGGCCCGATCTGTACCTGCCTGTAAGCGATCGTTCACGCCTTAGCAATTAATTTTTTGTTCCGAGTGGAAAATGTAAGTAACAATTAAGTATGTAATTAGTTATTTTGGTATGTATTAGGAAAACATTAAAACAAATTTCTGTCAACTCATTAGATAAAAGGTTAAGACAAAAATACTTAAAAATTAAACATACATAAATAATTTCTACGTTGAAAAAATTCCGGAGACCTTCGCAAAAAAAAATTTAAGACCAGTTGTTGTTTTGTATTGTATTCTTGAGCCATTGAACTCCGATCAATTTTACTGCACCACTCCGGTGGTGAACGCCAAACAAATAAGAGAATTTTTTTAAAATTAAAAATAACATTTTGGTCCTCTTCCCGTGCACGCATACACAAGCTATCATCTGTTCAACGGAAAAAATTGTATCGCGAAGTTAATAAAAATATCGAAATTACCGCATTAAAACATCAAATTAAACTTTCCATAGTCTTGCGTGAAGCGGATATAGTAGTGTGCGTTATCTACCAACCAGTTTACCTTATTGCTAAGTAAAATATTATCACAAAAGCCAGATGGCTTTTTTTTTACTTAAAAATTATATTCAACTCAACTCGCGTATAGATTAATCTCGGCAATGATTTCAAAATATAAAAACATAATTACACAAACAAAATTCAAATTAATCGACGGTTATAATTACAGGAAAAAAAACGAAGGATAACTAATTGAAAGAAAGCTTATATTCCTATCACAGCCATATTTGATGCCTCTTTATGACAATACCTACATAAATTATGACTTTTAAATTATGTTTATAGATAGATAGTTTTCAATAGGCACTTTTGAGTACATTTCTTTTAAACTAATTGTATTAATTTGGTTGAATTGAAATTATTTTAAATACTAATTTTATAAACATTGAATTTCGTTAAGAACGAAATTTTTTGGCAGTATAGTTATGCTGGCATTATTGTAATTTATAAATGTGTGGCAGATTCGAAATGCTATTTCTTAGATTTGATTAGATTCTACCGGACGCGGTGGAAACCCTCCAAGCACCGCGACCAGTGGTCTATTCAGCGATACCTCATCGATCTTTCTCCAGTTTCGACCTAGAGGTCCTCACTCAGCTTTATTTAAGAGTGCAAAACTCTTTCAATTTAATTTGAAAGTTAATGAAGACATGCTACAGAAATGATTCTTAGGAATTTATCTAATTGGTGTAAGTCTATTTTTGCAATGGTACAATGGTACTATGGTCCACAAAGTGTTTGTCGAGACACTTGTGGCGCTGATTTGCGACTGCCTCACAGCCGCACAGACGCCGCTTATTCGCTATTTCTTACAATCTATAATAAGAGATGGATAGCCTAAACAAAAGAGACGTAAATACATCAAGGAATATATGTACTTCCGTCAAGAATAAGCCTTTTAAAGTGATCAAAAATGGTTGGTCACGTGCCACCGTATAATAAGTAGCGAAAGTGTTGCTTGTCATCTTCTGT
This sequence comes from Beris chalybata, assembly GCA_949128065.1. Lineage (NCBI taxonomy): Eukaryota > Metazoa > Arthropoda > Insecta > Diptera > Stratiomyidae > Beris > Beris chalybata. Next base: position 30,942,567 of record OX421896.1, on the reverse strand, counting down.
GGAAGGCTTAAAGCATGCAGAAGAAACTAGGGTCAAAAACTTCTCGGAATTGGGTAGTAATTACTCAGTTTCTCTTATTTATGTAACTACCTGACTCAATAATAAAAACACGAGTTATTCTCTCAAAGCTAAAATATAGAGAAAATTGAGTTTCGTGTCGACATTAAATTCGTTACAAAGCAAGGAAACCCATCTAAAATCAACCAAGAAGAAATGGCAGCGGTTTACAATGACTTTTGCTCTTCTTTTAGTAAAATTTACAAATAGCGAATTCTTTCAAAGCAGAGAAAGAATCTTAAAGACAATCTGAGCTGTGGAAAATCGATGCAAACAACTTCGACTCAAAATTGAATTCAATATTTGAGGATGCCCGTTTGAAGAAGAAGTTTCATGCGCATCAACGTGAAAAGCAGAACTGCAACGAGTGTGGACCTACGACCGTATTTTATTGTAACGATATAAAATATTAGATAACTTCTCGAAAGAAATGATAAAGAGTTGTGTGTTGCTAAGATAATCGACACGCACACACATGGCGTGAAGCTCAAGCTTATCCGAGCTGATAACATTCCAATTATTTTAGACCTTGGTTATAATAGACTCGATGGTACCAACAGTATTAGTACACTATAAACGAGTGTCATTTTATTCGAAGTTATTTATTTTTAAGCTCTAAGTCGGGGCCTTAAAAATGGTCCAGGAATGACCAGAAAATCAGTATCCAAATTCCAGGATGATATTGAAAATTCCACGATTATTCCAGGTTAAAAAAAAGTTGTAGGTTTACGGCCGTATTAACTTATTTCAGGCAGAAATGATAGATTTGTTCAGACTTGCAATCTGCTAGAGGCTTGTGTAATGCGAAACAAATCCGTCGTCATCCTAACAGATAGTCAGGCGGCTATCAAGGCGCTCGACTCACTTTTAGTCAAATCCCTACTCGTAAGGCTATGCAGGGATAAGATTTGTGCTTTATGCACCTTTTTGTACGTTAGAATTTGTTGGGTTCAGGGCAACGAGGCTGCGTATGAGCTAGCAACGAAAGGTTCGGCACTGAAACAAGCGCTAGCTGTTCCAGTGATGAAGTCCATTCCATTCCTGAACACGCTATCAACGTGACGGCCATATCAGAGGCTAACACAAAATGGTCAGGTCTCACATTGTTTCTCGTGGCCAGGCAGCTCAATTCGCAAACATTAAGCTGGAGAAGCTGCTACAGTTTGCCAGACTGGCGGGGTGGCTTACCTAAGATGTTGTCTTGGGCACACGGGTACATTTTCCCGTACATGTTGACGGATCATTGGCAGTCTATGTGCTTGGTCGCGAAGCGACTACTTACCTAACCTAAAACCTACGGTCACTCTGTTAAGAAACTACGATCGAGTGGCAGTGTCAATTCAAAAGTACGAAAAATTGAGACGTGCTTAAATTTTGTTCCATTCATACGACGGAAAAAAAGATAAAATCGTGGAAAACATCAATTCCCACTATCTCAGAAAGCGACTTGTCGCTGTAGTAAGCAGACGATTTTGTAAATCGCGGTGCGAATACGCAGTATGTATCACTTTTCTAGACAAAGCAGTATTCTTATATTGTTTCTTGTGGCGACAGAGCTACCTGTACAGCGGTGTTTTTAAACACTGCTCGGGACTCAAGGTGTTGGCGAAAACTCTGCAGCCACTAGTCAACTAACAAAGTGACCTGGGTCTCAAAAGAATTGCAACATTCATTTTCAAACGTTTTTTTCTATTCTTATCGGGAATCATATAACACTTTCTTATCCAGATTCTGTGTTTTATCACTAGCAGTGGATACTTTCATACTTAATCGCGTTTGTTGGACTCTTTTCTAATCATTCTCTCTCATACATCGTTCAAGCTAGAAAAGTAATCACAAAATCAAAGTTTTGTGTTTTTATCAAGAAAAGATAAAGCGCAATGAAAGATTGACTGTACCTTATTTAAAACAACGCGTTTCAATGCGAATGAGAAAATTTCTGGCCGTATCCTGCCAACATAATCCTATTGGAAATAAGGTAAGGTACGTCACTGGTTTCGCAACTGAAATAATTTTCCAGCAACACAAAGGACATGCAATTACTTTAATTTGAAATGTATGCGTGACTTAGTTCATCACTACGAATAGCAAAACTAAGGTACAATAAAGTTAAAATTTTGAGCTTATTACTTTTGGGTCAGGTGAAGGTAAGGAGGTGATACCGAATGAGTTTTATTAAGCAGTGCAACATCAATGCCATCACAACATATTTTAGATTCCATTCGAAACTAGACAGTCTGTCTTCAGCTGCACTATAGTTTCGTTTGGCAGAAAAACATCAAGCCTATAATCGAACGCCATATGTTCGAACGCGTGCAATCAGAGAATAACGTAAATATAAACGAAGAATCTGCCACTACATTAAAAAAATACAACGAACTAAGCCAGAATTGTTCATGATTCCTCAAGATCGTAACGATCTGTTTTAAATTTAATCCTACTTTTAATATATCAAATTTTTTGATGAACTTTTAAAGTTCAGTTCGAATAGACTTTGAAAGTCTGTAATTTTTTTCTTATAGAAAATTAAAACTACAACAAAAAACACTTTTGAGAAATAAATTAGTTCGATTTTCGAAGGAAATCAGTCTTACGTTATCTCTTAATTCAACATGTTTTTGTTTTTATAAATACCGTTTGTAAATTATTTGAGAGTTTGTGTTTTTGTCCAACTATTTTTGTTTTTGTTCACTCGGAACTCACTACACAATTGTGTACTTAACTTTCATTTACTCGCGGCGTTTTTTTTTTCCTAAGTACTTTAAAAAAACAAAATTTAAAAACTTGTACTGGAGACACATTTAAACATAAATTAATAAAAAATAACTAGAATGTTGATACCTCATGAAATTGTTGGCGTTAAATTTAATGGCACTTGAGATATGGTTCCGCTTACAATTGGCGAAAAAATTGCATTTAAGTCCATTGTTTCATGTAAGATTTTCCACGATGTTACAAATATGGCTTTGATACGTTCGAATGTTTCGCCATCGTAAACTGAACGTGCAGTGTTTGTTAGATCGAATGGCTCTATAAAACGGAATTGGTGTACATTTTGATAGCTGGTTTAGAAAAAAAGTACTTACCTTCAATGCATAACTCTTTCCATTGGCGATTGTCGTTCTTTGCAGTCTTAGCTTGACGACAAACTTCGATTGGTAGTAGAGAACCGGTTCGAATAGAAATTGCGTATTGGGCATAGCTACAGAAAATATAAAATTCTTTAAATAGAATTGCCGTGTTAAATGTGTGGAGCTTACTCGAAATTACTGTAATACTCTAGAAACTGTAAGAACAATTCTCCTAATGTTTGCACATTTTGCGATATGTATGGTTCGATTTCTTCGTTCATGTCGACAAAACCGAAATCGGTCGACTTTAACTGTGAATGAGAAAATAAAACAGTTTTAGGTCAATTGAAGAAAGTATAGGGCACCAAGCTCGGTCTCGTCTAGGCAATGTTACTGCATCTTGCTTCATTTGTTCTCATTTCCACAATCTCGTTTTTTTTTTAAAAGAATCGGTCAGACGGTTGAGGATCACCCTTTGAAGTCGTACAGTAGTTAGACAAAGCTAAGAACGATGTAGGGAGGGAGAAAAAACCGTTTGTATTAAGGAGTTGATGGGTAATATCTACATTACACTTAAACGCTAAACAGGATTGTTCGAGGTTAGACTGTTTTACCAAACGAAAAAATTATGCTGAGCGGTAAACCTGTGCGCGTTAGCAACATGACGAGTATTGAGAGAGAAGGGATGGAGTGAGGCGACGTAATTTATCACTATGTTGGCCGTTTTTTTTCATTTTAAGTTTAATTTCATATTATTATTCTACTCTCATTTCTGCACATCACACAAAAAACCGTATCTTCCTAGTGTAACGGGAAGTGCCCAAAATTTTGCTCTGAAGTGGGCGACGTCGAACACTGCATGTACTTTTTTGTATTTTAGTTCTCCTGAAAAGTAGTACTTTTTCAAATTTCGGTACACGTTTCTCTGTAACCACACACACAGGCCTATTCAGGACCGAGTCACAAGTAACAAAGTAGGTCGAGAGTCACAATTTTTTGAATTAATTGTGACTTTTTTGACTTGTGACTCTGGTCCTGAATAGGTCTGACAGTATCGTGTTAATTCTTTTTTTAGGTTGTAATCTCAAGAAAAACTGTAATCTTTTCAAATATGCAAGATAGAAAACACTAAAAAATTTAATGCATTCTTTAATTCTTAAATAGTTTAGTTAGTGAACATTTTTTCATTTACACATGGTTTTAAATACATTAAATAATAAGTGTCCAAAATCTGACTGTCGTGAGTTAAGTGGAAGCTTAGATTAAGGAACCGAAACGGAATACTTTTCGCAATACGAAATATATGGGAGAAATATGCACCGACCCCCGGTAGTAGATGCTGCGAGTTACACCATTTTTGTGGTCCTCATGGGAGTAGGGATGTTCGACTTAGATTCGCGAGAAGATCGTGTTTGCGCGAGTTTACAGTATGCGCGGTAATGTTATCACTTTCGTTGAATAAAGTTCGTTCTCATCTCCACTACTTTTTCGTTTTTTTTACGATCGATTTATTACATACTTATGAAACTTGTGAAGGCTATCAATAAGGCATTTTACAGAGTATATGCAGAGGCCGCTATGTTCAATGTATGTAAATGCCGTTGATGCTTCTACAACCGGGTTTTCGACAGTTTTCTATCAAATCGCACTACAAAAGTCTTCCAAGTAAAGATTGGTCGTTCACGAGTGAACTGTTCCAAAAGAAGACTTTATTGAAGTGAGTGAGTGAAGTAACTCACTCCTTTTGGTGAAGTGCAGTTCCATTGGACCCGTTGTTGAGTTGCCGCCGGAAATCGGAAGTCCGGTATTTGTGGGTGCATTCGATACGTGAAGATCTGTCGAGTATCGGAACGACCGAATACCGGCTGGGCTAGAAAAAAACCGATAGTCGGTAGATGCCGGCGTCAAAACGGTGTTTTTGAAGAAACAAATGAGAGACGATCGTGCGGAGGTTTTGGAGAGCCGCAGAAATTTTTTGAAATTGTCGACAACGAACGCCCGTACAGTAAAATCGATGTGAAAACATCGAGTAAACGGTGGGTACGTTGTCGGATTTTCTTCTTATCGTCGCAGAAAATTTGTGTTTACGTTTTATTTTTATTTTTAATTCGATCGGAATATTTTTCGGTGGGAGGGATTTTCGCGAAATTCATGCGATGTTTTTCTGTTCCGGCGGAATCGTTCCTTCTTTCCTGAACCTTCCACTCCTTCGGATATTTTGACCTTGTCAAGTGGAAATATTCATTCCAAGGCCTCAACCACAACAACGTGCTAAACAACTTTAGCGACCTTTTTTTTTGTATGATTTTTTTTTGAATTGAAAATACAAGGTTTTCCGGTAAATACTGTTAAATTTATTTTGTGTGACGTTTCGGACTCGACTGAGTCCTTTATCAAACAGTTTGATAAAGGACTCAGTCGAGTCCGAAACGTCACACAAAATAAATTTAACAGTATTTACCGGAAAACCTTGTATTTTCGATTTTTTTTTTGTTCATCATCTTCTAGGTTTACTGATTTTTTTTTTTTTTTTTTTTGTTTATCATCTTTTCCCCTGAAGTTGTACTATGAACGAACTAAAAGACCGAACTAGTTCGCGAGCGAACGAAGGAAATGATGGAACGAAGAGATCCGGAACTACTTCACGGAACTCGTTCCTTAAAGTGAGTGACTCAGAGTTAAGTACTTCACGGAATGGAACTGCTTTGCCCATTTCTACTGAAGACGCATTTCATCAATTCTGGTGTCTCTCAAGGCTCAGTAACTTTATTCTTAATTTTTATTAACGACCTTCTGTCATTCATACCTTTGCGGACGACTGGATGATTGGAGCTAGAACACATTTCACGTTGCTCTTGTCGTCTCAATGTGCCAAATTAGAATAACTTCGGTAATAATGGACCCGATGTAACCATCAGTATCGATTGGTCCAGTGTAAGTGGTGCATTTTCTCAGTTTTTTATTCTTAAGATCATGAGACGGAAACTCGTAAATGGTCTGTTACAAACGAGTGACCATAAAAAAAAGACTCTTTTATAAAAGAGTTCATCAATTTTACACATTATCAAACCTTGGAAAGTGTCATATCAAGTCTCGACTTGAGTACAATTCGCCTATTTGAGTAACCAAACTCATCTCGGTGGACAGTAGGACAGCGATCGATTCCAGTCGGGCTTTTGTGTTGGTGTTTCGGGCTAGAACCTCCTCTGACGTGGAAAAACATTCAAAAAGTTCTATTATATACTTATTTTTTTTTTTAAATTATTGTGTTAAATCCGTTTGTTAAGAATGACAATTGTTGTTTTTTTGCGTGCAAGTGAATGCGACGATGTCCGCCTTCAACTCAATCGCTGGTTGTCATCTCCAGTATGTATTATCTCTATGTGTAATACGTACTCATTCCCTGAGGATTGTGTGATTCTTGACTTCAGAACCTACATCACATCATCAATGGTGCGACAACCCAAATCAGGCCAGGGCCTGCAGGATACATTGTCTGAAGTCATCTCGGTTCAGCGCCCGCGTCCACCAATTTGTGCATCTAAGAAGCGTAGACCCTAAATCTACTGAACATTTTGTCCAGGTGTATTTATTGGTTCCCTTCGAGGCAAGACTTGGTTGAGAACGAAAATACGACTCTCTCGTCAATTGTCGCCGGTGTAGCAGAACAATAATTTTCGCAATTGTTTCAATGCGTTCATTCGATAATTCAGAAATATTTTATACGCCAAAAACCAAAACAAACTTACCAAAAGATGAAACTTTTCCGGATACATTTCATGAAGGCAAGGCAACACCGGTGGCTCAACAGCATACTGCAGGAAATGTATGACCATCAAAACTAAGGAATAACTCGATATTGTCATATTTTTCGCATTGTTAATATTATGATACTGTGCCCATAACTTGGTTACCAGCACCATGGGACGTAATCGCCAATCTACTGAAAATTAAAAACAAGTTAGTGACAAAAAAATCTGCAAATTGAATGCTCCAAAACTTACACTGTGAGTAACAATGTAACAAGTGAGTATTTCTAATTCCAACGCAGTTATTAAAGTTCAAATCGACCTCTAAATTATGCATTGAATCGCGAAATCTTAAGATCGGTACTTTGGCTTCAATCAAATTGAACTGTTCAAATACGCCTGAAAGTTGGAAGAAATTAAATATCTGATTCAAAGATGCGCATTCACCAACAAACCCGTAGAACCAAGATAATCTTTCAATTGATTTAAATTGAGAACTGATTCCACGCGGGCATCCAGATTGGTATTGACTCGCGACACTAGGCACATATCAACGTCCGAGCTATCCGCACCAAATCCCGATATTGTCGAACCGACTAGATAAAGACCGTAACGTGGATATGCTTTCTGTAGAAATTATCGATTTTAAGTATTGAAAAACAGTCGCCAGCCACAATTGAAACTTTACTTTTATAGTTACGTATAAATAACGCCACAGGTACATTTTTCGACGATAGGTTTCTTCTCGTTGTTGCGAAAACATAAACTTTTCCCAAATCGATTGAGTCAGATGATCCCATTTCGTTCCGTTCAGAAGATTTTCCGGACATTCTTTAATTTCGATCAGATGAGCCCGAGCTAAAAACCGATCCGGTGGTGTAAACATATTTTCATGGAAATTATGTGACCGAAAGTTTGGATAAACATTTCGACGACCTCGATATGTTCGATTATGCGATTGACTGTAAACAGAAGAGAAATAATCGTGATAATAAAAAAGAAAACAGCTGAAAGCAACACCGTTTTACCTTCTCTTTTGCGGAAAACTTCCTTCGTTCAAATATTGGCTTCCCGCTTCCGACGATCCTGAACCGCTTGTACTGTACAAGCTGTGCGGACTGTAAGTTGAAGTTAGGCCCGAATTCCAAAACGTTAGATTCTGATGCGAACCGTAATAGTGTGCGTGATTTTTCAGATCGTCGTCGGAAAAGGCCGTAAAATTGATCAGCGGCGACATTTCACCTAATTGAAAATTCGGCTGAACCGCAATACTTTTCGCTCGATAAGCAAATTCATTATGCCGATAGCTTGAATGCGATGAATCCGATTCGTAGCCATTTATTGCACCGTTTGTATTGCTTATGTCTATCGATGGTGCCGAGGTAGCTATCAGGCTACCCTGGTCCATTGAATTCGGCTGTACGATCGCATTACATTCCTGCATGTTTTGCGTTTTGTACAACGACGGACTTTCGGACTTTGGACTCGGTGTCGGCGATCGACTATTGCCAATAATTCGACCCGACTCCGCATGTACATTGATCAGATTCCGAAGATTCTGCTGTTGCTGATTTCGTGTGCGCGGTATTGTTTGCGTATTGCTCAAGTTACTGCTCGACACGCTACCGTATTTATTGATGCTCATATTGCAACATTTCTTTATGCTTATCTGATTTATGCCGGCCCAAGCTTTCTTCTGAATTTGGCCACGATTGTAGCCGTTAAAGTTTTGACCGCCGACCGAATGATATTGAATATGCGAGTTGTAGTTACGACCGTGATTTGAATAGTTAGGTGACTGGTAGCCGTAAGCATTACGATAGGTAAACGAACCGGTTGGAACCATTGGCATCGTTGCATTACGCGTATTCGAATTCAGAGTCGAATTGAAATTGTACTCTTTGTAACTTTGTTTGCCGTGACCGTTTACATTCGGCGTACCGGTTGTACTGGTGACTGTGGCCGACGACTCCTCCTGACCGAATCCACATCGATGCGTGCCCGAATTAACGAAATTCGGATGACGGGACGGTGATGCGGACGGAGTATACGTACGATTTGTGCCTGCCGTCATTTGTACGCCAACTGAGTGCAAAAAATCTAAAGAATATGACGCTGGCGATACTGGAGCTGACGTTGTTACAGTTAGTGCTTGGGTTGTATTTGGCGTGTTATTCATAACCATTGAATCCTTCGAAGGACTTTTATAGCTAATCGAACATTCGTTTAATTTTGACTGACTCTTTGTTCGTGGTGGTGACAATTTTATTTTACCAACGTTGGTATTGTAGTTATCAATAATATTGTTATTATTATTATTAGTAATACTGTGCGTGGTTTTTGTGTGAACTATATTTTGGTTCTTGCTTGTGTTGTTATTGTTGTTGTTAAGGTACACTTTTTCACTGTTCGCAATCTGGTATTTGTTCGCCTTCTTAATGTACTTGGTGCTGTACTTGTTTCCGGTATGTTTGTTACTGTTGTACTTGTGATTGAATTTGTTGTTTCCGCCACAGTATTTTTGTTCTTGTACCGGATACTGGCTCTTGATGTATTCGGATGGTGATGAAATTAGCTCTCGGTTGCAGCCTTCTTTGCTGGCAACTGAGATAATTTTTATTTCAGATGAAAACATGGTCAATTGTGTTATTTTTGTTTGGTCTGTTGCTAATAAGTTTATATAGCTGTTAGAAACTTTGAACTAAGTTTAAGTGGATGGTCTGATTGTAGCAAAAAATGTATGTCTTTGTTGCAGGTTTGATTTTGTAGGTGAGTTGGTGAGTTTTAACACTGTTTTTTCAACAAAAATAAACTTTTTACCTTTAATTATTGTTCTTACGCCACATATTTAGTTTGTGTTTTGTTTTATGCCTTACAGGATTAAAAGTCACAGACGTTTATTTATTTCATTTCGATGTGTTTGGTTTTCTTTTCAGTGACGGTTACAGAAAGCACTTTGTTATCACAGCATAGGATTCTTTAGCGATATGTAGTCCCCTGAAAAATTGAGAATACTTAAGAATTAAACTAAAATATGTAAATTTTGCGTTTGTCAAAAATTGTTTGCAGTGTAACCACATAGAACACACAACCACACCCTTTTCCAAAAACTAGGTGACAAACTGACTGAAAAACTAGTGGAAGATACAATATCTTCTCTTTCTTCAAATAATATTGGTGTTGCTCCTGAAAACTTATGTAAGCCTTCAACCATTAAAGCTATAATCCATAATTTAAAAAAGAAGAAAGCACCGGGATCCGATGGAAGCTCCACAACGTGTCTGAAATATCTCCCCAAAAACGGATTTGTTTTACTCAATTTCATATTTAACGCATGCTTAAAATTCAGATATTTCCACAAGAGCTGAAAAAAATCTGCCAACAGTCTGGGCGCAACTTTATTATTTTTCAGGCAGAAGATCGGAGCGTGTTTAATTCAGGGATGCGGTGTATGTTACTATGTGACTGAAAACCTAGCAAAAAGTTCGGGAAACGGTTAGAATAGAGTGTAATATATGAATAATATAATTGGATCATATTCCGGGATGCGGTCTAAAGGTTGAAAAAGAAAAAAACTTAAAAGTAGGTGATTATTAAACGAGCCCGTGGAAGTCAAAAGATATTCGATATCTAATCAGACCTGAGAGATATGGTGGAATTTATGAAAAAGTATGCAACCATTTTGCAACCACTTTACACCCCCTTAGGGGTCGAATTTCAAAAAAACTTGAAAACACTTTCTAGGTATTCATATGAAGAATCCGTACAATAAAAATGAATTCAATATTTGAAAAGACCTAGTAGATATGACAAAAATCGTGAAAATATATGCATTTTATTTTTACTGATAAATTTTTTTGCCCCCCCCCGCCTCCAAACGCCAATGAATATTCAAATTTTTTTCTCTCACAATTACTTTTCTAGTTGATTTATATATACGTACCGAGTTTCAACTTTCTAGCATGAACCGTTCAAAAGTTAGGAAAAACACCCTCCACCCCCGTACCATACTACCCCTAAAAAAAAATTTATTTTTCCACCATGCCACAACTATAGCTCTATCTAAATACCAAGTTTCAGCTTTCTATCATTATAGGTTCTTAAGATATAAACATCGGAACTTTTTCCTTCTCACCCTTCCCCAGCCTCACCCTCTCACCCCCACCTCTCTTTCCCTACAAGGATTCTATTAGGCCTACTTCTGGGAAAAAATTTGAAGCATCTATCTTACACAAAATTTCTTATACCCTCCACTTCCGTGCTCCCCCGCCCCCTTCATATCATATCATCAATTTTTCTGCAAATGGGTCCACTATCAAAGCTTTATAGAAATTCCAAGTTTCAGCCTCCTACCATAAGCGGTTGCTGAGATCTAGAAATCAAAATTTTTGTCAACCCGACTTAAGCCCTACTCTTTATAATGTTTATACGTCGGACTTCCCCCGATCAACAAACTGTGAAATAGCTAGGTTTGCAGACAACACAGCGTTATATTCCAGCTCAGAGGATCCAAATGAAATTATAAATAATCTGCAATCACAAGTCCAGTTGATTTAGCAATATTATAACAAGTGAAAAATCGCTCTCTTTTTTACTAGGAAAAGGTCCTCGGGTTTTCTTTCAAATTCGATAATAAATGTTCAAGGTAGTCCCATTTCGTGGGAGAAAAATATTAAATACCTTGGTCTAATTTTAGATGCCAAACTAACATTTAATGAACATGCTACAGAATCTGTTTCGAAGCTATCAAAATACATTCAGCTGTTATATCCCTTAATAAAAAGAAAATCAAAACTTTCACAGGAAAATAAGTTGTTAATATTTAAAACCGTGATGCAGCCTGCACTTGGCTATGGGACACCTATTTGAAACAATTGTGCTTCGATCGACAAAAGAAAATCATTCAAAATAAATGTTTGAAAATAATACTCAATAAACCTTGGCATTTTTCTACACAAGAATTGCACCAAATCGGAAACTCCAAAATATTAATTGTTAGGGCAAACTAACTAACGGATTCATTCACAAATAATTACCTTCGCTCGGTTAACCCGCTAATTATGTCGCTATGTCATTAAAATAATATTTGAAAATTGGGTGCTTAGCTTTAGAATTAGTTAGCTCTAGGATAAGTTAGCTTTAGGATTAGGTTAGGAATTTATAAAGAGGTTTTTAGTCACAGTTTTTCCTCATAATTTCAATAATTAATTATTACACTTACTACTGCAATTAGCTGATTCATTTAAGTATACTACTGTGACCAAAAAGTAAGGTGACTCAGCATTTATTTTGAGAAATCTTTCTTTATTCTCCCAAATCAATTTCATCGCCTTCAAAGTATTCCCCCCCCCCTCCCCGATACAATGCACTTCTGCCAACGGATTTTCCAATCTTCGAAACAGTTGTTAAAGTCGATTTCCGGAATGGCCTTCAGCTTTCTCTTCGATGCGGCTTGTATCTCCTCTATTGACTCAAAACGGTGTCCCCGGAGCGGTCTTTTGAGTTTGTTGAATAACCAGAAGTCGCACGGTGCCAAATCAGGTGAATACGGCGGTTGTGGAACGATATGGGTCGAGTTTTTGGCGAAATGGTCACGAAGAATCAATGCAATGTGAGGCGGTGCATTATCATTATCGTCTGAGACCCAAAACATCCTTGGTATGGGCTGATCCTTTTGAAATGCCAACATGATCAGCAAGATCTCTAATTGTTAATCGACGATTTTCAAGCACCAAATCTTTGATTTGTTGGACGTGAGCTTCGTCGGTCGAGGTTGATTGTCGACCGGGACGCTCTTCGTCTTCCACACTTTCTCGACCTTTTTGGAACTCTTTATACCACTTGTAAACATTTTTTTTCGACATAGCCTCATCACCAAAGGCCTTTTGCACCATCCTCAACGAATCAGCAGCAGAAAATTAATTCCGCAAACAAAATGTAATGCAAATTCTTTGCTCAACAAATGCAGACATTATAAAAATCGAAAAATTCACTTCTAGCAGCTTACAAAACGAAGCCTATCTCCAACACTAATTAATAGGTTTGTTCCTTTTGCCCGGTGTAAGTTGCACTTTCTTGCACCCGATTTTCTAAACAGCCTTTGACGACAAATCAATGACACAAACTCAACCTCAAATAGTGTTCTTGTTCCTTCCCCGCCACTCCCTTTTACACTTTCCTGCACTAGCTCGAGAGCCAGTGCAAAAAGTGTAGAAGGTGTACACTACACCCGTCAAATAGAACAGACCAAATATTTTGGTGTGACCCTTGGCACGAATATCAAAGCCAGTCCTACCAACCTAAAAATAAGAGCACTGCCCCAAATTCATTTGCGCGCGCAGTTTAAATTCAAATGTCACCTTAATTTTTGGACACAGTAGTATATGTAGTTGTAAAAGTTTATCTTGGTCTCTAAAATGAATCATGAATTGAGCCGTTGTATTTGAAAGTGGAATAAGTCCATTTTGAAAAAAATATTTTTTGTGACATTGTAACATTATTCTATACAGCACGAAGCAACTTTCTGAGAATCTATTGATGCAATTGTTTCATCACACTTTTAACAAATACAAGTACATTTTTCTGAAAGATGGCATAAATATTTTTAAACATTTTAAATGGAAATGGACTTATTCCACTTTCAAAATCAACGGCTCAATTGTAACACAATTGTAAACGAAACTAGTGAGTAAATTTATCTATCTATTTAAAATATTTGGCTAACTTTTTGGCGAACACACAATTTGATAATGTAGCAGCCATCAAAAGTACCAGAGCGTTCAAGGTATTTTTCTATGAGTGAAGGCTCTCATACAGCCACTAGATCAAGGAATCATACAGGTCAAGTGGATTTTTGATTCGATTGATGCATATCGGTCTTTGGAAGTAACATGATACTGGAATAAGTTGACCGAAGCAATTGCCGTTAGTAACATCGAAGAGTCGGTAAACCAATTAAAGCTTTCAACATTAAACGTTTGCTGGAAGAAAGTTTGACCTAATCGACAACTTTCGACCATCTGCCCAGTACCATATCCAGGCGATTCTTCAATGAGCTCACCAAGTTGATGGAGCTGGGTTCTTTCATGTTGTGAAGCAAGGGTTTCTTCAGGTCAGTCCTCTGCTTTGATCTTGTAAGATGGTATATTGGACCTTAACTATCTGTGCCTAGCTTTTGTTGTTTTTTCCTGTGGTCTGACGACCACAATCCTTTCGGATTGTTCTCTCTTCTGATAGCTTTAGTTTTTCAGCCCATGTTTACTATTAACGCATCCACACAGGTTTCTGCTTACAATGAGAGCAATGCTTGGAGTAATCTGAATCCAGGTCTAGTTAGGCTTAGACGTAAGTCCGCAGGTGAGAACTTTTGGTGCAGTTTTGGTTAGGTTTATGTTATCAAGCAAACAAGAGCATTTTTGGGACCAGCTTTCTCTTCCATATATGCGAGTCGTCGGGGTAAGTTGCGACCAACTGTGCCTATGGTCGTCATATCTTCTAGTAATGTTCAAGCTCCTTTTGTTGCCATTTTTGGATACCAGCTCTGCAGAAGTCAACACCTAGGACTCGGTTCCATGTTGGTTTGGGCCTACACTTCAAACTAAGAAATGGATTCTAAATAACGGACCACCTTGCACAAGAAATGGAGGACTTAAGGTTCAGGTCCCAAGTCGTACCAGACTTCCGTTCGACAGTGTAAAGTACGGGGGGTTCGAAGTAAAAATGGGCGGGTTCTGATTAGCCAGCAACAGGACTAGTCCGTGCCGTGCTACCAATTGCAATTCGAACAGATGACAATAAAAACTCTTACCGTTTAGCCACAAGCTGCAGTCTAGTCAGTCGATTTTCATTTCTTTCACAACATGCCCTTGTACCGCTAAAACAAGTCGCCAACAAAAATTTCACGGAACGAAAAAAAAAAAAACTTAGCAACGAATGTCAGTCTTTGGTCTCGGCACGCCAATCAACAAAACTGAAAAAATCTACTAAAATCCACACAAGACACGACGCAGACAATAGAAAATAACGGACAATTTTACAATACGAAGAACAGTTGACCGGCAACAGCGGGGGCGGTTCAACTCTTCACAACTCGAAAATGTTTGGTTAGCGGACGTCCCAGTCGCAGTCCGGCGACAAGAACAAAAACGGGGCGAAAAGGTTGACAATTGTCGCCCGCCCAAAATCACCCACTGCATGAAAACTTACCTGGATTTTATTTATTTTTTCGCCCGGTTTTCGGCGTTCCCGTGTTTCTCTCGTCCGGAATTCGGGGTAAAGTCAAACGTCCATAATTTGCCAGTCGCGACACTCAGTCTCACATAAAAAAAACCGAAAAAGAAAAAACAAATCTGCAGAGCCGTGGAGCAGCGAAAACGACGAAAAAAAATTTGGCCGCACAAAAAAAACTTCGGGGCGAAAATCTGACGGTCGAACGATCCTGTTGTTAACTGCACTGGGTGTCCTTTTTCCGCTTGCAGCGATGCGTTTGGAAGGTGCAAGTGCGAGCGAGCGGGCAAGATCTACACTGACGAGGATGGCGTGAACGATGCTGCCATATATGCCGCACTGTTTTTTGTCAAACAAAATATTTATCCGGACTCGCTCCGAAATCTGGTCGTTGGACAGGATAAAAATAATTTTTGACAATTGTGGGACATCTGGTGTCAGGTACTCGAAGAACAAGCAGCAACAGAAAAATTAAAACAAATTCGAATTTGGTTCGGTTTAGTTTTCATGTCAGCTGTGCGATAAGGTGATTTAAATTTTTCGAATCGTTTTACAGTGGCAAATTCAGTGGTTAAAGCAGTTTTTTCAGACGTGAAAATTACCCGCAAAAGAATTTCACCGGACTTTTATCCGCTGAAAATTTCCCTCAACTTTGACAGTTTTACATAACCAACAAAAAAATCCAATTGTAAATATTGGGGCAAGTGCTGAAAGAATTTTGTAAAATGTTAAAGTTGCGTGACTTAAAGTTACTGCGAGCGACGGTAAAAAGTACATCGCGCACTTTATCTACACGCTCCGCCCCGAAAATCAGCGACGAATACACCGAAAAGCCCGAATATCCGCCGATTCTTGACCTCACGTTTCGTGCGAAGAAGAAACGTAAGGCCGAATCATGGCACCAAGAAGTGCAAGATTTAGCGACAGTCGAAGAAAAATTGATCAAAGTGAATATGCCGCGATACTACGGTTTCCGGAGCGTAATGCTGGGCGACGAGCGGGTCCCGTACAACTGCAGACCGATGTTGCAGCACTACACGCGAACACATTTCGAGGAAATCACCAGTCTGCCGGCGGAAGGTTACAGTGCGGCCGGTCCTGCCATCGACTCGTACGCAAAAAGCATCAAGGAAAATGTCCAGGATTTGATTGGATTTGCGGTCGATTGTTTTCGGTAAGTCGAGCGGAATGAACTCCACGCAATTATTTAACCCGGCTTCCGATTGTTTTAGACAAAAAACCCGCGACACGGACTGCAAGTTGTCGCGTGCCGAACTGGACCGGATGTTGGGTGCGGAAATCGTTACTCAAATCAATCGATTGCTTCTGAACGCGTTGCGTGCAGACTGCCAACATTTGAGCGATGTCGAGATCGACTTGAATCCACGTCACGAAGCCTTTTGGTTTGTTGGTGGCGTCACTCCGCCAACCTCGGTGCGGAAAATGCGCGACGGTGTTGAGTGGCAGAAGGAGTTTGTAGATGATCCGGTGGATCGTGCTGTTCAGTATGTGGGTAGGTTGGGAGTTTGGAGTTTGTGTGGCAAACTTTTTTATTGTTTGCTGTTTTTTTCACTCTTAGGAAGTCCTTACTTGGCTTTGCGACACAAGCTTCCGTTGAAGCCTGTCCGTGCCATGCAGGAAGAAAGCCAAGAGACGCGCGATAAAATTCCGATTTTTAAATACGACGCCAGAACAATCGGGTTTGCGGCTACGCACAGGCACGGCACAACGATACCAGGTACTTTAAATATTTAATTCGTAATCGATTTAGTCGCTTCATGCAAAACGGGTGATTCCTTCCCAACTCAAGAGTTGGATAAGAATTCTTCATTTAGGTACACTTTCGCAGCTTCAAGAACAGGGGGTCAATTCTGGTTCCGTGAAGTGATAAAATGATCAAATTAAAAAAATTCTGTCATTAACGTTTGCATGAAAAAACGAAAAAAAACAGTCAAACTGTTTTCATTTCATAAAAAAATTAGCATTGGCAAATGCAAATTGTTATTCAGCATTTGATTCAGCAAATGTTTTCATGCAAACGATAATGACAAAAGTTTTTTCATTTTATCATTTCACGGAACCAGAATTGACTCCCTGGAGACAATTTTGTCATACACGATGATAATCCCAAAAGGTAATTTAGCAGGGTTGAAAATCCTGTTGGTAATGCCTCTGATAAATTGCAGCAGAAAAAGTTTCGTATACTATCCCACGAAACGGAACGTCCTATGCGTCCTAGTTTTTGACTACCAGATATGAAAAACTACCACACCCCAGTACCTTGCTACCCCATTGAACGAATCTGTTCTACCTGCTGGGTGCAAATATCTGCTACAAATGGGGCTGAGTTGCAGGGCGCCATCTCTGAAAATACTGAAATAGTGAAAATTTAAATAATCTCCCATTTTGATTTTGGATCATTTCTTTGTTGTTTCAATGTAAAACGAAGGATCTTGATCCAGTTGAAGAAACACACCCAATATAATCATGCAATGTATGCCTGGGCTCAATGTCCAATCAAATGACCTTAAGCCGACGGTACTCCCCAGTAGGTCCTGAGACGCACTGGTTGGTGTTACTGGTCGAAACTTTTAAAATTTTAAACGAACACTATAATTGTGAAGATATTACGAGGTTGTATACTAAAAACACAAATTGTCAGCTAAGATGACATAAAGATAAAATTAAAAAGTCAATCCAAAGTTCGAGTACAATTCCTCTTCGCAAATTTCTACCCAATTGAGTAGTGGACATGTGGAACGACCTACCACCAAGTGAAGTAATTAACGCATCTACCTCTTTCAGCTTTAAAAATCGTTTGGATAATTACAACTCTCTCTTTAATGCAACATAATTGTACTCTAGATGAAATCATAAGTTAATCCAGCCCGAAAAGTTTGTAACGCATAGAACCGAGCCTCGGACGTTTATGTTTATTTGGGGCCAAAACCCCCAAACCCGTTTGCTGTCCGTCCGTCCGTCCGTCCATTTGCACGATAGCTCAAGAACGCGTTGACCTAGGAAGTTGAAATTTTGTCACAACTTGTAAAATGGAAAAGGTAAGGCTAAGTTCGTTAATGGGCGATATCCTTCCACTCCTTCGGGTACCTCTCATACACAAGTCCTTGAAACACGTTTTCAAAATTATTGCTCGAATGCTTCAAGTTAAGAACTTCCAATTTTGCATACTTAAAGTTTACAATGTTTGAAGCGAAAGTTCCGAATATGATACAAATCGAATGAGTCCTTCGTGTAGCAGCCTAAAAAAGTCCTTCAAAAATACGAGTTAAAGCAGGGATTCAAAATTTTACAGGAATTAGTTTTATATTAAAAGCAAGACTGACTTCATTAGTTGGCGCCATCCGTCGACTCCTTCGGGTAGCTGTCATACAAAAGTCCTTAAGACACCGTACATTTTCGGAGTATGTGGAAAATGTACGGTTTACCAAAGATCCATAAACCGGATGCTCCTCTTCGCCCCATTGTTAGTTCCATCGGAGCGCTTACAAAAGGTTTGTCCAAAGCTCTCTCAGATGAGGTACGCCCTTTCGTCGGAAACACACCCAGGACCGTGAAAAATTCTACACATCTAGTTGAAACATCAAAGTAAATCCGGAAGACATACTAGTAAGTTTGGACGTCGAATCCTTGTTCACCAATATTCCGATCAAGGACACTATGAATCTCATCAAAAAACTCATACCGGTTAACAGAGTGGATTTAATCGAATTTTGCTTAACCAACACCTATTTCTCAGCATTAGGCAAACTCTACAAACAGACGGAAGGCGCCGCCATAGGTTCTCCATTATCCCCAGTAGTTGTCATGGAAGAATTCTTAGAAACTTAGAACGCTTATCCACAGAGCACAATGTATCACCAACGATAACCCACACGCACTTCGCAACGAAATGGACCATCCTACAGAAAACCTTTGCAGCCAACGGATACACTATGAGCACTATCAACAAAGTATGCAAACAAAAACCCAAATCCGTGAAGAACCAGGAAGAAAAAGTTACGAACGAGCATACTATAAAAAGGTGGGTGACATTACCTTACATAGAGGGTACAACAGATCGAATCGGCAGGGTACTCAGGAAAGCCGACATACGTACGACCTACTCTACGGCAACCACGCTTCGAGGTTTCTTAGGAAACCAAAAGGACAAAATCCCGCTGGAAATGGAGGGCATTTACAAAGTTCCCTGCGGGTCTTGCAACAATAGCTATCGTATCATTTAGGCACCTACTTTATAGATTTCCCATATGAAAAAGTACTCAAGGAAAACTTTAAACGCGTTTTTCTCGAAACTACGTTTTGCGAACTGGCGTAAGTTCTAGAGCTTGAACCCAATAAGCTATCGACTTAATTTTTTTTTTTAGTTTAAGGGCTCATATGAGTAGAAAGCTGAAAAATTAGGTGAATTTTAGAAATTATTATCTCCAAAACTATTTGCTCGATTTTATTAAGATTGGTTTTATTCGAAAGTATATATGTTGAGGTACGCTTAGAATTTTTTTTTATAAATATATATCAAACAGGGGCGCTGCTGTCAGGGTCGGCACAAACAACGTCCGTCACTCGCACGCTCTGCGGTTCCCACGATTACATGCAGGCGGTTGATCCAAAATAAAAATTTCAAAATGATTCTGAAAATGAAAAGTATTATGTTCTTCGCTACGTAGGGGTTTTTAGAAAAAACATTTTTTCACAAAATTGCGGCCGATTGAACTTTATTTTCAGTTCTCAACCTCAATTATCGACCTTGCTTGCTTGATAAAAAAAAAGGTAAATAAGATAAAAAAAAATCCTACGTAGCGAAGGGGAGAACCTATTCAAGAGTAATGTGTGAAATTTTGGAAGTAATCGGTTCAGCCGTTTTCCGAAGATTTTGGGAACCGCCATTGAAAAGTATGTTTCGAGATAATCACGTTTGAATGACGTGCTATATAGAGAATTCACGAAGGGCCCATCCCGGATAATTGCCCATAGCTTCCACAATTATTAGAATTTCAATACGAAATTTACAGACAACATTCTTAAGAAACTTTAAGATGAGCGAAATTTTTTTTTTGACAATACAAAAACTTAAAGTAAACTAAAGTCTAAAGTTTTTTTTTCTAAACTAAAGTCATTGGAGCTTATACCAACAAAATAGTGAAAAAAAAAATTGTTTCTATTTTTTTTAACACTTTGAAGATAAAAAAAACCCTAAAAAATCGAAGCTTAAACTTCTTATGCCCGCCGTTTTTTGTTTGTTTGAGTTTTTATTGATTTTATAGGTATATAAGCTACATTAATATATTTCTGAAAAATTTTTGAATTTTTAAATTCGAATAAAATTTACGATTTTTAAAAAAATAATTTTTTATTTTGTACTTCAATACTTATTAAATATTTTGAGAAAAAATCCCAGCATCCCAGCATCTATGAAAAAAAATCATGTAAATTGCCTTATTTTTAGGTCAGCTAGAGGCAAATACCCCCTTAACCTAACTAACTAAATAAAAACAAATAAAATGCATTCGCAGTTGT
This sequence comes from Beris chalybata, assembly GCA_949128065.1. Classification (NCBI taxonomy): domain Eukaryota; kingdom Metazoa; phylum Arthropoda; class Insecta; order Diptera; family Stratiomyidae; genus Beris; species Beris chalybata. Next base: position 30,921,926 of record OX421896.1, on the reverse strand, counting down.
ATTAGAAGCAACTTAATGGATAGATGTAACCAGTGGATTAGTGACATATCTACATCTGCTCAAAAATAAAGATTGGGCTTTAAGAGCCATAACGTTGATCAATGAAACTTCAGCCTCGTGGTGAAGTAGTCGAGTAAAAGAATGGCTTATCCATTATAATTTTAAGGCATTTGTTTTGGATTATCTGCAACTAATTTTATCTTCTATCTTATCTAATAATAGTGGTCAAGTTAACTGAATTTCCCCTCCTCCTTTCTCAACCGGGCTTGGGATCGGCTATGGCGGAGTTAAAAATGAGTCTGTGAAGTTAATTATATAATTAACGTTGACTACTGTCATTCAGGTATTACCAGGTGGAACTGGCATTGGTCGTATTAAATATTATTTACAAAAAACCTTAGTAAAATTAATATGTATTTACTGCGTTATTATGGATTATCGTGCTTAGCCCAGTTGTCCAATTTTTCGTTTCATTGGTCGATGTTGCTTTCCTCCTGTTTGATCCGAGGTTTGATTTTCTGCTTGACACCACAAATCAGGATGTACTCGTACGTTTTTCATTGATCCCCAACTGGTGAAAGTAGGTCGTGATCTTTGTTTCTTGCCTTCTTCTGTTGGTTCTGAGTAGATGGCTTTCACTTGACCCCATTCGGTCAACTTTTGTTTTGGTCCGTCTTTGTTGCCTTCGGTTGATGCCCAGAGTTGGTTTTTCCCATAACTCCAATTTTTTAGTTTGGGCTGTGCACATTGGAGAGGTTCTGAATGAGGCATAAAATCTGCACGTATGTTTTTCACTGGACCCCAACTTGTGAAACTAGGCGGTTTTTGTTTCTTTGCTTGTTCAGTTGGTTTTGAGCTTTGGGCTTTTACTTGACCCCAATTAGTGAAACTTGGGGCGTAATCCTTGCCTTCTATTGATGCCGAGAATTGTTTTACTTCACCCCAATTTTGGGGACTTGGTCGTGGCGGTTGACGATTCTCTGAAAGTGGTAAACAGTTCGCAGGTACGGCCGGTTTCGTAGCTGATGACACAACTGGATTCTGATTTCCACCAGTCTTTATCGGCGTTGAATGTTGCGTTGTATAAATTAGTGCAGATGGTTCAGCCGGTTTCGATGCTGCTGACTCTATTATGCGCATCAATTGTGCGAGATCAATTGGCGCAGACGGTACAACTGTCTTCCCATTTCCATCAGAAGTCTTTGTCAGCGGTGAATCAATTGACGGAGATGGTTTGGCTGGTTTCGATGCTGATGCCCCAATCATGCGCATCAATTGTGCGAGTTCAATTGGCGCAGATGCTGGAACTGGTTGTTGATTTTGAACAGAAGGCATTACCGGTGTTGAGTGATTCCTCTTTGTATCAATTGTTGGAGATGGTTCGGTTGGTTTCGATGCTGATGATGTATTGTATACCTGCTTTTGTTCCATAGGGCGGGTCTGTAGATGATGATTTTCGGACTTGTTCAATTTTGCTATTGGTGTTGCTTTATATTTTTTCGTCGGCTGCTGTACCAGGTCAAAATTACCTTGTTCGAAAACCAATAACGTTTCGTACTCCTTCTGTTCAATGTTTTCAATATGCTCCATTAGGCGTTGTTCGATGATTTTCAAACACTGAATGCACGTCAATCCTACAATTTCGATGTCGTTAATATTTCCGGTGGTCCTGAATTTCTTGTTGATGTTAGAATCCTTGCAATTGTGCATTTTTGCTGTTGTGGAGTCCATTTTCTTCTATTGTTTTCTATTAGACGATAATCGTTAGAATGATGGAAATTTGTAAATATCCCAAGTATTTATAGCCGCTTACCGAATTTAAATCAGGTATCGAACTAAAAGTCATAAAATCAAAAGTTAATTGAAAGTTAATTGGTTGTAAAAGGGAGATTTTTGGCTACCTGCTATGGTAAAGGAGCAAAATAAATAGTTAGCAAGATTTTTGTTTTCTTGTTAAGAAACAATATCGTTAACAAGATTCTTGTTATCGTTTTTAACGGTCCTGTTATAAACCTGCCGACGATCAAATTTTATTTTTGAAATGTTCAGCAGTTATTTTTTTATGAATGTTTTCACAGTACATTTCAAATTGAAAATACAGGTTTTCCGGTGAATACTGTTAAATTTGAAAACACAAGGTTTTCCGGTAAATACTGTTAAATTTATTTTATGTGACGTTTCGGACTCGACTGAGTCCTTTATCAAACTGGACTCAGTCGAGTCCGAAACGTCACACAAAATAAATTTAACAGTATTTACCGGAAAACCTTGTATTTTCAATTCAAAATGTACTGTGAAAACATTCATCAAAAATTACTGTTAAATTTATTTTGTGTGACGTTTCGGACTCTTTCTTTATCAAACTCAGTCGAGTAGTAGGCCCATAACACAGGTAGCAGTACCCGATAAGATCACAGTTCGTTAGCCGGCACTAAAAAATTAGCTTTGGGAGTGGGACCTCATGAAACCTTATTTCCTGTCTTGAAAATGTATTATATGTTTTCGTTTCAGGATTAGTGGACCATAAAAAGTCATCCATCGGTTCATCCCATCATTTAAAAGCTCGTCATTATCATCATCAATGGCACGACAGCTCAAATCGGGCCAGGGCCTGCAGGATACATTGTCTGAAGTCGTCTCGGTTCAGCGCCCACGTCCTCCAATCTAAGAAGCGATTTGCAGTTCCCTCGAATCTCTTTGAACTTTTAAAATATTAAAATAATTTTACTTCTATGAGGTTTTTAGATAAATGCCCTTAAGGGATTTTCAGATTTGTCACCGTGTGTCGTCTCTCTATCCCTTTGTACAAAACTGTTTTACGGTAGTACCAACTAATCTGTTTAATCACGTTCAGAAATTTTTATTTTACTCCATTTGTTTAGTCAAGAGCGTACCCGAATATTCGGTGGTGTGGAGCTTGACAAAAGTTCTTCAGGCTCGAAACAGCCGAAGTTATATTTCGACTTTGACTGTGTCCGAAGACTATGATTCAAGAATGTAGATCGTATATGTATCCTCACTTTAACTGCTTCTCAGACGCCAGACTTTGTCTGGAAAAATACGAATGTTTCGCCCAGACTAGAAGACTTATTTCTACTACAATCGTATCTCCTTTGTGTGAGATATTAATTGATATCACCCTTTTCCCGATCAGAAATACTTTAACCTGTGGGACAATTGAGACTAGGGCGGTCTGATCGATGTGAATAGCAACTCCTCTTAGCTTCACTGTGGCTATTGGGCGAAATGCGTGGTATTGATTATACAATCACTCCATTAAATCGTGACATTGATACTGCTTGCTGGATGAACTTAGAAAGTAGTACGCCGATAAGTTCCGCATTAAAATAAAAAGAAGCCCACCTTGCTTATGAAAAGATCCTTCTTCGATTTTACTAAGCCAGGACAATTATTGTTTCAACAAGTCTAGAACTAAGTCCGAGGGTGAGTTGTTTTGTGACAGTAACGCACCACACCTTTTGCTAATCAAGTCGAACGCATGATAGACTTTAAGAAAAAGATTCAGTCATCAGTAAAAATTATTCAATATTCAAAATTTAGTAACAAATTGCTTAATTTATTTTTTCTTCTTTTTATGCAGGTTTCTGGCCGGGCAGTCCACAAGAATTCGGTCTCTTATCCTATCAATGTCGAGATTATCTGCTAAGAAATCCCGATATTGGTCCGGACACAAAGGACTTACTGCATGCTCACGGCATCCAATCGAGTTATGCCTGGCTCCTTGGTCAGGCATGCTATCAAGGCTTCTCCACATACAACGACATCACATATCCACTGAGTACACAAACGGTCATCACTAACGGGCAATTCTGGTCGTTCTATGTTTACCAATTGAACACAACCGTCGTCCATTCGAATTGTGTTTATGATAATCCGAAAGTAAACTACTGTTGGGGAACCGATCAATTGAAGCTCTACGAGGAAATCGATTCGACCGGAAAATGTATTGGATTCAATGATGACGTTCTCAAATATTTGCTTCATTTCTACACCAATAAACCGTCGGAGCGAACGGATACCGCGATGAAACCATATTTAGGCGTTGACGAGCAAAAAATCGCCGATATTACGGACGATAAGAGACGTGCATTTCTCGAAAGGACCTACAAGCATTTAATGGCGAATCGTCCGCGACATCGACTTGCACCCGAAACGTATGCGTGGGAGAAAATCTATAAAATCGATAACAATACGCGACCACTTGAAGCGAAACGACGTTACTTTGAGTTGGATATTAATCCGTTCCAGAGACGATTGGATGATCATTTTAACGTTTATATACCACGCGATTTAAGACCGCTGGGACGAAGGAGCAAGAAGAAGTGGGAGGATAAGTACTATCCTTAGTATGTTAAGAATATTTGAATGAGGTACTTGTTCTGTTAATAGATTTTTAATAAAAGTTGTCCACCAGACTGTAAGATAAAGACCGGTGCTTTTACGAGAGTAATATCAAAAGGAAGGTGATACACCCCGGGAGGTTGAGAAAGATACTGTAAGGAAATTCGTTACGCGTCAATCTTCGCCTGCAAAACCTAACAACCCACAACATTTGGAAGCTGGAAGAAAAACACAGGTTGAATGAAAGTGACGATTACCTTCCTAAAGAAACCATCGTGAAGACCAAAGCACGACTTGTAATGCAGAAACCCCCATAAAATTCTCTACAGCAAGACTTCGCAAATATTGGCAAAGTTTTGTGTTTCGCGTGCGTGTAACTTCCATCCCAACTGTAACACAATGCCAAGACAAAATGATATATCAAAACTAATGAGCCGCATCGGGACGAAGTTTATGGCTTCGAATGCCATAAAAATATCGCCAATGATTCCATCGTATGTGTCGAAAGTAAAGCACAGTGCCATCAATCAAAGCTTCGAACCAATTGGATTTTCACAAAGTTTTTTTTTCCAGTTGATAGTCGACCTTCCTTAATACCTGAATCAAGTCCACCTGCCTACAATCATCTAGCTCTCGTCCTTCTTGTTGCCGAATCCGAAGAAAACGTTAAGCTACGTCTACGCAGTTTATTTTTATGCGAGCACTTGAACTGAATATCAAGTTTTTAGCTGAAATTCGGCATCTATTCGGGAGTTTTGTATGGGCTGTGACTGGCGTGTGGGGTTGAACGGATTCGTGCGTCTGGCTATTATCCTGTACGGACCGTTATCGCAAATCGTGAAGTTTTTGAATGACACCGAGTCTAATTTTCATGTTTTTGTTCAGCTCACGTTCTTCAAATTCAATCGAATTGAAAGTTTACTGTTTCGGATTAGTTTTTGATAGAAGGCTAACTGTAATGGGATGTATGTATCTTAACCCCTTCCACGATTGAGTCGAAAGAAACTTTACGATTGAAACGAAATGAACTTCGGGGGCGATTGGGGGATGATAGCGGAGCAGAGTTCAGATTGGGATCGTTTCTGCCTATGTGTTCATTGTAATGGTCACATTTACTTGATGGATTGATTAAGTTCAACAATGAGTTTGGGTCTTTTTACGCCCGGAGGCATGATTAATAATTGGTAATAGAGGAAGTTTTTTGTTGTAGGATTGTTGGTTTGTTGTTTTTCGTCCGTTTGATAAAGTATAATCATATTTCAGGATTGTTCTTACAGTTCACAAGTCGATTTTTTGTTCGAAGAATCGAACGATTTACTGTTCTTTTCTATGTTCTCGAACTTGCCAAAAAAAGTTTGTAAAGAATAGGATCACTTTGCGCAAGAACTTTGTTTATTTATTTTGGTTGAGAATAAAAGGAAAGCTGACTAAAATCTGCAGACTGCTCCATATCTAAATCCTGAACCTATTACTAGGTAGTTAGGTATGCGTGTCTGAACTCAGACACACTTAGACCGACGAATGTCTGTTGTGCTACCAAAGGATCGCTCAACCATTAAGAGCTTATAATGAAGCGGTACACCCTCATAACCTCCGTTGTAGGAATGTAGCAATGTCACTGAGACTGTTGAACAAGTAGGCTCCAAGTCCTAGATGTGGTTTATTTCTAGCGGATAGAGCTGGACAGGTACTAAGATGATGAAGGACTGTCTCCTCTTCCTCCTCATCGAGGCAGCTTCTACGTAAGTCGTTTGAGAAGATAGTGTCCTGTCAGAACATCGACTGTGGAGTTGATAATCGTCTTTTGAAGCGAATTTAGCCAAAGGGAGATCTATAGATCTATGAATAGTACAAGGTGGAATTTCAGGTCTTGTGAAGGAAGGGAATGGACTGGCCAATAAGATACAACTTTGTATCAACTCTACGAGGAGCCGCATGCTTCAACGTTCAGCAAGCTACGTAAACTGCAGTGGGCTGGCCATGTAGAGCGGATGAAAGATAGAAGAATCCCGAGACGTGCTCTTAAAGTCAAAGCGAAGGGTAACAGGCCAGTAGGCAAACCACGCAAGCGACATGGCTAATGTAGACTGGAAAGCCATATTAAAAATCTGCCAATGGTCTGGGCGCAACTTTATTATTTTTCCGGCAGAAGTTCGAAACGCGTTCAATTCTAAGATGCGGTGTAGGTTACTATGTGACTGAAAAACTAACAAAAAGCTCGGAAGCGGTTAGAGTAGGGCGTAATATATGAATACCATGATTGGGTCATACTCCGGCATGCGGTCTAGGGGTTGAAAAAGGAAAAAAAATTACAAATAGGTGATTATTAAACCAGCCCGTGGAAGTGAAATGATATTCGATATCTGATCAGACCTAAGAGATATGGAAGAATTTATGAAAAAGTATACAATCACTTTACACTACCTTAGAGGTCAATTTTCAAAAAATCTTGAAAACACTTTCTAGGTATTCATATGAAGAATCCGTAGAATAAAAATGAATTCTATATTTTTGAAGACCTAGTAGATATGACGAAAATCGTGAAAATGTATGCATTCTATTTTGACTGAACATTTTTTTGCCCCCACTTCCGAACGCCAAAGGATATTTGAATTTTTTTTTAATCCAAACTACTTTTCTAGTTGCTTTACATATACCTACCGAGTTTCAACTTTCTAGCATAAGCCGTTCCATAGTTAGGAAAAACACCCCCCACCCCCGTATCATACTACCCCTATAAAAAATTATATTTTTCCAACATGCCACTACTATAGCTCTATCTAAATACCAAGTTTCAGCTTTTTATCATTATAGGTTCTTAAGATATAAACATCGGAACCTTTTCATTTTCACCCTTCCCCACCCTCACCCTCTACACTCACATCCCCGATCTCTGCTAGGATAAAAAATTTGAGCATCTATCTTATACTGTTCTTGAGATATGAAACGTGATTTTTTTGAAAAAATTGTATCCCCCCACTTCCATGTTTCACCACCCCCTTAAAAAATTTTACTTTGAACAATCTTTATTTGTCGACCTTTCTACTCAAACCGAATTTCATTTTTCTAGAGCAATTGGTTCGTGAGATATCGTAATCTAAAGTTTTTCACCCCTCACCCTCGTACGCCACTACCCCCACCCAAAAATTTCTTTTCAATCCTTTCTCCTAGTATAGGTGCAGATATTTGTAGAGTTTGAATTTCGTGCCATCAACGGTTTAGGAGATATGGATTTTCGAATGTGTCGATCTCGGCATTTTTGCGTTTCGGACAAATTATTTTCCCCCCACTCCCACACCCCTTCACCCATATCAACAATTTTTTTGCAAATGGGCTCACTATCGAAGTTCTATAGAAATTCCAAGTTTCAGCCTCCTAGCGTAAGCGGCTTCTGAGATCTTGGAACCAAAATTTTTCGTCTAAATCCGCCTCCCCCCCCCCCCCCCCACTTCTCCCCCCTCATACCCACACCCCTCTAAAAGATACCAGTCGTAGAGGTTCACCCAACCTACTGACCATAAAAATTTAATGATAATACCTCAACGGGCTTGGGAGCTACGCGCCTTCAAACTATTTTGCGAACGGTGTACGGCGTACAGACGGACCTTTTTTTTTGTTGCTTTTTTGGGGTCAAGTAGTCCTAAAACGGGAAAATACAAAATTTCAAGCTAGCAAATTTTTTTTGAAATTTCAGGTCGATCACAATACTTTATTATTGAAAAATAATAAAGTAAAATTACCAGCTGGAGAACTCGCTCTTTGTATTGAGACGATTGGAGGCGACGAGCCGCGTCGCGTTAATACGGATTTTTTTATAAAACGGCCATTGAGCTAATTGATCGCTGTAGGTCGATAGAACTGCCACTTAAACCAACCTACTTCGAAACTTTCTTCCTCACAGATTTTCAATGGTTCACTGTGAGCTAAGGACGAAAATCGATGCTTTCCTAATGTCGTCCAGTGCCAATTAACAAATAATAAAGTAAAGTGATAACATTGCCCTAATCTTTGGATAGCTCGATATCACATTCTTTTGTGGAGCTTAAATTGTATGACTAAAGGTCGAAGAATTATTAGGAGCGGTCGTACAAAAGTCCTTAAAAAATTTGCTTAAATATAACTACCATAATTCTCGATTGAGTTTTATATATACCCCTACTACTACTTACTCTTGCTGTTGCTTTACTAATGAAATTTACTATAAACAACCGACTTTTTCAACTCCATAGAATCTACCGAAAAAGCATATGAGGCTATATAGGTACATTCACCGATAACTTTCTTGAACGAAATTTTACATTATCCTTCGAAAAAACTTTCACCTCATCTCGGTTATTGCTCACAAGTCGCTCGACTTTAATAATGTTTGCGAACCAATTGCAGATAGAACGAAGCAAAGAGTGTGCTACCCACTCGATACCCTCTCGTTACCCCCTTGCTACCCACTTTCATACAAGTCGGCATTTCGGCACAAGAGTTTATCGTCACACCTTATTTCGGGCAATTATCTTATGAATTATTCAGTCGAAGTTATTTTTGCCATGTTTCGAACATGGACAAATTCTAAAATATTCGTTACCACATCTTCTGCTACTCTTTTGCATAGGCAGGGGAGCTTATCGTCATCATCATCATCATCGTTGCTTATGGTGTAGAGTAAATAGGGGTTGCTCTTCTAATATCGTTCATGGTACGTCTAACGGGCTGATATATGCCGAAGAATGTTAGGATCTCTGTCGAATTTAAGGATAAATGAATGTCCCTGCATGCATAATTTATACGAGCTGATATGCAATTTGTATTTATATCAAATGATTATCAGTATCTATGCCAAAATAGCGTACTATCGTACGAGTACTTAGACGACTGGTGTAGTGTGTTAGATAGATGCCAAAGCGAGTCCGTTTCCATGACATCCTGCAGATGGTCGTGTATTCGACTATATGCATTCATATCATACCGATATGATTTTACCTATATTGATTAGCGCCTAACCCAATTACATGGATGTTTGAGCACGCAAGTGGAGATTATATGTCCTAATTTAATTTACTGCTAATATGTCATTATATAGGAAAGGATATGGGCGAATCGAATCCTAAACGAGACTCCTCCAATTGTATAATAATTATAAGGTAGATTTTGGTATTAACATTTCGATTAAATTCCATTAAATTGGTCTTGCATTATTGCAATTCGGTGTATACAATTAGCCGTAGCACTTCACTTCATTAAAGTATAATGTTCGACGCATGCTGCAGTGCGATGAGATATTCGATGGTGGCACAAATATACCTATTTGGAATTAAATTCAATTAATTAGCAGTATAAGCTTGATATTGTGATCTAAATCGAAATCACTACTAGTTACCGTTAAGGGCAAGATAATCAAAAAGTTGATAGAATTTTTAATATTATGATTATACCTGTACAGACTCATAAACAAGTTGATATAGGTACCTACTGATTTTTTTTTAGAACCCCAAAAGAAAAAACCCCAAATGAAAACATACTGCAGTCACGAGTCCCATTAAATTGATACTCAAAACTAAAAGATTCACTGTTTAATTTCATATCTTGAATTGGAAAAAAATATCCTTTTTGAAGGACTTTTATATGGGAGGCGGAGCAATTACTCACTCGATTTCCAACATATTCATCCTTTTCATTGCAACCATTCAAAAATTAATGTGTACACAATTTCAAATTTGTAGTTTGAAGCGTTCAAAAGTTATCGAAAAATATTTTTGAACACGTGTCTTAAGGATTTTTAGTATGGAAGGTACCAGAAGGAGTAAAAGGATTTCGCTGACTAGTAAACTCGAACTTTGTTTTCACTCAAATTTGTGCAAAATTCTGAATTCATAGCTAAACGATTACTTGAGTTATAGTGAGTTTCGTAAATTAAGTGAAGTCAATTTTACAGGATATTTGTATGGCAGCCCCTCGAAGGACTATTAGGATTTTCTTCATAATTTAGTTAGCTCCAACTCTTGAAAAAAAACACATGCGAAATTTTAAAAACCTAGGTTAAGCCCTTCTTAAGTTATCGACCAATATTCTTAAACACGTGTTTTAAGGACACTTTGTATGGCAGCAACCCGAAGGAGTAGGACGATTTCACCTGTTAACGAACTTAGCCTTACAAATTCAACCAAGCACCCAAATTCAAAATTTCAAGAGCCTAGGTGAAGGCGTTCTTGAGTTATCGTGCTTACGGACAGACAGACGGACGGGCGGACAGACGTCAAGCGGATTTCAGGTTTTTGGCCCCAAATCAGGCGCGAACGCAGAAAAATATTTCGGGGGGGGGGGGGGGGGGGGTTCATACAAATTTACTCGTTGAGTGCTAGTTACATTTAGTTTTGCGTATGTAACTACATCATTTCGGGGGGGGGGGGGGGGGTTTGAACCCACAAAACCACCCCCTGCGTTCGCGCCTGCCCCAAATAAACAAAAAATAATAATATTTTTTTCGTCCGAGGCTTGGTTCTATGCGTTACATATTTTTCGGCTGGATCAAACTTACAATACTCTCTATGATTTCATCTAGAGTATAAAAATGAAAAAATCTTGTTAGACGTATTTCTTACAATAAAGTTAGGGCCTAAACAGAGCACGGACTTCGACTTCGATCGCGCAGTCCCTATCTTTTAGAATATACAGGATTATATAGTGATACTCACAACACCAACTTCGCCTGCGACTTCAGTAAAGCAGGCAAATGGCCTGCGATGTGCACGTTAAATACGATTTTGATGATTTATGACTGTTTTCTTGCCAATATTTCACGTCAATGGCAACAAAAAAACAAAATAAAACTACACCACTTTATTAGCTGGTATGTAAACTAGGTCGCCCATTGAGAAAAAATTCAAAACTGTATTTGGAAAAAATGCTATTAGAACAACAACCCTTGAAAATTTTTTTAAAATTCGTAAATTCGAGTTTTTTAAACGCATATTACCTATTTCTTGAATAATTTACATGTCATTTTGATTAATATAATGCTAGAAAAAATCTTAAAGAAGGTCCTCCATAAATCAAACTTTAAAATTTTTTCATTTTTGTTAGTAATATAATAATTAATTAATTTCAACTTTTAATTTTTTCCCTTCAAATAAACCCCTGCCACTGTTTAATGTTTTTATATCAGATTCACTAACACCATCAGAGATACCAGACAGTAGTTGATTTGTTATAGGCAACATTGCTGTTCTGTTAGATCACATCATAGCCTAACAGCACTCAAAAATTATTAACACCAACTAGTGCACTGCCATACCCGGCCCGATTTCTGACCTCCCATCCATAAGCTGACTGGATTGTACACTCTAAAAAGTGTATTAAAGGCTAACCACCTAAGTCCAGTTCAGTATCCTTAAAAAAAAAAAAAAAATGACCTCTTTTAGTAACAAAATTTACCAAAGGGGAAAATACCTTTGGTAAATTTTGTTACCCTTTCTCACCTGCTTTCATATAGAAATAAATAACAGTTGTAAGAATATTGTTGATTAGTTTGATATCGGACTCAGTCGAGTCCGAAACGTCACACAAAATAATTTTATCAGTATTTACCGGAAAACCTTGTGTTTTCAATTTTTTAATAACATATTTTTAAGTTTTTTCCTTTTTCAACCCCTAGACCGCATCCCGCAATATGAGCCAATTATGTAATGCATATGTTATTCTAATCGCTACGCAAACTTTTTGTTTTCAATCACATAGTAACCTACACCGCATCTCAGAATTGAACGCGTTCCGAACTTCTGCCGGAAAATTAATAAAGTTGCGCCCAGACTGATTTTTTTCTGTTCACATAGAATCAAAATTGAATAGTCGAAAAAAAAATTCATAAATAGCAAATAATTTAAATTAAATAGTGCAGAAAATAAATATTTTAGTTTTAATACTAGGTTGGAAGTCCTTCGCCATCTAGCCAACCTTTCCGAAGCTATAACTACCTACTTTTTTGATGACTAGGTCTGGAAGATAGTTTACTACACCTTTTCAACATGTATTTCAGATTATATAAAATTAATTTCAGATTAGGTAAATTGTATTTCAGAATAGTGAGTTGTATTTCAGATTTGGTAAATTGTATTTCAGAATAGTGAGTTGTATTTCAGATTAGGTAAATTGTATTTCAGAATTGTGATTTGTATTTCAGAGTACGTAAGTTTGAATTCAGAAAACGTAAATTGTATTTCAGAATACGTAAGTTAAAATTCAGAAAACGTAAATTGTATATCAGATAGGTACCCTTGCATTCTTTATCAGAATGTTGACATTTAACGTAATTATTGTATTGAGATCGCATTAAGTATACATAATAGAACCTCTGTGAACTTAGCACCCCACTTTAACCAAATTGAATAAAAAAATTGTTTTCGGGTGGAGTTTTGTTTGCACTTGATTGTACCGAAAAAATTTTTGTTTGTACCCCCAAGGGAACGGAAAAAAAATTGGTCCGTGTGAACTTAGCACCCGACTTGCACCAAATTAACTGAAATTTTTTATTCAGATAGTACCCCGTCTGTAAATGATTGTACCGAAAATGATTTTTTTTTTCAATAATAAAAAAAAAAAAATAATTAAAAAATTTGTGACTGTGCTCGGGCGGCGCAGCATACTACCACTTTCCATGCCAAAGCTTTGGCATTGGATGATATGCAAGTGTGAAATTAAGTCTTATTATTTCGATGTGTTCTGAATTTCAATTGATATACTCTGAAATACAATTTACGTTTTCTGAATTCAAACTTACGTACTCTGAAATACAACTCACTATTCTGAAATACAATTTATATAATCTGAAATACAACTCACTATTCTGAAATACAATTTACGTACTCTGAAATACATGTTGAAAAGGTGTAGTAGGGCGTATACAGTGTAGTGCTTGCTTTAAAAAGAAGGAATCAGTGACCAATATGAACTGTATTTGACTCTTTTCCAGCCATTTCATCTTGATCCTACAGTCGATTTTAATACACACCAAGTCAGTTTATTTCAGTAGCTCGAAAGCATTAATACGTCGAATTTTTATATGTACTTTCAAAGCACGTGTGGTATGTAGGTATTGAACATGGTCTGTGATATCCTCGTCCTCGCCCTCACCTTTTCCATACGTTGAAGCACGCTTGCTTCAAATTCTGAAGATCTTTTAGGGATTTTGGGTCGTACAAATCATAGCTTGCATTGCGCAAACTTTAGCTGTAGTAAAACTCGTCCTACGTGAGTGTACACTTCATATATGTTCTGTAGAATGTATGTAGTGTCGGATTAGTCCTTACTAGTCCTGAAGTTCAGCATAGTTTCCCAAAGTTAGTGCCACAGGGAGAGAGCGTTCCATCTATCGAAATCGAATTTAACTCGGGCAAAACTAGAGTGGAGTTCGAAGCTATGGATGTTGTCATCTACAAGTATGTATATGTCCTTGGTACTAGTATGTCCTTCCTATGAGCTGGCTGATCCCGAAGTTCTCAAAGTAGGAATACGCAAATAGGAAATTTCGCTGTATCCTTTCCATATTTAACTATGTTCGTATCGTTCTACGAACCCATTTCCAGAGGACAACGGAATTTTAATGATCTCATTTTCGGCTAGGACGCCAGTAATGGAAACGCTTAAATGATGGCGATTTTTGAAAATTTAGAAATGTTGTTCGGCAAGAGATTTTCTCCCCGATTATGGTGTCTGCACGAAGTTCTACAACAATTTCTGTTAAATGTCTGTAGTGTTAATTATAATTCGATTATTTTATGGTAAAAGAGTGTTTTTGGAATTAAAGCATTTTTTATTGGCTTCAATGCCTTTGAAATAAAGCAGTCGTACATATTTCTGCCTTTTGTTCATCAGGACTTACTTTAACTCTTGATAATGTAGTTATCTTTTCTAAAACTCGATTTTTGATTGAAATTTGATGGTATGCTAAAGCTGAAGACGTCTACAAAAATAATACACTCTTATCGTTAGGAAACAAAAGCAAATTCAAATCTTTCCTTCATCTAGGAAGCTTAAATTTGGTATCGAAATATTAAAGAAAAAAGAGAAATGAAATACTGAGCTCCGATTAAGATTGTACTTGGTATATTGAAAAGAAAGGAGTGCAAATGTAATTTGCCCTTTTGAAGGACTAATGTTTGATCACCTCTTGAAGGATAAGAACAATGTCTTCTGATTTTAAATCCGTATCCAGAACTTAAGGTTTATTTTCCCTTTTCATAGACATGGGGATGAGGCCTGCAGAAAGGTGGTCCATTACGGAGGACCATTGGCAAAATTTACGTGTACAAAATTTCAAATTCTTAGGATAAAGCGTTCTGATATCCCAAAGAATTAAAGGGACTTCGATCGATATCGAACTAATCCTTATCTTTAACCCAAAATTTGAATACGATCAGAAGATCGTTGCAAGTTGATACTTGCTGGTGTGGAATTTTGTTCACGAGTGGAAAAATCTACCAACAGTCTGGGCGCAACTTTATTATTTTTCCGGCAGAAGTTCGGAACGTGTTTAATTCGGGGATGCGGTGTATGTTACTATGATACTGGAAACCTAACAAAAAGTTCGGGAAACGGTTAAAATAGAGTGTAATATATGAATTATATAATTGGGTCATATTCCGAGATGCAGTCTAGAGGTTGGAAAAGAAAAAAACTTAAAAATAGGTGATTATTAAACAAGCCCGTGGAAGTGAAAAGATATTCGATATCTGATCAGACCTGAGAGATATGGTGGAATTTATGAAAAAGTATACAACCACTTTACACCCCCTTAGGAGTCGAATTTCAAAAAATCTTGAAAACACATTCTAGGTATTCACATGAAGAATCCGTAGAATAGAAATGAATTCAATATTTGGAAAGACCTATTAAATATGACGAAAATCTAGGCATTTTATTTTAACTGATCATTTTTTTTGCCCCCCCCCCCCTTCCAAACGCAAATAATTATTGAAATTTTTTTTTATCAGAATTACTTTTCAAGTTCAATTACATATACGTACCGAGTTTCAATTTTCTAGCATAAGCCGTTCAAAAGTTAGGAAAAACACCTCCCACCCTCGCACCAAGCTACCCCTAAAAAAAATTTGATTTTTCCACTATGCCACTAATATAGTTCTATCTAAATACGAAGTTAAAGGTTTATATCATTACAAGTTCTTAAGATATAAGCATCGGAACTTTTTCCTTCTCACCCTTCCCCACCCTAATCCTCTACACCCCCACCTTTAAATTTATTTTTCCCTACTAGGGTTCTATTGGGCCTAGTTCTAGTTCAAATTTGAACCATCTATCTTACACCGTTATTGAGATATGAAAAGTGATATTTTTGAAAATTTCTTAGCACCGCCACTTCTATGCTCCCCCGCCTCCTTCAAAGATTTTACTTTGAGCAATCTTTATTTGTCAAGCTTTATACCCAAACCGAATTTTGTTTTTCTGGTGCAATTAGTTTGTGAGATATCGTAATCTTTACTATTTCAACCCCCACCCCCGCACGTCACCACCCCCACCAAAAAATTTTATTTCAATCTACTCTCCTAGTATAATTACAGATATTTATTAAGTTTTAATTGCTTGCCGTTAACGGTTTAAGAGATATGGATTTTAGAATGTGTCGATCTCGGCATTTTTGCGTTTCGGACGCATTATTTCCCCCTCCACTCCCACACCCCTTCACCTCAATTTCAGCTTCCTACCATAAGCGGTTGCTGAGATCTAGATAGCAAAATTTTTCGTCTAAAACGCTTCCCCCACCTTCCCCCTCGCACCCTCACCCCTGAAAAAATTCTCACTTCAAGAGGTCTACCATGTCTATTCAGAAAAAAAAAAATCAATTTAATAGCTCATAGGGTTTGGGAACTATAATTCCTCAAACGAGTTTGCGTACGGCGCACAGACGGACTGAAAATTTTTATTGCTTTTTTGGCGTTTATTAGACATAAAACGTATAAAAAAATTTTTTCAGGGTAGACATTTTTTTTTTTTAAAAGTCGATAACAATACTTTATTATTAAATTAATAAAGTAAAAGGGAAAAATTTCTTGTTTGAAATTCGATCCGGCTCGACGGGCCAATGTTTACGATCAGGAATATTTGATCTAGTAAGGTGATCTTATTCTGTGGTAATTTCACTCGTTTGCGAACGAGAGTTGGGTTCGTTATAAAAAGTATTAGCTTTGAAAAAGGTTTCTAGCTGAAGCAGAGTGAAGAAAAGTTATCGTTTGCTGCTGATTTGTAATATGTACTTACCTTTCGGAATCTCGCTGAAACATCTTGGATGCGAATAGCAACTAGATAATCATGGAGGTATAGAAAATCATCAAAAGAGGACATGTTGACGGTGGACCCCTGTCTTTTCCAAGGCTGTGTAGCTTTAGGTACCATTGTTTGTTCAAGTTCCACAGTCAACGTCATAAAAATGGACCGTATTTGAAGTTCAAACAAAAGTCCTGCAAAGTTTAGACTTCACTGTTCGATTTCTCAGGTCATACTGGATTTAATAAATGAATACACAAGTTTTTCAACCATTTTTGTATGGCACCTACACGAAGGACTCACTCTATTTTATATAAACTTAATTCTTTATTTGCAACCATTCTAAAATTAAATTGTCCAAACTTTTAGGGTTTTTGGTCAATATTCTTAAATGCGTTTTTCAATGACTTTTTATATGAGGACCCGACGGAGTAGATGCATTTCGCTGACTAATGAATAAGACCCCTCATATGTAGATTATGAAATGGGATTGGTTGAATTAACTCTGCCACTTATATCACGATTGGGCCGAGTGTAACATCGACCTGGTTTGTATATACGAGGGTAGATTGAAAAGTTTCCGGAATGGGTACGAAAACGCAGTAATTGAAAAGATTTTTGTTTTTATCTTTCATCATAGTCCCCTTTCCCAGCGGTACCCTAACTTTTTTAAGCCTTCGGAATAATACGATTTCGGGAACTCTGTAAAATAGGTATTCGTGCCAGCGTTGGCCTCCTCATTTGACGTGAAGCGCTTGCCTCCGAGCCAAGTCTTCATGTTTGGGCACAAAAAAGTCACCTGGGCCACGTCTGGAGAGTACGGAGGATCCGGCATAACTTCGTAGCCCAATTAAACCAATTTGATCATGGCGATTCGGCGCGTTGTCGTGGTGGAAGAGCACTTTTTTCCGCTGCAAACAAGGCCGTTTCTCCTTTAATATGGCGTCGAATTGACCCAATAAATCACTGTAATATTGCCCCGTAATCGTTCTTCCCGTCTGCAAAAAGTCGAAAAAGTACGGCCGTACGGCCACGTTTGAACTCGTTCATTCAAAAACTGATAGTCGAAGTGTGGAGGTGCCATAAACTTTCTGCAAAATATCGGGTATCTCCGTCGCTGTTTACCCATCTATCCAGAAATGTTTAATCACTGCACGAAATTTTTCATTCTTGCCAAAGTGCCTGACTTGCTTCACAAAACTGCTTGGTAAACAAGAACTATATACGACGTATCTGTCTGAAAATTTGACAGCTTTCCTAAATGCTTTGGTGCTACCAACCATCATAACTATTTCGCGATACGTTCTTCAGATCCTTAAAGAAGGGTCTGCCCACTGATCGTTCTGTGGGTTTCCTGTTACCTGAACTTCTTGATGAAGTGAATATCTGGGTGAAGTGAATACCGTGGTTAGGTTTGGATCCTTCTCTTCCTATGAAGAAAATGCAAAGTATATGCTAGAGAGGCATCCCCCTTCTCCAGTTCAAACTATCTATGTACATCCGAGTTAATAAAAGTTGTTGAGGCTGCGGAATAAAAGGAGTGGCAAATCAGAAAATAACCGGAAGTCAATGTAAGGCTGTTACGACATCACTAACTCTTTTTGGCTACGCCATTTTCAATACTGTAATTAGCTGGGAACATTGTAATTCTAACCTCGAATCAAATACACCTAAACCACATAAAACAACTTGCCAACCGAAGTGCATCCAGTTCTTATTCTTGCGTTACATCGTTAATGTGTCGTTTTTCTTCCATTCATCCGGTTCAGAGGTCCACCCCCTTGAAATGGATTTTCAAGACATTATACGATAAGTTGTGAAACCAGCACTTCAGGGATTTACTGCAAATGAAAAACGATTTCGGAATTCCTCATTAGAGTAAGCTTTTGTACGGACGCGGTCTTGCTCCAGTTCCTTTGCTGTGACCACTATCGTTGATATAAGAAAATGTTGGAAATGGAATGCCGAATCATGTCACATACGTAGAAATGAGTATCATACATATACTATACTCGTATGTTCATATGTGCCAGGATGTATGACATCTAAACTCCTTTCCTTCTCCATACAATACACGACAGGAAACTTAAGACAATCGATTTACATAACGAAACTCTTCCGGAACGAATTCCTTGGATGCCAGTGAAATAGTATCGTCATGGGAAACGGGCGGGAATTTCGAAATTGCTTCGGATATTTTATTTTTTGTCCTCGTCGAGGATAGAATGTTTCGTCGTAGAGCTTATACTTCCGACATGATGAGATTATTTAGTGAAAATTGTTGAAAGTTTAAGGTGAAATTAATTTTGCAACGAATCTAAATCAGGCTTGAGATACCGACAGGACTTTTTTAATACTACGTTCTTTGTGGCCTTGTACAAACATTTTTGGAGTTCCGAATTCAAATTTCCTGGTAAATTTTAGACCTTATCTAAATTAGATATCCTTGAATAAAGTATTTATAAGACTTGTGGGAATCATCAATATAATAAACTAGTCTATGCCAAATTATGGGTCGAGTAATGAGTGAATTAATGAGATTTTTTACCACAGGATCATCGAATCCGGTCCTACTCGTCAAACCATTTAAAGCTTGTAATGAAGCGTTGGATTTTCGCGACCTCCATTGTGGCAAGATCACCAAAAGACAGTGGAAGAAGTAAGCTTCAAGATGAGCTTTCCTTTTGGCCGAACAAAGGTCCCTAAAAGGTACCAGAAGCAATCCGCGGATTTCATAAGCAGGCTAGCCAAGCCATACCTAGACCAAGGATATTAGGCCCATCGGTTTCTCATCATCTTTGCTGAAAATTGTGGAGAAACCATCCCGATGCGTTTTAGATATGAAGGGCTTCTCACCACTAGGTATATGAAGGGGAAAACTTGAGCCAGTCTTACATGTAGTCGTCTCCATGGTAGAAAAATCTTTGAATACTAAAAAATATACTCTATGATTCCTTCCAAAATGTGGAGACGAATGCGATTGCTAAAGAAGCTTGTACACGAGCAATTTTTGAAGCAATTAATTCCCCGGAGACTATTGCCAAAACTAGTGGAGCAATTAATGGAGCAATACCGGGCAATATCATGGTAGTTGCGGTAATATTTCGGAGATTTGGCAATGTTTTCACAGGTTGCTGGTATTGCTCGTCCTATAGTTACTGTATTTCCACTTGCTTGGAAAATTCCGAGCAATTGTCCTCGTTCGGTGATTCAGTTGCCAAGTTTTGAATTTATTTGTCAAGTTTCGTGTGATAACGACTTTTAATTCAAATATTTCAAGTTTTATTTTAAGTTTTAGATTTGTTTTTAAATTCTCTTCCGTGTTGTACATAGACTGAATTGTCCGTGTATGATGTCATTGCCAAATTGCTGAGTATTGCTCCATATCGCTACTTGCTGTTGATCAACGAGTTGTCAACCTACTGATACATATCGTCAGTGGCTGATGTTGCTGAATGTTGAAGTACTCGTATGTTTTCGCTCGTGTAAAAGGACCTTAAGGCATTGGATAGAATGGGTTTCGACTCATTGAATGAAGCGGCCACTAAAACACACTGAGCGATTTCGGGATCTTCCCGAAAATAATACAAAAGTGAAGCTTTAATATGTTTATACTTATGTATGACATTATAATTCAATCAAAATTTGAAACCTCTGCCGATCTTCAAGATTTCATAATCTACAATTAAAATTTGGTTAGTCCATTTATTGTACCCACGTTTCAATTTATGGGATAGGCTACCACGCAACCCACTAAACACCTCCTTTTTGGTTCAATTAAATCTAATTTCAGACGGTAGGTTCCCTGTATTCTTAACAGACATGTTCTGTTCTATTCAGCCTTTAAGAAATCCTTTGAAATTCATTCGTCTGGAACTAAATCCTCCGACACAACATCTCGGAAGTTTGTTCAATTCACGGTACTACATTCACAAATTTAATTTAAGTAGGTACACCAGATTTGAACCTGTTTCTAGTTTGCCAAAATTGAATTAAATTCTTGCCTCCTAAGACAAGGTAGATAGTTGGTCTAACCGCACCTATAAACTTTCTCAAACAATCTAAGTACGACGAAAGTACAACAGTGCAAGGAATTGAAATTTCTAATACGTGTATAGATGTATAGCAAATATGTATTTGCGACGAATTTCGAAGAAGAAAATTGTTCAATTTGCATTAAGCAAACTTAAATTACTTAGAAAATGCACTCGTATTCGTCAATCGACACGATCAAAGGGATAAATCCGATTTCTCCAAGGATCCAGTCTAAGAGTAACATAGAAGATGGCAAATCTGTTAAGAGAGCTGTTCCATTCCGGTGGTATTAAGGGTTGAAAGTGAATTTTCGAAATTCTAATAAGATCCTGTATCCAACAAATATGGTTCCCACCTCATAGGTACTCTTTCGAGAAATGGAATCTTGCATGTACGGAAAACAAGGAAATCCTAATTTATTCACAGCTTCTCAGGCAGGATTCAAGCGAAAACAAACTTCTATAGTTTCGGAAAACTTTTATTATACACCCCTAAATTTCACTCACCGAATATTATGCAAGAAATCTGAAAATTGCGATGAGTTTCCTTTTTTCTGGTAATTTTCCTTTCTATGAAATAAGGGCGAAAAGATAGTGAATTAAAGTTGTCCTTTCTTTAAACGAAAATACTTTAAGGCTAACTCTTAGGACTGTCTCGCCCTGAATCCGAAAACTACTACCCATAGTAGAATCTTAGAAAATACTAAAATTTATCAAAATAAATAATAGAGGATTCGTTTCAAGTTGATACATATCTTCGAAGTTCTCGATGTTTGTGCATTAAATTGCTATCGGGGATCGCCCGTATTCAAACTACCAGAAACTCTAAGTTCTTTCACGAAATGGTCATTTTCCAAGGCTACACAAATGGTAAAAGGAGTTGCCACTTATCCGGTTCACCTAACCACTCCCGCTAGCTTCATGTAATTGAAATGGGACTTTGTAAAGAAAGCCGATACCCTGAAGATTCTAATCTTCGAATTGATAAAGCCTTTAGGAAATAATAATCGTGTCTAGCAAGTGTAGAGACATGGGTCTAAGGAGTACTGTCTGAATAGATTGCCAATAGATCTGAATCTTTGGCTTGTTTCGAGGGAGTCGGATGATTCGCATGTTCACTAGGTAACTAATATAGTTGCTAAGCTCAGCATCTAATCACATCCTACCAAAATTTCCAGATGATTTCTATGCATGAATATTGTACTCGAGATAGGCTGGCTTTCGGTACTGTTTCAATCAACTGACAATGTTGTCTCGGCAACCCTTCTTAAGATTGTCCTTTTCATGTTGTAGCCAATGCCATGAATTTCAATTGGATGGATAGAAGATGAACGTACCAAGTGAACAAGGGTATTAATTGAATGAAGTATGAGTGATACTATGGAATCCTTATGTAAATTCGTTACGTTTGACATAGAGGTTATTCGATTCAGTGCAATTTATGACCTAATAGATATTGTTTTGGAAAATGTGAATCGATTTTAGAAAATGTTCTTATTAACGAGATAGTCGATTTATATCCGTTTTTATAACATTCTATAGAGAAGACAATCTTGTTCACGGTCATTTAACGCCGTTGACCTAATTTTGATTGAATATTATAGAAGCTAGTTTTGTCGTAAATTGATTGCTCTGATTGAAAAACTTTCGAAGTTACTTACCTTTAATCGAAACCCTTTTCGTAATTAAGCAATTCTTTTTTTTTTTTGTTAAAGTGTAACTAGTAAAACGTTTCCAGTCCATATTACTAATAACATTCCGGTTTTGCTACTTTGATCACTTTACCTTCAAGTTTAACGTCTATCAAAACACACACTTTCCTACCTTGACGTCGGTCAGCCCGAAATTGTTTCACTTTCTCCCAAGAAGCCAATGGGAGTAAGAACCTCTTTTCGATTTTATCCGGCTTTTTCAATTCATTCTTTGAAGCTAAAAGTACATCTTAATTACATACACATCTTTTTATACAGTTTTCAATTATATACAGATTTCAATTAAAAGGTATTTTTCCGAAGTGAGTAGAAACCTTAATTTTTATAAGTTAAATGCTCTTAATCCAAATGTGCTAATTTAATTTCTAATTGAAAACGGTATCAATTCAGTAACTATTTGTTGGCAGTTCAATAAGAATACTTAAAGGGTTTCAATTACACTTTAATAAAAAAAAAAGAAATAATGCAAGTCAAGGATTGATTTTGATTAAATCCAGATATCTTCAAACGTAGTTTAGCCAGCGTGATTAACTTACCTTTAAATTAAGGACACAATATGAGAGCAAAAGATATGTCGTAAATCGTAAAATAATAAATAAAATAAATTCTTAAACGATTTTATGTAAAGCCGCTAAAAGTAAAAACGAACTCAACATATAAGACTTGCACACTCCGTTGCGAGTTAAAAATCAACAAAAATAATAATTTGACACGTTAAATTTAAATTTTAATGAATGATTGTTGATTATTACGTGCCTAAGTACCCGACATACGAAGCCATTCCTAAAAGCTGTTAGAGCCACACCGTTGGCCCAAAGCGTGCTTACTCTTCAAATGATGAACATCAACTGAGTCAATTTGTATTATGATTGCATCCGCCAATAATAATCAGTGGCCTCGTTTATACCGCAATCGTTAATACGTATTAAATTATGCGAGATATTAAGTTAATACGATTGCCGTTTATACCGCCTGAGCGTACTAAGTTAATCCACTTTGCTGTAAACGTCATACGTGAAGTTGACATGCAGGTGAAATGTCACATGTCGAAGAGATATTCCAATTGAGTTGAGCAGGGTTAACAATCCTATTGGTAAATACCTTGGATAAACTGTATGACTATTAGACTAGACTATTGGGTGCAAATACCTGCTAAAAATTGAAATAAACGCCATCTGTGAAAATGCTAAAATAGGGGAAGCTTAATGTTGCCATAATGCCATTAACACTGTGCTCGGTTTAATTTAGTCTAGTACTAGTCCACATGCGGAACTGGACTATTTTAATACCACACGTTTACATCACTTCTTAATACGTCTTTACTGTTAATACGGACTATGTTAATATCGGTGTCTACGCGGCCAGTGTTGCCGATGCGTGCATTGAAAGGGGCCTCGATCATTAAAGTCTCTCACATTTTTATTCAAGGACTCAAGCTTTAATCGAGCAACGTACAACCCAGTCATTTTAGAAATAAGTAAGTATTAAAAGCAAAAACCTAATACGAATAACGCTCTAATTGTATCTGTTAATGTTTATTAGAAAATCGAACGAAGAATTTACGTTGGTAGTCTAATTTAATAACTTTCAGAACATTTAAGTAATGTAGAATAAGAACACCCTTCTTAGAGCCCGCGCTTCGAATAACACCTGCATTTTTCTTTCGGTTGAGTTCAAACGAAAAAGAGTTTCATACTTAAACAAGGACTCAAATATACTTGATGGCTTCCCAAGATAGAGATTTCACCTTTGCCCATTTAGCATAAGATCTAAAATATCCCACATCATACTCGGCATACCATTGTAAATATTGGCGAGAATTCCTGTCGAATTCATGATTAAGGTCCTACTCATACATACGAAAAACGACAATAATGATGATAAGCAAATTTATTATAGGCATGAGAAAGTTCCCATTACGCCCCAACATTTACCCTGATGAGGATTTTTTCGCACTCATAATTTCTCATCATCATGTGATGTTTTCAAGTGAAACATACTCGTACTTGGGTAGGTATGCGATCCACCCATGTATCATGGCTCTAAATAATGGGTCCTGTAAAACGAAAGGTAAAATAAATTGAAACTAATTCGAAAGCACTTAAAAGTTTTGAGAGGGGGCTTTTGAAATTTAGTCGTGTGTGAGGCGTATTGAAACGGAATAACAATAAGTCTTAGTCAGCCAACAAACAAAAAGCCGCATTCAGAAGAAGGATGGCTCAATTTAAAGTTTTTTTTTTTTCATTCAGGTTTAATGTGGTTAATTTTATATTAAAATCCAATTTAGCAGATAAAAGAGGACGATGGTGATGATGATCGTGATGACGGAGCGCACCATCATGAGCTTGATACACAAATAATTTAATTGGATAGACACGTTTTGTGTAAATTTTTTTAATTTTGAAAAAGTTTGGCAATTTCTTTGAAAGTTAATTGATTAGTAGGTGTTCGTGCTCAACTTTTGCTTTGTTGGTCATTAAAGAAAACGAACAATGAACAATTTACTAAATTAAATGTTTTCTACATTATTCATGTCCTACCTCTTCAAGCTAGCCGTTGAAACCACCTGAACTTTACTTCGACGTAGTCTCTCTATTTGTATCGAATCAGTAGCGAATTAGTAGAGAATCGCAACAATACCCAGCAAACCAAATGTTTCTTAAACAAGTCATTAATGAATCATTTTTAAGGGCGCTCATACACATTTAATATGCTTGGAAAATCTCATCTTTATACAACTTAAAACAGAAAGTAGCTAAGGTCTCAGACAAAGAAAAAGAGTTCAGTCGAAAATGCTTCATCAGACCTATCTGAAGTGGCGAAAATTTTGCAAAAATGTACAACTCGTTTACAACTTCTTGATAAATATTGAAAAAAAAATGGAGGTGATTATATAAAAGTTCATGAAACTAAAATCTTTTTAGGACTAAAAAATATGACGGAATTCGTGAAAACGTATATAACCCTTTTACATTCTCCGTACCTTTATACATCCTATTGATGAATATTGAAAACAATTTTTATGTGATTTTATGAAAACAAAAAGCAGCATCTTTTTTAACCTAAAAAATATGACGGAATTCGTGAAAACGAATTCAATCCTTCTATATCCTCTACAATGCTTTTACATTGCCTTGATAAATATTGGAAATAGTTTTCAGGTGAAAATACAAGGTTTTCCGGTGAACACCGTTAAATTTATTTTGTGTGACGTTTCGGACTCGACTGAGTCCTTTATCAAACTCAGTCGAGTCCGAAACGTCACACAAAATAAATTTAACAGTGTTCACCGGAAAACTTTGTATTTTCAATTCGAAATGTACTGTAAAAACATTCATCAAAAACTAATTTTCAGTTGATTATAGAAAAGTTCGCTAAACAAATTTTTTTTAGACCTAATAAATAAGGCGGAGTTCGTGAAAACGTATACAACCCTTTTACATCCTCCACAACCTCTTTACATTCCATGATAATTATTGAAAAGAATTTTAAGGTGATTAAAAAAAAGTCCATGAAACTAAAAAAACCTAAACCTAGGCCCAAAAAATATGAAAGAATTCATGAAAACGTGTTCAACCCTTTTACACCCTCTTAGCGGTTGAATAGCAAAAAAACGTTTTTGGGAAATTATATAATATGACAGTGTAAATAAAAACTTATCTACTACATGCATATATGGTATATCTATTCAGACCTAAGAAATATGACGGAATTCGTTAGAATGTATACAACCTCTTTAAACCACCCTTAGGAGTTGAATTAAAAAAAAAAAACTGCAAGCAATTCGTATTTGATTGTAGAATGTGTTGTTGTTTCGTACATTCTTGTGGCACAGAAACAAATTTCAATTAATAATCTAACAAAGTTTGAAAAGTACCCACAAAGTAATAATATTTTATTATGAAACTGAATCCGGAGTACAGTAGAGGAATTTCACTTCCAGTCGACACATTTCCGAAAAGATCCTCTTACCTCGATTAAAACTTCTTTTAATACCACTAGTGTCGAGATTAGTTTTGTTTCTTGAATTACAGTTGGCTGTTATAATAGTGGCCAACAGGCACGTACGAAAAGTTTTCGAAATTTTGAACGAAAATTTTAAGACACAGAGATAGTTGTACAGTGACGGTTAAGCAGGACCAGCTTCCTTCGGGTGTAACTAGTTACTATACGGTGCACATTGAAGGCAAAAGGGAGTAGATTGCATTCCAGCTTTCTATTTGGTCCGTTCATGGTTTCCCGGTTCAGGCTTATACAATAATTTACGGTAACCGCAATAACTTCGGAGGAACATGAAAGTTGTCCTTATGAGATGTTATATGTGTCTTAAAACTTTAGTTATTGCGGTTTGCCAATTTAACAGTTGGTTAAATCAAGTTTTCGGAAATCTTAATGTAGAAAGTCTCAAAATTGCTGCAGTCAATTTAGAAGTGGAATTTTTCATTGTACGTATACTACTCAACTTTTCAGTTAAATTTCGAGACTATTAAAAAGAAATGTTTTGGCTAAAGTTGGTACACGACCATGGTTTAGGTTGGTTTGGTTTACCTGGTGAAATGGATTATCATATCCATTTGGAGTCTTCAAAGGTAGACTTCTCCATCTGAGTGACTCGGAGGGAGCCCATATCTACTTTAGTCTATTATTTCGCGTAGAAAATAAAATTAAAATTCACGAAAATGATCTAGAATTATCTAGAGAATTTTAATTCATTATAATTTTAATGGAATTTTTTTTAATTAAGTCAATACTCCTTCGCACCGATGAAACATAAATTTAAGCAACCGCTTTGTAAGCAGGCTTGAAAATTTGAAAAAAAATCACACAAATTAAAACTAATAGAATCTCACTCCATTATAAGGTTGAATATTTAAAATCTTAAAATTAACTGTAAGGCGATTACGTACCCAAAAATTACGTTCAAATGACAAAAAATATAAAAAGAATAATCAAAATATACATAAAACCCAAAAGATTTGTCAGTATTCGTGACAACAGCATTCCCTAAGCTGTTAGTACACAACCAATTATCCAAGCCCGACGACAATTGCCCAAACTAGTAAAGCAATTAATGGAGCAATCAAATAAAATTGAGGCAATATTTCTGAATTGTGGCAATGTTTTCGCAAATTACACGTATTGCTCGACCAATAGTTGCTGTACTTCCACTGACTTGGAAAATTGAAAGCAATTTTCTACGTTAGTGATTCAATTGTCAATTTACCATACCAATGACATATATGTTTGACTTAACATATAACATAACATATAAGTTTTCGTCAAATATTTTTTAGTATGACATACAGTGTAAAACTGACTTGTAATTACTTCTAAAAGAAGTTTCCTTTTAATTTTTACTTCATGTGACTGAAATGCAACTGCTAAGAAGTGTGAGAAACTTTAATTGATGCAATAAGTGCAACTTTGAATTAAAAAAAAAAAACAGTAATACATATATAGATACATAAGTTAGTACAGACACGTTCTGATTGGTGTACAGCTAAGACACTTCATCATTAAGACAGAAGTTGTTACAATCGCTGATAATAAGACGAAAGTACCGCTCGTTTGCTACAACGAGCATTCTCATGAATATATGGAGTGAAAAGTTCCATTCTATCCAACTTACAGGATGCTGTCCTAAGATGAACGATATCACTATGAGAATTGCGCCTTTTACTCGTCCTCATTTCCAACGAAATTTATGTAAAATGGATTGTCTTCATCTCGTTAATGTCATCCTTATGCCAGCTAGACAAAACTTTCATTAAATAATTTGACACTACATGTCTGTTTGCCACTGTTGGTAACATGCTTCCTTCCAGGATCTATGGTGACATGATGTAAAATTATTTATGTTTGCATTTGAAATTTTTGCATTAGACTGTGGGGGGTTCAGGAAGATTAAGTGTTGTACCTACCCGTAACCTTTTTCCTAGTTTATAATGAAGTAAATATTTGATTTAAGATGAAGAATTTGCTAGCATCATTGTCATGTTTGCAAAAGTTTTGAATGTTTCTTTTGGAAATTCGGAGATTAAATAGTATTAATTATATGAATTATTGTTTGTCACAGGAAACTAACTTTATCCCGCACACACTTGATTTCTTAGACTTGCTATATAGTGATCCATGTTTCAAGTTCATAGAATTAGCCGTTCTCGAAATGAAAACAATAAGCTTGTATACCATATTTGAAACTAGTTTAATTTTTGGCAAAAGTGGCATATCCAATATATACAGTGCAGATTTTTGTTTAAAACAAATGAAATAAGTGCCTAGTTAAATTCGTTCCAGAGACAAGAGAAACACCCACCAACTTCTTTTAGATATAGACCATATTAGAAATTAGGGGTCTGATTTACAACAGGTATATATTTAAGACCAAAGACAGGTATAAATTTAAGACTGTTTATATTTAATAGTTGTATTGTATTCTTGCTATCGAGGTTGCTTTTTTGTCAGGTAGACAAAAATTACCTTAAAGCCAGTTAATTGTAGGTAAGACCGATATAACTTATAAATGCTATGGATATTTCCCAGTTTTCATCATTCTATCGTTTAACGTCTAGTGTACAGTACCTCGAGCAATCTTTAAGAAAATGGAATCCTTGCCGGTAACAATTCATAATTGTAAGGACATAGATATCAAAAACAACTTCTTCGCGACCGGAAGTATTGCTAACAACGAAATTCGGCAGTTGACGTGCATGCGGTGTTTGAAAATAACCGAAAAAAGCCTAATTGAAGATATTCAAAAGTTATCCGCGCAAAAAATCAATATGGACTATGTTGAAAAGATGGAACAAAAGGAGTACGCAACATTATTAGTTCAAGAACAAGTCAATTTCTGTGATTTTGACTTGGTTCAGCAGCCGGCGAAAGAATTTAAAGCGACACCAAAAGTTAAATTGAATTACTCCGAAAAGCATTATCTGCAAGTTCGTCCAATGGAGCAAATGCAGACGTACAATACGAAGGATCCAAGATCTGTCGGAAATTCGAATCCAGTTGTACCGTCTGCGCCAATTAAATTATTTACAAAGCATTCTGTTGGAAATTGGAATGCAGGTCGACCGTCTGCGCCAATTAAACTAGATACACAGCATCCTGTTGGAAATCAGAACCCAGTTCTACCGTCTGCGCCGATTAAACTCGATGCAAAGCCTTCTGTTGGAAATCGGAATCCAGCTCTTCCGTCCGCACCAATAGGACTGGAACAATTAATGCGTATGATTGCGGCATCAGCATCGAAACCGGCCAAACGTTCAAATTGTATGCAGTCTTTCTCAACACAACACGGACGTCAAGCGCAAAATTCCACAAATTGGGCTCAAGTGAAAAAGCAACGATTGTAACCAATAGAGGCAAGAATCATTGATCATCTACTATTTGGACAAGTGGATTACAATTTCCACAACAATCATCAGTTCATAACACAGTAACGTAATAGTTACTATAGTTCTTTGTTAATTAAATATTTTTTTACAATAAAAATTGGCAGCATAAATTTTGATAATTTTCATTTAATAGGGTTTTTGGTATGAACCGGTAGGGAAATCTATAGTAGTCCGCAAGTCATTTAATACTGACTGGTAGGCTACTGTGCGACTGAAATCTTAAAAATAATTTCAAATAGGCTTCGCATTATTTCTATCGATTTGTCGAAATTCGTGAACTTTATGCCCTACACAACCAGGGGGCTTACATCTAGTTTTTGATTGAAGCCTTTAGAAGTAAAAGTAAGTTCCATATCTCATTAAATATGATAAAAATTCGACCAAATTGGTTCAAATATTGGATGATCTTCAGTGTCATCTACCTTTAGTATAATGATGCGATGGCAAGAAATTTCTCTTATATAATTCGTGATAATGAAATTTGTTTCAACATCGTCTATATAGAATATTCCTAGGCAATACCACCCGCTGTAAGGGTGATTCAGATAGTAGGTATAGATAGATATATTCGGATAGTATGCCATCCGATGACGAAACAGCTCCTTCGGACCCAGTCTAACATAGTCTTATAAAACTGGCCAATCAAGTGAATGTTTTTCAATTGTCATGTCATCAAGAATAGCGATTAATCAACAGTCGTGGAGCTCGTGTTGGGATTTCACTTCACTGACGCCAAAGATTCAATCAAATTTGCTTATATAGTAGCTTACCATGAACAATTCATTAACGAATCCAAAAAAATTTTGAAAATTTTCTAGGTGTAAAAGGTATAAAGTCCACAGAAGTAAAATTAAATTAATTAGGTAACATGCTTAAAAGATATAAAGAAGCAGTTTGATAAAGGACTCAGTCGAGTCCGAAACGTCACACAAAATAAATTTAACAGTATTTACCGGAAAACCTTGTATTTTCAGATATAAAGAAATTCATGAAAATGTAAAAAAAAAAACATTTTCACACACACATTTTTTAGTTCAGCTTTGTACTCCAATGAAACTCTATTTTTTTTTGCATTAAATACTTTTGTAGTAGATCTATTATATATATAGGTAGTTTTCAATTTTCTAGAGTAATCTGTTTCAGAGATATAAAGAGTATCCTATACCTCCGTACTTTGCCACCCTAATTAAAATTTTTATTTTTCTAGGATGCCTCTATAGTTACTCTATATCATAAATTTTTAGCTTTCTATTCTTAGCGATTTTTGAAAAATAAAAACCATGTTTTTTTAAAAAAGAATAATAAATTATTACGAAAATAAACCTACAATTAAAAAACCTGTCAAAATGTCTTTTAACATAATTTGAATGAACGAAAATATTGTACTGAAATCTGTTCGAATTATAAATTTCCAATTCCATGAACAATTTCGTTGAAAATTGCCGGGAATCCGTGTGCGAATGGGAAATGAGCAATGAAAATGCATCAAGTACGGGAAATGTTCAACAGAATATTTAATTTTTTTTTTAACATGAAAAAAATGATTATGTAAATTTATTTTATTATAATGTAAAATGTCCATATATGTAATTTTTCGGACATCTTTTCAACCTGTCACTGTCTGGAATATCGTATTTATATTTAAAAAAAAATGGAGAACTGCACCAATCGGTGCGTAACAATACACATGTCCAGTTTGTTACATAAACGTACATTGTGATTTTTTTTTTGTAGGAAGTACATACTTCGTAATATATTCATCCCTATTTAATTCACTTCTGTCTTGCGGAAAATTAATTTGGAAAGCAATTTCAGGACAAAAAATGAAAAATGCTTTGCTAAAGTAGACCGGTAGGGAAGCCTATAGAACGTACAAAATCTGTACTAAAGAAATTGTAGGTACAATATAAAAGCAAGTAGCGATTTAATGTAGAAAGTTTTTAATGAACGTCATTACTCGCTGTGAATTTTTTTTATTGTTTAATATCACTGGAAATAATGAGTGGACGAGTATACTATCAAGAGAAAAGGTAGACGACAAAATGAAGTTGATAAAATTAAATTTGTAATTTATTAAATTTCAGAAACTGACTGAAATGTTTTTTGTACGTGGCAGATGTAGCAAATTAATGAACCAAGGCTGTTTATTAATCGCATATCAACATGCCAAAAACATTAGTTTCACTTTATAATTGGTTTTTAAATAAATACTTGTAAAACTAATTTTTAATTTTTAAGAAATAACTTTTCGAAATCTTATTGTCAATACCTAACAGATATGTCGGAACCCCTTAGGGACTGATTATCGTAAAACTCTAAAAGCAATTTTTATGCGACTATTTTTAAAGCCGGTAGATTGTTAGATCTAAGAGATTTGTCGGGATTCGTGTAAACTTGAAGAACAATTTTACACGCCTTGGCGATTGAATATCGAAATTTGCTTAAATTAGTTTATAAGCCTAAATTTTTAAAATTAATTGGACATCTCAGAAGGTGGGAATTTTCGAAATTCATGTAAGAACATACATCTCGATATAACGAACCATCTGGCAATGCCACTCTGAATTTTTTTCTTTAATTACTTTTCGTGTATGTATAACTATTATATATATATGTGATATTTGTGTCTGGCAACGACGCCATCTGCTGGAAAATGATCGAAGGTGACGATGCGAGAACAGTGAGTGTGCAGCGGTCATTGTCACTCGATGTATTTGTCTGAAGTTTAGAGTTAATTATTTTCATTTTTCATTAGGTTAAAAATCCTACTGAACAAAAGAATTAAAGGATTTAAGAAGTAAAAGAACTGTGAAGTAGTTTTTTTTTCATACCCACTAAGTTTAAACTTCCATCATAAAAATTCCTGAGTTACAAAATTCCCCCTTTCAATCAATTTGTTCTATTTCTAGTGCCACTTATGCTAGAAACTTGAAACATGTTGGGTATATGTGGATATTCTAGAAAACCAATTGAGTTAAAAAAAAATATGACGCATGAAGGCTCAAAAATATGGTGCATATATTTTCACGAATTTTGTCATAACTCTTAAGTTTTGCGATAAACGCATAGAAACTGTTTTCAGGATTTTTAAAAATGTTATTTCTGAATGAAAACTGTAGAACACGATATCCCGTGAACGAATTATATAAATTCAAATTTGAATAAACGCAGTTCGCCGAATATAATTTTGATTAGAGGGGACTGTGGAGCATGAAAGTGAAGGAGATAAAAATATTATCAGTGAAAATTTTTCACGAATTTCGTCATAGGACTAGGATTAATTTTTTTCTCATGGTTCCTCAGATCAATCGAAAGGGTTTCCGGTTTCGACTAAAAAACCTTTTCTGATTTTTTCCCTTTAAACACCTTAGACAGCGTAAAAGGGTTGTACACATTTTTACGATTTCCATCATATCTCTTAGATGTGATAAGACATCGAATTGACTTGTAATTCTTCGGACTTTATTTGTTATCATCTAAAAATTAATTTCATGATTTTCGGACATTCAAGTGAATATAAGAAAGTTTCATGCGTTTGAAACATTTTCGCAGATATCAAATTGACTCTTACTGTAATTTAGTGTTTTGTTTAACTTTATAACGCTTACAAATTGATTAGACTTTTTCTTTAAGTATAGCATAGTGAATATCGCCGGTCCTTTGTGAGAAAACCTCCGGCTTCAAAAAAGTCGCTGCACTCTATCTCCATTATACATATACAGTGGCTTACAGCTTATTTCAACCAGAACGTAAAAAAAACTTTAACTGCCTATAAAAACTAAACTAAAGAAGATATCAACATTATTTAAACGCAGGCTGTTAGTCTAATGTTTAAACTAATCAAATATGACTTAATTTTTATTTTTTTTTTATTTTTTTTTTATTTTTTTAATATGTATTCGAAAATAATTAAAAACGAAAAACGCATCAAAAAACAATTCTGGTTGAAATAAGCTGTGAGCCACTGTAGCTCTATGGTTTAAGTGGTAGTCCTGTCCTCTAGACAGAGCTCAATTAGCTTTCTCGATATAACCAACAATAATTTTTTTTTTACTTTGACAACGTTTCGGAGTATGTTTGATGTTGCAGTGGCGTAATTATACTATTGACACCTCCCCCCCCCTTTACCAGCTTCTCGAACTTGGATCGAAACCAAAAATAATAAGGTTTCGTCCAGACTACATATGTATGTATGTATGTATTACCTTTTATTTTATTTGGTCCTGACTTTAGTGTCACCTTATTCACAATTGACTAACAAAGTTTAATACTAGTGAAAATACAAGGTTTTCCGGTAAAAAACTGTTTGATAAAGGACTCAGTCGAGTCCGAAACGTCACACAAAATAAATTTAACAGTATTTACCGGAAAACCTTGTATTTTCAATTCAAAATGTACTGTGAAAACATTCATCAAAAATTTAATACTAGTGTTGTCCTTTGATTTTCTATGGCACTAACTTAATGTTTGCTAGGCTCTCTGATATTTTTCAGTTTACAGGTTACAGTTAAGTAACGGTTACGTTACAGTGAATTTATTTTAAGGGTAACGTTAACTTTGTGATGGCTTTGATTTTACGCTTATTGTGAAATTCACTTAGTGTACATTGCAAAAACCTGGTGATCGCCTAACAATACGGCAATAATCGCCTAACAATACGGCAATAAATTTATTGCATTGGAAAGGTGCATCAGTAGTTCAAAAAATATTGCAGGTACGATCACATCAACTTAAAAGTCATCGTCATTTGCAAGTAATAGTTTTTAGTAAATCATCGTTTTCAACTTTACAGTCTGGAAAACTTTAGCGTGGCTTCGAAAAATGATCATAACGTTTCCAACAACTTTAGGCCCGTTCCAACGATCGTCAGTTACATTCTAACTGGAACTTTAAAGTTCCGGTTAGAAACTGTCGATCGTAGGAAAAAGGCTTAAAGTTATTGAACTACGTACTAACTTACCCCGTTAATATCCACGTAATTACCACGATTCAGGTATGAAATGAAGTTATTTTCACTGCAAATTTGAAGAGGTTAACATCCACTCAATCTTAGTTTCAATCACTATAATGATGCTTCGAATTGGTTTTTTTTTACATTTTCACGAATTTCATCGCATGTATCTCTTAGGTCTAATGAGGTAGCAAATTGGTTTAAAAAACGATTCCAGGATTTTTTTTCCAAATTTTTTATGAAGACATAATGAAGTATCAACTGTCTAATCGGGGAATGGGTGGTTGGCTAAGGGTGAATTTAAGAATTTTTGGATATTTCTACTTAGGATGAAGCGTCTTCGATTGCTGAAGAAAAGCCCGTCTAAAATTACAATTTCCAAAAAGCCGGTAATGGTGTTTTATACTATCTAAACATGAATGCAACCTTAGTTTTGCACGTACGAATATAAAGTCAAAAGGCAAAGTTTCAATAAAGTACGTATAAAGTCTTTATTATTTTCATAGCTATAAATAACTACTAATTAAGTGCAACTAATCACATTCTAAACAACGAACAATTAAAAATGCACTACTGTATTTTCTAAGTTTAGCTTCTATCTTTTTTAAGTTCCTGGTCGGGCGTCGGACGAAACTTATTCGTGTAATCATGCTGATACGGTTCCCTTAATTTGTCCATGAAGCTGGAATCACAACCGATTTTTTCGAATAGTTTTTCAAAATCTTCGATACCTTCTTCATACGCGGCGATGTACGTCTTCATTGTTTCGATATTTTCAGTGGTGCATTCATTTAGTTTTAAGTTAAGAAGTTCTTTACGGGTTTTTTCAAAGCGCGACTTTCTTGACACTTCATTGATACTCTTGCGTTTTTTCTCCATAGCTTGATTGGTTGTCTTCTGGCCGCGTCGATTCCTATTGTGTTTATATTCGCTAAAAGGACCACTTTCTAAATCCCGACTTGCGTTATGTTCCCGGTCGAGTATTTCGGCCTTTGTAACTTCCTTAATAGTGGTCCGGATTTCACTCATGACTTCCTGCTTCGATTGAACCTTTAGACTGCTTTGGTCGACGTTTTTTATCGTGGAGAAACGCATTAGGCACATGCTTGCTGCTGCTTTCATATCTTCAGGGCTGTATACCTCAAGATTGCTTTTCTCCATTTTTTTTGTATTCATTTTACTTTTTGAATAAATTTTCGACTGTAATGTGGTTAGGTTCTGTGATTGATTCACTACGACTTTTACGTACTGTTCACCGCACTTCAACGCTGGACTGAAACTCGACTATAACTGTTCTCTGGATTTACGTACACTTCAATAAAATGAAAAATTCCTGTAATAAAATTTTGAATATGGTGAGATGGGTCCTTCAATTTTAATTTATGTTATATTTAAGTCGTCTTTAAAGGAAAAAGGGAGATTTACTTGGAATTACTTACTTTTCGAAACAGTTTTATGCAGTCAAACGTGGTTTTGCTTTGAAAACGGTATTGAAAATTCGTTGATAATTGTATACTTGTTACCTGGCTAAGCGTACGGACAATAATGGTGGATCAAATTAAGTCCAACCATAATTCTACAGAACAAACCAGTTTAGGTTTTAAGCTCGTGACATAATAAAAGCTGAAAGCAGCGTCAACAACTGCAGCGTCAGCGACTGCAGCGTCGATAGTGCTGCTTTAAGCTCTGCTTAAGGGCTGATATATCCCTGTGCGCGCTGAAAAACTAGTAAATTTGAGAAATTAATATAAAGGTTATATGGTGAAAAAAAACTAAATTATTGAGTTCACATTTCTTATTAACTATTCATCTATAACAAGGAAACAATTTTTACTTTATTATTTTTTAAGTATTGTGATCGACCTGAAATTTCAATAAAAAGTTGCTACCCGGAAATTATGTATTTTCACGTTTTAGTACTAGTAAGCCCCAAAAAGGCAAAAAAAAAAAAAATGTCTGTCTGTACGCCGCGCCGGTCGCCGTACGCCGTACGAAAAATAGTTTGAAGGCACGTAGCTCCCAAACCCGTTGAGGTACAATCATGAAATTTTTATGGTAGGTAGATTGGGTGAACCTCTACGTTTGCAAAAAAAATTACTGATATGGATGAAGGGGTGTGAGAGTGGTAGGGGAAATAGTGCGTCCGAAACGCAAGAAATCCTAGATCTATACATTCTAAAATCCATATGTCCAAAATAGTAAGCAATTAAAACTTAACAAATATTTGTAGTTATACTAGGAGCATTTTAGAGTAGAGGCAGTGGCGTACGGTGGGCGGGGAGTGACAAACTTTAGATTACAATATCTCACAAACCAATTGCACTAGAAAAATAAAATTCGGTTTAAGTATAAAGCTTGATAAATTGCTCACAGTAAAATCTTTTAAGGGGGCAGAGGAGCGTAGAAGTGAAGGGGATAAGAACTTTTCAAAAAAATCACTTTTCATATCTCAATAACAGTGTAAGATACATATATGCTTCAAATTTTTACCACAAGTAGGCCCAACAGAACCCCAGTAGGAGGTGTGGGTGTAGAGGGTGAGAAGGAAAAAGTTCCGATGTTTATATCTCATGCCATTAAGCTGAAACTTGGTATTTATGGTATATAGAAGTGGCATGTTGGAAAAATATATTTTTCTAGGTATAGTATTGTACGGGTGTTGGAGGTGTCTTTCCTAACTGTAGAACAGTTTATGCTAGAAAGTTGAAACTCGGTATGTAGGTATATGATAATCAACTGGAAAAGTAGTTTTGATTAAAAAATAATTCGTATATCCATTGGCGTTCGGAAGAGGGATAAAAAAAATTATCAGTAAAAATAGAATGCATATATTTTCACGATTTTTGTCATATCTACTAGGTTTTTATCAAATATTGAATTCATTTTTATTTTACAGATTCTTCATGTGAATAACTAGAAAGTGTTTTAAAAATTTTTTAAAATTCGACTCCTAAGGGGGTGAAAAGTGATTGTATACTTTTTCATGAATTCTGCTATATCTTTCAAGTCTGATCAGGTATCGAATATCGTGTCACTTCCACGGGCTTGTTTAATAATCACCTATTTTCAAGATTTTTCCTTTTTTAACCTCTAGACCGCATCCCGGAATATGACCCAATTACATAATTTATATGTTACACCCTATTCTAACCGCTTCCCGAACATTTTGTTAGGTTTTCGGTCACATAGTAACTTACACCGCATCCCCGAATTGAACACGTTCCGAACTTCTGCCGGAAAAATAATAAATAAAGTTGCGCCCAGACTGTTGGCAATTTTTTTGTCTATGGATTCTTCATTTGAATTACAAGAAAGTGTAAAACCCCAACACGAAATCCCCGACTCTTGGTTAATCGCTATCCCTAAGGACATGCCAGTTGGAAAACCTTCACTGGATAGACCAGTTTTCTTATAAGACTGTGTTGGACTAGGTGCGAAGGAGCTGTTTCATCATCGGATGGCGTTGACACGTTAGAGGGTGTATCATGCCTAAATCTGAAACTCTATTAAAGCTGGTGGTATTGCTGAGGATTATCCAATATAGCGATATCGACACATATCTAATAATCTGCATATTATATTGGAGCGAAATTCTTGCGATCGCATTCTTATACTAAAGGTAGGTGGCACTGAATATCACCCAATATTTCAACCAATTGGTTGTTCGCTAGGATATATATATAAAATTCAACACTATTGAACAAATTATGTGAGTGAGAATACAACGACTTTTCTTTTCTGGCCTGTATATCCGCGGATATTGAAAACTGATCCACTCTATTAAGAAAAAAATTCTCTGAAAATATTACAAGGTGTCACTCCTCTAAATTTTCTGATCTCATCAGACCTAAGACATATGTTGGAATTCGTAAAAACGTAGTCATAATTTCACCCCTTTACGGGGAAAATATTGCAATACCTACTGAAGTAATTTCTTAGATGATTATCTGTAAGGCCTATGGAATTAAAAATAAATTCGCCATCTAATAAGAACTAAAGCTTTTGCCGGAATTTGTGAAAACTTACAAAACACAAGAATCGGCTACATTGGTACCTACTTGGAAGGTGATTATCGAAAAATTATTAAATTGTTAAGTCACTAGTACTTAAGCAGTAATATTGTATATTTATATACTTATTAATGAAATATAATATCTAATGATAAATAAGTTGTTTTTTTGCAGTTTTTTTGCAGTTTCTTTTAAACCGTTTACATACATTACATACATTTATTGACCGTATTATAATTTTATTATAATGAATAGGTAGGTATATTTTAATTGGAGGAGATCAGATATAAAATAAGACTTAAGAAATATGTCGGAATTCGTGGAAACGTACACAGCCCCTTTATACGTACACGCACCTTACTCCACCTCGAAATAATCTCTCGAAGACTTTTAAGCAGCTTAAGATCTCAATTAAATTTGCCAATTAATAACATTTAAATATTCGTCTGCTAGTATTTTATTTAAGGTTACATAATCAGAAAAAGGGATAAACGGACTTAAACATTTCGATCAATATATTCTCCATTTTATGTACATATGACTGTGTACCAAATCACCATAACAAATTGCTATCAATATCTGAATATCAATAGTAACAAATTCTTTAAAAAAAAAAGTCTTCTTCCATCTACGTTACTGAAAAGGATACAAAAATTTGCTTAAATGCGCTGTATGTTGTGTGAGTTGGTGCATTTTTATGCAAATTTTAACTCAATAGAAGTTTTTCTTTTCAGCTATTCCAATTTTCGGTCGTATGTTCCTTGTGATGTTCCCTGACTCGAAAGTATAAAGTGAAAAGTTTAAGATGTCTTTTCGTATAAATTTGATGCGATTTCCAGTCGACTAGGGCATCAGCAAAGGAAAACTTGTGTATTTGAACTAAGAATCAAGAAGATCGATCAGATAAGAAATCAACTCTATTGGTAATAATTTTTGGCTTTCAAACTTGTCCAGGAAACTTTAAAGTTACTAACGCAAAGGAATGTTTTTAGGGAGAGTTTTCCGAATTTCGGGGGATTTTAAAAGACATTACGGAACATAGCCTAGTATCAATAGACAGAAGCCAATGTATGATGCTATGTGAAACCCGATCAGATGAACAGAACGCATTTTTTTTTTTGAGATAAAGACTATGTTATGGTCACTATTCAAAGGAGCAGAACCTCTGCTTCATTTTTGATTCTGTGCGTGAAACTTTAAATAAGTCACTGTGCAATATTAAATTCAAGCAATCGATTGTTCGATTGAAATATAAATAAAATGAAGCAACCGGTTACTTCTGGAGGTCTCCACTCTTTTAACATCTACACTCTTTTCACATTTTTTGCTAGAACTACCCACACAACACATCGGTATTCACCTAGTGTAGTATTGTGAGTTATAATTATTGAATTTTAACAGCCAGAATTCACTTAATATTGAAAGTCAACCTGTACTGAAATTCAGTACTGTGCAGAATAAATTTTGCGATAAGTTTGGAAGTATGGAAGCAAAAAAACAGAAAAATTATATGTATTCAAAATTTGTTTTCTAAGACTGTTGGTATCTACTTTTATAAGGCTTTATAGAGGTTATTGACGAAGTAGTTGCTTCTGAAAGTTCAGCCTCTGCTCGCAAGTCTTACCGAAGCCTTATCAAAGTGAAAAATCTACAACTTGCGCTCAACAGTCTTATCGAAAAGCCTTAACGAAGTTATTACCTCCGGAAAATCAAAATACGAAGTTTGTTTGCTAGTAGGGGTGGCCTCCTACCCTTGCATTAATGGTTCTCAATTATTTTAATATTATGCGCTAAAAATATATTACAACAGAAAAATATAACTTTTTGAATGATTGCTTAAAAATGTCACTTCCCCTTGTTCGATAGTTCAATAACAATCAAAAAATTCATTTTGGTCCGTCGAGCCGGATTTGAATGAGCTTTTTACGGTTTTTTTTTAGCTTAACCGTAAATTGGAAAATAATTCGAACAATATTTAGTTGGAAATACTTTTCTTCTTATAATTATAATAATAGTTCTCATAATAATATCTAATAATAATAAAAATAATAATTTCTATATTCTGGAGTAGATTTGGCGAGTGGTTTTTCATGCCGATTATCAAGGAAGTTGTAGGGTGAAAGGTGTTACCTTTCAAAACTGCATAAAGTTTTGCGGGAGACTCACACATAAAAATTCTTACATAGAAAAATGTTGTTCATACCTGAAGAACAGCCAATCATTTGTTTGAGTTTTATGCTATTGAAATGTCCTTAGAACGTATGGTCACAGACA
The DNA here is from genome assembly GCA_949128065.1 of Beris chalybata. Taxonomy (NCBI): domain Eukaryota; kingdom Metazoa; phylum Arthropoda; class Insecta; order Diptera; family Stratiomyidae; genus Beris; species Beris chalybata. Next base: position 30,880,916 of record OX421896.1, on the reverse strand, counting down.
ATATGGTATGGTCCAGCAAATTACTTAATAATGTTATCGCTTGTTAAGATGAAGATCGGAAATTTTGTCAACATCAATATTCCAAAAGGAATTAAGGGAGAAATGCCTAAATTCAAAAGCTTAATCTACCTTTATACTATCTTTAATATTTAAGCTAAAAAAAATTACTAATGTCCTTCCAATCGAATGATTGCTCGAATCTTGAACATACGGTAGGCTAAGAAGATGAGTTTTTTACCATTTAACTTTTTCGAATAGCGTACAAAATGACGTAAAAAATCTGGTTTATGTTCAAACCTTTAAAATTAAGGTATGGCTACCATACAAAATAGGGGAGTTGCGTTTTACCGAAGCCTTAACTTGAGAACGCGTTAATCAATGAAACAGATATTGGATGCAATTCTGTAGTATCTAAGCATTGTAACAACTCGATATATTTATTTTAATTTATATAATTTACATCGGACTGTAACTTTTCTCGCAAACTATGCAGACATTTCAGACAAACTGTTTATAACAGCAGATTGGATGAATACCATTAAAAGTTTGTGACACAAATCTGCCCCGAAAACTTTACAGATGAATCTAAACTGTCCAATAAAGTGAACAAACTGTTACTATCTATACGAAATTATGTTACAGCTATAAAGTTTCGGAAGTATCCTTCCATTTCTTTTTTTTTCACAGGACTCACACTAAACGTGGGACTGGCTGGATTTTTATTAAAAATTTGAAAGGAAGAAAAAAGTCCTTGTTCAACGAGTAACAAGACTTGTGATATGCAGGTATGTATAGGAAGTTTGAAGCTGATAAGTTCCTTGAACAAGGACGTTCAGTAGCTAATAGACTCATATATGTGTAATAATACAAAAGGCGATCCCAAAGTATGGATAAACGAATTTGATGTGCGATAAACTCAGGAAGGAGCCTGGTGTTCATATGCGAGAAGCTGAGAAGCACTTTAGAGTCACGGCACGTTTGGGATTAATTTCGTCACCCTCAGGTGAAGGGAATTTATGGAAGGTGCTCTTTGTACCTTTTTGTTATCCTTCTGATCTCTTATATAAAATACGTTCGGCAAATATAAAGTTCTTCGTTGGTCCCGACCAGCTTTTTTTTTTTTGTTGTTGCCTTTTTTGGCCTTAAAATTTTAGTGACGGCATCCGAACAGTTTTGTTGTTGAAAATTATGTAATTAGTTGTAAGGAAATTTTTATTTTAGCCAAAAATTCTGAGCCTTATCTTTCCTATTTTCATAGTTATTGTTATTGCTCACATGAAACCGAAGTTTTAACGATCGTATAATTTAAGATAAAAGTTAAGATTTTATCTATACTTTTATCTGAATTTAGATTTAATTTCCGCGGAATTTTTTATTTGCCATAAAATAATATATGAGTTCTTTTGCGTTCCACGGTGCAGAGTAGAAGGTTTTACTGCTTACATATAACCGTACATAGATGGCGTTGACGCTGAATCTAGATATTTATATACCGTGTGTTTTTTTCAACTGGATCAGATCACAATTGAGAAAAAAGAACGATGGGAATCAACCCGAAACCTAGCTTAGCAGGGTTAACAATCCTATTGGTAAATGTCTTGGATAAACTGTATGTGTATGGGCTACGTGTAGTTTCCCTTTATTACACTTAACGATGAAACACTATGGAAAGTGTACAGAAATACAAAGGTTTTTTCAATAATTTTGAACATGCTGTCTCTATTCTACAAAATTAAAATTCCGTACAAAAGGTATTGATTTCTCACGATTATTCTAGACTATTGGGTGCAAGTACCTGCTACAAATTAAATTAAACACAGGGCACCATCTGTGAAAATGTGAAAATAGTGGAAGTTTAGATAAACTTAGAAGCTGCATTAATAGCGAAAAACTGATCCAACTTTGATTTCATTATGATTTTCGATCAAATTTTTGTTGTTGTTTTCAAGATTAAAGGAATAATTTTGATCCTAATCCAGTTGAAAAAAAAAACACCTACAAGTACCTATACATAGATGAAAGATATTACTAACGAAAAAGAACTGTGTGCTGATATTAAGAGTAACAATTTTCTCCAATAATACCACCTGCCCAATTACTCGTATGAGCTTTAAGTTGATTATTTTGGCAGAGACGTCAAAATCAAGCCTAGTATTCAAATCGAGCAAAATGCAAGGGGAAACTTTTACCATGGCGCTTATAAGTTATCAGTTGAAGAAAAATATCATTTGTTGAAAGTTTCACAAAGAGATGGCACTGACGAAAATTTCAGCAGTGCAATCACAATTTTCGACATGTCTCTTAAGTTTGATGAGATATTAAAATAACTTAAACTTTTGCGGTGTTTCTATATATAACCGCCTAAAAACTAATTTTAGGATTTTATATTAATTGATCCGGAGGTGTAAGGGGGTTGTATACATACAGCGTGAAGAACTCTCGATCCTGAATCGTTTTACCAACCAGGAGCCCGGTTTACTTGCATTATAGAGGTGAAACTAGTTGAGGAGCTGGAATTCGATCAGGCAGGTTCTTCCAACCTTGGTCACAACTTCTATCTATCTTCCAAGCCCATCAATTAGTTCGTGAAGTATAATAGATTTGAAACTATGAGCAATCCAGCTAACGCCATTCTATAGAACTCGCACTTATTATCAAATCATATTATTTGAAACCACCTCTCAAGTACATCTCGAAATGTAGTTAATCTTACAAGAAAAAAATCAGTCTACCTGTCCGAATCGAGCATAAGCTGTACATGTTAACAATATTTGCCTACAGCAACCCCATGCCTGGTATCTCTACAATAATTACCGGCCGAGAATCTTTAGCTTCCTACCCTTCATAAATCCCAACGAAATATCCTAGGGCAATGAACGAAAGTTAACCCTTGTAGTGTACGAGGGCCTACTACTGGTTTATCCCGTTTTATGAAGATTGCCTTTTCGACGAGAGCTTAGACATGTCGAAGGCAAAAATCAATTGTGTCTCCAGGGACCAAGATAACGACGGATTTAATAGGCTTCCTTCTAAGACGTAATGTGCACACTATCGTCCCGTATTTGCTTCATTCCAGACCTACCTAATAGTCTCGTAATAATCCTAAAGGTAGCTGGCCATTCCTTATATCCAGAATAAATGTTTGCACATTGAAAGCCATTTGCTTGGTGGTGCCTTGACGTTCTTCAGCTTAAGATTGCTTCCATACACGAAGCCTTAACCGCAACAAGTTATCACAACTAGAGGCTACCATGCCAGGATTCAAGTGGATGGTAAGGTGATTTAGTTTCCTTCAGTAAAAGGTTACGTTCCATGAAATGATTAAACATGGGAAATACGTTTAATCGTAGGCCATTATATTGCCTGTGTATCCTCTATTTTCGATGTGGTACGCCATTAATGGCTCGGGCAATTAGTTCTGGACATTAAAAATATACGAAGGTACCAAAAGATTGGACACGATTCTTGTTAGGGTATTTAGTGGCTTAAATAAAAATCTTCACTACAAAAGGATTTACTGACACGCTGGGTTCGCAATTATTGTTTCATGTTGCATTTAAGACAGCAGTAAATTCAAATTAATTGTATGTAAACTGGATGGAGCTCGAGCCCTTTATGCGGGAATTTTTTTTTAAGCATGAGTGAGTGCATTTGCTGGGATTGTAGGGTATAAAGTAACTTATTTAGATAGGGCTATAGAACTTAGAGCTATTAGCATCCTCAACGAGGATCCAGCGGGTCCCTACTTCCTCGATATCTACCCACCTTGTAGAGGTAAGGTGGCATTGACACACTTGTGTCGTATAAAGAGAAGCAAGTTGCAAGGGCCATATCACTAATATTTAGTCCTGATTCAGTGAAAACTAAGGTTTTTATGCTGGGATGAAATCTCTGGTGTAGTCGGCCTTGGTCATTTTGGGGGCTCTAGAAGTGGAAGCTAAGAAGAACAACATGGTTGTGATCAAAAAGGATCAATAGCCCAACAGAACGTCGAAAATTTTCAAGGAGCTGAAAACGTGCACTAAAATGCTAACCATCTAAGTCCTCTAAAACCCAAAAAGAGTTGTAGGTATGTAAGTATCGTAAGGAACGGCATAATGTGGAATACAAGCATGAACCCTCGGAAAATCAGAAGACAATGCCACAGTCCCGATATCGAGGAATGTACACCCCGGGTAGTCAAGGAGGCGAGAACATATGCTGGAGGCTGGGGACTTAGGAGAGTTCGTCAACATGGAAGTAGACATGCTACTGTAGTTCATCTGGCTGGCAGGTTGGTGCACCTTAATTAGTCTTGGTCGTACAGGTATCTTTCGCCCGATGATATGAGAGCAAAACGAATCCAGTTTCTGCTTCTACTCATATGTTTGGTTCATAGAGATATACATATGTACTGGCAATGACGAGCTGCGACTGTTTTGAAGCCGGGCGATTCGTCGTAAAGGATCGGTACAATCATGTTATAATCCGGTCTTGAACACAAAAACCGCCAAATATTTGATATACAAGTCATCAAACATTTCATATAAAAACCATTCAATTTATCTTCAACTGCTTTACACACTTGTCATCTCTAGTACTTATATCTCTATGGTTTCGTTGCCTTACCGAACCTAATTTCAGGAGGTTTCAAACTTCTATTTGGAGTACGAATTTTGGTAAGACCCCCAACTGGGTTGAGGAAAGGCATTACTAGCTAAGTAAGTTATCTCTTACCCCAGGTGTGAATTTCGTTAAAAAGTTAAACTGACGTCAGGATCTTTTGAACCAAACGAAATTTTACTACCCATTTGGTTGAAAAGAATTTGAGTAAAGACATGGTACGCCATCTGGTATCATTGTTAATATCAACATACGTGAAATCAATCAACCAACCATTTCCCAGAAGTTATAGTAGCTCTTTGAAATAAATTGAAAAGGTGTATTCGGCAGAACAATTTTACCCTCAGATATACAAAGGCTGTTGAAGTATGTTTTTGAAAATTACAGCCTGTTCTCGCTTGAACTAGGACCAGGTGGTAATAAAAAACTTAATTCCTTTCCTAACACGTCTCCACATTCAATTCTAATAATTATTGTTGTTATTTTACAAGAAAAACAGTCATAAATATGAATTTCACTCACCTTTTTTTTTTTAATACTTAACAAGGATCAGTTTCACTGCACCCTTCATATATATTCGCTGATAGATAGATCTAATTTTGTATCGGGATGTATTTTGGTCATAAAAAAGTATCTTTTTTACGACTGCAAAAATTCGACCCCACAAGCTATAAAATACTTCTGTCGAATGGAATTGTTTCTTGTTGTTGTCTGTTGTTTGTACGAAAGAAGACAAATTTCAGCTCCATAAAAAAAAAATTAAATACATCTGGTAAACAAGTGAAATTAAGAAGAAACCATTAAAAATGTTCTAGAGATTTTCTTGAAAGTATCCTTAGAGAAAATAATGTTGATAGGAAAATCATGAGGACAAATCCTTTTTACAACGTAATTGCTTCAAAAGAAAATTAGAAGATAAGTACGGTACGTTCTCTGGAATATTGAATTTAAAATACTGGAGCTATTCTCATAACACATCAAAGTTAATTGTTACGAGTATCTTATGATCCCTAAAAATTTTAAATTAAAAATTTGTATGTAGGCAGTCTATGTTACTCCGGTTTTTAATATTCGATGTTACTCCATGCTGCTCTGCGCCATTCTGTATTTCGTATGGTTAACAGTCGGAGTAGAGAGGCTGAGAAGCTCACAGTTTAACTCCGATGACATGGTCGCGTACTATCCCTTAAATCCATGTTTTCTTTTTTTATCAACATCAATTGTTTTGCAGATATTGCTTCCAGCTGTAGGATCTAATTCATTTTACTCAAGCAAAATGATTAGATAACAGCCTGTCTCCACAACAAAATTATCCATTCTCAACGCATAACATCTCGAGAATGCGTTGATTTCGCGCTTATTGCACTAAAGCAATCTTCAAGTACACAAGTTACTTATTATCGTTGAGAAAGACTGATTTACTAGAGGGTCGATACCAATACGAAAATTTACTTCTGGGAGTACTTTTTGTGCTGATGATGATTGAGTGAAAAGGGATTTCCGCATAATATTGACCAAATGTACTTTTTATTTTTAGATAATCTACTAATTTTTAATCGAAAAAATGTTCTATCATTGATTTCTATACTTCCCTAGTAACTGTTTGATGTCAGAATTACATTTTCTTCAAGTATTAATAATCCTATTTTTTCACCGTACGTGGGCAACAACCACTTGCTTTGATGTATTTTTAGTACAAAGGATCCTGTGAGATGGGCTGTTTCTTATTTTCGTAGATATAAGACGGATTTTGTAACATTATTGCTTTATAATGATGGCGTTACCAGGTCTGGTTTCTTACTAATGGTACTTCTGGATAATGCGTAGAAGATTATGTCCTTGAAAGCACACTTCTTATTGTTGAAGATTCTTTTAGTGTTTACAATGGGCAAGCTACGTCGAGGGAATGGATAACAGAAGAATTTTTAAACGCATTTTCATAGGAGTGGACATGCGAATGGATCACAACGTTAGCGATGAGAGGACTTAATCAGAATGCTGCTTAGCTTCTTAAACTAGAGGACGTGCTCAGCTTCTCAAACTTGAGTCTCAGCTTCTCAAAATGGAGGTTTGCTTTATAAAACTATAGGACGTGGCTTCTCAAACTGTAGGACGTAGCTTCTTAAACTGGAGTACCTGGCTTATTATGCTGGAGAACGAGGCTTTTTACTGGAGCACGAAAGCATTTTCTCAAACAGGAGAACGTGGCTTCCCAAACTGAAGGACGTGGCTTCTTAAACTAGAGGATGTGGCTTCTTAAACTAGAGGACGTGGCTTCTTAAACTGGAGCACCTGGCTTTATAAACTGGAGGACGTGTCTTCTCAAACTGGAGGACGTGGCTTCCCGAATTGGAGGAAGTCACCCTCTCAAACTGAAGGACGTATTCAGTTTCTCGAACAGGAGGACGTAGCTTCTCAAACTGGAGGATGTCACCTTCTCAAAATGGAGGATGTCACCTTCTCAAAATGGAGGACGTAATCAGTTTCTCAAACGGGAGGACGTGACTTCCCAAACTGGAGGACGTGGCTTCTTAAACTGGAAGACGTGGTTTCTTAAACTGAAGGACATGGCTTCTTAAACTGGGAGACCTGGATTCTTAAACTGGAGAACGTGGTTTCTTAAACTGAAGGATGTGATCACCGGCTTGAGATGACTATGCAACATGTTTCCAGGACGCCAATTTTCAATAATTTGTTTGAATCTTTTCATCACTGGGCTTATACTACTTTCTTAGCTACTTCGTTCAAGCTATATCCTTCTGATGAGAAAGAGACGTGTTATCGAGCAGGTGAAGGTAACAGTTGTACGATACATTTACATAAAGATTCCGACATTAACTTCAATCACTAAATCTACCTCCCACACGTCTCATATCCATCAGATGAAGGTCACTAAAGGCCACATCCTAATTCGAAAATTACAACATCCACAAATGTTTTCCGTCTTGTTGTCCTTGTCCAATATGTTGAATGAATGAATGACTAGATGGAAGTAAAGCAATTTTTACTGACCCTCGTTATATTACTCGTACCACGTAAATTGCTACGTGCATTCGACCCTGTTCACGTTTTACGTAAAAAGCAAAACTCGGATGAGTTTCAAAAATGTCACGTTTTCAATATACTTAGCCTCGTCACGATACATGAATATGGCAAACACACAGATCTGTCCAAATACGAAGTATACCTTTAATGGTGCTAGGAGTGCCATTAAAGGTACAAACTATGACAGCATTTTACCCGATTACAAACACTAGTTTGGTTGAACTGCAAACAATAATTCTTAGTTGATGGTAATTTTAGTTTCCAATAGCTTCTGAAATTTTATCAGATACGATTTGCACTACAAGCAACTCATCCTAAAAAGTTGAAACTAGATAATTTAAGCGAACATATATTTCCAACGTGAATATTCTTTTTTGGATTTATCAAACAATATTCTTTTTTGGATTTATCAAACAATCAAACAAAAAAGAGTATTCTCTTTGGAAATATCAAGCTGTAAGCGATTGAGTACGGTTCACGAATTGCGATACATCTCTTAAGCCTAATAACTTAAAACTTATTGCTAGAATTTGTTGAACCTCTTAAAGAGGTTTAACGGGATTGTTTAGGTTTTACAAATTCCGACATATCTCTTAGGTTTTATCATGACTCAAACAGGATCACATAGAAACTTAAGTGCTAGTCGGTTACACGTCTTAACTTTTCGGTATTCAGACTTTTTATTATAAGGCTTTTCATATCAACTACCTTTTTTAGATTTTTTTGATATTCAACTCCTAAAGAGCTGTAAACGATTGAGAGTACCTTTTAACGAATTCCGATATATACCTTAGGTAATGAGATATCGAACTCACTGTTAATTCATGAACTTAAGATATGATAAAACCTGATTTAATCACATTTTGATATTCGACACCTTAGGGGTTTAAAGTGATTGTGTACGTTTTCATGCATTTAGATCTATCTCTTAGGTTCAATGATGCTTCAGAAGGGTTCACAATGGAATTTAAGTGGTTGCATCGTATTCACAAAATTTGTCATATATCTTCGATTTTGAAGCTTTTTATCAAAAGGCATTTCATAGAAATATCCTTTTTTAGATTTTTTGACATTCCACCACCAAGGAACTGTAAGTGATTGTGTACGTTTTCACGATTTCCGATCTATCTCTTAGGTCTAATGAGATATCAAACTCACTCTTATTTTTTTGACTTCAGATATAATGAAAACCGATTTAATCTTATTTTGATATTCAACCCCTTTGGGGTTTAATGTGATTGTGTACGAATTTACGAATTTCGATTTATCTCTTAGGTTTAATAGTGTCTCAGAAGAGAACACATACGAATTCAAGTGTCAGTAATGTAGAAAGCCATTCGCTACTGAAGAATTTGACTTAGTAAATCATCCCAAGTACGCAACTGTCAAGAGCTCTTTATAGCATAGCTTAAAAATGATTTCGACTTTCTACCCTAAAGGCTGTAGATAAGAATTGTCATGCCATATCTTTAAAGGTCTGATGAATCTGATATCCTTGAAATGCAGGGCTGGGAAACGAATAAACTTACTTTAAGGTCATGATCACTATTCTCGCACAAAACATACCAAGGAGTAGAAGTAGGACTCTATTAAGTCCACCCAAATATGAAATTCTACTTTATCATGTTTTACAAATCATGTAATGAAAACAGCGGGACTCATGAGTTGCATTCAAACACAATCACAGCACCCATTTTCATTTCCAGAAACATCTCATCTACAATACTTTTGTTCATAATTTCAAAGAAGTTTTCTTGTAATGTCCTCGCAGGAAGAAGACAAGCAATTAAGGAAACTCATATCAGGACCACTAAAACGCCAAATCAAGATCTGTGTTCACCCTGGCAAGCACACATACAATACAACTGTTCCGTCTGCTATAAAAGCCAACAAAAACTCAAAGCACGTTTCCTGACATACGTGTAATTGGATGCATTAGATATATCTGATTTGGTCCTTAACTAGACTATGCCCAGTTCACAACCGCAAATACATGCTTATAGATGGGGAGTTACGAGTTTGGCGCACTAACGAGTCGCTGGACAAGGACAATATTTCCGCTTCATAGACGACATAAAGCGTACTAATCGGACGGAAATGGGAAGGAAAAATTCAAATCTCATCCTGGCCATAAACAAGGCTCTCGGCTGGTTTGCCAATCTAGCAGAAAAATAATTCAACGGCATCGTGTTACAGATGTTCAAGCTCAAGCATTAAACAAGTAGCAGAGCGGTCAACCTTGTTACGTGCAGTGTACATAGTCCAGGATACTAGCGATGAAAAATGTCCTAACATTTATAAAAGCTGAACTCATTAAATCTTTACCGTCAGCTCCCCGGAGAAGAACTCGACCTGGGCTACTCCTTTAGGCTCTAGGATCGCTATCCGCTTTTCACAGGCGACATATGTACCGTATGTGAATATGTGTTTATCATTCTCTCGGAATACATTCATAAATGCGTTTTAACCGGTCTGGGGGAGAAGTACAGAATTCATACATCCTGAAAGTGGTCAAGTTTACATACGTTCCGGTCTAGTGTGGCGTATATGGTGGAAGGACCCTCTTAAATAGCCATGTACTGAATGTAATTTTTCTTGACCATTACCGTGCCGCCATGCTGGACAACTGAACAAATGGCATGTAATGTTCCTACGGTTAAGCCCAGATTTGTGAAACCGGAGGAAAGCACATATCAAGAGCGCGAAAGTCTCCAATACGACATACGTGCCCTGTCCTTTGTACGATGGGTTGTTAAGGCTCTTTATAAAGGCAAGGACAGAGGTGGATACGATACGGGATATACTATACGTGTACTATAAATATTATCCTGCCGGCTGTAACGATGAACGGGCGTTACCAGCAGTTGCAACGCTGAGACGACTGACTCGGGGTTGAATATATAAAGTGCATTCTTTTGGTTAATTAGAGCTGTCAAGGACTCGTTATTATGATGTTTCCGGATAGATGTGATTTATTTACATGCAGTTTTTAAGCTTTAATTTATGTCCTTGTAAAATCCAGTTTAACAGTCCGCCGGAATTAATAACTTAAACGATTTTCTGAATGAAATACCTCTAATTGTCGGAATTCGTAAAATTTAAAGCCTTTGGAAGTGAAAGCAGATTTGACATCACATTTGACCCAAGAAATTTGTTAGAATTCGTGAAAATGTATACAACCACTTTGCACCTCCTTAGAGGTTTTAAATCGTGCCCGCAGAATTGAAATTAATTTGATGACTCGACATTTTTTCCGTTCTCTTTTCCCACCAACACCCACTACACCTGCACCCCAAAATTTGTTTTTCTTTGAACACTCACTTACGTATCACCTTTCACCACCCCATCACTGCAATTTTACATTCAGACTCCACATGTAATCGTATACACAAAACCAAATCTTATTTTCCTGGTGCAATTGGTTTAGAAGGTATTGTAGTCCAAAAATTCAATTTACTATTACATGTGTACCCTAGCAATCCAAAGCCCTCTTTGAAGTCGCCAGAGGACACTACAATTTTCCATATATACGAGTACAATATGACGTAGAAAACCTTACCCACTTTTCAAGTGACTCGTTTTCGCAAGTTCTCCCCGTAATTTCTACACACACAACAGAATATGCTGGAAATCTTTCTACGTACGTAAGAGCTTGTACACGGGATCAGTTTTTTACTGCAAAAGCGAGATAATGGTTATTTGGAACTATAAATAATTGTATAGCGGTTTCCGTTGATACCAATGATCGTGTAGTAAATCAAATCGACAAGAGCTGCGAATAGTATGGTTATTGAATACGAATCAAAAACATTAATGTTTTTATTAATTTTAATCGGATTATGTTTTACTTCAATCCCGGCGAACTTCTAGCTAAACTTAGTATGCCTATAAATCTACATTAAAACATTCAAAGTCCTTAAAATCAAGTCATTACTTCAAAAACATTGAATAGAAATTTAATTTTTCTTGTGTAATTGATCGGTTTTGGACTATATCAATAAAAAATTTTTATTTTAGGCATATATACAGATTTTTTCTGATATTTAACTTCTACTTTATCGGTAGCGCTACCATCACACCTACAAGATATCGAGAAACTCAATAAAATATATGCAAGTTAGGTACATCCCCTTTAGTGGATGAATATTCAAAAATGATTTCCATGCTTTGTCTGAGAAGTTAAATTAGCTCGATATTTCAAAAGACCTAAGAGATATGACAAAATTCGTTAAAATTTATAAACTCAGACTATTTTGTGCCATATTTTTCTTGATTGGATTAGTTTGCCTGCAAATCTATAAGCGAATAATAAGGTGCAACTTTCTAGCTTAAGCAATATAGCAAAATCCCCACCCACCCATCAATTTTGAACAAATGCCGTAGAGAAGGTATTGTCTGTTGGTCTGCCGTACGAAAGCGTGTTTTTTGATATTTATTTGCGTTAAGTTGGGAATCATTACTGACTCCATCATGAAATTTTCTCAGTAGGTTAAATAAGTTGACCTCAATGAGGGCATTCATTTTTAAAGGTTGGTGAGTGGTATTGGAAGTCGCGGAGCGGAACTTGGGACAGGAAGTTGAACCCCGAATTTAAGTAGAGCTATTATAGTGGAGTGGAGGCAAAGACATAGTCGACATGGGTGGGCAGATCCGTAATTAGATAGAAAGCTGGTACGTTGTATACGGTTAAAACCACAAAATTGAAACTTGGTGATTGTTTGTAGGCATAAGAGAAAAGTTGACGCAAAGAAATTTGTTTCCAAAAGATAGCTAGCTATCATTCTGGCTACTGCTTCAGAACAACATACTACTTCAGAATATCTCGTGTGAAGTAATAGCTCTATGTTATCTCAATAGCCCCTTTTCTTATCAGATAATAAATAATCTAATAATTTTGTTGCTATTTTCCTTGAAATATCCCGTAGATATTTGAATAAGGATTTTTATTTCTTTTCCTTTTCCAGCTGACCATTTATCCTGCGTGACAAGAAATTCAAGACCGTTCATTGTTTCAGTTAAGTGGTGTCAATAATGAAGCCATTAAGACAAAACCCACTCAAGTGCGAAAAAGGTTTACGCTGATGCTTCTACATCTAGGAGTCTATAAATCTTATTTTTGTTCTTCGGCGTTTTTTTTGTTGCAATAAATGCCCTCAAATAATTCCGATCCAATATCTTAACTACCATTTTTCGATAAAATGGCGACGATAGCACTTTACTTCCATCTTAGATTTCTTTTGGGCAGTTGCAAAGAAAACTTATAGCCGTTCGATATTCAACCAAAGGAGACCTAATCCTCTTATGTTGGCTTGGCAATCCTAAATGGCTTGATTTACGAAATTACTCCCCCGAAAAAGAGGGATACTTCTCGCAATATATCCGGCTGGCAATTCCTGATCTGTAATCCGGCAATTCTACTCAACGATTACTCGGCAAAACTAATGGGACTTTTTGGATAATTTTCAATTTTTTCCTTCGGGATATGACAATTTCGAAATCCTTTCCGGTATTAACTACCCATGAAATTAAAATGAAATTCATACTACTGGCAATTATTTGAGATTAAGGAACTCCGACTCTTTGCCAACTATGCAAATTTTTACCGTCGGAAAAACCAAAAAGGGGGTAGAAAACCAAATTTCGCTACGTACAGTATAGCGTTTTGAGGTATGCCAGTCGCTACGACTAGTTGGAATTTGTGTAGCTCAAATGACTTCTTTCAAATAAAAGTTAAACGGCTGTTATACAAGCGAATTTAACTAGAAAACGATATCCTGGTCATGTGTGGCCCTTGGGGGTAGTTCCAGGTACTCCTTTCCTTCGTAAGTGCTATACGTACTCTATGGTGCTAGAAGGCAAGGTGTCCGTACATAATCTTGGCAGCAAGCCAGTATAACACCTTTTGGATATGGCTATGGAATACTTTTCAGCTTGTCCTGCCAATTCACTGCACTCCAGTGCACTCAGTTTAATGTTACCATTATTATATTCGGGTGTAGCACTATTTCTGTACGAAGGTGGGTTGCTTGTTGTTTGAAGAAAAAGAAAGTGCAGCTAAACAATGAACGCCATCAGTGCTCGCCGGTGTAATATACACTTTAGTCTAAGGACCCTTCGCACGTTATAATGAATCTCTTACTTCCTTGCGGAAAGAACCTGGCTACTCAATCCATTATTTTTTATTGCGTTGGAAACGGTGAGCGTTGATACGATGGAAACTTATTTTGCACGATAACTTCAACAATTTTTTATTATTTGATGTCAAATTTGCTTAATATCAAATTAATTAAAGACGATGCAGTCTCGGCTTCTATAGTAGAACTAATAACTTTCCACTTGAAGTGCCACTGAAAATTGGTCAAAAATCTAGACGCAATATTATTATTATTGGGACAAAGTTCAGAGAAGGAATGAACTCGGTCTTATATAAAAATGCTAGCGTTACTGCCACTCTAAAAATACTAATTAGGAGTTTGTTCAATAGTCTGAAATTCGGTCAAAGTTCAAATGTAGAACAGAGTGTTTATAGATAACCAAGTTATTTGGAAACTTAATTTGGACACTAGAAAGTAGAAACGCTCCCTCTAATATATAGCTGTCGAGATTCCTCCAGCTGAAAAGAACATATTCAATATCTTGCCAGATCTAAGACATATGGCGAAATTCGTTTTGACGTACCTACACAGCCTCCTGACTTCATTTTGAGGATGATTGTCGTAAAAAACTGCTTTCGTTTTTTGCGCGATTCTTTTTAACAAACCCGAAGAAGTAGAAACCATTACTATATGTTGTTATTAGATTTTTCGTGGTAAGCTACCAAAGAAGCTATTATGATTAAGAGTTAGTTATTCTTTCCGGTGTCAGTGGAGTGAAACTCCAACACGGAGTCCCCGACTGTGGACTAACCGCCATCCCTGAGGATATGACAAATTTGGAAAGAAACTTCACTGGAGAAGCCAGTTCATCATAAGATTGTGTTGGACTAGGTCCGAAGGAGCTGTTTCGTCATCGGAGGGCATAGACTCTTCAGAAGGTGTATTCTTGCCTACTAACCGAAACACCTTGACAGCTGGTGGGATTGCTGAGGTAAATTCTATATAGCCACATCCCATTCCAAATTTATTACCGAGAAGAATTTAATGGTCAAGAAGGGCGTCCTCTACCTTGGACTAAAGGCGTGTACTTTGAGAAGCTTTACTCTTGATTTCGGCTATTCTCTGGTTGTAACCCTGGATATGGTCAGCGTTTTTATGGCTGTGAAATTTACAAATGGTTGTAACCTTGGATCTGATCTACGAAGAACAAATCCCGTCCGCCGCAACTTATTTTTTTAACCAATATTTGTTGTTATTAGATTTTTCGTGGTAAGCTACCAAAGAAGCTATTATGATTAAGAGTTAGTTATTCTTTCCGGTGTCAGTGGAGTGAAACTCCAACACGGAGTCCCCGACTGTGGACTAACCGCCATCCCTGAGGATATGACAAATTTGGAAAGAACTATTCCTATACTATATATATATACCTTACTATATCTTTCCAGCTTCAAGAGATATGGTGTAAGTCGTGAAACGTATACAGACAGTTTTACAGTCCTTTAATGGTAGAATATAAAAAACCAATATGATACCTAGTCAGACCCAAGTGCCAGAGATATGTGCAACCCCCTTACAAATCCTGAAATCATTTTTAGACAATTATAGAAAAAACCCGTACTAGTAAAAAGGAATAAGATTTCTCATTAGATCTAAGAAATATAGCGGAATCCGTTAAAACTAATAATTTTTAGGCAATGATGTAGGAGAAGATGTACTCCTATCTGATTTCATGAAATGTTGCATTCTTTTTATATCGTATTAAGGGCGGAACAACAAAATACGCTGATCTTGTTCCTATGCCTATATCGAAGGACTTCGTAGAAATAAAATCAACTCGATATTCGAACAGACCTAACAGATCTGCCAAATTTCGTGAAAATATTTGGACTTCTTTGCATCAATAATTCTTTCCCTTTACCTCCGTTCACTAAAACAAATCTTTTTTTTTTGTGCTAGAACTACTGTTCTAGTATGTCTGTAGAGTTACGGACATAGCACATACATAGCACCAACATAGCAGGAAGAGACCAGCATACCAAACTACCCACAAAAAAATGTTAAACGTGCCTCTATTATGGTCTTATATAAATATCAATAAATTTTTTTGCTTTTATGGAGTCTTAACTCATACACACGTAACCACTGAGACCCGTTCCTACGATCGTCAGTAACGGTCTAACTGAAACTTTAACTGACAGATTTTCATACAAAACTTGCAGTTAAAGTTCTGGTTAAAATTTAACTGACGATCGTGGGAACGGACCTTAAAGAGGTAAGCCCATTTTTCTTATTAAAAAAAGTTTGGCTTAGTTGTCCGAACGCCATGAGAGCGATATGCCTTCTAATGCGTTAGCGTACGGTGGACAGACGGACAAAAATTGTCTTTGATTTTCTATGGGGTCTATCAGCCCTAGAAGGAAGAAAATCAGGGAATTTTTTTTGCTTAAATCAATCGTAACATATTCTACTGATTGAACATTGGTAACATTTTTTAACAATAAAACTAAACTATCACAACATCTTTTATGTCAGATGAAACTTATAAATTTGACTATAAAGTGATTTCAAGAGCGAGTATGAGTTTAAAATAGATTGAATTTAATTTAATGAATTAAATCTTAGCCTCTCTATCTTATGAATATAAGACAATCCTTTTATTAATTTATTTATTATAAACAATTTAACTGAAACGTCCCCATTTCTATTCCCGCCGGCTTAAAAAATAGAAACAATAAAACAACTTCCTATCTAAAAAATTCTTGACTAGTTTGATCCCCAGGGAGAATTTTCCGACAAAAAAGAAAGGAACTCATTTGAAATCAATTCAAATAAATTTTTTATTAGTTCCGCATTAAAAACAGTCAGGAAGCCTTTATGAATTTTCTTCATCTTTCGCTATCCTTGAACATTTAAAAGGAGAAATCTCGGGAAATTTAATTTTTTTCCCAAGGAAATCTGTTTTCGATTTTCTTATCGTTTGATGACCTTTTTCGTATTGAGTTGTGTTTGCGTAAAAGCTGTTCTCGAGTTCTAGCTTTTAATGATGTGATGAATGGTTTTTTTTATTAGTTTCATTAATCAGTGGTTTTATAATCGGATTTTGGTATGTTTGTCAGTACCAAAGCAGTTTGTGAAGATTACCGCACGCATTTTCTGATTGGACAGAAGGCTACCGTGGTTAATTCCATTGAGACCATGGCAGACCATTGAAAACATGGCAGATGAAAAACCTTTAATGGAAAGTTTAAAACGCTGGTTCTTTTTAGCAATATATTATACCTAATTGTGTAAGTTTATTATAACAATGATTTTAACAATGAAGCTTGGATTATACTGCCAAAAAACTATACAGAAAGGATGTAATTTTGTGTATTAGGTCCTGACCATTGTTGTGTCAAGCCAAGTATAAGTTTTCAAGAGTGATTTGCATTGGTTGTCGTGCATCACGAAACCTCGACTGCCCCATCCTAACCTATTAGCTGAATGAATTCCAAGATCCTAACTCAAATCAGCCCTAGTAGTGTCACGTTCTAAAATTTTTAATTAGTATTAATTAGTAGTACGGTAGGTACGCTGTTTTTTCTATCTCAAAAGGTAGAAAAGAGTTCACATATTTTCACGAATTTCATTGTATCTTTTTAATTTCCCGTGATTTCCAATTTTACTTCTATTTTCCGATATTTATACGTTTCACGAATTCAGATATATCTTTTAGTTGGAGTGAAATATTGAATTCCGAGTCGATCTCTATTTCCGTAACTTTACTATTTAATCAGCTAAGAATTCATATCAGGATTTTTTGATATTCAACAGCTAAAAGGTGTATTTTCACGAAATCTAAGATGCCTATTTAAAGAGAGACCGAATTCGAGTTTCCTTCACGGACATATTATATAATCGCCTAAAAGTTGGTTTCACAATTTTTTCACATCCAACTCCTGCTGGGTGAGAGAGAGAGTGGTACAGATTTTCACGAATTCTGACGTATTTCTTAAGTCTGATGAAACATCGAATTTTCATACAATCGCATAAAAATGTTGGCATTTTTATATGAGCCTCCCCCATAAAACCTTTATAAAATATTACAGCATTTCTAAAGCCTCATAAGTGAATCACTCGCAGTGGCGGCTCGCCGCATAAAGCTAGTAAGCTGAGCTTTAAGCTTGTGTTACACTGTATGACCAATAAGAGCTTTCTACAAGCTCGCCATACATTTCACGAAAATATAAGGAAAAAACTGGGAAAAAAGCGAACAGTGTAACACAAGCTTAAAGCTCAGCCTCACTACTGAATCACTGCCCATTAACATAGGTGAATTATATTTTCACAGGCCCGAGATTCTTGGCTGAATTACTGAGCGTACGGATAGCAACAGCAAGTAGATTTCGGAGGTTTCACTATCGCTGAATAAAATATAGTTAACCTTTATTTTTGATCGAGGCTTTAATTCAGGGATTCAAACCTTTGGGTTGGATAACAATATAAAGAACGATTTCGCAAAGAAACCTTCATACTTTAAGATAAAGCATTTACAGAAAGAATGCCAAACATTTCCCTGTGCCCGAAAAACATTTTAAATCGAAATTGCAAGAAGAATTGCTTTTCTCTGCAGACAGACACAATAAATATCGCTACAGACCTACCCAATTGGTATAAATAAATCCCGAAAGGGTTATCGCAACAAACCGCAACATTAAATTTCCTGGTCACAAAATTGCTTGAAAATTTCACAGAATTTGTTGAAAGAATCTTTCGCAATAATCCTAGCAATGCACAAAAGGAAATACTTGAAATTGTTTCCGCATTGGCCCATCCTGAATGCTGGCAATCTATGGTACAACAACGACGACTATTCAAGGCAACGTGTAGTCGTAGCCCAGGATTGGTATACCTGCAAATCCATGTACCTATAAGCCGAGCACTACGGGTCCTTATGATTTATTCCTCTCGTGGGAACCTACAAACAGAAATAACTTTGCACATTCAGCTCAAGCTCCTCTATCGAAGTATCTTAGCATTTTGACTAACCTGGCGGCTATATAAAATACCGGGTCGAAAGGTAGATGATGTTACCTACGAAACATTGGCCCATCACGACCATCGAACAGAATGAAGGAAAATTTATTACCTGGGAGTTTCCCAAAGGTGATCGAATGCTCCTGAAAAGAACCGACCATGATTCCGAGAATGGCGCAAAAAAGAACTACATATTCACCAGAAAAAAAGCCACAACGGATATCCAGAAGCTGAATCAACGCTCTAATTTATCGCCTTAACCCTAAGCAGGATTACCCTCAAATGGGTGGGTATCATCGTCCCGATAGTATTTCGGATGCGAGAAGATTTTGTGTGCAACCTGATGTCCTTAAGTGCTAAGCCCAAACTCATCAACTTTGTTCGGTTGGCTTTAGTCGCTATGGTCGCATCCTTATAAATCGGTAGCAACCCCCGAATATCGACTATCGAAATATCTATGCGGGGTACATACGAGATAGGATAATACTTGAAGCAGTCTGCCACATACTTGATTCTCGACATAGTCGTCCTGACGAATGGGTTGCGAAGCTCTACTTGCCAATAAGATTACCACCGGACCAGATTTTTTATGAGTTTAGATCACGATATTATTTTCGGGATTTTGATGACCCATGTCAAGTTTCGGGAAATCGTCCTGTCAAATGATAAGAAAAAAGTTTGATGGTCAAGTGTTGACTTTGATTTGAATATGTATACGTAATACACATATACCGATAAATGCGGAAGCCAAAGGATACAGTAAGTGACATGACCTATTTTTTTTTGGCTGTAAGGAATCACCAGAGGTTTATGTTCTCGGTTAAGAAGGTTACAAATCACTTCAACTTTTTCTGATTGGTATGGAATTTGGGAGGAAAAGAAGCAGTTTCGATAGGATGATTCCAAACAGTGTGATACCATAGATGAAATACTGAGCTAAGAGTTAAATTGCTGGGGCATAAAATGGGACTTCAAGAGACATATTGTTAACATCGCAGAAAATTTTTTAACTTCACAGCTCATCCGATTATTTGTTACTGCTAGTAACTCAAATACAAAATATCGACTTTACCCAAATTAGGGGTTAACTAGCGACAAATTCTTAAACCAATTTTTAGGCTTTTATATAGGCATGTAGTAAGACCCTTAGTAAAAATATTTAAATTTCCCATCAGTTCTAAGAGATATGTCGGAATTCATAAGAACCTATATACAATCATTTAACACAGCCTTAGGGGTTGAATATAAAAAAATTCTGAAATAATTTTTTAGGCTTTTAAATTTAGGAATAAAGCCCATTCAAATAAAAAAGAAAAAAAAAATATTTCATTAGACCCAAAAGATTTGTCGGAATTTGTATAAACATAGACCATCATCTTACGTCCCTTTGGCGGCTGAATAGCGAAAAAAACTTAAATTAGTATTTAGTAGATTTTATATAAAACTCTGAGACGTAAACAAGAATTTCATGTCACTTTAGAGCTAATGAATATGTCGGAATTCATGAAAATGTACACAACTACTTTATACACGTTTGGAGTTTACTGTCGAAAAATCTTGAAAACAGTTTCCAGGCGTTAAAGGGTTTGTAGGAATTTTGAAAAAATTGCAGGAGCAATTTAAATATTCAAAGTGTGTATTTTTTGACGGTTAATTTAAAGCTCTTTGAAGAGAAAACGAATTTAATACCACACTAGACCTAAGAAATATGTCGGAATTCGTGAAAACGTACACAACTGCTCTACCACTTAGTAGTGCTTGAAAATCAAGAACGTTGGAGTAAGTCTTTTAGATGCTTAATAAAAGTCACACAGAGGTAAAATTATTTCGATACTTTGGCATCCCTATAAAATATATCCCAAAATTCGTAAAAATTAAAAAAAAACTTTTTTACTAAAATTTTTATTTACCCACCTCTACACTACAATTCAAAACTAAATTTTGTTTTGCTTAAAGTACTTTTCAAGCTCATCTTCACATTCGTAGCAAGTTTCAAGTTTCTAACATTAGCCAGGTTGTAAAATTGTTAAAACCGTTTCTGAGGATTGGTTTTCAAAACCAAAGAGTTATCACTTTTCTTCATAATTATGGGAGGAGCTAACTTAAAGCCTTGGGCTTTTGATACGTTTTATGTAATTTTATTTTTTGATTTAGAGATGAGCAAAACAGTTGGTTTCAGTGAAATACTTCGCTCCGAGTCACTCACATTAAGGTCTTCATTCCTTCGAACGAACTAGCTCGTTCTTTTGTTGCATTCGTAGTTCACCTTGGATGAAGAAGGTGATGAGCTAATAAAAAGGTTAGTAGATCTAAAAGATGATGAGCCAAAAAAATCGGTAAAGTTTATTTGTCACATGTTCAATGGAACTGCAGTTCACCAAAAGGAGTGAGTTACTTCACTCACACACTGTGTTCTTTTGGAACACTTCACTCATGAACGACTTATCTCTACTTTGAATACTCCCCTTAAGATTGTTCCTGATGTACGAAATTTTCAAATTATTAATTTAAGTCCTTATACACCCTTGAACCCCTATGGATAAAATGTTGATCCTTAATAGCACACCAACTCCATCTAATTTTGAAATTTGAACAACATATCATAGGGGATTTCTGAGTTTAAGTACGGGGTATTCAATGAACTGCAGACATGTTTTTTTTTCCTTTTTTGGTTACGATAATTATTAATTAAAAAAAAAAAAATAACGGGTAATTGAAGAAAAATTGAATTTCAAATCAGGCCACCAGATGATTGACATGCGATTCACACAGGTGTTTCACTTACGAGTAGCAAAAGTAAACTCTAAGTAATAAGTAAAGTCAATGTAACTTAGATGAGATGAATCGCTAGTGATTCATTTACGATATTACTTTCTGCGGGTATGTTCGTGCAAAGAAGATATATGTACATTTTATGAGTAGGTTTCTGTGGCTTTTTTCCTTGACATCACCCATAAACTCTTAAACGTTATTTTGAAGCCTATCTTGTTATCTCCCCACAAAAATTTTTAGACATGGTCAACTTTGTCCAACATTTGCCGTACCCCATGCTCATATGATAATAATAAATAAAATTATTTATATAAATAGAAAATTGTGTGTTTTTTTTTCTTCACCCTCTTATTTTCTTTTCGCCCTAAGACGGAATTTGCGGAGATAAGGCGAGCGACATATCAATAAAAACGTATCAGTAAATCGAAAATCCCTCCTGTTCCTTGTAGCACTAACTCTCAGGCCGTATTTTTTGTAGGGTGTTTTTTTCTCTCCAAAAACACCCATATACTAGAATAGTGAATGGATCTTACAGGAAGCACAGGAAAAAAAAACTCTACATTGGAAATAAAAAGGACGATACAGGATAAGAGAAAATTTATTCCTATAGAACACGCACGTAATAGTCTCTTGTGTCCTAGAACGAAAAAGGAAGAATAATCTTCAAGTTTGCTTCTGTGTACACTCTAGTTTTTAGTTTTATTTGATTTTCCCTCAAAGGCCCAACGACCTTAAGGTAAAAGAATTTCGGGCTTTTTTACTCCTTAACGTACAGTGGAAAAAAAGGTTTCCTTTTTGAATGAGGGAAAAAAAGGAAGATCTGATAACGTTTGGCTTGCAAATATAGAATCTCCAGTGTGAATGGTGGCCGAAAGTGTGTTGTGGGTGATATGAACCGACACAAGGTCACCAAAATTTAAGTCTTATTTTTTCCCGGAGCACATTTGTCATGTATGTTCCCAGAATTTCATATTGACGGAAAATGCTCTCGGCGGTCTACTTCCTGGTGAATATTTAAGGAAAGAACAGTTTTGTAGGGCAAAAGGGCATATATTACCCATATATGTATGCTGCTATTCGGGCTTGTAACTTATTCAGAACGCTGTGTTTATTTTGTAGTCATCTGATCATAGTCACCTTGACCTACCGCTCATTCATCCTTAATTCGAAATAATAGTCCCAAATAAATTTTTGGATATTCAAAGTTTAATTGTACCAAATAGATTGGAGCTATGATAGCCCTAATGCATATAAGAAAGCTTGTCGGAAACCAAAGAAGAAAGGCATTTCAACCACCACGAGATTTACCAAGTAATAGCCTTTTTGAATAACTAAAAAAAAAAAGAAGTTGAAAGAGAAAGTAGAAATAAATGTACTAACACTTCCGTTTAGTTTAAGATTTTATTATCGTCAAACTCCAGTGAGAAGAAATTTTTAATTAGTACAATTGGCGTCCAACGTGGGGTGCCCGACATGGAGCGCCCAACGTAGGATTATTAGCTAAGAATCAATCACAAGTGTGATATCACGATCGACGATTTTTTTGAAACTTTGTACACTCGAAAAATTAGTGGAGAAATAATATAGTTAAAAATGTTTGTTTCTATGTCAAATTACTTTTTTTTTTTAAAATGAACTTCATTTTGGTAAATACAATACGTTAAAGATTTCGTGAAAGTGGTGTCCGAGTCCCCTTTAAAAATTCATATAGTTAATATTTTATCGCACTATAGGTTAAGAAAAATTTACTTTTAAATAGGGAGCTATCGAATTGTAAATCAGATGAACGGAAATGCTTCCTAAGCAATTCAAAAAATGATTTGTTTATGATTCATTGAAATGACTCACTTACGAATAATAAAGTAGAATAGAATAGAAAATACAAGGTTTTCCGGTAAATACTGTTAAATTTATTATGTGTGACGTTTCGGACTCGACTGAGTCCTTTATCAAACTGATCGACAATATCTCTACAACTGTTATATATACAAATGAAAGTAGGTAAAAAAGGGTTACTAAATTAACTAACAGAAGGGTCAATTAGAAAAACAGGTAAAAAAGGGGGTTACAAAATTAACTAATAGAAGGGTCAATTAGAAGACAAAAGGGGAAACTACGTTAATAAGGGAGGTCATAAAAACATTAAACAGAGGCGGGGGTTTATAAGAAGGGAAAAAGTTATGAAAGTCGAAATTAATTAATTAGTTTTTGGGATCGAAGATTTTTGGTAAACGTTGTTTTTTCCAAAACGTAGACAAGGTAGCCAAAGTGAAGAGAGGTTGTATCCAGCGTCTCGGTTAAAATTTTGTGGATGTTTGGTTATCTCAATTGCTTCTCTTACAATTCTTTGAAAATAGTGTTTCGTCCTGGCCAATATTTTGACCTTGTTGAAATCGGTTGAATGGTTTTCTACCGCTGCATGTTCCGCAATTGCTGATGAGTGGACCTGGTTTTTTTGTGTGCAGCGTTGATGTTCACGAATCCTTGTTCTGATGGTCCGTCCTGTTTCTCCGATGTAGACTTTGTTGCAAGACCCGCAGGGAACTTTGTAAATGCCCTCCATTTCCAGTGGGATTTTGTCCTTTTGGTTTCCTAAGAAACTTCGAAGCGTGGTTGCCGTAGAGTAGGTCGTACGTATGTCGGCTTTCCTGAGTACCCTGCCGATTCGATCTGTTGTACCCTCTATGTAAGGTAATGTCACCCATCTTTTTATAGTATGCTCGTTCGTATCTTTTTCTTCCTGGTTCTTCATGGCTTTGGGTTTCTGTTTGCATACTTTGTTGATAGTGCTCCTAGTGTATCCGTTGGCTGCAAAGGTTTTCTGTAGGTGTTCCATTTCGTTGCGAAGTGCGTGTGGGTTATCGTTGGTGATACATTGTGCTCTGTGGATAAGTGTTCTAAGTACTCCTTCCTTCTGCTTGGGATGATGGTGGGAAGACGCATGTAGATATCTGTTAGTGTGAGTAGGTTTTCTGTATACGGCGAAATGTAAAGATGGTACAGCTTTTTCGACTAGTACATCCAAAAAGGGTAGTTTGCCGTCTTTTTCCATCTCCATTGTGAATTTGATGTTGCTGTGTTGTGAGTTGAGGTGGTCTAGGAACTTATCTAATTCCTCTTTTCCATGCTGCCAGATAATGAAGGTGTCGTCAACATATCGAAGGTATAGTTTCGGTTTTAGTGATGCTGAGTTGAGAGCCTTCTTTTCGAATTCTTCCATGAAAATTTCCGCAACTACTGGGGATAATGGAGAACCCATGGCGGCGCCTTCCGTCTGTTTGTAGAGTTTGCCTAATGCTGAGAAATAAGTGTTGGTTAAGCAAAATTAAAAAATTAAATCCACTCTGTTATCCGGTATGAGTTTTTTGATGAGATTCATAGTGTCCTTGATCGGAATATTGGTGAACAAGGATTCGACGTCTAAACTTACTAGTATGTCCTCCGGATTTATTTCGATGTTTCTTAATGTTTCAACTAGATGTGTAGAATTTTTCACGGTCCTGGGTGTGTTTCCGACGAAAGGGCGTACCTCAGCTGAGAGAGCTTTGGCCAAACCTTGGCTTGAGTGACGAGACAATGGGAAATCTTCTTTTAGAATAGATATTATATTCCTTTTACACTTTTATGTTACAAATATGAAACATTCGTTCAACATTTGAACTTTCGGGGTAAAAAATTCCGGTACAATCACATTCGTACCTAGTTTCATGCAAAGAAAAAGGTTAGTAGATCTAATAGATGATGAGCCAAAAAAAAGGTCGGTAAAGTTTTTTTTTGTCGAGTGTCCAATGGAACTGCAGTTCACCACAAGGAGTGAGTTACTTCACTCGCTCACTTCAATGAAATGTTCTTTTGGAACACTTCACTCATGAACGACTCATCTCTACTTTGAATACTCCCCTTAAGATCGTTCCGGATGTACGAAATTTTCAAATTATTTATTTAATTTAAAGTCCTTATCAAACCTACGCTACGGATAAAATGTTGATCCTTAACACGTTGAATGCCATGGGAGTCACCGGTGACCGGCACAGAAATGTTGACCCTTTAAATAGCATTGTCAAAATGTTTGACAAAAAGTGTTGCACGCAAAATGTTAATAGCGCACCCACTCTATATAATTTTGAAATTTAAACTTCAATCACACTCAGCTATTGGAACACCAGTTTAAAATCACTCCAAGTAACGCTAAAACAGATCGCAACAAACTAGTCGATTCGAAAGCGAGTCAATAGTAAAACTTTTGGATGAATGTTTTCTTTGCAGGCGAGTTCACTTCGTATTCACTTTGATAAATCAAATGTTTATTTAACGAGGAATTAAATTGTTAATGAATGAATTCTTCACTGATAAACCGAATGTATGTTTAACTAGGAATTAAATTGTTGACGAATGAATACTCAGTCGAGTCCGAAACATCACACAAAATAAATTTAACAGTATTCACCGGAAAAAACTTGTATTTTCAGTTTAATGCATATAATATCCTACTTGTCATTTGTTCGTTTGGGTGAGCTTTTGTTTGCCGGTGAAACTGTAGCGACATATTCATATTCAAATTTTACCATTTAAATTTGTTTGAAACGACTGCTCTGTTTGTGAAATTCAAAAATGGCAACTGACTTTGCGTTATACTCAATCAAGGACACAAACCACTTTGTCATATTTCTTAGACGTTGATGTTTGTGTCTCATTTCCTACTAACATTATTTGCCGGGGTGAAGAAATTTTGAAGGCCAGGAAATATTTACCTAACATTAAGCCCATTAATCCCTCATACAAGACAAGATGCTCATGGAGGGCGAATATTTTCACTGTAATGTGATGGGAAAGCTAAAAATACCATAAGTACGAGTATTTTCAGTAAATACACATAAATTTCATCTGGGAGAATTTGCTAATAGTTCACCTGCGATATTCTTTGTAGTTTTATTCATACAAAAGCAAACTTAGGTGGTTCACATTCGACTTGATGATTGACTTACGATTCACTGACGTGATTAACTTACGGGTGAAAAAGTAATACACATTCAGGGCTGGTTTCACAGTCGGAGTTTAAACCAAAAATTTGGTTTAAACTTAGGAACTTGTTCGTAAGATCCCAAGTTTAAGATAGCTTGTTTAATTCCTACCTACGTTTTAACAGGCAAGGTTTTTGCTCTTTACTTTTCCTTGGCAAATTATAATACATAATTCAATTATTTCTTTTCCTCATTGCCTAAGTGCTATAAATTTTACAACTTAGCTGTAAAGATGATAAGTCTAATCTCTAAAACGTGATTGTTCTCTTAATGAATTATTATAAATAAATATTGTTTGAGTTTGAGTTTGAGTTTGGTTTAAACTTCGACTGTGAATTCGGCCCTTAGCGATTCAGCTAAGAAGAGCTATGGAATTTACCTCTATAGCTCTATGCATGTATGTGTATTGAAATTGCTTGGGTGAAACTGACACGTTTAAATCATCGTCCATCAGCCCAAATCGAGCCTTGAACCGCAACTGAAGCACTTTTATGCCTTCAACTTAAGGCGGCTCATATGAGTAGAAACCTGAAAAATTGTGTGAATTTTAGAAATTATTATCTCAAAAAAAATTTGCTCGATTTTATTCAGATTGGTTTTATTCGAAAGTATATATATTGAGGTACGCTAATAATTTT
This sequence comes from Beris chalybata, assembly GCA_949128065.1. Taxonomy (NCBI): domain Eukaryota; kingdom Metazoa; phylum Arthropoda; class Insecta; order Diptera; family Stratiomyidae; genus Beris; species Beris chalybata. Next base: position 30,853,727 of record OX421896.1, on the reverse strand, counting down.
TGTTTATAAATATATATCAAACAAGGACCGTGCTGTCAGGGTCGGCACAAACAACGTCCGTCGCTCGCACGCTCTGCGGTTCACACGATTACATGCAGGCGGTTGATCCAAAATAAAAATTTTAAAATGATTCTGAAAATGAAAAGTATGATGCTCTTCGCTACGTAAGAGTTTCTGGAAAAAACATTTTTTCACAAAATGGCGGCCGATTGAACTTTATTTTCAGTTCTTAACCTCAATTATCGACCTTTCTTGCTTGATAAAAAAAAAGTATGTAAGTTAAAAAAAAAATCCTACGTAGCGCTGAGTAAAATCTATTCAAAAATAATGTGTGAAATTTTGGAAGTAATCGGTTCAGCCGTTTTCCGAAAATTTTGGGAACCGCCATTGAAGAGTAAGTTTCGAGATAATCACGTTTGAATGACGTGCTATATAGAGAATTCACTAAGGGCCCATCCCGGATAATTGCCCATAGCTTCCACAATTATTGGAATTTCAATACGAAATTTACAGACAACATTCTTAAGACTATAAACTTCAAGATGAGCGTTTTTTTTTTAAACACAAAAACTTTCTACTCATATGAGCCCCCTTAAACTAGCTCTGAACATTCATTTAAAGTTAAAAAAAAAGTACCGATTCTTAAAAGAAACTAAATGAGCCAAAGTGATGATACAAGATTATCTGTACAACTCTTGTGCAGCGTTGGTGTGCATCACAAATTTAGCCAATTAATATTAATTAAGTTCCGTGAATGAAATGACTTTTAATCTTCCCCTTAGAGTAGCGGGCTGAAACATAATTACATTAGCTATTCAAGCTTTGAAGTTAAAGTCCTGAATAGCATTGTGTTGGACGGAAAGAAGCACTTCACAACGCAATAATGAAATTATCTCTTGTGGTCTGATGCCTTTATCTTGTGATGATGGAATTGAGTTTTTTAAAGTTTTTGTTTTTTGTGTTGACTATTTGGTACAGACGATGAAATTGAAGTACTACATACTGTGCTTTTATTTTTAGTAAATTTGGGCTATAAAATAAATTTAAATAAAGTATTTAACAGGATTGTGCAGCCGCAAAGGAAAACTATTTACGACTTGAACTTAGACTCCTTCCAATGGGTATACCTGAGTTAAACTCGGTTTAAAGGTCAATCCATTCAATCAGTCGCAATAGTATTTCAAAATCGGATGATTACAAATAATATAAAATTCGTCTTTAGTAAATCAATACATGATCTTTACAACGTCACAGGTTTCTTGAATCTCAAAAAAATCAGAAAGTTATGGGTCAATAGTCGTGAACACGATTTTTAACGACTTTCGTATGGAAGCTATGAAGGGATTTCAACTTGCTTTTCAAATTTCACTATATGTCCTACATAGTAGTAACGATTGTTCCTTCCGACATAAACGCATTCAAGGCTTACCGATTTTTTTTAAACACAATTGAACAATACGTAAGAGTAGATAGAAAATGAAGTAAAAACCTGTGATTTATGGATATAAGATATTTCTTTAGTTAACACCAGTTGATCTCAATGGATTTCAGTAGTCTTTCAGTCCTGTCGTAATTTGATATTAATTAGTTTTGTTTCATAATTCCCAAACTTTAGTACTTAGTTCAGTACTAAGTTGTTGTTAGCTCCTTGAAAGTATCCATATAAGTTGAAAAGCTTATACCCTTCAGTTTACTGGAAGGACTCGGACTGCAACTAATATTACTTGAGATTGTACCGAAATAGTTTACCAGCCCCCCCCCCCCTCTTTGTCTTATGCTCAAAATATGTCCAGAAAACTTTTCATCTTGATGCAGTAAGTGTTATGGAGTTGATGATTATGCACAAATAAACTTCCGGAAGTGATGCTGGCGTACTTCTCTCCTCGAAAACTTAAAACTTTTCAGCTCGGATAAACCCGTATACCGGATTATGTCAAGTGAAGGAGTTGTAGAGGACAAAGTTTTTGGCAAAACCACACTACAACCAGCCCACAGTATAGAATCTTTGAAGAGCAATTCCAGTCAACTTAGTTTTAGAATATTACAGGACATTCCAGAGCCTTTGGATTATTGACCCATCGTCTGTACTCTCAAAACTCTTGAAATTCATAGAAATTTATAATTGCTATGAATTCTCCGCTGACCAAATATTTCTTATTGTTTTAGGAATAGAGAAATGTAGTCTTGATCGAATCGTGCTGCTATGAAATTTTATTGTAAAAAACAAATAAAACACATTTCGTTTAAAATGAATGGAAATGACAATGATTAATTATTTGCATTACTATCAGCGACTATATATACTACTTGATCACTGCTCGATCGCTGCTCCAAATAGCTTTACAAAAACTTTCACGTAGAACTGACTTTCGTCTCGGTTTACTCTAGTAATAGCTGTGTGCCATGCAAGCTTTTAAGACATGCTTATTTACTGCCTATGTTGAATTGAAAGCTTTCCTAAATATTCGGTGGTGTGTTATCCGAGAAGCGTTCGAAAAGAGTGGCGAGCTTCATAGAACTTTGCAGATTTTGCCACGCCATTCTCGTTGGGTAGAGCAACATGGCCAATAGAAAATATTTCTCCGCCGTTTAGCTACGAGTAGATTGTTATTATTCTCAATGGAAACAGATCGACTTGTGAGAGTTGCTAGGGTAGCATGTAACAATATTTTGAGAAATACCATTTAATAAGGATGGTTTAGTATCGAAAAATACTTGAATCTTTTTTTTTCGATTATATTTAAACCTTTTTGAAGTGAAAGTTTATTCTATATCGCAGTAGATCTAAGAAATATGTCAAAATTCGTCAATATGTACACAACATCTTTACACTCCCTTAGGGGTTAGATATCGAAATTTCCAATATCGAAAAAAAGTTCGTGAAGTCAAATCAAATGTTAGGGTCATGATCATTGTTTTCTTTGAGTGGAAGGGTTTTGTCGACTACAAATTTCTTTCACGGGTTGAGATAGTTAACCGGTTTCGTTACCTTGAACTGTGAAGAAGTTTGGAATGGCGAAGTCATTCTGCGTTGCTTATGACATTACCGCACAAAAGTCACAGGGACCTTCATCCCTCTGCATCGTACTTATCACACCTGATCCCTGCTTCCCGAACCCAAGAAAACCCTTGAAAAAATTTAACTTTCCGAGGTGAGTACTTTGCAGGGAACAATGTATAATACGATGTCGCGCCCTTGAGCTTCATATATCCTAGCGAACAACCAAAAATTCCACCAAATGCGATTAAATTGCATTTATTATAGCAAATTATTTTTTTTATTCTCTATTTCCTGGAAAAAAAAGGTTCTGAATAGTGAACACTAATGTAGAGTGATGCATATAAAAAACACCCACTTACGTTCGGGCTAAATCTAAATAATACACCATCGAATATTCGGGAAAGCTCTCGACTCAACACATGCAGTTTTTAAGCGCGGCAGGGTTTGCAGCCAGAGACAGAGTTCACTATGATGCGACAGTCAGTTATGCGACAGTATTTGTAAAGCAATTTTGATTGATAGCTGCGATCGAGCAGTGATGAAGATATAAAAAATCGAGCAGCGTTGCTAGCAGTGCTATTATTAAATGCTATGCGTTATTTCCATTGATATTAAATGAATTGTTTTTTACTTGAAATCCTGGTGAACCCCTAGCTCACAACAAAATGGAGTCTAACCCTCAATCGAAACACAACTAAGTAATAGCCAGCTTTTTATTGACCATAACTTTTTTCTTTTGTTCAAAAATAACTCACCGGCTATTAATCAAACAGGTTGAAAATGTTGCTTATTATTTTCGCTTCCTTGTTCGACACTCTCTGTAACAACTGAAAGGGTCATAAACGATGGCATCAGCACACCTGTAGAACTCAAGAGCCAGAGATTTACTGACAACTTCGTTGAAGCACAATTTCCCTGCAAGAAGGAAGTCACGAGTCCTGAAAGCAAATTGCCCGAAAAATTGATTCAAGGAAATTGTGATGAAAAACGCCCTTTGTGCAGATTGAGCGTGGCGTTGTGAAGTGTCAATCTGTGGAGTCCTTCCCGCTTCCCGTTTTCCTTTTCATCAATTTCAAGCTTCAGTTGAAATGAAATAGAGTTGCAATAAAAAAAAGGAGCACTTCTTAATGATGAGATAAGCGGCGTGAGTGGTTGTCATTTACTTGGATTTAAGGCATCCGGCCAATGGTTATTTTATGACCTGCTAACTACTGAACTTCAAGCCCAGAAGTTTATGAGTTACTTTGTACGGTAGCTTTCGTGACCGGACATTTACCTCCTACTTTACGATTCCAAATGCAATTACTCAGCATTTTCTTAAAGTTAAATGAATAGAAGAAAAATTGTTCGCTCGGGTTTTTCTTCCTTTTTCTGCATTGGAGAAGCTTTTTACCCCTAATTATGTGCGATGAGGCGACGGCTTTAGCCCTTTTTTCACCCCGAGTCCCATAGTGGTCGTTATCTCTGGCCTCGGCGTATCCTGACCCCAGGAATTCATTACGAAAGTGGTTTTCCTTATTCTTATCCTAGCGTTGGATGCTATTGTTTTTTTTTTCCTTGAGCCTTTTGTTCCACATTTTCCTGTCGTTTTTTTTCATTTGATAATCACGCTAATGGTTGCGAATTGTAAATTGTGTTGGGGTGTTAAATAAATTTACAAACTGAATGAGGTATCCAGTAACTGTGGAAAATTGGAGCAAAAAAAGTGTTTCGCAAAAAGATTCCTTAGTTCTTGGTATGACAGCCAAGGGGAGTATACGACAGCAACAGAATTCGCATTCAAGACATTATTTTGTTCTTCTTCATTTCCACGTGTTTAATCCCAAGTGTCCACCGTAAGATTCTTTTTTCTTATATCCTTTCGTTGTTCAGTGTATCCTCCAAATATGTGAGAAAGGTTTCCATTTTAATGTCTAAATCTGGAACAGTCTTGCATATTGCAGGGTGATTGTGGCTACTCTCCTAATTTGAGCTCATCCAGAAAGTGTGGGTGATGTTGGTGACTTACACGTGACTTCTCCTGCTTTGAGAAAGTAATGCCTGGGAAATTGGAGTCTCCTGTGTGCTACATCAAATCATCTCCAGTTTCCTCTTTTTTTTTCAAAGTCAGCATATTATGTGTATGTACTTAATGTAATTACATGCATACACCCTTAAAGCTAATAATGTCCTATGCGGAGTTTTCAGATGCACTGAACCTGATTCCTGTTTATTTTGAAAATGTTCGTTCCTTGATGTCCCCAGTAGAGAACTGATTGAATTTTAATCTATTCTGGCAGTGTTTTCTGACGTTTCCCTGAATTTTAATCCAGCTGGTTTTTTGCCAGACTACGACTCCAGCAAAGCTGTGATTGTGTTTGTTACATTATTGAGACCTTGAAGGAAATCCCATGCAATCTTAGTTTTGGAGGAATGTCTTTGAAGAGCAAGAGTACCGAACCTTATCCTCTTTCCAAATTTCTTCAATGTTGGCTACTGGCAATGCTGCTACTTACTTAATCACTGCTGAACTGCAATCCAAATCGTTTTACAAATACTTTCGCCTAGAACTGACTATGGTTTCGGTTAACCGTAGTTAAAACTGTGTTGTACGCAAGCTTTGAGACACGCCAATATACTGCATGTGTTGAGTCGAGAGCTTTCTCACTCAATTTAATTTAATTAATTTTTCTAAAAACATAACTGAGAAGAACATCAGTAAAGTGAAATAACAAAGTTGCGCCCAGACTTTTGGACGGTTTTAGTTTTAATTGCTGTAGTAGCATATCTACATATGTATATGTACTAAGTTTCAACTTTCTAGCATAACACTTTTTAGAGATATAAAAAACCAGCCCAACCCCGTACCTTACTACCCTTATAAACAATTTAATTCTGTGGGATGTCGTCTCTATAGCAGCTCTATACAGTTTTAAATTTTTAGCTTTCTCTTCTTTGCGGCTTTCGAGAAATTAAAATCTAATTATTTTCATTTCCGTCCCCTCCCACCATCACTCCCTGCACCCGTCGACTCAACATTTTCCTCTGCTGGAGGTCTATCGGCCCTAACTCCTGTAAAATTTTCAAGATCATATATGAGTTTTTAAGATATAAAAGAAAAAATTTAGTTTTTTGAAAGTTGCTTGTCCCCCACTTCCGCCCTTCACGACCCCTCTCAAAAATTTTACATTCAGTATACTCCACTAGTACTTGTATATACAAAAACCAAATTTTATCTTCTTGGGATAATTGGGTCGAAAGATTTATATTAATTCAAAGTGTTCACCCACCCCCCCCCCTATACTTTACCATCCCCCTTAAAATGTTTAATCTCCTAGTATTTGCTAAGACAACCACAAAGTTTCGGCTGTCTGGCATCAATCGTTCAGGGGATATGGATTTTAGAAAGTTTAATCCCCGCAGCTTACAAGTGTGTTGGACGCATTGTTTTCTCCCACACTCGCACACCCCTCAACCCCTAACATATATATTCTTGCAAATGGATCCACTATCATAGTACAAAGTTCTAACTTTCAGATTTAGAAACTAAAATTGTTCATCTAAAACGTTCCCCTTTCATCCGCCTCCCCCTCACACCCACAACCCACCAACATATACATACCACTCGTGGTGGATTACCTATTCTACCTACCATAAAAATTCAACTTAATATCTCAAAGGGCTTGGGAGCTACGTGTCTTCAAACAGTTTTGTGTACGGCGCGGCGTCTACGGCGGACAGACGGACATTTTTTTTTTAACTTTTTTTGTGGTTTACTAGTGCTAAAACGTGAAAATGCAAGACTTCGGGGTAGCATTTTTTTTGAAATTCCACAATACTTTACTATTAAAAAATAATAAAGTATTTTGATAATAAGGTCAGAAGCAAATTAGCTGTTAAAGGACAAACATGATCATGAAGTAATAAAGTACATACTTCGAAAAAAAAGAAAATACACCGAAAGAAAGGTTTGAAGAGATGTCACAAGTTCTTAGGGAATCTGCGCCTTCGCATACCATGGTCAAAAAATGGGATTACTTATTTGGACAAGGATGAGAGAGCTGTGACGCCTGGGACAACCTTAGACGGTAATGACAGAGGAAAATGTCAAAAAAGTTGAGAAATTAGTACTGGCCGACCGAATAATAAAATTGTGGCAGTTGGAAGAAGCGATGACAACTAAATGAAAGTAGTTATAGAAAGCAATTTTGAGTGCAAAGAAAATAATATTTTTGGGAGGTTTAAAAGCGGTATACACCACGTATGAAAAATATATTTTACTACTTCTACACTAAACACTTACTACACTTACATACTTTTCTTTCATTTAATGTCTTAGGCCGCGGACTTATCAACTGCCCTCCGTATTTCTTAGGTTTGGTGCCATATCATATAGGTTTCTATTTCCACAGACTGTCTATATAATCGCCTACAGGCCCGTTTAATTATTTTTTAATATTAAACCTCTAAGGAGTAAACTAACTACTACAGTACTACGCGGCTGCCAGAGATTACTTTACAGGATCATTTACATTATATAGAGTGTGTCTTCATTAGCGGTTTCCTGGACGGAATGGCCTGTCTGTTCGTCCTTCTTAGAACGTATTTTTTCAACGATGTCACCAAATTTGAAGATGGGATTTTCAAAATCTCAAGACAAGAAAGGTATCAGTTTAGTCAATTGGAAACGTTTTGTTGGAAGAGATTTTCACTTTAACATTTTTAATTAAAGATCGATTTAAAAAATAATAATTTGAGCAATTCACGTTTCATGTCTAGTATGTAGGTATACCTCAAGAATTTTTTCCCCAAATACCGATATGGTATGGAGTGTAGCGACAATCACGTAAAAACTTGATCTGAAAAACTTAAGGTATTATTTATGACTGTTTTCATACCAATTTTTCACGGTAGCAGCAACAAACAAACAAAATAAAATTACACCACTTTATTAGCTGATATGTAAACTAGGTCGCCCATTGAGAAAAAATATAAAAATGTATTTGGAAAAATTGCTATTTGAAAAACAACCCTTCAACATTTTTGAAAATACGTATATCCGAGTTTTTTAAGTGCATTTATTACCTATTTCTTAAATAATTAACATGTCATTTTCATTAATATAATGCTAGGAAAAATCATAAAGAATGTCCTTCAAAAATCAAATTTTAAAAAATTTTCATGTTTGTTAATAATATATGAAGTTTTACTGAAGTAATTTTCATGGCAGAAATTACATGAGAAGACTGCATTTTATTGAAAACTATCATAGATATTATAATAAATTGGTATATCTAGAAGATAAATCAATAAAAAAATTATTGATTCTTAATAGTTAGGTATGCGTTTCAAATAATTTGAAAACCTATAACAGTATTTATTCTGTATATTCAAAATTAGTTCTCTGATAGAGAGCGAACGATGCAGACGTGTATTGTCCACTCCAAATTACACCAACGAAAAACGATTACAAGCGACTAAAATCCTCTCAAGATAGAAAAATCAAACAGGGATAAAGAAATGTCGTACCGGACTAATGGGGCTTTAAAGTCATCAATATAATTTTTTTATCTAGTTCTAAAACTAGCACTGACAGTACAAAAAATTTGTTGAATCGAATAGGTACTAGGTACATACATACATGTCGATCTACTGTCTTACATCCAAGTTTCCAGTTCCAATAGCTAAGTGTATTGTCAATTTGGACCACCAAAGAACTGTGATAGCAAAACTTGTTTCCGACAGACTCGTGTAGAACCGATTTGAGTGCAATTCAATGAACCATTCGGCAAATGCTCGAAATATTTTCAAAATACTCGACTGCCAACTAAAATTTTCATACAATAATTCGGAATCCGGTTTGTTTGAATTTGACAAGTTTCTTTCGCAAGTTATACTACAAGAAAAAGGATAAGGCACGTACGAGCATCTTGGGAACTTTATCGTGCTCGTCAATTACACGACAGTTTCAATTTTCCATAGATTTTCTGGCTGTTAGAGTAGCACAAATTTCGGGAATCTTGCATTCTGTCCACCACAGGACTAAGCTCCTGCAACATATTCTTTTTCTTAATGTTTCCTTTTGGATTTTGTTTGGCGAATAAGCCACAAATTCTGCGAATCCTTAGCTTTTCTCTCGTCGATGTGCTTGCTTCGATGGCAATATCTGAGCGTGTATTTTTTGGTCTAAAATCCAAAAAAGCTTACCCTCGAGACCGTCCGGAGTTCATGTAGGAAGACATTTTCGAAATCCTGGAAGGAATCACAAAGATAATCACGTCCGCATTTTAAGCACTGAAGTCTTCGAAGGAAGTAAACACGAACACGTAATCGTCCTTGTACATGAAAAAGGAAACCCTTGCCGATTCGACACCTGGCCATGTGTTCAGGTAATCACAAAATTATAGCAAGCGACAGTTACGCCAAACGTGATATATTCCCAGTGACGTTTTGATGGGTTTCGGAAAATGTTATATTGTTTCCTATAGCTTACGCGGGGAGGATATGGGTACTGAAAAGGCTCTCTGACAACAAATTCAACATATGCGTATCCTGAAATGTTACCAGATATTAAATCGATCTATGTATGTTGGAATTACAAAAAGGAAACACTTTAGAAACGATTCTGATCCTTTGCCAAAACAATACGAGAACTCTGTTCAGTTAAGTCGAGCACTTAAAGTTGATCGGTTGCATGTCTGTTGGGGTATCCTTTTGGGTATTGGAATACATCGGGGATTGGAGTGTCACTTCAAAGGCTTCTAGTCTTACCAACTTAAAGCAAAATGCATTCTGCTGGAGTATACTAGCAGTTAGCAGTATACTCCTTCAGGATTTCAGATTATGTAATTCTGTTTCTGTAATCAAATTCCGAATGCCGGAAATAAGTCAAGTAACTCTTGTACGTATGGGGATGTATCGAGAAATGCTGGTCTTAATTTTCATTGAACTCTTCGTTTTATTCCGATAAATACAACAGTGGAATTTCAGAAAGATATGAAGAGTCGAGAAAAAGAGTATTCGAGAAGTATCCAGATTAGAGATGGGTCGTTCCGGAGTGAACTGTTGACTAGTGACTAGTTGTAGCGAGTGCGGAACGAAGGACCGAAGAGTTTAATTTTAGTGAACACTTCAATTGTAGTTACTACTGACTACAGAATAGAGATGGGTCGTTCATGAGTTTCCTTCAAGTGAACGAGTGACACTATTTTTGACTGCAGGTCCGTTCAAGAGTGTCAGAAACATGAAGAACGAGGCCGGAAGAACTCTTTTTTGGTTTTCCAGGAATGACTTATGAACGTCACTCCTTTCGGTGAACGAACGAAAAGTTCAATGGAACTAGTTCACTGAACTCGTTCCTTCAGGTGAGTGACTCGGAGTGAACTCCATCACTGAAAGGAACGAACTGCTTTGCCCATCTCTAATCCAGATACATATTGCAAGGCGCGGAATTTCGATATTGGTAGGTGTAGCTTTCTCACTGGAAATTGACCGATTTGTGAGGGTTTCCAGGGTAGCATGTACCGATATGTTCAAAACTACGGTAGGACCGTTTTTCGAACTTCTTGGTGTTATTTCATAACGTTGTATCTGTCTAAGGCTGATACCAATATCTTCTATAACTGAAGCAGATCTTAACGAATCTCACGGATCTCTAGCGGATCGAAAATCAACTATCAGAAAAAATTGATTGGTTCGCTTACTAAGATCAAGATCTCATCTCTAACAGCTTAAACTTTTAAAAAACAATTCTCTGTGATTTTTCCATGGGTTATATTATCATAACGATCCACTAATTCATTTTAGTTCCAACTATGATGAAAATGTTTTCAAATCCTATGGCATAGCCTCAAAATGGGATGGAGGAGTAGTTCGCTAAGGTGAACTTCTTATGTGCCGGCGTGAAGAAGCTATTACTGTGTTGGTTCCACCAATTGCTATAATTCTCTAGATGTTTTACATGGTTTCCCTTCGGAGAGTAAACTAATATCGCTGCATTCAGAGAGTCGTCCATGGACGCTTACGCGTTATCTTTTGAATGATTTACCGGCTCTTTCCGTCAATCATATTGGTTAGGTTAGGTTAGGTTTGGTTAGGTTAGGTTAGGTTTGGTTAGGTAAGGAATGGTTAGGTAATTTGTCGCGGAATTAATCTGTTAAATATTTTTCTGCGTTTTTTTTGTTCCATTGTGGAGAAAAGTAGGAGGGAATCGTGGAGAAGGGATACCGACATTTACCAGTTCTAGGGATGGGAAGGAAGATCAGGAATCGGACTGGGTATGCAGTGTACTAGCTGTTAATAATATTTGTTCAGTACTATTTTGACTGTGATTCCTTTTCCGTTCTCCTCTTCCAAAGACGAGCAATTCTGAAAAAGGCTCCTATAGCACAGCTCTATATATCATACCTTCCAAGTTTCAAGTTTCTAGCATAAGAGGTTTCTGATATACATACATATGTATGTAGAAAACAAAATTCATCTCTTCTTAAATCCTTTATGGCATTCACATTTAATCTAGTGTTTAGCTGAATACTGCGTTTCATGAGACTCTCTTCGTGACAATGTAGTCAGTCCAATGAAAATTTAAAGGAGTTGGTCAATTTGTAGTGTACCACAATTGCAACATATCGCAATCAGATACCTTTACAACTTGTTATTGCATCTGCGACGATTCTCTGAAACAAATTCCAGTTACACATCTCTAGTAATTAAATCCTGATGATGTTGAAAATAACGAACTGGACGCATGTATCCGACAGTAATCATGTGAGTCACGAGGCACACAATGAACATAATTCTCGAAAATAAATCAATCTGGTCTGATGATAGCCACCATTATTCCAAGCACATGTTTCATCTTTTTTTATTGTTGTTATATCATTCGTAAAACTATCATATTACTCTTATGTTCTCTTTGTACACATAACGAATATAACAGGATGGCTGAACATAATCAAGTTTTCAATTGAATATTCTGTGAATTTAAATGGAATACTACAGGTAACTAAATTGTGCAATTTGTAATAGAAACTAGAAACTGCTGCTTTTGTTTTCTAAATGAGATTTTGGGATGATGTTTGTGCGACAACACTGCTTTGACCTATATGCTGTGTAACGACTCATTTTCGTTCCGGGGTATGTTCAGCCAGGTTCGTTACAGATATTTATTCGTTGATTTGACTTCACTTTATTATATAATTGGCTTAAACATATTTAAATTCACGATTCATCTTATAGACTACCAATTACTAAGCTCGATTCCCGACAACATTAGTAATTGTCTTCTGCACCGGCGTCTCGGCTCTTGCCATGACTCTTTCTGCTCTGCTCCCTCCCTGTCTTCGTCCTTCACTGTCTTCATCCTTCTCAGACTCAGAGAGAGTAGTAACCAAAAAGTAGTTGTAGTAGTAACCAAAAAATATAACCTCTATGGTATACAAACTTGATAAAACTATTCCTAAAAGTAAATAACATTTCTCTTCACTTCTTTCCAGGACATACAACATGAAAAGCCTTGGAACTACTAGTCGTCCTGTCAATTTACAACGCAGTTTCCAAATTATTGTTTAAACCGAATTCGATTGTGGATATGTTCTCTGATTTCGATTACGGTTCCACAAGTACTGAATGTAAATCTGATGCATGATTGAAACGCATTTATGTAAATTGAGTTGACCATATGTGTAATGTCGACACACCGGACTCATTTGCATCGTAGATCGGGAGTCGAGCTTAGTAATTGCTTTAAGATTAGTCTTTTGAACTGTAGCCCCACACTATTCGCAGTTCATCGTGTTTCTGTCACTTCGCATTTAAGCATAGTACTGTGTTCAGCGAAACGAACACGAACGAAAAAGTCTTTTTATATCAACTTTGACAGTTCATTTCGATTCCCTCTGAGCACAGTACTAGGCTTTATAGGTAAATTGAGCCGCTGAGGCATATTGAGAGTAAATTGCGTTCAACACAGCAAAGAATAGAGCGGATGAAACCCAGCTGGCCAAGGCCTGGTGGGAGTAAAGGCTCGCTTGGAGGCTCGCCTCAAGGGCGAGTATAAACGCATCAACAAGGAAAGGTGAAGCGTGATTCAGGAAGCGTGATTCAGTTCACAATTGAATTGAAATCGCTTTGTTTGATTGATAGAAATTGTTGGAATTTTAACTAACTTCAGATTCGTAGTATTTTATTGCTATGCCCTTTGTGATGTTGAGGAATAAGAATAGTATCAAAATAATCACTCCTCAACATCAAACTCGCCCTTACAAGAAACGGATTGCAGTAAATTTCCTGAAAAAAGAGTCAATTGCTACTTTTACTTGAAGTCGTTCATCATTTCGAATCACTCAGTTCATGTGAAAAGGTTACGTAGCTTGGTGCGACTACGAACCACCAAGCAGGAAGGAATAACCGAAAAAAACGATAACGAATGAAATATTGGCACGATCCACTAAAAGTCAAATTGATAAATCAACCGGGATGCGGGTAGATGGGGTTGCATGTTCCGCAAATATTATCAAGACTTCCGTCGTTCCCTGTCCTCCACGTCTATAGAAGAAATCGGTATAGTGTTTGTCCTCATAAGCGCAAAACTAAAATGGATAGGATCCAAGCAAACTCTACACATGTCCAATTCAATGATTCTATAAAGCTGTTCCCAATAAGTTTTAGTGCAGAAGATACGTATCGGGAATAATGGCGGTACGATTTAAACATAGCATGACAGTAAAAATCGGATAAAGTGTGGGAAATAAGGAGTTAAGGACATTTCTAGAGAATGGAGAAAAAATCTTGGTCCTGGGCAAAGAAAACTTTCAATGGACGATACTGTGCGTGGCGTTAGATGTTGCCTGCTAATGGATGTTTCTGGTTCGAAAATTGAATGGAAGAGTTGGTTGTGTGGTTTTATTTGATTTCGTTCGATTTGATTTTTTTCTTCGTCGCTTTCCGTACGGATGTCATACAGATAATGTTTTATTTTTAAACTGGTTCAGCAATGATGTTTTATTTGTATAGGGAAGGAAGATATTTTGCTCTCGGTGGTAACAAAAGAGAACATTAATATTTTCTTTCGAATCTTTTGCAATCAATTGGGTCGAGAAAAAAATTAAACGGAAACAGTTCCAGATAATGTTCGTGAATGGTTTTGGAAATTTCCATCTATTATACGTTCGGTAATTGGGTTGGAGTGTTCTACAAGTGCGTCTTTTTAATTGTAAGAAGAAGCATCGTATAAGCCCAGTTATAAGTTCTTATAATAGTAATTAATAGTACATAATTCATTAACCACGTATACGTGACAGAATGCTTAAAAAAGTCTAAGGCCCGTTCTTACGATCGTCAGTATTCGTCATTCTTCACCATCTCCCTTAAAAATATTAGCCCTTTCCTAATATTCTGCTATCTCTTAAGGCCCGTTCCTGCGATCGTCAGTTAAATTCTAACCGGTACTTTAACTGGAAGTTTTGTATGAAAATCTGTCCGTTAAAGTACATGTCTAAGGGCCGTTATTCCGACCTTAAGTTAAAATTTAACCAGAACTTTGACTGTAAGTTTCGTATGAACATCTGTCAGTTAAAGTTCCAGTTAGAACGTTACTGACGATCGTAAGAACGGGCCTAAAACAAGTACAAAATTTCAGCCATCTAACATCAATTGTTCAGGAGATAAGGATTTTAGAATGTTTCAATTCCAGTTTACAAACGTTTTGAATGCTTCCCACCTCCCGCGACCCATCACACGCACACGCCTCAATCCTCGACCTCTTTCAACCATTTTTTTTTTACATAAGTTCCAATTTTCAGCCTTCTGACATAAGCGGTTCTGGCTTTGCGTACGGGATACGGCGGACAGACGGACATTTTTTTGTTTTTTTTTTAGGTTGACTAGTCCTGAAACGTGAAAATAAAAAAATTACAGGGTAGCAAAATTTTTTTGAAATTTTATGTCATAATACCTATTAAAGGGTTTGTACTACGAGCTACGAGCGCTTAAACTGTTTTTTGCGAAGGACGGCGGTCAGACGGATAAACCATTTTTAGTAAATAAAGTAAAGTAAAGTTAATAAAGTAAAACCGCCGCTCAAGTACTCACAGGCAAGAAAAGGACCAACTTCACATAATTTTAGTCATGCAGAACTCTCTTTTCAAAAACTTTTACCTGTGCATTTTTTTATATACCTACAATTAGTTTAATTGCTTCATAAACCCTTTCCTATGTATAGAAGTGTCGTGGACCATGTCCCCATATTATAAACTTTGTTTATGAATTCGTTAAATTTTACAGCATCACACGTATGTGGAATGCATTGCCAGGCAATTTCGTTGAATGACTAATTAGTTATCGATTAATCTTTTTTTTTAAATTCATTATACTTATTAAAAATTTCAGTTATATATTCGGAGAATTTATTGGACACATTAAGCAAATTTTTTCCATATTGGAGCTAATCAAAGAATTTATTATAATAATAATGCTAAGTAATTAAAAGTATATGTATGTGGAAAGCTGGTCGAAATAGTGAAATTGTGACTATTTGAGGACTAGGAAGATTTTGCCATTTTCTATTCCATGCTTGGATCTTTGTAGAAAACTGTCTTTGACTGCAAACTCTGTCGTGCTTATATGCTGCATGTGTGGAGTCGAGACCTTTTGGAGTGTTCGATGCTATGTGTGAAATGTTCGAGAGGATTGGGGAATATGCGAGGAAACAGCAAGAAGAATAGTTGCCGAGAAGCATACAAAAGTTTCCCTGTTGGATATTGGGAGGCATGACTTTCTCAATAGAGTGTGTTGTCAGGGTACATGTAACAATATCAATTACTTAATACTATTTTGCTAGTGACGCATTTTATTTTATGTATTGAAAAGTTTCGTTTAAAAACCTATAACAAGTTTGTCATATATAAAGATGTTAAAGGATAGTTTAAATTTTGACAAAATTTTCAAAACACCATAGTTTAAAATTGAATGAATGCACTCGATTAAAAATGGTTTGAAATCGAAAAATAAATTATCATTTGGAATTTATATAATTTATGTAACTCCTCACGGGTAGACAATTGCTAAATACTTGAAACACAATTCCTTTTCTCTACATTTCTTTGCAGCATACGAAATAGTAGAAATGTAGAAATATGTACGTACATAATCTTATTTCTAACAAGATGCAGTAGTAGTTTTTGAGACGTCGGGAACTGAATAGCAAATTTTTAGTTCCCACTTTGCACTTCCCATCTTTTTTTCAACTAATTTATGTAAACGTTGAATTTCAGTTGTGCCACTTTCCAGGTCGATTTTTTCTGCTTAATGAACTTTTCTTTGTTCTTAATTAACTTGTGTAGTGCGGCTTCATTCAGCCAATCAACTTCGTTGAAAACTTTGTAAAAATTGCCTTTTAACTTTAAGTTAAGCTAATCAGAATGGAAGGAAATGCAATCCAATAAGTGTTTCTTTTTTACGTAGTGTTCTCAGTTTGAAATTTAGTGTAAATGTAGCCATTATTTGCGATATATATGGTGCAGAACTCAGTGGTTCTTAACTGAGGCTAGTTTCAATCTCTATAATAATTTAATTCGATTTTTTTTCACCTTGAGATCGTAAGTTAATTTTTCTAAGATGTTTTGAGAAATAGTATAATATGCAAAACACAATGAAATGAAAAAAACCGTATTTAGAAATATTCAAAAAAGGACAAAATTGTTATCCTTGAAAAAAGAAATGTTAAGGATAATAATTTGTATTTGCATTTTTTATATTGCGACAACCGTCCTCTTTAAAATAAGCCCTATTTTGTTAATTTAGGATAAAAATAAGCAGAGATATGACTTCTCAAAAAGGACTCGGACACCATTTTGGATCAAACTTTATTATACTTTTCATACTATTATTTAATCCAAGCGCCTACATAGTAAAAAATCCATTAAATTTTACATCTTTTAGATAGTACAAAAATATGCCACATCACTTCAAGTAAATTTACATTGAGATTTATTAATTTGAATGTGATTTTCAAATTTCGCTCAGAAAATTTCGATTTCAACTATGAAAGCAAAAAATGCACTGGATATTCTCTTGAACTTACACTCCAAAAAATGTATAATTAGCACTCTTTTAGATACACGTATTTCTACTTTTAATATTGTTTCTTACTTACTTAACCTTAATAATACCCTTGGGTGTAGGTAGGAATTAAAACAGCGATCAATTCTGTTTTTGCTGCGTAGGTTTGGCACGCGTAGCCACTGCGCGAAGGCGATTAATTTTCATTTCAATAGAAAAGAAAATCGAAAGAAGCCTCCCATTTAGGGGTTTTCTTATATTACATGTTTTTCGTCGTAAAATTCAAATAGGTAAGTAGAATAACACAAGGAAGAATGTAATTTTCAATTCATATTCACATAAATATTGTCAATTTTACACGAAATGGTGCATAATTTTGAGAGCCGTTTATGTTAATTGTACGGTTCAGTTGAAAAGTACATTAAGAGTTTACTAATATCACTAATTTCGTGTAGAAGCCATTGAAATATTACCTTTTACTTGAACAAATAAAATTTACTGGAAATTTCAAGTAAAAAACCGGTTCAAAATTAATTTGTTTAAAACAATATAAAATACATTTTACTTTTTCAGTTTTTCAACCACTGTAAAGTAGTTGTGTACATTTTCACGTATTTCACATTTCTCTTGTTTTATTAGACCTTAGAGTATATACATACATACCACCGCCTTAACTTCTATGCGTTACTAAATAATAACATAAAAATGCTTAAATAATAATCTACTATAATTATTTTCAGAATTTTGCGATATTACACCCCTTAGGGGATGTAAATTACGGATTCCGCCATATAGCTATCTTTGGTCTGATGAGATATCGAAATGTTTTTTACTTTAAGGTTCTTCCTGCATCATCATAATTGATTTTTAATTTCAAAGGGTTATATCGATATTTTATCCCCTATTTTTAGTGATATATTACAACATGATCAAATAAGTAAAAACCTTCCAACGGTCGGGGTGCAACTTTATAATTTTTGGGTATTAATTCGAAAGTTCGAAGCTAAGTTGCTTGTTCTTGTGCGACTGAAAGCCAAAAGAAAATCTTCTTTACTGAATTTGTATGACATGTTATATTAATTTGCTTGTTATCACTATGGAGCTCTATTCATGAAACACATGATGTGTGGTTGCCATAGACTCAGGGTCGTCATTTCAGTCTTTTCCAGGGGGGGGGGGGGGGCAAGATATTATGAATGTATGTATTTTTATATATAAATCTCCATATGTTATATATAATATATGAAAATACCAAATTCAGGGGGGGGGGCAAATGCCCCCTGCCCCCCCCCCCCCCTCAAATGACGTCCCTGCATAGACTCCTCTGATACCGTAGTATAACACAAACCCTGCAATACGCCACAATTTGAATCACGACTCATAAATAAAATTGATTAAACCTTCAGCCACAATTTTCATCAACTATAAACTAAACTCACACTAAATACTTAAATGCAAAAATTTTTAATTAGAAGCGACAACGAGTAACTTTCCCAATTTTCCGCACTGTTCAGCGAAAGGGAATGCCTGTGAAAACTACATCTATACCACGTACCTACTTAAATACTCTTCACCTGGAAAAAATAAAAAAAAATATGCATAATGAAAAAAAGTATGCATAATGAAAAACATTAAAATTTAATTAAAATGAAGAAGAGTTAAACGATAAAAGACTAGAAAGACAATTTAAATGCAAAATTAAATAATTGCAGTGAAATATGATCAAACCGGGAAGTTGTTCATCACGAACAAGTTTTGAATTGTATGCGAAAAATTTCCCTATTTCAGTTTGTAATTTAAATCATAGAAGTTGTGACAATGTCATACCGTACCGTCCATTTCCAAATTTTAATATCATTTTACGGCACCCTCACAAAAATAAAGTAGGTATGTAATTATTAAAGAGCAAACATACGACCGTTATAACATGTACAAAGCTAATCGAAAATCACATATTGCTGACTTAAAATTAATAAATAACATTAAAATAAAAATCGAATGAAACTCGTCACCATCAAAAACCACGACCACAACTCAATTTAAAAAATAAATAAAGTCTATAATTGGATACCATTTGCTTGATTAAAACACGGCATATATAATGAACCGTATGTGTAGTGTACTCGCAGGTAATTGCACAACATTAACTCAGAGTTCGTATATTTCATTAACTATTTTAAATTTTCAGATAAATTCGTTATAAATTTGTTTTTATTTAATAAGGGCTTGAAAGGATTTTTTTTTCTTTTAAATGAATTAATAAATTTTGGATATTACAACTATATTTATGGCTTAACTCTATTAGAGCAAGGCTAAGGATATAAAAGTAAAAATTTATTGCAATAAAATACTATGACAATAATTTGCGAGACCATTCCATTTTGACGACAACTTTATAATCCACAGAGCATTGTCGTTAATCAACGATATCGAATTGAAAAAAATCGTTGTTTTTCCGGTGACATGTTGTTAGCCTATCTCCAAACCAATGTACGGTATTAGTATGTCTTCTAATTACACTCCTACCCTTCTATTTAAAGGTAGACCATTTCATCTAGACTCCAGAGTTGTAAGTTATTGACTACACTGTGTCGTGACTGTCGTAATTTGCATATCTTAAATAAAGATTCCATTGAGGACGAACATGGCTAAAAAATTAATTTCCGGAAAAAATGCACAGTAATGTGGAGCTGAAATAAAAAATGTCTAATTAAAAATATCTGCCAACACTCGGGGCTAAACTTTATTATTTTTAGGGCTAAACTTTGGGTTAAACATAGGAAGGTTAAACATTGGAATGTTGAAAATTTTGAAACGTATGCACGACTCTTACATCCCTTGGCAGTATATCTAAAAATTCTGGAATTAATTTTTAGATCGCCTTGGGTTTTAATATTCAAAAATCTTTAAAGTTACTTTTATGCATTTACAGATAGTTTTAAGAAATATGTACCTATGCGTTATTTGTGAAAATGTATACAAAAACTTCACACCCCCTTGGGGGTTGGGGATTGAATAACATGAAGTATGAGCATTCTTTTGATTTTTGATGGAATTTTCAACATTGACAATCAAGTTGGTTTTGGGAGAACTGTCATAAATTTGCTATCTATCGACCGATTTAAATAAAGTTGATATTACCGGGAAGAGAAGAGAAGCAGCTTTCCAAAGCCGTACTCTGTACACAAAAATGGTCCTACTATCGATACTGAGATATGGTTCGAGTCTCGGAACATATTTGTCGCACTGTGTATACATATAATCTACTAGAGGCGTTCTACTTAAAACCTTAGTGCAGCTTTGCAGTCTACAATGAAGCTACAGCCAAGCTGTGACCAAGAAATCATTTGAAAGCACTGCAGACGTATTGGAGATCTACACTTCGAAATAATGGCGAATATTCCGCATGCGGACTAGCAAGAACTATTTCATCACTAATTTAAGGAAGATTATCAAAGAAGACTATCTTCAATAGACTCAATTCATGAGCGTGGAACTCATACAAAGCCAACTAATCTCGTAAGCACAATTAAGTTCTATTTAATGAGCAAGCTCGCAGGAAATGGGCAAAGTTTTCAATAGAAGTTCAACATGCATATGTTCAGAATTAATAAAAAAAAGTGATCAAAAGTCCGGTCTCAGCTGAATCATTTTACCTTCTCTTAGGGTTCGAATATCGCAAAATCCTGAAATCGATTCTTATGAGATTGTTGGATTTAAAGAAATAAAAGCAAATTTAATATTTTAGTCTACCGAAAAAGTATTGTCAGAAATCGTGACAACTTATTGAACCAACTATACTTTTCTGGGGGTTAAATATACATTTATATTTTTAAATTGGTGCTTAGACGATAATATTTCTGTAGTCACAGGGAATAACTTGGTAAGTCGAAAGATATTAAAATGGTATTAGTGTACTGCGGTCATCTCTCAAGACTTACACGCACTGTGAAGAAGTTATTGTGATATGTTATTTGATCACTGAGATGCCAACAAATTTCATTTTTTCATAAAAACTAGATTTACAGGAATAGTTCAATGGTAAAAATGCTGCCCTGAATAATTTCGTTTTTAGACTTAACTAGTTATTCCCTGTGGCACAGATTTAATCCCCTAGAATTAAAAGCAATTTCGATAGCCTATTATATCTATGAAATATGACGGAATTCGTGAACCCCCTTAGTGATTGAACATCAAAAAGTGTGGAAAACACCCAAGTAAAATTAATTCGATATGTTGACCTACGAAATATGATAAAATTCGTGAAAATGCTTACGACTGTTTTCCACGGAAGGTTTTGTTACGGTTTGGTTATTTTCTTTTCATTCGGACGTCAATCTAACTTTTTTTTGCATAAATTACTTTTCTAGTTCATTTAAATAAACGTAGCAAGCTTTAATGTTCTATCATAAGCCGGTTTTGGTATTTAAAAATAACTGAAATGCCTTTCTACTTTTATGAAAAATTGTGCTTTTCTAGAGAGGAGGCTCCTAAGAGACATAGTATAGGTACTCTTAGTTTTCTATCCTTTGGGGTTCTTGATAAAAATAAATGAACCATCACACACCCCATTCGCCTTCACACTATCCCCAGGTGAACAAAAAAAATTGTCTATAATTACTCTATAGCTAAACTAGAAAATATGGCAGAATTTTGTAAAAAGGTACAACCCCTTCACACACCTTAGGGATTGAATATAATTATATAGAAATGGAAGTGTGAAACTCCTACTTGGGGTAGAATATCCACAAATCCTGAAAGTAATTTTTAGATAAGTATTAAAGAATATATTTATGATGATGAAAAACCAATTCGAAGTCATATCTCCACTTAGAGATTTGACCGAATTCGTGAAATCGTTGAAAAATCTTGAAAACGGCTTTTAGGTGACTATACGACAAGTCCGTGGAAGTTAAAGGTTATTCGATATCTAAACAGGCCTAAGGGATGATTGGGTGAATTACTAAAAAAAATTGTTTTCTAAACTGAAATCATAAAGTAAAAAGAACAATTTTAAGTAAAACTCCGTCCACGATACAATTGGCGCTGTAGCGCCATAGAATTGAAAAATTGCTTTTAAATTTAATTAAAAAGCCTAAGCGGTTTTAAAAGTAGGGTAAGGTACCCAGTTGCGAGCCCTGCGCCTATTCCGGGCCACGGTCTTTAATTCCACAAATAGCTAAGAATTCATTTCTTCACTAGTAATTTTAGCTATTTCTATTGTCACAACAGCAATGGCTAAAATTAGCAGTGAAGAAAAAACTGTCATGAATTCTTAGCTATTCGTGGAATTTATGACGGTGGCTCGGAATAGGCGCAGGGCTCGCAACTGGGTACCTTACCCTACTGTATGAGTACCTACAACTATTGAATTCTTCTCTCAAATGTACAGAGCTACGTGGATAAGTCTTACTGGGTAAACCTGTTAGCTTAGTAGTATTATCCTTGTTTGTAAATTTTTTAAGTTAAAAAAAAAAACTTAAAAACCAAGACGACCAGGACGGAGCAAACAACGAACAAATCCCCAAAGAATAACAAACTTAAGCGTCACGATATATGCGAGTATTAGCAGCGGATAACCAACTCCTTGCGAGAATTGCTTAGCAAAAAAAAAGGTTATACAGTGGTTGTAAATGCCATAGCGCCTGATGAATATTGGATTCTTCTCACGCCCCTTCACTTCGGGCGAACTTTTCTCGAGAGAATACTAAAGCCAGCAAACAGCGAAAAGTTCTTTCCAGCATAATTCCAGCCTCGAGGTTTTCCTTTCACGGTGATGCTGGTGTTCCTTCGGTACGTGTTCTAACCCGTGCTCCGATTGCTCCTGGCTATGATTTTATGGTGCCTTTTGATGTATGCCACTTGGAGTTATTTCTTCCTCCGGTTTAGTGTAAGTTGTTTTCCAGCTTTTCCGCCATGTGCTTCTTCAGACCTCACACATCTTACTACGGCATATTATGGATCCAATTACTGCTTGAAGGTAATTACTCTAATGAAATCAAAATAATACGCGACAATAACGACTTTGTTTACCATCGGGAGCAGGAAGCAAACAGATAATCACACTACACGCCCAGCTGAGTTTTACAAGGTAGTTGGCGGTTATAGGTAGATAACTTCTAGTGTACAACTTCGTCTTTTCGCTAAGGAATTTAATTAAAGGCATCTTAGCGTGATTTCCCACATGACGCCAATGCCAGCGAAATACTCTCAAGACCAAAGTATTTACCTAGATACTTGCAAAACAAGTGTATGTTTTCGTTGCCAAAACATAACGAAAATTTTCCACGAAAATTTAATTAGAGCATCTTGTGTTTTTCCAAGTTTTTTTCCCCGCTATTTCTCACCCGAACTAATGCTTAGCTACGCATTTAGAGAAGCCTCTTGGGATTTAATCCTGGTGTTTTGCTGTCGGAGTTAGAGCGCTATCAGGATATCCGGTTTGAAAGATTTTCTTATCTAATACCGCCGCGAGATAAAATTATTACATCGGAAATTCGATTATATCATAGGCACCTGTGTGTCTTGGCTGTTGCTTTATAACCAGATTAAATATCCACCTACACTAGACGCGAGAGAAAAATGAACGATAAAACCATTTCAATGTCAAGTTAAGGATTTGTTAGAAAGGACAGGAATCTCGAGGGGAATGATGTTATGGCTTTATTCTAGTCGGATTAGAATTTTTGTCCGGGAATAATGCCCGAAACAAGGAGGAAGGAAGTGATCGAAAATATTGAACGAAATATATTTTTGGATCTGAAGACTAATGTATTAATTTCTGGTCAGAAAGAATTATGTTGCATAGCTTTGACAGCTTAGGGTGAAAGAGATGGTCTTAATAAAGTCGAGCTAATTCGAAAAAATGGTCAATACTGATTATTATGATAGTCTAGCAGTCACCACGAAGACATATTCGCATATTTGAGATATATGCGCCCTGAATCTCGAAGATAAAACTGCAAAGTGCGCCATCTAGTATATCCTAGCATTTACTTTTTATGGCATTTCTAAACTAATTTAATTTATGTAATATGTATATGTATGTATTGTAGTTCAAGCTGCTTGTGATCCCAATCCGTAATAACTAAAACAGACAACAAGCAAACTAACCAGAATTCAAGACGATATTTGTATTTTTCAGTTTAATGCTATCGTTTTCTGAATTCCAAATCGTGCTTAAAATCTTCGTTAAATAAATTTGCAAGAAACTCGCAGATATGGAAAATATGTTAGCTTATCTAAGTAGCAGATTTTTTAAAATAACACTTTTCCAGGCAAATGTGTCTGAATTTTGATATCTCCGTGTGAGACTAGCAAAATATTATATTATATTATATTATATATAATATACAGTGCCATCTATTATTTTCTAGATTCTAGATATAAAGGTTCAGGTAGCTTTAGCTTTTTGGTCATGGAATATCAACTGTCTGAACAATCGAAATAGCTTTCAATGTTTTCATAGACTGATGTCAGATTATTTAATTTACTAACGTATTTTGTTTTTTCAATTTCAAGAAAAATATAGGGTATATATAGGGTATATCACCATAACCATTTAGGGGTTGATTAGCACAAAACTTTTAAATCGATACAAAAAAGCCCGTTGAAGTAAAAACAATTCGACGTCTTATCACACCTACTATAAGTGATATGTCGGAATTCGTAAGACCGTATGTACATAATTCCTTGCACCCTCTTAGGGATGGAATATCGGAAAATCTCGAAAATAATTTTGGTATCAATGTAAAGGGTATGATAATTCCCCAGGTATCTGCAAAACCATGTATTCACTGCATCAGCCCTCAACGAACAGGTTAAACGAGTTGTGGTATCAAAAAGGCGCTTCTTGTGATAATTGGTCCCTGTTTTCGGCAGAAGTACCGCCACGTAAAGCAACCAACCAACCATACAAGATATACAATCTTAACAGGTTTTTTGAACGAGGGCCTCTTTACCTAATATTTAATTCTTAAGCGATATTGTATTTCTACCAGTAAACTAAATGTTGCAACTTTGGTAGGCAATAATATGATAAATAAAAAAATAAAATTAAACTGACATTTTTATAATGGGATTTTCTGAGAAAAACTACATTAATAACGAAATTTAAGGGTTGAAGTAGCAAAAATTTGTTTCTTAAGGTAAATATCTCTAGATCGTGTACAGTTACAATTTGAGCTGCTACATCAGATGAAAGGTAAAAGAAGTTATAAGAGTTTGAACTTTCATAATTAGTTTTCAAGATATAATGCTTTAAGTGATTGAGGGTACAGTTCCGTAACATTTTTTTTGACCACAGAAATTGAAAATTGACCTGTGGAACAATTTTTGCCTCAAATTATATCTAGGAATAACTCCTTGCAAGGTTGTCCCCGGAGTACCGGACACCCTGTACATTAAGCCTACTGAAGTAAATGCGAATTCGATCACATTGAACCTAAAAGATTTGTCGGAATTCGTGAAAATTTGAACAATACAAGCACCTTACATTGTGTTAACATCGAAAAATCGAAAATTTTGAATTTGGTGTCTTTTCCGATTATATTTAGAGCCGATATCTCAGACCTAAGAATAATGGTGAAATTCGTAGAAATGTACACAACTACCTTACACTCTCTTAGGGGGTTAAACAATTCAATTAAAATCGATAGAAGTAATAGCCGCATTCAATAATCGCACTACTGGCAACATTGTCCGATTTTATACAGAGCTGGATCACTGCTTGATTGCTAGTATCAATCAAAATCGCTTTACAAACACTTTTGCTTAGCAACTGATTAACGTTTCGCTTCGCGGTAATGAAAAACGATGTCTTTCGCTCCAAAACTTTGACTTGCTTATTTACTGCATATGTTGAGCCGATAGTTCGTATTCGGTGCTGCATATGAGATTTTCGAGATGTTGAATTTTGCAGTTTTTTTCACACCTTTCTCATTGGGTATTGCAATGGCCAATCGAATGATTCCTTCGCTTTCCAGTGAATATTGGAAAGTTGATGTTTTCCTCACTGGAAACTCAAGTTGCGCTGGTTTCCAGGGAAGCATGTAACAATATGCATCTAAAGTGCGTTAGTAGACACTTGAATGAAATAAAAGAATATCAACATTTAAATGCAACGCTGCGCATCTTCGGTAAGGTAATATTGTGTATAGATTGTTGCGTTAAAATCAGACGAGAGTTATAACTTCCATACCAGGAACAACAAACATGAATTTCAAAAACTACTTTTACTAAGAAAATATCACCTTAACTCTTAGATAATATTCAACATTCTAAAGTATGGAACTTAGAACGCTACTTAGAACTTCAGCAGCCAGCTGTTTCATATCCAAACAGAGCATTCCTTACTCCGATAAAAACAACTCTTGCAGTTCGAAAAAGGCAAACTTTCACGCTACCGCTAAAACTTTTTCCTTGTGAGTTTAAAACTTTCAAAACACAAGCGAAGAAAAATGCTTCCTGTTATTTGTCCCTAAACGGTGCTAAGATACTCCGAAGCATCTTATACTGTATGAAAAATACTATAAGACATGTATCGTACAAAGTAGAATTTTTCGCAACGCATCATTAATCCTTTTTATTAGGAACAGTTTGGACAACTGCAAAAAGGATGTTTACGAGAGTGGCGCTGATAGCGATTGCTTAGATTTACGATACAGCTTTGTATGGTGACTGTGCATCAATTCCTTAGACGAAGGCACTTTAAAAGAAACAATTGTCTTGTCTCTCGAAAGTAACGACTTGCGGTAGATTTTCATGGAAAATCGTATTCAGTGCGAGTTTCTTTGAGTGAAAATGTCCTTTAGCTATACGATATACACATCAGGGTTTATGGTGAATATAAAACTTTCAATTTAGATTGGGCCTTTCCTTTATTTCAATTATTCTTGTCTAGACTTTCGAGTAATAGGTACCCACTTATCTTGCAAATTGTACAAACCCTAAACTTTTCAGAATATTCGTACACTTCAATGATCAGAAGTAAGAAGTTCTCGAAATATGATTTTTGTAATAAGATTCAACATATGTGTAACATATAGGTATATCAGAATTTGGGAAAAAATAAGGTTACTATTGATTTAGTAATACTTTTACTTCTATACTAAAATTTTAAGTGTGAAAACTAAAATAAGTGAATAGTAAAATCTCTTTGAAAGTCAAGTGAACAACTTTTTATAAAAAAAATTTTATGTGAAGTCAAAGGGTTACAAATACTTAAAAAAAGGATCTTATAAGTATAGTAAAAACAATAATCTAATGAAGTGTATCATCGATAACGTAAAAAATGGTATTGTGATTTGTACCTTACTATGCTTAATTTTTGTAATGAGAAGTATGCTCTCATAAGAACTGAAATTTACATTCAAAAACTTTTGTTCTCATAAGGAGACTTATACTCTCATACCGAATAAATAAGAGCATTCAACTTGTATAATGAAGTCAACCAACCATTCAGTACAGAAAATTTAAATTAATTATTTCTTAAAAGCAGAGTAATGCTCTTGAAAATTCCTTAGTGTGTTCAATGGCATAGTAGTCAGGATTGCATCCGAACTTTAAACGCATCCAGGACTACTATACAAAAAATAATCAAATTCTGCCAGATGTCCGACGGTTGGTAGAGTTTGGTTTTATAGAAACACCAGCCATGTGTAGTAGGTAAAGAAATCATTTATCTTATGCGTCATATTAACATTCCATCAGATAAGATAAATGAGTTGAATGATGAATTTAAACTATGTTTAATATTTTCAAGAATAAAAAAAAATTCGGTTCTAACAGAGAAAATGAATTTTTTGGTTAATTAATTTATAATAATTAACAGTTAATAATAAATTGATTGCCTGAAATAATTAATTGATTGCATGAAACGTCTGTTAAAGTTGAAACTAACTTTATTGTGAAAATAGTGAAAAAGTATTAACAACTTTAAACCTGGAGGGTTGAAAATCCATAAAACTTTTATAAATTTTTGGGCGATTATGTAGAAAATCCGAGGCAGTGAAAGCCAATTCAATATCTCATCGATCTGAGAGGTAGGTATGTTGGTATTCAAGAAAACTTATGCAACCTATTTACACCCTATACAAAATGAGTTTCGAAAAATCTTAAAACCAGTTTCTTAGCAATTATGTAAACTATCTCTACATGTAAAAGCCTATTTCATATCTCACCAAACCTAAGAGATATGGTGAAAATTGTGAAAATGTATACGCCGCCCCATCATACTCACTTCTGGGTGTAATATCTAAGAATTCTGAAAGGAATTTTTAGGTAAAAATTAAGAAAACCTGGGGAGATAGTAAGAAATTCGATGACTAATCACTCCTAAGATATATGACGGAATTCGTGAAAACGAGTTCAACCCTTTTATATTCTTTTAGAAGCTGAATAGCAAAAAACTGTTGAAACCTGATTTTCGGCGGTTACGAAACATGCTCGTGGAAGTGAAAGTTCTTTAATATCTAATCAGACCTGACGGATATAGCTGAAGTAATAAAAATGTCAACACCTTGTGATCATTTTTGTTGCCCGTGCGAAATTCGTATTTTCTTATCTAATTGTTTTTTCTAAAAGATCTACATATATTCAACAAGTTTCAACTTCCTAGCATAAGCCGTTCTATAGATTAGAAACCATCGCACCCAACTTTTTCGTCTCACTCTCATCCCTTAACCCACACCCTCAAAATGTTTTACTCCTCTACTAGTCTATTTAGCGTACCTTCTAATTATTTATCTTAAGACGTGATTTTTATAAAAAGCCCATATTCCCTGAAAGTTCTTGTAAAAATATTACATGCTAGCTAAACGATTTACAAAGATTCTAGGCTGTAGCTGAGATAAATTCCAAAAATTGTTCGAGGTCATTTATATGGAATACGATACAGTTAATCGACTTTTATCACATTTATTTTTTACTTTTGACTATTTGAAAAATTAACATACATATGGTATATTTAAAATTGCCATCTTGAATACGCTTTTTATGTGACAAATTTGTTTCACTGTACAAAAACTCCGATACTCTGTTGTACGATGTCTTAAAAAATGTTTGGCTGGAGTTTATTGCATTGTAAAATAGAATATATTACCAAGTTTTTTATTTAAGAACATAAGTCGTTTATAAACGGATACATGACATCAGCTTTTTTGTAGATTTCCCAGTTGTACGTACAATCTTCGTTGCCAATTTTCTTGGAAACTGAAAGCAACATTTACTTGTTTTCTAGCATCAAAACTCATATGAAAGTTCTTGTACTCTGTCCGTAATGCATCGTAATAACTCCGCAAAAAAGTAAAAAAAGTTAAATTTTGAAGAGTAAAGGTAGTTTCATGTATTCGATCCAAAGAAACACACTCAAAACCAAGAAACTTTTCGTTCGAGGACATTTCCATAGAAAAACTGTACACTATACGACGAGTGTATTTTCTTTACATCGTGCATAAATTGCATTATATGTGAAATGTTCATACGAGTACTTGTACTATGGCTAATACAACGAATGTAGAATTGTGATGATACTTAACCTAAAGAACAGAAAAGATACTTTCCACTGAAGTACATAGGGATTCCGGCGGAAAAGCTTATGCCAGAAAGGATTCGTTGTGTTTTTTTGTTTCCGCGCATAGCTGGGTTAAATGTGTTGTGCTCCGAGCATAAGGCAAAGCAGATGGTCCTTTACTACAAGACAGACAATGGACATTTCTGCTTTTGCCAACAATCGGATAATGTCAACTCGCAAGGACGTCAGCATTGAATTTTCGGTCAAGTGAATAATAATGCGGGGATTACACGGTAAAAAGGGTTGCGGAAGGATTATCGAATTGGGGACGAGGCTATTATTTGGGCTTTGAGTTTAACTAAGGACGTGGAAAAGGATTCTAAATTCAAAGTAATACTCTTAAGCGGGAATCAGCACTTAATAAAGGCTTGGAGCTTTGAGCGTAAAAAATAAGGTATTGTAATTGATTTAAAGTTAAAAAAAAATTGCTATTTCGAAGTTTTGTATTTTCACTATTAAGAACCTATGCTTAACTTTACGATAGACGCAACGTAGACCAACATAAATGTAACGCAACACAATTTAAACGTAACGTAAATGTAACGCAAAATTTTAATAGGGTACGTTATGATCAGAAATCACAAGAAATTTGAATTACGTTACGTCCATGGTAAATGAGGCATAACAATAATGTCCGTCTGTCTGTCTTGTACGCCGCGCCGTAAGCAATTGTATTTGAATGGTGGTAGCTCTGAAATTCATTGAGATTTAAGTTAAACAAATTTTGGTGTGTAGTTTGGATTGGTGATTTGAGAAGACCGTTTTAGACAAGCATCATATCTCTTGAACTGCTTACTCTGGAAAGTTTAAATTTGGAGTTTATATAGAACAACGATTATTGCACAATTTTTTTTTTAAAAAACAGGTGGTTGGTGTGAAGGAATATGTTATTCGGGAGAAATATACCTAGTGCATCTGAAATGCTTGGAAACTGGAACCGAGACATTCTAAGCTGCATATTTCCTGAACCGTTTATTCCAAACGGTTGAAACTTGGCAACTTTTTGAAACAGTACTAGCGAAGTTCACTAATATGTATTAAAATTAAATTTTTTAGAAATACAGAATAAAAATTAAATTTGAGAGTACAAGAGATTCTGTAGTTCACAGAAGTGGGTGTACAATCTTTTCATACAAATCACGTTTAATGTCTCAAGAAATAATTCAAATGGAATCTTAAAATTTCTACAGGAGAGCCCAATAGATCTCTAACAGAATATTTTTTTCGGAGTGGGAGTGTATTGAATGAAGGTGGTCAAACTGTCGCATTTATGTATCTTGAGAACTAAGGATAAAAAACGGAAAGTCACTTAATGATTAAAAGCAGAAAGTCAGTGTTAGAGGTTATAAGGTACGGCGGAGGGTAGTATTTTTCATATATCAGGTACGGATTATATTTTATAACGTTGAAAGTGGCTATCTATAGGTAGAGGCTCTACAAAGAAGTAAAAGTAAAAGAAAATACTATCAGCTTTGAATTGGCGTACGGACAGGGCCATTATTTCAGCTTTTTCCAGGGGGGGGGGGGCATTTTTATATATAAATATACATTTGTTATATATAATACATGAAAGTACTAAATTCAGGGGGGGGCAACTGCCCTCCCTGCCTCCCCCCACAAATGACTTCCCTGCGTACGGAGCAGAAGCTAAAACATTGTCGGTGGTGTGTAGAAATTTTTTACGAAACTCCTCATATTCCTTAGTTCTACCGAGGAGTTGATTAAATTTAACTTTAGGGAATCCCCATGATTTTTCAATATTAAACCACAAAGCAATGTAAAGGATTGTGCCTACGACACATATTTTTGGTTTGTTTTCTATTAGCTTTCTAAATGATCGCAGTAAAATCAATATTAGAATTTCGAAATAGTGTTGTGTATTTTAACGAATTTCGACTTATCTCTTGAGAGATATTAAATTTTAAGCGTTATAAAGTTATAACACCATCTCAAACATGTGCGAAGAAGCTCTGAATTGGAATTGATCGACATAGCGACAACAATCGATGAAGAAATTTCAGAAGTAGTAGTAGTTCTGGCTATCGTCACTATCACTAATCGTGACTTGTAGAGATACACTCTAGTTATCCAATATCCCATCGGGTATTGGAGACTTTATCGGGTATTGGGATGTTATTAGTTCGGTTAGTTCAGTACTCCATCTAGCGTATCATAAAACTAACTGATGCCTATCCTGAAAGCTTACCTATGCTTCCTATATTAATGAAGCAATTTAAAAAACTTTTGAATTACCTTCTAATTTCGAACAAGTTATCATTTCCATTACTACTTTTATCGTGTCCTTTTCCGAAACATTCTAAGTAGTCGAAGATGGCTGAAATTTGAATATTCATTAATTACTTGAATAATATTTGGGGTAATTTGCATAGGAATTATGTTATTGCTGTAATATAAATGGCACGACATAACTATTATTATTTAGCGAAGATAAGATAAAGTAATGATGTTATTTTCAACGTTAGAGCATTTACAAGTTGCTATCTCTGTAGAAACGTAATAAATGTTCTGGTATTGCGTTTTACATATCAGATGTATGTTGGATCCTTTGTAACATGAGTTCAGTTGAAGGGGATAGGGAATTGTACGTAAATGGAAATAAAGCTGTTTTAAATATTTGAAAATATTCTAATCTTGTGTGTTATTATGTTGTTGAATATTTTATTTTAGTCTGTGTTGCTTATTAACGTGCTTTTGAATAGGGTGCTGATGTTAGGGGAGCTAGGGGTTTGCCGGGATCGCAAGTAAAACACAGTCCGTTTAAAATCTCATTTGAATTTAATAATCGCGCTAATAATGGTATTCCGGTAAAGCTGTCCGATTCTACAAACTACTTGTTCACTGTTCGTTGTTGACAATACAAAACGCACTGTCGTGTTTCTCGCTTACCATAGAACAATTCTTCTAGGCTGCAAACTCTGTCGTGCTTACATACTGCATCTGTTAAATCGCGAGCTTTCCCAAATATCCGGTAAGTGCTGGACAACTTGAGGGAAGAGGTTTGCCGTAAGTTAATAAGAAACGTTGCTTTCAAACTGGAAACTCATGTAATTATGTGGGGGTTGAAACAGTACTTAACACTGTATTTGATATCCGCATTAACGTGGTGAAGTATCGAAATGATCTTTGTTGCCCCCGTTAACAACCCACTTGTTAGTTGTGCTGGACATGTGGATTATGATCTTTGCCAATGTCACGGATCGCGATCTAGGATCGTTAGACATCGAAGCGCAGGGTATAGCAAGACACACTAGGCGTTTTCAATTTCGTGATGGCAGTTGGGCAGAACTCGCCTTCCTCATGCTTGAAGTATGATTATCCTGCTTAAAAAAGGAGTTGCGTCATGTAGTGGTTCACTTCTTTGTGTTTGCTTGCTATTGGTATGTATTATGAATAAGTGGCATTACCCTGGAGAAGACCTCGCATGATTTTGTAGCTTTCAACGCCGTCATCGATGTTGTCCAATTGCACTTGCCATTAAAACTACGTTATAATTCGCGGTAGGTGTCTAGTGCCTAGTACCTTTTGGTGACGCATTTCCACCGTTCGGCACAACGTGAATGATGTCTAATGTAGATTTCCCACGACACAAACCAAACTGTTTCTCCAAAAAGGTATCTTCAGGCATCTCTTGCACTTGCTGCATTCGGTTGGTATTATGATACTGACCAGTATTTTGCCAAAGATCAAACAGATCCAAGAGAGTAGATAAAGCTTTTTGATGTGAATAACATTCCGTTTATCGCGAAATCACGATCTGTATAGTATGCAATGTAGGAGTATTTGGGGCTAGGGTCTCGGCTACTGGCTAGTAGATCATGGAACTCTAAGCAAGCAGTGAGAAGGAAGTATCCAGCCTTTAATTGTAGATCCTCGAGCTTCTGCAAAGCTAATTCAGATCCTTGACTTCTCCGTAGACTCTAACTTTAAAACTTTCAATGCTGATTTGATCTACCGAGTCAAAGAACTGCATAGCATCTAATGTTTTTTCAAGTTTTCACTTTGTGGCATGAACCGTACTCAAGAAATGAAAACAAACTGTTTTGATTCCATCCTACACACTCTCCGAAAATATTGTTTTTGTTTTGAGGTTTTCCTAAAACCAGGTAACAAACACTTACTTTTAGATGATGAAAATTCTTCACACTTTTGCACATATGTACATACATATATACTTCTGAATGGCTTTAAGTTGAAGTTGACTAAGATTATGGCAGGAAACTTTTACCATTATTACAAGTGCTAAGTAAAGAAGCTATCGCAAATGCACGCTAATCATTAAAACTTTGACGCGATGCTCATGCTTTTATTGGAACCAATAAACGGAAAGTGTTAAGAGCTGAGTTCGGTTTTGTTCTTGTGCTGAAAAGCAGAAAGGAGTTGCTTCCTCGAGGTTATGCAAGCGTGAGTAAATGTAAAAACAACACATACGAGTACTACAACAGGCAACATACAGTGAGGGTTCCCACTGCTTCCCTGCCAGCCATTATTCGAAATTTATTCAATTGAACGGAGCCATTAAGATCTGTTTGGAGCTCTCTTACGATTTTCCTTCAAATTTGAATTATTCATATTCGTTGGGAAAACATTTGTGAAAATACCAGAGTACATATCTCTGACATTAGTCGTACTGCTGAGTGCCTTCCGAATAATAGCCATTTTGCAAATATATACACAGAGGCATAGCAGAGCCCTTGCTGCCGATGTATACAGAGCCATCTATAAGTAGCTACTGAAACCTAATATACATCAGGACCGGAACGTAGTGCCAATATGGAAAAGTACGGATATTGGATCTAAAACATAATCCTGAATTGAATGATGCGATTTCGAATGGGGCCAAAGTATGGGCCGGGAAGGGGCCTTTTTGTTGAAAATAGAGAGAAGCTATAATAGTATGATGGACTAGTCTCGTCCAACATATCCCTACTAGATGGCGTATTGTGAGTGAAGTGGATCGAAGCCAAAATATGAAAGTCAGCATAGCCATTAAATAGAAAAACATGTGCTTTTTGAAATAATGAATAGTGTTCAGTTATTAATTCTTATGGCCGCAGCTAACAATAAATTGGAACAAACTTATGGAACTGCTATGTTTCGAAGAGTTATGGGCTATGGTTTTATCACTTTCGTCCATAAACGTATATAACTTACGAGTATCTTTGAGTATTGCTTATAATTGCCACTTGCACTAATTGTTGATTGAAATAGTTAAGGCGATAAATCACAATGGTTATTTCCGTTCGGACTCTGTACGGTGCAGGTGAATGGGAACTGTAGTATAGTCGAGTAGTAGGAGGAGAATGTTGATCAACTTGGGACGCTATGACATACCGGTTACGTAGTGACCAAGCCGATACAACACCGGACCCTATTGATCCATATTTGCCAGGAGTGAAATGCTTTGACCTGTGTATGTTTGTTCAATATTGCAATTACGAAAAAAGTGAAAGAAGGTAGGTATTCCCAAATGTTGCGTAAAACCAAGTAATATAGTACCATTAAGCCTGGTTTACACGGTGATAGTTTTTGGGATAGTTGATGTCATTATAATTACTATCTTCATAACTATCATCATGTAAACGCCTCAATAGTTAGTTACATAACAAATGTAACTATTTCCTAATTTCACTGTGGCACTATCGCTCCGTGTATACAGGAACCTGTCGCACTATCGTACTCTGACACTATCGTGCTATGCTCACGCGAAATTATAACTATCGTAAAAAACTATCATCGTGAAAACGGGGCTTAATTTGCTCTACATCTATGAAAATAGAACACGGGAATTTGTAGCTTAGATTAACGCGAGCTAATGTCGCCTCCGAATGGGACAGCTAGTATATCGGATAACAGGCTGCTCCATGTATCTATACTATCTAATCGTACATATTAGCATCAAAATTACCGAAAAGAAACTCGACTTGCCTAAAAGATATAACGAAATTCGTGAAAATGAGTAAACCAATAAGGTCTTGTTGTGGTTGACCGTGAACTTCTGCCTCGAGGGCTTTATTTCGTGTCCTCTTCAGACACGGATTGTACTATTAGTACCGACCGCGATCCTTCGTATTAAAAAGAGGTATCAGTCTATATAATGGTGAGTGTCCTCACATTTACCTTTGTTCACCAATAAAAATCTGAACTTTTGTTTTGCCTTAATTGTTTCTAGCATACCATATGCCGTCTCTAAGATATAAAAAACCTCCATACCTTGCAATCAATTATATTATTTAAATTTTTCTATGATGGTTCTACGGAAGCTCTATATAGTTGTCAAACTTTAGCTTTCAATACTTCACTGTTTTCACCTTCAAACGCTCAGTGTATGAAAATCCAGCGGCTTTTCATCATCATCATTAGCTTGCCATGAAATATATGACTGTTTCCCTGGTAAATGCTGCCAAATAGTGTGATCGTCAAATTTTTGTTTGTCACATTATTTTATTTGCTTTACACAAAGTCTGTTTTGACTGAAAATTTTTGTCAAAATTTGTCGTCAAATTTTTTTAGTCAAATATTTGACAGCATATACAATAACTTGTAATACTAGCTGTATACACATACTTTCATTAGTATTTAGTATTTTACCCAATACCTTGAGATAGAAAATTAGTGAACCCCTCTAAGTAGGGGCTACATGCCTGGGTTGCTTAGTGGCTAGAGCACTTGCCTTCGGTGTACCTGGTACCAGGTTTGAATGTGCTTGGCGACAAGTAATTTTCGAGAAAGGGATTGGTGTTCATTCAGCTGTAAATGAGTACCTGAGTTAAAATCGGGGTAATAATCACAGAAGAGCGTGTGGCTGACCACTTCACCTCCTGGTTTTCCGTTGGTCTTAGGAATGAAGTAACTTTATAGCATTACTTCAAGACCTGGACCCAATTTGGTCTGTTGTGCCATTGTCTATTATTACAAGTAGGTGCTTCCTCCAGTACTACTTGCTCGATTTGGTGTTGGCTGGAAGAACCTCCAAGTTCATAGGGTCAGAGGTTGAGTGTAGGTTGTTGTCCCTCAAAGCCATATTTTCTTTTCCACTCCGACATTTCGGTATGGTACTACCTAGGAAACTACGCTGAAAGATGATTTTACTGTAGAGCAGATAACGATATTTTGGAGTTATATTTTGGAGCTTCGGGCCTTGGCGAATATTTGAGCAATACAGAAAATGTGCTAAAAAATCGACTATGTAGAGCCCGATATTTTTTAAATTCCAGACCAAAAATATCTGCTTTGACGGCTGCCAACTAGTTTTGCTAAGGTCGTATTCATCGAAACTTTCAGTCGACAACTTCTTCCTCGTTTCAACCGAAAGAAATCTGGAACAAACCACAACTGTTACCAAACGTTAAGGCATAGTATTCCCTTTCTGTAAGAACTTTTCCATCAATTTACTTAGCCTTTGCATTGTATAATCTACGGATGAGTGTCATGTATTCGCCTCAAACTCCCAACTTGAAGTTGTTTTCTATACACTGGGTACCTCTAGTGCTCAATTCATGAATTGTATTTATTTTTTCCCAAGGCATTGTCACGCCTTAAGTGAGGTGACTTCGGGCGTCAAAAACTTTTGTCCTGCCAAAAGTCGAATCAACAATTTTGACAGAAACACGGTATAAAACACGAAACTTTGCTCTTGCATTGTTAAAGCACTTTGCCAAAACTTTTCAGATCTCTAGAACAAGGCAAAATTATTATCTAAGTTTTCTTGTAGGGGGGTATTTCGTGTATGTGTTATTTAGGGGATTGGGGAGAAGAATGGGGGTGTGAATATTTCGTTTCAACTTTCTTTCGAATTTTCTTGAAAGTGAGGGATTTTCATCCGCACTGTGGGAATTACAAATCGCGTCTTAACTTGAGGCGAAAAAGTAAAAATGATTTCGGAAAGATCCTTTAAAAACTTTCTGCCCTCGACGACTGTCTGCAATTACTTTTCAGTTTACTCTTCAAACTAAACAAAGTTCTACTTACATTTCGATTTTCGTATGCTGCAATGTCCGCTAAAGAAAAACTTTACGCGGCACGAAAAAAAAATCGAAAAATTTTCATTCTGCACTGAAAATTTTCTATAACTTGGAGAGAAAATGCAATAATTGAATTTGTAAGTTTTGAAATGATCACGCTCGTCGCGGAGAATAGAAGAAGCGAAATATAACATTTTAAACACAGTGAAGATGGAAAATTTAGTTTGAAATTTTCCCGCCTTTTCATGGCGTATTAGACCAGTGTCCGCTTTTGAGATTTAGATTAAAACTTATGTCCCGGATACACGAACTGAAAAGGAGCAATATGCAAAGCATTTCAGATAAGAACTGACGTCTTAGTTCCTCGTTTAGTTTGTCCTTTTAAGTAATTTCAAGACACAAGGCACCATGATCAGCCGTGTGGTCGGTCGTGGGGGATGAGGGGTTAGTAGAGCTAACTTCTACTAAAGACGATGAAAGTGAAGAAGGAACAATAACAAGGATATTATCTGAAGAAGGTTCATACTGCTGCTGCTTCCTGGTTTAATTACTCGAAAGGCTAAGCACTTGGAAATTTAATGGCAATTGAGAAAGGGGCCACGCTGTCTTGCGGATGACTTCGTTATCAAAGTTTGCCCAACAAATTTGTTTAGTTTACAGATTTACATAATTTCGCTTTAGATGAATGTCATGCAGATATGCTTGATTATGGGGACCTATTTAGGATCACTCCATTCCCTTTATAGTTTAGTTGTGTTTAATTCCGTAATGTAGAGCAATCAAAGCATTCCCCTGGACCCGACAATCTTTTCGTGTCGGTTGGCTTTTGGGCTAAACTTTCGAATGTGTTTGTTATGCTTGTGACTATGCTACTAGGAGCAGTTGGTATTGTATGAAGCTGTTAAGGAAGTGCTCAGGTATATGGTGATAAGGAACCTGCACAGTTTATGTTTATTATCCTTAGGCGGTAATTTAATTGCAAGCGATTAGAAGATCTAATTGTTCAAGCTCATTGTTGTGCTGAACTAAACACAAAGAAACAGAAAATTCTGGAAAAAAATGTTAAAAAGTTCACATAAATAATGAATAACGTAAGCACCCTTCGTCTATGCGATCAGATCCTGCGTCTGAGCTCTAAGCAATAAGATTCTGCGTCTAACTCAAACTCAAACAATATTTATTTTTAATAATTCAAAATGCATTAACAGAACAATAATGTTTTAGAGATTAGACTTATTAAACATGCGAGAAGTGTTTTGAACTGAAAAGGTGTTAGAAAGATACATTAGGAGCCCAGCTGCCTTTAACCGGCTCGACAAAATACCAATTCGCTTATCAAGATTGTAAATCGAATGTTAGCGCTCTTCACAATTTAGTACAAAAAATTGAGAAGACGATTGTGAAAGGAACTACAATTGAATTCTCTTCCGATGTCAAATGCTTGGGAACTACCTTGGACAAGTGTCTGACTTGGAACTTACATCTTAAAAACATCTCCACACAAGTAATAACGTCTTTACATTTTTTTTTAATTTTTTTTTTAAGTTCTACAGGAATTTAATCATAAGGACCGAAAAGATTTTGAGAAACCATATGGCTCTGTAAGATCGTGTATAATGGCAACCTGGTCTATCAGATTTTGGGAAAGTGGGGAGCCAACACACCAATGATTGGCCGGAATCATTCTGTGGGTAAGGTAAAGGTTTCATTAAGGATGGTATTTTAAAATGGGTAAATCGTCAGGTGGAAGATTATTGGAACTCACTTCCAGGACTTAAACAGTCAAAGAAATTCTTGACTTTCTCAAGTAGGAGAGCGTCGGAATTCTTTTCCTTAAGTAGATAGGTATTACGCACGGGTTATGATAGAATATTTTTCATTATATATTTTCCTTAATTATCACCTTAAGAACATTGGTAAGGTATCACTACATTCAAGTCAATTCTGGGATACCACATCAGAAACCACGGCACACATTCTGTGATCTACCCTTCTATTCTTTTACCAAATATTAAATTAATATAACATATTGGTATGATATATTAGTATGACATATTAGTATGACACATTAGTATGACATATTAGTATGACATATTAGTATGTTCGTATGAACATGGGATCGTTGCACAAATGCTTAAAAATTAGTAATGTCTAGTGAGACATATAAATCTTCCACAGGAAAATGCTAGCGAGGAGAGTCTTGCCAAGCCAATTCGACTTGCTGTGACCTGAAACCCAATGTAGGGCAACTTTAAGCTGACTCCCTAAATAGAGTATAGTTCGACTCTGTACTATTCCACGAGTTTGGAGAAAGTGGTGGCTGAATCTAAGTCGTTGATTGGGGCATGATTATCGCTTTGACTACCCGATCCCCAGTATCTTTCCTTGGAATCGTTGGATGGTCATGTAGGTAGTAAATTGCATGCAGTTCATTTTTGAACTATGTGTCGCCTTGTATTACGGATCTGTTCTTTCATGAGGTCCTGGTTGGGAAACCACGATATCCTTCTAGAAGTTCAGTTTTGAGATTGTTTAGTCGGTTGGCGATTTAACCATATACTTTGGTAGCGTATTAAGGTTGTTATTGTGGTTTTGCATGCTAGCATCTAGCTGCTTTGAGTATGACTACGCTACTGATGCAGTGCTTTTAAAAGGGACCAAAGGTAACAAGGTTAGCTGCGAAGCAAATGGATTTAGCTCCGAAACTAACCTAATAAAAACATAAATACTGAATTTGACCAGAATCCAATTCTCAAATAGGCTTTTGTTTTGTACCAGGTCACGTTAACAATCGCCCTAGACCGAAAAGACTTCAGTAACGTCAATCTATAGAAGAATTAGTGTCAAGCATTTTGACCACCTCTGATTCGTCATCGTCATTGATATTAGTAAATACCTTTTCCAACTCCAATAAATAATAC
Source organism: Beris chalybata (assembly GCA_949128065.1). Taxonomy (NCBI): domain Eukaryota; kingdom Metazoa; phylum Arthropoda; class Insecta; order Diptera; family Stratiomyidae; genus Beris; species Beris chalybata. The sequence continues at coordinate 30,813,215 of OX421896.1, read as the reverse complement.
ATACGAAAAACATCGATATTTCGATGGAATACTCGACAGTTGTCCACAATAGGAGCTGAGGAGAAAAGATATAAAATGAAAATATCGGTTACATCTATCTCCAGTCCACAATACCTACTACACCAGAGCCCAGATAAATGAATCGGCGGAAACTACTTAAGCACACCCTTGACTTAGATTTCGAAGGACTCATCAAATTTCATTTCCCATTCCTTATTGTTTTTTTCGGGTGCCTTAGAATCGGCCGACGGCAATAGAAAAAAACCGACACTTATTTGATATCCTTTTTGTTGTGTTTCGAGGATGCGAGGGTGCTACTTTTTTTTTTTTGGCCGACCAATATAAAATTTATCTCTGCCGGTAAATTATTTTCTTTTTTTCGCCATAGTATTAAACTGAAGTCTGAAAACGCGCAGCCAAGTACACACTTGGCTATGTCCAGTTACAGAGTATCCTCGGTACATTTGAGCCGTTTCGTAAGTAGCATGCAGAGTATCAAATGGCGGAATAGCGAAGGCTCCTTTCGGATGAATTCACTGGCTCGCATCATCCTGGCCAGGGTATCCTCCTACTCAATTTCATTCCTGCTTCTGGTGCTGATGCCCAGCCACTCTTGCGATGAAATATTACTTTTTTGTTGCTGATGGTTATATCGCTGGGCCGTGGCGAAAAAGGTCGAAGGATGAGTTTCGAGGAGCCGCTTAAGGCTAGTGTTCCTCGTTTGGATTTTTATTGAAAAAGTTATGTCGTAATTTAAACGATCCACTTGACGTGACCCAAAATTAAACACTCGAAAATGATGAATAGACCGGTGATGCGACGACCAGAGATTGGACCGACAAGCACACTGTATTTGAAAAGCGCCCTCTTCATTTTTTTTGTTGGAGGTGGTAAAAATTTGAAAAAGATGATTAAATAGAAAGAACAAAAAATTCATTTCAAAGATATGAAATTATTTTAATCGAGTCTATGGGATGTTTGCAAATGACAGGATTTCAGAGGCAGTTTCTTTGAGGACTATGAGGAACTTTGTACAAAGCTGGCAAGGTTAATTGAAATTTGGAATTATGAAGGTAGGATATTAGTTCGTGTACACCCTGATGAAAGTAACATAAATCGCTCACAAGATGGTATTCCATTTCAATAGAATTTTGATGAATATGATGGGTCTATTTCGCCAAGAAACAACGTACTCTATGCTTGATGTCAACTTCGAATGAGTCCTTCCATCTTTTGTTTCATCGCACCTAGGTCAGTCTTCAATCCACTAGGCATTGCCAATACTCCCTATTTGTTATACCATGGATACACAGCTATTATACAAACCATAGTATTGAATTCGTAGTATTGAAACTGGACATGATACACTGATATAAGCAAGCAATGACATTTAGTTGCGATTCTCACCACATAATTGGGGAATGGCACTACTAGCAGTAAAATGCATAGTATACTAGGTAAGATTATCGAATTTACATACCATGAAACAGGCTCTAGATATGTACTAATTCGTTTATCTCGTATATGCTTAGTATTGGGTGATACACTGCTGGTATTATGGTATTATGATATCAATACCAGAAGTCTATCCATGGTATAATATAGTTCTTCGTTCGACCTATTTCAGTAGTCGTGAAGACTGTCATAGTCACCATCAAAAGATCCAAAGTTTTGACACTGAACCAGGTAACTACAATTGAATGTCAAAAGAAAAAAATTACATAATTTATATAAACTCCTTGCACACGTAAAAAATAAATTCGCAACTAATTTCCAAGTACTGTTTTGATTTCAAACAAAAAATTAATAAAAGCAGAAAGTATTACACACAGCTGATTCAATATTTGTTCAAATTTTCCAAGGTAATGATTGATGCTGTTGTGCACATGTTTTGCATTTCCTTCTGTCAGCGATCAACTGCATAAGTATAAATAGATCAAATCGATTTTATAAACTTTAGTTACTTGGTGAATTGACTTCAAAATGAACTGCTTCTTGCTGATTTGTCTTCTTATTTGCGCAATTGTGTTGTGCAATTCGCAACGGCCAGGTCCTGAAGGATCACGGGGAGAACATCCACGAGAACCAGGTCCACCACTAGGTCCACCACGAGAGCCACCACATGGTCCACCACATGGTCCACCACATGGTCCACCACATGGTCCACCACATGATCCACCACATGGTCCACCGTGTGAGCACCATCACACACGTCCGCCACATCCGACACATCCGTCCGCAGAGCCTACAACTCCTGCTCCGTCTACAGAACCTACTCCGTCTACAGAGCCAATAGAATCTACTCCATACACAGAGCCTACTTCGTCTACAGAGACTACCGAATCTCCCACATCTGAAATTATCTCGACGACCGCTGAGCTATCTGTGGCTGAATAGTTTATCTAAAATGCATTTTCTCTTTTAAGGACTTCGCTACTATCTATCTGGTGTTAGAAGTGCAAAATTTCCTTTGTAAGATGTTTATAATGTTGTACGACATTTAATAAATCAATCTGCATTCTTCAATTTCTTAATGCATATCTCGTCAAAATCCTTTTTATGTCTTCCATTTAAATCTGTTTAGATACTTCATTATACAAATTAGCCAAACGTTTGAGGCAGGGTAGGTATACGTAGTAGATTGGTTGGTACGCGTGACTATCTGTAACAAGTACACATATATATACCTAAAAGTTATTATTATTATTATATTTTAATAAAAGGTATATAAATATACACAGTTATACTTAAGCACTAGTTCCAAAGACCCATCAGCTTATACCTAAAAGAAATCTTCGGTCGCATAGTAATTTGCACAATAGCTAAACGTAAAACGCGTTCTGAACTATTTATTTATTAGTACTTATTTGTCTATTTAGTGTAATGATTAATTATTTTAGATTAATTAGGACCTATTAAGTTTCAATTTTCTAGAGATGGGCAAGGCAGTTCCATTCAATGAAGAGTTCTTCTTTCACTTCAAGGAACGAGTTCTGTGAAGTAGTTCTAAAACTCTTCGTTTCACCGTTCCTTTCTTTCGTCAGTAGATGTAGAAGATGAGAACCAAAAAAAAGGTCAGTAGAGTACAGTGAAGTTGTTCCGGAACTCTTCGTTCCTTTCTTTTAGATCTACAAGATGAAGACCAAATAAAATAAACCTCAGTACATCAAAAAATTATGAAAACAAAAAGGACTATCAAGTTTTTTGTTACATGCCCAATGGAACAACAGTTCACCAAAAGGAGTGAGTTACTTCACTCACTCACTTCAATGAAGTATTCTTTTGGAACATTTCACTCCGGAACGACCCATCTCCACTTTGTTCCTTGCTTTTTGAATTTGAACCAAAGAGCCGTTCATCTTTGTATTTCGAACGATCCAATTAGAAACATATTACTGAACAATTGGATCAGTATTAAAAATACATTACTGTGTAATTGGACTGGTATTCGAAATATATCTTGTTCAAGTGATACATAAAATTTGGGAGAATTGTCCGATTAAACTGTTTTCACTGTAGGCATTTGAAACATATCGGGCTGGCCTTAGCATAGTTACAACTCTGTCGATTTCACAGGTACAAAAATATCATCAAAAAAAATGAACAGACACTTAACAAAACGACCGAGTAATAAGCATTAAAACTTCATGATCAAATCGAGCGAAAGGAAAGTAATAAAAATCATCTGAGACTACAAAATGATTGTATTAGCGCCATTGTATTGTCGATTTTCCTTTGAAAGATAACGAACTGAAGGAGTAGAATGAAATGGAAAAGGGTTTTCTTCGATACGTGGACAGCATTTCAGTTCGGTCATTTTTCGTTGGAAACGGTCACGTCTTTCCACAAAACCTGATTGGGCTACTTTTTTCTATTATTCAATTTTTTTTGTGTTTGCAACATTTAAACACAATTATGTTGTATAAATTGTGCGACTATCAGAAGATGTTATAACGAACCTGGCCATGAGTTCTTCATATTTAACTTTAAGACTTTAATTTATGCAGTGGAAAATTCTCACTTCTGCTTGCATTCAAATGAAAAATTCGAATAAGGAGTTTTCTTTTTGATGGCGCTTGCCTTTGTTGGTTTTAAGTGAAAGCGTGTTCGACTGAATGGAATTTCTTTGGATAATTAGATTTTCACATAGAAAAGTGTACAATGGGAAAATGTTAAAAATTGCTTGGAATTGTAGATGAAGAGCCGAAATACGATGAATTCTTTAGATGAAATTAAAGAAGGACGAAGCACCGGTAGACTAATGCTACTAAGAAAGAACGTGGAAAATACTGCATACAGGATGAGGTTTTTCTTTCCTGCAAATGGCTTATTGGAGTTAAAGGAAAGCAAAGATCCTCCAGACATAACAATTCTGGACAAATGGATTTAAAATCATCAATGCTATAGAAAATTTTGAATTCTCCCAGAACTGGTAATAGTGCGCTTATATAAAAACCTTGAAATCGATTTGTTGAGCAAGGAGGGTCCCTTTTCATAACATTTTCACCACTTTAAGAGATGAGTATAGAAACATCTAGAAGATATTTACATAGAAAGGCTACGTAAGATAAAACTAATTGGATGTCCTATCACACCTAAGAGATATGACGAAATTCGTAAAAACTCATATATGGATATATGAACTCATATAAGGAGTTAAGGAGCAGTTAAGACTTTTCTTAGGGGTTGAATATCGGATATGCATGAATTTAACTTTTAGGGGAATAAAAAGAGGAAGCTTGTAAAAGTGAAAACTACCATAGTTCAATATCTCATCAGATCTAAGAAATATAACAAAATTCGTGAAAAATTATACTACTGCTTTACAACTACTTTGAGGTGAATGTATTAAGTGCCCGAAAAATATTTCTAGATCTTATTTTTTCCATACTAAGTTTTGTGATAGTGATATGCAAACAGGTTTGAAGGTTTGTAGCGACCAAACTCATTAAATTGCCACATGTTAAGGGTGGGGTATGAGTATGCAGCGTTTAAGATGAAAAAATTCTCTGGAACATCTTATGCTATGATCTCTTTAGATCTGTGATTATGGAGTCTTTTGTAGGAAAACCTATATCGATAGGGATTAAAGAGTGTAAAAACAATGGGTCCGAAATGCTCGGAAGCTAGAATCACGAAATTCTAAGATCCTTATCTTTTGCAGTTCCGAAGGGTTAAACTTAATCGTTTTTTACGCATACAAAATTGTTTAGGGTGACATAATAGCTATGTTTTTTATTCCCGGTTAACCATAAAGCTCGAAAAAATTGCACGGCAAAACAACAACAGTGCGGTTATGGTAACCGCACTGTTGTTGTTTTGCCATGCAATTTTTCGAGCTCTATGGTTAACCGGGAATAAAAAACACAGCTAATGTACTAGAAAGTTAAGAAATGATATATGAACAAAAAATAATTTAAGCAAACTAATATAACAAAATAGCCAGTGCAATTATTTTCTCGAATTGCATCACATCTGTTATATCAAAGTATTGAGTTGGTTTTACTTTTGCCGGGTTTTTATATGTATTACAGATTTTTTTTACCACGGAGGAGTCGTAAGGTAGTTTTTACAAATTCCGACATATTGCTTAGGTCGAATGAAATCGAATTCACCGTTACGACTAAAGGGCTTTAAATAAATCGCGTATAAACACATTTAAACATTTTTCGTCTAAGGTGGTTGTGTTTTTACGAATTATTTTGGGCCTAACAAAATTCGCTTTTACTTCTATGTACTTTTTGTTAACTCGCTAACATTTTTTTTTTTTGTATTTTGAGATATTCAACTTCTAATGGTATGTAAACTTATTTTTCTTACGAATTCCGTGTTATCTCTTAGGATCGATGGACTCACATTTTTTTAATTTTTTTTCTAGTAAGGGACTATGTCAGTATTTGATCACCTTTGGTTTTTTATCAGAAACGCGTTTAATTTGCAGGGTACTTTGCGACTGACAACCTTCATTGGAATAGTAAGTTGTACTGCACCTTAGCATTAAACGTTTCACGAAAATTCAAACAAAAAATAGTATAATTGGCCTAAGAAATATGGTGGAATTCGTAGAAAAAATAGAAAACTATTTACTATACTACTGAAGCGTTGAATATTGAAAAAACTGAAATCGATTTTGAGGCAATTCTATAGTAAGAGACTATGGGGAAAAAAAGAAATTAAATATATCATAAAATTTAGAAATATAAAGAAATTCGTGAAAATGAACAAAAGTTTCTTACACACGAGAATATAAAAAATCTGCCCTGGGCGCAACTTTATAATTTTTTCGGTAAAAGTTAGAAACGCGTTCAACTCTGAGATGCGGCGTAGGTTACTATGTGACTGAAAGCCTAATAAAAAGTTCGGAAAGCGGTTAGAATAGGATCGCACTAGAATACATACGCCGCTGCCACAAATAAGAAATAAATTTCATAATTGGGTCATACTTTGGGACGAGGGGTTAAAAAAGGAAAAAGCTTGAAAACAGGTGATTGTTAAACAAGCCCGTGGAAGTGGAAATATATCCGATATCTGATCATAGCTGAGAAATGTGGCAGAATACGATAACAAATATTGAACCACTTTAAACCCCCTTAGGAGTCGAATTTCAAAAAATCTTGAAATTAATTTCTAGTTATTCATATAAAGAATCCGTAGAATAAAAATGAATTCAATATTTGGGAAGACCTAGTAGATATGACGAAAATCGTGAAAATATATGCATTCTATTTTCACTGATTTTTTTTGCCTCCCTTCTGAACGCCAATTATAAAAATTACTTTCCTAGTTGATTTGCATATACATACATACCAAGTTTCAACTTTCTAGCACAAGACGTTATATAGTTAGGCAAAACACCACCTACACCGTACCGTAAACAAATATATTTGCCCAACATCCCATTACTATACTGCCGTCCTAATCTAAAAGACAGTAAGTCACTTCTACGATTTTGAGAAAAACAATTTCTTTTTGTGGCTTTGGCCACCATTCAATATTAGACAAAACGTTATAGTGTTATTTATGATAGTGATATTGAATAATGCTTTTACTGCATTTTAGCGATGTAGATGTAGTACCAGAAAGCTTACAATTCATCAACTCCAAATGACTAAAAATTGAAGTAACTGCCCTTTAGCTTAAGACGGCAGATAGCTCTATCTAAATACTAATTTTCAGGTTTATGGGATTATATGTCCTTGAGGTATAAACATCGAAACTTTTTCCTTAATTTTTCTTTCCTTAATTTGATTATATTTCTACGTGAAGCAGTTATTTTGCCTGAATATAATACGTAACAGGACGGAGTCACATATAGCGGAGTAACCATAAATGCTGGTTTTGATTGTAGATTGATCGGGAATATCGCAAATCAATCGACCTTATGAAGTTATAAGTAAAATAAGTATATTTAGTTGCGGTTTTTCTTCTGTACCCTGAGGAAATCTAATAGGTACAATAGTAGGTCAAACCAGTTTTTTATTCAATAACGGGGCGGACAAACTATATTGTGATGAGAATTAATTTTGCACTTAGAAGACGCCCATTATCTGCACCTCATACCAAAAAAACTGTCGCGTTTCGGTTTGATTTTGTTGTATTTAACCATGGAATGTACTCTGCTACCTACTAGGAGACACGAGTACCTTTTTGGTAGCATTTGTTTGCCTCCATAAATTATAATGAGATCGTAATATCCTTTTATATGTTCTCGTACCAGGAACTATAGTCATCTTACGTAAAGGTATGCTTGTTGTTCGTGCATTATTACACCTAAAATTTCCCATCAGGAAAGACAGTAAACAGCAGCGTCGAACAGTATACGAGTCGACAAAAGGAGCGAATAGTACGTGCTAAAATGTTTTTCATGGCATCAAAAAGTGCTTCCTGACGAGCACTCTTCTTCGTCCTTTTTTGGCTTTAAGTATTTTTAATAAAACGCAGCAATTATTTACCGACGTTCGTGCCCTCCATCTCGAAAGGGAAACGTTTCGGTATTATCGTTAGCTGAGCTGGTTCCCGTGTCCTCCCAGTGTACGAAGTCCTTGTATTTCACTTTGACTGCAGGATGTTCTTAATTTACTCGCTATAAATTTTTAAAGGCACAGTTTGGCATTTATATGGAAGGTATGCGTAGCCTTTGCAGTAACATCCTGACGATAGATCCTTTTACCAGTTTTTATGCCATGCCCGAAATGGACCCCGATGTACGTCTAGTGATGACAAAAAAAAGTATACGTTACAATAATCAAATCTGCGGCGATAAATTAAACGCCGGGCGTTTTTATTAAGCTTTGTGATGTCGAGGACAAATAATAAACTGAGTGAAAATGATGCTGGGGATTATGTGTTTTGTGATACGGTTGCTATTAGCTCATCATAATGGTTTCCGTAAATGATCTTAATATGTTTTCGAAAAATATAACCCGAACGTAAATCAGAACGTTAAGCTTTATAACGGCAAGGACAAATGATTCAAGAAGTACCGATTCGTATAAAATTTCGATTTAGTCGCTGGATGATGAGCTCTTGAGTTCTGGAGGATTCCGTTAGATGATGGCGCAGATTTTTCGAAAACTTTTGTATGGAAGCAACACAAAAAAAAGCTTCCGTATGAAGAAATTTTTTGTTTGCTTTTTGCTTAACAGCAGTTCAGCTGCATCTCTGATAAGATTTGAAATATAGTCCGCTGGCATCGTAAGACTCCCTTTGTATTAGATTAGATTAGATTGAAAATAGTGGTTGTCATGGTTTACCTCTGTCACTGAAGCCACAGTTGGGCCTATTGTGTCGTCCCCGGATTAACTATGATTTCTCTTCAATCCCTGCGTTTTCAATGAACCCTGACCGAAGTGACGAAGTCTTTTGTGAGCTAAACCCTCACTATCACAGAGGATATGGTCTGGTGTTTCGTCTTTGGCATCGCATATTCTGAAAATTTTAGTCTCAGAGAGACCAATGCTATTCCGCTGCTCATGTGACAATGTCCAGTCAGAGTTCCCACTAGGGTTCGGGTCTGATATCTGCTTAGTTTCAGATAATCAGATGTTCTTTTTTCCTATTGCTTTGGCATAAAAAGCTTTGAGAATGGAACTTTTGGGATTTTTGCCACATTCGGATGTTCATTCTATCTGTGCTTAATAGTATCTCACAGAATGGCTATAGACCGATGAAGCCAGCTTCTGAACCTTTCCTACCCATTAAGTCGACCATTAATTTACCGTCATAGTCACTGTGTCCCGGAATCCAGATGAGGTCAATTCTGTTCTTATTTTCGAGTTGAATTTGGCATCTGAACAAGTTTTGAGTAGATTTGATCTGACTGAAGTGCCATAATTGCAGCCTTGCTGTCCGAGAGAAAATATATATTTGATAGTTCTTTTGATATTTTCTCTAATGCATAGTTCAATACCATGAGTCTCAGTCTGAAAAACAGTGGATGTTGTATGCATGATGCAGTGGAATTTAACATTTGGGTGCACTCCATAAACTCCTGCTCCTACATCTTGATCTGTTTTAGATCCGTCTTTGTACCAGATTATGGATCCTGGTTTTGGAGTGGCTATGTTTGTGGGCAATCCTCCCTATCAGGTAGGACAACTTTAAATGGCATTGGAAATTATATTTTGGTAGGTACCATATTGAATCAGAAAGAGGTATCGCTAGGTATCGTCCTTGTTGAGTTCTACGGAAAGAGTTGGGCAAGCTGTTTTGCGCTCTGACTCGTCCTGCGAGCTTAAAAGTTTTTATGTTGTGAGCCTAACTTTTTTCTTGCCCTTGTATTGCTTCTCCAAGGCCGACATGTCCTGATGAAAACGTTACTTGAAAATAATCCGAGATGTGAATGAAGAGTACATTTTCAATGGGTTATTACAACCAATTATCTTAATTGATGACAACAAGTTTTCAACAAGTTGGAAGCAGCTATCAGATCCACTATTTTCCAAAAATTGTTTGCTATAACGCGGAAATTATTCCAGGTAGTCCTTTCAGTGCATGTTAAAACTTCCAATGCATTTGTCACCAAACTAATTTCTGATCTACGGTTCGATAAAAATAAGTTCCTTAATTTTTGCTTCACTCAACCTTGGAAACTTTTCTCAGAGATACCGAAATGCTTTCCCATCTTTATTCATGGTCTTCACAAAGTTCTGCATTACCCCGAATATTATATGGAGCGGTGGTCGCAGTATTTTCTTAGAATCTCTCAATGGTCCATTCTATAAATTATTCTGTCCTAGTTTTAGAGACTGTCGGAATGTTTCCTTGTTTTGAAAAGTTATATTTTCCAACGGCTATACCATCCAGATTTGAAGCAATAAAATTTTCAGGAATCAGGCTGGAAACCAAGCACGAGGTCTACCAGTTTAAAGTCTCCACAAATCTAAGTATATCAATAGAAATAACAACAATTTCATAATGTATTTAATAGCACTTCAGGCAACGCTGCCCGATTTTATATACTACGGGATCGCTGCTACCAACCTAAATCCCTTTGGAAATACGTAACTGACTGTCGTCTAGCTTCACAAAGTACGAGTTCGCTGCAAATCTGACGTGCTTAAATACTGCATGTGTTGAGTCAAGATCTTTCCCGAATATGGGGTATGTGGCATGTTCGAGTTGGCTTAAGAACATGCGGGGAACGAGCGAGAGGAAGCGTAATCGAGAAGTACACAGAAGTATCCCAGTTGGATATTAGGAGCCGTGGCTCTCTCACTGGCAACTGACGTCATTGGCTTATGCGGGCTGCCAGGGTACATGTAACAGTACGACGCAATGGAGCAAAATTGAACTTTGAATGCATAAATATACGTATTAATAAAAAAAAAGGCTGGGAAGTAAATCATGTGCTTAATATCTCCGAACCTACAACCAATTTATCTTCTGTGTATTTCAATTTAAATTTTTAGCATAAAATCGCAATCACCTTTCAACCAGATATCGATATGTACGCGTAAGTACTCTGATTTTTTAATAACAACAATCTGTGGTATTATCAAACCTCACCGAGCAACCGTGTAAAATTGATCCGACATGAATCGAATCCGGAAACGATTTACACATATGCGGGATCAAACTGGACAGTATCTGACCTTATGGAAAACATCGAAATTAATAACTTTTTTGTATACCCCCCGGGGGAAAATGGTCTACCCGAAAAGCAAAAACCATAAATTTTTAACAAAGTGGAAAATGATTATTCGCCGAAATACCCCATATATTGACCAAATATATGTGCTGAACGGGGCCGAATGTTACAATTCACAAGCCGCACCTGTAATCGTTAAATTTGTTGCCTATCGTTAAAAACAATTTACAACGTTTATTTAAATCCCTGGTGGGTGGTTCTTTATTATTGCATTGCGTCAGTTCTTTTGTAGTGGATTGCTATTCAGTTTTCGGTCGAGAACGTCATAGTAATATGAATTATGAGTGGATTTTGTGTTGTATAATTCAGGAAGGGTTGGGCTTACTACCCTTTGTATTATTTTGGCGGTTGGTATAATATAAACGAAGGTGATATCGAACACCTTCTTAGTGGTAACGATTTCTTGTTTGTAATAGTGGTTGTTCCAAAATGGTGTCAAAAATGTAAAGTCATATCTCACATCGATGCCCGCCATTGACAGCCCGAATACTATCTATAATGACATATTTTTTACAGAAATGCCAAGGTTTTAAACTTTATTTCTATTAACCCATCTTTCCGATTTAATTATGCGCAGGTTGCAGATTACAGTACCGTAATTGCCAGGATCATTTTTGAACTGTGACCGGGTCGTTATCAAACCTAACTTTGAGTGGGTGTATTTTCCACTACGTTATTACTCTTGATTAACCCTTCTCCATTTTATTGAGCGATTGATGCGACGAAATGTTTTCAAATCTTCTTAATATATGAGTGGTAGCTGGAGATATTAAATTTTACCTCAATAGCGAAACGTGTAATAATCCAGGGTGTGAGAAAATATATTGTTGCGAGTTAGGGGTTTACCGGGACTAATACAAAATTCGTTTAAAAACAATAGATATGAAATTTATTAATCGCATCTTAATAATCGCTCCAATAATCGCACTACTGGCAACGCTGCCCCATTTTATATACAACTAGATCACTACTCGAAGATTACTATCAATCCAATTCGCTTTACAAATACTTTCCCATAGAAATTGATCGTCGTACAAACTGTTTTCGGTTACAAGCCTTGCCGCGCTTATATACTGTATGTGCAGAGCCGAGAGGAGGGTGAAAATGGAAAAGTTCCGATGTTTACATCTCGAGAACCGACAGTTACGAACAAAACATTTGCAACTGATACTAGTAATTATTTAATGTTCAATTTTCTTTGGAAATAATAATTCAAAAGTCTTGATTTTAATTTATATTATTATCTTGAGTGTATTTAGTAACATTACGTTTGGTTGAGTTTTGGCTAGTACCTCGTATTGTACCTCTTATTTTTAGTAACTGTCGCGCATATTCAAGGCTTCGATTCTATTAATCTTCCTTTTGTCCTTGTTGGTAGCCTTTTCCACCCGACAATTATTGTCTTTACAACTATGGTGTAGCATTTCTGTTTCTTGGCAAATTGTGTTATTTATTAAATTCATACTTCATTTAGGAAAATTCTTTGTTAAAACCTATTGATATGAGCTCAAAACTATCTTACAATACAACTAACTTATTTAGCTGTGAAATCGAACGAACTGTAACTAAATCATGAATATAGTATGACGTGTTGGAACATGAAACAGGTTGTTTAAAATTATTTTTAAACATATATTTTGTAATACTTGTAGCTTTTACTAGTGAGTTTCAGCACACGGGTTCCAAATTGGGGCTCCATATATTTAGAATGATTGGCTGTATGGCTGTTTTGAAGATCAGAAGTTTTTTTTTCTTCGGAGAACTTTGATTTCTCATAGATGAATTTTTACAGAGTGTGGATGCTCTTTGAAATCTTGCAGAAGACATGATCTGTATGTTTACGGAATGTTAGTTTTGCATCAAGAATAAGAAACTAATAGTTCTTTCCAAATATTGAATTCATTTTTCTTCTACGGATTCTTCATAAGTGTTTTCAGAATTTTTCGAAATTCGACCCCCAATGTGGTGTTAAGTGGTTGTATACATTTTCACGAATTTAGCCGTCCCTCTGGTCTGATTAGATATCGAATAACTTTTCACTTCCATGGGATTGTTTAATAATCCCCTGAACCTCGTTTTAAATCTTTTTCAGTTTTCAACCCCTAACATGGTATTAACTAGTTGAACACGTTTTTACGAATTCCGACATATCTCTTACTTACTTACTTACGATGGCGCTATAGTTCAAATCGGACCTTGTCCTCCTGGATGAGCCGCCTCCAGCCTTCTCGGTTTAGTGACCGCGTCCTCCAGTTTCTACATCTTTGAAGTGATTTGCTGTCTGCGTCAATAGAGTCCTTCCAGCGCTTTCGTGGTTTTCCAAATGGTCTTTGTCCATTGACTTTTCCCTTTAGTGTGCGTTTGGGGATGCTTTCGTCATACATCCGCTCCACATGACCAGCCCATTGAAGCTTTTTAAATTTTATGAAGATCGATACTTCTGGATTGTCGAATCTCTTAGGACTGATAAAACATCGGGTTGGTTTTCATTTCCTCGGACTTTGTTTTTATATATCTAAAAACTCATTTCAGGCTTTTTGGATATTAAGCCCCAAAGTGGGTGCGATGAGGTAACACATGTTTTCAAAAATTGCTATATATAATATAATATGTATATGATAATATGTATATCGATTTAATTTTTACTTCCTAAGGCTTTGTACGTAATCGTCCAATAGTTGATTTCAGAATTTTTAGAAATTTAACTTCAAGAACTTCGCAATACTTCTTAGGATAGATGAGATATAAGATTGGTTTTCACTTCCACAGACTTTTTATATAAAACTGTTAATACCATTAGATATAAGAGCGATATGATAATAAACTTATTTATTGTAATAAATAAAAGAGGTAGTTTATTGTCAATAAACAAGAGATGGGTCTCAAATCCAAAAAAGCAATATTATTTATCGGTAATATAAAAAAAAATTAAATTATAAAAAAATGTTTTTATAATAAATAAGATGATGTAGCATTTAAATCAAATGAGGCTGCTAACTTACTAATTATAAAAAACTAAGTGCCATATGGCTATGGAAGTTTTGCCCCTCAAATATATGCGCTAGTATATTCATAGGCTAGCGTCATGGAGAATAATAATAATAAAATACTTAATTATTAAAATAATAAAGTAAAACGATTCATAACGATTCATAACGATTATTTAGCAATGTCCGCACAAGAAGTAATAAATCGAACCACGATTGCATCATCTCCATTTATTTACAGCATGCCGATATGTAAACTTCCATTGAATTTGGTAATTTTTGCTATGATATATGGATAATTTATAATTTGATTATAATACATTAAATGTTGTAAAATTACAAATAATTTTTACTGTGCAAATTTCACTTTTTTATCTCTGCCATAGAAAATCTGAAATTGAACTCATAAGATTCTGTCTCCTCTGTCAGCCAGCACATAAAAATTGCACAAGTTCGTTGAATTCCTTTCAATGCCATTTATATTAAATAATTCCCCCGGATTGACTGTCTGGCACTCCTGATGCAGGGTCTTAGTACCCAAATAAATTGTTGCCCACCAAAACAAAGCTGTTTCTGATGATGAGCGCCCGGACGATAATTAAAGTTTACGATAGACGTTCCAGTACTACGTGAAACAAGCAAAAGTAATCCTTTTCCATTGTTGCTTCAAAATGTGCGCATAGCATAAACAAAGTGGTCCTTCAGGCACCCGGAGGGCGAGGAACTTCTATCTTTTTTTGTGTTCTGTGTATTTCCCTTATTCCCTTGTTATTCGAAACAGAAGGACAGGAAGTTTTACATTTTGCCAAGTAATTAGAAAGGACCGCCTTGTATTCATTCATAGACGTTATCTGTGTCATTGTTCCATAAATTGGACACGGTACTTGTAGGAGGGATAAAGTTAAGAACTTTCGAAATTTAGTCGAAAGTCTTGTCGTTTTTAGTACGATGGTGTTCTTTGTGTGTGTGATGGAGTCAAAAAGCAGGGTACCCTGAGAACAACTAAGCTTGGTGGCCTAGCAATTCGGGACCGAATTCAGCGTTTTGTGTTTGTTTTTGTGGAACTGCTACAGTAATCGATTTCAAATCGGAATTTGTATTGGATGCACACTGTTGGTATATTTCGCTCTAGATAGATGGATTTATCTTGTCGAATAAGGGGGTGTGATCAGAAAGGAAGAGTGCTATTTAGTACCACGGAAATATATGTATGCATAATAAAAACGTTTTTGAATATCAGAAACCGCCAAGGCTAGGAAGTTAAATAGAAATATGAAGGAATATAGAGTAGTCGCAATGACCGCATTTATCGGTCGGTGCAACTTGTTCTTGCTATTCCTGACCGCAGTAATAACGCGATCTGTGAGACTGGCCTGGAAAGTAAAATGAGCCGTTTATTTTGAAAGTGGAATATAAGTCACTTCCGTTTTTAAATCGACATGCTTAAGGGTTTGCGTTTTAACATTTTTAAAAATACTTATGCCAACTTTCGGGAAAATTTACTTGTATTTGTTAAAAGTGTGACGAAACAATTGCATTAATAGATTCTCAGAAAGTTGCTTAGTGTTGTATAAAACATCGTTACAATGTCAAAACAATTTTTGTTGTTGAAAAAGTGACTTATTCCACTTTCCAAATGAACAGCTCAAATGTCTGTAATACGGTACTATTAAATCTGATAACATAATGTTACATGCCACCCTGGCAACTTACATGACTCGATCAATTTCTAGTGATAAGAACAACAACCACCCAAAGCCTAACTGGAAAGCGGAGAAAATCATCCGATTGAGCTTGAAATACCCAATGAGACAGGCTTTGAAAAATCTGCAAACTTTTATATTATATGAAATATATTTTATGTTCAACATTCTTCTCAAATACTTTTCCTCTTTTATTTCTAACATTTCCCGAACATTCCACGCACACCATAAGCACGACAGAGTTTGCTGCCAAACACAGTTTCTACTACGGTAGAGCGACAGTAATTTTAACGCGAAAGTATTTGTAAACTGATTTGGATTGATAGTAGCGATTGTGCAGTGATCAAGTTGTATATAAAATCGGGCAGTGTTGCAAATAGAATCTATCGATTTTAAACAAATTGAGTTTTACTTGAAATCTTGGAGTACCACCACTCGCAACAATAATAAAATAGTCATCAATTCTCCACTTACGGTCAATTTTCAAAACAAACAAAGATTTGTCAAACAAACATGTGCGAACCAAAATGTGATCGAATTTAAACATTTATTTGGTCTTACGGAATATGTTCTACGCTAATTAAGCTGGCAAAATTACTTGCACACCCTTTGAAATTGTTGTTATATGTAAAAAAGAGTATAAAAAAGAATGGTAGTATAAAATTGGCATGCGTTCTGAAAAATGTTAAAACCAGTCCTAGAGAAATAAAAATATATACTTTTTTAAAAATTGAATTTAAAAAAAACATTATTAAAAGATAATAAAGTAAAATTATTAATTTATTATCTCAAGAACTTCTTGTTTGAATGCTAGAAAGTTGAAACTTGGTCGTGGTAATCTTGGCATATTGTAAAGAAATTGGTGAGGTGTTATTTGGTAACGCTTTAAGGTATCAATATGAAATTCGGTTTGTAGGTGCAGTTCGGAATATGTTTTGTAGATTTTCTGTAGTATCTCAATGTGGTAGAAAAACAAAATGATAGAACAAATATGTTGTCTCAATATACGAGTACCATGATGTGGTTGTTTAGCAAAAAAAAAATCTCATTTTTATTTTTCGGAAGCTATAACTTCGATAAGGCTTCGGTAAGACTGTTGAGCGCAGGTTGTGAACTTTTAACTTCGATAAAGCTTCCGTATAGGCTGGCGCATTGTATTTCACCTTAGTGTTTGCGAACTAGTTCATTCATGTAGTTCACTGTTCACGAGAAAGAAATGATAAATGGTGTAGAGAAATTTGATGACCTGAAAAGAAGGTCCACACTTCCCTCACGTACGAACTACTTCCTTTTATTAAGTTTGCAGTTCGCGAGACTGAATGTGATAACTTCCCTCGCGAAATCAACTAGTTGGTCTTTTAGTTCCCAGTTCGCGATAGGGGAATGGTACAAATGTGACGACGAACTACTTTCTGCAAACAAACTAGGACCTGAATTCAGTGCGAACTAGTCCGTTCATTTTATTTATGGGAACGGTCTTCCGAACTAGTTCATTCACGAACTACACAAGCCTCTGCCATAAGACTTGCGATCGAAGGTTGAACTTTCAGAAGCCATGGTTTCAGTAATAACGTCTAGAAAGCCTTATGGAAGTAAATACCAACAGTTTTATGGAGGTTTGTAGTGGACTAAAGTGAGACGGAACCGTGGTTCGAATCCGAGAGTGTGCAAGAAGATGTAAGTAAACTCAATTCACATCTTTCGAATAAAAAATAGCAATTTACACGAAAACAAATACGTAGTTGAAAAAAAAACGAAAGTAAAAAAATTGTGAGTATTATTTTTCTTTTTTTTTTGCTTTCGTACGGAAACAGCAGCAAAAGGTAAAGTAACCTTAACCTTAACCAAATGTATCTATGACTATAAAAACATTGTGTATCAAATCAAACTTTGGCACTTTTTCCTAATCCAGTCGATAGCTTCGGTAAAAGTCTGGCTAAAACTTAAAGAAAGCGGTCGACTCTCATTAAAGAAACTTTATCGTATGGTTAGTTCAGGAAAGTTAAGTTCTAATTTCTTGAGAAATCATTTCCGGTGGATGCGATTAGACGGGCAAAACCTGGCCAAGAAGATTATGCAAAATGAATGGCTCCTTTTATGGTTGCCTTCGTTTAAAAAAAAAGACGGACTTTAAGAAGCGAATCCTCTGTCGACACCTACACAAAAGGTTAAGTAAGAATAGCTGCTTAATTTGATTGCCAAGCGTTAATGGTGCACAAGGTGATTCTATTTAATTATGATTACATTTTCCTTGTAGGAGTTTCCTCTCATTCTACGACTATCCATTATGTGTAAATAGCCAATTTAAGTTGGAGCAGGCTTTCGTTTTGGTCGAAGAACGACCGGATCAGTAATTTTCTAATGTGAGACTTTTGTTCTGAAGAAGAGAAGAATTATTGTGGTAATATATTTTTTTTTCCGGTAACCTAGATAAAGGTTAGTTGTTCGGGATTGTCTCGACTCAGTGCGGAATAAATAATTGCTCGATTCTAAAGCCAGAGCTTTTGAGCCTACCGAATACACTTAGTTGTTGTTTTTTTGTAGCAGATGTTTCCCGGAAAGGATTAACTTCATATATCATGTATTTAGGGAAAAACCTTTAGCAAAGGGACTAAAAAAATGACTCCTCGAATTCAAAGTTTTTTGTGTTTTGCAAGAAGTAAAGGAAATATCCAAAAATATGACTTGCATAAGATCTAGCCGTTTTTTCGTTCTTTATTTAAAAAAAAAATTAGTAAAGAACATGTCATTGAAAATATTGACTACTATCTCCCATCTTCCTGGCAGCCTGCGAATACCATCTCGAAATAACTCCTTATCTTTTGACATTATCAGGGAATCTAGCTAGTTTTTGGTGGGAGGTGAAGCGCGGATGGTGCGGGAACAGCCATTTTCCAAAAAATTTAATTTAACATGATCTTAAAATTTTTACAAGAAGTAGGACCGGTAGACCGCTAGCGGAAAGAAAAAGTTAGAGAGTGTGGGTGTAGGGAGTGACCATGGGAAGGGGTGCAAAAGAAATGAAATTATTTTAATTTAGTTGAATATTAGACTCTTTCAATCAGTAGTTCAAACTGCTCAGGAAATGAAGTTGGAATCACATTCTGAAATTAGTTCCTAGCCCATACGAGAGACTAGCCGCTTAGAATCGATTCTGGTAATTTATCTTAGGTTTGAGCCCCAAACTCAACAACATATTTTCATAGTTTTCGACATAGTATTTCTTAAGTTTGATGCGACATAAGACCTATAAAAGCCAGTAGAATCGAGTTAACGTTGCACAGCGAGAAAAAAATACTGGAGCCACATTTGTTTGGAAAATTATAGCTTATCACATGTTGTTGTTGCATGTACTGCTTTTCGAATTTCTGTAAGATAGGTGAGGGGCAAGTGTCCCTTTTGCCCCCACATAAGTGCATCCTTCTTTGCTAACTATAAATGGTGTTCGCATTGTCATGCATTTCGATTTGTTTTTCACGCCGGCAATCCTTTCAACGGGCATAAAAGCAAATTACTCACGATTAAGTATCTTACCGGTCAATAATCCGAATGTTCGATATCGCTGATATTTGGTTCCAGCGATATGGGGCTATATGTTTTAAGCGTGTACGACAAAGAACTCTCGTGTAATATAGGACCCCGTAGCCTAGCTCTTTTCTATTCGACCTTCTCGTCGAGTATGACTAAACCACCCCCGCAATTGTTCCGCGCACTTATGTATTTTGCGGTTACACCCCCGCATTTGTTCACTGTTTTCTTATGTTTATACCTTAGTCTATTGAGCTCTCCTAACTCCCTACCTTATTATTGCAATTCAGTCCTTAATACTAATTTACATGTCATCATAAACCATGTGGGCATAGACGAGAGTAAATACCAAATCTTTGAACGGACACACAACACAAAGCTCTTCGGATAAAACGTAGACTAAACATAGACAGACTTTGAAATTCTACAAAACAAAGCGAATACAAAACCATTTTAAGCGAGAACCTAAGTCAATGAAAACCACACAAACTGGGTGTCAAGTTCGCAAGTGAAATTCAATTAAAAGTAAAAAATTTCCGGAGACGTGGGGAAAAGCTATCAAGAAAGGCCGATCAAAATAATAAAGAACACAGAAACCGGTGCCTAACCTAAATTGTTGTAAGCCAAGATAATGCATATACTCGAAAAGCAGCCTGTGGACAAAATAAGATAACAGTCTAATAAAGTAGATTCACATTTTCAATTTCAACAGTTTTCCAAATTATTACTAAATTCCCTTTTTCTCTCATCATATTTACATCAAAGAATCAATTGATTTTATCCTTACAGCTTACAGATACTCAACTAAATTGACTTAAATCGGTCCTTTAGTTCGTTACTATTCCAATTATACCTACTCTTTCTCTATTGGCTTTCTTCTAGAAAGGGGAATTAAGTCGTCAAACGAAATTTATGTCCATAAAAAATATTTCAAAGAGATTCTCCAAGTAGGTAGATGCAAAACTTATTATATATTTTCTTCAGCTCATATTCAACTGGAAAGTTGATAGTCAACAATAGAAGTGAATCCTTAGATTTGATGATGACAATTTTAGTAGAGAAACTGTAATGTTAGTTCACACCAATATTCGAGTAGAACATTACGTTTTGAAATTCTACTGCCAAGGGGGTGTAAAGGAGTTGTATACATTCTTCGTGAATTAAGCCATATATGCAAGTCAAGTCTGATAAAATATCGAATAACTTTGTTCTTCTTGTTTTATAAAAAATAGTTTTTAAGATTTTTCCGTTTTCAACCCCTAAGAATGTATAAAGAGTTCAACACATTTTCACGAATTCTGTCATATATCCATCAAATTGGTTTCTCCTTTCTATTGATTTTTATATATGTATATTTAAAATTTTCATTCGATATTCAGGTGTTAGTTGGTTCAGCACATTTTCACAATTTTTACCATATATCTTAGGTCTAATTAAATATTAATTTGGCTTCAACCTCTACAGAGTTTTATATAATAGCCTACAAACCAACATTGTTTGATAGCCAACCTCAAAGGGGTGTAAAGGGCTTGCATACATTTTGACAAATTCCTACATATTTCTTTGCTCTGATGAGATACCGAATTAATTTTTACTTCCTAGTGTTTGTTACATAATCGCAAAAAGAGTCAAGCTTAAGATTTTTAGATTTTCAACACTAAGATGAAGAGGTTGCTTACTTTTCGAAGTTTTTGACATATTCCTAGGTTTGATAAGATATCAGATTAGTTTTTACTTTCACAGAAAGTTTATCTAAAATAAATAAATAAATATTCAACCCCAAAGGGTTGCATATGTTTTTACGAATTCCAAGATACTTCTTAGTTCTAATGACTGCTCTTTCTGCAAAAATACGAGAATATATATATATATTATAACTGCCAAGTTTCAACTTCCCGCCATTAGTCGTTTGTAAGAAAACAGTCATATGAATTCCCTTCCTTCGAGAACAACACATAATCATCTTATTCGCATTGAAATGATCGAAATGTTCACATAACAAATTCGTTTATTTATTGATCATTTCGATTGCTTTTTATTGAACATTATCGTTGTAAATCTGACGATTCATGATGTTTTTCTACACATAAATTACCGCCAAAGTAGTTTGGCTGTTTTCGGCTGATTTGTACTAAAAGCAATAACACATACTTCATATGGATAAAATGCTGAATTGGTTCTTTATGAGCAATGAATTCGGTAAGATTTCAAGCAAATTAAGAGGGTTGCTGACTATCGGAAAAGAACCAACAAAGCTATGGAAAAGGGTTTATTTGTTTTAAGTTATATGAAAGAAATGTAGCAACGTGACACCTACTTTTTGTTCATTTTTCTTAAAATACAGAAATGTGGTAGATCAAAAATATCTCAGAATTTTTTTCATTTTGTACGTTTGGTTTAAAAGTTTTATATCACAAAAGTTGTATACCATATATAGGAAAGAATATTGAAAGAAAATCAAGGTATGCAGCAGTGTGCCGATTGTTGGGTGTAAAAAAGGGTAAATAACACTATAGTTACTCAAACGTTGACACTTTTCGAATTTACTTTATTATTAAAAAAATGTCACTCTGTCCGACGTATACGCCGTACACCGTACGCGTTTGAAAGCTCATAGCTCACAAACCGTTGAGATATTTACTAAGTTTGAATTTCTAAAAGTTGATGATTGATTGTTAGCAAAGTAGGAGAGTTTTCGTGTAGAGGTGGAAAACTTTGAATTTCAAAATTTTCAGAACCAATCACGCTAGAAAGAGAAAATTTTACTGGTGCATTTATTAAACGGATAAGTCTGTACCTATTCCTTCAAGGAAAACTGACATTGTAAGAATGTTTTACAACAGTGAAATTTGTTGCTTAGTACTGAAATATTCCTTAGATCCCGTTCTGTAGTATTTTTCGGAATTATTTTCTTTTAGATACTCTTCAAATAGGAACAAAAATGCCTTGGCGCTAACATATCATTCTGTCAAGTACTTTTACACGATTTTACTGGTACTGTTAGTAAATCATTCGTGTACTTTTTAACTGAACCGTAAAATTTACATGAAAAGTTTCACAAAATTACGCAATATTTCGTGTCAAATTTACTATGTTTATATATGAATTATTGCAAATTACGCTTTTTTCATATAAACTACGAAGATGAGTAAAATTCAATGGATTTATTTTACTATGAAGTCATGAAAAGTGTAAACACAAAATTTAAGGCTAAATTTTTTTTTTATTAATTTTTTAATCCCGAAATAATAAGGTCACCGAGTTCCTGAATAAAAACAATTTCATAAAGTTACGAAGATTAAAGCACCAAGAACTTTCAAACAAATTGCTTTAAAATTGGAAATAAAAAGACTTAAAATACAGATGTTATAATGTCAACAGTTTTTGTTAAAGAAAAATCTTTACGATTGGCTTAATACAAATAAATTCATTTGCAGAAAATAGCACTCTACTACGTTGGAATCATCAAAAGTAAAATATTCTGTTCTCCGTATTTCGTTCGAGGCTTATCCTTTTCGTGGAAATCTCTGAAAAAAGTGATTCCATTTTATTCGTGGAAATTTATAGCTTTCTAATCCAGAAAAGATTTGTTTAAAATTTCACGAATTTCGTTATATCTTTTATCTCTGTTGAGGAATTGAGTTGATTTTTAAAAATTGTTGTTGTATTCCTGTTCAACTCCTAGCTGTGCATAATTTCATGAATTCCGACATATTTATTAGGTCTAATGAGATATTGACTTTGTTTTTTTTTTCATCTATGCATTATAATCGCCTATGTAATTGTCGAAATTTATGGGTGTAAGTATTTTCAGTATTTTGTGATATTCAAGGTGCCTGAGATGGTGTAAAATGATTGAGTACATTTTACGAATTCCGACATATCTGTTAGGTTGAGGGTGGTTTTTTACTTTAGAGGGCTTTCTGCTTTTTGAATCAGTTTCCGAATTTTTTATGTTAATTATCTAAGGGGCTATCTCAATATTTTAGCCGAAAAAATGATTAAATAAATAATTAAACAAATTCTAAGGAGTTTGGGTTTTCACCTAGGTTATTTTTCGCAGTACGACAGAAATGCTTACGCCACCGTCAAGTGTAACAAATCAATTTCTTTGTTGGGGCATAGTCGGGAACGTGAACGAAGACGTAGTGTAACACTCGTGGTTTCAATGTAGGCAAAAATAACTGGGAAGTTATTTCGAAAGTGTTATGGATTGAATGAGGTACCTGTAGTGAACAAAATACGTTTATAATCAGTAACATTTTGAAATAGTAAGGCTTTCCTGCCCGATTTGCTATTCAGGATTCGTTTAAAACACGCAATTTAATAATAATTCCTGACATTCTTTATGAAATAAATTCTACGAAAGTAGTTCATCCTGCTAAAAGACATTTAAACAACAGCACCGTAGGCTGCTCCATTTTCAAATACAAGGAATAATTGCAATTAAGGGAGTGGTGTGGTATAATTCGCAGTAAAACATGTTTAGTAGACTCATCAATTGCTAGACAACAGCTGGTAAAAGTTGTTAATTACATTGAGAACAAAGACATTAGTTTTGGTAATTTATTGGCAGTAATATTAGGAACGAATAGAAATTTTGATAAAGTACAACAGAAGGTTAACGTTGGATATCTGTTTTATTGCGGTAGAGGCTGTCCTTCCAAAGTCGTAGATTTTCTTATCGGATATGAGAGGGACATACGGAAAGACAAACAGACAGACAGACAGAGAGATGGACAGACGGAGAGATGGAGAGCCGGAGGGATGCACAGCTGGAGAGATGCAGAGCCGGAGAGATGCAGAGCCGGAGAGATGCAGAGCCGGAGAGATGGACTGTCCGAAACCTGGTCAAGTGAATAGACGGATGACGAATGGACGGATAGACGAACAGATGGACAGAAGGATATACGGATAGACTAACAAAAGGACTGACTGAGAAACGAACAGACTGATAAAAGTATATATTGGCTGATTCAAAAACGGACAGCCAGACGTACTGATAGCCCCATCAGGTCGAAGGAAAGTTAACAGACGGACGAACAAACATAGGGATTGCTCAATGGATAGGCTCGAGAAAAAAAAGATTAACATGGATAGACGAACAGATGGTTGGATAGAGAAACAGATGAACGGATGGACATACAGAAAGAGAGACTGATGGATAGACGAATAGATAGACAGCTGGACACATGTGGACACAAACAGATGGACAGACTGACAGATGGTGTTAAAGATACGGTCAGAAAGACTGACAGATGAATAGACGGATAGACAGACATGTTGATAAACCAACAGGCGGATAGACGAATAGATAGACAGATGGACAGAGGGTCACGTCTGGATGGGCAGATGGATATGATAGACGGGCAAAGGGATAGAAGATAGATGGATAGATAGATGGACAGACAGGCGGACATGCAGATAGACGGATGGACTGACAGAGAATATGTCATAAGATCAATAATCCATAGATATGACTTCCAAGCTCAACATTTCATAAAAAAAAGACATAGTTTTATAACAATAAGTCGTTTTCTCGATTATCCGAACCACTCTAATACCGAAACCACCCGTTCGATAGAATACCAAGTCATCAGAGATTATAGTCCTTGAATCAATCTCCAGTTTCCATTCGATTTCAAGGTTCGACGTAAGCATCAAACCTTGTTGCTTGCTCACGAAGGACCTCCCGAATGCAATCAATTCAAGTCTAATTGGAGGAAAGTGCTCGGAAACGTAATTGTGCTCTTGTTGAGTGATGCCAATGACAAAAACTTCAATTTAGCTACCGAACAGATTTATCTTCCGCCATCTATCTTCCACCCAATACATGTGACAAGGATATGTTGTATATCACGGCTCGTATATCCTTATCAGTCGGTATAGCTAAGTGTGTCGCTTTACATTGCTTCCAGAGCTAGACTGCTGCTAGTTGAATTTTATGACGGCATTGGTCTGAAGGATTCGATTTTTATTTACATCTATAGACACATTAAAATATAGGAGCCCGATTCTAGGACAAAATAAGCCACCGTATCTATCCGCAGCGAAAGGCTTTTGGTTTCGGGATTGTCGTTGACAAATAGCTCATGGCATGTATTCACTAAATGGATAAAACAGAAATTTAATTTAAGCCAGCGACATCAGTTTAAATCGGAACAGGCAAACGGTTTTTTCCGGCCAGAAAATAACAACAAAAAAATTTGTTCGAAACGAAAATAAAACTACAAAATCGGCTTCGTCCTTTTTAGGTCCATTTCGATGGCAATTTAAATTCACACTTGCCAATGCAATTCGACTGTGGGAGCGTCAGGACAAAATCCATCCAACGCCAGAAGTTTTTGTTAACCATTTTTACCAAACTGCAAACTGTTTCTCAGGAAGTGTGGAAAATTGAAAAAAAAGGATTCGACTATTGTTTTTTTCCGACGTAGTTTTAATTGGGGCCTTCAAAACTAGAAAAAACTAGGACATTTGTGTCCTTCATTCCTATTTATTCTGCTTGAGTGTTTACCCTCGATGGTTACACGAATCCATTTAGATACTTTTTTGACACATTTCCTCAAGGACTAGTAGCTACTAATAATTCAAGGAAGACTAGAATTTATAGACAAAAGTTTCATTTTCAAACTCAAATTCAAATTCTTTATTTAATTCCTTAGTAATGACAATATGGTTGCGCTTGTTATAAATTATTTTGGTGATCAAGATAAATCCTTTGCATCCATGGAGCTCGTATAAATTTATATTGAAGTGTTAATAGTCTTCTTACATTATGTACTAGAATAAAGTTAACACAAGGAAAAGGAATTAGCAAAAACCTTGAATGGAAAAAATAACATAAAAAGTAAAAATAAAATAAAAATAAAAATAAAGATAAAAATAAAAGTATATATAACTTAATCTAGAACTTAAAGTAAGAACTAAGCCTAGGAGGTGTAACAGTTACAGTTTACTACATTTGCGCCTATGTAGAAAGGAGAGAGAGAATCAGCGGGTTGTCTGACGAATCGCATTTATTGAGTTTCATTTTCAAATTTTAAGATAAAATATTAATAATTTTAATAGGAGCCTTCAAGAACAGATCATCTTTTAATTTCCTGTACTGACGGATATCGTACACAATGCCGAAAATGAATTAAAATTAAATCGGATAGATGATTTAATTTCAATTTTTTTTGGGTAGATGGCTCGTAAGATCCTTTGAAAAGTTTAGGTTTTATTGGATGTAATGCTTTCATAATGTTGGTGAAGTTTAATCAGTATCAAAAATAAAATATCTTCGGTGACCTCTATTTTGGTTCATTCCAAGAATCATTTTCAATTTCAGAGCATTTTTTTGATAGGATATGATTAGAGATGAATAGAAGATTGCGTTTGTGGAAGATATTTTTCATCCTTGAAAATTTAAAGTGTATACAAATTTTTTAAATTGAATTTGTTCCTTTTATATAAATGTGTCATTTTAAATTCAATCAACTCAGCCTTTTAAGGAAAATCGAAAAGTTGGGCTTTATTATTTTTTAATTAAAGGCACTTTTGATTCAAAATTAAATAGGGTAAGAAATTCCATTTAAAAGATGTACAAAAACCATTAAAAATCAAGAAAACAACAGTATTTTAGTGATTTTTAATGGCAAAAACAATATTGTTTTGTGATGTTAGTTGGCGTCTTGAACATTTGGAAGGTCACTGAAGCAAAATTTGCTATAAGCTAGCCTACTATTTTTGAAACCAAGTCATAGAAAATCACCATAACAAAACACGCCTTACGCAGTATTGTGATTGACATGGAATTTAAAAAAAAAAAACGCTGATGTGAAATTTCTTATTTTTACGTTTTTGCAACAAAAAAAAAATCTGTCATATTAACGAATTTCGTCATATCTTTTGGTCTGTCGAAGTATCTACAGAATTAGTTTAATTCAGCCGGCTCTTGGTATAAGCATCTACAAACTATTTTCCAATTTGTGTTGTGTTCAACATCTGACAGAGTGTAAGGTAGCTGTGTATGTTTTCACGAATTCAGACATATTTTTTTAGGTATAATTAGTATGAATTTACATTATGTGAGACAACCTGCTGCAGTTTGTTAGACTTACGAGGTGATTTACCTAAGACGTTGTCTTGTGCACACAAGTAACTCTTTCGTTTATGTGGGATCACAACGGACCCATGGGCGGTCTATGTGTTTGGTCGGTTACCTGACCTAATCCTAGTATGAATTCGCTTTTACATCTACGCGCTGTATATATGCCTGAAAATTGATTCCAGAACTGTGCAATATTCTACCCGTCAGAAGGATTAAAAATGATTGTGTACGTTTCAACAATTTCCGAAATATTTCTTAGGTCTGAAGTAAAATTTCGAATTGTTTCTTACTTTAATCGGATTAAATAATCGCCTATAAACTGATTGATGTGGATTTAAGGAATGGGGGAAAGGGTAAAAAGTAAGAAAGTTTTTTTTTATTTCTGAACAATTAGGGATAGAAAGCTTGGCATCTATAAAGAGCCACTATTGGTGAAAGCTAGAAAAATTTATTTTAAAAAAGAGAGCACGGTATGACCGGGAAGGAAGGTGTTGTTTGCGTCACAATAAATGACCAAAGGATTCAAAAATTAAAAAAAAAAATTCTACTCAGAAATTTTTTATTTCTTATACGAATTTCGTCGTGTCTTTTAGGTCTGTCGAGGTACAAAACTCATTTTATTTCTGTCGTCACTTTGTAAAGATGTAAACATCTACAATCAGACGATTTGCATCACATTTGTTGTAATTAAATATCGAATTCGCATTTACTTTCATTAACGTATTTTGCAATATCCCACACCAGACGGGGTTGAGCTCCAACATACTTTTTTGGAATAATGAAATATCAGATTCTGTGGGATAAAAGTTAATTGGGATATTGCTATATTTTGAACCCTTGTAAAATGATTGTATGCGTATTCACGATTTCCGAAATATTTCTTAGGTGAAATATGAAATTGCTTTTTTACTTTTTATGTAACCGTCTAAAAATCGATTGATATTGGTGTCCCAACAGAGAGAGAGAGTGGAAAGAACAAATTTTTTTTACTTTATTATTTCAATAGAACAGTATAATAACAATATCGAATTTACAAAAAAAAATTGTCTTCCCTAAATAATTTTTTTTAACGTTTCATGACTAGCCTTATACGCACAATTGTTTGCACGCTCGTAGCACCCAACCCCTTTAAGCATGAAGGGGGAGCTGGGAGAAGCATTTTAGAGGGAAAATCTTGATTTCTAGTTCTAAGCAAGGAAGCTGAAACTTAGAGTTTATATAGAGCTTCAATAGTAGACCCATTTGCTAAAATTTGCAAAATTTCCGATATTGGTGAAGGAGTAAAGGAGTGGTGGCGAAAAAGAATGCGCGCAAGAGAATTGTATACTTTTTCACGAATTCTGTCATCTCCCCCAGGTTTGTGTAATAATCGCCTTAATGTTTTTTTTAAGTTATTTCCTTTTTCACCACCTCAGAGGGTATAAAAGGGATGAATAGGTTTTCACGAATTAAGAAATTTTTGTTTTTAATTTTCTCGTTCTGTTTTCATATTTGCCTATTAACTCCTTTCAGGATTTTTGGTTATTCGGATACAATCATGTTTGTAAAGACGTCTTGGACCGTTTGAAAGTGCTTTTGAAAGCTTGAACGCGTTTTTCTCAAAACTCTGTTTATAAAGTCGGTGACCAAGATTTCTTGGAAACGGCAAAACATTTACATAAGCTTTACAAATGTATTTTTTAATGATTAATAGAAGGTTTTTTCTCGCCGATAAACATATTCCATTTCACCGAAAATCGAATTTTTTTTTTGAGAAGCTGCCATTTTGTTAAAATTTAATATTTTGCGCATTTCTTCGATTAAGTGCTAGATAATTCATTATATTATCGAAATCTTTTTTATTTTATTTTTTTAAATGATTTTATCAAGTGTTATCGTAATCACCGCAAATAAAACGCGTATTTTTTATAGAAGTTCCCGGCAGTCAGCTATAGCAGTTTTAAAAAACATAATTTGTACAAATAAAAAATACCGGAATAAAGTTAAAAGTTACCAAAATATAGGTATATCCTAGCGAACAACCAACAAATCCACCAAAATGGTTGAAATATTTGGTGATATACCGGTAGTATATCAGTAGGCGTGATACACCCTCTGAAAAGTCTATGCCATCATCCAATGTCAAAACAGCACCTTCTGAACTAGTCCAGCACAGTCTTATAAACGGGATTTTCCAATTGTCATGTTCGCCAGGACAGTGATTAATCAACAGTCGGGGATTTGGTGTTGGGGTTCCACTCCAAAAACTTCACTGACGCCGGAAAGCAACAAACATATCATTATATATATACATTTTGACGAAGGCCCCATGAGACCGATGCGACAATTTTATGTCCCATTTTGATTTTTCTTTCTTGAGACGAGAAAAGTCAATTTAAATCGGTTTTCGTTCATGTAACTTGGAGTGTACAATACGTCTGCATCGTTCGCTGTCCATCAGCGAACTAATTTTGAATTTACAGAATGAATAGTGTTATACGTTTTCGAATTATTTGAAACGCTTAACTATTAAAAATCAATAATTTTTTCATTGATTTATCTTCTAGAAATACCAATTAGTTATACCATCTATGATACTTTTCAATGAAATGCGGTCTTCTTATGTAATTTCAACCATGAAAACAGCGAAAAATTACTTCAGTTTGACTTCATATATTATTAACAAAAATGAACATTTTCTGTAATTTGTTTTATGGAAGATATACTTTAATTTTACTTTATTATTTTAATAATAAAGTATTGATATCGACTTTTTTTTAAAAAAATTTTGCTACCCTGAAATTTTTTTTTAAACGTTTTATTACTAATAAACACCAAAAAAGCAATAAAAATTTTCAGTGAGTCTGTGCGCCGTACGCCGTACGCAAACTCATTTGAGGAATTATAGTTCCCAAACCCTATCAGCTATTAAATTTTTTTTTTTATGGATAGATATGACCCCTTGAAGTCAGATTTTTTTTAAGGGGTGAGGGTGTGAGGCAGAAGGTGGGGGAAGCGTTTTAGACGAAAAATTTTGGTTTCTAGATCTCAGCAACCGCTTATGGTAGGAAGCTGAAACTTGGAATTTCTATAGAGCTTTGATAGTGGACCCATTTACAAAAAAAAATATTGATATGGGTGAAGGGGTGTGGAAGCGGAGGGGGAAATAATGCGTCCGAAACGCAAGAAAGTGGAAATCGCCACATCCTAAAATCCATATCTCCTAAACCGTTAATGGCAAGTAATTAAAACTTAACAAATATCTGTAGTAGGAGAGTAGATTGAAACAAAATTTTTTGGTAGGGGTAAAGGCGGGGTGAAAAACTTTAGATTACGATATCTCACAAAGCAATGGCACCAGAAAAACAAAATTTGGTTTGAGTAAAAGCCTTAATAAAAAAAGGTTGTCCAAAATAAAATTTTTGAGGGGGATAGGGGAGCATATAAGTGGAGGGGATAAGAATTTTTCAAAAATTACACGTTTCATATCAAATAGATGCTTCAAATTTTTACCAGAAGTAGGCCTAATAGAACCCTAATAGGGGAGAAAAAAAATTGGAGTGGGCGGCGGAGAGGTTGAGGGTGGAGAAGGGTGAGAAGGAAAAAGTTCCAATGCTTTTATATCTTAAGAACCTATAATGATAGAAAACTGAAACTTGGTGTTTAGATAGAGCTATTGTAGTGGCATGTTGCAAAAATAATTTTTTTTTTTAGGGTAGTATGGTACGGTGGTGGGAGGTGTTTTTCTTAACTTTAGAACGGCTCGTGATAGGAAGTTGAAACTGGGTACGTATATGTAAATTAACTAGAAAAGTAATTCTGATAAAAAAAATTCGAATATTCATTGGTGTTCAGCAGGGGGGGCAAAAAAAAATATCAGTTAATATAAAATGCATTTATTTTCACGATTTTGGTCATATCTACTAGGTCTTTCGAAATATTGAATTCATTTTTATTCTACGGATTCTTCAAATGAATTCCTAGAATGTGTTTTCAAGTTTTTTTGAAATTCGACCCCTAAGGCGGTTGTATACTTTTTCATAAATTCCACCATATCTCTCAGGTCTGATCAGATATCAAATATCTTTTCACTACCACGGGCTTGTTTAATAATCACCTATTTTTAATTTTTGTTTTTTTCAACCTCTAGACCGCATCCCGGAATATGACCCAATTATTTAATTCATATGTTACACCCTTTTCTAACCGCTTCCCGAACTTTTTGTTAGGTTTTCAGTCACATAGTAACATACACCGCATCCCCGAATTGAACGCGTTCTGAACTTCTGCCGGAAAAATAATAAAGTTGCGCCCAGACTGTTGGCAGATTTTTTTTTCTACCAACGACATGCTAACCGTTAAGAGTTTGTTGTTCTTTCCAGTGTCAGTGGAGTGAAGCTCCAATACGAAATCCCCGACTGTTGATTGACCGTAGTACTTGACGAATTTTTGGAAAGAACTTTCACTGGAGAGGCCAGTTTATCATAAGATTTTGTGTTGGACTAGGTCCGAAGGAGCTGTTTCGTCATCGGAATGCAGAAAACTCTTCAGAGGGTGTATTCTAGCCAACTTCCGAAACACCCTGACAGCTGGTGGAATTGCTGAGGCAAATTCTATATAGCCACATCGTAATCCAAGTTCATTTCCACGAATAATGTAATCGGGAACTCGCCGGACATCTACCTTATACTAAAGGCGGGACGCATATGGCTATGAAAATGGTTGTAACCTTGGATAACCATATGGCTATGAATCTTGAAAATCTGTTGTTTAAGTCCGGGGCCCAGTGGGTCCAACGCAAAACTTATTTTTACCAATACTTTTATGTTACTAGTTTTTCATGGTCATGCTACCATTGAAGCTATTAAATGTTAAGAGTTTGTTGTTCTTTCCAGTGTCAGTGGAGTGAAGCTCCAATACGAAATCCCCGACTGTTGATTGACCGTAGTACTTGACGAATTTTTGGAAAGAACTTTCACTGGAGAGGCCAGTTTATCATAAGATTTTGTGTTGGACTAGGTCCGAAGGAGCTGTTTCGTCATCGGAATGCAGAAAACTCTTCAGAGGGTGTATTCTAGCCAACTTCCGAAACACCCTGACAGCTGGTGGAATTGCTGAGGCAAATTCTATATAGCCACATCGTAATCCAAGTTCATTTCCACGAATAATGTAATCGGGAACTCGCCGGACATCTACCTTATACTAAAGGCGGGACGCATATGGCTATGAAAATGGTTGTAACCTTGGATAACCATATGGCTATGAATCTTGAAAATCTGTTGTTTAAGTCCGGGGCCCAGTGGGTCCAACGCAAAACTTATTTTTACCAATACTTTTATGTTACTAGTTTTTCATGGTCATGCTACCATTGAAGCTATTAAATGTTAAGAGTTTGTTGTTCTTTCCAGTGTCAGTGGAGTGAAGCTCCAATACGAAATCCCCGACTGTTGATTGACCGTAGTACTTGACGAATTTTTGGAAAGAACTTTCACTGGAGAGGCCAGTTTATCATAAGATTTTGTGTTGGACTAGGTCCGAAGGAGCTGTTTCGTCATCGGAATGCAGAAAACTCTTCAGAGGGTGTATTCTAGCCAACTTCCGAAACACCCTGACAGCTGGTGGAATTGCTGAGGCAAATTCTATATAGCCACATCGTAATCCAAGTTCATTTCCACGAATAATGTAATCGGGAACTCGCCGGACATCTACCTTATACTAAAGGCGGGACGCATATGGCTATGAAAATGGTTGTAACCTTGGATAACCATATGGCTATGAATCTTGAAAATCTGTTGTTTAAGTCCGGGGCCCAGTGGGTCCAACGCAAAACTTATTTTTACCAATACTTTTATGTTACTAGTTTTTCATGGTCATGCTACCATTGAAGCTATTAAATGTTAAGAGTTTGTTGTTCTTTCCAGTGTCAGTGGAGTGAAGCTCCAATACGAAATCCCCGACTGTTGATTGACCGTAGTACTTGACGAATTTTTGGAAAGAACTTTCACTGGAGAGGCCAGTTTATCATAAGATTTTGTGTTGGACTAGGTCCGAAGGAGCTGTTTCGTCATCGGAATGCAGAAAACTCTTCAGAGGGTGTATTCTAGCCAACTTCCGAAACACCCTGACAGCTGGTGGAATTGCTGAGGCAAATTCTATATAGCCACATCGTAATCCAAGTTCATTTCCACGAATAATGTAATCGGGAACTCGCCGGACATCTACCTTATACTAAAGGCGGGACGCATATGGCTATGAAAATGGTTGTAACCTTGGATAACCATATGGCTATGAATCTTGAAAATCTGTTGTTTAAGTCCGGGGCCCAGTGGGTCCAACGCAAAACTTATTTTTACCAATACTTTTATGTTACTAGTTTTTCATGGTCATGCTACCATTGAAGCTATTAAATGTTAAGAGTTTGTTGTTCTTTCCAGTGTCAGTGGAGTGAAGCTCCAATACGAAATCCCCGACTGTTGATTGACCGTAGTACTTGACGAATTTTTGGAAAGAACTTTCACTGGAGAGGCCAGTTTATCATAAGATTTTGTGTTGGACTAGGTCCGAAGGAGCTGTTTCGTCATCGGAATGCAGAAAACTCTTCAGAGGGTGTATTCTAGCCAACTTCCGAAACACCCTGACAGCTGGTGGAAT
Organism: Beris chalybata; assembly: GCA_949128065.1. Classification (NCBI taxonomy): domain Eukaryota; kingdom Metazoa; phylum Arthropoda; class Insecta; order Diptera; family Stratiomyidae; genus Beris; species Beris chalybata. The sequence continues at coordinate 30,779,123 of OX421896.1, read as the reverse complement.
TGCTGAGGCAAATTCTATATAGCCACATCGTAATCCAAGTTCATTTCCACGAATAATGTAATCGGGAACTCGCCGGACATCTACCTTATACTAAAGGCGGGACGCATATGGCTATGAAAATGGTTGTAACCTTGGATAACCATATGGCTATGAATCTTGAAAATCTGTTGTTTAAGTCCGGGGCCCAGTGGGTCCAACGCAAAACTTATTTTTACCAATACTTTTATGTTACTAGTTTTTCATGGTCATGCTACCATTGAAGCTATTAAATGTTAAGAGTTTGTTGTTCTTTCCAGTGTCAGTGGAGTGAAGCTCCAATACGATGTGGCTATATAGAATTTGCCTCAGCAATTCCACCAGCTGTCAGGGTGTTTCGGAAGTTGGCTAGAATACACCCTCTGAAGAGTTTTCTGCATTCCGATGACGAAACAGCTCCTTCGGACCTAGTCCAACACAAAATCTTATGATAAACTGGCCTCTCCAGTGAAAGTTCTTTCCAAAAATTCGTCAAGTACTACGGTCAATCAACAGTCGGGGATTTCGTATTGGAGCTTCACTCCACTGACACTGGAAAGAACAACAAACTCTTAACATTTAATAGCTTCAATGGTAGCATGACCATGAAAAACTAGTAACATAAAAGTATTGGTAAAAATAAGTTTTGCGTTGGACCCACTGGGCCCCGGACTTAAACAACAGATTTTCAAGATTCATAGCCATATGGTTATCCAAGGTTACAACCATTTTCATAGCCATATGCGTCCCGCCTTTAGTATAAGGTAGATGTCCGGCGAGTTCCCGATTACATTATTCGTGGAAATGAACTTGGATTACGATGTGGCTATATAGAATTTGCCTCAGCAATTCCACCAGCTGTCAGGGTGTTTCGGAAGTTGGCTAGAATACACCCTCTGAAGAGTTTTCTGCATTCCGATGACGAAACAGCTCCTTCGGACCTAGTCCAACACAAAATCTTATGATAAACTGGCCTCTCCAGTGAAAGTTCTTTCCAAAAATTCGTCAAGTACTACGGTCAATCAACAGTCGGGGATTTCGTATTGGAGCTTCACTCCACTGACACTGGAAAGAACAACAAACTCTTAACATTTAATAGCTTCAATGGTAGCATGACCATGAAAAACTAGTAACATAAAAGTATTGGTAAAAATAAGTTTTGCGTTGGACCCACTGGGCCCCGGACTTAAACAACAGATTTTCAAGATTCATAGCCATATGGTTATCCAAGGTTACAACCATTTTCATAGCCATATGCGTCCCGCCTTTAGTATAAGGTAGATGTCCGGCGAGTTCCCGATTACATTATTCGTGGAAATGAACTTGGATTACGATGTGGCTATATAGAATTTGCCTCAGCAATTCCACCAGCTGTCAGGGTGTTTCGGAAGTTGGCTAGAATACACCCTCTGAAGAGTTTTCTGCATTCCGATGACGAAACAGCTCCTTCGGACCTAGTCCAACACAAAATCTTATGATAAACTGGCCTCTCCAGTGAAAGTTCTTTCCAAAAATTCGTCAAGTACTACGGTCAATCAACAGTCGGGGATTTCGTATTGGAGCTTCACTCCACTGACACTGGAAAGAACAACAAACTCTTAACATTTAATAGCTTCAATGGTAGCATGACCATGAAAAACTAGTAACATAAAAGTATTGGTAAAAATAAGTTTTGCGTTGGACCCACTGGGCCCCGGACTTAAACAACAGATTTTCAAGATTCATAGCCATATGGTTATCCAAGGTTACAACCATTTTCATAGCCATATGCGTCCCGCCTTTAGTATAAGGTAGATGTCCGGCGAGTTCCCGATTACATTATTCGTGGAAATGAACTTGGATTACGATGTGGCTATATAGAATTTGCCTCAGCAATTCCACCAGCTGTCAGGGTGTTTCGGAAGTTGGCTAGAATACACCCTCTGAAGAGTTTTCTGCATTCCGATGACGAAACAGCTCCTTCGGACCTAGTCCAACACAAAATCTTATGATAAACTGGCCTCTCCAGTGAAAGTTCTTTCCAAAAATTCGTCAAGTACTACGGTCAATCAACAGTCGGGGATTTCGTATTGGAGCTTCACTCCACTGACACTGGAAAGAACAACAAACTCTTAACATTTAATAGCTTCAATGGTAGCATGACCATGAAAAACTAGTAACATAAAAGTATTGGTAAAAATAAGTTTTGCGTTGGACCCACTGGGCCCCGGACTTAAACAACAGATTTTCAAGATTCATAGCCATATGGTTATCCAAGGTTACAACCATTTTCATAGCCATATGCGTCCCGCCTTTAGTATAAGGTAGATGTCCGGCGAGTTCCCGATTACATTATTCGTGGAAATGAACTTGGATTACGATGTGGCTATATAGAATTTGCCTCAGCAATTCCACCAGCTGTCAGGGTGTTTCGGAAGTTGGCTAGAATACACCCTCTGAAGAGTTTTCTGCATTCCGATGACGAAACAGCTCCTTCGGACCTAGTCCAACACAAAATCTTATGATAAACTGGCCTCTCCAGTGAAAGTTCTTTCCAAAAATTCGTCAAGTACTACGGTCAATCAACAGTCGGGGATTTCGTATTGGAGCTTCACTCCACTGACACTGGAAAGAACAACAAACTCTTAACATTTAATAGCTTCAATGGTAGCATGACCATGAAAAACTAGTAACATAAAAGTATTGGTAAAAATAAGTTTTGCGTTGGACCCACTGGGCCCCGGACTTAAACAACAGATTTTCAAGATTCATAGCCATATGGTTATCCAAGGTTACAACCATTTTCATAGCCATATGCGTCCCGCCTTTAGTATAAGGTAGATGTCCGGCGAGTTCCCGATTACATTATTCGTGGAAATGAACTTGGATTACGATGTGGCTATATAGAATTTGCCTCAGCAATTCCACCAGCTGTCAGGGTGTTTCGGAAGTTGGCTAGAATACACCCTCTGAAGAGTTTTCTGCATTCCGATGACGAAACAGCTCCTTCGGACCTAGTCCAACACAAAATCTTATGATAAACTGGCCTCTCCAGTGAAAGTTCTTTCCAAAAATTCGTCAAGTACTACGGTCAATCAACAGTCGGGGATTTCGTATTGGAGCTTCACTCCACTGACACTGGAAAGAACAACAAACTCTTAACATTTAATAGCTTCAATGGTAGCATGACCATGAAAAACTAGTAACATAAAAGTATTGGTAAAAATAAGTTTTGCGTTGGACCCACTGGGCCCCGGACTTAAACAACAGATTTTCAAGATTCATAGCCATATGGTTATCCAAGGTTACAACCATTTTCATAGCCATATGCGTCCCGCCTTTAGTATAAGGTAGATGTCCGGCGAGTTCCCGATTACATTATTCGTGGAAATGAACTTGGATTACGATGTGGCTATATAGAATTTGCCTCAGCAATTCCACCAGCTGTCAGGGTGTTTCGGAAGTTGGCTAGAATACACCCTCTGAAGAGTTTTCTGCATTCCGATGACGAAACAGCTCCTTCGGACCTAGTCCAACACAAAATCTTATGATAAACTGGCCTCTCCAGTGAAAGTTCTTTCCAAAAATTCGTCAAGTACTACGGTCAATCAACAGTCGGGGATTTCGTATTGGAGCTTCACTCCACTGACACTGGAAAGAACAACAAACTCTTAACATTTAATAGCTTCAATGGTAGCATGACCATGAAAAACTAGTAACATAAAAGTATTGGTAAAAATAAGTTTTGCGTTGGACCCACTGGGCCCCGGACTTAAACAACAGATTTTCAAGATTCATAGCCATATGGTTATCCAAGGTTACAACCATTTTCATAGCCATATGCGTCCCGCCTTTAGTATAAGGTAGATGTCCGGCGAGTTCCCGATTACATTATTCGTGGAAATGAACTTGGATTACGATGTGGCTATATAGAATTTGCCTCAGCAATTCCACCAGCTGTCAGGGTGTTTCGGAAGTTGGCTAGAATACACCCTCTGAAGAGTTTTCTGCATTCCGATGACGAAACAGCTCCTTCGGACCTAGTCCAACACAAAATCTTATGATAAACTGGCCTCTCCAGTGAAAGTTCTTTCCAAAAATTCGTCAAGTACTACGGTCAATCAACAGTCGGGGATTTCGTATTGGAGCTTCACTCCACTGACACTGGAAAGAACAACAAACTCTTAACATTTAATAGCTTCAATGGTAGCATGACCATGAAAAACTAGTAACATAAAAGTATTGGTAAAAATAAGTTTTGCGTTGGACCCACTGGGCCCCGGACTTAAACAACAGATTTTCAAGATTCATAGCCATATGGTTATCCAAGGTTACAACCATTTTCATAGCCATATGCGTCCCGCCTTTAGTATAAGGTAGATGTCCGGCGAGTTCCCGATTACATTATTCGTGGAAATGAACTTGGATTACGATGTGGCTATATAGAATTTGCCTCAGCAATTCCACCAGCTGTCAGGGTGTTTCGGAAGTTGGCTAGAATACACCCTCTGAAGAGTTTTCTGCATTCCGATGACGAAACAGCTCCTTCGGACCTAGTCCAACACAAAATCTTATGATAAACTGGCCTCTCCAGTGAAAGTTCTTTCCAAAAATTCGTCAAGTACTACGGTCAATCAACAGTCGGGGATTTCGTATTGGAGCTTCACTCCACTGACACTGGAAAGAACAACAAACTCTTAACATTTAATAGCTTCAATGGTAGCATGACCATGAAAAACTAGTAACATACGACATGCTAACCATTCAAGAAATAGGTAATAAATGCACACAAAGAACTTGGATTGACACATTTTAAAAAGTTTTGAAGGGTTGTTCCTCTCATAACAATTTTTTCAAATTTAATTTTGAAAACATACAACACTATTTTTTTCTGTAAAATCAAAATTAGTTCGCTGATAGACAGCGAACGATGCAGGCGTATTGTCCACTCCAAATTACTCGAACGAAAAACGATTTCAACCTATTAAAATCCTCTCATGAAAGAAAATCAAACAGGGACAAGAAATGATCGTACCGTACTCATGGAGCCTTAATGCTTAGATGCGTTGGAGTCTACTATGCGTTTGAGAGACTAAAGAATATCCACAAGGTTAGTCAGGATTTAAATCTACCTTCGTTTTCGTGGTAATGAACTTTCTAAATATAAAACAATTTTATTTGAATTTTAATTACAGCTAAAATTTAGTACTTAAGAATCCATAAGACGAGTATTGAATGCATTTGGTTCTTCTGGCTTTTCCTCAATCCATTTCTTGACCGTTCGAACCGAACACTTCGCATAATCTTCTTTTCCCGATTAAATTTCTGTTCAATCAGCGTTTGGATTTTTCATCCGGCCTTATTCGTATTATTGCATCGTTTTCGATTCGCTGTAGAATGGTTAGCTGGTATCAACTATTGATGGCTTCAAGCAAGCTCCTTTTATAGGTCAAGATTATTTTCATCGCTCATCCTCCCCAAACCCAACCGATTGGAGAAATATTTCGAATGCTATTAGAATAAGTTTGGCCAGCAAAGGTTCGTCGAGTGGATTGTGGGTTTCGTTTTTCTGTCCTGTAGAGGCCCCAATGTTCGTAGGAATGTGGCGAATAACAGCCACGACGTGTATCTCTTAATATATCCTTCGGATAAAAACGAAAGAAACGAAGAATTGTTTCGAAGAAAAGGTTCCATCTTTTATTTACATTTTTTCGACATGAAGTGAATCGAAGGAGCTTCACAAGATGATTTTTTGTAGGCTGTGAAGGCAACTGAAAGGAAATATTTTTTTCCACTCTTCGAAATCAATTTCGATTGTGCCTTTTTGCATTGATTGATGACCCTTTTCGCTTGAATTTCAGTTTCCAATCACTGCGTCTTGTCTTTTCTGCTCGTATTACTTTTTTATTATTCGCTTCGATATTCTGTCGAGAATCTGACGAGTAATACATTACGTTCCCGTTTCACGTTCACGCATCACACACGCTCGCTTGGCGTATTGCCACAGTCCCAAAAACATAATAAATTTATGGATGGCAAAAGAGTGTGGGGTCCTTGCGTTTCAGTCAGTTATAATGTTTTGTACGAGTGGCTGAAAGGACTTGGGCGCGTGGGAACGAGTCACGTCCCATATGTGGGGACTAGGCATATGGTGTGTCCCACATATCTAAAGTATTGTCGACTATAAAATTCGAATCCGGGCTGCAGATGGTTTTCGGGCTCGACAACGATACGAGTACGTTTCGAGCAACGTTAAGAGATTGACACTCGTAAATTGCTTTTGTGACTGTTGTCGGTTCCATGGAGCATTGAACAAGGACATTTCTGCTCCTGGTACTATCTGGATCTAATGCGCCACGTTCAGAGGATAATGAACAATGAATATGTTAATGCTGCAGGATGGCGATGAGCTCTTTGTGGCCTGTGCTTCGTGACTGTGGGAAACAATATCGCAGTTTGTCATTTGGCGCGGTGTTTGTCTATGGCATCCGACAGTAAAGTTTATCAAAGTGTCTGCAGTGGGCTACTAGGATGATGTGTGGTCATTTTGTCTAATAATTCGTCAGCTGGAGAGATTTTCGGCAGATGGACAAGAATATTTTAGTGTTGCGCTCGGTTTGATGATTAAGTGCGTCAAATGGACAAAGAAAGCGTACAGCGGTTACGGCTGTCCTGCAACCAATCATCAAAGTCTAGAGGAAGTACTAAATCCCTTGTAGTTTAGCGTTCAGAAAATACGAATATGTTATTTGTATGTTTAATAGCATTTTTAACCCTTGCTAACACCAAAGCATATCCTATGTGAATGTGAGGGTTTAGATCACTCGTTACTTCGGTCAGAGTTTCACGGAATTTCTGATCATACCTCTTCTCAAAATACTAAGCTCATTGAAAGCGCAGGGATTGAAGAGGAATCATAGTCAATCAAAATTGACAATATTTTGCTGTACACTATGCCCACCCTGACTGCTCTTAATGATAGGGATCTTATCGGGTTAGCTACTGTATTAATTTCAAGATCGATACAATCTTTCATTTAGAAGTGACATCTCTATATAAATTTCAAGCTTCAATTTTCTATGATAAGCCGTGCCGGTAAGGGAATGTTAATTTCATCCGAATTTATTTACTTGTAGTTGGAAACTTGCAAATGTTCATTTTAAACGAGTTAAAAGTGGGTCCTTTATAAGTGAGTTCACCTTTATATTTATTATTTTCAAATGATGAAAATTTGTAGTGGACAATATTTTATATTACCAGCTCTACTACTTTTCTTAAGGACGTTCGTACATATGTACAGGAAGATCAGGTCATATAATATTCCAACTGAACTAATAAACTGCTCTGTAGAGTGGCTAGCTTAGTAAGACTGCGTTGGGTTATTCCAGTTTTGTAACTAATGGAGTACTTCTGGTATTATGAGAAGTTTATACTATCTCAATGGCTTCTTGTTAGACGGGGACAAATAAGACCTCCATTCCTTCATTTACCTACTATTAAAATACAAAGAAAGCTTCAACTTTCTAGTGAAAGTCCTTCCTGAGCGCCGTAGTTTATTGTTGCGGGTGAATATACAGTTTTGAGGGTACCAGGTTGTTGTTATTTTTGGATACTGTCGCATTTAATGGAAATATTTTGAATGTCTAAGGACCTCGATTGATGGTTTACCAAAGACGACGGCCAAGAATAAGACCCTTTGGCTTAAATTAGAATGAGTTTTACATTGGGTTCGTAGGAAATTGATGGTATCCGGGGAACTGGATCCACAAACACTAAATAACTCGTTTCCATTAACTCCAGTCATTTATAATTAAAATCACGTTCAAAATTTTCGTCCTACGCGAACTAAACTTTTACTCGACGAAAGAAAACTTTTCTAGCGTATCGTCAGCACCATCTATCGCAACATCCGCAAGAACAAGAAAGAAGGAAGCCCTAAGCCCCCAGGATACCTGATGCTACCGATGTGACTGATTTACTAATTGAGTTAATTTCGATTACTTCACCTTAGCTTTGACGATGGAGCCAAGAAGGTATCGCGCGACCAAGTAAATTCGGAACACTCAAGACGAACGTGATCTGAAATAAGTGCTATTAATGTTGAGCCAATTTCGTTTCGGAAATTGAGAAATTTGGCACAATTTATCATCATTTGGTGATTGTTGATTATGCAAATCAAGTGTCAAGCTCCGTCGCTCTCGGTGTCTATTTTCAACTACGAGAGTATTTTCTGTTTGGTTTGATGCGATAATTTAGGCGGTGGTGTACAAATCCTTTGTAGTTTAATAGAGCTGAGTATCATGCGGATACACAGACAGGTCACAGCCAAGTACATCCTTTAAATGAGAACGACTGAAATTACATCAATTAATTTTTCTTGACACACCTTCGTCACCTTCGTTCTAATTTTTTCCGGTACATGTCATCGCTTTAATCGATTAAAACCAACACTCAACCGCTCCATCAAAATCCATCAGGACTTAAGTGATATCCTTATCGAGCATCTACTCGCATCAAACAGAATAGTTAATGAAATACCCTTAGAACAGGGAACTGAGTAAATGGGTCAGGTCAAATTGATTTCGATCCATTATCCAGATGCATATGTTAGACGACCACACACTGTCTCCTGCATAGTTTCTAAGTTCAAATTAATATTGGAATTATGCAAGACGCTCTCATCAAGGAGCACTTGGAGTAATGAAAAGGTTACCAATTAATTAGCATGTATCACAGTTAATGTCTTGAAAAAATTAGCAAATTCTAGTATTAAATGGACTTTGTCACTCGAATCAAACGCATAAAATTCTTAAAACAATTTTGAAACAACATTCTTGCAGTCTTGTTGGGCTATTGGAATGCGGATGATTAGCAAAATTAAAATCGGGTCAACAATGGGGAATGGTGGCCAAAAACGTCGAAAAATCCAAAACATAGGACCGTTCTCTTGCCCTTCCTAGCCACAAATTCTTAAATTTTCCATTCTCTGTGCGGATTTGAAAAGGACGCATCAGCACCTTTTATTTAAGGGGTTACTTGTCAAAATCAGAGAATTGTGAAAGAATTTGGAAAACTTGCCACAAAATTTGTCAAGGGGTAATATGGCATTTTTTTCGATTTTCACAAGTGAAAGGGGAGCTCTACAGATGTCAAAAATATAAATAAAATTAGAATCGGATCAAAAAGGGGGGAATGGTGGCCAAAAACGTGGGAAAAAATTCAAAATATACAAATTATTCTTTTGCCTCGGTTGATCACAAATTTTAAAAAATTTTTCGCGGATTAATAGGAAAAGGAAGCGCTAGAAATTTGGTGGTCATTTGTCAAAATTGAAGAATTGTGAGGGAATTTGGAAAAATTGCCCTAAAATTTGGCAAGGGGCATTTTTGTAAAAGTCGAAATTTCTTGAAATTTTTTTTTCTGTAACTCTGCGGTTGGCTATAAATATTAGGACAAAATATCTTCTCATGAATACATTTTTAATACATTGGCCTTGTATACACCGGTATTAATATAGTCCGTATTAAGAGTAAAGCCGTATTAAGAAGCGGTGTAAATGTGTGGTTTTAAGTTAGTCCAGTTCCGCATGTTGATTAGAACTGGACTAAATTAAACCGAAAACAGTTTAAATGACATTATGGCAAAACTAAATTTCCATTATTTTAGCATTTTCACAGATGCTGCCCTGCGTTTAATTCAAATTGTAGCAGGTATTTGCACCCAATATTCTAGAATAGTCGTGGGAAATCAATACATTTTGTACGGAGATTCAAGGCTATGTATTATATAGAGACAATATGTTCAAAATTATTGGAAAGGCCTTTGTATTTCTGTGCATTTTCTATAGAGTTTCATTCACCATGCAATAAATTGAAACTACTCGTAGCTTTGCCTATACAGTTTATCCAAGGCATTTACCAACAAGATTGGTAGCCCTGCTAAACTAGGTTTTGGGCTGATCCGCATCGTTTTTTTCAATTCTTTTGTATCAAAATACAAAAGTTTTAGGTGCCTCTTGAATAACCTATTATACATTTCAAATTTCAACCTCCTAGCGTTCCATTTACTAAAAATTCAAAACTTTTCATCTAAAAGACAGCGAATATTTTTTTAGGAGATTTGAAGTGTTAAAATACACAAATCTTGGCCGTTTAATTTTCTTTTTAAATCTCGTCCAGACTACACTGAAAGAAAAAATTTGACTGTAGTAACCATATTTTGGGAGAATCTTACTATGGTTGAATTTATAGTTGCATGAACCACGTTACAAGATGAAAAATAGTTCTGGTAACTGATGTTATGGTTGTTCTAACTAAACAGTCTTGTTGCTCTAAACATACGAGTAGAGTGATTATATCAATCATGAAAATATTTGTAATATGATTGTTACAACTATAACTATGTTTCTGAGAAATTTATTATGATTGAATAAAACAAACGAAAACTTGTTATATGGTTAACGTAAACATAGTTCTGGCTGAACCAACTTAAATTATGATCTGTTAAACATTCAGTATCTTATGACTTGAGTTATGATAAACATATTCTAATTATAAATGACTCTAACAATTACAGCACATAATTTCCTGAGAAATATTAATATGTTTGATTCAAACGGAGCTAAGGTTGAGACAAACAATGATGTATGGTTCTTATAACCAATAACCGAAATGCTGTGAACACTAAGAACATATTATAAGAAATGGCACTGAGGATTCTCACTCACCTTAAAATTGGATTTACTTCTCATTACAAACTTACTTTCTTATTACTTATTATTATTATTCCTGTCAAATGATCAGATCGCTGAAAAAGTATGAAGTCCACATTTCTGTATAGCTAGAGGTTTTTGTAATAATAAATTCCACTTACTATAATTTTTCTGCGTATTTTCTAAGAAATATTTTTATTTGAAAAATTTTCAAGAGTAAATTGTACTAAAAATGTACAGTAAGCTGAATATAAATATATTCTCATAGCAGTAAAAATACTAAATATTTTCAATATATAAAATAAGAAATTATAATACTAGGTACATAGTTATTAATTATAAACAATTCAATTTTAAAATTACAACTTCACTTGAATACATTTCTCTTGTAAGCACAGCTATAAGTGAAAGTGACTCACGAACGATACCTTTCACTGAAGAAGAAATTGTGGATTTTGTTTTTTTATTTTATATTTGTTTAATAATTGCGATAACCATAATATGTTTGTAATATAATCGCTCCAAATGGTACAAACCATAATATGGTTGTAAGAAATATTCAATAAGTTTCTAAAATTGTACTGATCATGGAATATAGTTACTGTTATTATAAAATACTTTTACGTCATGTAACAAGTATAGTTAGGCCGACCTTATTAATTTAAAATCACCAAATATCTTTATTGCAACCATATTTTTAATGTGTGAATTATAAGCTATGGCAAGGACAACCATAACTATTTTAATATGGTTATAACAATTATAGTCACCGCAACTATGGAAGAATCACATTTTTTCCTTCAGTATGATAATTGTTTTTTGTTATAAAAATTGTCTTTCGGAGAACAAATCCAGGTTTTGATTACCGAATTAAAATACTTAAAAAGGTAAAATCGTTCTTGGTTTTCTTTAGAACGGAATATCAATAAAGTTAAGCATATCTGTGCTTGCTATCGTACAATCAACCAGTTATAAAGTAGCTGCAAAAAATGTTTTTTCAGGTAAGTTTTTATTTTATTCAGCAGGGTAATTTGTTAACGATTTGCACCACATCATCTTAAATCACCTTACGATGCATGCAACATGCAACGTTTCTATCCTTTTTCCTGCCATGTAGTTAGTGTACGGTGTAATGGCCATGATTTGTATATTATGAAGTCGAGGGTGGAAGATATTTTTTTTTTGATAATTTTCATTCATTTCCCTCCATTAGGTAAACTGTTTCTACCGGGAGTATGTGTACTTACATACTTTACAGAAGATTAACCACGGTCACGAAGACCAGCGAAGAAGAAGTTGGCCATTAAAAACTTTTGAAAACATAAATTTAAGCTGAACGAAGAGATTAGTTAATTCTTGCGAAATTAGTACATTTCCCGGAGAAGAGGATTTTGCCGGTAAAATTGTCCTAAAACTTTTACGTTGTAATCACTGTTACTGCACTACTATAGAAACAAACATTCGTTAGAAAATTGCATCTCATAATAAGAAGATAGTAACAAAAAAATCACGTAGTAACTACTTCGAAAGACGTTTTATAATTCATAATTCATAATGGGGATCACCATCTATCAAGAAGAAATTTCTAAGAAAAGAAATTCAAATGGATAAGAAATAATTCAGTAGTTATGAGTTCAGTAATAGCTTGCTAAAGAACTATGCCAGGAAGACCTAATGGGATGAAAGTTATGAGACTGAAATAGAAAAAAACCGAGAAAAACTATTTAAAAGACAAATCCTCGAAGTGAAAACTTTAGCACCTGAACTATGTACCTGACAACTTAATTTTAAACTTTTCTCAATCTTATGCCTTTTTGTTACCAGTACTTTCAGTTGTTCGCAAATGACCCTAAGTTTCATAAGTTTTCGGTAGGTTTGTAGAAGAAAAAAAATGTGGTTTGATCGAAGTGAAAATATTAAGTAGGTACATTAAAATTTACGTCACGAAAATTTTATTTATTCATACCTACTTTGAATATCAATAAAACAGTAAAAGATTTAAAAAGAGCGATGAAATTATGAGTTTGTATTGCAGTGTGCTGTCAAATATTTGACGAAAAGTTCAGTCAAACTTTTTTCCGTTTAAAATTTTGACGAGTACACTGACTGATTGTATTTGCCAGCGAGAACAGTCAAATTTTTGACATAGTAACATATATATGTACTGTACAATACCCCGGTTAACATATGCCTAGGTATCGAGCAATCGATAGATCTTTTGCTTGTAACGCTGGTATTAGTAAGTACGTATTATAGTACAAGATTTTAATGCCACTAATGAGCTGATCGTTATATATCATTTTTTCCTTCCCATTTCACGAAATGAATTTCCAAAAAAATCCACATTACATGATCGGTTTTATCCCATGATCTTCATGGTTTCGGAATTGGCTAACGACCTTTGTCTGGAAAATCAACGCTATTGCAAAGTATCTATAGAAGACTCAGATCGAATGAAGAAAACAACGAAAGAAGAGTATTAAAACTATTATTTTGAAAGATGAAATGGGGCAGCAAATCATTTGAAGAGAATCGCTGTTGGTAGGATTTGATCTCACGCAAATAGTGTGAGAGTTAGCAAATTTCATTAAGTATATAATTACAAATTTAGGTTCCATGTCGCATACATAGAGATAAATTCAGCAATGCCACCATCTGTACGTGTGTTTCAAATAGTAGGCATGACATACACTCTGATGAGTTAAAATGTAACAACGAAACAACTCCTTGGAACTTATCCCAACATATTTCGAAAAACTGGACTCTCCAGTTATGGTTTTTTCTTGTGGCAGTAGCCAGGAAAGCGATCAATCCCAGTCGGGCTTTCGTGGCGGTGTTTCGTAAAAAAATTCCCTGACGCTAAAACAATTAAGCAATTTTTAATAATAATAATCAATGGCGCAACAGCCCAAATCGGGCCTAGGCCTTGAAGTAATGCTAGAGTTACTTCATTGCGAGACCAACGGAACACTAGGAGGTGAAGTGGTCAGCTACACGCTCGTCCGTGATTATTACCCTGTTTTTAACTCAGGTACTCATTTACAGCTGAGTGAACTGGTAGCAATTCTTAATATGACACTCATATATACATATATGTAGGTTAAATTTGATAAACTTATCAACTTAGGATCGTTCCTGCATATTCAGTGCTGTTGTTTTGGGAGAACTGTCATAACTTTGCTATCTATCGTCAGATTTAAATAATATTAAGAGGAGTGTCATAGCTTTCAAACGCCGGTCTGTACACATAGATATTCCTACCATTTACTCGGATATGGTTTGAGTCTCGGAACTTATTTGTCGCGCTGTGAATTTCCGGTAGTTAAGTCGCCGTCACAGTTTTGTCCCGGTTGGGTGATAAACTCTTCACCGTCCATTGAACCTGTAAAGCTAGTGAACGGATTCGCACTGAATCAAAATTTATAGGTAATTGCGTACTCAGGGTGAATTTTGTGGAGATCACGCACTTCTTATTCAATAATCTGGAGCTATTTTCTCCAAAATAATTTGTCAAAATTTTTGACATCTTAGCTAAGTGGTTTTTGGAGTTGTAGTCGGTTTCAGTATTGCGTACATGTTTCCATGAACTTCCTTTGGAGACTATATGGAGGATTCAAACAGTTTTTCTTCATAATAACTCTTGTATTTTGAAGTGTATAACCTGTACGCAATTCACGACATTAACCACAACCCAGCGTGTAAGGAGACAAAATCAGGACTACCAAACAAATTCCAAAATGAAAACGTAAGTGAAGAGACCGGTTTTACTTTGTTACATACGATGTGATCTTTTTTTTAAACAGTAAGGACGTTTCAATGACCAACAAAACAACTAACTAAGACCTGCTATAGTATAAAATAATTGCAAACAGAAAAGTGATATGATAACCTCTTCAAATTGCATCAAACAAGAAACAACTGTCTGGAAAAAAATATAAAGGAACCTTCCGCGGTGTCCTTCGAGCGAAAAAATCCAAGAAAAATTATTCTCACAAAGGACTCTTAAGAGGCAATTTTATTTCAAAATGGTTTTTCTTTTATTAAGGTTATTCAAATCTTTTAGGTCCTCCGAGACTAACTCTTGACTATTTGTCATGACAATGTAATACAGTAATAATTTTATCAACTCCGATAAAGTTAAAAATGGAAAAAAAGATTGTGAGTGAGATCTTTCTGGGCGCTTATATGTCAAGGATTTTTCTTTTCAAAAATTCACGAAATTGGTGTATGGCCACAATGGAATTGGACCTTTTACGCAAACATTACTGTATCCAGGCACGTGGAGAATTACTGAAAAGTGTGTTTATATGTGGGTTTGCTTTCTTAAGGAAGTATTCTGGAAATTTAGTGGTTAACTATCGGGTATAGTTCGGGGAAATAATCACGGACGAGCGTGTAGCTGACCATTTCACCTCCTAGTGTTCCGTTGGCCTTGTAATGAAGTAACTCTAGCTTTACTTTAAGGCCCGATTTGGGCTGTTGCGCCATTGATTATCATTATTATTATCGGGTATAGTTAACGAGGAGTGAAGAGGACTGTGATATTAATATGTACAGACAGAGAATCAGTCACACTGCTACAAAATTTATAGTAGCTGCATTTTTGGTTGCAATTGAGAACATAACAGTTTAAAATTAGAACTGGAAATGTTAGTTTGTAAACTATGTTAAATTAGATCCCTAAGAACTGTTTTATTATCCGGTTACATCGGTTACATATTATCCGGTTACATTATTATCCGGTTATCCGGTTACAGAAGTATTATTAAAGTTAACAGGATTTTTCGAAAATTTATTTATGAACTGAAATACATTACTGCGAATTATAACAAGCCAAAGTTTTCCTTTATAACTGAGGAAAATGCTCTTAAGTTCACCTCATATTTGAACCAATTTGGTTGTTCACTAGGATGTTAATTCTTACAAAAGGTTGCATACACTTGTATGCGAAATTTTGTGAAACATATTTTGTCCAAAGCTTGCAAATGTATTACCTCGGTTTTTTTGTTGCATATGGATTCATTTGTGATACTTATTAGCCGCTTACCATCTATTGTTGTGTAAAATCGAAAACGAAACCTACACAAGTTTCAAAATACCGAAATTATAAGATATCCAATCGATGCGAGGTGTGCAAAATGATAAAAAAGTTTCGATCGCGTCGCATCTCTTCACACGCGCGCGTTGCGTTTATTATAATTCCACCTTAACTAGCAGCATTTTCTAATTGGCCTTTTTGTCTTTAGTGCGAATCGAGTATTTTCTAATTGTATCTAAAACAAAAGTTTTGTGGTGATACCTAACAGATATACTATCTTCCAGAAACCAAAAGGACGAAATTATTACACGAAAGTCCTTCAAAATAATTTCATTACGAAATTGACTCTCTCTCAACTAATCTGGCCTTTCATTTATAATCAGAGCATACCTTGATTAGAACAACACTTCGATTAATATTCCGGCTAACCTTTCGAAAGATTCATCTGCGAAACATTGAAATCCCGAACTCATAATTTTCATAACCAACAGGCAACTGGAAATGGATGTCACGGACAGAAAATTGATAGTCCTACCAGAGGATTCCCCTAGGATATAAGGAGTTTGTCTTTAGTTTCATCTGTTCTTGTAAGCGACCTCTTTACTTTTCTTTCTGTCACACCAGTTTTGATATCCTACAGACATGGCATAAATTTCCGAATTTATCTCGTCATCTTGCCTAGGTTTCGGTATCATCAGGCATACCTCTGTATATATTTTGAAAAGTTTTAATGTGTTACATAACGCAACACTTTACTGCTCAAATTTCTGATAGAATAAAGCACACACATTTCGCTCGGGGGGTGCCTAGAGAATGGAGAGGAGTCAACATATAAACCGTGTGGATCCCCTTTCTGAGCTCCAAGGTACAAAATGACTTTAAATCTCTCGTTCCTATGGTTCCCCATACTCAGCATCTCGGCAAGGACACAAGACAAATGTTCACGTTAGATTTGCCTTATGAATAATGGAGAACATCGCCCACAATACGAGGAAGACAATCAAGGAAAAGCACTCTCGGGGGACCATCTGGTAACCGAAGTGTATGGAGACATGTCCTTGCGAAGCTACTGAAAGTGACCTAGTCACACTAGGACCACTCCAGTCAGTTGCTTACCTCCGTTTTGTTTTAATATTTTATTCATATTTTTCGTTTTGTCAACTAGTGGATGCCGGCACGGTACTAATTTAAGATTAGTGTCTAGGCTTGAAAAGTGATTTGAAGATAACAAGTTGTCCTTATGGCAGACATTTGCCTAATTTTGCCGAAAATTAAGGCAGTTATTCAAAATAGTTACTATTTACTGTCGTTTATTAGGAAACATAAAAGTAAATGACCCGGCTGTTATACGAGGACAAGCGATTTAATTTTTTCCAGAGAAACAAGCAAGCCAATCATATGATAATAATAATAATCATTGGCGCATCAGCCTAAATCTTGAAATAATGCTAGAGTTACTTCATTACGAGACCAACGAAACGCTAGTAGTTTATGTCAAAAATTTCAAAATTTGTGATTTTGATTTAAAAATTTTCTTAGCACGTCACTTCCCAAGGGAAAATATTTTTTTTATAATAATATATTATAGTGAAATTATTAAAGAGGTAAGAATCTTAATACCTTGGAAAAATTAGGTGGATTTAGTTTTTTTTTTAATCAAGCACAAATTTATTCGTAATTGATTCTATGGACATAACATCCGATAAACTTGTGGTTAATTAACTAATGCAACCACCCCTTTATGTTTACAATTGATATTTGGTTACAAAGAGCGATAAGCAAGGACCTCGCTTAAGGAAACGACTTGGCTATTGTATTCATGAATCTTTGAATAATTTATATGGTATGAGAATATGTAAAGCATATGCGCCTGAGTATGTTTGTAAATGTAGGTATCGTTTATTAACGTTTTCGATATAGTGTAAATTACAAAATAACTGAAATAGTCAATATCATTGGAACAACAAATCAACAGGAAATGGATTATAATAAATTCAAATTGTTTAGATTTATAATCCTAGAAAAGTGGATCGATGAATTATGAAGAAGCGTACACTGTTATAAAAAATTCATTTTCAATTCCAATTTTGCTTCAAATTTCCAATATATATAATTTTTTCACGTAAAACTACTCAGGTCAGCAGTTTTACATGAAATTACTGGTATTGTTAAATTATTCATGTACTTTTAAACTAATTTATGTAATTTACATGAAAAGTATCACAGAATTACGCAACATTTCGTGTAAAATTAACTAAATTTATGATGGTGCAGAACAGATAGAACATACTCCACTACTGAAAGCACCAGATATTATACCATCAACCCCACCACAACATCAAGTCTTATAATCAACGGCAATATTAAGGGTAAATGTAATGTTATTTCATGGCCTTTTGTGAGCGATTGAAAAAATTTAAAATAAACCAATTTTTCAACTTAGCAATAGTTTTTATTAATAAAGTTCAAGAAACCAAACCACTAAAATTTACATTTATCCTGCAGTTTCGTATTGCAGTATAGTAGTATTAACGATATTTTGATATCAATACCAGCAGTGCTAAATGGGATTAAATAAGTTGAAATTTTAATCAATGTTTTGGGCCCTACACCATATTTTTAGTTCCAGTTTTGGTTTCAATACGTGCATATTCTGTACTTAATTTATTGGCCTTTATTCTTAGTTTTTGTACAAATCATCTATAAATCTTTTCCAAAGTATTCCATTTATTAAAATTTTTACTATTTTTACTACGACAAAAAAAATTTGCAATAAACTTTAATACCACATTAAGGTAACGATGGTTCATAAACACATTAAATGGTATTTACCAGACTTAATCAGTGTTACAATTTTCTAAAGCTGATAAATTAATACATTGTAGTTCCATCAGAATTTAGCTATGAGCAGCAAGGAGTTTAATTAATTGAAATCAGTTCTGAATAATTAACTCAAAAGTGGGATTAGTAAATGATTTATTAGTCGATTATTCCTGTAGGAAAATTGTGGAAAATTTTATTATTTATAAGTGGTGTAACTTATGATGCGTTTTTTTCTATGCACCCTAGACTAGAGACTGTTTTTAAATCAAGTCATGGCTTTTTTGATAATATTGCGAACGTAGTTTTTTATGGGCATATGTATGTATGTTTGTATACACTTTTAGCATATTGTTCAACCCCGGCGAGTGACTCCACTTCAAATCTTTAGCCACAGGGACACTTTGATTCGAAGGATTTATGTATAGTATACCATCGAAATTTTAGAGTAGGTAGACTAGGTCAACCTTTATTAAAGTGATTTTAATCGTAGTGAACATAATTGTCCTGGAAGCTGGATTCCGTGCTATTCCCACTGAGGCAAATGGTAGCAATAGCGCTCCTCAACAAGATGCAATCCCATACCTTTTACCTGTCGTCAGCACCTATAACACTTCACTTCACGTACGATTTCTAATTGCTTCCGTGTAAAGCGCATTACATAGTGTTTCTCTGGGGTTTTATGACGTTTTAAAAGGCAATTAGTGTCCTTTGTCGATAGCCATCTACACCGGTTTTTAATTTAAGTCACGAGAGCAGACATACTGTGTCTTTAGCGTTATTCCACACATAGAATGCATGGATATTAGAAGGCCTTACTAAAAGTTTTGTTATTGTTGCAGCCTATACGGTAACTAAACTCAATAAAAAACATGTAGCAGTCACGATCGGCTCCAAGCCAATCGTATGATACTCTAGATGAAATACTGAACTCTTATTTATATTTACAGTCTGCTCGCAGTTTTGTTATTTTATGAGTAGAAGTTCGAAATGTGTTTCATGTTGAGATGCGGTGTAGGTAGCTGTGAGACTGACAACCTAGAAAAACACGTTCCAAATAGCCTCCTGTTTATACCTTAGGGTATCAGTTCTATAGTACCATACACCGAATCTGAGCATTAAACAAGTTTCGGACTTCAACCCATAAAATAATAAAGTTGCGCGCAGACTATTAGTAGATTTTTGTTTAGTTTTACTTAACACTACTAGCATAACTATATATAGGTACTGAGTTTCAACTTTCTAGCATAGGCCGTTTCTGAAATATGAAAGTTTTGCGTATGGCGGATGGAGGACGGTGTAGTGTTCTTCGGACAGAAGGACATTTTTTTACGTTTTTGGTGTTTACTAGTCCTAAAACGTGAAAATACAAAATTTCAGGGTTCGTTTTTTTTTTTAATTTAAGGGGGCAAACCGTTTACAATTTTTAAATTTTTTTTTAACATATTTCGAAAGAACAAAGCGTAAGGAACGTTGTGTTTGAAATAGAGTCAGTTTGGCTCGGAAATATGTCGTGTGCGATTAAATTTTGAAATTTCGGTGTGAGTGAATTAGAAGTTGAAGGTTTCTTGTATGCGTCTGCAATCGCTGATTCGGTAAGTCACTAAAACTAATAGTTTTCTCGTATTAAAACTTAAAACGCGATTATCTCGAAACTGCTGGCAGCATCTGCAAAAACTGCTCCTATTGTAGCTCAAAAACGTATGGATCGATTTGGCTAATTTTTTTGGAGCTTTCTGTCTATATAAATATCGGAAGGATACACCTACAGTTTTGAGGATATCGCGTAAATTAACCGCTATTTTCGGGTAAAAACTAAAGTCGAAAATGAATATTTGATTGAAAATTTTTTTTTGTTTTATTTTTTTAAAGTTTTTTAGGTACATATGTATGTATATCCTTCCCATTCATCTATCAGCATTCCAAAAATATTTTAGTTTTTAGTTTATGATCAATAGAAAAAATGTGACAAATGGAGCAGTTTTTGATGTTACGCAAAAGACACCTCAAGGAATACCCTATAATACCGCCATTTTGTTTTCTAAACAAAATTTTAGCTCTCTTGTGGAACTAGTCCACGTTCCATAGAAAAAATTAACTTTCCGAAAATCTTTTAATTTTGAAACAACTGATCTTATATGTACTTCGACTTCGATCACGTTTCGGAGTATGACCTAATAAGTAGGTGATTCATGTGTTATATGTGGCAGCAGCATAATTCTTTATCCATACCTAATTTTGCTTTACTTTTTACTTTACCTTTTACTTTGCTTTTAACTTTACCTTTTACTTTACCTTGTACTTTACCTTTTACTCTACGTTTTACTTTACATCTTACTTTTCTACATACTTTACTCTTCATTTTACCTAACGTTTTACTTTATCTTTTACTTTAGGTTTCATATTTCTTTTTATTTTATTTTGATATTGCGCACTGTTGTTACATTAAGTAATTAGAGTTTATCTAAACGAAATACACTGGAAGTACACCAACCTATGACACTACAAAATAATGACCTCTCATTTACATCAAAAGTTCACTTCACCTTTCTTGAGACTTTGTACGCTACACTAGACACTCCCAGCACCACCATGCCCTGTACGGTTTCCGCATCATTCCACTGTAATGCCGTGTAATTAACATTTCAAATTTTCCCTAAAAATCCGACTAACAAAAGAAAAGTTCCCTTATGTCGACTTGTCGTTCTCTACCCCAAAACAGTCTGTCAAATCACTCACTATACCGACACCCCCAACAAGACCACACAAAGCCTTGTTTCAAATGATCACCCGAAATAAATCACGGCAACGAAGTCGAGGTGATGGCCGGGTTGGGTTTGACGATGGCACAAAAGAACGAACTCATTTTCGCACCTCTTGCAAGTCACCGTAAAGAATACGCGAGTCTTTTTGACCCGGTTGACAGGTGGGAGGGGGTAGAGGGTGTCTAAATTGGGTACACACTGAACATCCTTAGGCTAAGGCTTTGCCAACATTTTTCTGATAATCATCTGTCATTAACACCCAAGTCTTGTTGGATTTCTTTGCACAGTGCGAAAATTATGGGGATGCTGTGAAAGAAAATAGGCTTGTCATCTTTCAGCATCGCGTCAGGGGCTGAAGCAATATATACCAGCAATTTTCAAATATCTCGCTCACTCCGAGACAAGTTCTCTAGGGTATGAACGGTGATGCGGACGTATTATTAGGAAGCTTATCGCGAGACAATGCCAAGAATGATACACATATGCGTCATACTGTGTGCCATACAAACATCATATGAATGAAACGTTTAATCTCGAAAAGTAATCTTTCTTCGCACTCGGGGTGGTGGTGGCAAACGAAGTGAGATTTACGCTTTTAAAGTTCCAATTTTCGCCAGGCTTTAATTAAAATCGAATGAGACGTTAAAAACGTGACAAGATTTAATCCTGCAAGTGACACGATGTAATAATATCACATGGGTAATAATTGGGACGTTTGATGTACGAAGGCTTCACATGTCGCTTGTATAGCTCTGGGTGTAACCAGAGGGTATCAAAATTCATTTTGTATTATTAAAACCAGATTTTCTCGATCGCAGTACTGAGGCTCAGCTAATCCGGCCATTGTATGCAACAAAATAAATTTTGCTTACCTGTATGTCGGGCATAAGAAATTTCATTTTGCTTAATTGAAACAGCAATTTTGCTAATTGTTGTCAACGATATCATTTCCATATTAAATTGCCGGGACGATGTATTTGGGATCGAAATCCCAAGTGCGAATTCCAGTCAAATAATTAATTACTTAATAGAATTGGCGGGTTGATTCCGACACACACACGTCGAATAATATTATTGGCTATACACGTCATCTGAAATAATACACCTAGCCTGCACTTAGTCATGATATGATAAATTTTGGCCTATGTAATTTCGAAATGAAGGTTGGGATACTTGTCGCAGAGGGAATTCGTGTTATGCGAATGTAATTATTGTAGTTTGCATTCGTGAAGAGGTGTTACAGGGAAACGGCTGAAATAGTAGTACCGAAACACATGAGAGAATTACAATAATCATCAATAGGGATAGTGTAAATTTCCATAGATCCCTATGACGGATGGAAGCATAAAATGATATTACCGCGCTACAAATCGAATTATTGATAGGATCTTCGTAGCTACGATTACTATTAAGGCTACAGTTATCAGGTACTTTATTGTCTACAATTCAACCTGTGCGATGGTTGAAAAAAACCAGCACTCTTCTCGAACACCTTGCACCTTCTCGGATTGTTAACATTTCACGAGAATTCGAGAAAGCTGTGCACATACAGTACAAAAGCTCGGCAAAGTTTGCAGTCAAACGCAGTTTTTACTACGGCAAAGTAGTTGAGACGAGTATCAGTTTTTTTGCGAAAGTATTATATATGTAAAGCGATTTAGATTGGTAGCAGCAAATGAGCAGTGATCAAGGACGAGGGTAGATTGAAAAGTTTTCGGAATGGGCAAGAAAACGCAGTAATTGAACAGGTTTCTGTTCTCATTTTTTAACATAGTCGTCTTTCAACGCGATACATTTTTCACAGCGGAACTCTAACCTTTTTAAGGCCTCGGAATAATACGATTTCAGGAGTTCTGTAAAAAAGGTATTCGTGGCAGACCTCCTCATTTGATGTGAAGCGCTTGCCCCGTGAGCCAAGTCTTCATGTTTGGAAATGAAAAGAAGTCGCATGTGCACCATATGCGGCAACACCTCGTATTCCAATTCAACCAATTGAGCCTTGGTGATTCGGGAGGAATGAGCCGGAGCATTGTCGAGGTTGAAGGTCACTTTTTTCCGCTGTGAACGATGGCGTTTCTCCTTCAATACGGAGTCCACTCCCTTGAAGTGGTTACAGAATTTCGCTTGTTGTCCACAAATCAGCAAACCATCGCGCCGACAGCTTCCTCATGCCCAAATGTTCGTGCACGATGTTTTGTATAAGTTCATATGAGATGCCCGTGACCTCTGCTTTTTCGCGCAACTTCACTCGACGATCGGCTAACACGACTTCATGGACTTTTCCGACAATTTTCTCATTTGTGACCATTTTTAGACGTCCACTGCATAGCCATGTTTGAACTCACTCATCCAGAAACTGATAGTAAAAAAAGAAGGTGTAGAAGTGAACTTTCTGCAAAATATCACGTATCTCCGTCACCCTTTTCCCATCAATCCAGAAATGTTTAATCATTGCACGAAATTCGATTTTGTCCATTCTTCCAAAAGTGGCTGACTTGCTTCAGAAAACTGCCTGATAAACAAGAACCATGCTACGCATCTGTTTAAAAATTTGACAGCTTTCCTAAATGGGTTGGTGTTACCACCCATAACCTAACCATTTTGCGATTCGCGTGCCATCTTTTGCCTATTCCGGAAACTTTTCAATATGCCCTCGTATTATATAAAATCGGACAGTTCCGTTGTTGTTGTTTATTTTGTTTAAAGACATTTCGTGTCCGCTTCAAAATGACTTGTACTATAGAAAGTTTAAAGTTTCTGCACCTGCGCCAAGCGTTTATTCTTTGATGCTGACCTACATAGGGTCGTAGTGTGGTATCCTTCTAGTGAAAGACCTTGTAGTTTAAGGGGTCTGGCCAGCTTGGCTGCTTGGAAAATGTTTTTTTTTTTTAAATTCATAAACTCTGAAGTTTAAATGATTATTATTTAATTTTTTTTACACAATTTAGACTATACTTTAAGGAATCTCTGACATTTTTTTTATTCGAATATATTAAAAAATTGCGGCGCTGTATATTTTTCCCCGGAGGCCCTCCGCACGAAAGGGGGGATGTGCCGTCATCGATTGCTCTGTTCATATGCATCAGAAAAGAAAAAAGAGAAAATGAGCTTGTTCGTGGGTAGTGAAAAAATAGATAAAAATCATTTAAACTTCAGAGTTTATGAATTTAGAAAAAAAAACATTTTCTAAGCAGTCAAGGTGGCCAGACCCCTTAAGTGACTACCTCTTTGGCTCAATCAATTTTTTAGTTGAAGGTAAACGTGAATCTAGCGATTAATCTAGTCGCATGACATGTCTCTACGGAACTAAGAAAATTTCCCCGAACGACTACATACCTACATATATCAAATACCACTTCGCTTTCCTCCATCATGTTAAAATTAAGCATATTTGATGCACCGATTAAATACCGGGTATTTAACTATCACGTCCGTTGAAATTACTCGCTCCCTTTCAATTCAGTCGCGGTTCTTCGGGCGATTATTGCCAGGAACTTCCATTTACTGCAGATACTTAGTATTCTGCCCAAGGATATGCAACAAACTTGGACGTTCGCTAGACACGAAGTGTGAAGAGCGTAAAGACGACAAGGACACAGAGCCTTTGCTCGCAATATTCAAAACCGACAATAGGCGATGATAATATTCGCCATTGTTACCTGTCGACATTGCCAGTAATTTAAGCAGAACTGCCAGGAACGAGCTTATTACACTAAAATTTTGTGGCTCACAGACCTGGAGCGTCGACGACCAACTTTTCACATTAACATGCAACCAGTGCATCATGCAATCGCGCTCTTATTCGTATATTGTGAAATTCCTATAATGACTTTCGGTTATAACATGTGAATTTTGGAGGTATTATGGTAATTGTTACTTTAGAAGACAGGTGCTAATATTAACTTGGGTATTAATTATTTCCTAGAACTTTGCAGACACGAAACCTTGGCGGAAGCGCGAATTTCAGGTCGACATTCCATCCTGGACGAATTTACCTTACCAAGGTAGCGGTAAATTCCATAATTGAAAACTCACGTATATGTACTCTGTTCCCAGCGAACCAAAAGGATCGCTAGTGAATCACCCACGATTCACCTAAGTGAAGAATATATTCATAGTTAAAATCATTAACTATTCGTAGTTGGATCGTCGAACGTTATGTTTTTTACTTTATTATTTTAATAATAATGTATTGTCATAGATTTAAAAAAAAAAAAATTGGTACCCTGAAAATTTTTTTTTACACGTTTCATGACTAGTAGATAAAGCAATAAAAAATTTCAGTCCGTCTGTCCACCGTACGTATACCGGTGTATACAAAATCGTTTAAAGGCTCCTAGTTCACAAACCCTCTAAGCTATAAGTAAATTGGATTGGATTTTTTTACGAATAGATTGGGTAGTCACCTTCAAGTGGCCATATTTTAAAAGTCGTTGGTATTAGGGGGAAGTGGGGGAAGGTTTTATATCGAAAATTTCGGTTTCCACATCTCAGAAACCGCTACTTAATACTAAGAGGCTGAAATTTGGAATTTGTATAGAACTTTGATAGAGGCCTCTTTTGCAAAAAACAAAAATTGCCTATGTGCCTAAGGGGTGTGAGAGTGGGAGGAAGAATAATACGAAACGCGAAAAAGCCGAGATCGATGCATTTTAAAATTGAAAAAAAAAATGTTAACTTAATGAGTAACAGTAGGTACACTAGGATAGATCGGGATCAAATTTTTGTGGGTGCGGGCAGTCACATACGGGGGTGGGTGGTGTCAATTTTTAGAATAGGATATTTCACGAACCAAAAAAAAAAAATTTGGTTTGTGAGTTAAAGTTGATAAATAGAGCCTGCTGAAAGTAAAATTTTTTAAGGGGCGGCGGAGCATGAAAGTGGAGGATGAGAATTTTTCGAAAAATTCAAGCCTCATATCTCAAGAACAATGTAAGATAAATTAATAAAATTTTTACCAAAGTAGTGCTAATAGACCCCTAGGTAAATTGGTGTATAGGGTGGGAGTGGGGGAGGGTGAAAAGGTAAAGGATATGATTTTTATATCTCGAGAAGCTACAAGGACTTAAAACTGAGACTTGGGCCCGTTCCTACTATCGTCAGCTACGTTCTAACTGGAACTTTAACTGACAGATTTTCATACAAAATTTGCAGTTAAATTTCCGGTTAGAACTTAACTGACGATCGTAGGAACGGGCGTTAGTATTTATGTAGATAGAGCTATAGTTGTGGCATGTTGAAAAAACATAATTTTGTATGGGGGAAGTATGTTACTAGGGTGCGGGGTGTTTTTCCTAACTAACGGCTTATGATAGAAATATGAAACTCGGTTTGTATATGTAAATAAACCGGAGAAGTAATTATGATGAAAAAAAAAAATTGAATATCCATTGACGTTCGGAAGACGGGCAAAAATATGATCAGTAATAACTGAACGCATATATTTTCACGATTTTCGTCATATCTACTAGGTCTTCCAAAATATTGAATTCATTTTTATTCCACGGATTCTTTATATGAATACATAGAAAGTGTTTTCAAGATTTTTTTGAAATTCGACCCCTAAGGGGGTGTAAAGTGATTGTATACTTTCTTATGAATTCTAATAATATCTCTCAGGTCTGATCAGATATCGAATATCTTTTCACTTCCACGGGCTTATTTAATAATCATTAATTTTGAATTTTTCTTTCTTTCGACTCCTAGACCACATCCCAGAATATGACCCAATTATATAATATACCTATTTGTTATTTGTGGGAGCGTCGTTAGTATTCCAATGCCACCCTATTCTGACCGTTTGCCGAACTTTTTGTTGGGTTTTCAGTAACATAGTCAACATAGTAGCAAGTAAACTACACCGGATCTCAGAATTGACCGCGTTCCGAACTTCTACCGGAAAAATAATAAAGTTGCGCCCAGACTGTTGGCAGATTTTTTTTTAATATTATGAAGGGACTACGCAAGGAAGTTGAACGTGGAGTTTGATGCTAAAAATAATGCTATAATTTGCTCATGTCCAGGGGAGATTCGATTTCAAGTCTCGAAAGTACCTACAGTGGGTCAAAAAAGTCTGCGTACAAGGTCGGAAGGAGTGGAAAACCCAAGGAAAATAGTACTAAAACGAACAAATCCAACTTAAATTTATTTTTATTTTTATCAGCTATTGATACTCTCTCAAGATACAAATACTTTAAAAAAATATAATATGTTCTTCATATTTATAAAAAATAAAAAGTAATTATAATCCGAAGTTTCTCTCAAAAAAGTCTGCGTACAGATTGACAAAATGTTGGAAAAATCAATGAATTCTATTATTTAGTATCAAGTTGGAAATCCTTTACATTTGATGACATCCTTTAGCCTATTATTTATACTTTTTACTAAGTTTGTAGTTTCGTTAACAGTTATTTTATTCCATTCTTCTTGCAAAATAGCTTTTAAGCTACTCAAAGAAGTTATGGAATGTTTTCTCAAGCGCCTATCTAATAATTCCCATAAATGTTCTATGGGGTTTAAATCTGGCGATTGTGGAGGGGGTGTAGTTGTTTGGGTACATTAAACAATAACCACTCCCTTGCAATATGTGCACAATGCTTGGGATCGTTGTCTTGTTAAAAATGTATCTGCGGTTGAGCCGCAACTTATTCGCAGAGCTCGATAAATTGTTTTTTAAAATGTTGAGATACTTACATTTATCCATGATACCATCTATACAATGCAGGTTTCCTACGCCTGATGACGCCATGCAGCTCCAAACCATCACATGTCCACCTCCATGTTTGATAGTAGGACACAAATTTTTTATGTTCATCTCTTGATTGGGTTTTCTCCAGACCATGGTGCTTTCATCACCGAAAAGCATATTATTCCAAAACTCAGCCTGTTTTCCCAAATGCTCTCTACCAAAGGAAAGCCTTTTTTTCCCGTTAATTGGTGAAATAAAGCAAGTTCAATCTATTTGGCTTGGATGGCCGCACCATGGTCTGGAGAAAACCCAATCAAGAGATGAACATAAAAAATTTGTGTCCAACTATCAAACATGGAGGTGGACATGTGATGGTTTGGAGCTGCATGGCGTCATCAGGCGTAGGAAACCTGCATTGTATAGATGGTATCATGGATCTCAACATTTTAAAAGACAATTTATCGAGCTATGCGAATAAGTTGGGGCTCAACCGCAGATACATTTTTAACAAGACAACGATCCCAAGCATTGTGCACATATTGCAAGGGAGTGGTTACTGTATAATGTACCCAAACAACTACACCCCCTCCACAATCGCCAGATTTAAACCCCATAGAACATTTATGGGATTTATTAGATAGGCGCTTGAGAAAACATTCCATAACTTCTTTGAGTAGCTTAAAAGCTATTTTGCAAGAAGAATGGGATAAAATAACTGTTAACGAAACTAAAAACTTAGTAAAAAGTATGAATAATAGGCTAAAGGATGTCATCAAATGTAAAGGATTTCCAACTTGATACTAAATAATAGAATTCATTGATTTTTCCAACATTTTGTCAATCTGTACGCAGACTTTTTTGAGAGAAATTTCGGATTATAATTACTTTTTATTTTTTATAAATATGAAGAACATATTATATTTTTTTAAAGTATTTGTATCTTGAGAGAGTATCAATAGCTGATAAAAATAAAAATAAATTTAAGTTGGATTTGTTCGTTTTAGTACTATTTTCCTTGGGTTTTCCACTCCTTCCGACCTTGTACGCAGACTTTTTTTACCCACTGTATATTCTTGTCCGTAGGCGTACTTACAGTGCAGCCTTCTTCCATCTACTATAAACAGGACTACATTTCATGCGCTTTGTTTGTTTATGGCACTTTCGCTAGGATTAATGTTGTATTAGGAATAAATATTTGATCAGGAGTACAATAATCCTTAGCTAATTTACGACATTCAAACCCACTCGTAAATTTTCGTTCATTATGGCTATGAGGTCAATTGCAATGGCAGCGGCCAGCGATTATGAACATGGTACGTTATATCGGCCGTCGCATTGCGTAAACTTTACATACGTGCGGTTCATTAGCATAAAACACAAATTAGCTAGCTGCCTTTCACGCTGCATACTAAGTTCAGTTCCAGGTGCAGTAAATTAAAATCGCAAATCATCTCTCGATAAACGCGGGGAGTATCTCTGGGTGGGTGTTGGGGTCCTTCTCATTCAAATTGGTCAAGGAACGTCCGCGGTTACAGGGTCGGAGAGGGTTTGTGGTGGCATGCGAGTAGAATGCTACATCATTTGCATTGTTATTTCGCATTTGAACGTCCTCGTGTACGGGCCGTTATTTTGCAATAGATGTCCTGCGATGAGGCTATTAATACTCCGCCGACATCGAACATTAGCCTGGATTTTATGCGTTCGCATAATCATCGCTTAGACGGCGAACAAGATTAAACGTTACAAGTGATTCGTTTTCTTTAATGTCAGGTGTAAAATGGTAATAACTTACAGAAATCTATAGGTTTATGTACAATCGCTGGTTAGAATTGACCCGATTTGGATAATGGAGGGGAGCTGGACAATTATTTATGATTGCGTGCTCTTCAGTCGAACCAGTGCGATGTGGTATTTGAAAAAGAAATCGAAACATCGAAGGAAAACATCCTGTAGTGTGCCGTTAATTATTCTGTAGTTTATTTATAATACCAAAAGCGTTTTCCTTAAATAAGTAAGGAATAAGCTTGTGGAGACTAGATTCCATACCATAATTGAGGGTCAATACTGCGAGCTAGGGGATTTCAAGTAAAACAAAACAATTATTAGAAAATAACAATTCGATTGAAATCAATAAAAATGATAACGTTTTATTGTTCGCATTCAATAATCTCAGTACTGACAACGCTTCCCGAATTTATATACTTACTACTCGATCAGTGCTCATTTGCAGCTATCTGCTACCAGCCCAAATCGCTTTACAAATACTTTTGCGTTGAAACTGATGGTCGTCTCGCTTCGCCATTATAAAAAACCACGTCTTTGGCTGCAAACGTTGTCGTCCTTATAAATATAATAGATGTGCAAAGTCAAAACCCTTTCCGCACACTCTGTATTGTATAAGAAATAGTCGGGAAATTTTAATAACAACAGATAAAGGGATAAAGTGTTCGAGAAGAAAGCTGACCTTGCTGAATTTTCCACCCATTCTCATTGGGTATTGCAACGATGTTTTTCTCCGCTTTCCAGTTTGGTGTTGGGATTTTGTGGTTTTTCTCACTGGAAATTAATCGAGTTGTTTGAGTTGCCAGGGTAGCATACAACTATAAATTTATTGTTGAGCTTTCTCCAGAAAATAAAATTAAAGTGAGGTAATATTGTTAACTTTATTAATATAATTTAATACTGTATTAATTTCTACTTAATTATTTTAAATAATAAAGTATTGATGTCGCCCTGAAATTTAAAAAAAAATTTCTCCCCTGAAATTTTGTATTTCCACGTTTTGTGACTAATAGACTACAAAAAACAAAAAAAAATGTCAGTCTATCCGCCGTCCGCTGTACGCAAAACCGTAGCTCTTAAGCCCCTTAAAAAATTACGATGACATTTTTATGATAGGTAGAATGGGTGAACCACTACGAGTGGTAACTTGGGAGAAGGAGGGAGCGTTTGAGAAGAAAAATTTTAGTTTCTAGATCTCAGCAACCGCTTATGCTAGAAGATTGAAAGTTGAAACGATTGATGTCAGATGGCTGAAGCTTTGTATGTAGTTGTCTTAAAGGATACTATAGGAGATAAGAGAAGGGTTAACATTGTGGGGGGAGGGGTGAAAAACTTTGAATTAAAAATGTTCGACTCAATTGTGCCAGGAAGATAAAATTTAGTTCCTGTATATATAATTGGAGTCTACTGAATGTAGTATTTTTGAGGGGAAGGTGAGGCGCGGAAAGTTGGGTCATTTTCCAAAAAAAATAAATTTGTTTATCTCAGGGTCAGGAACCGTATCAGATATGATCTTGAAATTTTTATAGGAGTTAGCTGCAGTAGGTTTGGGTATATGGAGTGCTGGTGGCAGGGAGTGGAAATGAAGAAATTCTGATTTTAATTTTTCGCAAACCACAAAGGATAGAAACCTAAAAATTGAAAACTGTATAGAGCTGCTATATGCACATCCCAGAAAAATATTATTTTTTGATAGAAGTTGCAAGGTACGAGGTCAAAGGGTGGTTTTTCATATCTCAGAAACGGCTTATGCTAGAAAGATGAAAGTTGGTACCCATATGTACATAGATGTGCCAATAGAATAACTAAGATCGACCAACAGTCTGGACGTAATTTTATTATTTTATGAGTAGAAGTCCGAAACGTGTTTAACGCTGACATGCGGTGTGGGTGGCTATAGGACTGACAACCTACGGAATAACCAGGAGGCTATTTGGAACGTTATTTTTTAGGTTGTTAGCCACATAGTTACCTACACTGAATTTCACTATTAAATACGTTTTGGAATTCAACCCTTAAAATAATAAAGTTGGGACCAGACTGTTGGCGCTACTTAATGTTTTGTATTTTCAGGTTTGAGAATATGTTTAAAGGCGCGTAGCTCAAAAACCCTTAAACCTATTTTATAAAATTTTGTTTACATGGATAAATTTGGAGGTTAACGTTAGGAGTGACTTTTTGAAAGGTCGGGAAGGCATGATTTAACAATGCGTAAAACTAGTGCCTATATTTGCCTTTTATTGTTATTAGTTTATAAAAATCGTACAAATTAATAAACTTCAAGTGAATGATGAATACCCAGGCGTATTTTGAAGGGAAATGGATACAGAAATCGACAATTGAAAAATTCAATACGAGATAATTGGTTAAAAACCATGATATATTAGGTCAAAAAGGTTAGAAAGTGTAAACCACTATACATGTTTAATTATATAAATTTTAAATTATTTGTTTTAAACCCACAAACTCCACACACTATAATCTTATTTACTTCTTCGAAGTGTAAACCAAAAATTTGGTTTAAACTTAGGAACTTATTCGTTTGATCCTGTGAAACCGACCCTTAGTGCTGATTAACTCATTTAGTACGAGTAGCATATTGTTGCGAGCTAGGATTTCAAGTCAAACACAATTCTTTTAGAATAAATAGTAATAACAATGATTTATACACTAATAAATGCACAGCTGCGCTGCTCAAATGGTTTTACAAGGACTTCCACGTAGTACTGACTGTTCAACTAAGCAGAAACTGACGATTGCTGTGCCGTAAAAACTGTCTTTGGCGCAAGCTTTACCGTGCTTATATTCTGCATGTGTTAAGTTCAGAGCTTTTGAAAATATTCAGTGGTGTATGTGGAATGTTCAAGAGTGCTGGAGAAAGAGTCAGAAAAGAGTATTTCACTTGAATGTTGGGAGGCGTGGATTTTTTACTGGAAACTGATCTCATTGAGTTGACCGTAAAACAAGTAACAATAGGTGTGATTTTTCAACTGGATCAGATGAAAAAAAAAACGATTTGCATTAATCCAAAAGCTAGTTTGGCAGGGTTAACAATCCTGTTGGTAAATGCCTTGGATAAATTATATGGGCAGGGCTATGCGTAGTTTCATTTATTGCACGTAGCAATGAAACTCTGTAAAAAAAGGTTTTTCAATAATTTTGAACATTCTGTCTCTATATTACACATAGACTTAAATTCCCGCACAAAATGTTTGTATTTTCCACGACTATTCTAGACTATTGGGTGCAAATTCCTGCTATGAATTGCGCTGAGTCGCAAGACGCCATCTGTGGAAATTCTAAATTAGTAAACATTTAGATAAATTCAGAAGCAGTTTTAATAGCGAGAAACTGATCCAATTTTGATCGCATTTTGATTTTGGATCACCTCTTTGTTGTTGGTTTCAATGTACTACAACAAATAGTTTTGATCTTGATCCAGTTGAAAAACACACCTAATATCTTCATTTCGTGAAAGCAATGTTTCTACTTTTACATTTTCCAATTGGGCAAATTTGAACCAACAGCTTAGTAAGTGCGAAGAGTCAGATTCAATCAGACGTTTATTTTTGGTTGGTACTAAAATCGCTTCAAGTGGTTTCATCCCTCGAAACCCAACAAACAGCAAAGAAATGTCCACAAGACCTTCATGCAATTACTTTAATTCTTGTATAGCTTTTCGGACTAAAACTCATGGAAAAAAACCACTTGAAAGTACTGCACATGGAAACCGCTTTGCCTCACCCTTTTTGGGGTGTTTTAATTTTCCATGAACAGCCATTTGTTGTTCCACTCAATTAAATTCCAAACAAATGACTTCATTACTCCATCGTCGCTGTGGAGACATAAACTGCACATGATGGCAACGATGGCAGAATTAAAATATATATACACATGAACCCGTACATACCGCATGTATGGTACACTAGACGTGCTCGGAGCTCGGTGTGTTCGGATTTAAATGGAGTGCAACGTAGCTCGCGTGAATGTCCTTTTTATTGTCTAATTGAGTTATTCAGTCAAGTTGGACTACGATATACTGAACAGCTACAGCACCGCATGCACCCAAACATGCATGAAAATCCCTTAAAAACTCCTACATGGAACCATTCATGCGAGTTTCGTTCTTTAATTTTGGGTCATTGTGAACTGCAATTTCGGGTTTATTTCAAAGTATTCCTAAATCGGCTTTTAGACTTACATGAAAAGTCACCCACCCAGTTCAACGTGGAACATGGATCTCATGTCAAAAATTAATTCAACTAACAAATAAACCTAACTACTAGGAGATGATTTCCTGGCAAAGCAAGCTACAAAATCAATCGTAAAATAAAATTAAAGCCCTGAAAATACAAAGAAGCTTTCGTCTAAAATGAGTAAAAACAACGATTTTTGCGACGCGACACTTGCAGTATAAAAAGGAAGCACCAACAACAGTTGATTAATAAGGACGATGTGAATTGATGCGACACTGTTATGCTTGTGGAATTAAATAGTCAATTTTAAGTAAAGCCAGTTATCCAAATAGAGTTTTATAGTAGAATGTATAACATTTAGACCTCACTAAATCGCTCAACATTGAAAACTTTATGCGCTGACGATAGAAATTCTCTAAACATTGGAATTGTTCAATTATTAACAAAAATTGACTATAAAACTGGAT
This sequence comes from Beris chalybata, assembly GCA_949128065.1. NCBI lineage: Eukaryota > Metazoa > Arthropoda > Insecta > Diptera > Stratiomyidae > Beris > Beris chalybata. The sequence goes on along the minus strand of OX421896.1, from coordinate 30,744,662 downwards.
AGTTTACGAGAGAACTAGTCTAAAAGAACAATTCATTGAACTCAGTAGCTAGAGTAACTCAGTCATTTTGGTGAACTGTAATTCAAAAGGTGAATAAACGATTACCAGAGTTATATATATGAACATGGTTAGAATGTGACTGACAACCAGCCAATCTTCTCGTTTTGCTCGCTACCGGGTTTACAGAACATAGATAGAACACACCACGCAATTCCCCACAAAGTAAGACGTCTTCTCTCTTATTGAATTGTCCTATATCTCACTAATTTTAATTGTATTTCCTTGTGGTATAATATTTTTGCTGAGCATTCATACATTGCTCTTCTTTCGATTTCTCAACCCACACGCACAACGGAAAACTATTGAAGTCTTGCGCATCTTATTTCAATAAAGTGACCGATCCTTTGCAGTTCGTGATCCTTCGCGAACTAGTTCGTTCTTTTAATTCACTAGTTCGCGGGAGTTTAATTAACGTGTATAGATACGGTTCCCGGTCCATTGTGAACTAGTTCGTTGTTTTAGTTCAGTACTTCACGAGGGTGCATTGGAAGATGGTGCGTGACTATTGTAGGCACATTAGGCAAATGTGATGACCTAAAAAAATATTCAAATTCAAATTTATTATATCCTGAACCATATAATTACTTGTGACTTAAAAAAAAATGTTCTTTGAGTAAAACCGTCGTCTGGTGCAATCGGCAATGCATAAATACAAACGAACTACAAGCGGGACTCACAGTGAACTACTTCCATCATTTTAGTTGGAACTATAGAACGACATGCCAATGCATGGATACTGTAAACTAGTTCGTTCGTTTCACTTATGGGAACGCTCTTCCGAACTAGTTCGTTCGCGAACTACACAAGCCAATAGTGAACGGATGTTTAGAGACGTTAAATGCAAACCTCAACAAAATCGAACGACTGACAAACTTAACGAACAGTTTGATGAAATGAACAGTTCAATTCAAGTAGTTCACTTAGCTAACCCTTTAAAGAATCTTCAATTCAAACGAACTGTTTTGTCCAGCTCTAGTTCACATCATCCATCGTCTGCATCATAAATCCAATTTCTCGCAAAGACTTAACACAATACAACTTTTAACTCTACGCGATATTAACTTAATAACGAAATCAATCAAACCACCCGGATCAGTCACCAATCCTCGAGAACATTGATTTCTATTAACATTCATCAGCTCAACATAATCCGAATGATGTCATGAAAACAAATTTTTATCAACGGAAAGTAGAACAAAATCATTCAATTGAGACGTTTGTTTTGTTCTTGGCATTTTTATGGACTGAAAAAAAAACAACGGCTCCTATTCTCTCAATCTGAAAATCATGGGAAAAATCAATCTCTGACAAAATCTGTCATTCGATTTTCATCATTATTCTTTCGCTGATGTGCCTCTCCTTTAAAAAAGAATTCCTTCAATCACTTAAATTTCGTTCAGAAATTGTCCGATGATATATGAATCTGCAGCGTACTTTTGTTTTAAAATTTTAAATTCTCTTATTTTTTCGGTTTTTTTTAATAGATATTATACATGGAAACGGAAAAAAGTATTCGTGAATTTTAAATTGTGGAAGAGAAGATTTATTGTTTTATTATTAGAGCTTGTAGCTTGAGCTACTTTTTATTGTTTATGATTGATGCGAGTTAAATGCTACCTTGATATCTTTAGGAGGAATGGAGGTGTGCATAGTGTTGGCATCAGTTTCCTTCATTGTCTCTCCTAAATCATTTAAGTTATAATGTTATATGAGTCCAGAAAACATGGACTCCGAGACTACAACGGATGATTCTGTTTCTCCACCGAACTCAATACGGCAAAATACTGCACTCGAGGAAGATGAATTACATCCTTTCAATTTTTCATGTCAACTTTCGATGCTAGAGATTTTTTTTTAGTGATTCGGTTTAGCATCTTTGTTGCTTCTGGGATCAAAACATAATTTTTGCTCAGGAAATTCGACATCATTCGACACTTAGTGGAAATTATATTTTAATTTTGCGATTCATCTATTAAAATTAAACATTCACATATAAATGAGGCATTGATTTTGAAAGTGGTATAAGCCAATTTTTGAAGAAAAAAATTGTTGTTACATTGTAACGATGTTTTATACAGCACGAAGCAGTATTCTGAGAATCTATTGATGCAATTGTTTCATCGCACTTTTAACAAATACAAGTAAATTTTCCCGAAAGTTTGCATTAATACTTTTAAACATGTTAAAACGCAAACCCTTAATGCTATGTTCAGACTATGCATTTTAAACACATTTAAGTATAGGCAAAATTAACGCCCTAAAAAAGTATTGTTCTCACTAGGCAACTCGTCTTATTTTTATACCTGACAGCGTGCCGTGATTTTTACTGACAAGTAGATATTCAGCTGTGATTCATTACTAAATTTATGGTTTCTAAATTGTTTAAACAGATGTGTTTGTATAGCAGTAATAAAAATTTAATTTATTAGCGAATGCAGTCGTTGTACAAGCACAAAATTCAGTCTCTATAGCATTGCAAAGTTTCTTCCAAAGTTTACTTTGATTTCCGCGAGAGTCGCTGTGCATTTTTTCGGTTAAACGCGTCGTAGCTACGTGTTTTTGTAAACGCCTTCGGGAAGTGTTTTCAGCGCATTTAACTCGATTTAAGTGCGTCAATCTCGTAGTCTGAACATAGCATAAGCATGTCGATCTAAAAACGAAAGTGACTTATTCCACTTTCAAAATAAACGGCTCAAATATCTACAATATACACATATAAAAAATTGAGGTTTGATTGCTTGTCCTGTATATGTTCCTGTGCCATTCATCTGATTGTGATGAAATTTTGATGATTTGTTGGTCGCATGCCCGCGAAGGTTTTTAAATTAGTAAAATCATTTTACAGTTATTGGTGGTACCTATGCGAGTCATTTCAATAATTAAGTGTATTTATATATTGTAATTTCGAGGCAGTTTGTGCGTTTTTGGTGTATTAGTTATGCCATTGACAAATGGTGAAGCTGGAAATTTCCACTTGGTTAAAATTAAAACAACCCTCTAAAATAGACAAATTTTTAGCTGCTGTTGCATGATGATTCGTGTGTAATTTTATGATTCGTACCTCAGAAAATGAATAATTTTTTTTTCAATGAATAAATGAATTTATCTTTTGAAGCTATGTACTCTCTCAAGAAGTAATTGGACCACAAACTTTTGATCGCTAAATCGGTGTTGCCCTCTCGGGCAATGGACAGTGTAGCGTAGTATTGCGACTTCTCTTGTTTCTCACAGAACCTTATGCCTCCATCTTAAGCATGTTGAGACTACACATAAAGGTTCACTTGGGCGAACAGCGGATCCTTCTCTTGTCTACTATTTCATCGGTCTCTATACCCTCATGACCTGTGTCCAATATTACGAATGTGTCCAATATTTAACCTTATACAATTTTAATTTTTTTTTTTTAAGACAGCTGATGGTCTTAGCTACTAATGCTTTATAATAATCATGTATATATATATACTTCTTATTAATAAATAATAATAATAATAATATTTTTTTAAAGGCCTTGAGCTTTGGTCTCTTTATCAGATAAGGATAAAACTTAAAACATATTGTTTTACACTAGATACTTGAAATCATTAATTGAAATTATTTAAAATGTAATATATATTCCTATCTATATAAAGCTTATTTACATTTTATGTTAGTATAGTCTTATATACCTAATAATAAACATTAAAGGAATCTACATTACTTATTTTACTCTTCATCAATATGCAATAACAATGCTGTTTTATATGATAGCACACGGAAATACGAAGAATACAATCATTATGAAATCATGTACATATGTAAATACATCACAACAAAATTGAATTGTTTGAGTATCGGTAGCATGTTATAAATTCGTAATATTTTTTTTTTAACAAGACACAAATATTGTTTGCTTCATATGAATAAAAATATTTGGAGTGTCTTAGGTGGTCGGAAATATGTGTACCTAGGTCATTTAATGTTAGTAACATTTAATATGCGATAAAATGAGCCTCGTTAAACAAAACTGTCTAAATTTATAGTTCTACCTTAAGGGGGCCATCCCGTGTGACTGGTTCAATAAAACATTTTTTTTCATTAATTGCATCCAAAAATAGTGTAGAATATGTGGGCGAAATGATTTTCCGATATTTAAAGCCATTCGAAAGTTACTGGCCATTTAATTCTCCAAACAACTTTGCTGTTTCGAATATAATAGGTCACTTTAGTCTCAAAACGGAATTTTTCAAATCGGTAGACACGATAGCTCGAAATCTATCGATCGAATTCAATTTTTATTTGAGATATGCAGAACGCCGCAATCGTGTCTACCGAAAAATAAGTATTTTGAGAACAGTTTTGGGTTGTAAAAATTGTAAGCAATGCTCAAAATGTGCATAAATATGTGGTGAAAATTTCACAGTTGTAGGCATAGAGCTATAACTAACGGAGATCGATTGAAGTATTTTGATGCAAAATTGAACATTTTTGTATGGAGTGTTTCATGCCCGGTGGCAGTGAAATGCAAATAGTAGCGAAGTATTTAAAGGTTGGGCTGTTTTTCTTTTCAATACCGGAGTATAACATACATGTGAGTAAGATGCTGATAGTAGCATAGTGAATGTCGGAATACCGGTCCTTTGCGAGAAAACCTCCGGCTTCAAAAAAATCGCTGCACGCTATCTCCATTATATATATAGCTCTATGCTTGTAGGCATCTTTATTTAGTTCGCCCAAATAAAATTCCCATAAAAAGCGTAAAAAAAAGTTTTCACACGAACGGGATAACCCCCTTAATAAATTTATTTTCTAGTATACTTGGTACACTTAGCTGGATGTTCGGAGTAAAGAGTAGAGTTCTATGTGTCCAAAAGACTGTACTTCCTTATTTGGCCATAATGGGAGTTGTTTCCATGTCGGTCGCCAAATAATCCTTTAAAAGAGTACAAATTCTTCTTCATTTTTCTTCCCGTTACTGAAAATTAAAATCAAGGTTCATATTTGGAGCCAGTAGATTTATAATGTACCAATTGATGCTTTTACATCGATGTCTTAATAAAAAACAATAGCGAGTCCTTCGTGATGTCCTCATATAAAAGTTCTGAATAAAGAGCATCGTGCAATTCGCTTGCTTTCAATAAAATTAAATTACAACTGCTAAGTACTAAATTATTTTTATTTTCAATGTAAAACTTTATTATCAAATCCGCAAGTTACGACAGAACTTTTGAAAGTTTTAATTAGTCCATAAATAATTTGATATATCATTCCTTAACTATAAAATTAATCAAAATTTTCTGTTTATTTCCGGGGAAAACTCACCCTTTCGGCAAGGGCGGAGTTTTATGCATTTCGTGTCGATTCATCGGAGATAATCGTTTCGATAACGTTCAGTCCGAAAAGGGGCCGTTAAAATTACGTTTGAATTTTACATGAAACATTCGCAATCCAATTCACCAAGGAATTTAAGGCGATAAGCCTTGCGAAAAATTTCTGCCGTCGTAAATCGCATCAAAATCGCTTTATGGCCGCGAGTAAAGCAACTAAAAACGTTAATTTAAATTAATGGTGTGCTCCTGGAATGATAATCTTATTAAAATAAAAGTGAAATGAATGGCGTTGCGTGAAAGGGGTGCGAAAGCGGTATGGGGGTGCGACGCTACTACGCTACCATTAAAATCTACAACGAGGTCGTTTTTGCGCAAAATAGACTCGGCGCGATATCGTACTGCTTGATATTTACGCGAAAACTGGGTCATAGCGTTTCCTTGAGATTTCCTCGCTATCTTGTTCCCGAGGACATTTTCTTTTGTAAAAGGCATCAATATAAAAGCATATGGAGGGCGCGGAGTAATCTCACCGAAAAATTTGGAATAATTCCCAGTCTAATTTAATCAAGAATTTCGGATGTAATTAAATTAAGGTTCACCTACGCCTTACAGTTCAAGAAACTCAAGAAATTTCGTTTGGTTTCTTCCGGGAAAGATGTCTATTTTCCGCAGGTAAATTGCCAAATGGCAATTCCACATACGACGATGTTTAGTTAATAAATGCGAACAAGACGTTCGATTAAAATCAACATTAAATTTAAGCGTCGTAATTAGACAGTTTAATAGGTTGCGCCGAATTAGTTTTGAGATATTTCGGTACAAATTTGATGAAAAAGTGCAAATTCTTTTAATACTTGCAAAGAGAAGAAAGGCCTTCATTTCTCCCTGTTACATAAAAGTGAAATTAATTACGAGTGTATTGTACTTACCTTTCAAAGCTTCAATTAACAAAAGTAACCCTTTTAATGACCGGTAAATGTCCGTCATAAAATTTACAAATTTTGTGAAAGTGGTAGCTTCTGTAGCATGACCGCCTACTTAAATGTTAAGTCCCTGAGACTGAAGCAGGGCATAAAACTTAGTGGATATTCTACCAAGTAAACTTTAAGAACATTTATATGTGGGCCATTCAAAGAATATGTGAGTCGATCTTTGCCATTTCTGAACATGAACCTTTAAAGAATGCCATACATGCAAGCTAAGTTGTTACCAACTTTTCAGGTTTGCACTATCCACAGATCGAAGTTATTAAAAATATTTGTAAGGAACATAATTTCAGAAGTTCACCAATTTTGATCGTAAACGAACTTAATTCTACTTTCACTTTATATCACCAAATACCTAATATAGAAAAGGTTCAGCAATCTTTGTCTTCATAGCAAAAAATTTCGCGGAATGTTTTACGGTTGTTGTATGATGTATAAATTTGCAAGGAATTTAGAATAGGGGTCAATTTTAAAATGAAGTTGTTTCCATCACTGCATTAAAAATCTGCCAACAGTCTGAGATGCAGTGTAGGTTACTATGTAACTTATAATCTAAAGAATAACCAGGAGGCTACTGAAAGGGTACTGTTCCGTTGGTCTCGTAATGAAGTAATTCTAGCATTACTCAATTTGGGCTGTTGCGCCATTGATTATTTTTAAAAAGGTACAGTATAGATTGTCAGTAGTGGCATGTTCGAAAAATCTTATAGGGTAGGGGTAGTATGGTACGCAGGTGGGGGTGTTTTTCCTAACTATAGAACGGCTTATGCTAGAAAATTGAAACTTGGTGTGGATATGTAAATCAACTAGAAGAAAATCCAATATCCGATGGCGTTCGGGGGCAAAAAATATGATCTGTGAAAATAGAATGCATGTATTTTCACAATTTTTGTCATATCTTCTAGGTCTTCCTAAATATTGAATTAATTTCTTTGAAGTGAAAACTTCTTTAGCCACGTTGTGATTTGAAACTCGATTTAACGAAAAAGCGACAGTAAAAACACCCATACAATTTGAAATACTACTCCTATCTCTTCTTCCCCCTCTTCACCTATCCCTTTTCAAACAACTGATTTCCCTTCCCCTTTACTTTTCTTCTAACACCCCATTCTCCAAAATTCAACCCTTCACCCCCACTGTATACCCCCCCTCTATGTACCCTTATCATTCTACCCCTCACCCTACATGTTGTCCCCCCTCATCTACTTTCTCTATCCCCCACCCTCATCTACTTTCTCTATCCCCCACCCTCATCTTTACCCCCTACCCCATCAAAATTCAACCCTTCACCCTCCCACTGTATACCCCCCCCCCTCTGTGTACCATTACCATTCTACCTCTCACCCTACATATTGTTCCCCTTCATCTACCTTCTCTATCCCCACCCCCACCCACCTCTCTACCCCCTACCCCTCCAAAATTCAACCCTTCACCACCCCACTGTATACCACCCTCTGTGTACCCTTATCATTCTACCCCTGACCCTACATATTGTTCCCCCTCATCTACTTTCTCTATCCCCTCACCCTCCACCCACCTCTCTACCCCATACCCTCCACCCACCTCTCTACCCCCTACCCCTCCAAAATTTTACGCAATACATATTGTTCCCCCTCATCTACTTTCTCTATGCCACCACCTACAACTCTTCCCCCTACCTCTCTAAAATTCAACCCTTCACCCCCCACTGTATACCCTCCCTCTGTGTACCCATATCATTCTACTCCTGACCCTACATATTGTTCCCCCTCATTTACTTTCTCTATCCCCCCACCCTCCACCCTCCACCCACCTCTCTACCCCCTACCCTTCCAAAATTTTACCCTTCACCCCCATCCCCACACTGTATAGCTCCTCTCTGTGTACCCTTATCATTCTACTCCTCACCCTACATACTGTTTCCCCTCATCTACTTTCTGTATCCCCCACCCCCATCCTCCTCTCTACCCTTATCATTCTACCCCTCGCCAAAATTCAACCCTTCACCACCCCCACTGTATACCCCCCTCTGTGTACCCTTATCATTCTTCCTTTCACCCTACATATTGTTTCCCCTCATCTACTTTCTCTATCCCCCCACCACCACCCTCCTCTCTACCCCCTACCCCCTCCTACAACAAATTGAAAAAACTCAAGCCTCCCTACTCTTATCTACCAAGCGTTGTACACATGGGGGCTTATGTGTGTCATTTATTGAAATCGAAAACATGGAGACTGAATAATAAAATGTGCAATGATTTTTAAACTTGGTACTAATATTATAATAAATAAACCCACTCCTGATACTGCATCCGTCTCATTCTCTCGCTGTTTAGTTTTCCGAAGGTTTCACTTATACCGCGTGTGCACTGCACACATGTTTTTTTTCTATGAATTTTTCATGTGAATATCTAAAAAGTATTTACAAGATTTTTGGAAATTCGACCTCTGAGGGGGTGTAAAGTGGTTGTATACTTTTTCGTGTGCGAATATCGCTCAGGCCAGATCAGTAGCTCAGTTCTGTAACTTATGAATGAGAAAATTCTCACCAAAAAGTCAAAATAAGGACGAATTAATGCAGTTTTTTATCTGTATTCTCACCAAACGAGAAAGCACCGTAATTGACTACGCATTTGGCAATCTTTCATTTCTCATTTGGTGAGAAAACAGAGAGAAAACTGCATCAATTCGTCCTCATTTTGACTTTTTGGTGAGAATTTTCTCATTCATAAGTTACAGAAGTGAACTACAGATACCGAATATCTTTTCACTTCTATGGGCTTTCTTAATAATCATCTATTTTTAAGTTTTTCCTCCTTTCAAACCCTAGAATGCATTCCGTAATATGACCCAAATATGCAATTCATATGTTACACCCAATTCTAACCGGTTCCCAAACTTTTTGATAGGTTTTGAGTCACATAGTAACCTACACCGCCTCTCAGAATTGAACGGGTTCCGAAATTGACCGGAAAAATAATAAAGTTGCGCCCAGACTGTTGGCAGATTTTTTTACATGTTGCTGAAAATCACTAATCTCGTGTTTCGGGTCGGTATCCTGAAAAGGCCTAATTAGCAAAATCTAGAAAATCTCGGCTTGAGTTTTATTGGGTTCCACAAATTTTTCGAGAGCTCTTGTATGGAAGGTATCCGAACTTTGTAGATTGATGATTTTGCCGATTATTTTATAAATTCTACTTGACAAGTGCATACGTACTAAGTTCCAACGTCTTGCGCCAAGGCGCAGTTGATTAATCGTGCGTTGGAACAGATGGATGGGTGGCCATCGGTTTTTGGGTTTTCGGGAATTTTTTTTCGACCGAAACGATTAAAATGCAACATGACTTGATCCTAGGCCTTATCTACCATCAGGACCATCCTATCTTAGTCTATCCAGTCGTTCTCTAAATATTGTTCTTGGTGTCTTCAGACGTCTGGCAAGAATAGTGTAATAGCCGCAGATATTGGGCGACGAAAGTTTGTCAGTTACTGGTATGTCTATCAGTCGTTTTCCATTTGATACAATGATGTAACAACTAACAACATAGATTTAATTTCTGTGAATTGTGATGTCCTTATTCCTCCAAGAACGTACATCCCAGCATTTTCTTAGGGACCATATTTCTCAAAATTGGTTCATAAAATCCATATGATATCGACATCTACTTGTGGGCTTTCATACTGCCATCTACAAATTGATCTCGACCTCATCAGCATTTCAATCATCTACCAACATCAGATTTGTATTGCTCGATTTGTTCGTTTAAAGTGAGACTTCCTTCCATAGAATACTGATCTAAAGCAGTTTACAACCACCTTCTGCAATATCCCCTTAGATCTTCAACTGCTTGGCTTCACATTAAGACGTAGAGTACAATCTCCAGTACATGGACAATAACAGTCTATCGAGTGCCATCAATATTCTAGCAAAGTCTAATTCAGCGTTAGGACTTATAGTGAATGTTTACAACACAAAACTGTATACAATTGTACCAGGTACGGTTGATGTACAATGTTCATACGTCCATTGATCGGGTCCTTTTCGAAAGTCCTTCATCCGAAATGGAATCCGTTCTCAACACAGTGTAGGTACATCATTTCCGAGCAACAGCACTCTGCATGCAAAGTAAATTAGAACCTCAACCGAACTGCAAACTACTATGGAAGTGTGTAGGCAAACTGAAGGTGCAATCCTTACAATAGCTCCTAACACCATACCAGGTGGATTCACTTATGTGGACGTTGAATGGAATATGGGCAACCACCGACAGGGAAATAACTTACGGATGTAAAGGTGGTGAAGCGTCTTAATGCTCTCCAGAGCCCCAGACAAGTTCCATTGTTCGGCAAATTTGCATAAGAATTACAAACCAGCAAGGACCTCAGGCTTCTGGAACATAAAGCGCCCATGCAAACCTGAAGTTACTAACACGCCGTAAAAACTTTGAATGCAGAAATTTTATTGAATTTTAACTGGGTCCTGATTTCCGACATTCACGCCATTCTATGTATACGAAGTTAATTTTTCAGGCCATTCAAGTACTGCTACACCCCACAGTACTGGCTAAAAAGTTTACTGTACCTTTCAGGTGAATAGCAAAGAAATCAACTCAGCTATTTTATACAACAGGCAAAAATTGAAATTTTGAACAAGCTGGGAAAAATATCGATTCTATGTGCCAATTTCAGTGGTGACTGGATTTAATGCAATTGGTGGATGCTTTTTGCAATACTCGAGTAGTGCATTTTAATTTTTGTCCTTTTTTGGATTTAACGATTTTTTTATCGATTAAGCCATCTGGTTATCCTTTAGCTTGTCAGACAATCATAGGTCACGCTTACGTGTAGACCAGACCAGTCCACATAGACCAGTTTGGTATTTTTCGGTCTTGCATTTATGTTCGCATTTTTACAGTACGAGGCTGGTTTGGTTTCATTTGGTGCGTACCAAAGAGGAAGACCAAAATCAGTCCAAATGGACTGGTTTGGTTAGCGTTTATGAGTACTACCAGACTGTTTTTTTTTGTCTATTCAGACTAGTCTGGTCTGCATGTAAACGCGATTAAAGCAACCTCTCCTGCATCGCGGCATTAAAAGCGTTCTGAACGCTTACCCAGAAAATAATAACGTTGCGCCCAAACTTTTCAGACAAATAATTATTTCGAGGGGGTTTTCATACAAATTTACTCGTTGATTGCATTTAGTTACATTTAGTTCTGCGTATGTAACTACATCATTTCGGGGGGGGGGGGGGGGGGGTGTTGAACCCTCAAAGCCACCCCCTGCGTTCGCGCCTGATTCGGTGGCAAGTTCACGTCACCACCTCTCCCAAAAAATATTGTTCACTCAATAGACTTCCGTTGTAATCCTGTATACTCAAACCAAATTTTATTTTCCTGTTACAATTGGTACTGAAGATATTTCAATCCATAGTTTTTCACAATTTTTATTCTAAAATGTTTTTCTGACCTCCACCTTCCACATCGCCCTATTGAATCTTCCAGATACTCGTAGGGCTAAAGTACGTAACAAAAAAATTTGAGCTTATCATCTAAAAAGGCTTGTGAGCTTCGAACAAGCTTGCATACGGCGTTTACGGCGGTCAGACTGACTTTTTTTTGGATTCTTATAGTTTAACTATATAAACGTGAAAATATGAAATTTGAAGTGGGGGAAGGTTTGTTGCAAGGCAGCGCGTATTGACTATACTCAGACAATTATTGTCCATTGCACTCCAGTCCCCCAGTCTCTATACCCGAACTTTTTCGTCCTCCTTATGAATTTCAAGAGCTCAGTTAGGGAACTAGAAAGGTGTTCTTCCATCCTCATAACATCGACGCCGTATACGTGCGCTTTCGCAAAAGAGCAAGTTGGACACTCGAGAAGGAAATGCTCCGTTCTGTCGTCGCTCTTCTCACAAGCAGTATACATGAGGTCGTCAATGCTTCTCTTGCTTTATGACCGGGTGTAGCCTAGTGGTAGCGCACTAGGCTTGTAAGCATTGCTTCAGCGATGTCGTGGGTTCAATTCCCACTCTACGCATAAATTATTTATAAGGATTTTTCAATTGCAATTGTTTTGAAATTATTAGTATAAAATAGGGAGCAGTGCGGAATATTTAATAAAATCACCACTAATGGATTTAACACTGAGCAGATGAGTTCTGTTTACATTCTTATCAGATTCACTAACACCATCAAAGATATCAGGCATTAGTAGTTGATTTGTTATAGGCAACGATGCTGATTTTTGTAGATTCCATCATAGCCAAACAACACTAAATATTATTAATACCAAATAGTACGCTGCCATACCCGGCCCGATTTCTGATCGCTCATCACTAAGGTGACTGGATTGTACACTACTGTGTATTAAAGGCTAACCACTTAAGTCCAATTCAGTACCCTTAAAAAAAAAATCTGACCGTGTGTAAGCCAAAAGAGTAGTTATGCCCTGTGAGGACACCAACCATACTACTACATTCTTTCCTGCTTAACTTGAGAGTAAAAGAAAGGGTGCGTTCACATTCCAGAAAAAGCCGCCATCTCTCAATGATTTACTCACCCACGCAGCAATGGGAACCCTAACAGAGGCAACCGACACACCGAAAACTGATTCTGGTCCGACCATGGCTGGCTCCGATCCTGCCTTTGCTAATGTATCAGCTATTTTATTGCCATTTATACCCGGCTGGAACCACTATGAGCTTTAAGTCATTGAATCTGCCAACAGAATTCAAACGTTCTTTACACTCTCGTACCATCTTTGTAAAGACGATTGAATTATCTAGAGATTGTGGAGCGACCTGACTGTCGCTGCAAATCCAGATCATACTGCTCCTCCGTCTTCCCTCTATAATCCATTCTACTGCCTTAATGATCGTAACATAAACACTTCAGCTTGAAATACCGAAGAATTTTTTCCTAGGACGAAAGAGTACCTGAGATTTTGAGTCTGCTGGTACAATCCATCTCCTGACCCGTCTTTAGTCATTGAGACGTCCGTGTAGAATATGTCAGTGAATCCGCTAAGCAGTGCAGAGTGGTTTTCCCACTCCTTCCTACTCGGGACCTTAGGCCTTCAATGACCCCATGTTCTTCCAAAAGCTCAATGGAACTGCCAGAATTTTACTAGTGCGCGGTTTCCCTATGTATCTACATGTTCCTTCCAGAGAAGTTTGCTATCCAGGATAATCCCAAGATACTTAACTTTCTCTGAGAGCTGAATAGTTACCCCCTTCAACATTATTAGGTAACACAAAACCCTTAGTTTTTCTGAAACTAGAGTGGTTTTGCTACTCACAGAAAGGCAGCATCACACAGTTATTCAAAGGGCGCACTATCAAAAGCACCCCCAATGTCCACAAAAAATCACAGCACGTACATTTCCGGTCCAGCGCCCCTTCTATTCTGGATACCAGAGAGGTATAGTTACTTTTTGAATTATCAATACAATACAATACTTTATTATTAAAAATAATAAAGTAAAACGATCAGATACCTCGTCTGACCTAAAAGATATTTCGGAATTCGTAATAACGTAGACAGTTATTTTGCGCTCCTCTGGGAGTTGAATATCCCGATTAGATACAAAACTTATCGAAGTAAATAAAATTTTGGAATATTACCTAAAAGATTTGTCAGAATTCGTGAATATTTCACAATCGCCTTACTCCCATTTATTGGTTGAATATGAGAAAGTACTCAAATTGAAGTTTTAAAGTGAATTGGGTCCTTCATTGGACCTAAGAAATATGTCGGAATTCGTAAAAGCGTACACTATACTTCAAAGTGGTTGAATATCGAAAAATGTTTAGAACGCTTTCTAGGTCCAAGGGTAAAATTATTTCGATAACTCGAAAGACCTGAAGAAAATGACGAACTTTGTGAAAATGTAAACATACTCCTTTTCACTAACAATTCTTTTTTTGTGTTAATTTTAAAACGCGAATTAATAACAAAGAAATAATAATTCAAATTCACATATAAACCTCAAACAATTAAAAATTAATTTAATTTTCATTGCCCAAAAATCCAATTAACAATTTGCAAATTTTCATTAAATTTTCAAACAATGCTTAATCAATTCCATTGCTAACGCCCGATTCCCGATTGAATTGAGTTCTAAAGCTAATTAAATTGATTACAATTTCGCAAGCCCGTATATTGCCACAATGGGTGCACAGGTAAAGTCATGTGACACTCAAAATACACCTAAATACGACTAATTAATGTCACATAACTACGAAGCCAACGGAAGAGGCAACAAAGCGAACGTCTCCGTTTGCCATATTAATCCGAAACATGCCATCAATTGCTCTGATTATCTTCCCTGCAAAATATTTGTCTTCCGATGAAAATGCCATTTTCAACCGCCATTTTCGCAAATTTTGCTAGCGAGTATGCCGACAAACTAACCAACTAGACCAATGTTAGTACAACGCTATCAAGTATCTAATCTGTTCGGTGCAGGCAATTGCTTAGGCAAATGTTTGTTTAGAATTTTGCTGAAATGCATTGATTATAATTGTTCGTGTTTGGGCAAGGATTTCAGTCAAGGGGTGGTGATATTTCACCTTATAGAAATAATGGCCAACCTTGTTCGTGAACATCAATTTTCATTGGATTTTCTGGATTGCGACCATTTTCTCGTGCATTGGACAATAATTTGCTAAAGCCTTAATGAATTTTGAACACGTTAAAAATTATAAAAAAGGAAACATATCGCAGTCACGATAAATGCCACAGTTCAAATTGGCTATAATATTTTTCTAATTGAACTTTGCAGATTACAAATATCTACAATCTAAGCTTTTTGAAAAAGCTCAAATATTTCCGGGGATAGATTTCTAGTCTGTCACGCAACCCGAGTGAGGGAGATGGGACACAAATGGGAGTGGTAATGAATTTCATTAAAAGTAAGGAAGCTAGGTTTAAAACCGTGTCCTGAGTGTTACTTGAACGCATGACTTTGAAATTGGCAATAAAACAGAATGAGGCGAGCACCTATAGGGAACCCACCCTCCGCTAGTCACCTTGAATTGCGTTGTAACCTGACCCGCAAGTGAACTTAAGACTCATCCCAGACTTCCCAAAAAAATTTAAAATTTAATATCACAGCAGTAAGTTAAGACTGTGACACGTAATCCTCGGCAATGAAAACGCTACCTCGGGTAATGAGCTTTTGATGTATTGCAATTTTTTCAATTAAACTAATCCAAGAAAGAGACAAATTCAATTGTAAATTGGTGCTGTAACTGTATGAAAAAATTAAACCTACAAGCCATCTTTTGTTCTCCTGTAAGAGAAAATGTCCTGTGATTTTTACAGTTCATAGTTCGAACGAAGTTTCCTTTCCACAAGGACAAAATACGTGCGTAACGTTTGCTGTCACCGAACTTTCTCCATTTTCTTCTCGGCCTTCCGAAAAACAAGTACCTTGCTGACATTTAATTAATTTACAGTTGTCATGTATTATCAGGAGCTTTAAAGCTTTGTTCAATTCCCAGGATCACTGGAGATTAGGAGATGTATTATGAGACTATAAACGAGACGGGCGACTGTATGGGTTTGGATGCTAGTGTTCGGTTCTGAGGTGGTCGTCCGGATGGTCAGAATTTGATTAATGAAATTTGTGATAAAACTGGTACCATAAGTGGTTTATGGACGTGAGACAACATTAATCTCTTTTTCAAGGATGTGTTTCGGAACGACGACATATTTTTTTCAAGATTTATTGACGACAGGAAGTCAAGAATAATGTCCTTTGGTTGGGGTGTATTCGTTGTGAAGTGAAGTTTGTTATTGGAATTTATTCTAAAACGGACTTGATATAGTTTATCTAAGTAAATGTGGCGCAAAAAGTTGTGATTTAAGGGCAATGGTTTTCGTACTATAGTAAAAATAACAAATGATAGTTCATTCTAGATAGTGTTTCGTAGTACGAGAAGGAGTCATCTATCCAATAGTTAGATACGTGAATAGCATCTCCAGCTCTAAAGTGAATTCAAAAGAGGAGGAACCATCCTACTGCAGTGAACTGCAATTAAGGTGTCCACAGATCTTTGGAAAATACCAAATCGCAGTTAATCGACGTTTACACCATACAGAAACGCATATGAAAACATGAAGGATCTCAACCCTTATAACTCTTAAATACCAAATTTGTTGTGAGTAGCCATATTTCGGTAGAGTGTAAGATGGGAGTTGAAGGGTATTGAAACGAAAAATTGTGGTATCAGAATCTGAGAAACCTCTTACACTACGAAGTTGAAACTTGGAATTTATATAGAGCAGCTGCATCAAATATATGCGGAGGGTTGTTCGAGTCAAGATCGGTACCGAGACATTTTTACAACCACATGTCCCGAAGGGTTCAATCTACAAAGTTTAAATTAACTGATTGTTTGACACTACAAGCAGATACTCAAAATGGAATTTTTAAGTGGAAGAAGCGGGTATGTGGTAGAGTAGGTGGTGAAAAACATGGACAAAGAAACCATGTCTGCCACGTCACGTTCAAGATTAAAAAGTATGTACATATGTACCTAACTGGAAATCAGAGGAAAACATCCAATTGGTCAACTTGCAATATCCAATGAGAGAGGCGTGGAAATATTTGTAAACATCTACAATACATTGTTCGTAACTTTTCCCGAACACTTCACATATTGCACCGATGGGAGAAAGCTCTTGACTGAACACATGCAGTATAAAAGCTGGTTTTATTGTTTGCTGAACAAAGTTTACTACGGTAAACGAGATGACGATCAGTTTCTACGCGGAAATATATGGGAAGTGATTTGGATTGGATGCAGCAATCAAGTAGTATATAAAACCGAGCTGTATTGCCAGTACAACGATTACTGAATATGAATAAAAAACATTATTATTTCTATCGACTATAAACGAATCGCGGCCGCGATTACCTACGGTTTCCAACTAGCAAACAAACTTCTCATTTTGGTTTTCCGGCGGCTATAACTTCTATAGGACTTCGGTAAGACTGTTAAACGTAGGTTGTGAGCTTATAACTTCGATAAGGCTTCCATAAAACTTGCGAGCGGAGTTTGAACTTTCAGAAGCAATAACCTCGGTAATTATCTCAATAAGTCCTTATGGAAGTTAATAACAACAGTCTTATAGAGGTTTGGTTACTTTTAACTTAATGCTTCCGTAAGACTTGCAAGCGGAGGTTTCAATGTTTCAGATTGGCCTAGTGTGTAGCGTAGCTGACTAGTCTGTGTGGTTCGAATCCGAGAGTGTTCAAGTTGTAAGTAAATCCAATTCACATTTTTCAAACAAAAAATAATTATTTACAGGAAATTAAATTCGTAGTTGGAAGAAAGCAAAATTAAAAAAATTGTGAAAATGATTTTTGTTTTTTTTTTCTTACTTCCGTACTTCCAAACTTCCGTACGGAAGCAAGAACAGATTCGATAAGGCCTAATACCAACTGTTGGCGCTTGGCTATTGCTGTCGAAACATGGGGAAATGTGCGCCAGATTAGTTTGGTATGACCTTATCGAAGCTTTATCGAGGTACGAAAATAGCTTCGATAAGGTCTTATGGAAGTTAGTTTGCTAAACTACTATGAGCAACACTTCTCTTTCAAGAAGATTTTTCAAAACCAATGGCTGTTATTAAAAAAATCTGTCAAAAGTCTGGGTGCAACTGTACTATTTGTTGGGTAGAACTCCGGAACATGTTCAATGCTACTCCTACCCAAAAGCTACGATCCAAATTACCTCCTGTTTATACTTAGATCATCAGTAAGAAAGAGCTGGTTGCAAAACACTGTGTTTGTTGAAGTCTCACTTTTTTTTTGCTGGAACACAATCGAACTGCGTTGTGATTAACATTCTATCTTCCATACCAATCAACCAACTACTGCCACTTTATTTCAAGAAAGATGGATCTAATATTATTGGCTTGGAAGATATTACAGTAAAGAACCAAAAAGCAATTTCGGTGTACCCGTAACATAGACCTTATTCCCAACGACATCCTCGGACTTCAAAACTTATGATTCAACATCCACTTCGATTTCACCAAAATCGGACAGCTTTGTCAAAACCATGCACTTGTAGATTGAACATAGAATTTCAAACTTTTGCCAGAAATGACATTTTCCAATCAACTAATTTGACTATTTTTCGAATAAATTTGCCATGAAAAGGATATAGAAACGTCAAGGAGCGAGTGAAAAGTAAGGCAGCAAACGAGTGAAATGTGTCTCGGGGAATGTGTTACGGTAGAGAGAGTAGCAAGTGTTTCTACCAGTGGTTCTGCTTGAAAACGGAAAAGGCCAATTCCATATGTCGCAACAAAATTGCCGTAGACACTAGACACCACCGACGACTTGTGTCTAAGTGCCCCTGGAGGATTCTTAACGTCTATCAACATGCCCTTTGGAATTCAAGTTCTTTTTTTCTATATACCTCCTATATATTTTTTTTCATCATCATGGGATCGTATCAACCAACATATGTTGTGGTGTATTCCTTGATGCAGAAAACCAAGCTGATATGCAAGAAATGGCAAACATTTTCAGATAAGTGTCCTCAGAGGGTTTGTGCACCCCAGAATTTATGATGTCAGTCAGGACTTCTTCCGCTTTAAGCCCATGCGACTAGACTTCAGGTTTCGTACGAACGATATCATTAGCATTCGTACCAAGGACCAAGGTTGGATGATGTGGAGGACGGTGGATAGACATGAGATACAATTCGTCGCACATATGGTCGGATAAAGTACTCACGGATGTCAACTGATAGTAGAGGTGTAAGGGTTTTATCTGGGCCCAGACATTGTAGGAGGATTTCATGCATGTCGGGCTTTAAGCTCGTTTAAGCCATTTCAATTCAATTTTCGTACAGTTTAACTTTACGCCGACTGTAATAATCGTCTTGCAGTCTATAAAGGCGGTGATGGGAGCATTAGTGGTTTCGTTGATTATAAGCCGAAGAGCAGACAATCTGAACGAAATGGGTTTTCTTTTTAGAAAATTGTTCGTCTTATGACCTTTCGAACGACTGCCATTTTCCTTCGTTCTGAAGCCATTCATAGTTTTATTATTAAAATTATTTTTAGTAGCCATTTAGCAGTGAGAACGAACAAATATTCACATAAGTCAGGTCGTTAGTCGAATTCTACCTAATAATTGGCATCTTTTTTAAATTACTTCTTTAGTATATTTACATTTAGGTATAGGTAAGGTTAGATTAGGTTAAGCAGGGTGGACTGAAGCACTGTGCCACAGTCCATTACGAAAGATAAATGCGAATCTATTGTAGTCCCCTCGTATAAGCCGGGCTCAAGACTACTGATTCCAAATATTGCTCTTCCTTATGAAGATAGTAATAATAATCAATGGCGCAACAGCCCAAATCGGGCCTAGGCCTTGAAGTAATGCTAGAGTTACTTCATTGCGAGACCAACGGAACACTAGGAGGTGAAGTGGTCAGCTACACGCTCGTCCGTGATTATTACCCCGATTTTAGCTCAGGTACTCATTTACAGCTGAGTGAACTGGTAGTCCGGCACCCAATACCATTTTCGAAAATTACTTGTCTCCAAGCAGATTCGAACCTGGTACCAGGTGCGCCGAAGGCAAGTGCTTTGTGCAAGTAGTTTTCCATAAAAGAATCATTGCAAGTTCTGATATATCGGTTGTTCAGCGTCCCGGCATCCCGAGAGATTCAACCAGGCCCCCTCCGTCTGACTGAACGCTCCACTAACAATCATTCCATTTACATAGAACCGATTCATTGGCCAGGTCTATGCTCATCTCTAACCCCCTTCTGGTGAGCTCTTCTGCATATAGTTATATATATGGTATATATATATATATATATATACGAAGTTTCAACTTTTTAGCAAAAGCTGTTCCTGGGATATAGAAAACACCTTAATCTTGTACCTTGCTGCCTCTATAAAAATTTTGTCTGTTGAATCCCGAGAGTTTCCTTTCTTATCAGTTCGTGAGAAATGGAATTTTTTTTCACTCATCCCTCTCTCACCTTCATCTCCTACACCGCCACACTCAAAATTTGTTCCTCTCTAATTAGAAACTAAAAAGAAAAGTACAATCGCTTTTAATTGAAAAGTAAAGAAGTATCCCAATTTTAAATTTCGGACTCATTTGAGATTGTCCACGAAATGTTTCAGACTACCCTTTTCTGAACCGTTAAAATCAGGTATGCAGCAGCTTATAACTACATCCCCTTTCCAGAACTTAAGCATCCTCATAACGAACATAAGTGTATTTGCTTCCTTGTCCTAAATCAAAATAATTCTACAAATTTAATTTATAGCAATTTTAATCTGCCTCATATCTCAAATTTCTCCTTGAATTTGTACCCCAAACTTAACGAGTTTAGGATAATAAATTCAGAGATATCTAAAACTTTTGAACTATCTAAACGAACTGACTTTTAATTTTTATTGCAAGAGAAGAAGAAAAAGTTTATCTTCTTCGTCTGTTTTTTTCTTCTTCGATTTTCACTCCCCCGACAAAGTTTTTAATCGCACTTGTTACCATTACAGTGCTATTAGTGAGATGGATTTTAGTTTTGTACCAAATTAAAATATCGTTACTTATTAAATGTTGAGAAGTTTGTAGCTAAGATTTTTTTTAGATTTAGCTGCGATTATGGGTGGGGGTTAGCTTTAGAATTTAAAATTGAAAAAACAAATAGGGTTGAGGTTTAACCTATAATCATCATTTGAACTGTTCAACCTCAGATATCATTCGAACTGTTTAACTTCAGCCATCATTTGAACTGTGTAAGCATTTGAACACTTTTTCCTCTAAATGTTAATGACTATCTTAGTTTGATCAGTCATTCTCAAAGATCGTTAAAGGAGTTAGAGTCCGGCTTGAATATCCACCTGATGAGAAGAAAGACGATCGCAGGAAAATCATCGACTTTGTCTGTAGCTTCATTGGTAAGAAGAAAAGAAATAGCCGCAATACTATATGCAGCAGTACCATAAAGCTATATGTATAATGGAGACAGCGTGCATCGAAGCCGGAGGTTTTCTCGCAAAGGACCGGTGATATTCACTTTGCTACTATCAGCATCTGACTCACATCTATGTTATACTCCGGTATTGAAAAGAAAAAAAGCCCAATCTTTAAATACTACGCTACTATTTGCATTTCACTGCCACCGGGCATGAAACGCTCCATACAAAAATGTTCAATTTTGCATCAAAATGCTTCAAAGTGCTTTATACAGAAACGGCGTCTTGCGATCTCCGTTAGTTATAGCTCTTTGAGCAGTACCCATCAAAATGAGATCAAAACTTACACGCTTTGTTATCCAGAGTTTCTCAAACTTGCCTACTAATTTTCATTCCATTTCAATTTAGAACTTTTCTTCTCTTGAATATGAATTTTGAAAAAAAAACCTCTCGACTAAAACAATTTAATTATTTCGTGATTTATCACCAACAATTACGCCAGCAAGTCAGATTTTAAATAAACCGCTTTTTTCAGTGTACCGTGAAGTTAAACAAAACCCAAAAAAAAAAAAAAAACAACAACATAAAGTCCTGTCAGGACAGTTTAGCACCTTGTCTTTAGAAGTGTTAATCCTGAATGACAAAGATGGGATTAACTTGTTTGTCGTCTTCACAGTCAACCCAAAAACAAGGGTTTCGAATATCTCTAATGGAATTTGTCTCTCGGTTGAAACTTTATCCAGTTTTGTTGGACGCAGAGTAGGGGATACGACCAAAATGTTTCCTATGTCCTTACTTATAAAATATCCTTTCTGTCTTCCGTTCTGCTGTTCCGGAAGGACAAACATTTTCTTGGACTTTATGGGTGTTTAAGAAGCTGCCAATTAATCTGAACGTTAGCATATTTTCTTATTGTTTGACACGAATATTATTCAGGAACTGGGTAAGTTAAGGTAGGTGCGACGACCTAAATTTGTTATGAAAAGTTTTAAACTTTTTTGAGAAGTTGACGACACTCAGTCGGAATTGATAAAATTCGTTCGAAATTAAAATGTGTACCTATCCTTTAAAATTTGAATACCTACTACAAAATTTAATTTTGGGAAATATTCTGATCTAAAGTTTTAATAACATTTCATTTCTATCTATCGATTCTAGAAATATTGCATAGCTCATCGGCACTAAGCCGGTATTTCAGCCGCTCACATGCAGAACTCCAGCCAAACATTTCTAGTAGGTACTGACTGAATTCTGCTGAACTTAATTCGTGCAGCCCTGCACAAAGAAACAGCTTTGGTATTACGTATTCAGTACTAATGCAGTACTGAATTCATAATACCGAAGCAGTAAAATTTTAGAGTAATAAACAAATTCTGTATATATTTATACTGATTACTGACTATTTTTCTATTATATTTATTGGGCTCGTCCTACTAACAGCAATTGTATAAAATGTGCTAGTAAATAAAAATAAAATATTTTAATAAAATATTTTGCCAAAATGTCTCGTCTGAAAGCCATCTACCACTCATAATCCAACCTCCAAAATATAACCACTTAAGTATTACACTGTATACTAAGCTGTCAAAATTTGACTAAAAAAATTTATTGGAAAGTTCAATAAAATTTTGTAGAGCAAATAAAATAATGTGGCAAACAGAAGTTTTGCGATTGACCTATCTGACCTCATTTATCAGCGAGAATAGTCAAATATTTGACATAGTGGCTTACATAGTGATCTGCCGCGTTTGAACTATCGCTCGAACTTGTACGAACTACCGCGAATGTGAATGCTGAAACAGCAATGTTCATGTCAGATTGCAACTCTAGTCGAGGCTCACTTAGCTTTGTATCGATGCTGATTTTCGGAATCGAATCTAATATAATACCAAAGACCATTTAAAAGAAGACTGGACACTTAATACACATGCATTTTATGTTAAAAAAAAAAATCATTGTATAAGCGGAACAAAAAACACCGATTGAATAATTTCAATTTCATATCCTTATGCAAATTCAAATGAGAAGAAAAGGTTACACTAATATGTAAAAATGAATGATCACACATTCGCATCATTCTTCAAATGCTTCTAGTAATAGAGCGCATTTTTGCGTCTGTTCTATTCTAAAGTGTTTCAACATACAAATTTATAGGAACAATATGAGAAATGAAATCATACCAATACAGCTGAGCGGTGCCTACACTTCATTGCTGTAATTTTTTATGAATGAACTGAATGTTTTGCGTTCTATAAGGCTGTTTTATTCATCAGTTTTTGTCTCTTATTTCATCATCATTTATCCTCATTTAATTCAATAAAGAAACCAAGGTCAAATTATGATAAGAAAAACTCTGAGTAGTGTTCAGTCTTGTTGTAGATAGTCTTTAATAATACACCTCATTGGAAGGACTACATCCAAAATGAGTCTTTTGCATTCTACTATAAGATTCTAGTTTCTAGATGGTTTCTCGATGGCTTTAAGATATTAAGCAACCCCAAAAATATCTAGATGGCGTTCCTAATTCCATGCAATCAATAAAAGAAGGAGAAGTATATTTTATTTCAATTTAGAATCAACATTATTTAAAAATTTCGAACAGGAAATTCCGAAACAATATAAAGCTGATTAACTTCGGTGTAAATCTGTTTCTAGTCCTTATTTTTGGTAATAGTTAGATCTTCTTTTCTTTAGTAAGAGCCAGCTAAAAATGCTTAAAATATCGAAAAAAAAAAAATACAGGCAAATACAGGTCATTTTTATTAGGCCATTAGCAGTTGAGCATGAGAAATATTTAATTACGCATTCTAATTAAAACGTTTCATCGTATTCGTTGCGCAAACTTTCTACCTTCTCTTCTACTTTCTCCTATTTAGATATAACCTTCTCTGGCAGATGAACGCAATCAACCGCTGAATTTAATTCTGCTCCTTTCATTAGGCTCCTCTACTTCATCTCATCCCTTGGCATGTCCTTTTTGCCTATGTCGTTGTCGTTCAATTAGAGCAATTTTCCAAATAAAAAAACCAAACGAAAACGAAAACGAAACTCATCGCTTCTCAAAAGGATCTTCGTTTCAGCTTAGCCGTTAAGCCTTTGCGTTTCGTACACAAGAGAATTCATTTGGTGTTAAGTAAATTAAAACCAATTAAAAGCAGGAAGATAGCGGAAAATGTCTTTAAGGTTTTCATAAGATGCTTATCGTTTTGGAAAATTTTCTAACAGCGCACAATGATGTAGAATAATTTATTGCGTTGAGTGGTGAGGAAAGTTTGGTTTTTACTTCCGTGTGTAGTTTGTGAAACTCAAAACATTTTGGTCCTTTTATTTAGCTTTTATCCACTGCTAATTCTACATATATAGCAGAAACTAAATTTACTAAAACTAAAAAGTTCTTAAAAATATAATTCTTGGGTAGGTTCAACATGAAGAACTCCATTTTCATCAAGAAAGAAATACTTCACCAACAAACAGTACTTAAAAAATTTGTATGGCTTATCGGTGGATTATCAGTCTGATATTGCTTCCAATATCGTTGTGTAATGGTGTATGAAAACGCAGTATTAGCAATTTTCCACCAGGTCTACAATCCACCAAACACCAAACCAACTTAAGAAAATTTGGGACATCTTTTCCGGGACTTGAGCAAAAAACGTTATCTTGTCGCTATGTTGCACAACTGAATCTGCATCAGATTATGGCTCGGAGCAAAGTCTATCTGGGAATACATTCGTCGATCGGAGCCTCACCGAAAGACTCAAAAATGGAGATAATAATAAGTCAAGGAACCGAGGATACGTTTGGGAAATTAAAAGCGCTTGCCTTCGAATACCCAGAGCTAGCAAAGTAAAATCAAAACTGTGTTCAGAATCCTTCAGATCGGCTTCCATATCGTTGTCTGACCTCAATACAGCATTCGTCCTTTATCGAAAGCGAGCGGATCTTTCTGGTGAAATTTCAGCGGAAAATTTTTTCGGGAAAATTCACGTTGGAAAATTCCGGTGCGGTAACTTACTGATTTCTTATTCTCTTTTCGTCTACCATGTTAAGTCTCATTATTCCCTTTTTGTTCCTGACGGTTCCAATTGAAAATACATTTTTCCTTTTGCCAAAGTCGTTATGGTTCATACCCATCTTCGTCGACATGCCTCAGGAGTTTTTTCTGTTCAGTCGGTTCTTGTCCGGATTCTTCGGTAATTTCACTTAACGTGAACTTTTCGTTTGTTGTTTGTCCGGAATTTCAAATAATTCGTTATGAAATTTGTCTTGATATCAAAGAATTATAATCAGGACCTTTAAGGAATTGACCGTATCTTAATAATCAGCTTATTGTTCGGAATAAGGTATATGTATTAGCTTCTGGTTGGAATTGAAGAAATTGGTGTTTGTTACGAGGACATTTTGAGCTCCTTTTGTAGCAAATTAATACCATTGACAAACTGTGCACTGAAACATGATGGAACAACGTAATTAGCTTAAATCTCGCCAGTTTCAATTATGTCCTTGTGTTATACTTGGAGAGTTATCGATCCAGAGTGTAAGGCAGAAGCACAAAAGCTTACAGTCTGGATTAAGTCAGTAAAAGATACAATTCCAATGTAGCTCCAAATGATTGTGTCTTATAGAATGCAGCCTACGTCAATACAAGTTAACTCCTATTTTCGCTGTATTGATCAAAATTTTGAAAAGGACTCAACTAAGGAAATGTTCACAAAAATTTTCCAATAGGTGGAAGTAAAATAAATCCTAAAATTTCTAAAAAATGTGTTAACCTGAAATTTCGTATTTACGCGTTGTTCTCAAAAAAGCAAAAGAAAATGTCCGTCTCTCCGCCGAACACAGACGAGTTTTAAGTCTCGTAACTCACTCACGTTAGCAATCAAGTTATAATTTTGTTGGTGAGGGATGGTTATGAGACGGGAGATGGACGTCCTTAGAAGGGACAGTCGCCCCACCTGAATTGTACCTATTCTCAAAATAGTAGGTATATCGTAAAATGAGGAAGCTATAATTCAAATATGCTTACTTCTTCTGGTTTCTGAAATTGGTCAAATCCGGTTCGACAGACTAAAAAATGTTCAATTTCCAAAAACAGATTTTATTACATTTTCTTTGAGAATTTAACTATCCTATAATTTGCGATATTACACTATCTGACACATATGACAAAATCGTAAAATTCTCTCTTCGTGTCAAACGGTCAAACACCATAAGGTCGGAACGAAAGTCTGACTAGATTGTTCAAATCTAAATCGACGTGTTGGCAGACATCACACAAACAAACAAACAAACCGAGCTACAGTACTTAAAATAATTAATTATATAATTATTGCTATTTGTTTAACTGATTGTCACAAAAAATTTTACGGGTGACATTTCCTATTTGACCCAATTGTTTTTCCAGAAATCGCATACGGTCAAATGTGGTTATATGAAACATTTTGTCAAACAGCATTTGACCATTACACTATCTGAAACCATCTGACAGCATTTGACAGGGAAAATGGTCAAATATTTGACCGTCTGGCATACAGTGTAATACTTGCTTAAGTCTAAAGATTGTCCGCAGTAGTTCGTACAACTATTGCAGAACTACTTAAACGAACTAAATGGTCACATGACAATATAGTACTGATAATAAGTTGTTAGAGAGTTTTAGCAACTAGAAATAGTTTTAAGTGGCAACAAAATTAAATACACACAAGCCTCAACTAAAAATTGTTGATAATGATAACTCTTCAGGTGAGTGTTTCGCTAATTTTTTTCCGGTTTTACTTCTCTGAAGAACTTCAAAAGTCTTTTTTTTTACTTCAAATCTTACACATTGGAACGCTTATTGACGTAGCTACCCATTCGTGATTATATTTCAAACACCGTTCCTGAGTTCTACGAAAGCT
This sequence comes from Beris chalybata, assembly GCA_949128065.1. NCBI lineage: Eukaryota > Metazoa > Arthropoda > Insecta > Diptera > Stratiomyidae > Beris > Beris chalybata. The sequence continues at coordinate 30,717,468 of OX421896.1, read as the reverse complement.
TAGATGATAGTTCTTAAATTCGTTTTAGGACTAAATATAGTATGACACTGCATCTCACGCTGTCAAATATTTGAGCATTTTCTTACCAAATGCTGTCACATAACGCAATAGTCAAATTTTTGTTTGTCACATTCTTTTATTTGCTCTACACAAAGATTATTTAGACGGGCAAATTTCGATGGAACCTTTCGTCAAATTTTTGAGTCAAACATTTGACAGCATTTATAACTACTACTTGTTGATTTTATTTATAGTTCATAGTTCATTTATTTCAAAAATATGAACTTAATCGTTTTCAACGCTTTTACCCTTTTTTGACAAACAATCCTCTTCGTTGAGAACAGCAATGCCTTTAGGATTCAACCCGAAAAGAAAGAATAATTGAAGTTTGATGATTTTACTTAATCATATTTTTTAAATTGTACCGGTTTCGGTCAGGCTTATTTGCCACCTAATGACAGAAGAAAGCAATCAATTTTTTTTACAAAAATTGTGTACCACCTCCCAATTTGTGGCGGTCAGTGGGAGAATAATTTTACTTTATTACTTTAATAATAAAGTATTGTTATCAATTTAAAAAAAAAAAACAATTTGCTGCCCTGAAATTTTTTTTACACGTTTTATAACTAATAAGCACCAAAAAAGCAATAACGATTTCCAGTCCGTCTGTTCGCTCGCCGTACGCCACGCCGTCCGCCGTACGCAAAACGTTTGAAAGCTTATACTTAGCTCTCACACTCTTTGAGCTATTAGGTTGATATTTTTTGTTGTTGGTAGACTGAGCAGACTTCTTCATATGACCACCTTTTCATTGGTTGACGTGTAAGGGGGAGGTGGGGAAGCGTTTTAGACGAAAAATTTTGGTTTCTAGATCTCAGTAATTGCTTAGGCTAGGAGGCTGAAACTTGGAATTTATATAGAGCTTCGATGGTGGACCCATTTGCAAGATTACGATATCTTACGAACCAATTGCAGTACAAAAACAAAATTTGGTTTCTGTATTAAGGTTAGTAAATAAAGTTTGCTCAAAGTAAATTTTTTTAAAGGGGGCGGTGGAGTATGGAAGTGGAGGGAATAAGATTTTTTTTTTTAAAAATCCCTTCTCATATCTCAAGAACAGTGTATGATAGATGCTTAGAATTTTTATCAGAAGTACATAGGTCAAACAGACCCCTAGCAAAAAACAAAAATTTGGGGGTGAAGGTCTATACCCTCTATGGCGTGGGTTGGGGAGGGAGAAAAGGAATGATGTTAAGCTGAAAGTTGGTATTTAGATGGAGCTACAGTAGTGGCATGTTGGAAAACTAGATTTTGTTTTATGGGTAGTGTGGTACGGGAGTGGGGGGTGTTTTCCCAAACTATAGAATGGCTATACTAGAAAGTTGAACCTCGGTGTGTATATGTAGATCAACTTGAAAAGTAATTTTGTTAAAAAAAAATTCGAATATCCATTGACGTTCGGAAGGGGGGCAAAAAACTTATCTGTTAAAATAGAATACTTATACCTACTTTCACGTTTTTCGTCATATCTCCTAGGTCTTCCCAAATACTGAATTTGTTTTTATTATACGGATTCTTCATGTGAATACCTAGAAAATGTTTTCAAGATTTTGAAATTCGAGCCCTAAGAGGGTGTAAAGTGGTGGTATACTTGTTCATGACTTCTTTCATATCTCTCAGACCTGATCAGATATCGAATATCTTTTCAATTCCACGGGCTTGTTTAATAATAACCTATTTTTAAGAATATGATTCAATTATGTAATTCATATGATATTCTAATCGCTTCCTGAACTTTTTGTTAGGTTTCAGCCACATAGTAACCTACACCGCATCTCAGAATTGAACTCGTTCCGAACTTCTGCAGGAAAAATAATAAACTGTTGGCAGATTTTTATATTTTTCCATTATTCCTAGAGTGTACAAAATTTATTAGTTAAGTTAAATTGAAATCCAAATTGGGATTGGGATTGGGATTGGGAGGATACAATTAAACCAATTGTTGCTATTTTTCGACTTGGTATCAAAATCGATTAACAGAGTTGCTGTTAGTCCTTCACACAAGAGTTTTCCAACTATGCCAACAATCACGATTCCGAGTAAATAAAATTAAGGGCAGTTTGCCAGAAGACATGCTATCGTCCACCGTCTTCATGTTCTTTACCTTTACGTACACAACCAACTAACAACGTTCCATTACACCAACAAAACCTGAAATCATTCTCAACATTTTCAAAGATTCAATTAGAGAGAAGTTGTTACTGTCACCTTCACCTGAACTTGATGCCGCTGGGTCCAAACAACGGACGTTGCAGCTGGTTTTCGCTTGCTTAACGCTCTTGCATCAAGGAATGTAAATAGCTCGTAACTCGTCTTAAGCATTTACAAAACGAAGACGACGACGACTACGACTACGACTACGACGACGAAGAAAATATGCAGCAAAATTGCAATAGCTACAAGAGTCATCGTGGATGCGACAACTTTCTTCCGTTTTACCTGACATCACCTGCAATCTGTGCAACGAGATTTCAAAGTGGGTCACTCACTAGCTCGTCGTGTCTTCAAGAAGTTCCCAGATTGCTACAGTTCGCGATGCTGCAATTAAACCGTACGACTTCGTCGTGCAATTGCAGCAACTACCAGCCAGATGGGAAATACCTTTCCAGCTATCGACTTGTTCGAAAAACCACTTTCTATGTCGTGATTTATGCACGTTGCAGACTTAAACACCAGGTAGGATAAGAAAAGCACCCACCTCTCTATACCACGTACAAAAAGTACGAAGTAGACGGAGGACAGACCGGCGAGATGAAGGTCGCAAGCTGCATTCAAAACAAGAGAAAACTTTCTTCACATATTTTTCAATAATTTATTTTCGCGATCTCAGTACTCGTACGGTACTGGCATCTTACAAACTTACAAAAAATAATAATACAGTCAGGCACAGCATAAATATTGTACCACCAGACGCTTGCCAATTAAGTGAAGGGTTCGTCGAAGCCACTTGCAGCCTTCCCTTACGTTTCGATGGAACTCCGAAGCGTTTTCGTATCCACTCTTATGGCAACTGTGGACTGGTTTTATGGACACACGTAAAACAAATTTAACAACTTGTATAACATTAATTAAAATAATTTAAGACCTTAACTTTAAAGCTATGAGTAAGTTGAACTACAAGCAAGGAGACCCTTACTTATGGTTTTCATTTGGTTCTTCTAAGACTTTTTTGCCCTCGGGACTTTTCAGGAAGTCATCTACGTCCTTGTGATCGATTCGTGACTCGGCTGTCTCCACTTGTAGTCCCGGGTTCGGTTGTTCAATAGCTGACAGGATGGACTGAAGGAGTCCTTCGGACAGGATTTGCTCGTGATTGGCCTGTTCGCCGGGATTTAATTGACTTCCGACCGGGTTTGCCGACTGGAATTGAAGCGAATAGGATCCGTGTTTACCCTGAACGGGAATGGCTATACTCTGCGACTTGTGAGCTGAAATTACGTTCAATTCGTCAAGGCCGGGAAGTTCTTCGGTCTTTAGTTCGTTCGATTGTGTGCTGAAAGATTGTTGTGATGATTGCGATTGTGAGACGGATTGTGAGACCGATTGTGAGGTGGACTTCTGATGAGATTCAGACTGGGCGACGGTAACATCATTTTGTCGGGATTCGTAGCCGACAGCATCGGTAGGATTTCCGGCTGGGGGTGGACCATAGCTATCGGCACCGGTGCCTGACGTTAGAGCGGCTGCTAGGAGCTCAGCTGATAGGCTACCACCTCCATCTCCTCCGCCATGTATGCTTTCACCGTGTCCTGAGGAACCAAGATTGTAGCTTGTTATATGATTCGAGCTGATGTCGAAGCCGGAATGTCCGCCGCCACCGCCATTCAAATTGGGTCCATGTCCACAATCTTGGGCTTGATTGAATCGTGGTTCCTGTAGTGACGGCAAGGCTTGACCAAACCCTACACTTTCGCTACCGAACGAGTTGTAGTTCTGGTCGAAACCGGAAGATTCGTGATGCTGATGGTGCGGAATCTCACCGGTTGGGGGTGGTATGTAAGTTGGCGGTTCGTGATGTGGCTTAATGCCATATTGATCTAAATGCTGAACTGTTGCACCGATTGATTCAAGAAGTCCTTGTGGAACTGGAGGGCGGAAGGCAACTGGTCGCTTTGGTGGCAGTCCGCTGTTAAGCCAGGGCTTCTGATTTCCAGTAACCGATCCGTAGTTAATGGCTAGACCTGAGGAGAAGCTATTGCTTGATCCGTGGTGCGAACTAGATCCGTGATGTGATGCTCCGTGATAGGAACCTCCTGGTGGGACTCCATATACTCCACTGGGTGGTAATAGGCCAATTCCACCGTGATGACCCCCACCGCCTCCTCCACCGAGATGACCCCCACCGCCTCCTCCGCCGTGATGTCCCCCTCCACCATGGTGACCTCCTCCACCGCCTCCTCCGCCGCCGAAGTTGTTGCCATGATTTAAGTTAGGTGCAAACGAATCAGTAGGAGGACTACTATACGAATCACCAATAGATCCATGTGATAGCTGAAAAAAATGATATGAATTGTATTAGCTGTTTGTGATTAAAAGAAATGTATTCTCACCTCAATAGAGTTCGATTTGTAGACGTCTAAATTTCCTCCAGCATGAAAATCCCCAACTCCTCCACCGGAAGGAAGTTGCTGATGCGATCCACCACCATCTGATTGGAGAGCAATGGCAATAAGCTGATCATCAGTAAGACCATTGTACGAAGTACGTAAGGAATTGTGCTCAACATGATGGCCAACTGGTCCTGGAATTGGTTTCCAGCCATCACAGGATACAGTGTGTCCACCACTTCCTCCTGAACCCAGATGATTTGAGTCGAATATTTGAATCTGTTTCGAAGGCAACTCAAAAGTCGCTCCTCCAAAACCGGAACCGGAACCGGTTCCAAAGGATCCGGACGACGAATGGGGAACTCCATAGGAAGTAGCTGGAGGACCATAAACTGGTGCAGGTTTGGGAATCGGTAGTGGTGGAGGTCCGTAGACGGGACCTGGCTGCTTATGTGGAACACCATAGGCAGGCGATGGTGGTGGACCGTAGCTTGGACTTGGTGGCAAAAATTTTTTTGGTGGTGGACCGTAAACGGGAGCAGGTGGACCATAGCTGGGAGCAGGTGGACCATAGCTGGGAGCAGGTGGACCATAGCTGGGAGCAGGTGGTCCGTAAGAGTTCTTCACAGTGAAAGGTCGCTGAATGGGATGTGGAGGACCGTATTGTGGCTTAGGAAGTCCAAAGTGGCTCTTAATTTGATCAAAGATTGAACTCTTGCCGGAATTGAACGATTGGAAGAATCCGCCACCTTGGTTTTTGAATGGTGGTGCTCCATACTCGACATTTAGCTTAGGTGGTCCGTACTTGAGTACCGGTACACCATACTCACGGTGCGGTTGTTGCTGTGGAACGCCGTACTGTTGGTGCGGAACTTGCGGTGGAGGTCCGTACTCCTTGTGCGGTATTTGTTGCGGAGGTCCGTACTGCTGGTGAGGAACTTGTTGCGGAACGCCATACTCCTGATGTGGTACTTGCGGTAGAGGCAGAACGTCTGGTGGTGGTGGTGGATAGTGGGCAACTGGTCCAGGCGCTCCATATACAGGAGGTGGTAGTCCTATTTGTGTTCTTACCGGCGGTCCATAACTATCGGCAATGCTGGCTTCACGTCTTTTTGGCTCCTTGCTATTTATCACCGCATAGCTCGGTGCTATTAGTAATGCCAGCACTAGGCACGTCTTTAAGATCATCTGCAAGACACAAACGAGATGGAAAAAAAGTTAATTCCCTGTGAAATATTGTTATGGACTTGGAAAAGTTCGTATATGGATAATATGGTAAACGTGTTCTCATCAACTTGTCATAGGTAAAAGTTGTTATGATTATAGCCGAAGAAGCGCACTTCTTCGATAGCAAACTGCCCCTGTTAATCTTCACAGCAGTGAAAGCGATGTGCCTGGGACTATACCAGTCCCTATCTCATTTGTATTCAGACTGAATAAAATTTAACACGTGAACTTTCTATTGGGTGTTTATCCATCTAGAGTACCTACAGTACGGATCCTTCCGAATTATATTAGAATTCTGCAGAGTACCTCCATATGAAGAAGGATTTTCGTATGGAGTATAGTTTGCCCCTAAAACGTTCAAATAGCCTACGATGCAGTATCCGGCGAAGTTAAACAGGAACGGCAAAACTGGGTAATAATAAAAATAACCTATTTGTATTTGTTTTGTGTTTTGCCGTGGATAGGTATAAGTGCGGTAGGGACTTCAAACACAGCGCAAACAAACAAACAAACAGGCAAGCAAAACACAAATAAATGTACAAAATGGAGTTTATAATGTCTCGTGTTCGTAATGAATTTTGAAATTTGTATCAATTATTTTACGTATTTGCTTATCAAAGTGTGCTAGTAAGCAAATAATACAGAGCGAGTCTCGCACCGAAATTACATCAGAAATTCTCAAAATTCCATCGAATTGAAGTGAACAGGATATTTATGTAACAATTATCTTTTGTTTTGTGATGAAAAATTTATTGAGTTTGCTACTGGAGTTTTCCTGTTTATTTTTGCAATTGTAAATAATGACGAGGGGAAGTAATATTTCCTGTACACGGTTCAATATCAAAAATCTGCACTGTTTGTTATAAAAAAAGAGGAAGAACTGAACTACAATAGCTTTGAACGTTTAAACAGTGAACAATAAACAACAGTAGTAAAAATATATTATTTTCCGCCGTCAAATTAGGTAAGCCTTGCTGCACTCTTTCATGTTTTAAAGATAACAATTGACGTAACAATCACAAGTAATGTCGATATCCAACAGGTGTTCTAAAACATTTGGTGAAAAATAAAAACAGTATTTAACATCTGTACTCCAACAGAACTTAGCCGGAACTCGTTCTCTTTCCACTACATGACGTAATCTTATCATTTTGGGTACTAAACTCTGTTATCTCGGTAGGGACATTCAGTACTTTATGGACTAAACTTTTCGATCCATTTTAAGATGTTTTTTACAATAACACAGTAGAAAAGGAAAATATATTTCTGAACTATTATCTCCAGTTAGATCTTGGTGTCGAGTAAAATCAGTCGGTTATGTACTAGCTATTGTCCCACTTGTCGTGAATACTAATTTAGATGAGTTTTCTAGTGGCTATTGGCTTTAAAATCATGGAAATGCTTAATACTGCGCATTCTAGTTCACCTTTGTAACGGCGAACGAAGTAGTTCCCGAGCCCTGGTGAACTAGTTCGTTCTTGTAGTTCGCAGTTCGCGAGGAAGAAATAATATATGGTGTTGGGAAATGTGATTACCAAAAAAAAAGAAAAAAAAAGGTACACACTTCCCTCGCGAACGAACTAGTTCCTTTTTTAAAGTTCCCAGTTCGCTAGAGTGCAATGATACATGGTGTACGCAAATGTGATGACGTACTACTTCCTATAAACGAACTAATACCGGAATTCACTGCGAACTTGTTCGTTAATTTCTCTTATGGACTAGTTCGTTCACGAACTACACAATCCTACTTAATACGGCTACTACTGTTTACAAGTTTTATCCAGTTCATTATCAAGATCATTAATTCTGCTAACATGCCGTAGCAGTTTTCTTCTTCTGGTAAATGACATTTAAGTTTTGTTATATCCTGAACGATTTCTCAATATACCTATCCCTGAAACTGATTGAACTGTACGCTACTGTATTGAAAACTAACACCCTAACTTCAGTTCTGTATCCGTAAAAAACAAATCCACAACTTTTTGTGGCTGCCTGCTATGGACAATATAATAATTGGGTAGTTTTGTGGACTTGAACTCGGTCCTTCCGCCCCAAACTACTAAGTTCCTAGTATGCTACAGAAAAATATTTCTCCTGCATATGCACAATTTCAATTCGTACCAGTGCTGATACACTACTGAAGCTTCTACTTCTGCTAGGACGAGGAAGATGAGGAGGACAGACGCCATTAAAGTAGATGTCCCATCGTCTACTTCGGGAGCCGCTGCACCTGACAAACTGGACTGCTCTACCTTAGGAGTGATTGGTTCTGGGCTGTCTAGGCGAATGCGAGGTAATATTAGTGCAGCTGACGCTGAGCCCTCAGACGCGTAGACTAATGCGACAGCTGTGGAGACTGCCACCTCAAAGAGGAACAAAGCCTTCTCTGAGTTGGCGACCTCCGCCTTGCTGGCAGTAATCGGTATTAGTCCTCAGGGCGAGCAGGTGACCAAGAGTCACATTGCTGTTATGGATGCTCCTGGGTGAAGCTACCGAAGCCATGGATGTCTGTGACAGACTTATGCAACTTCGTTGCGGAGATTCAGTAGTTTATGAGTGGCTGATGGATGCCTTTGGGCAGATTTCGGCGGAGAACCGTGTGGTTTTTGAAGCTGATTTGGGCAGTATACTGGATTCCTGGCAAACCTAGGAAACCCCAGAAAATACTCACCCGACTTCACTTGACACCACCAAGTGGCGAGTCTACGAACACCGTAAGAAGTCTCGACGGCACGGAGAGCAGTACTCTTGCACTTAGCATAGATGCATCCTTGGGAGGATTACATTTAATCTTCCTAAGTAGTAGTATGTATGTTGGTGTAATATGAGGCGAGGGTGACTATCTTGAATGGCTGACTGCGGCATCATATTTACCCAGATCAACTTGCAACATGCTAGGGCTGCTACCGCTTTACTAAGTAAGCGACTATACTGCACACATCCACATATTGTATCGATAATACAGAAACTATGGATTCGCAATAGGCGAGTTTGTGGATTGGATTATATCCAGGGTGGGTGAGTAAATCATTCCAGGAATGCGGCAGACCAACCTTGTTGAGGGACCAAGTGAACGAACCGCTACTGTTTTTGTTAAATTGAAGTTGGTGATCCAACGAAATTGTTAAAAGCGAAAATCGGCGCGCCTCTTCCTGCACCAACGTCGTTATGGGGGTTTGAATCTTTACTTTCATTACCTTACCTTAGTTTAAATAGCAATAAGCTCCAGTAATCCAACAGGTCGTACTCAAAATTGTCAACAGACATATAATCTTTTAATTTTGCAGTGTATGGCATATGTCAAGATTGCGTTAATGTTTAAATAAGTTGGACATTTCATGCCTCATGTTTCACCGATGCCAGTACAGCTTAAGTTAGCACAGCAAATTTTAAAGCTAGTTAATCTCTGTCCAACTTAAGTACCTAAGAAGTTTAACCGTAAATCAGCGAAATCGTTAATATATTCAAAAGAACGAAACAAATTTATTAGCTCACTCCTTCGCCAATCTTACGACATAGTAAAATTCAAAATAGCGCGTGCACATTACTTAATAGCCGTCTTACAACAAAGATCGTATAAGATAATTGTCATATATCGAAATAGGATTTCATCACACATGGCACTAAGTGCAACTATGCTGAGAATATTTACAAATCGCATGAATGTCTCTCGTATAAAGTTGCATCATTAGATTTTACATGTTAATTAATGGTATCGTACCTGCATAGTGTTTTCCGAATAAATTAGTTATGTGGTTCTTTTGAGATTGAACACAGAAAACGTATTACTTGATCTGCCCGATCGCGGAAACTGTGCACGAATCGGACCGCAAAAACTGTGTGGGAATGCGAAAAAAAAATTTCCCCATAAAATACAAGAAGCATAACAAATTTGATTAATTGCCGAGATTTTACGTAGCTATCAAGATTCAGTTTTTTTTTTGCTTCCTAATGGAATACCTGATTTACTGGCCTATGTAAAGATATCTATGAATAATTGATAGTTTAGTATTTCTGCTAATAAGATGATATCTGCGATCGAATCTTGAAGGTGGTTATTTAGTGGAAGTCTAAAGCCTAATCGGACGACGACTTCCTTTGATCATGTCATCGCCTGAAGTTTCGCAATATTTTCTTTTCTTACCTGAAACAGTTTCTTAGACGTTCGTTACTGAACCATTTACCTTCTGTGACTGCAATTGATTTATTCTTTTTGGCGATCTGATGCGCCAGTTATCGTTAGCGAGAGACATATCTAATTTTTTTGAAAAGCTTTTATCACCTTAAAGTAGATACTCGTATAACCGTACTAGATATTTATATGAAGGATGATTATTTTTAACTGATTGATTTTATGTTAGATAGTTGTACTTTAAAGAATTTTTGGGTTTTTGGTGTCAGAGAACCACAGTGAGTGTTGTTTCTCAAGTAACTTGGAGCTAAATATAAAATCCAGTCAAGGGCTCTTTATTCATTTTACTTTATTATTTATTGATAATAATAATTGACTTAAAATTTCAAAAAATTTTGCTGAAATTTTGTATTGTATTGTATTTTATAATTTTCTAGTAGACCCCAAAAAAGAAAAGAAAAATGTCCGTCTGTTCGCCGTACGCCGGACACAAAACCATTTGTGTGTAGCTCTCAAACTCTCCTCTCTCTCCTTGAGATATTTAGTTGAAATTCGTATGGTTGGTAGAATGACCTACAAGTGATATCTTTTGGATGGGTAGGGGCATGGAGATATATTTATATCTCCATGGGTAGGGGCATGGAGATATATTTATATCTCCATGGGTAGGGGTGTGGTTTCCAGATCTCAGGAACCGGTTGTGAGGCTGAAAGTTGGATTTTATGTAGGACTATGATAGTGGACCCATTTGCAAAAAAATGGTTGATAGGGGTCAAGGGATATGCGAGTGGAAGGGTGGGAACACATTCTAAGATCCATATCTCCTGAGCGATATATGTCAGATAGCTGAAACTTTGTAGTTGTGTAAAGAGATTGTAAAATACTAGAAATGGGTCAACATTTTTAAGGGAGATGGTGAGGTATGGGAGGGGGGGGGGGGGGGGTAAAAAACTTTGAATAACAATATCTTCCGACTCAATTGTGCTAGAAAGATAAAAATCGGCCAACAATCTGGGCGCAGCTTTATTATTTTATGGGTAAAAGTTCGAAACATATTTACTGCTGAGATGCAGTAAACGGAGGACTATGGAACTGACAACCTAAAATATAACGTTTCAAATAGCCTCGACGTTATTCCTCAGGTTGTCAGCAGTGTGACCACAAGTTCTACGAAGGTAGCAAAATGCTACTATTGACAATTCTTTACTATAATGTACAATTTCGATTTTCCAAACAGGATTTTCTAGTGAAGTTTTTTTTTCACTGTCATGCCATCATTGATAGTGGCTGCGATCGCTCCTTTTGGGAGTTTCAGAAAATTTTTTAAAAAAGAGTAAACTGACCTAATACCTAACCTTAATTAAAAGTGTCTTTTTTCGTAGACGACAAACCCAATAAAAATCCCCTTCTGGAAAATCAAAGAAATATTTTGTTAAGGGTCTGTGGTCAGGAATTTTAAATACTGAAGTTGAAACAAGATGCGTAACATTTTATTCTTATTTAATGGCCGTGAGGTCCAGAGCGAAAATTGAAGTTAAAGTACAGCTCTAAATTGTTTTTATTATTTTTAATTTGTTAGGTAATCGTCGAAACGATAATTATCAATATATAACATTGTAAGAGCAAATAAATCTTTTCTCAAATTTTTCAGCAATTATCGCACTTTCTCAGAGAATACATATCCGAATTCAAGTCAGAGCCACTGTACAAAAATGTTAATTGTTTTCATAAATTCCAATGAAAAAATGACGTAGTCCAACTTCCCTTGCTACCGAATCAAGGTTTACAAATGTTTCTTTGGCACTCTCCAGGGATCTTGCAAGTATATTTATGTCGTCGGCTTATGTTACTAGTTGTGTGAATTTGAAGCATAGTGTTCCCTTGGTGTCAACGGGAAGTTCCCAAACAACCTATTCGAGTGTCAAATTCAAAAGCATTGGTGCCAGGCCATGAAGCTCGTTGTCAATTCTAAAGGGTGAAGTCAAATCATTTTCAACTCTGACCTGTGACAGAGAAAACCCATCATTATTTTATACAGTACGAGCATATTGATATACTGTCGTGTGCCTGTTTGAAGTCCACAAATATCTGGTGCACATCAATGTTAAATTCCCAGCACTTTTCAAACACCTGTCTAACTGAGAATATTTGTTCCGTGGTCGATCGCCTTGGTATTCACCAATTACTTTGTCAGCAAAGGGCTAAATTCTCTTCTCTAGAATTTTCGTCAAAATTTTCTAAGACGTACAAAACAAGATATTCTTCGGAAGTTTTCACAACATATTTAATTGCCTTTTTTATAAATTGGATATATGATACTCCTGCGCCAATCATCGTTTTGATTTGACTAAAATCATTGTTTTTACAATGGAAAGGTAAAAGCAAAAGCAAAAGCAACTTCAGTGCATATCAATCAGCTGAAAACTAATCTCACCTGTTCAGCTCCGAAGACAATGTCACCTATTGACCATAGCTAATAAAACATCACTTGTCTCGTTGCAATTACTTTTCTTTATGCTCGTCTTAACCTCCACTTCTCCCGGTCACATCTTTATGTTAAGTAAGTGAAAGTAATTTCAGATGCGGCATGCGTGAATGGCTCAACGTCAATAAGATGTGACGCGGTCTGTCTCCGTACAGTGTGTTATGACCACTAGGATAGACTATAAGACGCATGAGGGCAGGTACATTGAAATAATGGACAATAATAATCGCACATAATAAGACTGTAACACATCGAACACAAAACACCGCGGTGTCATACAGATTAATGGACTTTCACCGAACTTTATATTGCCGGGTATCGGGTAAACCGCACGGTTTCAGTTTTCTTCGTTCGCCATTTTGTCGGGATTTTTCCGAGTCGTGTATTCATTTTATGGCTTTGTTTGTTATGGTTTTTTCTTACTGTCTTACTTTTCGCAAATTGGTATCTTATTTCTTCACTGGTTTTTTTTCCGGTAACATATCACCTGAAGATTTAATTGACTTTTTATGTCGATGGTCTATCGTCTCATTGTTTCGTGTCTGACATAGAAATTTTTGGTTTTTTTTGCATATGATACAATCGCGATGTTCCTCTGTACCTGTGGGTATTTCTTACACGTATGTTCCCACGCCCATTCGAAGTTTTTGTATAACACATTCCGGCAGTTTTTGGATCCGACCGGTACCGGACGAAGAAGGTATTTCAATTTGATTAAAAGTAGTCAGGTAAGTGTTTGTTGAAGAAATTACGGTGCCCGATTAAAAGATAATTATGAAAGCTTAAGAAAGTTATCTTTTGTTTAATGAGATCTTCTTCCGCATCGGGTCAATGCCCACACTATTGACCCTCGATTTATCTACATACTTGATATTTTTAATCTCTTCACTTTTTGGAATCTTCTTCACATTTAAACGGGCCTGACTCGCCAAATTACACTAATTGTTGTGTATATTTCATCTCGTATAAGTCACATTCATAAGGTAGTCAAGATAGTGCGCGGTGGCTTTCAAAAAGAAAGTTGTCGTTGTAATCTTGATAAGACAAATCGATAATGACCATAGTACATCGGATTTTTTTCAGCGAATACTTTTACTTTCCAATTAAAACAACTTTGTGTTAGACACAGTGTTGCATTCGATCAGGTTAATTAACGGATATCTTTTAATCGAAATGATGGAAATTAATCGCGATAATTAATGATACGCAGCTGATTAATTTTGCTATTAATCATAATAAGCGATTCTTGATTGTGGGTGTAATTCATTCATCTGTTCAACATTTAGATTTTGGGATATTTTGAGTAATGTCTGCCGGAAATTTTCTTGATTATGGACTTTTTTTTGGATTATTCATAAATCTATATTCATAAATCCATTTTCTTATCAATTTGTGATTAATATTTTATGCATTATTCATAATTTACATTAGGCATCTGGTTTTATAGGCAACGTATATACTGATCAATATCTTATTTGTTCAGGGTAAGGGAATCATTTCTTGTAACAGATACTTCTTGTATTGTACCGCAGCCTAAACAGGACCTTGACTTCTTCGATAAATCCTGAATTGGTGTTTATAAGAATAAAGAATGTCAAACTTTTTAGCTAAATTTGGGTTTTTGTCGGTATTCCGCAATACTATTAGCCGAATTTTTTTTGAAGAGTATCACTGATACTCAAAATCGATACAGTCTAAATGTATCTGGTTGTTCTTGAATGTCTCTAAACTGAACCCAACTAAAAGTAGTACATGAATACTCTGGAGTAGAAAAAACTTTGAAACTGGAACAATAATTATATTACAATACAAAAGGAGTGACGACACCGACAATACGCCAGTATAAAATTGAAGTGGTTCCTTAATCGATTCCGAAAGTTATTCCTGAGGGTGCCACAAGGTGAAAAATCGGAAAACCAATTTTTTTGTGCAGAAATGATTATCAATGAGATTACAGTAGGTGCGTACGCAAGGTTAAAAAAACACCCCCTACTTAGGGAGTCAGGTAATAAAATTATTTGGCTAAATGTATTCAGAATTTTATATAGTAAACTTAATCCTTAGGTAGTTAATGACTCTGACCACCTTTGAACACATTTTCCTTTTTTTAAATTTATGTATCTTCCAATTACGAGTTGCGGGTGTTTTCGATCTCATCAATCGCTTGATCGGCATAATCTAGAGACTTGAAATATGGTGTCTCTACATGCATGTACTAGGTGAATAACTAAGGTAAAAAAAATTATATATTATTAAATTTTATACATGCAATGGTTGGTGATTTTAACAAATTTTCTCATATCTTTTAGGTACGCTCTCAAATATTAAATTAATTTTACGTCTATTGGTTCGTTCAAATCAATTTTATCATGGTCAACATTTTCTGAGATTTTCGACCATTTGCGCAAAAGAATGACCGGTTTGGACAAACTTTACGTAATCTTGACAAAGTGTTTGCTCTCATTTGGCAAAGAAGAATGTACTGTTCCACCTCAACAATGCATCAGCTAATAAATAAATAATCGCACCAAATTTAATTGAAGAAAATTTCAAAATCTAGTATAATTTAAATCCCTCAGCTAATACAATAGTGTAGTACTAGTCATACTAAACTATTTGTTAAGTACAACAAACATTTCTCTCCAGGTGTTACGACTGTTTGTAAAAATAATTTGCTTTAACTAGCGGAATTCAAACTGCAAATATTTTAAGCAGATATTGAATAGAAAATATATGGGCTGTTTGTTTCGCATATAGACTTTTATATTTTTGCAGTCGGCATAAATAGCAATTATGTTAAATAAATATTGTTCGAAATTTGGAAAAGAAAGCTATTTCTGAGTGACCGTTCCCTCTTAGCCCTATTGAAAAGATAGCTGTGTTTAGAAACTGTAGCTACAATCGCTCAAATTTGAAAAAAATGTGGAAGGTGGAGCGGAAAATGATAAAAGAAAAAAGTTCTTAGATAGGTGCGTTCTTTACGGTGTAAATGAATCATTTTGCTTTAATTCTTCTTATGTTCCAATGAAACACGAAGAAAACTTAACTATCTTTAACCCTTGTGAATTTCTGTTTTATTGTTTGTATAGACAAATACTTTCTTGTTTAATTTTCCTTATACACTTTACTGTGTCAGATTAACGTAAGTTTTTGCAAATATCGTAGAATGCAAATTTATCAATTGCAGCTGTGCAGATTAAGATATAATCACTGAACTATTTTTAATTGATACAACTTAATGAATTTAAATAATTCTAGCTATCTACTTTCTGGTTACAAAATTCAAGACACTTTTCTTGAAGAACACTCTACACTCTACATCCTAAAGATTTACTGTTTTACAAGAAAACTAATTGGGCACAAAATTTGTTTAATTTATGTATTTCTTTTCGATGTTTATCTGGCCTCAAGCCTTGCATTATAAACACGAATTAATAAGAACCGTCTACTTACAATGATGTTTTAAGCGATTACTCTCACTTTCTAAAATGTACACTTAGTTATCAACTTATTCAATTTTAACACGAAAATTGTTGCTGTTTTTGGCACACATTCTGTTTTATATTGCCATAACACTAAACTATAGAAAAAGAAATTGCGCAAGACGTTATGCTACTTATGTAATTTTAGAGCTCGTTAAGAACAATAGAGGTCGCGAAATTTTTCGGTCATTGTCTTCTGCCAGTCATAAATTTTTGGATAAATTAATAATGTTTATATTTGTAACAGACGTTTAAAATTCCAAAGCTTTCATTGTTATTTAGTGGCTCTTTTAACTAGGAGTTCTGGGATATGGTGAACTCTTTTGATTCCGTTTCTAAGGTGGGTAACAGTTTTAATTTAAATCTTTTCGTGGCGATGGTTTTGAATGGATATGTTAATGGAAAACTAAGCTGTGAAATTAATTGTTACATGAAAATTGGAACTATATACATATCTCTTAAATGAAACTTAGTCCGAAAAGATTGAAGTTAATATTGCGCTATGACTACTTGGTTTTACAGAGAGGAAGGAAATTAATTTGAGTGGAAAGAAATAAATTTGAGAGTAAGGCAATGAATTTTTACGTGACACAGTATCCATTTTTTTTATACTATTTTTCTGAAAGTTATACCAATTCAAATAACCAAGAAAAACATATAAGAACGTGTGACGGAAAGCCATTCTAAAGAAATAAGATGGAAACTGGTCTTGATCAAATCCTATCGCTGTAAGAAACGCCTTTTTATTTCTCTCCAAAAAAACAACAGCGAAGTTTACCCACAAAAGGGAGTTAGATTAAGAGAGAGAAGGAGAATTGAAATAAAAAAAAGAACAGGAAAAATGAGCAACGAATTAAAAAAAAGAAAGATGAAGAGATAGAAAAAGAATATGAATAATGAATAAAATTAATACAGAGAGTAGATAAGGAAGAAGTAATAAAACTGATTGAGTAGAAAATGAGAAGAATATAAAAAACACATAAAAAACATGCAGATTATGAGTGAAGAAAGGAGAAATTAAAGCAAATAAAGAATGAAAGGCTAAATAGAAAAATAGGTGAGATACAGTAAAAGTAAGCCAAAGAGAAAGAATTGGGGCAGTTGATTAACAAAATAAGATAAATTGAATGGTCAAAAGTAAATAAAATAAATGAGAATAAGGTATAGAATAGAAAAAGAGACAAAAAAAATACGAAAGAGAGAAAGAGAGAAAGAGAGAGAGAGAGAGATAAAGAGAGAAAGAGAGAGAGAGATAAAGAGAGAAGAGAGAGAGAAGAGAGCGAGAAGAGAGAGAGAAGAGAGAGAGAAGAGAGAGAGAAATGGAGAGATGGAGAGAGAGAAAGAGACAGACAGAAAGGGAAAATATAGCAAAAAATAAATAAATAAGAAGAAAAAGAATGGAAACTGAATGATTGATTGAATGATTGAAGTGAAATAATGAAAAAAGAGTCCTAAAACAGGAAAAAATATTGGAAAAAATAATTGATGGTTCTCTCGAGCAAGGCAGAGAGTGCGAAAGAGAAAGAAAGAGAAATCAAGAGAATGAAAGGGGAAGAAAGAGAATGAAAGAGAAAGAGAATGAAAGAGAAAGAGAATGAAAGAGAAAGAGAATGAAAGGGAAAGAGAATGAAAGAGAAATAAAGAGAGAGAAGGAGAAAGAAAGAGAGAGGAAGTGACAACAAACGAAAGTACGAAAATAGAAATGGATGTGATACTTTTCTAAGTTTGAAACAAGCAAAGAGAAATAAAGAGATATAAAAAGTAAGAACAAATTGTTCGAAAATATTAAGAGAGTTTTGATTTTGAGAAGAGATACGAAATAGTTATAAAATCATGTATCATTCGTCATCATGCCGAATGATACAAACAGAGGTGAAGAGAGGGCGAAGAGAGGCATCCACAAAACGAATGACAAATCGATATAGAAAGAGATAAAGAAAATCAAACAGTAAGAATATTTATTAAACAGGTGAAGGATAAAAAAGGAGATGAAAATTAAATGAGCAGAGAGAGAGAGAGGAAACAAAGAGAAAGAAATAAGTAACGAAATACGAAAAAGAAAAATATTTGTACTATTCTATATAACGGAAATAAAGAAAATAGAATAGATGGAGAGAAATAAGTAGAAGAAAAATTACATAAAGAAAGATAAAAAACAGACTGAAATAAATGAAGATTAATTTGTTTAAATTCAAGAAGCGGAGATTAAAGCTCCAAATGAAGATGGAAATAAAAAAAAATTGTGAAAAATAGGAGTAAAGAGCGTAGGTTAAGAAGCGAAGACGAAAGATTTAGAAAAAGAAAAAGAGGAGGAGGTAATTAGTAGGGAAATGATATTATCTATATGTTGATGCTGATACAGGTGCAAATCAGGGTCGGTATGACCAAAGAGCTCAGACGATGAGACCCTTTTCTAGTTTAATACAAGTTTTAAAAAAACCTTAAAAAAATGTAAACAGAACTCATTTGTTCAGTATATTAAATCCTTCAGTAGCGACCATATTAAATATTCCGCACTGTTCAATATTTATATTTTTTATATCTAAGCCAACAGAAACCGAAAAATTCTTAGAAATAATTTATGCGTTGGGTGGGAATTGAACCCACGACATTGCCGAAGCAATGTTTTCAAAGACCTAGTACACTACTACTGGACTGGACTACACCCGGCCCATATGACCTAGGTTCAATAGTTAATATCAAGGTGACAACGTACGAGTAATGCTAGCTTCGAAACCAGTAAATAGCTTAAGGTACTATATAGTGGAATCGAGTACCAATTCCACGTTTTTACAGTTTGTGTAAAGCTACCATATTTTATTTATCCAAGTATTTACTACATAAAAACCTGCTAATCAAGATGCTCTACATTCGAGTTTTTTCCAGATTTACTCCTCAATAATTAAACTATCTCTAAATCAGAACGAACTTACAACACTCGATTCAAGTCAATATAATTTTGTAAATATATAAATCGATGTTTACACATATTTTCGTATTTAACTCGTACTGCCACCTCATCTTTGTATTTGTCCTTTAAAGAAGGTCCTTGATTTCTGGACAATTTGCAGAACAACAACATTTCTCAGTCTTGAATTTGTCTGATTAAGTAGGTTTCACTATACTCGCCAAATATATATCTTTCTCCCTAAACCATTTTTGGTTATTTTGGGATATGATATCTTACCAGTTGTACTTTCTTCTAGAGAATAGGGCAGTACTGGTTCTAAATTTTTGTTTCTTTTCTTTGAATATTAAAACTAATCAGGTTTGCATGCACTACTCTCTTTGATGAATACTAGACTTGCGGGAAAACTGCGATTTTGATTTTTGATCGAGTTTTAATGGTATTAATGGTAATTGAAGGCGGTTACAGTATTCATGGAAATAGGCATGTTCATGGTAATAATAACTGATAATGAGGTTTGATTAACTTAACTTCACTTCTTTCTTCCATCGTACAAAGAAAAATCACAATATCCTCAATTTAATACTGTTTTTAAGTAAGGAATACTCTTTTTATTTCGAGGTCTCTAAACCAGACATGTTTCATACCTTTTTCCCCATTTAAAGCACAGAAAACACCAGAAAATCACTGACTTTCTACCAATTTCAATACACCAAAGTGCTTTCAATTTCGCCCAGCCAAAGCCCATTACCGAGCAGACGAAACAGCTTTATCAAACCGCATGACTCCTGCATTTGCACTTTTGCAGTCAACATATCGACTAAATGATTTGTCCATCATTGGCCCGTATATCTGGCCAATTAAGTTCGTTGGCCAGCAACCGATTTGCATATTCATTAAAAAAAAAATTATAAAAAATTGGAAGCACCCTCTCGTTAATCAATCAATGGGGAATTATTAGCGAAATCGATTCGACCTATTCATTCCTGACCACCAATCAAACCAAACCTGTTCAGTCCGATTAATTTATTTGTTTCGCCCGGTCTAATTAGAGAAAAAGCCCATTGCCGAATTAACCAAACAATTGGATTCGGTTACAGGATAATCAACACCAGCAAGAATTTTCAGACAGGTACCTACAGCGAAATGCTTGTTGCAGACACCCATCAAATGGGGATGTTTAAATTACGAAATGAACAAGGAGTTGAATTGGACACACAAGGAAGATTGCAAAGTCCTTAAGTAAATTGTCGTAAGATTCAAGTGCGTGGCTCTAATTGAAGCGCATTTTCATTTGCAGCAACGTCCTGCAAGCATAATCCCGCCTCATCTTCTCAAAGACCATCGGGTAGATGAGATTACACTATCCGTTTATCAGGATTAAAAAAAACAATTGCAATAGCGTGAATTCTCATAAAAAAACAAGATTTCCCAAGAATATCTGTTTCCTGGAAAGAGCACCCCGGTAATTCAAACTCAGGCTTCCTTAAAACTTCTTAAGTAATTAGAGCCACTTAGGGTAAAAGTTTCTTCGAAAACGCTTCTGAGAGTCGCAACCCTTATTTCTACCTCTTTCCTGATAGCACCGTACAACGAGTCGAAAGTTTTAATCTTCCTGTAAACATTGAAATATATTTCTTAATTGATATTAATTTTGCTATGATATGGAGACGACGTTGTCCTGCGGAAAATAGCAATATCGCCACCCCGTCCACCCTTATTTTTGCACCATGACCCGAAACGTTGGATAAGGAGTTTGCATTATCGTAAAATAAACAGTCCGACAAGAAAATTAATTGCGGACGTCGAGTATCCTAAAGCGGTTAAAAGCGAACAATCAAGAACATATTTTAAATATTTATACGAGTTACTTGAGTAGACAACGAAAGCAAAAATAATTTTAGGGAAATTATGTTAAAATAAATTTCAGTTAGAAAACCCTTGTTTCCGTTGGAAAAGTAGAACAAAATAAATAGCCACTCCCGATAATCAACTTTAAATTACACCCGCTTTAAGAACACCCTTTCCTGTACGATATTAAATAAATAAGACTGTAGCTTTCACCCTATATTTTCAAAAATTTTGTGTGGGAAAAGGTAGTTCTCATACAAAATTTTTGAAAATATAGAGTCTAGTAATGATTCTTAACTCATTGTCACAGAACACAACAATACAAATTGTCATTGTCTATTAAGAAAGACTATATGCTTTCAATTGCCAATTTTTAAATGATTATTGTATGGGGTCCTGCTTTCAACTGTGTAACCAAAATTTTTCACAAACTATTCACTAAACTAATTAAATTTTTAGACGACTTTCTGTGATAATTTGAATTGTAGCCTTAACAAGCTCTTTTGAATTGTATCTTTGCTAAGCTGACTCATGTAAAATTGTAACTTCCTAAAAATACTCCATGCTGTCAAATATTAGACAAAAAAAAATTTTACGAACAATTTTGTCAAATTTTTGTCTTTAAAACAAACTTTGTCGAGAGCAAATGAAATTATGTGGCACACAAAAGTTTGACGATCGTACGATCTGCTAGTATTTTCCAGTGTATCACAATTGTAGCTTAACTAAAAGTATGTTTGAATTATAGCTAATTCACTTTTTCAATGACATTTGCGTGGTAGCTGCTCCCAACTTTACACGCTTTGGAATCACTTAAAAAGCGTTATCAAAATTGTTGATACAAATTTTGACAGTTACAGTTGGGTACTATCCTTATCAGGGGTTTGGGTGACAGAATATCACGCTAACCAGGAAAACAGCTGCGTTAAAAAAGAATACTCAGATCAAACGAAAGGACGTCCACAATAGCCCAAAATCAAACGTTTTGGGATGTCGCGCTATATATGGAAAATATTGAGTTTAGTTTGTGAAGTGACAAGGAACAATAATATAATGATATAATGGAGATCTGGCCTTCCTATATCCTTTATACGCCGAGGAGTGTGATGTGGCAGAACATTTTTGAACATACTTCCGTGCAAGAGTTTATATCTACATTTTTGATTCTATGGCGATAAATTAAACTTGCTTGTTGTCAAAGGATATCATTTCCCAATTAGAGTCTGATGCATTAAGCCATTTTCTTCACACGTTGAGAAAAAGGTCTAAATTGTTAAAACTGTTTTTAATATACATAATAGTAAGCCAAAAAAATCCAAAGAAGAGGCATGCAACTAATGTTACACCTACATTGTGTCCAAACCATGTTTTTTTGTTGGCAATTTTGACATAATGAAGAATCCTCAAGTCCTGGGGTATAACTTCTTAGCGTTGGGGAAAACGTGCCGGAAGGATTTCAGTAAATTTAACATTAGTTTTTTATATGAAGGGACTAAATCTATTATTATTAATATATATCAAGATGCACATGCTTGGAACTTTCAACTTAATATGTGTATGAAAAAAAAAAAATCAAATTCGTCAATTCATTGTCGTTAAAAACAGAAGTGCGTTTATTTTCACGAATTTCAACATATCTTTTAGGTCTTCTGTGACATTGAATCAATTTACGTAATTAAGTTCTACTGTTAAATGCACTGAAATTGTTTTCATGCTTTTTTACATTTTTACATTTTATTTCTCGAAGATCTGAAGTAATTTCACTTCCACGCCATAGAACTGAATTTTTGCCGTTCTTATGTTTAATCTTTAAGGAAGAGTTGTGCACTTTAAAGAATTCTGTAACTTCTCCAAGGTATCGTTAGGTGTACAATTGATTACTATTTCCATGAACGTAAATTTTTTGTTTCTTAACCCCTAAACAGAAGTAAGGAGGTTTTATGCATTTTCACGAATTTCTTCATATCTCTTAGGTCTGATAAGTTAGTTATTGAACTGGTTTTTAATTCCACGAGCTCTTTTTTTTATTTTAAAATGTTTATTAATATTTAATGGTGTTTGTTACAAGTATTTATTTTAGTGACAAAATATAAATAACACAAATATTCGTCTTGTCTCAAAACAATCAATACTATATTTCAACTTTAACCGTATTCTGTAAAATAGCTTCAGCACTTTAGTCCTAATTCGAGTTTAATCGCTTTTAAAACTTTATCGCAGAAAGTAATAAAGTTGGTCGATTTTTATTAATCTAACCTGCTTTTAAAGAATAACACAAAGTGGATATTAAAACAAGGGTTATTCCATAGATACATAACTATTTTGTATTTATTGGAAGAATTGAGATAATTTTTAAACTTTGTTCGTCCGTGAACTTCTTCATGATAAAAATGTAGACCTTGACTGACGTTTTGACATTGAAAAGTTTTTACGGATTCACCTATTTCTCCACAATCTGATGTGATGTCGAATTCTATTTCACTGCCTCGCTTAAATTTGAGTTTTTCTTTCGTTGAACCTTTAAGGACAAGGATTATTGACGTGGAATTTAACCAATTTTTTTAATATCTCTTGGTTCTGCTAGATGTCGAATTGATTTCTATTTCCAAGAACGTTCTATATAAACGACTGAACGTCTAAAAATAATTCTTGTTATTGATTTTTTGTTTTTCAAGAAGATTCCATACATTTTCACGAATTCCGTCATATCTATTAGGCCTGATTAATTATTGAACTGGGTCTTACTTCCACAAGCTTTTTCTTATTTAAAATCTGTATTAATATTTGAAGCTGATTGTTAAAAGCAGGTACTTTATTGACAAAATTAATTACAGAAATAACCTTCTTGTATCGAAACTTTGCCCGCATTCTGGTTACAGATTAACAAACAATTCAGCAACAGATCTTTTCTAAGCAAAAATTCAGATTGGTTTTTTTTTGCTCAATACCATCGGAGTATATTTCAGCTTCTTACCATTTACATGAAAATATCCTTTTCAAAGTTCTTGCCGTAAACATCAAGTGTTTTATTATTCCAAGGTCTTAATTCATTTTTGATGCCCATATCTCTATAGTAATTTCAGAAAATACATATTAAACTTACACTATCAGAGTTGTTTTCCTTGTTAATTAGTCAAAACAGCTACGGTATAATTTAATAATCGTTTACTTAGAAAGAAAGCGATTTTTTTTTCTTTAATTATGCATTAAAAAACATTCGATTTAATTATGTAAATGTATGGCATATGGCAGAAGTCATTAGAGTTTAGTAATAGCTGAATATTTGCTGTAAACAGAAACTATGTCTATTGCTTCGTCTACACTCTACACTATAGTCGAAAACTAGTATACAAACGTTTTTTCTATAAAACTAGTTGTTATTTTTATTTGGTGCACCATGCAATTTACTGTTAGCAGCGCTATTCCGCCAGCCTGTGACTAATAGTGCAACTATTTCTTGTGTTCATGCGGAATAGAGATTTTAAAGAAAAACGACAGTCTGTCATTACGTATCCAAACACATGAATTTTATTTTGATACGATAAGAAAGCACATCGTGATTGGTAAGAGTCGTAACTATTGTACGGTTTACAACATCCCAGAGCCATCAGTAGTTCTCTGAGTCGTCCGCAGATGGGTCATACGATTCGGATGAAACAGCACAACACATACATAGCCCAACAGAGTTTTCAGAAGTCAATTCATCTGTCCTGCCTCAAATTTGTTTTCTCATGCTAAAATGCCAAAAAATACTCCTAGTATATGCTTACAATAATTGAACTATATATTCATGAAATTACGAGGCAGTAGGAGGTTGATACTACAATATGTCTCCTTTGAAAATATAAAACAGTGGCCAATCTCGATCCGTTAAGGCGTAACTGTTGTATGGTATACATTACATATTAAAGCTTAATAAGAAAAGAAGCTTATGAAATTTATTTAGGTTGCACACTTAATACCTCTCCAAAAATAGAATCAATTCCATTCGAAACTTATTCCTTTGTAACATTTAAAGGAATATTTAAAATATATATATTGATACTATGCCTATTGATATAAACCTCCTTTACAGCCCCAAAAACTGTATGCTTAATCGCTTTCGTAGTAAGTACTATATAAAAAAAATGTTCTTCTAAAATCGAACCACAATACATGAATTCTTTTGATGTAATTTTCCTTAAATATTTTTCTGTAAGCCTTTCGGGAAACCAAAATAAATTCTTCTTTTCCGGACCTACCTTACATGTTCCACTAAGGACTAAAGACCCATTCATAAAATCCACAATTAAAATAAAACCACAAGATAATTTTAAAAGCTTAAAAACAGCCCTGCAGAAAACATTCACAAAACCAACCATAATCCTTTTTAGGACTATTAACTCCAAGTACAGATTACGTTGATTCAGCTCTGTTTCGGCTGCATGAAAGCCGTAATTTTTGTTCCCGATTCCTATCAAAAATTCGAAAAGGATTCAGTATACCCTCCGTCCGGCAACGGGGTGGTTTAGTCGAATGGCTAGCCGACTTAATATCCTGGACATGACCAGGCGAAACTTATTTTTTTTAGTGGTAAAACTCTGCCGTCATCATAATCGGGAAAATGGAAGCAAAGCAAGTCTTTAATCCGAGACTCAAATCTCCATTTTTTTTTCGAAAATGGTAGTCTTTAGTCACAGCCTTTAATCCAACAGTGAAAGGAACTTTAGCAGAAAAAACAAATAAATAAATCCGTGTCCTACCATTTGAAAATGCTCAGTGTAATCCTTTGAGCAGACTGCAACTATTTCGGAACTCGACGATTTCAGTTATTCTATCACTTTTTTCTGTTTAGACAATTTTGAATTTGTTTGTTCGTCTTATTTATTTATTTATTTTTTTTTGATCACATACGAAAAACACACATTAAACTTTCATTTCACTTAAGAAATAACAAAACAGAAAAAGATCTCGGTTCCCGGAACTTCAGCTAATGTGTGTGAACTTTCCCGTTTACTGAAGCTTGAAAATCGTCACCGATATCGAATCGTATAGAGTCAGACCCGACACTTGTCACTTTCGAGATTTAAATGCCGCCAACCAGATTTCTTGGGGCTCTATTAATACCTTGGCTACCGACCACGATCACAATGCACAAGATTCTCCTCCTACCTTCGCCAAGGTGAAAAAAAACTCTCCTCCGCAACTCGTATACATGGGATTATCTTTCTTTTGCAATTCAATTCTTCTGCACGTACCCGTCCGTTGGAGAGAGAGTGTGGTAGATGTCCCGCCAGTGTACCATGATGCAGCGTCGCATCCAAAATCTTACCTGGCTGATCACCTTACCTCTATCATCACGGCCACCATCACGATCACCTTCATCTTCACCTTGGCGTGCGGTGCGATCGATACGCTGCTGGTTCAGTCGTCGCGTGAACAAAAGCGTTGGAAACCCAGGTGAATCGCGCTCATCCGGTTGACAAGATTACACCGTCGATTACCAAATCGGAAATATTGTAGACCACTAAGTGCTGGAGTGCAAGTCATTGCAGAGGAATCCAATTTCACTTGTGATCGAAGTGTACCTGTGTAAATTGTTTACATCACTCTTTTAATGGAATTTTCTTTAATCTTCTTTTGTATACCGAGATTTTAATTAAATTACTCATCGGTTAAAAGTTGAAGCGATAGTTTCGGTGAAATTTATTAATTACGTTTGTAGGAAGTATTAATTTTGACGCGTCAGGTGTTGATCTCTCAAAAGACAAACCACTGTCACTAGGTTTTTTAATTACAAAAAATTCTTACAATACTGGAAGTCATTTCTAGGTACCTAGTTAATAGATCTTGCAACCGAAACGTAGTAAGATCCAAATCTTATCTAAATAAAGATCGCGACTAGAATTCCTAAACGGTGTACAAATTGTGATAATGCACTTTTCAGTTTTTAAAAATGGAAACTTGTTGTTTATTTACATCTCTTCCACTTTCTTTTCATTCACAGTACTAGCGATCAAAACAACTTGCCATACGAGCCTATTCGACTGACAAAGTTGCGTCCACCTTGCAGTATACCTTATTCGTCTTCATAGTGCAACATATTAATGTCTCTACTATTGACGCATGTACTCCTTACTGAATCGCGAAATTTTTTAGTTAAAAATTTATGGTTGGATCAAATTCTTTTTGACTCAATTGTCTTCTTAAATACTCCTTCCGCTTAGCCTTATAATAAATGTAATTTGGGATCAAAGTTGCCTTGCTACTAAGTAAGATAAAACTTACAAGTCCTATATCCTTACAAAACTTCTTCCTCATCATATTCAGAGCACAAGCCGTTGAACTAATTCTTCATGAACATAGTGTCAACTTTCCAGAATATAACGTTGCAAAAATTTGTCTAACAAAGGAGTTCAAAGGAGTAAAAAAAGTGTAAAAAATCGTATAAAAAACTGGAAAGATACACTTTGGAGTACCCATACACTTATCTCTTCACGCGTACTTTATTACCACCAAAATTTTGATTTGAAATCAGAGGATTTGAAAACCGTCAAGTTCCAAATTTTATGTGCATATATGTACGGCCAGAAATTTAAAAAAAATTGCTACCGTGGAAATAAGTCTTAGAACTACCAAGCAAAACCCGAAAAAGCGAACAAAAATTCGTCTGTCCGCCGTAGAAGCCCCCCGCCGTACACAAAAGAGTTTGAAGGCGCGTAGCATACAAACCTATTAAGTGTTTCTTTTGATAGGTAGAGTTAGAAAACCCCTATTAGTTGAAAGGTATCAGGAGGAGGTACGTTCTGAACGAAAAATTTCGGTTTCTTTTCTTTCAAGCAAAATATAAAGTAAAAAGCCGCTGTATTTAAGTTGTGTTTCGATTTCTTAGGAGATTGTATTTGTTTTAAAAATATGGAATATTATCAAAAAGCCGAAAAATTGTTTTTATTATTTTTTCCCGAGTAAATGAGCCTGTACTAGATCTAAGCAACTACTAACGCTAGCAGGCGGAAAGTTTGAACTAACCATATGTAAAAATACATATATAGTGGACCCATTTGAGCCGAAGGGTGTGGGAGTAAAACAAGTTTAAATCCATATATAAAAAAAAAAAATGTAATATCTCAAAAATCATATCCGTTATGATCTACCAAATTTTACAGAAGTTAGCTTAGAAATTAACATTATTATTTTTTGATCATTAAACGTGTTCCGCACTTCTGAGCGCGTTTAATGCCCAAAAACGCTATAGCAACCTGAAAAATTGCGTTTTAATATGGTAAAATGGTAATTGCTTAGGCTGTCAATCGTACAGTAACCTTTATCGCATCTCAGCATTAAAAGCGCCAAGACTATTGGAAGATTTCGCATTGATGTTTGTTTAAAGACGGGTTAAATATAAAACATCTACTACCGATTTTTAGGTGATTATATAGTAAGTTATTTAAAATAAAAAACAATACGATATCTTCATTTCTTTTGCTTTTATTATACTGCTGTTGTACACAGTACAATGCTTTCACAACATTTATCGTTGGCAATTTGTTGCCAATCAAAAAAGTGTAAAATCAAAATCGAATGCCATTTTACATTTCAATGGATAATCCAATTAATTTCGGTTAGTAAAATTACATACGTATTGTAAATATGTTTATTATTATAAGTAGTGTAAAATACTTTATAATCCATGGCTAGGTAAGTACGTGTTGCAGTGTGCAGGAACACCAGACACCATTAGATCTAACCCTTAGGTCCGTAGTGATAGCACATGATCATTGAATCGGGCTCTATTTGTTAAACCATTTAGAGCTGACAATGATGCATTGTTTCTCTTGACCTACATACCACACGGTAAGTCTGTTGAAGAGCTCCTAGGCGAGGTTTCTCCTAGTGGATAGAGTTGGACAGGTGCAAAGAATACAAAGGATCATCTCCTTCTCTTCCTCATCCATGCATCTTCTACAGAAGTCGGCTGAATGAGGTCGACTCTTTTAGCATGCGCGACCTGTAAGACGGTGTCCGCTAGGATATCGACTGTGATGCTGATATTCGCTCTATTAAGTGAAGTCAAATTTTTGGGTGTCTCAGATCAATCTTGACCCAGATCCATATTTCGATTTCTTCCTTTCGAGTATTTTAATTACATCGTCCCCCATCCCCTTCCACACCCCTCCACCCATAATTCAATATAAATTCCAAACATCAGAAACACTCCTCCCACTTCCCTCCTCCACACAAAGGAACTACTCGAAGGGGTTCATCCTATCAACTAACAAAAAATTTCAACTTAATAGCTTAACGAGTTTAAGAGCTACACGCCTTCACACTCTTTTGGGCTTTGGCGGACTGACTGGACATTTTTGGATTTTTCGGGTTTACAAGTCCTAAAACGTGAAAAAACAAAATTTCAGGGCTGGCACTTTTTTTAATATAATTTCAGGTCACAGTACTTTATTATTAAAAAATTAATAAAGTAGAAATGTATTCATCTATCCGGAGGCGTTATGAAACTTCAATGACATGTTATTATACTTTCGCAAAAAATTTCGTGTTTCATTCAGAGATCATATAATTAATTATTTTATAATTTTGAATAAAACTGCAAGACTATTGAAATTATTTTCGACTTATTCCGAAAAAAATTTGGTAAAAAACACACCATGTGCACTTTTGGCAGCATGAGCACCACCGACATATTCAACTTTCAAATAAATTTTAATCAACCTAATGAAGCCGATAAAATCCGAAGCATGTTTTCTCTTTGTATCCAACTAGGTACATTTTCTAATAATTATTAAATTTCGGACCAAGGCAAACTTCATATCTAAAAAGCATTTGAATAGTCTTGCAACTAAAATGAAATAATGAAAAACTGATAGCATTGCAAAGCTAGGAAAATACAATGATTTAGCTGCAGCATTGTTTCGCATTAGCCCTAATGTTTACTCCATATGATTACTTCAAGTATTTTCCATTCTGAGATTTTGTTCAAATTTAAATAATCGCATTCGAGTACACACTCTCACGGTATTAGAATGAAAGCCTTCACTTCGATGGAGTGAACTCTCGTGCGAAAGTACACGGCCACTTTTCGATCAACGAAACTAATTTACCGGGTTTAAGCGCATAATAATTACTTTCAATATTTCCGGCAATATGTCTACATCCACATCCGAAATTTTTTCGTAAAGACTAGATTCGGTACGAAAAACTTTCGGAAGTGATGCAACCCGACATTGCCATACGAGAGTAATGAGTTTAAGATTCTTGTTAGCTGCAAATAAAATCGAATCTTACAGAGCTGTAACCATTGTACAGCAAAATGATCATCCTAATAAGACTCGTGGGTCGAGTGTATACCGGGGAATAGATTGGAGCAAAAATAACATCGATGATCGCACTGGGTGATTGTAGTGGGTCGACTCTTACGCAAGATTACGAAAAAGAGATTTCTTTCACTTGTTAATTATTTTTATGAATTTTCAAGAGGTCCAGCCTGGGCCCAAGTGAGTCTGCTATTACTTTCGGTCGAAATTCCATTAAATCTGATGATGGAACGAACCGCTTTCAATTGATTAGAGCAAGTTTTTTATTATTGTTTCGTCGAACTAATGATGCCGAGAGTTATAGCAATCTTAAGGTTATTTAATGGTCAATCAGAAATTATTCAATAATAACGTCCCATTTGTCAAGTGTACTTGGAATTGTGGTGATCAGATGACAAGAGCTACTTGAGGATTCAAAGTATTGCGGAGATAATTTTGAAAATGAGCAATGTACTTGGATCTCCTTGACCTCCGAAATATTTAGTTAATACCTAGTTTAAAATTCTGTAGTATCTATGAAATCGTTGGCTGGAAAATTTGTTTTTAAATATTTCATAACATGGATACGTGTAAAGAACATGTCGATAAGTTTCAATTGTGAAATTGAGTCAATGTTGTTTTCAGAATAGTTGTCATTATATCGCGATAAATTGTTTTGCGAATAATGAGAAAAAGACACTAGGTCTAAAGGAAGTTTTAAGAAATCGAACGTGAAATAAAATAGTAATACGCATACACGCACAGCAGCTAAGAAAGTGCCTCATTTTCTGCTCATCCTTTCACTTAATTATTACACTAAGA
Organism: Beris chalybata; assembly: GCA_949128065.1. Lineage (NCBI taxonomy): Eukaryota > Metazoa > Arthropoda > Insecta > Diptera > Stratiomyidae > Beris > Beris chalybata. The sequence goes on along the minus strand of OX421896.1, from coordinate 30,686,667 downwards.
AATTGCACTATTGAAACCGAGTGTACTTAATCACTTAAAGAGAAAATTTTTAGGTTAGACTTTGGAGGGTTCTTGTGTACCTATGGGCCAAAGTTTCCGTGTTGTCGTTTTTTCGGCCCAACAGCATTTTTTCTTTTGAATCCAAAGCACTTTTCTAGTATTATTGCGTAGAATCGATAGTAGCATTGCAATGCCACTCAACTGAATTTTTTCGAAATTTCGTTTTTTTATAATTGGACCGGCTGCACAAAGTACTTTAATCTTTAAGTTCTATTCATTTGCTAAGTTGTTTAGGTATTTCGCGTTATTGCTTTACCAACAACGAAAGATTTTATATAAGTTGTTGTTTAGCTATATTTAGGTTAAAAAATTGTTTTTATTGAGCAATATAAAGCTCAATAAAAACAATTTTTTTTTGTGATAATTGGTATTCAAAAAACTGCCAAAAGTTTGAGTGAAACTTTAATATTTTTTGGATTGACAGTCTAAGAACTATCGTTAAAAAAGAGCGCCTGGTTATTCCTTGGTTTGTAAGTCGTATAATATTCTACACCGCATCTCAGGATTATACGCGTTACGGACTTCTACAAAAAAAATAATAAAGTTGTACCCAGACAGTTGGAAGATTTGTAGTCTATTTACTTCTTTCCTTTTCAATTTTAGTAAAAAAGTAAGGGACATATCCCGAATATTAGAAAAATTTCAAATCGGTTTTTAGGCGTTAAAGTAAAAAAAACAATTCGATACTTCTTCTGACCTAATGTTGGAATTCGTGAAACTTTCATAGTCATTTTACTTCCGCTGTGAGATGTGAGACGTTATTCTTTTATATAAATACTTTCGGTCAGAAGACTCCACTACCCCGAATGTTAAGGAAAATGTTTAAGATAATCAAAAAAATATCACCTTTTCGGAACAATTTATTCATGTAATATAGGAATCTTAAAAGTTGCACCCTCCGCCCCTCCCATTCGACACTGACCTCGTTCAAAATTTTAAAGCAATTTTATTCTCCTAGTGAACCTACAGATAATCGCAGTTTCAACTTTGTATTATGAGCCGTTCATGATATCTCTTCTCCAACACTTCCACCTCTCATCATCATCCCCAAAAAAGTACACAGAGTTGACTAAATTTTCGCATTAAAAAATCTGAGCTTAATAGCTAAAAGAGTTTGTTAGCTACTACCTAGCCTTCAAACGATTATTATAAAATATCCAGGACGCAATTTTATCGTTATTATTTTAGTCATTTTTGCCATAAACTAAATACCGGCTTGACACTAACAATAATAAGAACAATCTAAATTAAATCAGACGGTTTCTTTGGCCGTGGGACTCTGTTAGTACCTATCTAAATAAGAGCTTGCGAATCTATCTCATGATTTTCTCTTTGGTCTAATATCATACAAATTTGGATCACACATGACCCTTAAGATAAATTATGAAAATAATTATGGCAAAAATGAACAGTGTTTAAACTACGCCACTACAAAACAATGTACTGGTCTAATGTGTTCGAAATAACAAAACACTTGATATTATCTAACAATCGATAATAACTTTAATAACATAAATATTACATACCCGATCAACGTATAATGAGTGTTACAAAAGATGTTGAGGAGAAAGAAATTGGCGTTACGGTTCGGCGCATTCTAGGTGTTTGTTTTCTTTTGCTATTTTTTTTACGCGGACAGGGCCGTCTATAGAAATGTTACAAATAATTGGCATCATATATGCGAACAATCGGGTAAACTGACATACTGGAATTTTTTTATGTAATTTATCTTTCTATAGACTAATATTGAAAGCATGCAGAGGCGAACTAATAAAAAACTTACATAATATTATTACTAGTTTTCTCCGTCGATTTTTCGGCTATTATTATTTTTGGATGTTTGCTGACGATTTTTTCGTATTTGGAAGATTTTTTAGAGAGTAAAAAACCTCGACTATAAGAATGCAGTTACATAATGTAAGTTTCTGTCTGTAAATTGCTTATAAATAAAGATGAGTTTTAGTTTGCATGGATATTTGTTGGGCGTTACCTTGAAAACTGTGCAACCGATTTTGATAAAATTTTGCATTGTATGAAATATAATATATCAATCATGTATACAAATAACTTCCATTGCCATTGTGTAGATAAATGATAAATCTTATGTTCTTCTAGTGAAAAATAAACACATAATGTTTCGGTCATTCTTTTGATTCGATAATAGTACGGTTACAGTGTCGAACTTCAACTCTTCATGCTAATAATATGAAATATGGCATTTCTTTAATTTTCCAAAAATTTCGATAAAATGTATAAGCAAAAATCGATTTTGACTCTCATGTAGACTCTACGGAGAAGTGCTTGTACAAAATTTCAACTTTTTGGCTAAACGATTGTTAGTTATAATAAGCTCGAGAGCACATAAGTTTTCCGGTAAATGCTGTATTAATTTATTTTAAGTATTTATTCTTACCTAAAATAAATTAGAACATCCTATCTACTGGAAAAACCTAAATATTCATTTAAAATGTTCTCGAAAAGTATTTACCAAAATATATAATAAGCTCCCTAAATTCAATGAAAAGATTTTTACATGATTTTCATATGCGAACTAAATATAAGAAAACAAACGTCTATAAAATTTCAAAGTATGTAGCAGCTTAAGACGTTACAAAATGCTTGGAAGGTATACCTAAACACGTTACGTAAGGACATTTCGTATGACAGCTGCCAGAAGGAGTAGCACAATTCCACCTGTTATCGAACTTAGCATTACAAAAGCAAGTGTATTTGGGGTAGGTACTTAGACCTAAATAAACAAAAAATAGAAAATACAGATTTCGTTTTTATTAAGAGACTCTGTTTTTTGCGATACAAACTTCTGGTCTGGCTTAAACTTAAAATGCTCACAAATTTCATTCAGAGTATACAAATATGTATAAAATTTATTATTGGTGCCCAACTTAGATAAGATTAGTTCAGTATGGTACAAAGAGAAAAAAAACCATTGAATCTTACATCTATTAAGATAGTAGACAAATATGCCACACCTTTTCAAGTAAATTTACATTGGGATCTAATAGTCAATTTGAAAGTAATTTTCAATTTTCAGTTTATAAATTTAAAAGCAATAAGTACATTTCAACCTCGAAAGCAGAAAATTTATTGGATGTTCTCTTGAATTAAGACTCTAAAAAAGTGTATAATTACAAACTCTTAGTAAAACCAGACATCGAAAATCGAACGAAGCATCCAACATCGTGGTTTACATAAAAAAGAACGTAATTTTCAATTCATATATTTTATAATGTTGCATAATTTTGTATGCCGTTCCATGTTAATTGTACGGTTCAATTGAAAAGTGCATGAACAATTCACTACCATTTACTTACACCTTACTTACCAGTTAAATCGAGTAAAAGTGCTTGGAAGAATGAAATTTACTGGAAATTTAAAATGAAAATTAGATTGAAAATTATTCATTTTTAAAACACGGTTTTAAAAAATTTTATTTTCAATCCATTTATTATTTTAATTTCAAAGAAATTTCAACGCAAATTCTATCAACTTGTTTTATATCATCTTAAGATGTTATTTGTTATTAAATAACAAATAAATTTTTCGATTGATTCCATTCATCCATTGATTTAAATGTTGATAATGCCTTGAATAAAAAGTGTATTAATAATAGATCTTTTCAATTGGTATTATGTAAAATTCGCAAACAAAAGTATCAAATTTGTAATCACTTTTTAGTATCTAATGTTATTAAAATCTGATGTTTTTTTGTGTATACCACGTGTGCGATGAAAATACTGTATTCATATTAATATAATGCTTCTATTTTTGGCTTAATTATATATTAATTTTTTCTCTAATTTTTGTTTGTTTTGTCTATTTTTATAAATAGTATCTTGTTTGTCTATTTTCAAATATAGCTAGATCTATGTAAATTTTATTTGACTGTATAAATTATTTCTTTCTCTTAAGTTTTTTTTATTCACTATTATATTTTTATTATACCTTACTGTATAATATGTTCAATAATAAGCTTTTCAGAGAAATGATTATTATAAACTTTGCCTAATAAGATTCATTCAATTACTACAAATTTCCTATTATATTTTTTTTGGTATGAAAAGAACGAAACTTACCACACAGTTTTATTATTGGGAAATTGTGAAGTGAATATAAAGGCTTTTTATCTTTGGAATTGACTGCATAGCTTCATTGTATTTATTTATATTTATGCTTCATTATATTTATAAAGAAGGAAGGCAATCGGATTGAAAAAGTCTACAGTACCTGAAACGACAAGATATTGAGATAAACTTTTGTTATATGCAGAGCTTGTTGTGCAAAATATTTTCTAATAACCTTTAGTATCTTTTGAACCTAGATAGATAGGTGCAATTATATTTATTGGTTATCTAAAAAGCTGTGCATTTTCCTTTTTAAAATTTGCTTACACACATCCGAGCGAAAAATCAAAATCAAAAAATTATAACAATAAGGTTTTGGAACTTTGTTTTTAAAGCATATTTTTCTAGTTCGAATTTTTGTATTATACCTGAAAAGTAAATTCAGTCTTAAAAAAAGTCAGAGTTTGCATTGACCTACGTATGGTCGCGATATTCTATTTTTTTGACCAAAGTCCGGTACGCAGTTAAGCTCGAAAGGTAAGACTGGTTTACGTAAAATAAAATTTAATAATATTAAATAAATTTTTTATAAAACTTGAATTATGTCTAATTATTGGCTGACCCATTTCAAAACCTGCAGGCCTATACAGCACCAGAGTTACAAGTCACAAAGTAGGTGGAGAGTCACAATTTTGAATTAATTGTGACTTTTCGTATTTTGTCATTAGTCTCTATTTTGACGTTTCTTTCATTTTCCGCGAACTGAGGAAGAAAAAGCGATAAAAAGTAAAGGTACATCTCGTCTCCAACTATGTGGAGAAATTATTGTGATCTTTCTTGTGACTGCAGCGCCAGAATGCGAAAAAAACTATTCGATCACAAGCGCAGTCACAAAATTTTAGTCACATCTGTTTGTGACCTATGATAGGTCACAATTTCAGAAGAGGGCCGCTAGTGTTTCTTTTAGAAACATTTAAAGAGGTGTACACATAAACTTCCAAATTCGTCAGCCCTCATAAATAAATAATTGCTATTCCGATATGATGGAATTCTTCCAGCATATCTGAGAAAACCACTGTATAATTAATATTTGTTGTTGAGGTCTGCGTATTGGCTTTCAAACACTGCTTAAATTTTTTTTAAAAAATACCTAGTAAATTTTGAAGTGGGACCGATATGTCTTATCATGTCGGGGTCACCATTTATGCATAAACTACTGTCTGGGGTTGAATACATTTTCACGAATTCCGCTATATACCTTAGGGGTAATAAGGTATTGAAAACTTGTTGTACAAGTTCCATATTCTTAGCTTAGATGACATTTCGAAATACACACATTGTTGGAGAGAAAAGTACTAGGGTTTGGAATGACATTTTAAACATCTAACTTGAAGAGATTGGGGGTCAGAGCTAGAAGACTTAAACTTAGAATTCTCATTTCCATATCCCCTGAAAGGCTTATGCCAGAAAGCTGAGTTTCGCTTTAACCAAAGTAATTGCACCGAAAAGATAAATAAATTTTTATTTTTTCAAGTTGAACGCCCCGTGACATCCTGAATAGCATATAAAATTGAACCGTCCTCTCGATCTTACCCAAAAAAGGAAGAAATTTTCACCCAGACTCTTGCCTGATTTGTTTGTCATATTTTAATTTTTCGAAACTACTCGTGTACCTTACAAGATTTTCTCTTAGTTTTGTTAAACCAACGTTCAGATAAGTTAATACCTACTGTTAATAATTTTGCTTATTTGTTGAAGAAGTTTGCTTTGAACATTTTCGAAGTTTTCAAAGAAAATGGGTAAACACTGAAAAATCTCTATTTGTTTTGATAGCACTATAGTCAAGGTATGAAAAGAAAATTGTCTAGCAACTTTATCAGGGGTATTTCCTTGATATAATTTGAGAAAATAGGTGCTCTACAGAGTGGATCAATATTTAATATCCGCGGAAGTACAAGGTGGTAAAGAAAATTTTTTCAAACATGTACCTTCACTGACGTAAACTTTTACATCCTCAAAACTAATAATTAATATGTTCTGGCTTGAGAAACAAATTACCTTTCATTGTAAACGTCGATATTGTAGCTGTACCGGATTTTGTGAAATACAAATATAAATTTGCTACTGTGAATTCAAACATAGACAGAACACCCTATTAATAAAATTTTATTTCAATTCTATATATCATTAGATAGAAAAGCTGCGTATGATTTAGGGCTTACCATCTTGCAGATAATAAGCTAAAACTCATTGCAGTTAAAAAACTAATATGCGATAAAGTGACCCTCGTTAAACAAGACGGTTAAAATTTCTGGTTCTACTTTAAGATTTGTATTGCCAAGTATTATTATTATTTTAATTACCGCGGAAAGCTATACAATTTTAATAACATTCAACGAAATTGATGGAAGTTCACACTTGACACATATTTCGAGCTGTGGTACGGGGCGTATATTCTTAAAGTAGATGTTGAATATTAACTGAATGCTGCGAAAACTCGGAATGTAACGAAAGTTGTGTAAGACTTCAGAAAAAAATAGGTCAAATTTGCTATAATGATAGAGAAATCACTTAAGGCTAATTTCTATTACAAATTATGTAACCAGGCATAGCACATTCCCAAACAAATCAAATAAACACGAGAACTTTGTATGCATGGATCAGTGATCAACTTCCCACATGTTACGTACGAAAACAGGTAGATATCAACATCCAAATCGTACCTTGTTTACTTCTTGATCAATAGCCCAGCTACGCACAGAATGTACACATAATCAAAAAGTCAATAGTGTAACGATCAAGCCAAATAGAATTTCTTGCGGCAATAGAAGTGTAGTGAAAACGTCTTCGGCAAACAATCTGGCAAACGTTATACAAGCTGGTTCGCATATTTACACTTTTTCTCAGCGAAGAGAAAAACCCATCATCATAATCGGTCAGGTGAAATTACCCCACAAAAGTAAGATGATAAAGAGAATTGCGTACAGCAGGTAAATCGTGGGATATGATCGCGGCAATAGAATCGGATCGGATTCATTTGATCCAGACGTTAGGCACGGCCTAAGGTAAATCGTCGCAAATTAGTAAGCTTGGTCAGACCTCACCTGCCAATAAGCCAAACTCTAAGCTTAGGCTTTTTTTAAACTGGCGCGTTTAAGTTTAAGGTGCAATTGTTCGTTGCACAGCCCAGTGTCTTGAGTGTTAAGAAGAAATTTCACTCTCACTTGAAGGCTGCTCGATGGTCTTGATCTGGGCAAGCTTACCTGATGCTTGGAATGGTACCTGTACGCCTGTAGTACTTGTACCGCATATGCGTAGGTCGTACAAGTTTAGCGCGGTTTTGTCTCCAAGCTACGCGAGGTAAAAAGATATTTGCATTATGCGGTATTCGGATGGCGGTCAGTCGTGCACGGGTCCAACTTTCTTGAGATTTTACTTTCTTTCGTGGCGGTTTTGGTTGTTTTTTTTCGCATAGTTAGGCTAAAGTTTATACCAAACTTCGAGTAGTTCATGGACGAGGCTTGGCAGAGTTTTCCGCATAAGTTGGGCTCGGCACAACACGCTTGTCATGTTTGTCAAGTGCGTTTTCTGTTTGTTTTGTTAGTTTTTATGGAATTTTGAATAATAACAGGTCGATGTTAAGTTGACATTTTGTCTTTTTTTTCGTAGATTTGTTTTTAAATATTCCATGCACAATAAATTGCTGTTTAAATTCATACTTAAGACTTGTGACTATTTGCCGTCGGTACGTTCTCATTTTAGAGTTTTACGAATAAATCACTTTCACCGATTATGAAATAGCTGAAAAGCTGCCCTTATTTGGCGTACGAATATGCCCGCGTATAGATGGATATTAATTTCAAAAATTATTTTGGCGCCCAGGTAATTTCGGTATGCGTAATGGCAAGAGGATGCGAAATTCCGAACACTTTCACAGTTTCGAAATAATTTAACAACCATTTGTTGCGATTTTTATTGTTGTAATTTCGGACTTGTTATACAAAACATCCGATTGCCATAATTTTGCACTTTCTTATTTTTTACTTGAAATTGTGAGCCATTGAACCCTAGCCTTGACTTGCAATTTTCTGTAGTTGCAAAAAAAAAGGTAATTTTTTTTTGTTGTAATTTCAATGTTCGGACACATCATAACGAAGAAAGTGAATGTGACTAAATAATGCGATGGTCGGAACACGTCAATTACATTCTCAAGTGGAACTATAGCATTATGTCGCGTTAAGTGTTCTTGTACGAATAAAAACTTATGAATATTACGTGCACTTCACTGATGTCTTTCGGATGTTACGGCAATAAAGTGTAAACGTTTTTATTAGACGAATCGATAGATTATTAGTTTTTTTCATTGATTTAAAAATAGATATAAAATTATGCTAATGTATTCAAATTGGATGCATATTTAACGGCTCGATAATCGAATTTAAGAAGGTACTTAACAAGATCTTATTTTTAAGATGTTTAATTTGGTTTTTTCAATAATACAGTATTGTGGTCGATTTAAAAAAAATCCCCTAACAGAAGATTACCAAGTTCATTTTTAGTTACGACTTGGCAAACTCTATGTATGCTGAGGTGCGGTATACTCATATGTTAGTAGTAAGGACCATGCCTACCTATCATTTTAGCATTACGCCATTACAGTGCACTTCTTAATCGACCATATGGAAAATTCACTCTATTTAAAAACAATTTTATTTCTCATAAAACCTAAGATATATGTCGGAATTCGTGAAAAGGTATACAATCATTTTACACTCTATTCGGAGTTTAATATCGCAAAATTCTGAAACGTGTTTTTAGAAGGCTTGTGTAGCGGGGACGAACGAACTAGTTCGGAAGAGCGTTCCCATAAGTGAGCAGTGAGTTTCGCTTCGCTCCTAGTTCGTTTGTAATTATTCATTACCGTTTGGAAGCCACTAGTACAATATACCTGTTCACTGACCAGGCCCGTCCCCCGAGAACGGGGGGTTTTGGAGGTTGAACCCTCCCCCCCTTCCTATTGCTTCATTTTCATGTTGTTGTTTTTTGTACGGAATAGATTTGAAATAGGGTTGTGTAGTTCGTGAGGGAAGTGAGGACCTTTTTTTTTAGCTCATCACAAATGTAAATAATACATTTATTATAAAACATTGATAATTTTTTATGAAACCCCCCTCCCCCCATTCAAACAATCCTGCGCACGGGCCTGTCACTGACTCATTTTTTTTAGTTCATTACATTGTAATATACGACCAACCATTTTTTTTTTGCTCATGGCATTGTTCCGCAATGACGACTACGAATCGTTCGAAACTTCACTGCCTTTTTCATCACTGAATTTCCGCGAACTAGTGAACTAAAAAAACGAACTAGTTCACGATTCATGCATCAGCGTATAGTTACAAGTAAAATGAAGGAAGTAGTTCTCAATGAATCACGCTCGTAGCTCGTTTGCATTGATGGATTGCCTTATACTTGGATACTATGGACTTTTTTTAAAATCATGATATTAAAACTGTTTTGAAAGGATGGAGTCGGGTGTAAGTATCGGTCCTGCATGCATGTATACTTCGACTTTATACATTTGCCTTTCGCGATAACCTAGACAATCTTTCACTGAACTCCGGCGAACTAGTGTCACTTTAGTGAACTAAAATGCACAAGCCTAGTTTCCAAATAATAAAAGCCGATAGAAGTAGAAGAATTTTGAAAACTCGACTAACCGCCTTAATAAGTACTTACTTAAACCGTAGTTACACTGTAAATGACGGTATTAAAGCGCCAGTTTGGTGCTACAAAAACAACAACATTAAAGGTTTGACAAAACTAGTCAAGACACGAACCGAAAAGAAATTGAGATACATCTTTACTACGTCTGACGTTATTAACTCTTATAACTAGACGTAGACGGAGAAGAAGCAAGGTATTCGGAAACGACCTAAGTTTCGACTTTCTAGGATTAGTCCAAACTGAAATGCAAAATACAGACATTTTTTGGTGTTTTTTTCAGGTTTCTAAAAAGTAAAAATGTAAAATTAGAAGAAGAAATTTTTTTTTTTAAATTTCAGATCGATCACAACACTTTATTATTAACAAAATAATAAAGTAAAATAATAAGGTGAAATTATAAACAAAAGGATAATAATCCATTACTTTTTCACTTAAAAAAAACAATACAATTTAAATAGAACGCAAACTGTTAAACAAGTTATTGAAATGAGAAATTGCAATTTTAAAAATACAACGCAATCAATATTAAATTTAATCAAATAGTCGCATAAACTGGTTGAACGCCTTTTCTTCGAACTCGGTAATTGCAATTCAATGATTTCCACTCATCAGAGTAAATCGATTCGATCTTTAATTAAATAGTAAATAAACTCATCACATTACATTCGCAGTTTTTTGTGTATCTTCATTTTCTGCACACTCGAAATTTTATTGATGCAAATCTCATTTCACAGTTAAATTATTTGAAATTCGTCCACCTTTTCAGTACTTAAACCGTGAATCTTCAATTTATTTTTTATATTGGTAAATTGACTTTCAAAACGAAAGTGTATATCATTTAATTGAGACGTGTCATTTGATTAATAACTTCGTTGATTTATTGAGTAGGTAGGATGATTGGAAGTGTGGCTGCGGTCAATGATTTCAACGTGGATTTTTTAGGATTTTTTTTTCTTCTAAATTTATATCAGAAACAATTTTCTCAGGCAAATGCTGTCAAATAGTGTACTCGTCAAATTTTCGTTGCCCACATTATTTTATTTCCCCTGAACGAGATCTATCTACTTGGACAGAAATAATTTGACTGAATTTTACTTGAACATTTTTTTTGTCAATTATTTGGCACAATGGCATACAGTATATGTCATAATAAGTTCAGAAACAAATAGTGCGAGGAACTTGAAATTTAGTGCTTCTCATAAATTGTCAAAAATAAATTGGTTGTGAAGGAGTGTTTTTTGGGCGGTCATCTGAAGTAATACTTTAGTTAATAATATCAAAAATATTCTTAAATTTTACTACTTTATGATCCATTTAAAGATAAAACTTTCATACAATTTTTTTATATGTTTTGAGACTAATAGACCCAAAAAAATTTAAAAAAAGATCGTAAGCCCTCTGTGCAATTAAGTATGATTTTCTTAAGCGGTTAAATTGGAAGTATTTCTTTGAGCGGTTTTCACGTGGGAGGGTTGTGAGGAGTGGGGGGCTTGGGTGAGAGTTTATACACCAAATGTTGACTTCTATACGTCAGGAGCCTATGAAACGTTAAACTTTATGTAGAACGAAGAGAGTAGAACCATTTGCAGTCGTAATATTTGAGAGTTGGGAGAAAAACAATGAAGCTGGTGAGGCAATTTTCAGTTTTTAAAAATTTCGTCAAATCTATTAGATCTTTTAAGACATTGAGATCAATTTAATTCCATAGAAAAAAATATAAAAATTCATTTCAGAAATTTCGTAAAGAGGTTGCATGTGCTTTCACGAATTCTGATATATTTGTTATGTGTAATAAGACATCGAATTGATTTTTACTTCTATGGGTTCGTTATAAACACCAAAAAAAAATTTTCACGATATTAAACGATAAACGTGTTTGACGTACCATATTTCGAAACCACCTAAAAATTTAACCCTAAAATAATGTGAAAGTCGTTTGACTGGTCTCTTTTGGGAATAATTTTCGACCACTTTTTTGCATAATTCGACCGATACAGCAGCAATTTCGCTTTCAATATTTGCTCTGAGCTCTTCTAACGTCGTCGGCTTATTGGTTTAGACCAATGACTTAAAATGGCCCCAAAGAAAATAGTCCAAAGGTGTCAAATCGCACGATCTTGCGGCCATTCAATTAATCCATTTCGGGAAATAACACGCTCATCAAATTTGCTCTTCAATAAAGCAATTGTAATGTGTGCTGTGTGGCTTGTGGCACCGTCCTGTTGAAACCACATATGCCAAGTCCATACCATTCAATTGATGCCAAAAATAATAAAGATACAAACGCTGTTCAAGTGTGTATTGATTCATGATAAAATGTATACTAATGAAGTTTATAAATGTCAAGAGAATGAAAAAAAATATGGCGTCGTTCGCCGTCCCTATTGGAAAAAAGTTGGAGCTCACCTATTGAAAAACCCTTTTACTATACTCTAGACGAAATCTAAGAGTATTTTAAGCTAAATCGAGTCCAAAATTTTGTGTCAAATTAAGTTCAGTTGTATTAAAACACCCCAAATCCGTTTGCTGTCCGCTCGTTTTCACCATAACTCAAGAACGCGTTGAAGTAGAAATTTTATCACGACCTGTGAAATGGAAAAGGTAAGGCTAAATTCATTAATGGGCGATATCCTTTCACTCCGTTGGGTACATCTCATACAAAAGCCCTTAAAACAGGAATCTTGAAATGTTGGCATACATAAACTGTTTAGTGATTGAACTGAATGTAATACAAATCAAAAGAATGTCTAGTGTTCCAGCCTTCATAAGTCCTCCAAAAATATATCCAAGCTGCAAAATTTGGTCTAACTTAAGAGCGCGTTGACTTAGGAAGTAGAAATTTAGTAGTCGTTACTTTTAAGTCAAAAATTACATTGAGTTTTTTAATTATTAATATCTGTCAACTCCTTCAGATAGCTGTCATACAAAAAGTCCTGAAACAGGTGTTTGCCAATATTGAACGACAACTTCAGAACATATTGGACTACGACCCTTAAATAGTGTATGTCCTTCGTGTAGTTGCCATACTAAACTCCTGTATAATTGTTGTCTTAACATAATTGACAGAACATACTGTAACCAAAGAAGCGAGCCAGCAATTTTGTACAAATTACTTTGTAGTAAAAATAAGGTTAAAACTTACTTGTCAGCGAAGTCCATCTACTCCTCCTGGAATCTCCTACGCAAATGTCCATAACGCAAGTTTTGACGATTATTTCTCCATAACTGTTGAACGATTCAGGCCAGGAGTTTGAAATTTTGTAGACATTAATGTTTATATGAAAAGGTTAAAGGATGTATATGCTACAAATCAAGTGAGTCCGTTCTGCACCTCTTATGGGAAAGACTTCGAAAAACGAAAATCTCACCTTCGATGATTTACCAATTTAACCGTTGGCACACTTTATTTACCAACAGTTACTTAGCAAAAACAAAATACTTGTAGCCCCATACAAGAGTCGTTGAAAAAATTGTTGAATCATTATAAATCAAAATACTTTTTATAGGAAAAGTATAAAATTTATACACACTGGATTGAAAAGTAGAGAAAGGTCAATATCGTTAGTGAGCTCTGTCTAATAGCTACTAAGAATAAATCTTTAAATTATGTCATTAAATAATAGCTATTCAAAATGAAATCGTGTATCTTTTCTAGTTTGAAATCAATTAAATGCGAATATTTTATTGAAATAACACATCACTCTCCCCATTTATAGGTATATGTGGTAATCCCGACCTACAATTTAAGTTGTTATTCAGTATTTCATCTAAAGCATCATGTAATTCTTGAGTGATATGTTCTTCCGTAAACTTTAATGTACGAGTATGTTCTGGACGTGTTAGTGATATCCAATTCCAACGTTGGTCACGGATTCAGCCAGATACTGTATCACATCAACGCGATTAGGTTTATAACATTAAATTTACTTTTCTCAGACTCATAAAAGCCGCACGTAGCTCATAACTAAAGATCTCATAGTTGCTGTCCCATTTCGACCAATTTAACTTATACGCATCCATAATAAAATTGATACCATCTTAGAATACTCTTCTCGACCAGGTTCTATGGTTTACGAAGACATTACGCTACTATTTCGAGACATTAAAAATGACCATAACTTCCAGGACATAACATATTTAAAGCAATTTCTAGCGGTTATTATGACACATAAAAACGGTTGTGCTTCATCGCCAGTTTACTGGATCCCAAGGAGCTTAATATTCGCTATCATCATAATAAAGGACGAATATAATAACTTTTGCCAATTAAGTGCGGAACTGTGGAACCATAACATGCTTATGTCCTTCCTATATCCACCTTCACGCTATACTCCATGAGTATATAGTACCTACTAATATAACTTCGTGGTTGTTTTCCACTAACAGGAAAAAGGATAAGAACCTTCGAATCATTTTATCGTGCTAAACGTGTGTATCGAAATAAACTTGCTTTCTACTTTATTAGCACGAAATGTACTTCGACTATGCGATGTCACATCGGATCTTGTACATCTGAAGGCAGCCCCTATCGTAATGAGAACTATCATACCAGCAACATTAAGGGAAAATACCATCGGCTTCACTCTGAATACTAATGAATGCGAGGCTTTCGTCCTTGTAACTACGGTGATTTTCCCCGGAATTTTCCGTGAACTAGATTACGAATTCTATTTGATCTTCGGAAATATTCATCTACAAGTCGTTCAATGTTTAGGTAGTCGTCGTAAAAACAAAATCCAAGAAAATTTAGGGACTATGAAATAGCTAACAGAATTAAGGACGAGTACTGAATCGAAAAAGCACGGCTAATTTTATAATACGGGAACTACTAAGGTTGGTAAATAAATTAGGAAAGCATTTGGCAAGGTTGGAACCTGAAAGTTGTTTGATTAACGAAGAAGTTTGGGATAATTATTTTCGGTTCAAATTGGCGAAATTTATAACCGCTTTCATACTTCAGCCTAAGCAATATTCGGACTAAAATCAACCCGTTCATCTGTAATTATTCTGCCTGTTGTACTTAATTTTGTAGAATTTCATCGAAACTTTTCCTTTTAGACGACATGAATGATGATGAAATATGGAGGAGCATAATTTCGTGAGGACTATTGACGGATTCCAAAGGGCGGAGTATTGGCTCTCTGGTTGCCTACATCCCGCTTCACTACAACCCCCATTCAAAACTGCTCCTGAAATCCGACTTGTGACACCAATTGATCACCTACGGCCTTGTAGACAATAAGCTTCTTCGAAAACGAATTGGTGGCTGCCGAAAAACCACTGATTCAAAAGTTAAAGACTAAAATTTCTCACGAAATTTTCCACCTAAAGTTTAGCATTTCAATTGTGTCAATTGTGAATGTGACAGTTTGGTCACAATCGGGAAAGGTAGTGACGAAACCAATACAAAGTTATTGTTGACCGAATTGAAAAATGTCTAAAAAGATCTTGAGTGTGTAGGGTTATCGATGATCTTTCGTTTAAAAGGATGTTGATCAAAATTTAACACATACATACATATAGACATAGACAAGTTTCTACTTTCTAGCATAATCTGTTTCTGTTTCCCCTATCAACAGTTTTCAATTTTTAGCTTTCTATCCCTTGCAACTTGCGTGAAATTAAAACCAGAATTTTTTCATTTCCACCCCCTCCCACCATCACTCCCAACACCCACACAATCAACATTTCTCCTCTAGAGGTCTACTGGTCCTAACTCCTGTAAAAAGTTCAAGATCATATTTGATACGGTTCCTGAAATATACAAATTTTAGTTTCTTAAAAATGGCTGCGCCCCACCTTCCGCGCTTCACCTCCTCTTCAAAAATTTTACATTCAGTAGACTCCACTGGTAATTCTATATACAGGAACTACATTTTATCTTCCTGGCACAATTGAGCCGGAAGATATTTTAATTCAAAGTGTTTCAACCAACCCCACCCCACCCCACACCACCCCACCCCACCCCACACTTCAGTATCCCCCTTAAAAACATTAATCCTTTTGTTTTCTCCTAGTATCTATTAAGAAAACTATAAAACTTCAGCCATACGACACCAATCGTTCAGAAGATATGGTTCTTAGAATATTTTAATCCCAGCTGTCAAGCGTTTTGGTCACATTGTTTCCCCCCCCCCCATCCCCACCCGCTCGCTACTCGCACACCACTCAACCCCTATCAACATTTTTTTTTATCATGGTAGCATAAGCAGTTTGCTGAGATGTAGAAACCAACATTATTCATCTAAAACGCTCCCCCTCCTCCCCCCGTACAGCCACACCACCCCTCCAGAAAATAGCACTCATAGGGGCTTACCCATTCTACATATCATACAAATTTCAACATAATATCTCAAGGGGTTTGTGTGCTGCGCAAATTCAAATGGCTTGGGACGGAATCTACGGCGGACAGACGGACATTTTTTTTTGCCTTGTTGGGTTCTATTATTATACTAAAACGTAAATATACGAAATTTAGGGTTAGAAATTTTTTTTTAAATTTCAGGTCGATAAAAATGCTTTATTAATAAAAATAATAAAGTAAAATGACAATGATAGCAAGGTGTATACATTTTCACGTATTTCGTGATATCAATTCAGTTTTAAGTTTTTTGGATTTAACGAAATTCGGGAGAACCTAAACGTAAAGTATTAAATCTTTCACGAACTCCGACATATTTCTTAGGTCTAATGCGATCATGAATTAGTTTTGACTTCTAAAAGCTGGACACAGAATCGCCAAAAACAAATTTCAGAATTTGTTGTTATTCGAACTCTTGGAATTTCAGCGACGGTGGTTGTGAAGGTTTCACGAATTCCGAGAAATCTTTTAGATCGAAAGAGATATCAAATTGGCTTTTAATTCTATGGCTTTAAGTGTGAATTATGTATGTAACTATTTTTCGAAATTTAACCCCCAGGATGATGTAATAGGCTTGTATATATTTTCACAAATTTTTTCATATCTGTAAGGTCTTAGTATTGATTGATAGTCGATCCCGACGAGAGTATATGTATAATTGGGAAAAAATCATATATATACTACCAAAAAATCAATATAAAAATAATTTAAAAATGTGACAAAAAACCCTATGACAGAAAAAAAACTCTTGTCTTGATATAACCAATGCTACATTTCGGCTTTTACCGTGTCCCGGAGTATGACCCCATTATTAAATCCATGTGTTAAACGCTTCTCGATTTTTTATCCGAAAATAATAAAGTTTCTCCCAGACTGTTGGCAAGTTTTTTTAATACCTACTAATTCAATCGGAGATTGCATGCGTACTGCTGCGGCTATATACTTCAGTTGGGAATCCTGTCCCACATGTACATTTTAAACGCATTTAACAGACCCTAATTAAGCCCATTTCCCATACATGAAGAAAGGCTTTGTATCTGTTTTAGCCACTATTCACAGTACTTATTGAAATATTTTAAGTACGAAAACTAGGACAACCTTAACCTCTTTAATAATGTGATTCAAAGCACTTTTTGGCCGCTCGTTAATTATGCCCATATGTTACTTATTCGCAATAATTTTGTAGGCTTTTCCTTATCGATTACATGATCTCGGTCAGGCAACGTGAGTCCTTAGCCCCTCATTGTATCATCAAATTAACCCGCATCCTCCAGATACGAGTATTATCCCAAAATCTGCCCTGAATACCGCATAATCTTGGCCATCATATAGAGGCGCATAAGATACAGCCGGATCCATTTCTTTGTCAATATTATTTTTTGTATTCTACTTTTGATTTTGTTCATCGGTTTCGGTATGGACCGCAATAAAAGGTCGATACTCGTATCTCTTAACAAACATTTGATTAGCTTTCATTTCGACATTTCATTAATCTTCGAATGGGGATTTAAGTCGAAACGAAAAGTTTGGGATATAATCCGGGACCGGTTATTTTTTTCGCCTTCCTTACGGGTTCTTGGACTTGAAATTTATCCTTACCCGAAAAACTGGCCAGGGTCCATTTCGTAATATTATAGTCGAAATAAATCATTTATCATGTACGCCGCATTTGACCAGGGCAAATAATTTTTTGAATGCTCTACAAATAAGAACATCCATCATTTTGGCATCGTGTTCTGATGTCCATTAAGGCGAAGTTTGTCGGTCGGTTTTTTTTTTTCTTCTTTTATTTTTTCCGGCAATCCTCAGGTGAAAAGTTCGTGAAGGTAGAAGAGAAAATATCCATCTTATAAATGATTTGATTGCTGTTCAATGGTGAGACTAATGAGAGCTCATTGTAAAGTTTTTACGTGGAACAAGCCAATGAGAAGGGAAACTGTAATCAGGACAATTCTTTCAAAAATGAAATTTATTAAGCGTTTTGTCGCTGTGAGCACGAGCAAGGATTAACTGCACAAAAAGTGATTAAGTTTAGTTTCCGAAGTGGCATGTAGTTGGGTGGCGTTGTATGACGTCCTTTTGAACTGCACAATGTCGTGCTTCCCCGAATAATAGGAAACAAGAAAGAGTGTGTTTTACAGAGAACTTAGTTTAAAAGTGAGCCCAATTCTAGCACCAACTGCAACCGTACAAAGTACCCAACTAACAATAGGAAGGCATAGGGAAATTAAATGGAATTTATCTAATGAAGACATTGTTGTGCACAGTTTGAAATCGCTTCATATATGGGTCTGTTTCAATTCCAAATGAAATCATCAGACGACTTCAAAACAACTTCTCCAAGATAATTCCAAAGCGACTCTTAGAAGTGAAGTCAACAAATATTCAGAGAAAACCCATTTAAATTTTTATGTCGTATTAAAATAAATGGAAAGGAATGATATCAAATTATACAAATTTCAGTTCCAGAAAATTGTTTGATTTTGAACTTTCTATTTTTCACATCATTATATAGTCAAGACTTCGTAGCCAAGCATTTAAAGTTCTCAAGTGACAAGTTCATGATCCAATCAGTGCAGTGCTGCATCCAGTAGTATCAATGCATTGCATTACCTAGGATTTAATTTCCCCCTTGGCACTACCATGAAAGTTGGATATCAGAAGATCCTGAAATCAGTTTTTATGCGTTAAATAAAAACTCTGCAGAAGGGAAAACAAATTTGGTATCTCATCAAACCTTAGAGATATGGCGAAAATTGTGAAAAAGTGTGCAACCTACCTTAAATCCACTCGAAAACTTTTGTATACCCTCTAATGGGTCAAAAAGAAAAAATCCTAAAAATGAATTTTATACGAAAATATAAGAAGTTCGTGAAAGTTAAAAAGTTAATCAATATATGATCATACTTTAGGAATATGGGTGAATTTCAGACAATGTATACAACACTTTAACACCCAATTCGGAGTCGAATTTAAAATAATCTTAACACTTTCTTGGCAATCATCTGAGGAAGCCGTAAGAAAAAAACATATTTAATATATAAAAAAACATAAGAAATACAACGATATTGATAAGAATATATGCACCCCATTTTCACTGACAATTTTTTTGGCTTCACTTCCAATGGATATTTCAAATTCTTTTTGCTCAAATTACTTTTTTAGTAAATCGAAAAATATCCACCAAGTTTCATATCTATAGCATAACAGCTGTTCCGGAGATTGGAAAACCACCTTGCAGGTATCCAGGAGATCTGTTAATAAACAGAGGCTAAAAAGGGCAATCAATCAATATTTATAACAATATGATGAAGTGATCAAAGTTCCACGGTTCAATTTCACCTCGGTGACCTAAAAAAGAAATCCATTTTCTAAAATTGTGACTGAAACTGACGAAGACAACAACGCAGCCAAAAATTTATCATATGTATTCAAAAAGATATCATCTCAGACGTGACTCAATTTCCATATATTCAAAACAATATCTGTCCTAACATTGTCCTTAAGCGTCTGCCCATGCCGCAATATAATATTCCGGCTTATTCTCTTCTTACAGCAGATTTCTCACATAACCACAGGGATGAAATGCCACCCCATCCCCCTTCTTCTGGTAAAAGCTAGTACTCAACGTCTAAACCATGGGAAGCAATCATTTGTCATGTGCTCTGCTCATGTGATAATGTCTATACAAAATGCGACTCTATCCAAGGTCCTTTCTTGACAAATTCTTTTAATCAAAAACTTCTTCATACATCACTGAATTTTCCGAGATGTTAAGATCCGAGATATGTGTTTGCCCCGAAGAAATTCGGTATGCTATCGAGATGTATTTATGATTTTAGAGAACTACATGCTACGCATTAACAATTTCGTTTTTCTCCATCAGAAACGCCACCCTCGTAATCTGGAGGTGTACAGCTCGAAAAGGTCCTACCTTGAATCTGAGGCTGGTCGTGGAACCTCTACTCTCCTGGCTCATGGAATCTTCAAAATACAATATACCAGTCCTGGAACCCTTTCGCTATTATATTAAAAGTTATTTCGGGTGAATGGGTTTTGTTGATGTTTAGGGTTAAATGGAGACATGCCTATGTTGCGCTCGTCACGCGGCTCAGTATTTGCTAAGGACAAAAAGGTAAATTTGTTTCGGTATGCGGCTTCACAGTTAAAAATTGCTTTCACCTCTATCAGATGAATAAATATTTGGGCGGGTCTTGAGAAACAAATTTATTTGTTTTTTAACGGAAGTTTCAGTCTGTGCTATTGTTTATTATTTGCTCTGGGTGACACAGGTTAATGGTTCTGTAATTCAGCAGGTCTAATTCTGATATTTGGAAAACATACTCATAGCCACAATATTGTATATTCGTCGTATTGACATAGCATGATGGTTCAAGAGGCTGTGCAAATTGTTCTCGCACTTACGTACATATACCTGTTTCAACTTATCAATTCTTTATATATGCCAAAAGTCTGGGCGCAATTGCATTATTTTCTAGTTAGAAGTACGGAAGGCGGAAGTCCACATTTTTCCATTAAATACGTTCCGGGGTTCTACCTTCTAAGCCCTTAGGGAATAAATATCAAACAAATTTGTTGGCCGTTTTGTACTCGAAGTTCGTGAAAACTTTAATAACCCCTGTGGGGTTTAATATAGAAAATTGGTTTTCTTACAATTATATTTAAAGTCTTTAAAGGTGATTTCGATATCCCATTAGGACTAAGAAATATGTCGGAATTCGTAACAACGTTCACCAATACTTTACACCATCTTAGTGACTGAACATAGGATAATCAGGGAAACGGTTTCAAGACGCTTTCATAAGGATCACGCAGAAGAGGGGTTCGGTAGCGGTTGAAAAACTTTAGATTACGATATCTACAAAAATGAAATTTGGTTTCTGGTCACAAATTGACAAGTAGAGTTTGCTGAAAATAGAATTAATTAAAGGAGAGGTGGAGCATGCAAGTGCGGGGATAACAATTTTCGTATTACATAATGTCTCATATCTCAAGAACAGTTTGAGATAGTTGCTTAGTTTTTTTTACGGGAAATACACTTGATAGATTCATAGCTGACAAAAAAATTTTTGGGGTCGTTTTATAGAGATATACATATATACTAGAGACGACAAGACGCCGTGTTTGTATGAAGCACTTTGAGGTAAATTTAACGTTTTTTAAGGAGGGTTTCATGCCAGGTGGCAGTGAAATGTAAATAGTATCCTAGTATTCAAAGCTCTGACATTTTTTATTTCAAGATCATAGTATTATATACATGTGAGTAAGATGCTGGTAGTACACAGTTAAAATTTTTTACAACATTAAATGTTGGAAACTAAATGCCAACAAGGGACATTGTAAATTTACATGTCTCAAAACTATTAACATTTCCCCTGTAAAATTATAATTCAGAAATGTAATTAATACATGTATGGCTTTTTTAAAATTACTTGCTTGATAGTAAACAAAAATTACATAGCATATGTAATATTACAATTTGCAGGTTTAAATTACCTTTATTGAAGTAATTCATAATATGACACTTTTCCACTGAAAAGGAATATTGTACAAGTACAAGTACAATTTGTAAATTAAATTTCATAATACTTAATTTAAATCGATAGCTTAAGGAATTTTTACTATTACTATGATTTTTGGAAACGAAAACTTCCACAAGCACTATGTTATTAATATGGTTTCTACAAACACTTAAACATCAAAATGATAACACACTTATTTGTAATAAATAAAAGAGGTAATTTTTGCAAATAAAAAAGAACGAAATTTGACATTTATTAAAAATACATAACAAATAAATTATAAAAATAAACATCTCATTACAAATATGATGATGTATAATAGCATTTATCCAAGCAGTTATCACTTACTTATTATAAGAAAAACTAATCGCGATGTTTACTTCGCAACATCCGTACAAGAACTGATAAATCGACGCACGATTGCATCATCTCCCTTTGCTTACATCATCTCTAAATGTAAAATTTCATTGAAGTAGGTACTGACTGCAACTTCGGAAATTAATTTCATGTTTAACATGGAAAATTGTTATTTATCCATGTTTGGAAATGTAGTTTTCCGTACGAGTTATTGTAATTTGTATTTTTATGTAATTTTACAGAGTATTTCATGTAAAGAACTTAATTATATAATGGTAATAGCGTTTATACATGAATAAGGTAATTTTACCTATGATATAGGGATAATTTTATTATACTAAATGTTGTAAAGTTACAAATAATTTTTACTGTGTAGCATAGCCGGACGATTTCTCGCAGAGGACCGGCGATATATAGCCGGCTTCAAAACAGTCGCTGCTCGTTATCTCCACTACATATATCTCTATGGCTGCTATGGTGCGGGGGTGAGGAATTTTATCCTCATTTATTTACAGAACTGCTTATGCTAGAAAGATGAAACCTTGTACTTACATGTAGATCTGCTAGAAAATAATTTAGATGAAAAACATTTTCAATTATCCATTAGCGTATTGAAGGCGGACAAAATTTAGTGTTAGTGATATGTAGAAATTTTCACGAATTTCGTCATATCTCTTAGGTTATTGAACCAATTTTTATTTTTTAGATTTTGCACATAAATTCCTAGAAACTGTTTTCAGGATTTTTTTTAATTTCTACCTCAAAGGGGGTGTAAAAGGTCTCTGTATTATTCACGAATTTAGACCTGTCCTTTAGGTCTGCTTAGATATAGGATAACTTTTCACTTCGACGGGCTTGATTTATATTCGCGTAAAATACGTTCTCAATGTTTTTACCTTTTCACCCCCTAAGCGGGTATAAAAGTGTTGAACTTCTTTTTATGAATTCCGTCATATTTCTTAGGACATATGAGACATTAAATTGGTTTTTACTTCCTCTGACTTTTTTTTATTTTTATATAAGAACCGATTTCAGAATTTTTGAATATTCAACCCCGAAGTGTCTCTAAGGGGGGGCGGGTGTATGGTAAAATAATAAATACCGCAACAGCCCGAATCGGGCCTAGGCCTTGAAGTAATGCTAGAGTTAATTCATTTCAAGATTAACGGAACACTAGGAGGTGAAGTGGTCAGCCACACGCTCGTCCATGACTATTAACCCGATTTTAACTAGGTACTCATTTACAGCTGAGTGAACTGGTAGTCCGGCACCCAATTCCATTTTCGAAAATTACTTGTCGCCAAGCAGATTCGAACCTGGTACCAGGTGCACTAAAGGCAAGTACTCTAGCCACAAAGCCACCCAGATTACTCAAGGGGGGGGGGGGGTGTATAGGTTTCATTACTTTATTTATTTCATTAGTTTCAATGAGATATCAAATTGCCTGAGAAATGATTTTAGGATTTTCCTAAGTTGATTTCAAGATTTTTAGATATTCAACCGTATCGGGAAGTAAGGGAGCTGCACTGTAACGTACACCAAATGTCAGCATTAAGCACGTTCCGGGATCCAGACCAAGAAATAATAAAGTTACTGCCAGACCTTTTACATTAATTTTTAACAAAAAGTAGGCTTACATGAAGCTAAAACCCGGAACGTTAGAAGATAGCATAGATTTTTAGAGAAAATCGCCATTTTTTTTACAAAATGCTGTTTCAATTACATATAATGAAAGTAGGTGTTCTTTCCCTTAATGGCAAACTCCTACACTGCAAAAATCAAAAAATATGAATTTTAAAAGATTTTTTTTTTAAATTTCAGTTCGGTAACAATATCTATTTTCATTAAAATTAAAATAATAATAATATAAGCAGAATAAATGTCTCTTGTCGAAGATAAACTTAAATTTAAGATAACATTTTTAAATCAAATAAATTCTGAACAAGGCTGAGGTGTGAAAAGTGACAAAAACCACAGCTAAAGCCTAATTTATTTAATTTTTTTGGCCCAACTTTCCTTAAAATTTATAGCAAGACTCGAGAAATATGGCTACTAAAACAGCTAAATTCTCATATCTTAAATCACTTTTCCAACTATAAACTAAGATTTTTGTGGCGCTATTAAAAATAAGCTAGTGATGCGACCTCATGCCATTAGCATCCATCAGTAATAACGCGCATCTATTGCTCCCGCAGATATTCGCCGCATGCTTTCACCAATGCGATTTCCCCGAAAACGAGCATTTTATTTATAACATTGCTGTTCAGCATGACTTTGGAATAAAACTAATTCTGTTTTTATTTCGTCAGTTAATCTTATTCCAAAATTCCTAACAACCAGAGGGTTTAAGGTGCAAAATTCGGACTATCAATCATCGAAAAAACCAAGGTGTTGTACGAAAAATTCGCCTACGGCATACGATAAGAAGCGCAATGCCGAAAAAATGGCCACCAGGCAAACTTGCACTCCTTACTTTAAAATGAAAAGCCGATTTGCTCCACGGGCGTGTCATTTATGGCTGATAAATTTACTTTATGTCCGCTTTGAACTGGAAGCATTAACCTCCTAATACCATAAAAGTATTTCTCGCCGACTTCCGTTTTAACGACAAAATTTCTTCTCGGATTCTCCTCACGCAAACGTCTTGTGATTGACTTCAACTTAACGTACATTGCGTCTTATGATGAGTGCCAATTTGCACTAATCGTGACGCTCAGGTAAAGTGCTCGCAAACATTTCGGAAGTAAAACTTTCCTAAGTGAAAAATACCGGAGCAATGATTGCTATCATTGCTAATAAATTCAAAGATAGTGCTTACCTGAACGTACCTATGTTTTTACCGGAAAAAAAATTGAACGACGTGAGCATTTCCAATTATTTATTATTACCTTTAGTGTATCGAAAGTATTGTTATTTTCTTAGATTTGCATCATTGCGTCATTACAGGTAGGTACCTACCGCGATTCACTTTCGGTTTCCTCTCGCGAACTGGGTCATAGCTTAACTTTCTGTCGATTATTTTCGACATTGTTCAATTTTGCTCCAAATTAACATACAGATGGCGAATCTGAACATCAATTGAATAAATTTGTTTTGAATCATAATAAGGAGAATTTAATTTGCTACAACCGTAGCGTAGTGAATTTTGAATATAACGAAGTTTCGGTGAATGATACAGTCGTAAAGTAATCATATGTGTATCAATTTGCATACTCTTCTTAATAACGTCTAGAGCAGATCGACAAAATTGTGAAACAACAACAATGCTTGCATTAATTTTAACATGACTTTTGTATGGGAGCAACACGAGAGAGGAGTTTTATTTAAAACATTTTTTCCCGCGCTTTCAAATGATGCTAATTTATAGTGTGCAATTTAGCTTCCTTGTTTTTTTAGCATTCGTCCAATGAGTTACTATGTATGTTTGATGTCCGAGAATGATTTGACGAACGGAAGCCCCACTAGGTGGACATAAAGAAAATGTGCTGTTGGCTCAAGTTACTTTTCAGAAAGTCACTAGCCAATTTTTAATTTTGCGATAAAATCTGGCCAGGCGCTTCGGACAGATGTAATAGCAAAATTAAAAATTCAGCTCACAAATGCATACCCCACATCAATATGGCATTTTGAATCGGTTATTACTATCATTAGATTGTGTTGTTGACAAGTAGTGGTATATTGTTTGAGTGCATATCCTACGTTTTGTTGGAAGATAGTGGAAGCCTTGAAATGTTGTACCAGTTTCACGAATTCCGACAAACTCTTAGGTCTAATGAGATATCGAATTCGATTTTTATCTATGAACTGTATATTAACTCGCCTAAATCTGTCAATTTTTTCACATTCAACTGCTAAGGAACGTCACAATAGGCTCAATTGTGGCTTCAGTGACAAACGTTTGTGTGAATTTTTACGAATTTCGACATATTTCTTAGGTTAAAATTGATACTAAATAATTTATATTATGTAGAAGGCTGGGTGGCTAGAGCACTTGCCTTCGGTGCACCAATTACCAGGTTCGAGTCAGCTTGGCGACAAGTAATTTTCGAAAGTGGGATTGGGTGCCGGACTACCAGTTCACTCAGCTGTAAATGAGTACCTGAATTAAAATCGGGGTAATAATCACGGACGAGCGTGTAGCTAACCACTTCACCTCCTAGTGTTCCTTTGGTCTAGCAATGAAGTAACTCTGGCATTACTTCAAGGCCTAGGCCCGATTTGGGCTGTCGCGCCATTGATTATTATTAATTTATATTATACTACTATATACTAGTATTATACTAGTTTCCTTCTAAGGCTCTACGGTTTTAAGGTTCTAAGGTTTCTAGTTCACAAGACCCTTTAGATCTTAAGCTAACATTTTGGGAGGGTAGACCACCTTTTGGTGGTTAGTGGAGAATAGGAGATGGGGATTCACTTTAGTCTTTAGATATCAGATTTTGGTTTTTGTGTCTCACAAACAGGTTGCGCTAGAAAGGTGATAGCGGATTGGAGCATTTGCTAAAATGTAGACGATATGGGTGAACAGGGGTTAAAATTGCGAAAACAATAAACAAAGATTCAAAGATTCCAATTTCTAGATTTCTCAAACTATTTCAGATGCAGTCTTTAAAGTTTTACGGAATGTACAGTAGAATTCCAGCCGAAAAAATTTTTTGGGGCTGATGAGTATTGAATGGAAGTGTATGAGGGTGGAAAATAAAACAATTGAATTTTTCTTTCTCGAGATTTTCTAAGAATTTTCTAAGATTTCTTTTATAGAGCTACTCCATCTGCACACTAGAAAAATAACGTATAGTTGTAGGTTTTAGGTTTCTTCAAACTTGGTACGAATATATAGTAAATGTAATTATTATATTAGATGGAATCCGGTTAAAAACTCGGGCTCATCATAATTTATTATTCAACAAAAATAAGTTCATATTTGCATTTACTTACGGAAGTATATCAAATATTTTTCCCTGAATAAGGATTCTATACATATCCACGAATTTCTTCATACCGTTTAGGTCAGTTTTGGTATCAAAGTAACTTCTTTTCGGTGTACCTACTTTTTCATTAATGTCTAATTTTTTTTAAAGATTTTTCTATATTTAACCGCAACTGAGTGTACATTTCACAAATTCTAACTTCTGATAAGGTACTGAGATTCTTGTACTATACGTTTATGTTTATAGGAACCTAAAATATGATTTAAGTATTTTTCGGTATCTCCAGCGGTTGTAAGCTGGCTGTGTAATTTTTACGATTTTTGACAAATCCTCTCTGTCTAATGAGATATCAAATTCACCTATAGTTCAATGTCCTTTACACATAAACTCCTAAAAATTAAGTTTTATATTTTGCTATATTCAATTCCTTCGAGGTAATGAATGTTGTTAAGGTTACTATACAACACAGGAGTCTATTTAGAACGTTGTTATTTACGTTGTCAATCGCAGAGTAATCAGTACTTGTTCAGGAATTTTAAAAAATTGTTGGTCACAGTTGCCGGTATAATTGGACAGATATTTTAAATGAAACGCGAAGATTGGAGGTACTGAGGCGTAGACAGTAAGATGAAAGTTTAACTATCCACGTAAATGACCGAGAAGTAAAGATAGTCTCATCCCACAAGTTTCATAAAAGAGTAGTCTACGTCCCTCAACAAAGTTTTAGTTAAGCCTTCTGCCGTCTTTTAGGCTGGCAGTATTATGCATATTCTTCCATTCTAATTTAACCTTCTCCCAAATTTAGTCATGTTTAAAAGTGTTCTTGTTATAGGGGACAAAATATTCGGTAATCATATTTTCAAACCACCTCCTGCTTCTAACAATATTTCAAAAATTTATCTTAACATTAGAAATTTTAGCTTCAGATCTTTTACAGATCCATAGATTTGAGTCGTCAAAGAAGTTTGAGTAGCACTAATATTTAAAAATTTATTGGCCTTTGATTTATTAATTAAAAAAGAATAAGTTAGATTCTTTTAGAGTTCTTAAAATCACAATTTTGCAAATTCTGTGATAGCACTTGTAAGTAGTAGATCTACACTTGACGCGGAAGAATTGAAGAAAACTAATGCGATAGTTCTACGCACTTTGAGGACCAACTTACATCTTTACTGATAAAATATTGCCTGTGTTACTATCACTATTCTTAGAAAGCTCCTCCCGTAAGCCTTACTGCTATTGCGAAAGTAATCGGTGACCCTAAAACTGGTCTCCATTAAAAAAAATCTGCCAACAGTCTGGGCGCAACTGTATTATTTTTCCGGCAGAAGTTCAGAACGCGTTCAATTCGGGGATGCGGTGTATGTTACTATGTGACTGAAAACCTAACAAAAAGTTCGGGAAGCGGTTAGAAAAGGGTGTAACATATGAATTAAATAATTGGGTCATATTCCGGGATGCGGTCTAGTGGTTGAAAAAAAACAAAACTTAAAAATAGGTGATTATTAAACAAGCCTGGGGAAGTGAAAAGATGTTCGATATCTGATCAGACCCGAGAAACATGGTGGAATTCATGAAAAAGTATGCAACCAGTTTACACCCTACCCTCTAAGGGGTCGAATTTCGAAAAATCTTGAAAACACATTCTAGGTATTCACATGAAGAATTCGTAGAATAAAAATGAATTCAATATTTTGAAAGACCTAGTAGATATGACGAAAATCGTGAAAATATATGCATTTTATATTAACCGATATTTTTTTTGCCCCCCCCCTTCTGAACGCCAATGAATATTCAAATTTTTTTTTATTAGAATTACTTTTCTAGTTAATTTACATATACGTACCGAGTTTCAACTTCCTAGCATAAGCCGTTCTGAAGTTAGGGAAAACACCCCCCACCACCGTACCATACTACCACTAAAAAAAATGTGTTTTTCCACCATGCCACTACTATAGCTCTATCTAAATACCAAGTTTCAGCTTCCTATCATTATAGATTCTTAAGATATAAACATCGGAACTTTTTCTTTCTCACCCTTCCCCACCCTCACCCTCTACACCCACACCCCCAAAACTTTTTTTCCCTACTAGGGTTCTATTAGGCCTACTTCTGGTAAAAATTGGAAGCATCCATCTTACACTGTTATTGAGATATGAATCGTGTTATTTTTGAAAAATTCTAATCCCTCCCACTTCCGTGCTCCTCCACCCCCTTCAAATATTTTACTTTGAGCAATCTTTATTTATCAGTCTTTATAATAAAACCGAATTTTGTTTTTCTGGTCCAATGAGTTTGTGAGAAATCGTAATCTAAAGTTTTTCACCCCCCACCCCCGTACGCCACTACCCCCACCCAAAAATTTTGTTTCAATCTACTCTCCTAGTATAACTACAGATATTTGTTAAGTTTGAGTTGCTTGCTATTAATGGTTTAAGAGATATGGATTTTAGAATTTGTCGATCTCGGCATTTTTGCGTTTCGGACGCATTATTTCCCCCTCCACTCCCACACCCCTTCACCCATATCTGTTTTTTTTTGCAAATGGATTCATTATCAAAGCTCTATAGAAATTCTAAGTTTCAGCCTCCTAACACAAGCGGTTCCTGAGATCTAGAAACCTAAATTTTTCGTCTAAAACGCTTACCCCGCCTTCCCCCTTACACCTCCTCCCCAGAAAATAATGTCAATTCAAGGGGTCCATCAAGTCTATTCTTAGAAAAAATTTTAATTTAATAGCTCCACTGGTTTGAGAGCTACGAGCCTTCAAAGATTTTGGGGCGGTCGACGTACGACGTACGGCGTACGGGGTACGGCGTACAGACGGAGTGAAAATTTTTATTGCTTTTTTCACGTCTACTAGTCATGAAACGTGGAAAACAAAATTTTGAGGGCAGCAAATTTTTTTTTTTTAAAAATCGATAACAATACTGTATTATAAATAATACAGTAAAACGTATGAACTGTAATTGGGAAATAATTTCAAGAGACGAAATACTTATAAATAAAAATCAAGTCTACATTTAAAATGCCATGAAATTTATTTTTAAAGAACTTTAGAAAATGGTAATCTTTCGGACGAATTGAATCGATCGCTTAAGCAATTGTTGGTTGCGGAATGTACTTGTTGTCCAACATGCACTTGAATTCGCGGTATGCCCAAGTGCAAGTATCGCTCCCAACTGCGTTATTATCGATGCACCTTTGGAGATCTTCCTTGTTACCTATATAATCAGCTGCAGCCAACTGTTGGATTATGTGATCAACGTTGTAGCCATTTTGATCATCCCAGTTTCCTCCCTTAATTGCAGCACATCTTACTTGGCATCGGACAGCCGGTTCATTTGGATATTCGTACTTCTTGATCTGTTCGGCCAAATTCGCTGGAACGTTGAGTTCCTTGAGACAATCGTCGCGAATTACGAAAAATTCCTCCTTAGTTTTTGGAGTCCACTGAGCACTGGCCTGTTTTTGAAAGGCAAAATTTATGGGTTTATTTTAAATCATTTGAAAGAAATTTGCGAGAAATAGTCAGGTGAATACTTACAATGGCAATTAATGCACTGAAAGCGAGGAAGAATTTCATCTTGATAGTAAGACTGGCTGTTTTGGGAAGTTCTGGATGCGAACTGATGCAGGATTGCCTCCGGATTATCACTTTTATAGGGAAGTCTACAGCATCTGTTGCTATGCTGAACAAACTGTGAGTCTGATATGGAAATTGATGACACCTTTGCCATGGCGAAATATTTCCCCCTTCCCCCTTTCGTTTTGGAATCTGAAAGGAAGCAGTATTTCGTTGAGCTCTATTTTTAATTTATAAAAAAACAGAGGATTTTGAAAAGGAATGCAAATTTAGATTAAAATTTGAACCCTTTTGCATTATCAGCAAATATTTAATTGAGCCGAAATATCTTATCTATCAAATAGCTAAATAGAGTAAACAACTGAAATCGTTTATTTATAGTGAAATGCAAAATAAACAGCTGTACAATGAACAAATGTGTCTAGTCGTGTTTGACTGTTAAACAATTCCATACTTTTTGACTGAAGAATAAAATTAACATAATAATTTCAGCTTTAATATACACTTGTGGTAAAATAAATAAAATTTCGGTATCATTACCTTTCGCAATCTCAAGGTTGTAGAACTGAATTTTCGTTGTTCTTCACTATTTTTGTCATTCCGAATCTAATAAAAAATCTCTAATCAGTTCAGTTATTCTTATACACTTTTCTTAACGACTGTCCGAATGCTGACTATCAACCAATTGAAATAATCTTTTCAACTTAACCGAACCTAATCATTTGTAGAAAAAATTTAACTTAACGAATTATTGAGTTATCGAGTTTTCCCTCTCTTGTATACAAAATTTTCAGCGACTTTTGTGTGGTAGCTTCTACCTTAGTAGATAGATGTGAGTACGTGGCTTAAGAAATCTTACGTTGAATTGATTTCAAACTTCAACAAACTTAGCCTTAAATGATATGTTTAGAGATATGCAAAGCAGTTCCTTTTAGTGAGTGAGTTAACTCCGACTCACTCACTTGAAGGAACTAGTTCCAGTTCCTTTTGAGCCTCACAGTGAATGTGATAACCTAAAAGGTCGTCATTTCCCCGAGGAAGAGCAAGTAGTTCCATTTAAAGGTGGGAGTGGATGTGATGACAAAAAAGGGACTGTGACGATTCAAGCAGTTTCACATCGCAAAGGAACTAGTTCCTTTTGAAGCTGTGTCACGAGGCGAGAGGAAGTACAGTTCACCAAAAGGAGTTAGTTCACTTACTCAAAGTGTCAATGTGATGATCTAAAAAAAAGTCGAAGAGCGAAGAGAAAGTAGTTCCGACGTTCAGAGTGAATGATGACCTACAAAAAAAGGTCATCTCTTCCCCACCCAAGAACTAGTTCCTTTTCAAGTTCGGAGTCAATGTGAGGAACTAAAAGAAGGTCCTCCCTTCCCCAGGAAATCAAGTCTCTCCTTTTCAAGATGTGTCACGTGGCGAAAGGAACTACAGTTCACCAAAAGAATTGACTTAGTTTACTCACTTACTGCAATCAACTGTTCTTTTCGAATAGTTCACTCATGAACGACCCATCTCTTATATGTTCTGTACATGAGTAAGAAAGTTTTTTTTACCACACACACAAAATAATTTTTAGTAGGTTACTCTAAGAGTAGGAAATTTCGTGTTCGTGAGAACAGTAAAAAGACTACTGTTAAATTTTCTTACGTGCTCTTGTGATTTATACTACTTACGCTGAAACACTATTAATGCTTAAATTCATTCATATTTTATTTGTTTTTAAGCCAAAAACAAATTCACACTTGATTTATATGAGCCCCTTTTAAATTTTTAAACAAGCCTACACAAAACCACGAATCACGTGAATTAAACAACGAAGGGGTCAAATTAATACATATCACAAAAAATAAATTACTTCGCATGAAGTGTCAAAAATATATGCAAACATGAAATTTTTTACACAACGAATTTTACACATTAAATGTGGAAAATTTCATGGTGTGTTTTAATATTACAACACAGACAGTAAATTTTTGAATTAAATGTGTAAAAATACAAAGTTTTAAGAATTAGGTACTTTAATTTTTTTTTAATTTAATAAAAATATGTAAATTTACTACATCAATGCGAAATATTTTACTGCTTTAAGGACATACAAGTTTTTACTGCGCACCTTAGCTTGTTTTTATAAAAAGTAATGACAAATTTTAACTTCCTTAAACAAAAGTGAGAGTCAAGCTCTAATTAGTTCTTCATTGTCTTTCACAGAAAGGAATTCATGGCTCAAGTCAAGACTAAGGCCTTCACTACACAGTAAAAAAAATCCATTGACTTTTACATCTTTTGGATAGTAACTTTTTTAAGTAAAATTACATTGGAAAGTAATAGTACATTTTTTGGGTAGTAAACTTCAATTTGCAATCAGAAGATTTTAATTTGTAATCAGCAAATTACAATTTTGAAAGCAGCAAATTTACTATATATGTTCTCTGAAAAATAGTATAATTAGCACTCTATATTCTCTAAAAAACTAAATTTATTAGCAACTCTTTAAATTAAGTTATTTCTAATATTATTTCTTACTTACTTGCATTTTCATCTCAGTAGACAACCAAATCGATCAAAGCGACCAAATTGTGGTTTACTTGAAAAAGAATGTAATTTTGCTTGACTTTTGAAGTAAATTGTATGGTTCAGTTGAAAAGTACATGAATAATTACTAATACAAGTAATTTTAAGTAAAAGTGCTTGAAATGAGTGCTCTTACTTGTAATTTCGTGTAAAAGTGCTTGAAATGAGTACTTTTACTTGAAAAAATGAAATATACTGGAAATTTCAAGTAAAAATTGGACTGAAAAGACAATTTTTTTAAAACAGTGTACTAACTTTATTAAGTTTCTTTCCTAGATGAAGCCTTAAGATAGGCATACGTAAGAATGACCAACGAATTTACCAACTATGGCTATCATTAAGGTAATCAGAGTCCTAACGACTATAGTCTAAGCTTCGGGGTTTTTTTTTTAAATCCTCTGTGATCTTTTGTAGGCATGGGGAATTACAGCATCCTAGTAAGAGAATGGGTTCTTAATTTCAGCGGAATTTGTTGGTCCAGATAACAAGGATTACTCGCATCCTGTGATCTCTGGGGCGACAATCTTACTGCCGTTCTTTTTGCTGTTCATTTAAGAAAACTTGGAATTGATCTGTTCCTGTAATCTGCACGAACCACCAGACCATATATTTGCTTGATTCTCACCATGAAAGCATTGTAAGCGCATACAAAGTCAGCCACACGTTTCCCGAAAAGGTTCTTTCCACAGTTTTATAGCTGGCCTAGAGAGCTCGTAAACTCAACAAGGACGAAAGCATTGCATTCGACTCGATTCAGCTTCAGATTTTTTGAAATCCAAAGTAGCATAGCAGCTCGATGACTCTGTGACACTTTAACCATTTCTTTTCAGTGTTTTTCCATCCATTAAATGCCATTTGGCCTGATTTCGGTTTTTCTTGCAATGCCGTCTGGAAAACTCCCTCGAAGCTGTGATTGTAGCAAAACTTTTCCGAAGCACAAAGTTTCCTTCGCCCCAAATCTTCGGAATAAAGTCGCGCAACTAGAAACCAGAAAATCGGTTTTTCATCCATTTACAGTAGCACACTGAAATGGTATGAAAACTTTACGAAATCCTGGGAATAGCGTGGAGAGCGAGACTAAGGAAAAAGGACGTTTTTATGATTCCATGAAAGCGACTTTCTTAGCCGTTCTGTTTGTTAAGGCGAATTTCTTGAACGAATCCGACTCGTACCGAGATAGTAAAAAGAAATTTATTCGATGAAATTACGAGTTTCTCGGCACAAGATGGGGTTTTCATGTGCGCTTATCAGTCGAAACGGTTCGTGGTTATATCAACCAAAATGCTGGCATTGGTGTGACCCAGCCAGCTGCGGCGAGGATCAAGATAGGCCAAGTCAACAACAGTTCGTCCTGCCTGCTCCTCAACTTTAGATGTTTTCCTTTTGTTGGTAAAGTTGTCCTGGAAAGTTTTAGCGAGAATCGGATTCACTTGATCTCTAAAGTGATAGAGATAAAGTTGTGTGCTGGTACAGCGACTTACTTATCTTAATTTTTTTCGTTATCTTCCAATTGCATTCAATGGCCAATGGTTTCGAATAATTCGCGTTTATGGCATTGCAAGGCCACAACACTACTCACTTGAAACATTGGCAATCATCACATCAAGTAAAGCCGGGTACACTTTAAAATGGAAAGATACTGTTGTCCACCATTCATAGATTATTGTTGTAATAAAATCTATGCGTAGAAAAATGTAAACAAAAATCAAGTGAAGTCTATGTCACATACCTAGTATGTATATAACAAATTTATCTAATTAGCCATTGACTATGAAAGTGGCAGGTATAATACGCGCAGTATTGTGAGACGGAATCTACTTGATGTATACTACTTAATTGAAGACTATTATTTGTCAATTTTATAATATACTGTCTGCCGTTTATAGGTATATGTAGTCTTCTATCAATCGACAATATAGTTAACTATATATTGTTGAAAATATAGTCTACTGCAGTGGCGGCCCGCCGCATAAAGCTAGCGAGAGCGAGCATTAAGCTTGTGTTACACTGTATGATCACGCTGTCAAATTGCATGCAAATGCAATGCGAAGTAGGCGAATATAAATAAAACTCACAACAGTGTAACACAAGCTTAAAGCTCAACCTCACTAGCTTTATGCGGCGGGCCGCCACTGGTCTACTGGATTGTTTACTCGACAAACAAGCAAGCGATTATATTAAGTATTAAACAATTTCGTTTCTGTTCTCAACTTAGTCACAAGAAATAGTTGCCAAATTTAATGTTTTAGTGTGATTCTTAACGACCCCTGGACTAATAGACTACCACGCCCATAGTAGTCTACACTGACCACTTTGTTGTATAAACTTCTAAAATGAATACTTAATTTTTGGTTGATGTTCATAAGAAAAGTGGGTCAAAACAAAATCAAAAACCAATTTATTCGAAGTTCTAACCATCGCTAGCTACACATTTCTCCCATCTCTCGGGCAATTTGTGGATACCACGCCAAAAAAATTCCTCCTCTTTCGAAGCAAACTAACTATCATCGTGGGCTTACACTCACCCTTGAGGCTCGCCTCGAGGCGAGTCTCTACCCCTATCAGGCCATTGCAAACCGGTTCTGAATGTAAGACTCGTGCGACTGAACGAGCTATTTGATTTATTGATTTTTCGGTGGGTATAGAGGCTCGTCGCAAACGTTGAGTGTAAATGCACCATCAAGCCATTTTCGGACGTCTTCGTAAGTAACCGAAGTGCTGCTCAGCGATCGCGTGGCCCATCGACGAAAACAAGTGGTAGTCAGAAGGGGCCAGGTCTAATGAATTAGCGGTAGCACCTCCCAGTTGAGTGTGTCCCAGTAGTAACGGACCAGTTTTGACGTGTTGGATAGTGCGTTGTCCTGGAGGAAAATCACCTTGTCATGTCTCTATTGATATTCCGGCCTTTTTTCACGCAGAGCATGGTGCTATTTGATCAATTGTTGGTGGTAGCGGTGGGCATCGACAATTTCATCAGGTTTTAAGAGCGCATACATAGTAGACGATACCATTCTGATCCCATCAAACGCGCTTCCTGTCGCTCTGGTCAAAATCGCCGTCTTTCAATCAACGAAACCAAGTCCTGCACGTTTATTCCGCTAAAATGCAATTACTATAGTCCTCCATAAGCATTTGATGCGATTCAGCAGCCGTTTTCTTCAAATGGAAGCAAAAAAGCAGAACTTCCCACACATGCTTGTTTCCTGGCTAAAAACTAGACATGATCAGCGCAGGACAAACGTTGTTGTTGTTGAACTGATTAATGTTAACAACTTACTAACCATTAAATAAACAAAATGGCGTCACTAGGTTGCTTAATACGCTCCCTAACGCCATTATGTAACAACAATCGTTTTAAGCTTATACACCTGGTACGTACTAAGTTTCAACTTTAGAACTTAAGCTCTTTCTGCGATATAAGAAACAACCCCCATCTAGGATGCACCTAAAGCGGCTCAACCTAGACGTCAATTTTTCCCTTTGCATCTTTTGCGGTTCTCAAGAATGAGAATCCGATTTTTTCCCTTTTCTCTCGCCCACCATATCCCACTAGAATGCCAACCCCAAATTTTTTTTCAGTTAGAGGTGTAAGCGTTTCCTCTAATCCAGAACCCAAAATTTTTCGCATGAAGCGCTTCCTCCCACACACAAAAGTTACCACTCGTAGAGGTCCCTTTATTCTACACAACAACAAAATTTAACATCTACACGGGCTTGTGAGCTCCGCGCCTTGTAACGTTTCTGTGTACGGCGGACAGACGGATATTTTTTTTACATTTTTTTGGTTTACTGGTCCTAAAACGTGAAAATAGAAAACTTTAGGTTACCAATTTTAGCCCAATCACAATACTTTGTTAATGAAAAATAATTATTAAGGCAAAACAAGTCGTGTTCACAAAATAAGGTTATTTCCACGAATTTCGTTTTATTTTTCAAGTCTGTCGAGGTATCGTTTTTAGAGGTTCAACTTCTAAGGGGGTTCTAATGTAGTCGTGTACTTTTCACGAATTCCGACATAGTTTTTAGGTTGAATAAGATATTGAAAATGCATTTTTTCTTTAGGCATTAAATGAAAAAATTTGATCTAATTGGAAAAATTTATTCGCATTAGAGCCGATTAAGGAAAAAGTCCAAGAGTAGTAGGGTTTCCTTTGTTCCAAATCTTGAGCTGTTGAGTCCTTCAAAACCACTGTTCCTGGTTTACAATTATTGATCTTTCTGGGCAACTCGTTGCTATTATTTCGCTGCAACCACCAACCTGGAGGACTAGACCTATGAGCGTCCAAATTAAAACTGGTGGGCATCTGATTGCAACATGATTTTTTGGAATTCTCTCAGCTAGGTAGTGAGTCCAACTACATTTCTTCTTCAGCCTACGGTCATTCCGGATATTTCGATTTCCTTATAGTTCATCAAAAATCGTTTTAACCTACCTCACATTAAAGGTAATATTGAATTTCCTTAATCCGTCCTCACTCCAGGCGGATCCAAATAGTGCTCAGATCTATGTGGATCTTTCAGCAGCACAGGTACAGCAAAAAACTGCTTATTATCGAACATGACAAGGTCCTTAAAGAGCAATATTTCTTCCTTAACCTACATCTGGGTTCCGCACAAATGAACCGGATTTAAATTGTAAAAAAAAATAATCCTAAAAACCACAAGTAATATCGTTGTCGTGAAACTCATACTTCCCTTCCAGCTTAAAGGATCCTCGCTAATTAATATCTCAAACTGACTAAGAGATAATTCCAACTGTTCGTCTCATATAGCTTTGAGGTGATTTTTTCCGGTTTCTTTTTCACATTTATTCCTCCCTAATCCAGGCGTCTATCGTAGCAGACATTTTAACTTTCCGTATAAAGCGGCAAAACTCGGAAATACTTTCTATTAATGAAAACACTTTAAAAATGAGAAAAAGGACTTTTAGGCGGCACAGATGCCTGGAAGGAACCAATATTACGTCCACAAGAAATCAGAAAAAAAATTAAACAATGGAAAAAAATGTTCGTTAGTCGTATCTGTGTTTATTTTATCTATAGATCCATGGAGGGACTCAACTAAATTAACTTTCAAATTTTCTCGTTTTAATTAAAGATTTCGGGCTTTTGATAAGTGCTTCTAGTTTTGTATAGGGGCTTGAATATAACAGTCGATATAAACAACACAATCAGATGAAAACATCTTGAAGACAAATATTTTTTTTTTTAGATCGAATCTTGGGTGTAATAAATACATGAAATCTTGAGTTCTTATGGGCCTAGATACGAGTTCTTTGTCTCTGTGATTTTTCCAT
The DNA here is from genome assembly GCA_949128065.1 of Beris chalybata. Classification (NCBI taxonomy): domain Eukaryota; kingdom Metazoa; phylum Arthropoda; class Insecta; order Diptera; family Stratiomyidae; genus Beris; species Beris chalybata. The sequence goes on along the minus strand of OX421896.1, from coordinate 30,648,156 downwards.
TCTATTGTCCTTTTTTCATGGATTAAAGAAAATTTAATTTCTTTGTAATAAGCACACTATCAGTATTTTTAGTTCCTGTTCAATCCCCACAGAGAGTGTTACATGCTGTCCTGGCATCCCACACAACTCGTCGTTTAAATTAACAGAATCAAAAACCTCTCAATACCAAATTGGAAAGCAAAGATCAAGATCTGTTTGTAATTTACCCAATGAGAAAGATGCGGAAAAATCTGCAAACTTCTCGAACATATTTTTCTTCGGAATATTTCTACTGTTTCTCGAATAGTTCCAAATTGATCCCCGATTATGCAAGAAAGCTTTTGACGTAACACATACAGTATATAAGCACGGCAGAGCTTGCAACTAAAGTCACTTTCTGCTACGGTGATTTTAGCAAGTTGTACTTTACTTGAAGTCCCGGCGAGAGCCCATCTCTCAACAATATTTTTTTATTTTATTTATTGTAGACAATTTAAGTCTATTTTACAAAATATATAAACTTGAAAAGACTGATCTCTTAAATATAATATATTAGCGTTAAGTCAAAATAGATTTCAAGGCAATAAAGATAATATATAATACATACATATATAATAAACAAAAATTCTTAAATTCTACTCTTAAAACTATTATTACAAACTCAATTACAAAAGGAAAACAGCACACAGAATAAATATCTTAGACCTAAAAATTTAAAAGTTTCTTAAATATTAACTCGCAGATAGTGTCTTAAGTTTAGTCATTATTTTACCCTTGTATGTAGTTCTACTTACAGAGCTGGTGTAGCAATCTGAATGCAAGTTAAAGTTTCTAATAGCACAAGCAATAGGATCATTCATCATGGAGTTCGAAGAATGATTCTCCATTTTCAGGATTCTGCCGTTGCGAAGTTTAAACCTGTGCTCAACAAATATTAGGCGGACAAGGAGTTCGTTCGAAATTAAATTAGAATTAATTAAATCAAAAGCTAGTGTTCTTCTCTCAAGCGTGGTCATATCCAGCAAAAGTAGCCTACTCTTGTAAGAGGGCAAACGGAAGCTACTAAACTGGAGGCTTCGTAAAGCAAACAGCAAAAATTGAACTTGTACTCTTTCAACCCTGTACGAGTCAATTTGAGTAGAGGGTGACCAGACAACGCTTGCATACTCGAGCAGAGGCAACAACAAAGTACAGAAAAGAGTCTTACACAAATATGGGTCATCGAATTCTTTAACTCTCCTTTTTAGGAATCCTAACATAGCCATACCTACCACTATTTGAAATTTTATCAATGTGCGACTTGAAAGTCAACTTAGTGTCAAATATTACCCCTAGATCTTTGATTTGAGTGACACGTTTTAATTTTTCATTGCTTATATTGTAGTCAAACAATGAGCCGGCAGAATATGGTAACTTTACTAGACAAAGCAAGACAAAGCACCTTTATTTTTTCTTCTACGTGTGTACTGTAGTGCTTTTTTGTTATTTAAAAAAATGTATAAAATGTTTCCTTGTAGTTTTTAAATCGGATTCAACTAAGCTGTACACAAGATATATTTTTTTTTATCATCAACATCAACAATATCGATTTCCATAATTTTAGCCAATATTAATCCTGCTTCTTAGAGTATTAAGCAAACTTTTCCGTATAATTAAGGCTAATTTGAAATGCTTTGCCCTCGTCCTGTCACTATCTCTTCCACATGAGTGATCACCACCAACACATATGTTTGCTTCTCCTGTCCATTAGGGCATGTCATTGTAATAACATTTTTATACCATTTCGAATTCGTTGTTTCTATCTCGGGTGTAGCAGGTGGTCAGAACTCGTAGAAAGGACATACGTGAATTCATATATAAACACTCTTCATAAGATTCCTGTTCTACTTCACATACTCGGAAGTTGACTGTTTAAGTTGCAAAACTCACCATGAACTTATATTTGAGTAATAAATAGAAACGTTTAAAGAAAGTTTCTGGTGTAAATATATGAAGATTGACGAATTCAATTATTTAACTTATTATTTTGATAAAAAGTTTTATTTTAATTTCAATTTTGTATTTATTTATTCATTACAAATGAAAGTCATACTTTATTTTGATGAATGAATACATTATCGGGATCATGCATCGTCTTTCTGAAGACATCTATGAGTGCCTTCTTAATTAATAAACAATTATATCGTCTGATGAATATTACGTTAACATTTTTAAATGCGCAAATTGAGTTCCAGTTTCTGAATCATTTTGATTGTGTCATTTGTTCATGAGGAATGCAAATCACTCTTTGAAACCATTTATTTTTTATTGTAGCTCTATAATTCCCTTATTTGAAGCGATATACTGTGAGCCTTTCTTTATAATTTTTCATCCAAAACTAGTCACACCTTTTCACCAAGCAACCGACCCACTTTACCTCAATAGCTCTACATAGTTGTAGTTCTTCGTCAATCTGAATAAAAAAATTCACCAAATGACGTTTACATTAACATTTTGTAATATCATTAGTCGCTAATATAAAGAAAAAATTATTAGCAGGCGAACTTGTTCATCATTTTATATATATAACTACATCAAATAAATGCACGTTTATTAGACTAAAATTGACGAACGTTTTCATTACTTCAGTAAAAAAATTCATAAACATAATGTACCAATTTGATTCAGTGTTCCCATTACCGAATTTTTCATACCACATTTAGAGAACTGGCGGAAAGCTATTCTTTATAAATCGATCGGTGTTATCAATAAAAATTGCTTTACAAACCCTTTTGCGCAGAAAACTGATCGAGATACTTTTAGCATATACGGTTATATGTATGTGAGGTTTGTTCGAGAAGTGTGAAGAACAGGCGAGAAGGTGCGTACTGTCTGAGAAGTGTGCGGAGTTTTCTCTACTATTATATCTGGACGGTTGCAGTTATGTATCTTTGGAGACTTTGATGTAAGAGCTATCCGTGTAAAAATATGATATTGCGATGTAAGATGAAGAGCAATGTTTTTAGATGATGCCCCACTATGCTCTGTATGTGAAAGATTATTAGAAAAAAACGCTATAAACTCAATTCACTTCTTCCACATGAACATATTGCAACTTTCAAAGCCCACCCAAAAGTTCTTTAAACATTTTACCGTCCTCTGAGAAAAACTAACTAAGCCAAGGACCAATAAGACTACATTGATGTCGTCTATCTCTCGTTTTACGGCACCAACAATACATTACACACGAGGATTATCGGGCGAATTGGCAAGATTTAGAGTCCACCATAAAATCGAAATCCAGTCGAATATCGCTGCCATATATCCACTAATACCTTGGATCCTCCTACGTACACACCGATGAGCGGTTGTAAAGCTTCGCTTAAGGAAACCCAAGGGAAAAAAGTTATCCCTCGGAGTGGAGTAGTAACTCGACTTCATATTTTTATAACCCCTGCCTTTTATCACATAAAATTTCAGTTCTTTCTGTCGACTTATACGCTAACTTGGAATTTCTTTTTCGCTACGTCGAGTAATACTAAAACGCGTGAGAACGACAAAATAAAATCTGTAAAAAGTGTGGTTACGCCAAAATGGAGCCATTCATCAGGTGATTAGGATCAAAGGATATGTCGATGGTATTGAGGAGATTTTTTTTATGTAATTTAAGTCGATTATAGTATCTAATCGGTGAGATACGAGTATCTTAGGAAATGTTTTATTACCAAGTTGCATTTTATAGTTTTATTTGAAAAATGAAACAATGAATTATAAAGAAGTGGACACATTATTTCAATTCACGCATATATGGCTAAATCATTGGCGAAGTGAGTGTAGTCTGGGTGGCTTAGTGGCACTTGCTACTTGCCTGGGATTGGGTGCCGGACTACCAGTTCACTCAGCTGCAAATGAGTAATTGAGTTCAAATCGGGGTAATAATCACGGACGAGCAGGTGGCTGACCACCTACCATCCACACTTTAGAAGTTATGTCTATTAAGATTGAGTAATTCCTTTTTTCTTAATAAAGTGCAAGAGAAAACGTACTTACCACAAAATCATCTTTCTGGTCCTACATTACATACCATAATCTTATTTGAGTTTTTAAATTCGACATTTAGTTAAATTTTCCACTGCAAGTAAAGAACAATGTACCTAATTCTTGATCGAAGTTCCAGGTTTGATTTTAATTGAAACCCATTTGTTTTTATAACTTCCTTTGTTGCTCAATAAGTTTCAGTGTTAGTACAACAAACTAAGGGTATTGGAACCACTCAATTAATTACACACACTTTAAAAAAAAAGAAACGCTCGATTTCAGTTAAACAAAGACTACTTCTGAAATAAGTAAGCTAACACTATAAACTTTCATTAGAACTAAAGGCAGGCACTCAACTAGTGGTGTACGCGGATGACGTAAACATCATGGCCAGATCTGTTCCAGACGCAAAGTAAATCTTCCACTGTCTAGAGTCAGCAGCAAAGGAGGTCGGGCTAAGGGTCAATGAGAGTAAGACCAAGTTCATGACCCAAACAAGAAGAAACGCGCCAACTAGACAAAATATGACCTTGGGGGACTACAACCTGGAGAATGTGGATCATTTCTCATACTTGGGATCACACCTTGTAAGAGACGGCAACGAACGGGACGAAGTAAATCAACGGATCACACTAGCAAATAAGGCATATTTCACGGTTCTCCCGATCTTAAAATCGAAAAAAGTGCACAGGCTGAGCAAACTTCGCATATACAAGACCATAATAAGACCTGTGCTACTATATGCAAGTGAAACGTGGACTCTCACCCAAGCGTCTGAAAAATCAAAAGACGCTTTTGAACGACGAATTCTTCGAAGAATTTTGGGACCAGTAAGAGAAGGCACTGAATGGCGTATTCGGTACAACAACGAGTTGTATAACATCTATGACGACCCAGTCGCATCGACTCTTATAAAATTCCGTAAGCTGCAATGGGCAGGTCATGTGGAGCGAATGGAGGACGGAAGAATTCCCAAGCGCACATTGAAAGGTAGAGCCCATGGCAAGCGAAAACCGCGAAAAAGATACGAGGATTCAGTTGACGCAGATTGCAAATCGCTTCTTAGATGCACAAACTGGAGGACGCGGGCGCTGAACCGAGATGACTTCAGACAATGTATCCTGCAGGCCCTGGCCCGATTTGGGCTGTCGCGCCATTGATGATGATGAAAGGCAGGAAAATAAGATTTTATAATGCCAAAGAAAAAAGTTATTACAAGCAATGCCATTTCTTAGATAAATGACGGTGAAATAAATAAAAAAGATCTCGTGTGATCTTTGAGCCAAAATTTATTTTTCAGTCTGAGACAGTAAGAGCCGAATTCACAGTCTCAGTTTAAGCCAATAATTTGGTTTAAGCTTAGGATCTTATGAACAAACTCCTAAGTTTAAACTAAATTTTTGGTTTAAACTTCAATTATGAAACCGACCCTTATTAGGTGTATCAGCGAAAGCTGCCTTCCTGATTATTAAATAATAATAATAATAATTTAGTGTTGGGTTTTCAGTTGAGACCAAATTTAGCAGCAGTCTTTGTTTAAAGAAGTACAAGAAACCCGTTTATACGGCATCCAAAGAGTTACCTAGAATATTTATTAAACTCGATACCTACCAGAAGTAAATCTTAAGTTGTTTTGCCATGCAAATAGTTCTATTTTACGGGAATTTACTACCAATCCATACTGCAATATCTCACTCCACGTATTGAGGTACTTTTTGCGAGATATTAATATCAACGGCATCTGCATAAGAAATCCTTGACACCATATCCTTTGAAGTTCCAATATCAAGCAGTTGGTTTACCACTAAATTGAAGAGAACTCCACCTTGAAGTGTATTGTTACGAACAAATCATCGAGCAGAGGACTCTCCCATTTAAAAATTGACAATCCAAAATTTAAGTGAAATGTACCACCTTTTGGCTAGCAAGGGCCTCAGCAATCGTCTCTAGTCTGTTTTCGAATGTTTCTTCAATATGTAGAAAGACAAAAGGTGTATTAGTTGATACTTCTACTCTTTGATCCTTAGAAACTATTCAATAGTTAGCAAGTAGGTTAAGTAAAAGGATGAGTACCAAAAAATATGTACATATACCATATATATTCTAGCGTTACAGGCTTGCAGCAGTGTCTAACTATCGAAAAAATTGGCTTCTGATCACTTTAAAAAAAAAGTCCTAAGTAAATTGTATTAATATATCATATTATGGTATCTAAAATGATTACTAAGATACAGACCAATCAGTAGTCTTTTATTATTTAAAAACAGGTGGTTTTTACAATACTTTTTGTACAATGCAATTAATCAATATCCGAGAGGCATCTGTGTAAATTCTGATAAAATATTTAACCTGCAGCTTAGCATTGTTCGCACTGTTTCTCCAAATGACATACTTGCCTAAGGTACTGTTTCCATGGGAAGTCTAAAGGCAAGATGTGGCCGATCTTACTATAAAAGGGATGATATTCACCTTTATCAGAATCAGTTCAGACCAAAAATCTGCCAGAATATCATGGGTCCAGCCTTTATAATTCAAAATAACCGTGAAAATGATGATCCTGATTGCTCTCTCTGTATTGATTACCATTGTTAGTAGTTGAGTAATTACATACCATGAGAATGGCTCTAAGTAGCTTCTATTTCTTTTTTGATTCGAGAAATAGACAAATGCTGCTGACTGGACTCCATTAACTAGTGACGAGCTCTACGCAGCCCAGGAGGCATGTCTCAAGGAAAATAACGTCCCATCAGATCTGCTTGAGCAGATTAAGAGATACAAGTATCCCGATGATCCTTCTGTCCATTGCAGTATCAGGTGTTTGTCACTACGAGCAGAGACCTGGGATGATCAGAACAGCTATAACATCGATAGATCTATTGCACAATTAGCAGTAATTGGTTCTACTGCTAAGAAGGAAGATGTTCTGAAGTGTATGGATAACAACGAAGTTAAGAGTGATAGCTGTACATGGGCTTATCGGCAGTTTAAATGCACATTAGACAACAAGTACGTTTCAATACCAACAATTCGTTAAGAAGTTAAAAACCGTTTATTAGATTTAAATATTGAAATTAATAAATGTTTTAAGAGCTTATTTTTTTGAGTTTCCAGCTTTAAAAACAGACAATATCATACCTATTAAAGTAAAACACTGATAAACTCCGAAAACATGCTGGAAAACGTATAACAGCTTACGAGCCTCGAATAAGCAATGGTTTAAAACAAGAATAAAACTTCACTCGCTTGTTAGTTATATGTGGGATCTTTTTTTTTTTTTAAAAAAAAAAAAACTATCGCAGATATTGAAAAACTAAGCCATCTTTCATGTTTGTACACATTAAATATATGTTTAGTTTTTAATGCGCAAAAATACCCATAATTGTGCTAAATCCTGCATTGGATAAAAAATCTGCCAACAGTCTGGGCGCAACTGTATTATTTTTCCCGCAGAAGTTCAGAACGCGTTCAATTCGGGGATGCGGTGTATGTTACTATGTGACTGAAAACCTAACAAAAAGTTCGGGAAGCGGTTAGAAAATGGTGTAACATATGAATTAAATAATTGGGTCATATTCCGGGATGCGGTCTAGAGGTTGAAAAAAACAAAACTTAAAAATAGGTGATTATTAAACAAGCCTGGGGAAGTGAAAAGATATTCGATATCTGATCAGACCTGAGAAACATGGTGGAATTCATGAAAAAGTATACAACCAGTTTACACCCTCTTAGGGATCGAATTTCAAAAAATCTTGAAAACACTTTCTAGGCATTCACATGAAGAATCCGTAGAAAAAAAATGAACTCAATATTTCGAAAGACCTAGTAGATATGAAGAAAATCGTGAAAATATATGCATTTTATATTAACCGATATTTTTTTTTGCCCCCCCCCCCTTCTGAACGCCAATGAATATTCAAATTTTTTTTATCAGAATTACTTTTCTAGTTAATTTACATATACGTACCGAGTTTCAACTTAACAGCATAAGCCGTTCTAAAGTTAGGAAAAACACCCCCCACCACCGTACCATACTACCCCTAAAAAAAAATTTATTTTTCCACCATGCCACTACTATAGCTCTATCTAAATACCAAGTTTCAGCTTCCTATCATTATAGATTCTTAAGATATAAGCATCGGAACTTTTTCTTTCTCACCCTTCCCCACCCTCACCCACTACACCCACACCCCCAAACTTTTTTTCCCTACTAGGGTTCTATTAGGCCTACTTCTGGTAAAAATTTGAAGCAACCATCTTACACTGTTATTGAGATATGAAACGTGTTATTTTTGAAAAATTCTTATCCCCTCCACTTACGTACTCCCCCGCCCCCTTCAAAGATTTTACTTTGAGCAATCTTTATTTATCAAGCTTTGTATCCAAACCGAATTTTGTTTTTCTGGTGCCACTGGTTTGGGAGATATTGTAATGTTAAGTATTTCAACCCCCACCTTCGTACGTCACTACCCCCACCCAAAAATTTTGTTTCAATCTATTCTCCTAGTATAACTACAGATATTTGTTAAGTTTTAATTGCTTGCTATTAACGGTTTAGGAGATATGGATTTTAGAATGTGTCGATCTCGACTTTTTTGCGTTTCGGACGCATTGCTTCCCCCTCCACTCCCACACCCCTTCACCCATATCTGTTTTTTTTTTGCAAATGGGTCCATTATCAAAGCTCTATAGAAATTCTAAGTTTCAGCCTCCTAACACAAGCGGTTCCTGAGATCTAGAAACCTAAATTTTTCGTCTAAAACGCTTACCCCGCCTTCCCCCTTACACCTCCTCCCCTGAAAATAATGTCAATTCAAGGGGTCCATCAAGTCTATTCTTAGAAAAAATTTAAATTTAATAGCTACACTGGTTTGAGAGCTACGAGCCTTCAAAGGATTTTGGCGGTCGACGTACGGCGTACGGCGTACGGCGTACGGGGTACGGCGTACAGACAGAGTGAAAATTTTTATTGCTTTTTTCGCGTCTACTAGTCATGAAACGTGGAAAAAAAAAATTTTGAGGGCAGCAAATTTTTTTTTTTTAAAAATCGATAACAATACTGTATTATAAATAATACAGTAAAATTAATTGAAAGGTATGAGCTATTCTTATATCTCGCTTATATTGGAAAGGAAAAACTTGGTATATAACATATGTATACGCCAGGCGTAAACGCAGAAAAATATTTCGGGGGGGGGGGGGGGGGGGGGTTCCGACAAATATTTATTTGGGGGGGAGGGGGGGTTGTTCATAGAAATTTACTCGTTGAGTGCAAGTTACATTTAGTTTGGGGGGGGGGGGGGGTTTGAACCCCCAAAACCACCCCCTGCGTTCGCGCCTGGTATACGCACCAGTGGACTGCGAAGTTCGGGCAAGAAAGTTTTTCGTGAAAAGGTTTTGGTTTACATGTTCATGAATTTCGTCATATCTTTTATTTCCGTTAATGTATTGAACTAATTTCGCATCTATTAGCTCTATATATAACCACCTATTATCAAAAGTGTAAAGTTAAAGTAGTGGCATATATTTTCAATACGTCTAATGTGGTATCGAATTCGCTTTTCCTTGAAGGTATATTGTTCAAAACGGGTTCAAGCATTTTTCGATATTCAACCCCCAATAGAAACGAGCATAACCATTTTGTATATTTCATCAGATCTTCGATCTCTTAGGGCCGGTTTCACAGTCGAAGTTTAAACCAAAAATTTGGTTTAAACTTTGAATCTCACGAACAAATTCCTAAGTTTAAACCAAATTTTTGGTTTAAACTTAGATTGTGAAACCGGTCACAGTGGTTTTTAAATTTTATCTGAGGGAGCTCGAAATCGATTTCAATTCAAGATCAAAAATGAAATGCTTGCAGAAATTAATTTAAGCTAATATCGCTTAAGACATAACGTAAGGAAATTGGTGCAAATATGTCTTTCAAAAACAATTATTTAAATTCCACCTGCTTACTTCAGTGCAAGCCATATGGTTCACTTTATTATTTTAATAATACATAATGCATTGTTAAAATAATAAAGTGAAACAGAGATACCTACTTTATACAAACAAAAATTATTAAATTTATTATAAACAGTCAATAAAGTGAAATAATAAACCTTCCCATAATCTATAATTTAAGATTATCAGCAGCACTAAATCTATGATTATCATCCTTGAGTACGTTCGATATTGTTATCCGAAATTAACAATACGAACAAGATAGAGAACAATTTAGAGACGTTAATTATTTAACAACAAAGGTTTTTTTTACAATACTTTTTATACAATGCAATTATTTAGTCACCGAGAGGCACCTGTGTAAATTCTGATAAAATATTTAACCTGCAGCTTAGCATTGTTCAGATTGTTTTTTTCAAATAACAGACTTACCTAGAGTACTGTTTCCATGGTATGTTTAAAGACGATATGTGGTTGATTTTCCTATAAAAAGGATGGTCTGCAGCTTTGTCAGAAAAAGTGCAGATAAAGAATCTGTCAGAATATCATTGGTCCAGCCTTTATAATACAAGGCAGCCGGCAAAATGAGGTTCCTGATTGCTCTCACTGTATTGATTACCATTGTTAGTAGCAATTACATACATACTATAGACATAGCTCTAAGTAGCTTCCACTTCTTTTTTGATTCAAAAAATAGACAAACGCGGCTGACTGGACTCCATTATCTAGTGACGAGGTCTACGCAGCCCAGGACGCTTGTCTCAAGGAAAATAACGTCCCATCAGAACTAATTCAGCAATTTATGAGATACAACTATCCCGATGAACGTTCTATCCAATGTAGTATCAGATGTCTGTCACTGCGAACAGGAACCTGGGATGATCGGAACAGCTATAACATCGATAGATCTATTACACAATTATCAGTAATCGGTACCACTATTAAGAAGGAAGATGCTCTGAAGTGTATCGATAACAACAAAGTTAAGAGCGATAGCTGTACATGGGCTTATCGGCAATTTAAGTGCATAATGGACAACAAGTACATTTCAGAACCAACAAATCATTAAGAAGTCAAAAACCGTTTATTAGATTTAAATACTGATGTCAATTAAATTTTTTAAGAGCTTATTTTTTGGAGTTTCTAGGTTTTGAAACAGACAATATCATACCTATACAACGAACATACTGAAAATCTGTATCCAACTCCGAAAATATGCTGACACCTTGCGAGTCTCGGATAAGCAATGGTTTGAAACTAGAATAAGACTTCACTCACTCGTTAGATTATATGTAGGATCTATTTTTTAAAAACTATCGCAGATATTGTGAAATAAAGCCATCATTTATGTTTGTAGACATAAAATATTGAGCTAATTTTTAATAAGCATAAGTAACCATGGTTGTGGTCTTTTTTATATCCAGTAGGGTTGGTGTGGGTGCATTGGATAAAACTATGAGATACGAGTATCCCGCTCATCCTTCTATCGGATGTAGTATCAGGTGTTGCTGGCATCTGGGACGATGAGAACAGCTGTGATATCGATAGAACTGTCCCACAATTAGCAGTAGTCGGTGCCAATTCTAAGAAGAAAGATCTTCAAAAGTGTATTGATAACAACTAAGCTAAGAGTGTAAGCTGTACATGGGCGTATCGGCAGTTCAAGTGCATGGCTGACTATAGGTACATTTCAGAACCGACAATTAAGAGTTAAGAAGTCAAAAACCGTTTATTAAATTTAAATACTGATCAGAATAAATGGTTTAAGAGTTTAATTTTTTCAGTTCTTGGCTTTAGGCAGACAATACAATACAATACATACCCATACAACGAACATACTGGTAAAGGGTACTCAAGAGCTGTTCGCTTTCAATGAAATTTCAGTTGATATTACCTCCCCTTCATTGCTGGAAGCCATTACTTTCAAAGTTCCATTTCGATCCTTAAGAAACAATGTGTTGCTGGATATTACCTTACCATCTAACAAATTAATCCCAACATGAACCAATCACATCTCTTTCAGGCATTTTTAGCTATAATTGCAGTCAAATGGACTTTAGCATTTCTGTTCAACAGTTAAAATCGGTTTTATCAAATAAATAATGTAACGTAATTTTGCACTTACTTTTTGTATTTATTTCTTATCTACCTATTTTTCATTTTTTTCTTATTATTTTATATTTTTGTTATAAGTAATCAGTGTTTGATGAATTTGAATAAATAAATAAATTATAAAAATTTATAAGACTAAGTTCGTTAACGGCCAATATCGTCCTACTCCTTCGGGTAGCTGCCATACAAAATGTCCTTAAGACACGTGTTCAAGAATATTGGTCGATAACTTCAAAAGGCTTTAACCTACGTCTTTTGTATGTGTTTGGTATGTGTTATTTTTCCAATAGTTGGAGCTAAATGTATTATATGATTATGAAAAAATGCTGTTAGTCCTTCGTGTAGCTGCCATACAATATTTGTATCAAAATGTCAAAATGTCTTCACTCAATTTACGAAATTCACTATAACTCAAGTAATTTTACTCCTTCTGGTATCTTCCATACGTTTAACGCTCCAAGCTACGAATTTGAAATTTTGTACACATTAATTTCTGAATCGTAAAAGGATAAATATGGAAGAAATCAAGTGAGTCTTTACTGCACCTTCCATGTGAAAGTCCTTCAAAAAGGATTTTTTTTCAGTGACTGAAGCTGGGTTTCCATAGGCGACAATTTTCTGTGACAAAATGTGTGACAGATCAGTTATCCAATCAGATTACTAATCTGTGACAATGTGTCGCATGTCGCTAGTCGGAAAAACTCCGACTTTTCTTGTGACAAAAATTTGAGTTCAAAGGTTTCTCGAAAATTTCAGTTCAACGACTTTAACCTTCTGTCATTAGTGAGAAATATTTTCGATACCCAGCACTGTCGCTTCGAATTTTCTCTTATTTGCACTAATAGAAGCCATTTTAACAATTTTTTTTTAGTATTTTTTTGCTGTTTCGTTATTTTTCCAGCCATTTCACTTTTTTGATAACCAATTTACGCCAAGGTGTGACACAAGTAATGTCGCAAATGGAAACCCTAGCCTGAAGAGTGTGACACGTTTTTGGCGCGACAAATTTCTGTCGCAGAAAATTGTCGCATTTGGAAACCCAGCTTTACTCAGTTCATGATATGAAATTAAATGCTGAATATTGTCTTTTAGCTTTGAGTAGCAATCAAATGGGAGTTCTTTATAAAGGATATAAAGCATGCACACACGTAATTCTACATTATTCCAAATTAAAATATTAATCGGAGTTCTGTATTTCATCATAGTTACGATTGGCTTGCAGCCGATACAAAATTGCAGTGTAGAGACTTTTTTTTTTTTTTTTAGATTGATCGCAATATTTTACTATAAAAAAATGAATAAAGTGAAATTATTCACCTTCTCATAATATATAATTTAAGATTGTCAGAAGTGCCAAATCTTTAGATATCCTTAGTTTTAGTTTCTATGTAAGTACGAGTACATTCGATATTGTTATTGTTGTCCGCAATTAACAGTACGAGCAATATAGAGAATAATATAGTATAGACCACGTTAATTATTTAACAACAAAAGTTTTTCTACAACACTTTTTGTACAATGCAATTATTTAGTCACCGAGAGGCATCTGTGTAAATTCTGATAAAATAGGTATTCAATCTTAGCATTGTTCACATTGTTTCTTTAAATGACATACTAACCTCGGCTAGCTACTGTTTCCATGAGGAGTTTAAATACAATATGTGGTCGATTTTACTATAAAAGGGATGATCTGCAGCTTAATAAGAATCTGTTGAGACAAAGAATCTGCAAATATATCATTGCACCAGCTTCAGTAATTCAAGCCAACCGTCAAAATGATGATCCTGATTGCTCTCAATGTATTGATTGCCATTGTTAGTAGTTGAATAGTTACTTTTATTTGACTAGTAGTTGAGTTGTTGCTTATTTTTTGATTCGTTTAATAGACAAATGCGGCTGACTGGACTCCATTATCTAGTGACGAGCTCTACGCAGCCCAGGACGCTTGTCTCAAGGAAAATAATGTTCCACCAAATCTTGTTGAACAGATGCTGAGATACCAGTATCCTGATGATCCTTCTGTCCGATGTAGTATCAGGTGTACTGCACAACGCGCAGGTGCCTGGGATGATCAGAACAACTATAACCTCGATAGATCTGTCCCACAATTAGCAGTAGTCGGTGCCAATTCTAAGGGGGAAGATCTTCAGAAGTGTATCGATAACAACGAAGCTAAGAGTGATAGCTGTACATGGGCGTATCGGCAATTCAAGTGCATGCTTGACAACAGGTACTTTTCAGAACCAACAATTAAGAATTAAGACGTCAAAAACCGTTTATTATATTTAAAAACCTAACCAGAATAAATTGTTTAAGAGTTTAATTTTTTGAGTTTCTGGCCTTAGGCAGACATAATCATACCCATACAACAAACATACTGGTGAAGAGTACCCAACTCCGGAAATATGCTGGCAAATGTTTTACAGATTGCAAGTCTCGGATAAACTTTGATTTGAAACTAGAATGAAGTTTCAATCGTTAGATTATATACCATATATGCATATGTAGGTCATATTCAAATACTTTGCTTCATCTTAATCTACGTTTCTTAAACCCAAAAATCAAAAAAAAAAAATCTGCGATCATTAGCGCAACTTTATTATTTGGAATGCCTTTAATGTTTAATTGCAGCTTAGGTTACTGTGCAAATGACAACCTAAACCAAAACTTTTTGGATCAAGATTCGGCGCAAGTGAAAACGAATTGTATATTTGAGAAGATCTCGTATGGGTTTCGAAATGTTTTCTTATGGGTTTTGCAATCGATTTCAATTCGCTGACTTTCGAAGTTTGCAGAAGTCAATTTAAGCTAATGTCCCTTAATACAAAACATATAGGTGCAAACCGTGTACCTATGGACGGTTTTACCTGTGGACAGCTTAAGTATTGCCCAAATTCAAGTACATACTTACAGAAACTAAGAGAATGTATTTAGGGATATTTTTTCATATATTTCATTTTTCTAAGATGATAAAAAAATTTTCAATAAAAATAAATTTCTGAGCTCTTTACTCAATGTATTTTAAGTTCCAAAACTCGATTGCATTACTAATTTTTATGCTGTGTGAAGTTTATTAAATATTACTGCATCAGGAGACCTTTTTGATAAAGAGATAAAATGCTATGAAGGGTTTTGTTCAGAGTGTCGTAATTTGTACCTGTGGACAGCATTTTACTTGTACTTTTGGGCTGTCCATAGGTACACAGATTGTTCATAGATTTTAAATCTGTTATAATATTATTTATTTAAAAGAAATATTTTACACTTCTTTTTGTTAAAAATAATTTTGTTAATTTCTGTTGCTCTGTTGTTCATTCAAACTGTCTTCAATCACAAGCGCGTCCATAGGTACCATAGGTACATTGATACGGCGTGTACCAGTGGACGAATGCTGCAATTTTTAAAACATTCTATAACTAAAAATCTTGTAACAGAAAACAGTAACTAACAACTTCTAGTCATACTACTTTCTTCCTAGACACTACAAAAAATATGAAAATAAAAACAAATTAAAGGAAATTAAAGATAGAGCCGTTTCTATCGAAAAAAGTAAGGTATACGGGCTACCCCTACTTATGTATAACGAAATTGGTGGAAATATGTGTATTGGCTATCGATAAGGGAAAGCTAGGTAATATAGCAAACTTCGTCAAATTGCAAAAATGGTTTTAGGGTTTTTCACGAATTATACTCCAACGGGGAGCACAACGGAAGGCCCTAACGTCTTTGTCGAGGAAGATGACAATATCAACACCCCACACACCATACGGCACCATACTATACCATACGATGAGTATTGCCCTTTCATAAAATTTTTTTGTTGTCCCGAATGCAATACAGTATTGTGAAAAAAAATAACTACATATATTCTGATTTTTTTTCTACTTTAGTACGTAGACATAAAAAAAAATCTGCCAACAGTCTGGGCGCAACTTTATTATTTTTCCGAAAGAAGTTTGGAACGTGTTCAATTCGGGGATGCAGTGTATGTTATTATGTGACTGAAAACCTAACAAAAAACTCGGGAAGCGTTTAGAAAAGGGTGTAACATATGAATTAAATAATTGGGTCATATTCCGGGATGCGGTCTAGAGGTTGAAAAAAACAAAACTTAAAAATAGGTGATTATTAAACAAGCCTGGGGAAGTGAAAAGATATTCGATATCTGATCAGACCTGAGAAACATGGTGGAATTCATGAAAAAGTATACAACCAGTTTACACCCTCTTAGGGGTTGAATTTAAAAAAAACTTGAAAACACATGCTAGGTATTCATATGAAGAATCCGTAGAATAAAAATGAATTCAATATTTCGAAAGACCTACTAATATGACGAAAATCGTGAATATATATGCATTTTATATTAACTGATATTTTTTTTTGCCCCCTCTTCTGAACGCCAATGAATATTCAAATTTTTTTTATCAGAATTACTTTTCTAGTTAATTTACATATACGTATCGAGTTTCAACTTCCTAGCATAAGCCGTTCTAAAGCTAGGAAAAACACCCCCCACCCCCGTACCATACTACCCCTAAAAAAACTATATTTTTCCACCATGCCACTACTATAGCTTTATCTAAATACCAAGTTTCAGCTTCCTATCAATATAAATTCTTAAGATATAAGCATCGGAACTTTTTCTTTCTCACCCTTCCCCACCCTCACCCTCTACACCCACACCCCCAACCTTTTTTTTCCTACTAGGGTTTTATTAGGCCTACTTCTGGTAAAAATTTGAAGCATCCATCTTACACTGTTATTGAGATATGAAACGTGTTATTTTTGAAAAATTCTTATACCCTCCACTTACGTACTCCCCGCCCCTTCAAAGATTTTACTTTGAGCAATCTTTATTTATCAAGCTTTATATCCAAACCGAATTTTGTTTTTCTGGTGTCACTGGTTTGGGAGGTATCGTAATGTTAAGTATTTCAACAACCACCCCCGTACGCCACTACCCCCACCCAAATATTTTGTTTCAATCTACTCTCAACCAATCTACTCTCCTAGTATAACTACAGATATTTGTTAAGTTTTAATTGCTTGCTATTAACGGTTTAGGAGATATGGATTTTAGAATGTGTCGATCTCGACTTTTTTGCGTTTCGGTCGCATTGCTTCCCCCTCCACTTCCACACCCCTTCACCCATATCCTCAATTTTTATTGCAAATGGGTCCACTATCAAGGTTTATAAGAATTCCAAGTTTCAGTCTCCTAACATAAGCGGTTGCTGAGATCTAGAAACTAAAATTTTTCGTCTAAAACGCTTCCCCCACCTTCCCCCACCTTCCCCCACCTTCCCCCACCTTCCCCCTCATACCCCCACCCCTGAAAATAATGTCAATTCAAGGGGTCTACCCAGTCTATTGTTAGGAAAATTTTTAATTTAATAGCTCCACTGGTTTGAGAGCTACGAGCCTTCAAAGGATTTTGGCGGTCGACGTACGGCGTACGGCGCACGGCGTACGGCGGACAGACGGAGTGAAAATTTTTATTGCTTTTTTCGTGTCTACTAGTCATGAAACGTGGACAAAAAAATGTTGAGGGCAGCAAATTTTTTTTTTTTTGAAAATCAATAACCATACTGTATTATTACTAATAAAGTAAAATGGTTATTATAAGTTTATTTCAGTATTTCTTAGATGTTCAACATATTCAACATATGTTTTCACAATTTCCGCTTAATTCCTTAGGTTTGATGAGATATACGTAAAGTCATACCGAGGCAAGTAGAGAAATGCCAAAAAACTGGTTTCACGATATGACGAAACTCAAAGCCTTAATGAGAGTAAAGGAGTTGCTTATGGCTACACAACTTTTTCACGTCTGATGAGATATTGGCCTTATATCAGTCGTCAAAAATCTTTTATCTCGATTTTTCGTATTTCAGCACCAAAATGGATATAATGGCATTGTATGCACACTTACGAATTCCGTTATATCTCTTAGTCTGATGAAGTAGTAAATGGATTTTTATATTTTAAGTAAAATTATTATTATGTACTATGGTATCTCAAATGATCACTAAGATACAGCGCAATCTATATTAGTCTTTTATTGTTTAAAACAGGTGGCATTTTGCAATTCTTTTTGTGCTATGCAATTATTATATTTAATCTGCAGCTTAGCATTGTTCACATTGTTTCTTCAAATGACATAATTACCTAGAGTACAGTTTCCATGGGATGTTTAAAGACGACATGTGGTCGATTTTGCTATAAAAGGGATGATCTGCAGCTTAATCAGAATCAGTTCAGACAAAGATTCTGCCAAAATATCATTGGCCCTACTTCAGTAATTCAAGACAACCGTCAAAATGAGGTTCCTGATTGCTCTCATTGTATTGATTGTCACTGTTAGTAGTTGAGTAGATATATACCAGGTGAATGGCTATAAGTAGCTTCTGTTTCTTTTTTGATTCGACAAATAGACTAATGCGGCTGACTGGACTCTATTATCTAGTGACGAGGTCTACGCAGCCCAGGCGGCGTGTCTCAAGGAAAATAACGTTCCATCAAATATTGTTGAGCAAATTATGAGATTCGAGTATCCTGATGATCCTTCTGTCCGATGTGGTGTCAGGTGTATGTCACTGCGCGCAGACAACTTTAATGATCAGACCGGCTATGACGTCGATAGATCTATTGCACAATTAGCAGTAATTGGTTCTACGGTTAAAAGGGAAGATGCTCTAAAGTGTATCGATAACAACGAAGTGAAGAGCGATAGCTGTACATGGGCTTTTCGGCAATTTAAGTGCATGTTGGACAACAAGTACGTTCCAAAACCAACAGTTCATTGAGTAAAAACAATCCGTTACTAGATTGAAATACTGATACGAATAAATTATGGAAGAGTTTATTTTTTTGAGTTCCTCACTTTATCCATTGTCTATGGATCATACCCATATGAAGAAAATACTTGAAGTGTGTACCCAATTCTAATTTCAAATGTTTGTCCCTTTGCGTATCTTGGACGAGCAGTGGTTTGAAACTAGATATTCGAAAGGCAGAACGGCACAGCACAGGCTTAGTACAGGCTAGATTTAGAGTTACTAGTACTGGCTAATGTTCCGTGTCCAGTATGGGGTCTAAATCGAATCATTGCGGGACCAATGTCAATTTGACCACACGGGTCCTACTCTTGGTGCAAACTCTGGCCCGATTCTGACTACCAGTTTACACCATACCATGGATAGTACTTTCTCGGAGCCCGCTGAAAGCACTAGGCTGCCACGAAACTTAGTATTTCCACGTTTTAGGACTTGTGGACCCGAAAAACGTAAATACTTTATTATTAAAATAATAAAGAAGAAATGTCCGTCTGTCCGACGTAAATGTCATACTCCCTAAGCAAACGCCTTTCTAGGAGCGGAACTCACAAGCCCG
Organism: Beris chalybata; assembly: GCA_949128065.1. NCBI lineage: Eukaryota > Metazoa > Arthropoda > Insecta > Diptera > Stratiomyidae > Beris > Beris chalybata. The sequence goes on along the minus strand of OX421896.1, from coordinate 30,628,713 downwards.
TTGTGATTTTTAGTTGGTGGATAGATTAGATGAACCTTATTAAGTGTAAACTTTCTGAGAGTGGGAGTTCTTCAACTACAATAGAAAAAAATCTCCAAACAGTCTGGGTGCAACTTTATTGTTTTTTCGGTAGAAGTTCGGTATGTGTTCAATTCTAAGATGGGGTGTAGGTTACTATGTATGTGACTGAAAACCTAACAAAAAGTTCGGTCGCGCCAGAATGCTCTCGCCAGCCGCTGATTCAAATAACATATGAATCACATAATTGGGTCATATTGCGCATCCCGCAAGCGGTTGAATAAACTTGAAAATAGGTGATTATTAAACAAGCCCTTGAATTATTCGATATGTGATCAGACCTGAGAGACATGGCAGAATTCATGAAACTATACATCTTTATACCCTCTTAGGGGTCGAATTCAAAAAAGTCTATAAAACTCTTTCTAGTTATTCATATGAAGAATTCGTGGAATAAAAACAAATTCAACATTTGGGAAGACCTAGTAGATATGACGAAAATCGAGAAAATATATGTATTCTATTTTCACTGATAATTTGTTTTTGCTCCTCTCCCGAATGCCAAAAGTCATTCGAATTTTTTTTCAACAAAATTTCTTTGCTAGTTGATTTACATATACTCACTGAGTTTCAATTTTCTAACATAAGCCGTTATATAGTTAGGAAAAACACTCCCCACCCCGTACCATACTACCCCTAAAAAAAAATTATATTTTTCCAACATGCCACTACAATAGCTCTACCAAAATACCAAGTTTCAGCTTTAATTAATTATAGATTCTTGAGATATGAACATCGAAACGTTCTCCTTTTTACCCTACCCCACGCTCACCCACTACAACCACATATCCACATTTATTTTCCCGTCTAGGGCTCTATTAGGCCTACTTCTGGGGTTTCTGTGAAGTAGAAACCAAAATGTTCCATCTAAGCCACTTGCCCCATCTTCCCCCTCATACGCCCACTCCTCGAAAAAAGATCACTTCAAGGGGTCTGCCCTGTCCATTCACGAAAAAAATCAATTTAACAGCTCAAAGAGCTTGCGAACTTTAAGTCCTCAAACGATTTTGCGTACGTTGGACGGCGTAAAGACGGACTGAAATTTTTTTTTTTTTTAAATCTATATGAATATTTTGTTATTAAAATAATAAAGTAATATATGCGGTAAAATATATGTTAAATATAAAAAAATATTGATTAAAAAAAAAACAAATGGATTTATTTACCTTAACAGACCCACTAAATTTTGCAGAAACTCGTAAAAACGTGTATATCGACAAACTAATATTATTTTTGAGATGAATATATTTTTATCCGTTGGAAGTCAAAGCGAATTCAATATTTCATTAGACCTACGAAATATGTCGGAATTCGTGCACAGCCACTTCACACCTCTTTAAAAGTTTAATATCAAAATATCATGAAAACGCCTTCTAGGCGCTTATAAATAAGATCAGTTAGAAGTAAAATTAGTTCGATACCTAGACATACCTGAAAGATATTGCGAAATTCGTGAAAAATTAGAAGAAAATAAAACTTTTCACCTACATTCGTTTATCTAACCTGCGTACTAGGCTTGCGCATTGTAGTTCACCTTAGTGACAGCGAACGAACTAGTTCTTTAGTCTTCGCGAACTAGTTCGTTGTTGTAGTTCATCGTTCACAAAAAAAAGGAACTAGTTCGTTTGAAGTTGGGATTGAATGTGAGGAACTCCAAAAAAAAAAATAGGTCGCTAGGCCGGAAGGCACTAGTTCGTTTCAAGTTGGGATTGAATGTGAGGACCTAAAAAAAAATGGTCGCCAGGCCGGAAGGAACTAGTTCGTCTCAAATTGGTATTGAATGTGATGACCTAAACAAAAACAAAAACAAAAACAGGTCGCCAGGCCGGAAGGAGGTAGTTCGTTTCAAGTTGGGATTGAATGTGGGAAAGGTCCCCAGCCCGGAAGGAACTAATTTAATGTGAGGGCCTAAAAAAAAAAAAAGGTCGCCAGGCCGAAAGGAACTAGTTCGTTGTGAGGACCTAAAAAAAAAAAGGTACCCAGCGCGGAAGGAACTACTTCCTTTCAAGTTCGGATTGAATGTACGGTCCGTCCCCAGCCCTACTACTTCCTTTCAAGTTCGGGTCACCTACAAAAACCAACTACTTTCAAACAAACGAACTAGAACCGGAAGTTACTGCGAACTAGTTCGTTCATTTCAATTCTGGGAGCGATCTTCCGAACCAGTTCGTTCACGAACTAGACAAGCCTACTGCGTACGCCACTCTAAATATGATCTTAATTTATTTATTCTTTCCTTATTTAAGATCTACTATTCGAAACGATCAATAATCTTAATTTTAATTAATTAAAAGCAATTTAAAAGATTAACCTGCTGGTTATTAAAACGAAAAACTTTATTCAAAACTACCAAATTTTACACTTCTTCTCCGGACTCATTTTCGATCCCGCCGAACAATTGTATTCCCGGGCAAAATCCTCGGAATTCGATAGCGTTCCAACAACTCGAAACATTCCCGGACTATGAGGATCCTGTCGGATTTTCGATAAAATTGCTTCGGGTCTTGTATAGGCGCACCAAAGTTGAGCAAAGCTCAAATAGAACAATTGACCGCTTGTCGTTCCCTCCAACTCCGGCAGAGTTTCACTTTGTAAAATTTCCGAATCCTGAAGGTCCTTCCAGGTCATGTAGGCACGAAAGGCTGCATCGAGTCCTGCATTATCCGCGATATTTTCCGGCTGAGTACTTCGAGAGTCGATGAATCTTTCGGCAATTTTATACTGCGAGTATTGGTCCAAAATACACTGGGCCTTTTCATTGAACCGATCAATGAACGTTTGATTCCACCAGGTACGCAAATTTCCGTTGAGGTCGTAGTGTCGTCCTTCGGAGTCAAATGCATGGGTTATTTCGTGTCCGAGCAGTAGGCCCATGGTTCCGTAGTTCAACGCTTTGGGGAAGTGTTGGTGATATAGTGGCTGTTGGAGTAGTGCTGCCGGTATAACAATTTTATTTTTCACCGGACTATAGAAGCCATTGACAACTGCCGGACTTGTTAGACCCCAATCGCTTCGATTCTCGACTTTCAGTAGATTGCCATGTTTTTCGCGTGACGAATACTGCAGCATATTCAAAAAGTTCTGGAAATAATTGTTCGGATCGACTTCCAGACTACTGTACATTTCATTTACGAACTCTTCCGAGATAATAAAGTCGGGATAGCCAATGTGATGGATCATTTTGTTCAGCTTCATTTTGATGACACTTCTGGTGTAGTCGTCCAGCCAATCGGTCGTATTGAGAATTCGATGGAACGCTTCTTTTACGTTGTGAACCATTTGGGCCACGTCGTTTCGGCTTTTTTCGTTAAAGTGTCGTTTAATAAACATTGCTCCAACTGCCATACCCATATGATTGCTGACTTCATCGACACATTGCTTCCATTTTGCGGGAGCCCTCTTCCGACCGACCATAACTTTGTAGAATTTCTGCAAAGGTCCAACGAAGTCATCACTCAGTCGTCCAACTTTGTATTGGACAAATCGCCAAAATATGTAATTGGCCACGATTCTCGTATCGGTACTTGCTACTAAGACGGAAAGGTGTCGCATGTAGTTCAACTCCTTGATTACGATAAGATCAAATGGTTCAATAGTTCGCTCAAATGCCAAGTTCAGATATCTTGTCCAATTAATTTCGGAAACTTTTTCCTCCAGCTCGGACAAGCTAATCCTTCTGGTGAAAGTGTTCAGATTAAATCGTTCCTTGGGAGATGAACTGATTCTCGCAAGTTCTGTTTCGAAAGTTATCAGTTCGTCTGCAGTTTCTGCAGCTTGTCGCGACGTTACTCCAAACAATTCGAGCACTTGTTCTATAAATTTTCGATAGCCTTGAATGCGATACCTGTAGGTTTTGTAGAGATAATCGAATCTACTGGACAATCCCAATTGTGGTTGATCCAAGTAAATAATGTAGTGATCGGAATTGTTCTTATCCAAGCCGACTACTTCTTTGATCAAAATCTGGTCATTATATCGTCTGAAGATTGCCACTGTTTTCAACCAGTCGAAATTTTCGCAGGACCAATTAGAACTCAAAAGTGGCCAGCCACCAAGTGATTCCATAAACTCCATGATCGGTTTAACTCCAAGTTGATTTCGACGTCCCTGATTCATACACGACATGTAAACTTGCTTGGCTTTAGTCTCACCATCATTCACATCACCATCAATTTCACCAGCCAGAAGATCTTTCACCACTTCATCAATTTGTTCAACCAACAACACAATCGGCGCGTAATCGACCATATAATCGGGTATTGGATGGATTTTGGCCCAATTTCCGCAGGCATATTTGAAGAAATCGTCACAAGGATCTGTGGTATTGTCCATGTACGTGGCCATCCTTCGGGCCTGGGCACGGCGAACACTATCATAATCCGAATTTGAATTTATCACAATCGAAGCTTGGAGAGTAACGGAAAAGTATGACGCCACGTACAGTATAGTGAAAACCGAAACAATCGTATTTTTGTGCATTTTTATGCCAAATTTACATTTTTACTTTCACCAAATCTTCACAGTTTCTATGCAGTTAATGGGATCATCACCCAACGAAAATCAAGTTAAAACTGATTCAGTTCTAATTTTCTAGAATATTTGAATAAATCAGAACTTTGTTTGCGGTGACGATTATTTAGAAGGCTATACTCCACTTTTGATTCTCTTTTTTTTTCCGAATGTGATAATCATAAATAAAGTTATTTCATCCATAAGTCATATATCATAGATAGGTAAACTTTTTTTTTATTACCATAAGCCGTGATAATAAATGTTGCTATCATGAAAATTATGGAGAAAAAAATAAAGATATAGCGAGGAATAAATTAAAATCGGCAAATAGTGCACATATCTTCAATCTCAAGCGAAGAAGATTGTGCAAATATTAAAAAGAATGGAGAGCATAAATTTGGGTCATTTCTTAAAATGCGGAATTTAACATATTTCGCACGGGTTTTTTATAAATTCAGCAAAACAAGTGGTCGCTTTTAATTTATAATTTTTTTTTTTTCATAAATAATAAAATGACGACCTACATTTTTTTTATCAGAATCACACTGAAGTCATTTGGAATCACCCATTATTAAGAACCGCTTATCACCCAGTAGGAAATCTATCGCTGACGATATCGACGTGTTGATGTTATTCTTGACACGAGTACAACAATGAGTTAAATTTTGTCTTAGAAACCAGAAACTTGAAACTTTTGACGCATATGTGTGTCCTGGAACAGTTTTTTAAGCACGAAATTACCTCAGTCACAATAGGCATTAAGCAAATTGTATGACACCTTAAATAAAACACTGATCTATGTCCGTATTTGGTATGTTTTTTTTAAGACTGCTGTTTAGTTGTTACTACTCAATGCTTAGTTTTTTAGTTGCTACTACTCAATGCTACTCAATGAAGAAAAGCAATATCTGCTGCTTTCAATTCCGGAGCTGGGATTTCGGTAAAACCTGGTATAAGTTTATCAATGACTCTGACATCGAGCATACGAGAAGGACTCACTTGATTTCCATTACATTGATTCCTTTATCTGGAACCATTTTCAGAACTTTTTGACAGTCAATCACTAAGGGGTGCAAAAGGGTTGTACACGTTCTTACGAATTCTGTCATATCTCTTAGGTCTGATGAAATATCGAATTGATTTTTAAGTTAACTAGCTTTTTATAAATTCCTCTGAAATTTATATCAGGATTGTTCGATACTCAACAGGCAGGAGAGTTTAGAGAAGTTTCATAAATTTCACAAATTTCTCCGCACCTCTCCTATCCACCTCCTTCTCAAAACCCCATTAAGCCAGAATCAAATTTCAATTTGTTGATTCAAAGTGCTTTTCATAAACGGGTCTACTAGCGCGTTTGGTCGGTATCGCACAGAAAAAAAATATAGAGCGATTATGTATAATAAAATATATCTAATTCAACGAAAAACATTCATATATTAACTAATTAGATGCCAGTGATAATAGCTTTTCAAAAACCAAAAAAAAGAGTTGATGAGTTGTCTAAAAGTTCTACACATTCGATTTATAACAATATATGTAGAACACATCAACGGATATTTATTGAAAACTCCAACGGAAATTTTTTATTCTTCTCAAAATTTGATAACACATTAACTTTACTGCAGTAAAAACACTAAGGCTACATGTGCACGTTAAATGCAATTTTGATGATTTATAACTCTTTTCTTACCAATATTTCACGTTAATGGCAACAAAAAAAAACAAAATAAAATTACATCCCTTTATTAGTTGGTATGTAAACTAGGTAGCCCATAGAGAAAAAATTCAAAACTGTATTTGGAAAAATTGCTATTAGAAAAAAATTCTTTGAACATTTTTTAAAATGCATAAATTTGAGTTTTTTAAACGCATATTACCTATTTCTTGAATAAGTAACATGTCGCTTTCATTAATATAATGCTAAAAAAAATCTTAAAAAATATATGAAGTCAAACTAAAGCAATTTTTCTTGATTTTCATGGCAACAATTACATAAAAAGACCACATTTTATTGAAAAGTATCATATATAGTATAATTAATTGGTATTTATAGAAGATAGATCAATTAAAAAATTATTGATTTTTAATAGTTATGCGTTTCTAATAATTTGAAAACCTATAACACTATTTTTTTCTGTAAAATCAAAATTAGTTCGCTGATAGACAGCGAACGATGCAGACGTATTGGCCACGCCAAATTACAATAATTCAATCGATTAAAATTCTCTCAAGAAAGAAAAATCAAACTGGGGTAAAAAATTGTCGTACCGGACTCATAGGGCCTTAATAGGAATAATTAAATTAATTATATTTGAGTGATCTAGTACAAAACGTAACATCAGCATTTTTTATGTAATCAAAATGAATTATGCAGAATATTACGCTATGTATATGAATCGATTCAGTTTCAAAACATTGAAACCAATATTTTATTATATGGTTCCAATTTATTTAATAAATGGCTGTTCATATTTCTCTGTTTATACGGGAAGGAAAAGAAAAATTAGTTGGTATATTATTGTAACTTTTTATGAAATGAAAAACTTATATAATATTTGCTTACAAAAATATAATCATTCAAATGAGTGTTTCGGAAATAAAACTTGAATTTTTCAATGTATGTATGAATGTCAAAAGTAGACTAATTCGTGATATTAATTGTTAACCATTTATTCTAGCAGAAACACCCAACTTGTTGTTATTTTTCATTTATATAATAGGTATGATTTCCATGAAATTTACATATTATGCAGAGCAGCTGTTTTGAGGTACTATTTTACAACAATTTATATATTTTTTCGACAAATCATTGAAAATTATCATCATCTAAATGCTATTTGATAAAAAGTTTATTTAATTTCTTTCTGTGCTTAGGTTCGAAATCTCTCAAGTTTTTTTCTCTTTAAGGTCTTTTTGGGGAAATACAAAATTTTCAAAATATATACATATTTACTATCTTGTAAGCAAAATTTTCTCAGTTTGCAACTTACAGCATGTCTAACCTTAGTATTTATCATCAATATCATTAAAGTCTGCATTATAAAAATATCATTAAAACTTTTCCTACTGGAGAGTGCATCTGGACAAATTGCTGATATTATGTTAGAGTAATGAACCGGAATAGATAAGGGCTTGTATTATTTGCATAATGTCCACATAGTGCATGAGCAGTAACAACAAAGCACGTATACGTAAACACTGTAAATTCATAAAGTATTAATTTATGAATGAAATTTTGCCAACCGCTCTGAATAGAACTTTGTCGATAAGCAAAAAAACTCGGATTGGAAAATATTGACCTTAAGAACATTGCCCCTATTGAATCTTGGACACTACAGAAGTTAAATTTAAGACCTTTCCTTTCATCGCAATATATGCAAATAGTGATTTAACATTTAAATTCTTTTTCAATTCCCAGTAACAATTAGATTTAGATTTATTGATACATTTACACATAATTTGAAAGAGCATATAGTTTTTGAATTTTGCATTAACAAACTCAATTTTACTTTATTAATGCTTGCATACTACCCTGGTAACCCGCACAACTCGATCAATTTCCAATGAGAGAAACAGAAAATTCAGTCAACATTCTTCTCGAAAACTTATCCATTATCGCTTGTTCTTTACAATTCCTGATCATTCCGCAGACACCGCCGAATATACGAAAAAGCTCTCGACTCAACACATGAAATAAATAAGCACGGCAAAGGAGACACACAGTTTCTACTACGGCGACGTGAAACGACGATGAGTTCTATGCAAAAGTATTTACATTTTTTGTAGGAGTATGGGGTAGGATGGAAGAAAATATTTCGATATCTATATCTCTAGGATCGTTAAAGAAAAAATGCTAAATATTGACGTCTTCATAGTGTCTCTGTAGGGGTATAATAAAATAATGTCCATTGCAATGAACCCAGGACCGCAATTCGACATTAAGTGCATTCTGGACTTCTGCCCCAAAATTATTAGAGTTCCACTCAGGCTGTTAACAGATATTTTTATTTTATTTTTTGAGTCCAATACTCGTGAAAGGTATAAATATTAAAATTTGAGAGTTATAATTTATTTTGAAATAATAAAGTATCGCATAACGCAATAAAAAAAAGGATGGCTAAACTCAGCTAAAGTCCGCTATACACGATAAATGAATTTCATCACAAATTCGCCCGAACAGATGTGTAAATAGTTGTAGGCATCGTTTATCTAGTTGGCGACAAATATTTTTGCCACACTTCGATTAAACGGAGTTAATGACATGTGGGTATGGAAATGTTTTCTTTTCATTATAGATCGGTGGTCAGTCTCTATTTGCTTAAGTTAAATCAACCCAACTAGAAATTAGTGAAAAAGTGCTTGATTTATAATTTTAAATGCTTAGGTATGAGTTATAAAAAATAAACATATATATGGAATCTGCAACAATTATTTGATTTGGAAAGTTTACAAAACTTTTAGTATATATCATTGTAAGCTAGAGGCTCACAGAAATTTCAATTCGATTAAAATTAATAAAACAGAATTTTCTTTATTAATTACATTCAGTTATTACATATTTGGCAATGCTTCACGCATACATTTACTACTTGATCGCGGTTATCAATTAAAATAATTTTGCAAACAATATCGTGTAGAGCTCATTGATTGTTCTTTTGCATTCACAATAGAAAAACTGATCCCGTTGAAGCTTCTATGGCGCTTCTGCATGTATTGGGTCGAGAGATTTCCAGCATATTCGGTTGTATGTGTGCAATGCTCGGGAAAAGCTTGTGAGTAGGAGTTTCGATAGTGTACAGTTTTCTCAGCTATTGTATATGGTTGAAGGGGGTCGTATATTCTTTAAGGACTTTAATAAATAAATGTGATCTTTTCTAAGAAGTATTATTTGAAAGATGTTTCATACTTTGGTAAAAACTCAATTGTTCACGTATTCAATAAAATATTTAGTGAGCGAAAAATTTAATTTTTAGCAAAAATATAAACATTACATTAAATATTATTATTACAAGTAAATTTAAAATAGCATAAGAAAACACAAAATATCTGGAACCTCATCCTTTTCCTCCTGCCATGTGTAACATGTAAGGAATTTTGTTTACATTAGTAATGGAACCGATGAAAAAAAAACATCTCCAAAAGAAAAATATGTCTTATTTCTGTACAATTTTCCTCTGAACGAGATATTAAAGCACATGAAATTTTGAACAGGTAACCAGAGTACTATCCATCAGGACCGTACGTCATACCGAGAAAAATCACATATACTATACGTTAAATGATCTGTAAGCTAGTAACAAAAGTACTTAATGAGTTCATAGATCCAAACAAAGCCGGCTCGGATAACACAAAAAAGTTCGTTTCACTGACGTCTGATGGAAAAATACTCAAGAGGCTGAACGAAGAGAATCAACTCGAAAAAGGATAGGCTTTTATTTCATTCTTTCAAGGCTTTCGTTATTGCTACAAGGATATCCCACTCGGGAATTTTCAAAGGTAGTACTCTGTTATTCAAGCCCCCAGGTATTAGAAACATATAAACAGCGACAGCATTTCCTTGAAACACTGGCAATTTCGTTAACATTCTATCGTAGGTACCTAATTGATTGAACGGAAAATAAAAATGAATTTTATATTGTGCATAATTTTTGTGCAAATAATACAAGGCGTTTTGCATACGTTTTTCATTAATTGGAATGACAAGGTTACAATGCAAACATCGGTCTTGAGAGCTCTTCAAAAATCAATGTACCGCTGTCAAGATAGTCAGCAAAGCAAATGATACCCTAGATCAGGGGTGTCCAATCTTTTCGCTGTGAGGGCCAGTTTGGGATTTAAATCCACTTGCGGGGGCCAAGTAAATACCTATGTTAATTAAAAATCTTATTAAGTAAAGCAGCATTGCATTTTATTTTTTTTTACAGTAAAATACAGATACAACAATAAACATTAATCGGAATGATGGAACTGTGTTTTTTCCTGGAGAGTTTCATCAAAGTTGGGATTAATATCTGAAACACCAATTATTAGCAATGATTGCAAATGATCATCCGATAAATTTGCCCTGTGTTTAGATTTCAGATACTTCATCCTGGAAAAAGTTTGTTCACATACATAGGAAGTGCCAAACATAGAAATAAATTTACAAGCAAATTGCTTTAAATTTGGAAACTCTTTTGCGTCCAAAAATTTGTAAAAATCAATCAATGGTCAATGATCGTTAGCTTGAAGATCAATTATTTCCATTTGAAACTGGCTTGGAACGTCGGCAACATTGCAGTCAAATGGATTCTGAAACAGACGAATTTCCTTTGAATTTATGTCAAGATCAGAAAATCGCTTTTGAAATTGTTGTTTTAAATCCGCGATGACTTTTACTGCATATCTGGTGGGAAGTTGTTCCTCAGTTTTTGTATTGAATTCTTCACAGCACGTGAAATGAGTAAAATTACTTTCATTTATCTGACTTTCGAGCAATATCAGCTTTGCTCTGAATGCTTTGATTTGCGCGAATAAATCACAAATTAAGTTGTTTTTACCTTGGAGCTTTAAATTCAAGTTATTCACGTGTGTCACGATATCTGCAAAAAAAGCTAACTTCCAGAGCCACTCAGCATCCGATAAAAGCGGTTCAGGGTGATTTTTCTCCACAAGAAAAAAATCAATTTCATTTCTGAGCTTGAAGAACTGCAATAACACTTTTCCACAGCTAAGCCATCGAACTGCAGTATAATATGACAAGTCAACAGACTCGGATTCAATTTGTTCGAGAAAAGATCGGAATTGGCGATGGTTGAGTGCATGTGATCGAATAAAATTTATGACAGAAACAACTGGTTTCAAAACGCAGCTCATGTCGATATGTTTTACACATAGAGCTTGTTGGTGGATGATACAGTGCAGAAAAATTGGTGCTGATGCTCCTGCACATTCACAAGCTTTTCTTATTTGCCCAACCACCCCGATATTTGCACCATACATGTTTCTTCCTCCGTCAATTGTCACACCTTGGAGTCGATTCCAGTCCAAGCTAAATTTTTCCAACGTGTTTTGTACTTCCTTGAAAATATCTGCTCCAGTTGTAGTGCCGTGCATGCTGTTAACAGATACTAATTCTTGTGTGACATTAACTTCGTCGTCAACTCCACGAACAAAAACTAAAAGTTGTGAGGTGTCACTAATATCAGTTGATTCATCCATCGCGAGAGAATAATGACTGAATCGCTGTGCTTTCCCAGTAACCTGGTGGAGAATATTATTTCCAATATCGTCAATTCGACGAGCAACAGTATTACGGGATAGACTGATCATTCTGAAAAGTTTCAACTTTTCTGGACATAATTCCCCAACAGCTTCCATCATGCATTCTTTAACGATGTTTCCATCCATGAAGGGTTTTCCTTTCTTCCCCAACATGCTAACTAATGTCAATTTTTCGTTTTCTGAGTTTGCCTTCTTAAATAGATTTTGCTGAGAAGACAAACTACGACAAATTTTTTCAAATTTTTCAATACGCTGCTTATCCTTAAATTGTGAGTAGACTGTAGCATGTTTTGTGTCATAATGTCGACGTAAATTATACTCCTTTATTACAGCAACAGTGTCATTGCAAATTACACATACAGCTTTGCCATTCTTTGACTGCGATTGCACAAAGAAGTATTTGATTCCCCATTCTTCTTTAAAAACGCGGCACTCGTCATCAACTTTTCTTTTTTTTCCTTCCATGTTCAACTTTAAAAAATAATATTAACTTAATAATTAATTTGTAATATATTAAATATAAATTTAAATATACCAATTTGAAAATGAGTCACGCACAACAGAACACAATAGAAAAAAATCCCAAGATCAACTGCTCTATCTAGTCTCAGTAAATTACACGAATTAGTAGACTCACAAAAGATATTTAGTGAGTTATGCTGCTTTTGCGCATTTACCCTTTGAGCAGGCAAGTAAATGGAGTTGACGCCAGTGAAGTCAAGAACATTTGTCGGCATATGGAGTAGTGTTAGGTAGAGAGACAGTCACTATGATCCGATCCCAATAGGGAAAAAATGAGCGCGCCAGGCCTTCTGGCCTTCATGTTACACAATACACTGATACCTCGATATACGGCCTAGATACGTTCCGAGAAAGTTGGTCGTAAAGCGAAATCGCCGTATAACGAATGAATAGTTTTAAGTTATAAATCAACAGAATTTCTTAGAGTATTTTCCAAAATCAGGCGGTATAATGAAAATTTTGGGCCGTAAAACGAAAAAGTGCCAGAATTGTAAAAGGTCGTTGTAGCGAAATGCCGTAAAAAGAGCGGCCGTATAGTGAGGTATGAGTGTACAATTTTGTGTAGTAGTGTCCGTTTCGTATTTATGTTGTTGGCTGAGTTTAGAAAATAAATTCTGTTTAATTTAATTTTATAGGCTTGAATAAAAAAGAAAAGAAATGCTCCTTTCTCTTTTCGAAACGCAATTCTTTCACTTCCTGTTGATGAATTTTCTTCCCAAGTTTGTATGAGGTACCTTCGCGTTCATTCTCACAATTTTCAAAAACCGTGGCGGGCCGGATAAAATCACCTGGCGGGCCGGGTTTGGCCCGCGGGCCGTAGTTTGGACACCTCTGCCCTAGATGATATACTGAACTCCAAATTATGTTGATGTTGGAAATAAAGCCGAATGAGGAGGATGTATATTGCCATTTTTAAGGACTACCTTACCAGTCCAGCTACAAGAACATTTTGAGTTCGTTATATATATTAGAACCACAATAAATTTGTTATTCGTCTCCAAGGACTTTTACACGGGGTCTGTTGGAAGCATCGACCAGACTTAACGTAATTGTAACCAGTTAAAAATTAATGTGCACACAATTTAAAATTTCCAGCTTAATGCCTTCTGAAGCTACCAACCAACACAATTCGTTTTAAATCGACAGAAATAGTAGCATTTTATTATTTGAAATGAATAGTAGCGTTTTTAATCATACTACTGGCCAATCTGCCCGATTGTTTTTACAAATTGATCACTGTTCATTTCGCTTTATAAATAAGTGATCATCGATTCGCTTTACCATAATAAAACTACCTTCGACTCGAAACTCGGTCGAGCTTTTATACTGTTTGGGTCGAGTCGAGAGCTTTCTCGCATACTTAGAGGTGTATGTGAAAGTGTTAAGTGTTAAGAATAATTTGAGAAGGGAAAAGTGTTAGAGGAGAATGTTGAACTATGTAAGAAATTTTTCCACGCCTTTCACATTGTGTTCTGCAAGGTGATCGATCAATTGGACTTTTTCTCTGCATTCCAGTTTGGTGTTGTAATGTTGTGGTTTTTCACACTGAAAACTGATCGCGTTGTGCGGGTTGCATGTAACAATAGGATTGCTTGTACTGACATACGTTTCATGTAGAGATTGATGTATTGATCGGTTTCATTTCAATGGAAGACCTAAAGTAAATAAGGATAAGTCAAGGATGTGGCAAATATTGATGATGAAGGACTATTGAGGCGTATTTGGTGAATTTGAATCTTTTGTTTGTTTGTATGTTACTTTGCTTATCTTGCAGTTGAGATTTCCAAGAAGAATTACACGATTCATCACATAAATCAGGTCTTTTAGCCTTAGGGAACCTCAGGATATATGCAACGGATGTTCCTATCTAATAATATTCGCGATATTGTCATGCAGTACTTTTATTATTGCTATATGATGATATTTACTTTATATACAGTGCTGGTGGTGAAATTAATTTACTATTTAGTTTAAATGGAGTTTTGTCGCTCAATGATGGTAGTCCGAGTGATGGTGTGATTGTTGATGTTCCTGATGAATGCTGGAATGGCTGGTTGCAACATGGTGCGCAACTGGAACATGAACAGCGTGATGAGCTACTGGTGCAGCATGATGGTACGTATGATGTACGGGTGCAACATGATGCGAAACATGATGAGCGACCGAAACTGGAGCTAGGTGAACTGGTGCAACGTGATGAACTGGTGCAACGTGGTGAACTGGAACATGATGAGCAATAATGGGTGCGACATGATGATGCTCATGGTGAGCTGGAACAATATGATGTGTTTCTTCGCGGTGAACGTGAGCATTGAATCCGTTATGGTGATCAGCGGTGTAGTGAACAGTTCTCTTATGACCATCGGGTTCGACTAGGGAGTATTCGCCTTTAACAACATCGCCATGGCGTGTCTCGTGCTGACTCTTAATGTCACCGGTGTGATGATCATGGACGGCATATTCGAATTCATAGTTGGCTGGAGCATAGTGATCGTGTCCATGATCGTGTCCATGATCATGTCCATGATGCTCTTCAATCACAAGATGGTGTCCATCATGATGATGCTCAACTGGTGCAGCATTTGCAATAGCCAAAAGGGCAGATAAAATTACGAACTGAAAATTTAAATTTGAAATTACTTTATCCTTAGGAATATCCAGGACAGAAATCCTTTCAACTTTATACTGTACCTTGAAGGCCATTTTCACTAAAGTCTCGAAGGAAAATTAAAGTTGAGCTACTGAGAACTGTACTAGTCAAACTCAAGTGATACCTTTCTGCAGAATTACACCGGCTTTTATACACCCAAAAACTATCTATTGGGGTAAAAGGCAACATTTCACCGTAAAAGTGATCTAGGGAGGCAATAGCACAAGTGGTACAGGATCAACATGTGGTCCGATAAAGTGGTAAAATTAATATCAGAAAATTTATGTCAAGTTGTCAATAGTCTGGCAAGTAGGAAACTAGAGTATGTGGTGTTTGCAACATTTTCAACGTATAAACAACGTCTAGGAACATACCTATAGCTGCTTATCCGGGGCTTAGCGATACATTTGGCCACGATACTATCCAGTTACATGTGTGATGGCTGGCCTGGCGCTATGCTAATGTTGCTCAGGTGCAAGACGTGCACTACTGCAGTTATGCATTGAGATGAAGGTCGCTATGATTACCACCATGGGCGTCACATACTTTCGCAATGAAAATTATTCCTAAATTTGCGCAAAAATTTTTAAGATGTTACATAATAACCGCCGAGCAGGTTTAAGATCGGTTTTAGCACAAAGATACGGACAGTATTGGGAACTAATCAGACGTAAAGAAAAACGAAAGGAGATATACGAGTTGGTAGACGAGTTACTATCACCGAAACTTTTGCAATGTATCTTGAAAGTAGGAAGCAATTAGCAGAAAATAGATTTAAATGGACTGAAGACAGGCTGGACGAGGTGGTGTGGCTTTTCTGACCTTGGGGTGGTACAGAGTTTGTTTATCGTGGTATAAAGTGGGTTCATTCAGGTACTGTCCAGTAAGGCGATAATTTCATTTCAAAATTGGCAAATTGATCAAATTCAGCTTTATTGATTGAGACATGCGTTTCATTCGCTTTCGTAATCAGTTTCTGTCAGATTGCTGGTTAATGAGTGACTTATCTTAGTATTTTGCTTGTTGACTAGGCGACTGACTGTCCGCGCTATTGCGATATGTAGTACACAGTCCAAATAATATCGCAATAATTTCAAAAGAAATAAGTGCTGTAACTGGTCTTTAAACTGACTCTGACCGTTTTATTACTTTTAACGTCAGAGTAGAATAACTAAGTTCTTAAATTAAAATACTTTTTGTCGAATTATTCGCCATCCCAAAAACCAGTAGGTACTAGGTACTTGATTATTTATACGCCCTAGATGAAATTTATAAAGTATTGCATGTAAGCCCGATTCAGTTCAATAGTTCCAAACGCATGGATCGTATTCTCGTATGACAAACAGATTTACCTAATTTTTTGTTGCTGATGGCCAAAAAAGTCGATCGATCACTTCAAAAGATAGACCAACAAACCAAGAAAGCTGAAACTTCGTCGCCATCCTTAACAAAAAAAGTGTTTTTAAAGGCTTGCTTTGGCTAACAGAAAAATTGTCGAGTAGCTCCCATACAAAATTCTTCAAAATACATGATAGCAAACATCTAATTTCGTTTAATACTCAATAGCACAAACGAGTGATAAATTACTACATACACTGTTTGAAAAAAATTTAATTTTCAAATCAATTTTTCCTGAAGTTTACAGTATATTTAAATTTTTTCAAGTAAAATTACACATTTCAACCACTTTTACACGAAATTGCTGGTATTAGTATATTATTAATGTACTTTTGACCTGAACCGTACAAATTACATGAAACGTCTCACAAAATTACACAATGCCCCCTATTCAGGATCAGAGTTTCATATCAAAAAAAGTTTCAATTAATTCAAAATTCATACAAAATTGAGACTCTCTACCTACTTTGTGACTTGTGACTCGGTTCTGAATAGGCCTGTATATTTCCTGTAAAATTATCCAAATTTATATATGAATTGAAAATTACATTCTTTTTCGTGTAATTCTACTTATATATTTGAATTTTACGACGAAAAACATGTAATATATTTAGCTACGAAATGAAAATAAAACGCCTTCCGTTGCGCAGCTGCTACGCTCTGCAAACATACGCAGCTAAACCAGAATTGATCGCGAGTTAGATTCTTACCTACAGCCAAGGGTTTTTTAAGAGTTTGTAAGTAAGAAATAATTATACACACTTTTTAGAGTGTACATTGAGGAGAATATCCAGTGAATTTGCTGCTTTCGAAGTTGAAATTTACCGACCGAAAATTTAAATTACATTCGAATATCCCAATGTAAATTTACTTGAAAAGGTGATACTATCCAAAAAATTTTAAAATTAAATGGATTTTTTTTTCTGTGTTCTTCTAGAAGAAAAAATTAAGTTTCCAAAAATAAAAACCAGAAAGGACATTCAGTTAGTCCTTTTCGGAGATAAGAGTACTTGAACCTGAATTTCTTGTAGTTATAAATTATATTTAAATTGCGAAAATCGAACAAATTTATTCATTTGACTATAATGTATATGAATGTGAATATCTTTAGAACATCGACTACATAACACTATCTAATGTCAATCCTTCTTTTCCGAGATAAAGCACTAACCGAAATCAGATTTCTGTCTTCAATTTCCTATCTTTCGAATGTCCTTTCGTTGCGACCAAATCGAAAGGAAAATTGATTCAGCAACCTTATAAAATTTGCATGTCATATACACGCACAGAACTCAAGTCCTGTCTTATAAAACATAGAAAAAAAACCGGATGAAAATGGAATTTGAAATGGAAACGATAAAGGTATGCTAATAGAACAACGGTGGACTATTGAGAAGGATGCATTAATATCTACGAAAACAGGATCAGGATGAAGAGTGTTTGTGTGGATATTGGGATTTTGGAGTAGCTTAAATCCGGGGTATAAATGGCAGATTGCCATTTTATGGATGAGCCAAAAAGTGGGTCTTTTTCGTAGCGGAGGATAGCAGAATAACACATTTTTCTATTCCACGGAAAACTGTTCCAAATATTTGCATTTATTTCGCCTGTTCGGAATTATAGCATAAAAAAGATTTTATATTTTATGCTAACAATTTTTGGATTTAAATATTGGGATTTGTTTCGGGGCTTAGTAGCTATAGTTGCGAATGTTTTTTTCTTTTTTTTTTCTAAATAAATTTTAGTGAGTGCAGATCATCACTGGGACAGAACTTTGAATTACTTATCAAAAACAAAATCAACACAGTTTTCAAAAACTGTCTTTTCCAATAAACTTGTTCCCCTGCCAGACCGTAAAATTTTTCTCCAATCAAGGGAACTTCGGACGCTGGTCTGTACAGAAAACAAAATACTGAAATACTGTTGTTGATTCTGTTACAAATACATACATAGGTATATATTTTCTCTAATTTACCTTACAAAGTATTAGCTATCCCGAAATGATCACGATACAGGGTAGGAAGTGATCCCTGTATTGTGATCATCAGGCCTAAGAGATGAATTTGATTTGAAGTTTGTCTGTTGTTTTGCAGTGGAGATTTCCATCAAGAAATATACAATTCTTAAGTTAAGTCTTTCAGCACAAGGGAACCTATGTATATATGCAAGGGATGTTCCTATCTAATAATATTCGCGATATTGTCTTGCAGTACTTTTATTATTGCTATATGATGATATTTACTTTATATACAGTGCTGGTTGGTGAAATTAATTTACTATTTAGTTTAAATGGAGTTTTGTCGCTCAATGATGGTAGTCTGAGTGATGGTGTGATTGTTGATGTTCCTGATGAATGCTGGAATGGCTGGTTGCAACATGGTGCGCAACTGGAACATGAACAGCGTGATGAGCTACTGGTGCAGCGTGATGATACGTATGATGTACGGGTGCAACATGATGCGAAACATGATGAGCGACCGAAACTGGAGCTAGGTGAACTGGTGCAACGTGATGAACTGGTGCAACGTGGTGAACTGGAACATGGTGAGCAATAATGGGTGCGACATGATGATGCTCATGGTGAGCTGGAACAATATGATGTGTTTCTTCGCGATGAACGTGAGCATTGAATCCGTTATGGTGATCAGCGGTGTAGTGAACAGTTCTCTTATGACCATCGGGTTCGACTAGGGAGTATTCGCCTTTGACAACATCGCCATGGCGTGTCTCGTGCTGACTCTTAATGTCACCGGTATGATGATCATGGACGGCATATTCGAATTCATAGTTGGCTGGAGCATAGTGATCGTGTCCATGATCGTGTCCATGATCATGTCCATGATGCTCTTCAATCACAAGATGGTGTCCATCATGATGATGCTCAACTGGTGCAGCATTTGCAATAGCCAAAAGGGCAGATAAAATTACGAACTGAAAAGTAAAATTTGAAATTACTTTATCCTTAGGAATATCCAGGACAGAAATCCTTTCAACTTTATACTGTACCTTGAAGGCCATTTTCACTAAAGTCTCGAAGGAAAATTAAAGTTGAGCTACTGAGAACTGTACTAGTCAAACTCAAGTGATACCTTTCTGCAGAATTGCACCGGCTTTTATACACACAAAAACTATCTGTCTATCTGATCAGCACTAAAACATTTGTCGGATTTCATGAAAACTTGTGCAAAATTTTCTCTTAGTATTTGAATAGCGAAAAATTGTTAAAAAGTTCGGTGTATATACATACCATATATGATATCTCAATAGCCCTAAGAAATATTTCGAAATTCGTGAGGTACATCGAAAAATAAGGAAAACATGTTCTAGCCGCTAATACAGAGATTAGTTAGCAACTTTTAATATGTGAGAAAATAAATGTTAATATAATAATCGGAATTACCCATTATGGCGTTTTTTAGGGAATCTAGTTACCCATTCATTTGATATAAACATTGATATTGTAGCTATACGCGATCTTAACAAAATAATTTCAAAATACAAATTTTGGCTTTTTGATCAATTTTATTTTTCTTATAAATTTTACTTTATTATTTTGAAAATATTAAAAACAAAGTATTGTTATGGTTTTTTTTTAAAAAAAAATTTGCTGCCCTGATATTTATTTTTATTATTTTTAAATTACACGTTTTATTACTAATAAACACCAAAAAAAAATTTCAGTCCGTCTGTGCGCCGTGCGCAAACTAATTTGAGGAATTATAGTTGCCAAACCTTAAGAGCTATTTGAGCTAATTGATTTTTTTTTTATGAATAGACATGGTAGACCACTTGAAGTAAGAATTTTTTGAGGGGTGAGGGTGTGGGGGAAGGTGAGGGACGCGTTTTAGACGAAAAATTTTGGTTTCTAGATCTCAGCAACCACTTATGGTAGGAGGCTGAAACTGGAACTACTATAAAGCTTTAATAGTGGACCCATTTGCAAAAAAATGTATGATATGGGTGAAGGGGTGTGGGAGTGGAGGGGAAAATAATGCGTCCGAAATCTAAAAAAAGTGGAGATTGACACTTTCTAAAATCCATATCCCCTAAAGTAATTAAAACTTAACAAATATCAGTAGTTATACTAGGAGAGTAGATTGAAATAAAAATTTTGGGTGGGGTAGAGGCGTACGGCGGGGGGGAAAACTTTAGATTACGATATCTTACAAACCAATTGCACCAAGATTGATGCTTCAAATTTTTACCAGAATAGCGCTAATTGAACCCTAATAGGGAAAAAAATTGTGGATAAGGGTGTAGAGGGTGAGGGTGGGGAAGTGTGAGAAGGAAAAAGTTCCGATGCTTATATCTTAAGAACCTATAGTGATAGAAAGCTGAAACTTTGTATTTAGATAGAACTATAGTAGTGGCATTGTGGAAAAATAAATCTTTTTTTTGGGGTTGAATGGTATCGAGGTGGGGGGGGGGGGGGTATTTTTCCTAACTTTTGAACGGGTTATGATAGAAAGTTGAAACTCGATATGTATATATAAATCAACTAGAAAAGTAATTATAATAAAAAAATATTCGAATATTCATTGGCGTTCGGAAGGGGGGCAAAAAAAACTATCAGTAAAAATAAAATGCATATATTTTCACGATTTTCGTCATATTTACTAAATCTTTTCATATGTTGAATTAATTTTTATTCTACGGATTCTTCATATGAATGCATAAAAAGCGTTTTCAAGATTTTTTGAAATTCGACCACTAAGTGCGTGTAAAGTGGTTGTATACTTTTTCATAAATTCCACCATATCTCTCAGGTGTGATCAGATATCGAAAATCTTTTCACTTCCACGGTCTTGTTTAATAATCACCAATTTTTAAGTTTTTTTCTTTTTTAACCTCTAGACTGCATCCCGGAATATGACCCAATTATATAATTCATATATTACACTTTATTCTAACCGTTTCCCGAACTTTTTGTTAGGTTTTCAGTCACATAGTAACATACACCGCATCCCCGAATTGAACACGTTCCGAACTTCAACCGGAAAAATAATAAAGTTGCGCCCAGACTGTTGGCAGATTTTTTTATATGTGGTATATATTATTTAAACTTTTGTTTCATTTCATTGAAAAAATGTAAAGACTGAAATACTTAACTTTTATAAGAAGATGAACTTATTTCTATTGCTGCTGCATTCTATTCCGCTAGACAGATTTTCCAAGCGTTCAGTCAAAAATAGCAACTTCTAGATTATTTCAAAAGCTTTATGACTGATGCCTTTGAAATCAAGCCATCCGTAACTCCACCGTAAAAAAGCTATTGTTTCATAGAACAACTCGCACACTATGCAGCCGAAACAATTCACCAAAATTTTTTACGGGAAACGTTTTATTGAAATCCTTCGCTCTATCCTACGTAACGTGAATTACCGACACTATGTAAAAATTGCGCTACTTCGTATAGCGAGTCCTTGTTACCAACGTCGACATAAAAATTAAATGCAATACACAGTCGGCACCTATTCAGAAAAGGATATCGCCTTCAGCACTAACCCGCAAGTGTGCACCGAAAAAAAAAATTTAATTACATTGTCAAGAATGAAATCCGGAAAATTCATAGAATTAAAGGGATGATAAATGTTTGTCAGTCGTTCTTGCAACAGCAGCAGCTAGTCGTTTCACATCATATGATTTATGTCAAACGAACGGTATCCATAAAAATGAGATGACGACGTGGACGGGAAGGACAATTTAGTCACATATGGAACTGCAGAAAATCCTTGTCATGTTTTTCATAGCGTGAAAAATGGCTTTTCCAGTTTTAAGATGTGCTACGGGTACGATGACAACTGCACTTAAAACCGAAAGGACACGCAAAGTTATGGGTTATTGTCCGCAGAGCATTTTGTAACAAGGTACGATTACGACTATCCTAAATCTGCCCGAGCGTTTTAAATAAATTGGAACGAGGGACAGGCAAGGCCGATTTAATTTCATGACTTACATAAGTCGCGTACATTGCTGAGAATTCGCCGAGTGGAAGTAATGAAAAAAAGGGATGTTAGACGTAAAATGTCTTTTCCAAAGATCCGTCTCATTCTTGTAACTGCCGGACTATAAATAAGTCATGAAATTGGCTGTTGACATCCGTCGAATGAGCGCGATAAAGTTGTTATCAGCGCGTTGAATTTATTGTTTGCGAGCATGAGGAAGTTGTTTGTTGGATTTTTTTATGGATGGACTGGGAAAGGACGATTTTAAGATGATTCTGTTCATATAAGGCCACCAAAATTTTCTATAGTAAGTTATTTGCGCTTTATAATGGAAGTAGTTTAATTTCTTAGATTGGATTTGTGAGCCACTATGGCTGATCTTTGCGTAGGACCCTACTTTTCGGCGGCCTCGATAACCCAGTCAGACTATATAATTATATCATCCGAGAGCTCGCGGGTTCGAATCCCACTCATGAAATAGTCATATTTTATATCTCATAGCATTCAGTTTTCAACATAAGCAACAATTTGGATTTTCAAAATTAGTTTATCACAGTATTCCAACTTGAACAACACAACAATTATCAAAAACATCGAAGTCAAACCAAAAAACTACTACCGTCTAATATTCAATTAGAATAGGATAAAAATCTACACACTTCTCGCATGTTCTACACACTTCTCGCCTGATCCAGACTCGGAATCGAATGCGCTGGAAATCTCTGGGCTGGCTTAACACATGCATTATTGCGAATAGTGTATTGACTTTGAATCCCAGCAGTAGACAGAATGGTTTTCATTAAAGTAGTTAAGCTAATAGTACACTGTATGCCATGTAGTATCAAATGTTTGGCTAAAAAAAATTGATAGATAATTCAATACAATTTTTCTGTCAAAACAGATGTTCTACAGACAAAAAAAGTGGTGTGACAGCAGAATCTCAATCGAAAAGGTGGAATCCATAACGCTTAAGGAAGAGTTCTGATGCGTAGCAGTACGGACGTTGATCCTACTTCGCCTCCCAACTAGCAAACAAACTTCGTATTTTGATTTTCCAGAGGCTATAACTTCGATAAGACTTCGGTAAGACGGTTGAGTGCAGGTTTGCGAGCGGAGGCTGAACTTTCAGAAGCCATGGCTTTGGAAATAACCTCTATAATGTCTTATGGAAGTAAATACCAACATTCTTATGGAGGTTTACAAGCAAGCTTCGCTCCACATGACTAATGCCAAGTGATTCGTCTTCAACCCTATAACGACAACGTTGCAGATTGGCACAGTGGGCAGCGTAGCGGACTAATTTGTGACGGGGCCGCGGTCCGAGTCCGAGTGTGTGCAAGGTGTAAGTCATAGAGCTAATCGAGACGACATGCCACCGGTTTTATATAAAGCGCTTTGAAGCCAAAAAAAAACTTGAGAAGTGTGACAGAACTGGTTCGATATGTCAAATGGTTGCTGTTTAGCGAGTTTCAAGAGCGAGAAAACACTAATTCCTTATGTCAATTGATGTTGTGTAGCGTGTAAGTGACTTCGACGCCATCAACTCAACTCAATAACTCAATCGCTGCTTGTCATATCTAGTATTATACATATACATATATCTATGGTGTAAGTAAAATCAACTCACATTTTTCAAAGAAAAAATAATAATTTATAGGAAAATAAATTCATAGTTGTAAGAAAACAAAATTAAAAAAAAAAATTAAAATTATTTCTTGGGTTTTTTGCTTCCGTACAGAAGTAAGAACAGCTTCGATAAGTCCTAACTATTCCAACTGTTGGTGCTTGGCTATTGCTGTTGAAACATGGAGAAATGTGCGCCAAATTAGTTCGGTAAGACCTTATCGAAGCTTTATCGAAGTACGAGAATGGCTCCGGTAAGGCCTTAAAGAGTTTGGTTTGCTAGTTGGGCTACTTTCTAAGGCAACAACTTTAGGCCTTAGGTGCAGGATATTGTAATTCTATCCGATGTATCATTAACACATGAGGTTTGGAGTGTGGGTGAACTACCATCCGATCATTGTCCTGTTTTACTATTGGTTCAGCATGTAGATTTGGATCGGGTACACTGGTGCAAATTTCATGAGGCTATGAACACGCCCTTGGAAAGCGTTGAACGGATAAAGGATTTTAATGGATCAGTTGTAAGCTTTCAAGACTGAATTGCAAAGTTAATTAAGTCGGTTACAACAATCAACCACCCGAAATGCTTTCTTTCAAGAGAGAGATACATATAGGTCCTGTAGGAAGATCGTTACAGCCTTCGAAGGCTATATTGACGAACCTTGAATCTGAATATGAAATTGGAATGCAACGATGAAATTGGAATGCAACGGTCTTGTACAGAGCGAGTTTCGTATTGTAAAGGCGATCTTCATAGCATGCACTGGCACATCAAGCTTGAGTAACATCTCTGATGAGAATAAAGAGCTGTGAAGGTTAGCTAAGATGTTCTCTCTGTAATAATACTTCAGGAGTGAGCCTTCTTCCCATTAAAATTGGTCGTAGGTATGTCGCCTCACAGAGCAGATTGTGATTGTTGGGCAAATTGTATGCATCTCAAGCTTGGGCCCCTGCATCCACAACCAAGATTTTCATTTTGCATCATGAACAAAATCGATGCCTTAGATCAAGTCTGAGTGTTCTTTCGTTTGTCAGTAATACCACCTGCGTAGGGAGATCACACAATGCGTTAAGTCATCAAAGAAACTCACTCCATCTGCTTATCCATCAATGTCGAAATACAAGAGCCCTAAAATGATGCTACGTGCTGATGCTTCTAAGACATAATCTTAGGTGGATGGGATGAACAGGTATTTCCTTCCGTTGGGCCCTCATCAGTATGCCTCTTCAGAGCATCCCCCACGGTTAGCTGGCATTTAGGACTACTAAGTCTGTATCATCCAATAGTATGAGTTTCTACTTAACTGCCACATGAATTTCCCCGAGTTTTCCATGATATCCCGAATGTAGTTTCTAGTCCAGGATTTCCATTTAGTTATCTTAGTAATAACATCACTACAAACCATCCTTTTTTCAATTCCATTGTGGTGACAGAATCAGTGCCTCAGACGCTACTTACCTTTATTCCGGCTGAACCTTTACAAATCAACCCTGTAATGTACACTAGCGCGTTTTTGGCGAAGCAATGCTGAAGGGATTTGGGTCGAGATCTGGCTCCAGACTCCAGACGTTTTGTTTTTTTTCGCACCGCGCACTGCTTTATCGATATCACCACTCACTGTCTACGCACTCCGTCGTGACTTTGAGAATTGCATGAAATTGCATGCGCATGTAGTGCCCAGCAAATAATTTGTCCTCCGTGCACTGTCGGTGAACTTTTCGTAATTATTTAGCTTAGTACGCTTTGCAGCGTGTTTATGGTGTTGAATTTCGCGTTCCATTACAACCCTCGGAACTAATACCTACTTACATTTTCTATCACATCTGACGCTTGAGATTTGGAATCAAAAATTCTTCAACTAAAACGCTTACTGTACCTCCATCTCACACCTTCGCTTCCCCGAAAGGCACAGCTTCAAGTTCATAAGATCTACCCAGCCAAAAAGTTTAATATCAATCTATAGGTGCCTATCTCAACGGGTTTGTGAACTACGATCGTTGAAACACAATTGTATACGGCATACAGACAGATATTTTTTTGGCATTTTTAACGTCTACTATACCAGCAATTTTTTGCGGCTTTAGATCGACTGCAACATTTTATTATTAACAAATAAACTTGAACTTATTTTGAAATCAATAAAACATCAGATTTTTGAATTTGGATTAAATTTATTATTTAGTATTTCAATAATAATCAATTAAAAACGATTTTTTTCTTGTTTTTCACTTATTTGTAGGTACCTAAAATAATTACATAAGTCAGAAGTTGTTTTTTTTTTTTGTTTATTTTTTTTTTAATTATTATTTTACTGTTTGATGTTTGTTTTGTTTATTTTTCTTTGTTGTGATCTGGTGTGAAATGTTTGTTTTCTTTTTGTCTGTTTGTTTTTTAATGATTTTTCTCCATATTTTTACAATTATAACTCGATAAAATTTCGATTTCGATAAGTTTTCTCCGCACAATGTCTGTATGTTTGTGTTCAGTTGTATATATGATATACATAAACAAAACTGGCGCTATATAAATTCGATTACCTAAATACTATTTTAAACAAACAATCAGATGTTCTGCTGATAATTTTTTTTTTTCATTTTTTTGTTCTTTTAAGTTAGATAAAAATTTGCTATGTTGCTTGTTTTTTTAGTTTACTTTTGTTCTAAACAAATCTTTCTTTATTTTGACTTCGTACCCTTAAAGTTAACTTTCTTGTAATCGCTTAATCTTCACTTATTATTTATTTATTTATTTTTATTTATACAATTTACACTTTGGTGTCCATCACTATTTTGTTTCAATACCTCGCGCTAAGACGATTCAGTGAAACTTTTGTTCAAAATCACGTTTTCAACTTTCGATTTTGTCCACTTATTTTAGAAAATTACGTAAAAATAATTGCAGACAAACTGAAATAATTAAAACAATTGAAATCTCTTCGAATTCACTTTTAATCAAGGTTTCTTTTTAAATTAACTAGAGCCGAATTTATGGCTATGTGTTGGCCATCGAGGTTGGCGTTGCTGAGTTTTTCCATCGCATCCGTTGGTACAGGTAATGTAATGTAATTGTGAGCGATAGAAGGACGAGCATTGCATCAGAAGGAGTAGTACATCGTGAAGACGTTCCGTGATGCATAGCTGCCGGATGTTCACCTGCAGAAATAAAAGAGTTAAGAAAAAGAGTAGAGAGCGTCGGTTAGAAAGAAATGCATAAGGAAAATTGTTCAAAACATCGTATAACATAAATTTTCCATATTTATTAGGGTGTAAAGTAAATTAGATTTGCCTCTTTCGACGGGTCTTTTCAGTATCGTTGAGAAAGTAGAACACCAGACGGAGTGCACTTTTCAACAAAAAGGTATACAGTCTTGTCTTGTGTATGTTGGAGGGGGGGGGGGGAGTGATCATTTCAGTTGCCAAGAGTTTCGCCCTTCGGAGAAGGAGCCTTTTTTGCAATTGCATCCAGGATGGCTACAAATATAATAAAAAGTTCAGAAATGCAACAACACGCTATAAAAACTGTGGATTCGTTTCGATGCGAACGCAAACTACTGGGAAACTAGAACAAATTATTGCCTTCGGACACGAAAGTTTATAAAATTTATAAGATTGTTGAAATGAAATGAGGAACTGGACTAATGTTCGTATTTTTCATTCGGCTTAATGGGGTTGGTCAAATGTAATCTATACTAAAACGAGCATCAATTTCCTTGGATCGATTTTGTGCGATGTAATTGTGATCGAACGAAAATTAAAAAAAAAAAATGCTACTCTGAAGTAGGGCCTAAAAACAAATTTGCCAATATTCTGAATTTAACCTTATTATTTTTCGGAACAAAATCCGTTAAGCGATTGAACATAAAAAAAGTCAAATCCATTCTTGACATTTACATAAAAATTTCATCGAAATAAAAACCAATTTTTAACATCAACTGACCTAAGAGATATAACGAAATTCGTGAAAATTTATAGAGGATGGCAGGGTAAAGTCAGTCCTCTCAGGTTTGTACCGAGATTCTGTGAAATGGGTAATATTAGTTATACTATCCTTTTCAAGCCATTAGCTTACTCATATATTCGTGGAAGTAAATTATTGCCACTGAAAAAAAAAGGTAACCACTCTTTTCTATTTACACACACTCATACTTCAAAGTGCTCACTTTGCCCCACTACTGGGGTAAAGATATAGGCAACATTGCTGTTCTGGTAGATCATATCATAGCCAAAACAGCACAAAATAAAAATGATTAACACCAACTAGTACCCTGCCATTCCCGGCCCGATTTCTGACCTCCCATCCATAAACTGACTGGATTGTGCACTACAGTGTATTAAACGCTAACCACCTAAATCCAGTTCAGTATTCTTAAAAAAAAAAAAAAATGAATAACCCGAAGATGTGAAAACCAATTACCTATAGGTACATATATCTAATTAAACCTCACATCCATTAGAGGATGAATTTTGCAAAATCGTGAAGCGGTTTTAGGCGATTACGAAAAAAGTTCTTAGAAGTAAAAACAATTTCGATATGTCATTACGCCACAAAGATATGGCAAAATTTTTTGAAAACGTATGCAACTTCTTGACATCCTTTTCGTGGTTGTATTTAAAAATTGTCAAAACGAAGTTAAAACCATCTCGATATCTTCATACAATCTGAATTTGTGAAAAGGTGCGCACACCTTGGTGTCGAACATCTAAAAATACTGAAATCAATGTAAGGCGTTTATATTAAAGAGCAGCAAAAGTAAAAACTTAGTCGATATTGTATCATACCTACGAGATATGACGCGGAATTCGAGAAAATCTATGCAAACCTTTTACACCCTTCTAGGCGTCGAATAGTAAAAAATCTTCTAATATTTTTTTAAAGCTTATTCGATATCTAATCAAACCAAATGGATATGGCGAATGCGTGAAATAGTAAAAAAAAACCCATAGAGATTTATGAACTGGAGATGACGAGCTGCGATGGCTTTGAAGCCGGAGGATTCCACGCAAGGCACTATGGTACTATTAGCATCTTACTAACATTTATATCATATCTCGGTTTTGACGAAAAAAACACAAAAAAAAAAACAAACTATTAGAGTACTAGGTTACTATTTGCATTTAACTGCCACCTATCTTCGCCTATTGATTAATCGCTGTTCTTGAAGGCATGACAATCGTATCTTTCATTGCTTTTAAGTCATCGGACTCTGATTTTTTTGGGGGGAATTTTAGTTTTCGGTTTTCTTTAGAAATTGTTGGCCCCAGGTTCTGTACTCCACTGTCCCACACAAACATTTTAAATTCTTTTACCAAATTTTTGGTTTGTCTATATCCATTGGCCGTACGGTGGACAGACGGACAATCATTATTTTCCCGTTTCTCTTAGCGTCTTTTAGAGCTAAAAGTCTAAATACAAATGGAATTAGAACGCAATAATTATTCTCTCTTTTTTTAAGTAGAAGTTACTAGAAACGGCTTGTGTTACAACATAATCGTTGAGGAAGCTATTACACAATTAAAATTTTCATTTTCAAGCACTTAGCTTCTGTCGAATATCATGAAATTGAATTATTTTCAGGCGCATAATGAATCTTAATGTCTGTGAGTATGTAAACTGCTCTTGGATGCAAGCAAAATTAGCCCCAAGAAAGGGATAACGGCATTGAAAGTTTTGAACCACAAAACCCGAAATAGGTGAATAGTTTTCTAACTAATTGCCGAGGTAAGAAAGTTCATCTATTGCATTGATTAGAGGTTTACCTGTAACTTAAATACTAACGTAAAATACAACTCATTGAATTTGTTTAAACGCTTTTAGTTATTCCGACTTGTTTGTGTGACCAATTCCTTGTAAAGCAATTTGTCAAAAAATGGTCTTGCGAGGGGTGAACTTAAATTGTCTCCAGTCTACAAAAACACAGTATGGAATAGTATGGTTTAGTTCCCAAAAACGGACTTAGTCTTCGGTATATATCTTCCTAACCACCAACCAGTATTTTTTAATGGTCCTTCTTTGTTCGCAAGTTGACAGGGCTACTTTTTATTTTGCATCGTTCCAAGCTCTTTAAATGCTTCTGGTGTAGATGTTTAGCCTACATATATTCAAGTCTTTATTACGGCGAACATAAATGAGAGTTGTATTCTTGCATAATATTTATCCTTAAGTTTATTTTCGATCACATATCCAACTAAAAAAAATTTTGTAAGTGCTGGTTCTTCAGTTCTCATGGGATTAATTCTGGACATAGGGTAGTTGCAGTATCTATGGAAGTGTTTGGTGGTCTGGATTAATGTTCGATAATTCGCCAATCTTTAAACTTACGGGTACTGTGTCATCTGTGATATGTTTGCTGACCATTTCTGTGAAGTTTTCGGTTCTCAGTCATATTTAACCAGCGACGATCCTTACATTTCGGAACCTCCGCTTTGTGACAATTTCTCATTATCCATCGAGGAGGTTCTTGATGCTCTCTCTACTATCGATGTTAAAAAAGGTCCTGGTCCGGATCTCATCCCTCCCGTATTCCTATCAAAGTGTGCCCTTCAGCTAGCTGTCATTGGGAATTTTTCCTTCTTCGTGGAAATCGTCGCATCTCAAGCCCATTCATAAGAATGGAGACAAACGTAATGTTGACAATTATAGAGGTATAGCAATTCTATCTGCCATACCGAAATTATTTGAAAAAATTATCTGCGAAAAAATGACTACAATTATCAATCCCATTCTAAATTACCAGCAGCACGGATTCAGAAAAGGGCGATCAACCATGACTAACCTAATGATTCTCGTATCTGATACACTGTGCTCACTCGAAAATGGGCATCAAATGGACGCTATTTATACCGACTTCAGCAAAGCCTTCGATCAAGTAGATCACAATATTCTGATTCTTAAATTAAAAAAAATCGGTGTAACCGGTTCTCTACTTAGTTGGCTCAAGTCATATCTTGAGAAAAGATCTCAATATGTTAAGTTTCAAGGCTTCATTTCCAAGGAAATAGTAGTATCCTCTGGGGTACCCCAAGGAAGTCACTTGGGTCCTCTTTTATTTAATATTTTTATATCAGACCTATCGAATGTACTGGAAAATGTGTCACATCTTCTGTACGCCGACGATCTAAAAATATATCATGTCATTACCTCACCTGCAGATGCTGTATTCCTACAATCTAAGCTCTTGGAACTTGAGGATTGGTGTTGTCAAAACAACTTAAAGCTTAATGTTGGCAAGTGTCACGTGATGAGCTTCTCGCGTAAAGGATCCACTTATCTCCATAGCTATATTCTTAGTGGAACCAACCTACATCGTGTAGAGCAAATCGAGGACCTTGGAGTGCTACTAGATAATAAGCTATGCTTTAAATCTCACTACAGCAGAATAATCTCAAAAGCCAATAAACTTCTGGGTTTCATTAAAAGAAGAGCTAAAGAATTCAAAAACGTATGGGTTACTAAATCTTTATTCTGTTCTCTTGTCCGCCCTATTCTGGAATATGTGTGTCCCATCTGGGATCCGTTTTATCAGATATACAGCAACAGAATAGAGTCAATCCAGAAACAATTCCTACTTTTTGCCCTTAGGGATCTATATAACCCTAAAGACTTTGAGAACCTTCCACATTACATAGACAGGCTTGAACTGTTAAATCTTCTACCGCTTAGTTCTAGAAGAACATTGCTCACATCCTGCTTTACCTTAGATGTTTTTAATGGTGATATTAAGGTTGACCACCTTAGAAATAAAATCAGACTCAATGACAGTGTTAGGCTGACGAGACATTCAAAACCTCTCAAGGAATATCCCCATCGAACTGATTACGGTCTGAATGAACCTTTTAACAGATGCTGTAGGACTTTTAATAAGTTTAGCGAACTTTACACACCTCCAATTAGTAAGCTTGCCTACAAACTGAGACTACGATCCTTTTTATCAAATCCTCCACATTCCGTTTAATCATTCTTTTCCAGTGCCTGCTTCACATCTTCATTCTTTTATTTTAGGTAGACGTAAGTTTTTAGTTTTTTTTGTTTGTTTTTTGTTTGTTTTTTATTTTGAATTTGTTAATATTAAGTAAATTAAGTAATCTTGTTATGATGATGAAATAAATAAACTAGAATAAGTCTTTCGATGATACCCAATACACGAGTATTACATACTAAAACGATAATACAATTGGAGAGGTAGTCGCACTAGAAATCGAGGGTTTAAGAAATACATCACGAGAAACCGAAAAAAGTCTTGTCAGTCGCAACAACGTAATACCGACAGTGTGAACCATTGGTTTAGATTCTCAATATTGCCACCAATTTTAACGACTTAAAGGACGTCAGCATAACTCTGAATTGACGCTGCTCTGACTGCCACGCTACTCTCAATCGAGGAGTCCAAAGGGATATCTTATAAATAATCAGTTATTATTTTAATTTTTACAGGTAAATAGAACAAAATCTCAGCCCTTAGCACTTGACAGCCTTTATTCAGTCATATTCATAACGCAGATTGTAGTAGTCTACCGCGTGGCCTTTTTGAATACATTCCAGTTTCAGATGTTGCAGTGATTTCAGATATTAGACTTGATTTCCACGATAATTACAAGGATTACTCGCCCACATTTGAGTTCAGTAAAATTTTCATTTCTTGCCAAATGGGTCATTTCGGGAATAGAGTGCCCAGTTTATCCCATACTATAGATTGCACAAGAGCAATACTAAACCAACTTCATTCACAAAACGCCATTAAAGTCATCTCTAAAGTACACGGAATGGATCTTAAGGAAAAATTATTTCGAAGTGCAAGAACCATAATGTGAAAACTGCTACTTAATCTGTCGACGATAATCAACATAATCAGATAATAAGACAACAATCAGCACCCTAAGTAACTACGGCAGCGCTAGCCGATTTCAGTCATCGTATCTTCAGTAGCTTGCTCCTTTTAATCTGAAGTGTCTATAAGTACAAACCGCGTTCTAAACTTAATTACAACCACACGAAGCGAATCATATTCAAGAGCTCTTCCACAATATCCTGTCAAGGATGCAAGCTCCTTAAGAACACGGAACATACCGAATACTTCATCTTTGTCGTCCTTTGCATAGCTGCAAGCGTCCTCGACAGATACTTTGCCAGATTGCACAGATGATCTGTGAAATTTCGCAATATTATGGGTAGTAGAGGGATGTCATAAAGGCGAGGTGTCCTTTTAGCCGGCTTCCATTAAGATTAAGAAACTGCCGAGTGCAACCAGCCGCATACGATTTCACTACCCATCGACCTCAGCATTAAGGACTATCGCGAGCTGGATTCTAAAGGAGTTGTGCCACGCGAGAGATGGCAATTTCGCGCGAAGAGTTGGATAAATGGCACCAAATGCATCTCGAATTGGAAGGGTTGTGGACTTGGATGGGGGTGGTTGGTTCTTAAGTCGTACCTTGGTGAAGCGCGCTTCCTGCCGGGAGTGTGGGTGGCGTTGGGTTTCTTGTACGAGATGTTTTTTTGTTTGTTCTTGAAGTTGGAGATAAGGAAAAAATATGTATCTAAAAGGTTGCATTTTGTGGATTCTGTTGAGTTGGCCATTTTTTTTTTTTAGTTTCCGTCGTCGTTGTCTAGTTCTTCGTTACGATCCTTTTGGCTAAGAAAACTAAGTAAGGGTTGAGCAGATGGTTATTTCGGATGAAGTTATTCAAACTTATTCGAGCATGCCAAGGCCTTCCGGGCATTTGCACTGTTCCCAACATAATGCGAAGCGACTCGGAAGATTATTTTGCTCTCGTTTCACGACGAACAGAAAGCTGCCAGGAAGAAAATTCCACTGAGATATTAAATATTAAAGTTTTCAGGGTATATGTTAATTACTCAGTTTGGATGAAGATTCTGCGGTCTTGTGCAAGCGCTGGTGGTGTTCTTCTTGATAATTTTAAACGGTGCAAAAAATCAGTAAGATATTTTTGAAATGTATACAAAGAGAGAATTTATGAAATGGTTCAATTTAAGTCAGACTTTTATTTAAAATTATAATGCAGAGTCATGAATTTTTGGAAAAATAAATATTGAACGAGTGGAAACTGAAAAGTTTGTTCGTTGCTCATACCAAAATTATGCGTTTGCTGAGCAGTTTTCAAAAACTGTAGAAGGTACGTTCCTTACGCAAATCAATTTGAGTACATTTGCGTTTGTAAGTAAAGTTGATGAGTACCGCACTTTCTTAATGAATGTTTGCTATTGAAAAATCCACTTAAGACCACTTTGCATGTAGTTTTCAGTAAAACTGACCAACAATATGAACTTTCCACAGGAATGTAACTCAGAAGCATCCTTAACCTGCTAACTGATGCATAAGGCAATAATCAGTGAGTAGTGAGAGAATGTTGCTAGACATAATAAGACTTTTGCAGGAGCAGTATGAAACTATGTATGTATACAATGAGCAACATCTATCACTAAATCAGATAGCTGAATATAATGTTGGTTCTCAAAAATTTCATAAGACTCTCAAGAACATACATTAGATCGAAAAAATTACTGTTCGTAGTGTAGATACTTACTTACTTACGATAGCAAGTCCCTAACACAGTACAACAAAGAGGTAAGAGTCTCTATACCGAGGACATGGAGAGACTTCCTCAAAAGAGTCGAAGAAGTTACACTGGCAGCAGGGCTGCACAAAATCCTATCAAAAATGTAAGCCGGTTATATGTAAACACTGAAAAAGCCCAACGGAGACTTCACAGTGGGTGGGTAAGAAACAGCAAAGCTGCTACTAGACACGCACTTTCCAGGATCCCGTATAATTAACACAGAAAACGAGGTATCACTAGCATAAGGTGGATTCCTGGAGCATTCCACTCTAATACCGCAGACTGGCAGCGTGCCTCTAATCTGTTCACCTGTGACAAAATCCAATGGGTCCTTCCATCCCTTCAAATCACCAGGAACTGATAGATTCTTTCCCGCCCTGCTTCAAAAGGGAATGGAAGAACTGCTCCCCTACCTACTGAAAAACTTCAGAACGAGCTTTGCTTTGGGCTATATCCCAAATACGTGGAGACAGGCAAAGGTAGTCTTCATTCAAAGGATAGGCAAAAGATCGCGCTCTGATCCAAAGTCATTCAAACCCATTTGCCTGACATCTTTCCTATTGAAAACCATGAAAAAGATAATAGACCACTACCTGAGACACGCTTTGCAAGAATTTACTACATAGTAACCAATTTGCCTACAAACCGGAAAATCAGAAACAGTACTTCTCCAAAATACGAACGAAATTAAGAATGCAATTTGCCATAAAGAAATTGTACTATGCGCATTTCTGGATATAGAAAGAGCATTCGGCAACACATCCTACGACTGTATAAATAAAGCAATGGTGACATAGGAGTAGACTCTGCCACAGCAAGGTAGATCGACCAAATACTAAGCACAAGGGAGGTTTACACCGCTCTGGGAACGGATACCACAAGGGTCAAAGAAGACAAAAGATGCCCGCAGAGGAGAGTACTATCGCCCCTTCTATGGTGTCTTGTTGTAGACAACCTTCTGACCTTGCTTAGTCATAGCGGCCTTACAATCCAAGGGTATGCTGACGACTTAGTAATCATGATCAAGAACAAGTTTGAGGAAACCGTCTTCCACCTTATGCAGCAAGCACTAAGTAAAACACAAGCATGGTCTGCAGGTCATTTCGGACAAAACCACGATTGCCACTGGCAATAAATGGGGTATTCAACCTCGAATAGTTCATTGGCTTTACGTGTCCGTCATCAGACCGATACTTATGTACGGTGTTATTGTCTGGAGGACAGCCTTAGACAAAACAGTCAACTGCACTATCCTTGGGTACAGAGGTCAGCATGCTTATGCATCAGTGCAGCTCTGAGACCAACTCCCTTTCCTGACTATTGTAGTGTCTATCAGACGGAGCTTATGCCGATCAAGGAGGCCTTTTCCTGGCTGACGTGTAATGTAGTATCTACTAGGAATATTAGAACTTTCACAAACAGCCAAGCGGCAACGAAATTCTTGGAATCGACCTCGACAACATCAAAGGTTGCCGCAGAATGTAGATCATCTCTTAAGGAGATGGCTGAACAGTTCAAGACTATTCTGTGCTGGGTGCCAGGAACTGCATGGCTGACGAACACGCTCGGCGCGACCAGCCTTCAGATTATGCTGGAACATCGAAATCTGAGGGTTCCTCTCTCTTCATACAAACTGCTACTGGGATGTGACTCAATTGAGAAAACCAACTTCAGATGGGCAGACGGTATTACATGTCACTCTACGAAGCAGATCTGGCTAAAGCTGGATCTAAACCGCTCTATCTTATAGGCTATCTTCTTTCAAAAGGGAGAATATCAGCACCACAGTCGGTGTCCTAACCGGACACTGTATTATAGATCGACCTCTTCTCAAACGACTTCTGCACAAGCTGATGAGGAGGAAGGGTAGAAAGTCCTTCACCTTCTCTGTACCTGTCCAGCACTATCAGCTAGAACGAAAGCTCATCTTGGATTTTACTTCTTCAACTGGCTTGCTGATCTTGCCGCAAGGGAGGTCGCGACAATCCAACGCTTCATTACAAGCTCTAAATGGTTTGACGAGTAGGACCGGATTCAATGATTCTATGGTAATACAACGGCAGCGACGTGTACCTACCTAAATATCTCTAGAAGACTGTGAGTAGCCGCAGAGGTCTTGCTCGTTTGCTCCTCCAAACTTTTGCTCACTGAAATACGTTTGTCATATTCGTGACGGTCACGTCAACATTTTTGGAATGGGATCACCATATATCATCATTCGAAAAATCATAACACGAACCCTTACAAGTAGGTCAGTAAATCAAATCAGAGGCGTTATTAGTCTCTTGTTTCCTTCAACTCTCACTCATCCACCTTAAGATTTATTACATCCGATGATGTAATCTTATCGGTAATTGATTTTCGCTGTATAGATACCGTCCGTATAAATCTTATGCATATGGATGAGAGTTTTTATCCCGAAATCCCGTTGAAAATCAAATTAATATCGCGTTCGCCAGGATACCATCAGGAGTTTGATTCCGGAAATTTTTACCCAATTCACCAACAAAATTTCGGGTCGAATCATGACTTTTTCGAATATTTTCGTTTTTATTATTTTATTCCGAGTTCGAACAGGACTTCTTCTCTTCCGCCATTGATTTTTGTCGTTTATCTCATGGAATTTCGGCTATTTGTTAATAAACCAAGAGGATTTCATCTACTTCTTCGAGCTAAAGAAAGGCACCAACTTCTATGGTTAATTCATAACACTTTGTCGTAATTATTCCCGAGCTATAAAATTCTGGGAAATTTGTACGTTCCCAGGAATATTGTTGTGGAATATCAAACAGCTTTGTAATATCATAAATGCGAATTCCAAGGAAAAGACGCTATGAATTGCAAAGTGAAATAAGGACTATATAGTGTTTTGGGTCCGGATGGAGGAATTCCTTTTGTTTATTAAGTTAGTTGGTCGGTATATTGAATAAATCTGAATAATATTGAATTGTAATTATTTGATTTAATGAGGGCGGATAATTTCGGTGTGCGGACTCGATGCTCGTTTTGGTTCTGAACTGGTCCCTTTCAGCGAAACTTGTTTCCGCAGTGATTTTAATATAAAACAGGCGAAAATTCACCCTGTTCTTCGGGTAGGTCACAAGTAGCAATTATTTGCAGTTTATCCGGTTAAATCCTTGTCTGTTTCGTTATCTCGATTGATGAATAGCTTCATTCCTCGTTATCGCAATCGGTGATGCATTGCTGCACTTTATCGGACAAACAGCATTACTCTGCTTCAATTACTTCAAGTTGATTACCTACTTA
Source organism: Beris chalybata (assembly GCA_949128065.1). Lineage (NCBI taxonomy): Eukaryota > Metazoa > Arthropoda > Insecta > Diptera > Stratiomyidae > Beris > Beris chalybata. Next base: position 30,590,880 of record OX421896.1, on the reverse strand, counting down.
CCGGCGACGAATCCATCAATGACACCATTGAAAATACACTAAATCCCGAATTGCTCGTTCCCATGGAAAAACTATCATCTGTCCCAACTTGCACAATTTTCTTTCCATTCCCGAAGCACTAAATTTTCACTTGTTTTCTTTTCGTCGCCCATTACTTGTAGCTTGAAAAGGAACTTTCCATTATTCTGTTAGCCCGAACCTGAGTATTTCCCAGCCAAAAGACTACTTATAAATCCGAAGAAGCTCATCTAAGAATATCCTGCTGAGTGCCTGAATTGTTTTTACAGCCGTCGTGGGCTACTTGTTCCCAAACAAAATGAGAAAATACATGATTTATAGCCCGAACGTCTGAGCGTTTCAAGAACTTTCGTTATGCAAGAATTCGATCTTTTCCGGCAGTGGCCAATAGAGACCCAGCGCAACTCATACTTCTGGCTTAGATGGGAAAATCGGAGGAAAAAAGGAAAATTGTAACAACAAAAAACAGAAGGAAATTCCGGAAAAATAAAGGTTTAGGATATTTAACAGCACAACATGTACGACACTTGACGCTAACGGACAAACATATTGCCAAAAGGAAAGCTCATAATATTTTCTTTCGTAAAAACGCCAGGTCACATTTTCGTCGGAACAACGAAATTAAATAATTTCCAGATGAAGAATTCCGAGTATTTACCTTTTTTCTAGGGAAGAAAATAGCCCATTCCATCAACAAAGTTTGGAATACCATATTTTCTTTCTGGTTATATTTTTCCGTGAAAGTAAAACCACATTGGAGCCCTTGAAGCGGAAAATCGAAAAAAACGTACATAGTAACCTGGCCTCGCATGGCCGAACTCTACACGATAATTTCCCTTTTTGTAAATACTTTTCCACGTATTTTAGATGAAGGGAATTTTTCATGAGTAGTTTTCTTTGAAAGTAACAAAATTATTTACACTCAAAACATGCACTCGTTCTGGAGACTTGCAGCTTACAAATTGGAATATTATACGTAATAATTCCACAGGTGTTCCAAGCGTATCTGGGTGTATGTAACTCCTACAAAAATATAGATAATCATACGTCAAAGATCTAAGAGATATGAAGAAATTCATAAAAATACATGGACCCCATTTTCCTGACAATTTTGTCCTTTGCCCACCTTCGTAAGCCAACGCAAATCTAAATTTGTTTGTAACATACCCACTAAAAAATGTTGTGAAAAATTCTATCGTCAAATCAGCAAAATATTCCTCATTAATGTAGTAAATTTACGAATTTACATTAAATTCAACAAAATTTAGTGTAGTTCCTAAATCTGCGCATTTTTAACACATTTAATTCATACGTTTACTGAATGGGTGGTAATATCACAACAACAACGCATGAAATTTACCACATTTAATGTGTAAAATTGATTATTGAGTGTAAAATTACGCATTTTTAATGTAATTTTGGTACTCTAAGCATATTAAGTTTTGATTGTGTATAAAATTAAGCATTTTGAATGTAATTTTGATACTTTAAGTGTAGTAGTTTGTTTTTTGAGATACGCACCAGCTTCACAGGTTCGTTTTTTAATTCATGTGTTTCGTGATCTACATAAGTCATAATTTAAAACTTATAATGAAAACTATGTTTATAAATTGTGAAGTTTGTGGCATCAAAACAAATAAATTAAATTTGTATTATAAAGATGGATGGTGTTTTATATTTTCTACTCTTTTTGACCTCAATCCTTTTTTTCCAATTATCATGTGTTGATTGATCTGATTGAATTTTTGTAATTGTTGATTAATATGTCCTTGGCCCTTTGAAATATGTGTGGCAATTTTTCTGCCGATCATCCGCTTGATGCTTGTTTATATTGTCAATAAATTAATAGTGATAATAAGCAAAGATAAAACATTTTCTTAGTACAATGTATGTAGTTTCACGCACATTTTAAGCGATTGATTTTATAGTAAAAATCACAGGTGTGCGTAATCAAACTTAACAAAGGTAGTTTTACTGCTCTCAGAATAGGCACTAAGCTGCCTACTCTAAGGTCCGTTCCTATTAGTTAAATTTTAACAGGAACGTTAACTTCAAATTATGTTTGAAAATTTGTTAGTTAGTGTTCCAGTTAGTACATATACATACATGATAGTCGTAGGAACGGGCCTGAAAATAGTAAAAATTGTTAAATGTGTAAATTGTATTAAATTTTTACAACTTTAAAAGTAGGTCATTGGCTGCCAAGTTAAATTATAGTAAAATTACACTGTACTTACAATTACACGCTACACAATAGTGTGTAAAACGTCACATATAAATATGTATTTATTATTACATGTTTATTTGTAATTTTACACTTCCCACATGTTAAGTAGTATAGTCAATCATTTCAATAATAGACATATATGGTATGATATAGCGGTCTTAAAAGGTGCATAATCTAACCACTGACATTCTGATCATTCAGATCACACCAGAATTATATAATTTTATTACGCTTTTGTTTTACGTGCACAACTCAGAGCACCATCAAGTAACTTTACGCAGAACAAGAATTAATACGTAATAATATGTATAAAAATATACAACGCCATTAACTTTTGCACAACTTCGTTTAAACTTACGTATTTTTATGCAATTTTTACAAGAAATTACAACATTTACATATTTACTGACAAATAAGCACATTAACTCCTTAAATTTACGTTCCAATTGTAAAATTATATAAACTCAACAGTAAAAATTACTCTAAAAAAATAGTCTGTACTTTTACTGAAATTATTTACTCTTAACTTTGTAGATAATATACTCCCCCGTATGTTGAGAACAAATTTTTTCTTCAACACATTTTTTGTGTGCAAAATTTAGTAGTAACAGTTTGAGGGCTTCTCAGGCCATCGTGCATTAAGGTTGTTCTCAATTCCTTGCTTAAGTCTACGTCTACGTCTAGTTATAACAGTTATGACGCAGTTACGAGTCAGACCTAGCACAAGCGTGTCTAGATTTCTGTTGGTTTGTGTCTTGGTTATCAGTCAATCGAAAGCTTGTATTACACTGTATGACCACTTGGTCAAGCAGTGTGATACAAGCGTAAGGAAACGTAAAAAATTCAAATTTTTGATTTTTGCAGTGTCAAATAAGCATCAGCTGATCCATTTCAAGCTTTTTCTAAACTGTTATAATAGCAATGCTATGCTGTGACGTCAACATAGACGTAGACTTAGCAAGGAATTGAGAAATGACCTAAGTAGCTACCATTGAGATCAAAACTAGGTCCTAGTCCTGAGCTCAATCAAACAAAATTTCCATTCTCAATTTGTCGCGATTTTGGAAGAATTGAGACACCAATTTTTAATGAAAGTTTGTATAGTATCTAATCTAAATAATACTAAAAGTTTATTTTAATTTGCCTTTAGTACATTATCGCACCTGGTCTGATTTTCCAATTATCCATTCTAGAATTACTTCCCTTAAAAAAAAATTAACAAAATCATTTAGTTCTTTTAATCATGCAATATAAAATGTAACCACTTTAAGAATTTTTCAAGGGCACTATCCAAGGCCTACTTACATACTCACGCGATTTCTAACATACTAGCAAAATCGATGTATAATATGCCTACATGATTAGGTATGTCAAATATCAAATGCGTGCTTGACGCGCTTTGTAGCTATTTTCTAATATTTCTGAGCATTTACTTCAAGGACTTTTGTATGGGAGATACATGAAGGTGTTAAACTCCCTCTAGAAGTAATGCGCACGTCAATTGTATGCTGAAATGGACACTACTCCTTAACTTCTCCCTTGCAGCAGAAGTAGTTTTAATCTCCACGCCGAACAGAACCAACTTTCTGTAATTATGGCTAGAAATTAAACGGTGACCCCTATATTTTTTGGTTAATTCTGCAAAACAAACACTTTACTGCCAATATTTTTAAAGTTGTTAAAGTTTTAAATGGGAAGTAGACTCTCTGCAGTTTTACCATCTTCCTATGGATCCAATAATAGAACTTACAAGTACCTGTACAACTCTATGATTTATCAAGCCTTTAAAATCCTTTGACATGCTTGGGGGTGCACTATAGCAATAAACTTTTTTTACGACCCCTTTAATACTACCTGTGCTACTAAAAATGTACATCCTCGAGGATAAAGCATGAAACTTGATGTCCTATGAATCGATTCCTAACCTACATAGCAACCAGAATGAGGAGAGATTGTACCTTTTAGCCCTTCGTTCGTATAGAGTTGAAATGTAAGCTTGATGGTTATATCCTGGTCATATGAGAGGTCTTCGAGCATATGACACTCCTCCGGGGATGTCCAAATAAATCGATGGCATACATCGGGGCTTTCATCTCATAATATTACCGCCCGACTCTATAGTCGGCCATTACGTTATCGTGGTGTACACGTCCGGTAATACTGGAAATGTTGGCAGTTTTCGATCGAACGGCGAGTATAATATACGCCATTATGCGATCACACAAGTTACAGGAAATGAAATCAATACGGTCAGTCTTTCGGGGTGAGACAAGGAGTTCGATTGCGGTGGTAGTGATTCCTGAAAAAAAAAAATTTTGATAGAATGATTTTTATCTTACCATCGACTATGTGAACTCGAACAGACGTTGGATTGGCATTTGATGGTGCACACGTATACAATCCTGAATCGTGATGTATGGCTTTTTGTACAAGTAGACGACTGGTGGTAAGGACACCTTTTTCCGTCACCAACGATATCCCACCTCTCGGCGAATCGAAATTTATGATCTAAACGGGAACGAAACGAGTAAAAACAGTCCTTGATCGAACGATGGTCAAACAAAATTTTAGTCGAATAAGAATTACCTGTCGATTGTGCGACCAAACGACCGAAGGCGGTGGCTCCGGAGCGTATTTCACTATACACGTTAAGTTTATCGTTGATCCTTTATTTATATAAAGCTCTGGTCCTCCGATAATCTCTGTCACTGGTTCTGCAATGAAAGGACAAAAACAATGGCCAAATAGGCATCAGAAACAAGTATGTCGATAGTGAGGTAGTTTGTTGAATGGAGAAGGCTACATAACTTATCCTAGTGTCCTTTCTATCTCGAAACGCTCCTGGGAATACAGTACTATTCGACGAATATACTGACCTCTTAACGTCAATTGCGTTCGGGCCTAATTATATGCTTTTGAAGATACTTGACTTGTATAGCATCCGGTACTATGGCCGTTAGTAAGCCTAAAGGATACAAACGTATGGAAGGTATAACAAATCATTTGCATCTGATAGAGTGTCCAGATAGTTAGAGCTAGTTAGTGAGTTGCCTGGCGGGGACAACGTGGCACTCTGCGACTTTATTTATTGAAAGCTTTGAATGTCGTGAGTGTCCTTAGTGCAGCTTTCCTGTCATTTGCATAAGATATTTGTACTTTAGCGAGGTACAGAGTGTATTTACGTATGTACCTCTTGCTGGCTTATAGCTCTATGGCTCACTTGTTTCCGGACTAGACGTGATATTATTGCTGTAATTAATTCATAGACATATGGAACACATGGAAAGGTAATTTGTACACAAATTTTCAACTTGTAATCATTTTCTACACGCTGTGATACATGCATCAATAGATTAAATAGAACTCAGGTTACGAATTATCAGATTATTAAATTAGGTCTAATTAGTCTAAAGAACAAGTTTCTAAAAATAATTACCAAGGCAAATATGAACCGAGCGAGTTGAGAGGGAGGATTGATAGAGCGGCGTTAATAGAATGTGAATTTAAAAATATGCTCACGCAAACTCATTCGAAGAGTGAAACAGCAAATCTAAGAGAGCTCAAAATTAAAAGGACTCAAACAAACTGGCAGATTTGATCACTAAATCAGTTTTTGAATGAATTCCAGAAAATTATTATCGTGAATTGTACTAAATTCGATCACTTAGTATACTTCGCACACATCGTTCGTTGTCCTGAAATCTTGCGACGCGATATATGTAGTATAAAAAAGTACAAAATTGTATGCTCGTCAACAGTTCGTTAAAAAACCGATTGATCTGAAGGTGCCACTCAAGACTTGAATTGATGTAATCAATATTAACAAACCGATCTGTTTTTATTCGAACTGTTGAATTATAAATTGGTGTCAGAAGTGGATTTATGTGGTAAACAAATTTATATTCAAATCAATAATGTTTATAGTGAGTGGTTGAACTTGGAAATTAACGGATTAATTGAGAATTTTTTACCTATGTGAAAAAATTTTATCAGATTTCACTGAAAATAAAAATGGCCGTATCAACTTAGTGGAAAAGAGTGTGATTTTGGTTGATTTCATGGAACGTTGGTCAAAAATTACTGCTGATGTGTACTGCGAAACGATGGATGAACTGAGACGTGCGATCCAAAATTGGTGAAGCGGGAAGTTATCGTCCGATTTATTCTTCCTTCTCGTCAACGCGCGTCCTCATACCGCTGCCTTTACCAAGAAGAAAGTTCAACTTTTGAGCACGCTCCATATAGCTCCGACCTTTCACATAACGAGTACTTCCTCTTCTTGAATTTGAAACAGTGTCTTTGTGAGCAACTGTTTGATAACATCGAGGAACTCAGCACTTTCGTTGTCAGCTGGTTCAATTCTGAGGCGGTGAGCTTCTATGCAAAGGAGTTAAATAAACTGGTAACAGAGTTACGAAAAGTGGTTAGAACTGAATGGAGAGTATGTGGAAAAGTGAAGCAAATATGAAAAAAACTAAAACTGTCATTAAGGAAATTTTCTTTCGAAAAATTTTTTTTTAATAATTAAACGGCTAACTTTATGAAAAGGGGAACTCTTTTATTCTCGACTTGAGGTTGAGTCGACTTGGGATGGACACAACTTCTTAGCCTTTTACGCTTATGTTGCTATAAAAGAAACGAATGACTCATTGAGGTGAACCCAGAAAAGGTGACAATATCTGACGAGGGTGGCTTGAGAAGTCAGTGACTTATTGAACAAAAGATACTTTTATTGGCTAATAACCATTTTCTTTCTCAACATAGTCTACTTTTAGCTCGATAGATTTAGTCCAACGTTTTTCTAATTTTTTCACTCCTTCCAAATAATGGGTTTTCTCAAGGTCCTCAAAATAGGCGTCTGTTTCAGTGTTGACCTCTTGATTCTACCCAAATCTCTTACCGCCCAGCAGTAAATAGTCGCAGGGCTAAATCTGGAGAATATGCTGGATGGAGTAGCAGTTCATACCCCAATTTATGGAATTTTGCCATGGTGATTACACACGTGTACATCCATGCATTGTCTTGCTGTAACTGTATATTTTTCTTCGCCAAATATCGTCGTTTATGCTGCAATTCAATATCTAGTTTGTCCAAAAGTTCTTAATAATATTCACCGGTGATCGCTTTATCCTTTTCAAGGTAATCGACGTATGTAAATGCAGTACAAAAAACGTAGCCGACAGACCGATCTTTGGTTCACTTTCACCCGGAGAAACACACTGTCTTGATTGTTCCTTGGTCTCTGGTGTTTGATGGATCCACTTTTCGTCTACGGTATTGAAACGGCGCAAAAACTCGTTCAGTTTGCGGCTGAAAATCGTCAGACACTCCTTCGAAGTGGTCATACGGTTGCGTTTATGGTTGAGTGTGAGCTTTTGTGGCACCCATTTATAGCTTTTTCATGTCCAAATATTCATATAAAATGTGATGTACCCGCTCAGTTGAGATATCTACTTATCTATCTACACTTTTATTCTCCGATCATCTAATATCATTCCATGGATTTTATCGATGATTTCTGGCGTAACGACAGGTAGGAGCAATGTTGCATGTAAAGCTACTGAGCGGGGAATTCAAAAAGTCACTGACTTATCGAACTACTCTCGTATAAGGACTCGAAACGGCAACCGATAGGGAAGAGCTCTCAAATCTGCACCTGGGTAAAGTACTACACTACGGACGAATACAAATTGGCTTGGAAAATGGACGGGAGAAACCCTTCGCGAAACTTATATCAGTCATAGTAAATGGCTCCACTATCATAGCTTCACATAATTCCCAAGCTGCAGCTTCCTAGAACAAGCGATTGCTGGGATATAATAACCAAAATTTTTCGTATTCAGGATGTTTTGTCTTCTTTGTTTAAGTAAAACTTCCAAATTTGTGGTCAGTCATAATTCTTTTTTATTAAAAAGTAATAATGTAAAATACTGACGACTATCACACCAGCTACTTTGCCCGGCTTCAGAGCCTTCATACAACATATTTCATATTCCAATTTATCTAAAAGTACGCACTTAACTCTGAACTACTCTTTATTTAGTAGGTCAGTTTATACGGCCAGCAACATTAAAAAATGCGTATTATTCGGATCGTTGAATTTAATACTAGTAATGTGTTTTTTTATGTTTTCGATTTTCTTCACGATTTCCTTAATCCCATTAATGCAAGATGAAGGCTAAAAAAATGTGACAAATCTGTGATACGAGAGTCATGAAAAGGACACGCAATCAACGGATCCATCCTTGACCAAGTACTTTTCATAAGGTAAATAAAATTGTCACAACACAAAGATAAATCCTTTCGTCTTATACTCAGCCATGAAAACGTGTCCTATCTGACGTGAAATGGTTTTTCGTTGCAATGGAAAATATAACAGAGATATTTTCCATCCGTTATCCTGTCTCGGCACATTTATATGGTCACCATGGGTAACATTTTAACACCTCCTCCCCGACGTAATAGGACCCTTACTTACGTGACAATCCAATTTATTTGGTAACGCGTAACTTTTTCTCCAAAGGACTTTTGGTGTCGTAAAAGTTTACTTTTCGGTAGAAAGTAGTCGCTTGCGTTCAGGTTAAAACGTATCCTTGGATTATGTTGTTTTTAGTCTTATAGCGAAAAGCGAATTTCGAGATGGGTTCAAAGAAGTTTGGTCAGACGCATTCCTATTGGGACTATTGTTTGCGAATATTCAAGACACTTTGGAACGGCTGGATGATTTTATAGAAAATTGGCCAGCGTTTGTGTTGTACTAAAGAACAACTTTATAAGCAGTGGCGGTCATATTGCTCTTCCAAGGGGGGGGGGGCCATTGAAGTTCAGTGGCTACTGTATAGAAAATTGGTGCAGTATCCCTTAGCAGCGTGGATGGAAAATGTGCAAATCCTATGGTAGCTTTGGCTGGTACCTACTGCTTAAAAATATCAACTTTTCATTTTCGCATCTAAATCGCAAGATTTCGGCAACCGAATTCAGAATATTAAAAAGCATTAACATAGCTCTGAAGGCATTTCTTGAAAATCGTTCAATTTATTAGCTGATTGTATAGAATGATATTAAAAATTTAAACCTGTTTTTTATGATTGTAAGTCTTTAAGTAATAGGAAATTTAATAGCAGGAACTAGAAAATAATATTAATTGATTCCAAAGCTTAGTGAAAATAATTTTTGATTTTAGTAGAAGTCGATGCTGGTCTTGATTTCTACAAAATTTAGAAGCCCAAACAGACAGAGATCTCTCGTATGTATGAAAAATCTAGTAGATTTTAAGAGTTTCCATAAAAATTTCGAGATTTCGCCAAATCCAATTTGAAATCTTTGGATGTAAATTAGCTGTTTTTTGAGACCATCAGAAAAGTAGTATATTTAATTTTTATTAGTTCTACTATCATACATATTTGGTAACACTGAATATTGCGCATTATGATCCGAACTCTACATCTCATAATAATTTATTGGGTATGTACAGGGGAAGGTGGGGCAAAGTGAGCCCACTAAGGTTTGTACCGAGATTCTGTGAAATGGGTAATAGTTATAACATCCTTTTCGTGCAAACTCGATAGCTTAGGATGTTAGCTTAGTCATGTATTCGTGAAATTAAATTGTTGATGCTGATAAGAAAGTTATCTACTTCTTGCTATACAAACTTCAAAGGGCCCACTTTGCCCCACTACTGGGGCAAAGTGAGCCTTTCCAAGGGGTATAGTATAATTTCATCCAAAACTGGAGCAAAGAAATATGGCAATGGATCAATTAAGACAAACAATATGATTTTAATAAATTGATATGAAATTAAGTGTGTTGAGAGCGTGCTCTGCTTTGAGGAGTAGCCCTGAGAACACCAAAATATTTACTGGCCTTCTTTAGGTCAATTTTTTTCAGCAACAGAAGCTATTGCTTTTTTCATCGCGACTTGAGTCCACTGTTGTTGCATTTGCATTTGTTGTATGTTCTAGCCATGTTGAAATTGTTATTTTAAATATCAAATAAAATTATATTGGCATGCGGTAAAATTTGCCCGGGGTTCACTTTACCCCGAATGAACACTAAATAGTAAGCATCTGCTGAAATTTATATACTTTTTAAATAATCATCAAATCTTACTTTGCAAGTTTCACAATCCGTACCCCGATCTCAAGGATACTGTTCCAAAAAAATTCTCAATCGCTAACTAGTTTTTTAATCCAATTATTAAACACTGATATTTACATGAAATAGTGCCAAAATCGTAATATGAGAAAATTCGAGGAACTGTAATTAAAATGGATTTCTTTTATAGTGCATTGTAATCAATGCTTGAAGCTTTATCAAATAATTTTTTTCCGAAGATTTTGCGCTATTGCAAACTAGAAATTATAAGGGGGCTATTGTAAGGAAAAAGATCTTTTCTTTATGACAGTCAGAATACAATTGTTTACTTCTAATATTATTTTCCTTACATCATTTTACAAAGGTTACTATGTTGATACTTTTTTTATACAACAGGGGCCCACTTTACCTTGCTGGCCCACTTTGCCCCACCTTCCCCTACATATTCACATAAGGTTTGTTCTATTTGCCTGCACTATCTACACCTTTTACACCTTTTTCGTTCTTTTTGCCGGTGTAACGTCACCGGTGGCTGTTCTTTTTGCCGAGTGTAGTGCAAAAGTGTACACTTTGCTGCACTCGGTTGGGACCTCGTGTAAGTTCTTCTTCTTTGCAATCTGTCAAATTTGAAAGCTTTATGCTGATAACATTGACTTTTTGAATTTAAGAAATCGCTGTTTTGACTGAAAACATGCAAGAATATTGAATGGCAATAAATTTTCATTGATAAAAGTGAAATAATAAAGCAAATAAAAAAGTTGTGAATTTTAGCTGTCACCTTCATACACTAACCCGTTCTTTTTGCGCAACCTGCACTTGAGTGTATTTTGACGTGCAATTAAGGTGCAAGGTACACTAAAGAGTAACTTATACCGGGCAAAAGAAACAAACCTATAGTCTCCTTACTGATTAGATCTATAGTTTAGATGACTACCACCATAACCCAACCTAACCTACTCTCCTAATTTAATAATTTTAAAAAGTTAGAAATTCTCTAAAACTATTTTCAATTATTATAACTACATAATAGCAGTATCTTATACCTGTAGCTCAGTTCTGTAACTTATGAGTGAGAAATTTCTCACCAAAAAGTCAAAATGAGGACGAATTAATGCAGTTTTCTCTCTGTATTCTCACCAAACGAGAAATGAAAGATTGCCAAATGCGTAGTCCGTAGTACGGTGCGGTCCGTAGTACGGTGCTTTCTCATTTGGTGAGAATACATAGAGAAAACTGCATTAATTCGTCCTCATTTTGACTTTTTGGTGAGACATTTCTCACTCATAAGTTACAGAACTGAGCTACTGATTTCAATCGCATAATTTTGGCAAGTAGATTTTGAAATCTCGAAAAGCGTTTACAACAAAATCGAAAGCTTGCATTATCATGCAATTTGAAATTTTGTAATATTTTATACAGGCAGTTGTGGTGACAGATAATTTTAGAACTGTTTAGTGACTATTATTTGTATTCAAATTTTTTTCCTCAAGAGATTTTTTCCGTAGTACTTCTTATTATGGTTCTAATTAATGAAAAAAATTTATGTTTTAAGTTTCACCCCGAACAGAAAAAATAAAAATAAAAATTTGAGATTCCGAAAAATTAGCCCCGATGTATTGATAAAACGGCCAAATAATATAAATCTGGGGATGATTGTAATGTTAAACACTCGTATGTGGGTTATGTACCATCGAAAATACCATCTAATGGTCGTAATGAGAAAGTGGAGTTTTTCATATTCAATCGGTTTTGACTGTATTTTGATAATGGTTAATAATACGAAGCTAGTATAGTGGACAAAAAACTCTGTTTTCTAATACTCAATATTATGTTATAGACAGAAAAAATGGTTCAGAAAGTCCTTCACTAAGTACTACATAAAAGCTATAATGGATTAGTGATTAAATGTTAAAAATCATCGTTTTCAACCTTGCTAAAGGAATTTTTTTCACAACATTGAGCACCTACTTATGTCACTAACTTCGTGTCGTTTACCGCTACAAAGTTACGCTCAAAAATTTATTTTTTAAGAAAAACTTCAATTTCTGAATTTAAGCATAGATGGCATTTTCGACCACCTATATATTTAGAGTTATATCATCCCCAGAATGATACTATATAGGCTCTATGTCGCTATCTTGTGAGTTTACGGAATCTTACACAATGGATTTGGTTCTTTAAGGTTCTTGAGGCACGTAATACCCATTGTCGAGATGAAACTTAAAACGTGTTTTTGTTTTTGATGGGTACTATGAAAAAATTAAAAATTTTTAAATGGAGTTATTAGCTTTAACTAGGATTTGAAGTATCCTTTTTCCCTGAGTAGGTTTCAAACTCATCCAGATACGGGAAAATTAATAGATTACCTAATGAAAACTGTCCTAGAATAATCCAAATCCAAATTTTTCAAAATTAGTTTGACACAGTACATAAATACTTTATTATTAAAAAATAATAAAGTAAAACTCAATCCTTAACATAACCATAAGATTGATTACATATTTGTATACGAAATTTTATAACGTTCTTTTCAATTAGGAGACGAAAGACAAAAGAAGATTCAAGAAAGACATAAGAGAAAATCAGATTTAATTGCATCATACTTTATTAAGTGTATCCATTAATCTAATAGTCTCATATAATTTTTCTTTAAAGAAGACATGATAAAATAATCATGTGTGACGGATCTGTTAGGGGGGGGGCCATGGCCCCCATGGCCCCCCCCGTATGACCGCCACTGTTTATAAGCTACCAAAAAATACAAAAAAAAAATTTTTAACTATGATACTTTAATATTCTGGGGCACTATGTTTCGCTTGACATACTACAGCATCAGATAGGAAAACCTAACTTTAAAATGTTAAATCTGTCTAAACTCACTTTCATTAAAATTGTACGGGGCATTTAAAATTACCGGGCATACCCTTATCAAAGTGTATTTTCACGCCACAGCTTTCAGCGCCATTAAATTTTCAATGTGAGGTAAAAGAAATCTGCAACTGTCAATTTTCATTAGACCGATATCAATTCTATTCGAAAAGGACACACGTTATCAAAATGCTGACAAGGTCACTTTTATGTACATTTTGCACATACCTATTCGAAAGATAAAACAATTCGAATTCCTTGTCACGTGGACAGTAGTTGGGTTTAAACATGACCCACATACACATGATGCTATACACATGCTACACTAGAAGGCGTTGTCTCATCTTACCTCGCCTTTCGGGCAATGATGAGGATGGTCTTATCCTGGAACTGACATAATCCTGCATTCGGTATTAAGTGAAGGTGTCACAATAGCGTTTGAAATTTAGACTCGGTGTGAAATGAGGAGTGACGGGAACACTCAAAACATGTGGAGTTCTAGTTGAACATACTTATGGACTGGATATTATGTCAGGACATCAGGACGATTGATGGTGGATGACGGTATCCTTCCATGGAACTGTCATGTTTTCTATTGATTGGCTCCTGTACGGAATTCCCAGTTGTTATCGGAATTGATTGATTTTCAGGTTTCATTTTCGTGAAGCTTGATCTCGATTTTGAAATGTAGAATTATCGATACTGGGTTCGTCCCGGAAAATCGAGATTTAATCCAGAAACGACAAATTGATAGCGAACGTGAGGTGGAAATGAGTTAGTGGGAAGGCTGCTATACAGGTTTTGAGAACAGAAATGAATTTGTGGTGAAAGTGGTAATGCGATGGATTTCAGCAATATGAATCTGGATCCTTATTCGGAATGGATGCTTTTATTCTGTTCCGTAGCCAAAAATAATTTTTCTCTTGAATTTTAGAGAAACTACAGTCCTGAGCTAAAGAGGCGATTATTCTTCACCACCTGTACTCCCTACATCTCTAGACAAGTACTCACAGCTGGATAAGCTCCATCTAGAGTCTAGACCATAATTCAGATGGGCAAAATGGTAAAGTGATGTTCTAATATGTTGCATTTGTTGCGGCTGACCTGCATCTATGACCTTATACATAATCTTTGAACAGAGAGTCGTTCGGGGTACCGAATGCCTGAATTGTTTTCCAAGGAAAGATTCTTACTGTGTTACTGGCAGAAGGCTTCCTGTTAATCAGTCAGAATAGGAGTAGGGATAGGGCTAGTCTAGGTTACTTAGAGGCTAGAGCACTTGCCTTCGGTGCACCGGAACCAGGTTTAAATCTGCTTGGCGAAAAGTAATTTTTGAGAATGGGATTGGGTCCCTCCCCTCAGCTGAAAATGAGTAGGTACCTGAGTTAAAATCGGGGTAGTCACGGACAAGCGTGTGGCTGACCACTTAATCTCCTAGTGTTCCGTTGGTCTCGTAATGAAGTAACTCTAGCATTACTTCAAGGCTTAGGCCCGATTTCGGCTGTTGTGCCATTGATTATTATAGGGATAGTCTTAAGAATTCATCGATCAGTTCCACACTAAACATTCGACATGTTAGTCTTTCCTTCGCTCTCCATGAAACTCCTGCCCAACTACAACATACAACAATTAGTCGAGTGAACTCCGCCATAGCTGGTCTCAATCCTGGTTGAGAAAGGAGAAGGGAACATGGAGTTAACCTGAATAGCGAGTAATACCTGTGAGTCTCAGGAAGTAGGCGAAAAATTTGGCATAGTTGAACTCGCATCATAGCTGGGAGAACTCCAACATATCATAGTTAGCTGAAAACTCCCACCCTTTTTCTACCGAGGTGTAATAAATGAGTAGGACTGGCCCTTCAAGTCGGTGGTTGTCCTAGACGCCAACAACGCATCACCGGAAAAAAGACCACTGTCCAGAAACGTGCAGGAGGCCAGGGTGCGACTTGGACTGTTACGCCATTGATGATGAATTGGTCGAGTGAGGATCTCAAAAATTAAGAAGTTAGTTACATCACTTATTTGCACAGAGCCTGGGAGTTGTGTTGGGTCTAGTAGTTCCACCATCTTCTTTCGGGAACCAGTGAAGGTGCCATCGGGCTTCCCTTGGAGTACAATCTCATTGACATCATACTTAGACAGTATTTCATCAAAGTGGCTCTTTGCATTTATTGTACTTTGTTAGAGAGCAGGAATATGAGTCCCAGTTACCGGTAATTTTCACACTGTTTCAGTATCACCTAGTTTGCAAGCTTTTTTCTTCATTTTTTTCATCGTAAGTGGACACGAACTAAAGAATGCATTTTTAAAGGCCATTGTGTGAGCTGTTATAGTTATACAGTTCTCTGCTCGCAAACTGAACAGTATTTCAAGACTTCGAAAGGCATCCCTTAAGCTATTATCGAAATTATTATTCTACCACGTTTTACGAGTAAAAATATGCTCCTATTTTCCAAGACTTCCCGTAAGATCATGTTCCTGTGAACCGTAAATAACACCGAATATTTCTTAAGAACAAGAACGTTTCATCGGATGATGATGACCGTAATTTATATGCTTGACCTGGGCATAGAATTCAGCCACATTCCGCTCGTAAATCTACCGGCCAATATTCTTTTAAGCATTATGCTCTAATCAGAAACATAAAAGCATATCACGGGATCCACCGAACAGTACTGAAAGAACTTTTCCGGAATTTGTAATTTTTGGCAACGAGAACAAGGGATAAGAGTGTATCAGAAAGCGGGACGCATCTTAAAGTTGAAGATTCTTTCGAGTTTCTAAGACATACATACTCGTATCGTCCCCCGTCGGATATAGTGTTCCATTGTATTTTTCGAATTCACCGTGTGCCAACAGCAGTAATAACAACTGCTCCTCTGATTCCCATAAATGAAAGTTCCGGGTGATGGATATCCTCCTTATAAGCCAATAATCTGAGGAACCTTTTTTTCGTCCTGTAGTCTTCTACGTCGGTGGATCCGGGTATATATGGAGCCTGGTCTCGGGCTAGAGAGCAGCCAGTCTTATATCATCTTTTTCCTATTTCGATAGAAATCGTGCTTCATGGGCACTGAATTAAGGCTAATGCCTTATTTATGCTGAAATGAAATTTTTATGTTAAGGATATGCAATGGAGAAAAATATGGTAGAGAACAGCAGGGCATTTTTGTTTGTGGATGAGCTCGGAGGACGAGACTTTTTGTCTGTTGCCGACAAATCCTTTTTGGCAATGGTCTTTTGTGTTCATCTGTCACGGTTTTTTTTTTGAGATAAATAGGAGCCTTTTTAGAAGATTGAGCGATTTTATATCAATTATGGCTAAGAAGGACATATTTTCAACACCTCCTGTAAATTGATTCGGGCATTGTAAGGGTAGTGCGAGCTGTTGTATCCTTAATTCAATTTGGATTTTGTCCTTCGAGCTGCTCTTATCCATGGAACAATCTGGTCCTGTTTAATGTATTCGAGGATTTTATAGTTGTCATAAAAACAAAATGCAAAATTTATGAAGTTAACGCAAATTTTTTGAAAGGATTTTGTATGGAGGCTAAAGAATCGAGAGCTCGATTTTCTTGATGTTCAAAAAATCTCAATTTCTTGTTAAAAGAAGCGATTAACACGTTCAAAACTAGCGACGTTGTCCTTGTCCTACGAAAATTTCGACCCTTATAAAAAGCATTGTCAAAATGTTTGGTAATTATTTTGGCAGTCAAAAATTGCTAAGTAACTTTTGCATTTGCGACCACCTGAAAAAGTTAAGTGCTCGATGTTCATGATGTTCAAAATGCTTCAATTGCATATTAAAAACAAAATTGTTCAGCGAGTATTTTTACCCTTTTATACGAGTATAGCGTTGTCAAAATTTTTGTCAAAATTTTGCCAAAAATTTTGACTATAAAAATTAAAAGTTATGTTTCAGCGAACTAGCATCCCAGAAAGCAGATACCAATTGGAGTCAGTCAGTCAGTGTCAGATTCTATGGATCCTTAAGTGACCAAGACTTAATTCTAAGTTCGAACTTCACTTACCAACAACATTTAAATAGACGGAATGACCTATAGGCGGTGTAGTTGATATTTGGCATTCGTAAATGCCAGAATCCTTCCTCTGGGCGTAGCGAATTCGCAGCGTCCAATCTTCTGCGTGTGGCGAATGCATCGCTTCAAACCTTTGATCGGACGTGTAAGTATAACGTCCTACTGTAAGTAAGTGTATATCCCTGTGACGAACCCAGGAAACCTGGAAAAAAAAGAGAGAAATTTTAACGAAATCGAATTGGATTTTTTTTCTTCAAAGAATAGTATCGTTTGAGGAGCATCCCTTATTTTTATTTTCCTAGTATTTTTGCTCTCTTTTTTCGAAACTCAATACCTTATTTATCGAGTAGCTGAAAAGGACGGTTTCAATGTTTTCGTTGCCGTACGAATAGGACTATAATTTTGATACTAAAGGAAAGCTGGGAACGTTTGTATCTGTCGAATTGAAACCCGAAGACGATAAATCTGTACGAAATTTAGATTCCAAGATACTTTCGCATCTATAGATCTGTTTCCGTGATATACTGGACTAGAACTAGGTGGAAAAGAATCTTGTGCATGCTTATTCCCGTTTCACTTGAGTTAGTGACAGGCAATTACTATTAAATGTTTTGTTGGATTCTATACTCTGCTCTTAAGGAGAAAGTCTAAGAAAAAATTCAGAACTATGTTTAAATTTATTTTTAATTGAATTAAGAGTTGCACTACTTGCTCAGTGCATTTATTTAGAGAAAATAAAGAAAAATTTAGATCGACTTGACTGTTGTCTAACATTTAAAACAACATATTCGACTACCAGTTCAGACTGTCACTAAATTGACAGAAGTGGTTTTAAATATCACTAAAACTTGTCCATTAATTTTGTATAAGATTAAAATTGGGTGAAAAAGAATTTACTTAAAAAATCTTCATAGGTGTCCAATTGTCTAAATCGAAAACTGTTAAATTCTTAATTACTTCTTCTTCTAGTTGCATGGCCAAATTCATCTAAATTGTTTTAATTTCGAAGTGCTAGATAAATATTTCGGAAATTCAGACTGAGTTTTCCAGTTCCGGCATCCAATAAGGATCTGAAAAAACTATTGAAAACTTTGCGAAATTGAAAATTATAACACACTGTAATCATTCAGGAAGTTGAAACCTAGAGTTTGTAAGTAGATATGTAATTTCTTCACAACCAGCCAAAATGTACTACTTACTTAAATTTTCGGTATAGATACTTTTCAACGATGTGCCAAACTATCAACATATTCAACTAACGTAATGATTTCAATTTACCATTGATTGCAATAAAAATGCCGGAAATCCATTCGTGTCATGAATTTCATTCAAAATAATTCACCAAATTGTGTAAAATCAAATTTACTAGGTCGTGAGCAATTATTGGAAAATTGTTCAGACCTAAATATATTTTATGCCAACCATGCTGATTCTGAAAAGGACTATTTCCACAGTAGTTAACATTGTAAATGTCACACAAAATAGGACTACATACTCTGAAATAGGATCTTTTCGCTTGTGCTATCAAGGACCTCTTTGAATTTCCCTAAGCACATTATAGATACGAAAACGCTGCCATAGTCCCTAAACGTTTGGTCAGCCGTAAATGAGTAACCTTTTCGTACTATGTAAGAAAATGTTTTAGAGGCTTAAGTCCTCGCAGGCAAGGCCATCCTTCCGACTTTGTTGTAATACTGAATACCGCACTTGTCCATTCCACTCTCTTTGAGTAATTGGATTATGTGTGGCCTGGGAATGGGTCTTTCGGGTCCTTACAATTTACGGTAAAGGAATGTTGTTTATTGTAATACTTGATAGCCACTTTCGAAAAACAGGAGAAGAAAAAATATTCGTTACGAAAATTCCTAAGATGAAACTAGCGGAAATGTATTAATTTTGGCTTTTGAGGGTGGGTGCCGTCATGAAAACCCCAAAAACCTCGTCAGCCGGAAAATTGGTGAAAACAAGTAAAGATATCCGGAGTGGTATCTATACTAGGCAGCTACGTATAGTAAGACAAAAGTACAGTCTACTTTAAGTCTTACCCGAAGAAAATGACTTCCACACCAGTAAAAGTCTTTCAAATTGTCCAATAACAACAGTCAATGATGTGTCTTGTTGGCCAAAATGGCAGCAATTTGCCTTGAGAGGATAATTAAACAAAATTAATAACAGTCTCGTGAAACTACTGTTCCGACTACCGGAAAATGGACTTGTGAAGTGTTTTTCTTTTACTCTGGATCAACTCAATTCTTAGGAAAACTACTTGGGTTTGAGATGTCTGAAGGAAAATATTTCCGATGGTTCTTAGCCAGAAGGGGAGGAATAGAGTGACCATTAAGGACTGTACTTGAGTAAAGCGCAAATATTGAGATGGGAAAATTGCAATGATTAATATTACAGGTGTCAGCCATTTAGCGGTAAGAGGAATGTTTTCGTATTGCAAACAAGACATTTTTTTTCCGTCGTTTAAGGGTCTACCTGATAGGAAATTCATTCAGAACTTTCAGCACTTTTTCAGTTTACTCTGCTTTAGGGTAGTTTGTGGGAAAAAATGAACAAGCTAGAAAGGAAAGTTTAATGATAGTCTGTGAAATCTTTTTTAAATATCTTTCAATGGTTCTTTCGTCCGCCTGAGTGGATAATAGCTTGCAAAAAAGTTGATGTATTTATTTAATTTCAAATTGATTGAAAATTTTAAAAAGGTTTGTCATCATTCTTTATCCGTACAATATTACTGATAAACGTAACTTCTCGTATTCATAATTAATTGCCAACACAAGTAGCTACCATGCAAATGTCCTTAAAGATTTCGATTAATTGTCAAAACTTGACAATGCACTGGTTTTGTGAATTTTCAATTCCAACATAATGCTGGTAATAAGGGATTCGCCGGAATTTCAAGTAAAACACAATCATGTCCTCAAGGACAGCGATTAATAATTAGTTAGGTCACGGTTTCACTCCACTAACACCGAAAAATATTTAGTTGTTAATCATAATTGCCTCTATGGAAGCTTACCATGAAAAAATTCCATTAATCAGGCCCGTGCGGGATTCGATGTCACGCCCTTAGCGTTGAGCTTTACATATCCTAGTTTTATTTTTAGGAAGAGGCAAAGCACTGAGCACCGCGCTCACTAGGCACCAAAAAGGCCCACTAGCAATCCCTACAGATCCATAAATAACTTTACTAGTTTATCCTGCCCTTTCGGCCCGGGTCCTCCAAGTTGACAAAGAAAAGACTGCCCAGGCGAACGATACACATCCCTCAAATAACCAAGACTCCTAATGAACTAAAAATATATCCTAGCGAAGAACCAAAAATTCCACCAAATTGGTTGAAATATTGGGTGATCTTCACTGCCACCTACCTTTAGTATAAGGTTGCGATAGCAAGAAATTTAACTTTCAATATAATTCGTGACATGGAATTTATTTCAACATCGTCTATATAGAATATCCCTAAGCAATACCAGGAGCTGTCAGAGTGTTTCGGATAGTAGGCATGATATACCCTCTGAAGAGTCTATACCATCCGATGACGAAACAGTTTCTTCGGATCTAGTTCAACACAATCTTATAAAACTGGCTTAACCAATGAATGTTTTCCAATTGTTATGTCCTCAAGGACAGCGATTAATCAACAGTCGGAGATTTCGTGTTGGGGTTTCACTCCACTGATACCGGAAAATAACATTTAACTAACATTTAATCATAATTGCTTCTATGGCAGCTAACCCTGAAAAATTCCTCTAATAGAACACTATTCGTTTAAAACCAATTGAAATAATGACGTTTTCTTATTCACATTCAATATCCGTATACTATTGGTAGTGCTGCTCTATTTTACACCCTTCTTGATCACTTCTCGATCAGTGCTACCAATCCAAATGACTAAACAAATTTGTTTGGCTTGAAACTGATGGTAGTCTCGCTTCACCCTAGTTAAAAAAAACATATTTCTTCGTGTGAAAACTTGGCCCTGCTTATATACTGCATGTGTTGATTCGAGAGCTTTCTCGCATATTCGGTGCTAAATGTTGAAATGTTAAGAAGAACCGATAAGAAGTTTGGAAATTTTGTCACGCCTTTCTCATAGGGGAATTGGCCAATCGGATGTTGCTCTCCACTTTCCAATTAGGTATTGGGAGGTTGTGGTTTTTCTCACTGGAAATGATTGAGTTGTGTGAGTTGCCAGGGTTAAAAATAAACTTATATCAATTTTTTGATACAATGAAGTTTAATTATGGCCAGACATGCTAATCGTTCTTCTCCATTCGAAGTGAAAGTTGTAATTAGAGCCGTACTGGGATCAACTAGGAATATTCTTTACAAAGTGTTCACTATAATTTTCTACCTGTCTCTCATCCTTCAACACACATGGTTCGATTGACTGAGCAAAATAATAATAGCAGTCAGTAGCGTGATAGGGCTTTAATTTGCATATGCAGAAGAAAAATTATAGTATCAAAAGAGGGGGTTGTTTTTGAAAACGGCTGTATTCACCTAATAACATAATAACAGTCGTGAAATTTCCCAGCTTTAATTATTGTCCAATTATTACTTTAACCTTGTTATTTCGATCGTGTTATACGTCTATTTGAAATTTCGCTCCGGTTATAGGAGCTAAATTTATGTCGTTTGTGATTAAATTTTATCCACGGATATTACAACAAAACACTGTAAATTTGTTGATGAGATACCTGACAGCCTAAAATCAAGCATCGATAAAATCAACATAATATGCATAAAGCATAAAATCGACTGAATTTAATGACCCCATTTTGCATACAATTTTCAAATGATAAAACGATCAAAAATCGTATAAAAAATTTGGTTAGGTCTACTTCATCCTGTCCGAACGATCGTGCTAATTTTATGACGGAAAAATCACTGAATTAATGAAGTTCTAATATCGGCAAGTATCGAATTTTGTCCATAAAAGTTTAAAGCACTTTTTTTCTTAGTTTTTTTATGGACATAATTTTAGTTGATGCTATCGTTTTGCTTAGGTTGCTTCAAAAAAATGTTTTATTCAAGCGTAAAACATTCGATAGGACAAATAAGGACTAAATGATGTTGTAAGAAAATGTTTGGCGACTCAAGGTTGTGTGGGAAAATGTTCATTAATATGGCAATGATTTTATTAATTTTTGTGTTTGGTCTACTTACAAAGTTTAATATCGAAAATGGCACTGGCACTATATGGGTATTATAATGCCAGTGTTCAGTTCAGTTCTTATAAATTTGTTAATTTTTATCCAGGAAAAAAAAAACATAAAGTGAAAAAATATCATTAAAATCTTTTAAAAGTAACATGCTTTTGGAACAAGTTCAATTTTAAGTTGTAGCCTTGCTGCCGAAAATGGACAGAGTCGTCATGCTTAACTATTATCCAACCAGTGTTAGGCTCCGTAACGACGAGCCGACGCGACATCTAAGCGACGTCGTTACGACTAATTTAGATAATGATTTTAGGGTTGTATCGACGTCAGCATAACTATGTGCAGCAAACTTTTGCTTACAATATACGCGTCAGTTTCAACTTGTAAAAACAACTTTCATAGCTTTTTCTGGCTATGATTTATTTAAATTACTTAATATTTTCATAATAATTTATCATATAACTTTGACTACAAATGAATTTTTCAATTATTTAAATATTAATTAGCGAGTATTTAGCTCGGATATTTAAGGAAAAACGCAGACAATAAAATAGTTTTCATTACTCTACGATTTTTTAAACTATGTAGGTACTTTTCCTGTTCAAGTACAGTAAAAAATTCGACTGTATGCCAATTGTTTATTAGTAGATTGAGTTATTTTCCAAAATAAACAAATCTGAAAAATGAGTCCGTTTTGGCTTTTATTAACTGCAAATAAAGTACAACGGTATTTCCATAACCAGATAGTTGTGTCATGCCAACAGAGTAACATAAATGAAATTTTTTTAGTGATTTATTAACCAGTAGGTATTATGTGTCACAAAAAACTTAACATTGAATTAAAATAAAACTACGCTACGATCTTATAACTCTAATGTTGTACAAACGTCGTTGTGACTAAGCATTTGAAAAACTGAAAATCAATTAAAGTGTTAGCGTTGACACAGCAACAAATCTGATAATATTCGGGGCGCAACTTTATGATTTTATTAAATTTATATTTATTAATACACGTTTTATTCGAGGCGTGGTTAAGGTCAGGGTGAGACGCTATTGCTAAAATATCCATTTCGTTTTTGGTCATAGTCCGTGGTCAAATTTAAAACGTAACACTGGCTGTGTCAATGTAACAACAATAAACTTCATTTAAAGCTGCTGGTTAATTTTAAGGGTGCCTTCCATTTTTCATCCCCCATTCACAAACCCTTTCAGCTAAATTTGTCTTTGCCTCTTTGCCTAAAACGGTCGAAACCTACGACCTCAATATCAGCGCACGATTCTACTAGACGGCAGTTAATATTAGATTTGTAAACATTTCCCGAAACTTAAACTTAACAATAGACTCAAGGTCTGACCAACATTGGAAACTGTGATATCTTTTTATCCGATCGATAGCAAAATCAATCATTTAAAATCCTTACAAAACTGTCACATAATCACAGGAACCTTCATAAAAACAAAACGGATAAAGATTTCGGCTCGCATATCCCAAAAAAAAGAACCCATTGACCGATCGCCTTAAAACAAGGACGGCATTCAATCCCTATAAAAGCCAACGAGCCTGTACTAAATAAACACACATGACCCACCCCGAACACGAAAAATTCGAAAAGAAGGAAGCTTCCTTTCATCGAAGACAAATTGAATAGCAGCAAGGACCTTTCGAAGCGAACATACTTTGTATCTATTTTATAGACGTAGAGAAGATGATGTCCTTGCACAAATAAAGTAAGCATCCTACCTACTCACCCACCTGCCTGTAATGAATTCAATTCCCCTATACATCGTTTCGATATAGGTACAGTAGAGAAAAAGGAGTCGTAAAGCATAGGACATTTTATCTGAATGTAAAAATAAAATAAAACTCCATTCGATTGAAAAGGACCTTAGCAATTTTTGCTTTTTTCTTTTCTTTTCTACGACGAAATTGTCGACAGGCTTTTCGGTCACAACCCTTATTTTGAAAGGTTCTCCAAACAAAATCCTCAAATAGAGGAAAAATTGCTAATGTACTAAATTTAGCCTGTGTTTTCGGGGGAAGTGAGGGTGAGCGGTTAAAGAAAAGTTTGTGAAGGACGATATCCTGTGATTTACATAATAAAAAAAATTTTGGTAAAACCCGAAAACGAGTTTTGTAGTTCGGTCCATGTTGATCAAATTTCAATAATATTGTCATTCATTGTAATTGATATTTTTTTCTCTCGATTATTTGGCAATATCCTTAGTAAAAGTTACTTAAATTGTTGTTATTAATTAGATACTTCTTTTTATGGTTGGTTTAGCCACAACAACAATGCTTCAATAATTGCACTACTGGCTCTGCTTCCGATTGCATTTACTACTATACCGCTGTCATCAATGATTAATACTTTACAAACACTACGAACAGATTGTACACTCAAAGAAAAATAATGATTATGGCCACCATATTTTGGGAGAACCTTACTATGATTGAGGTTATAGTTGCCACAATCATGTTACAAAATAAAACATATTTGTACTAATTAAATGTATGTCTGTAATAACTTTTTTACAGCTTAGTTACTAGAACTATGGTTATGTTAATAGAAATGGTACAATGTTTGTCTCAAACAAAACTATGGTTGTGGAGACCTTGGTGTGTGATTCACGCAACCTTTTTATTTAATAGAACGGTTACGCCAATCATAAAAATCATGTGACATGGTTCCTAGAAATATACCTATAATGAAAGTATAAAAATTATTATATGTGAATTTTTAAAGAGAACTCAAACATAATTTTTGAGAATACTTTAACACATTTTCACGCACCATAACTAACAAAAAAAAATAGATAGATACAAAACATTGAATTTCAGTTATTTTTTTTTACTGTTTCTTCAAGTATAAAAGTGTTAAAGGATTCGGAGATGGTAAGGTGACAACTTTGGCACCCATTACTTCATCATTATTAGACAGTGGAGATTTTGTAAAATATGTAAAATGGTATAAAACCAATTTAGGAACCGAATTTTAGTCGAGTACCTATATAGAAAGAACGTTATTAAAACTCATATCTCATCAGACCTAAGAGATATGTCGGAATTCGTGAAAAGTAGGCAATCATTTTACGCCTCTTAGGGTCTGAATATCTCAACTTTCTGAAATTAATTTGTCGATTATTATAAAGCCAACAAAATTAAAAGCGAACTCGCAATACTTTCGTTCAATACATCACACCTCTACTAGGGGGGTGATGTTTGTTCCCCATTGTATTTAATAACTGTAAGAGTGAAAGCGAATTCGGTATTTGATTAGACCTAAAACATACATAGTATATCGGAATTCGTGAAAATGACTCCATCTCCTTAACCTACGTATCGAAAAATTCGAGACACTTTTTAACGAACCCGCAGTATATTTTATTTGATAACTTGACATGCCTAAAAGATAAAACGAAATTCGTGAATAAGTATGTAGAAAACCCAGTTTCGTTTCAAATGGAATTGGTGTACTAAAGTAGGAATAAATAGTTCTAGACTCGGTATGCTGTCGGTTGTGATATAAGAAAGAACATAGTTCATAGTGTGATTGGATGGTAAAAAAGTATAATGGAATCATCTTTGTTGTCACCATACAAAGTTTAAATGTATTATTGAAGTTGCCTTGAAGCCGGCTGAAAAACTATGACCAAATTACGAAAAAAATTCAATCTGTAATAAAAAGCAGAACAACACAAAACCAAGTTTTTCTCAATATACTCGGAAAACGCTAGGCCTTATTCAAACATTTAATAAGTAAAATCCATTAGGGCACCAGAACTCTTTCACATGACTTTGTTATTTATATCTTACCCCAATTGTACAGCAACGCGAATATTTCCGTTTTATTATGCACAAGTATTGCTGGAAGACAAACCACAGTACCAACAGTTCCATAGCTCCATAAGGTGACATGCTAGTATTATTTGCTAAGATGACAACCGACGACAAAGACAAACACTTACTTTAGCCTCACACAATTTTTACATTTACGACCCCTTTCACGTGGCCTCTAGGCTACCGAAAAAGTTTTCTGTTTGTCATGCCTTTCCCTGTTTGTTTTTTTTTCTTGCCTATATTCACGTATAACTATAACCAGTAACTACCCAGAACGGATACCTCGAAGACTCCACCTTCTGCCATCAGCATAATAATTCTGTATTAAATCAGGAGAACTGGAAATTGTACGTACGACAGCTTGGCGTATATATACATATATCAACAATGTGGCATATAAATATAGTATATAAAAATATGTCACATCCATCTCTGATTTTCGGTGTAATGCTGAGTAATCCTTGCATACAATGGAAAATAATATTTGTTTGTGTTATTCTGCCTTTCCGAGTAGAAGAAAAGGTACCTTGTGTTCGTGCCAACAAGAAAATATACCAACGCCGTAGATTCCTTCCAAGGACATGAAATCAAAATGAAAGGAGCACACCGAGTACTTTCTTTGAGGCCGGAAAACTGATTGTAATTATCTTTGCCGATTCATTTGGAAAGTTTTCTTCTGATACATCAGACGATGCATAGACAAAGTTGATTTATGGATTTATGAAATTTTTCTGGCCTTTATATTGCGATCGTAGTACGAAGAATACTGATGAGGAACATTTGCGACGCAGCCTGGAAAATATTTCAGATACAAATTTTATCGCGGAAAAGCCGTTTAATTATTCAAAATCAGTTCGAGTTGAGCAAAGTCATGGTGTCATTATTGTTTCGAACTTACTTCGGTGCCTGGTGGAAGAGGTTTTCGACTAGAGAGAGTCTTTCTTCATGAAATTTGGTGAAATATTTCACCAAGTTTTGCGAAAATATAAAGTGAATTAGTTGAAGAAAGTTCGTTATTATCGTTGATATTGGACATAATTTAAATACTAAGCTAATCTACGATCTAATCTAATGATAGTCATAATCAGTTTGAATAAGTATACATTTATTTAAGCCCGAAATATGTTCAGCTTAGCCTCAATTTAAATTTTTCCAATCCTAACAAGAAGTCACTGTAAAATAATAAAAGTAACCTAACCAAAAATTAAAGCGAACCTTAATAACATGAAAAGTTTTCTTGACCGAACTACATCGGTTTTTCCTCAAAAGTAATTACTTCCTTCCGGGGTTTCACCAAGATTGTATTTTCGGTACCTACCCAAGGACATAGCATGATGCTCTCAATTACGCATTTTAATGGCCACATTACTTCCATACCAGCGCCAAGTGCTGCTAAGTTTGTAATGTTAGTATAAAAGTTCGACTTGTTCTTTACTAGATTCCATCTAATTTACTTTTAATTATATATCGTATGAAATTCTTACGTTTTACTTTATTATTTTAATAATTAAGTATTGTGATTGATTTTTTAAAAAAAAAAATTTGCTACCCTGAAAATTTTTATTTTCACGTTTCATAACTAGTAGACGCGAAAAAAGCAATAAAAATTTTCAGTCCGTCTGTCCGCCGTACGCCGTACGGCGTCCGCCGTACGCAAGATCGTTTGGAGGCTCGTAGCTGCCAAACGCTTTGAGATATTAAATTGAAATTTTTTTAACGAGTAGACGTGGTAGGCGCCTTGAAGTCACCAAATTTTTAGTGAAGGGGGTGTGAGGGGGAAGGAGGGGGAAGTGTTTTAGACCGAAAATTTTGGTTTCCAGATCTCAGTAACCCCTAATGTTAGGAAGCTGAAACTTGGAATTTCTATAGAGCTCTGATAGTAGACCCATTTGCAGAAAAATTGTCAATATTGATCAAGGGGTGTGGGAGTGGGGGGAAATGTAATGCGTCCGAAACCCCAAAAAGGCGAGATAGACACATTCTAAAATCTATATCTCCTAAACCGTTAATGGCACACCATTCAAACTTGAAAAATATTTGTAGTTATACTAGGAGAACAGAATGAAGAAAAATTTTGGGTGGGGGAAGTTGTGTATGGGGGTGGGGGGTGAAAAACTTAAGATTACGATATCTCATGAACCAATTGCTCTAGAAAAATAAAATTCGGTTTGGGTATAAAGATTGACAAATAAAGATTGATCAAAGTTAAATTTTTTAAGTGGGAGGTGGAGCATAGAAGTGGAGGGGATGAGAATTTTTCAAATCAAACACATTTCATATCTCAAGAACAGTTTAAGATAGATGCTTAGAATTTTTACCAGAAGTAGCGCTAATTAAACCCTAGTAGGGAAAACATTTTGGGGTTGAGGGTGTAGAGGGGGAGGGTGGGGGAGGGTGAAAAGGAAAAAGTTCTGATGCTTATAACTTGAGAACCTGTAATGATATAAGCCTTAAACTTGGTATTTAGGTAGAGCTATAGTAGCGAAATGTTGGAAAAATATAATTTTTTTTGGGGGTAGTATGCTACGGGGGTAGGGGGTGTTTTTCCTAACTATTAAACGGTTCATGCTAAAAAGTTGAAACTCGGTGTGTATATGTAAATCAACTAAAAAAGTAATTGTGATGAAAAAAAATTTGAGTATTCATTGGCGTTTAGAAAGGGGGGCAAAAAAAATTATTTGTAAATATAATAAATATAAAATGCATATATTTTCACGATTTTCGTCATATCTACTAGGTCTTTCCAAATATTGAATTCATTTTTATTCTACGGATTCTTCGTATAAATACCTAGAATGTGTTTTCAAGGTTTTTTTAAATTCGACCCCTAAGGGTAGTGTGGTACAAGTGGGGGTGTTTTTCCTATATATGGAACGGGTTAAGCTACAATGTTGAAACTCGGTGTGTATATGTAAATCAACTAGAAAAGTAATTGTGATAAAAAAAAATTTGAATATTCATTGGCGTTCAGAAGGGGGGGGGGGCAAAAAAAATATTTGTAAATATAATAAATATAAAATGCATATATTTTCACGATTTTCGTCATGTCTACTAGGTCTTTCCAAATATTGAATTCATTTTTATTCTACGGATTCTTCGTATGAATACCTAGAATGCGTTTTCAAGGTTTTTTGAAATTCGACCCCTAAGGGTAGTGTGGTACAAGTGGGAGGTGTTTTTCCTATATATAGAACGGCTTAAGCTACAATGTTGAAACTCGGTGTGTATAA
Organism: Beris chalybata; assembly: GCA_949128065.1. Classification (NCBI taxonomy): domain Eukaryota; kingdom Metazoa; phylum Arthropoda; class Insecta; order Diptera; family Stratiomyidae; genus Beris; species Beris chalybata. The sequence goes on along the minus strand of OX421896.1, from coordinate 30,561,398 downwards.
CTAAATCAACTAGAAAAATAATTTTGAATAAAAAAAACGAATATCTATTGTTGTTCAGAAGGGGGGCAAAAAAAATTATCTGTGAAAATAGAATCCATATTTTCCCACGATTTTCGACATATCTACTACCTCGTCCCAAACAATGAATTTAATTTTATTCTATGTATTCTCCATATGAATACCAAGAAAGTGTTTTCAAGATTTTCTGAAAATTGACCCCTAAGGGGGTGTAAAGTGATTGTGTACTTTTTCATAAACTATTCCATATTTCTCAGATCCAATCAGATTTTCACTTCCATGATCTTGTTCTTTTTGATAGGTTTTCAGTCACATAGTAGCCTACACCGCATTTCAGAATTGAACGCGTTCCTATCTTCTGCCGGAAAAATAATAAAGTTACGCCCAGATTGTTGGCAGATTTTTTTGTAAGTAGGTACACGAAGTTTTCCGAGTTGCGTGAGTGTCTTTGATGCGACGATAGGGTAGTATTAAGTGAAGGAAACTATAAAACCATTAATTTTTCCACTGTGATAATAAATTATTTCTATTCCGGACTATTAGGGGATTGAAAAAAATCATTTGAATAAATTTCTGGCTCATGTCTTGTTTCTAATGGAATGAAAAAGTTATTATTAGTATTTCGGTAATGAAATGTGTATTAGATAATTTGATATACCAAAAGAAAAGGGATAGTCAAGTTTGTGTAATTGTGGTCAATTCAGAACTATTTTCATGAAATGTTAAATATTTAAAGAATCGGTGCAGACGGCCACATGAACTTTCCAACTAAACCCTATTGCTGCCTTGACTCCCATATACGGTTTACCAGCACTTACTACAAGTTCGTTGCTTCGGACTGGCTGCCAAGCTTTAGGAGCCATCACTGGTTAACTTATGTGCCATCAAGTAGGTATATACAAAGTGTTTTACTTTATTATTTATAATACAGTATTGTTATCGATTTAAAAAAAAAAAATGTGCTACCCTCAAAATTTGTTTTTCCACGTTTCATGACTAGTAGACACGAAAAAAGCAATAAAAATTTTCACTCCGTCTGTCCGCCGTACGCCGTACGTCGACCGCAGCAACCCGTTTGAAGGCTCGTAGCTCTCAAACCAGTAGAGCTATTAAATTAAAAAAAAAATTATGAATAGACGTGGTAGACCCCTTGAAGTGAAATTTTTTTGAGGGGTGAGGGTGTGAGGGGGAAGGTGGGAGAAGCGTTTTAGACGAAAAATTTTGGTTTCTAGATCTCAGCGACCGCTTATGTTAGGAGGCTGAAACTTGGAATTCTTATAGAACTTTGATAGTGGACCCATTTGCAAAAAAAAAATCTGCCAACAGTCTGGGCGCAACTTTATTATTTTTCCGGCAGAAGTTCGGAACGTGGTTTATTCGGGGATGCGGCATATGTTACTATGTGACTGAAAACCTAACAAAAAGCGGTTAGAAAAGGGTGTAACATATGAATTAAATAATTGGGTCATATTCCGGAATGCGGTCTAGAGGTTGAAAAATAAAAAACTTAAAAATAGGTGATTATTAAACAAGCCTGGGGAAGTGAAAAGATATTTGATATCTGATCAGACTTGAGAAACATGGTGGAATTCATGAAAAAGTATACAACCAGTTTACACCCTCTTAGGGGTCGAATTTCAAAAAATCTCGAAAACACATTCTAGGTATTCATATGAAGAATCCGTAGAATAAAAATGAATTCTATATTTCGAAAGACCTAGTAGATATGACGAAAATCGTGAAAATATATGCATTTTATTTTTACTGATAATTTTTTTTGCCCCCCCCCCCTTCTGAACGCCAATGAATATTCAAATTTTTTTATCAGAATTACTTTTTTGGTTAATTTACAAATACGTACCGAGTTTCAACTTCCTAGCATAAGCCGTTCTAAAGTTAGGAAAAACACCCCCCACCACCGTACCATACTACCCCTAAAAAAAAATTTATTTTTCACCATGCCACTACTATAGCTCTATCTAAATACCAAGTTTCAGCTTCCTATCATTATAGATTCTTAAGATATAAGCATCGGAACTTTTTCTTTCTCACCCTTCCCCACCCTCACCCTCTACACTCACACCAACAAATTTTTTTTCCCTACTAGAGTTCTATTAGGCCTACTTCTGGTAAAAATTTGAAGCATCCATCTTACACTGTTATTGAGATATGAAACGTGTTATTTTTGAAAAATTCTTATCCCCTCCACTTACGTACTCCCCCGCCCCCTCCAGAGATTTTACTTTAAGCAATCTTTATTTATTAAACTTTATATCCAAACCGAATTTTGTTTTTCTGGTGCCTCTGGTTTGGGAGATATCGTAATGTTAAGTATTTCACCCCACCCCCGTACGCCACTACCCCTACCCAAAAATTTTGTTTCAATCTACTCTCCTAGTATAACTACACATATTTGTTAAGTTTTAATTGCTTGCTATTAACGGTTTAGGAGATATAGATTTTTGAATGTGTAGATCTCCACTTTTTGCGTTTTGGACGCATTGCTTCCCCCTCCACTCCCACACCCCTTCACCCATACCATCAATTTTCTTGCAAATGGGTCCACTATCAAAGCTTTATAGAAATTTCAAGTTTCAGTCTCCTAACATAAGCGGTGGCTGAGATCTAGAAACCAAAATTTTTCATCTAAAACGCTTCCCCCACCTTCCCCCTCACACCCCACCCCTGAAAATAATACCAATTCAAGGGGTCTACCCAGTCTATTCCTAGAAAAAATTTAAATTTAATAGCTCCACTGGTTTGAGAGCTACGATCCTTCTAAGAATTTTGGCGGTCGACGTACGGCGTACGGCGGACGGCGTACGGCGTACGGCGGACGGCGGACGGCGTACGGCGTACGGCGGACGGCGGACGGCGTACGGCGTACGGCGGACGGCGGACGGCGTACGGCGTACGGCGGACAGACGGAGTGAAAATTTTTATTGCTTTTTTCGTGTCTACTTGTCATGAAATGTACACAAAAAAATTTTGAGGGCAGAAAATTTTTTTTTTTTTGAAAATCAATAACAATACTGTATTATTACTAATAAAGTAATTGATGATATTGGTGAAGGGATGTGGGAGTGGAGGGGGAAATAATGTGACCGAAACGCAAAAAAATGGAGATCGACACATTTTAAAACCCATATATCCTAAACCGATAATGGCAAGTAATTAAAACTTAACAAATATCTGTAGTTATACTAGGAGAGTAGACTGAAATAAAGTTTTTGGGTCGGGGTAATGGCGTATGGGGGTGGGGGGTTAAAAACTTCAGATCACGATATATCACAAACCAATTTCACCAGAAAAATAAAATTTGGTTTGAGTATAAAGCTTAATAAATAAAGAGTGGAGAGGATGGAGAGGATAAGAATTTTTCAAATCTCAATATTTCATAACTCAATAACAGTGTAAGATAGATGATTCAAATTTTTAACAATAGTAGGCCCAAAAGAACCCTAGTAGGGAAAAAAAATTGAAGGGGTGGGTGTAGAGGGTGAAGGTGGGGAAGGGTGAGAAGGAAAAAGCTCCGATGTTTATATCTTAAGAACCTATAGTAAAGATATAAAGCTGAGACTTGGTATATAGATAGAGCTATAGTTGTTGAATGGTGGAAAAACATAATTTTTTTAGGGGTAGAATGGTACGGGGGTGGGGGGCGTTTTTTCTAACTTAAGAACCGCTTATGCTAGAAAGTTGAAACTCGGTACGTATATATAAATCAACTAGAAAAGTAAATCAAATAAACAAAAAAATTGAATATTCATTGGCGTTCGAAGGAAGTAAAAATAAAATGCACATATTTTCACAATTTTCGTTATATTTACTAGGTCTTTCCAAATGTTGAATTCATTTTTACTCTACGGATTCTTCATAAGAATACCTAGAAAGTGTTTTCAAGATTTTTTGAAATTCGACGCCTAAGAAGGGTGTAAAGTGGTTCTATTCTTTTTCATAAATACCACCATATCTCTCAGGTCTGATCAGATATCGATTATAACGGCTTATGCTAAAAAGTTGAAACTCGGTACGTATATGTAAATTAACTAAAAAAATAATCCTTATAAAAAAAATTGGATATTCATTGGCGTTCGGAAGGAGGGGGAGCAAAAAAAATTATCAGTAAAGATAAAATGAACATATTTTCACGATTTTCGTCATATTTACTAGGTCTTTCCAAATATTGAATTCATTTCTATTCTACGGATTCTTCATATGAATACCAAGAAAGTGTTTTTAAGATTTTTTGAAATTCAACCCCTTAGAGGGTGTACACTGTGGTTGTATATTTTTTCATAAATACCACAATTTCTCTTAGGTCAGATATCGAATATCTTTTCACTTCCACGGGCTTGTTTAATAATCACCTATTTTTAAGTTTTTTTCTTTTTCAGCCTCTAGACCGCATCCCGGAATATGATCCAATTATAGAATTCATATATTACACTCTATTTTAACCGTGTCCCGAACTTTTTGTTAGGTTTTCAGTTACATAGTAACATACACCGCATCCCCGAATTGAACACGTGCCGGAAAAATAATAAAGTTGCGCCCAGACTGTTGGCAGATTTTTTACGTTACTTTTTTAACGTTTGTGCTAAAAACATGTCAAGTTACTACCGCACAAGAGGTAGGTAGGATTAACTCTTAAGGTATGGAGTTCTAGAACGCATCGCAGGTAATTCTAAAGGTTCTTAAGTACTGGGTCAGTATCGATTGCCAACACTGGGCCAGTATACAACAGCAGCAGTAGGCCCAAGTTATCGTTAAGCATTGATCCAGCAATGGACCAGTGTAGGTTGCCACAGCCGCGTCAGGCGCATTCATGATATGGTAGCTGCCGTTATTGATCCCGTACTGGGCCAATTGTACGACCCTATAAGGGCTACTGTCATTTGGGGTATGCTAGTTGCCAACTCTCTGCTTCCAAAAGATACCTCATTCTTATACTTACTTCAAAACTTTTTATGTAAACAAATTGTAGAGACTTACCGTCTCATTGCATAAATACTTTCTTAAACAATAAGCAATACACCATCATTTTTGAAAAATTTAATTGTGCAATGGAAAAGCATATTCTCATTCAATGGTATCATTTATATTTTCTTTTGTACCCAAACTGATTGTATATCTCATTTCTAGGCGTTTTCTTGTTAGACCTAAAATGTTTTTTGGAATTTATGAGAACTTCCACAGCCACCTAACACCCCCAGAGGTTACATGTCGAAAAAAGTTGAAATCAGTTTTCAAGAGAAAACATTTAAGGCCTCCGAAAGTGAAAGAGAATTCGATATCATGTCGGAACTAAGAAATATGTCGGAATTCGTGAAAAAGCGTAAAACTAATTTACACCTCCTTAGGGGTTGAATTTTGAAAAATCTGGGAAACAAATTTCTAGGCACTTATATGAAAAGCTATCAGAAGGAATAGATGCGTTTAAAAAAGGTTTGTGCTGAGCTTAAGCTTAAAGTCCGGACTTCCGCTTAGATTACAACCCAACCGAAAGTCTTCGATATAATTTAACTAAATTGCCCAAATTACCACCTACAAGCTATTAAATTTCTTTTGCGACAAAAGTACTAATTTAGATTCGCGTCATGGTGATTGCGAAAACATATAACAAAGTATTAATTACCACTACATTCCTCAAACTACGGTTCATATTAAGCAGCAATATGACAAATTGTCTTCGTGGCAAAGTTCGTGCACGAACGATCTCACAAACGTGCCATACATTAGGGTGATGTACAGAACATTATTCGGCATGGAACTATAAGTAATTAAGATATTCCCATTTGGGAATTTAGTACAAGGATTGTTCGTCTGCTCGACGTCTCTAGCTCCCGTCATATCATTAATTAGGAGATGACGTCCTTGTCGGAAGTAGCTTACACTTTGGCGGTGGGTCAGAGAAGATATGTGGAATATGTAAGGAAAACGACGGTGTTCCCAATGGAGTGTGGGGCCAGAGAACCCCTTCCCTTCAACCTAGATTATTTTTGTGATGAGCTACCGGTAATTCGTCAACGTGGAGCAATCTTTAAGTAGATGTTTGACTTGTTAATTACTAAATGATGCAGAAACAGCTCAACTAATGAGAGATTTTGTACAACTTCCGGGGCGAATTTTCGTCACCAAATTTACTTTATTAGAGTATTTTTTTTAAATAGGCAAAAAAAAACAACACCTAGTCCTTTCACCTGTTCAACCCGCATGATAAATGACTGCCTGAGGATAATTTACAGGCGACCTTATGCTCCGTTTATTTCGCCATAATGACCCACATCCATATGACTATGTGTATTACATTACTTATACCTCCTGTTACCAGATGCTAACGATCTATTCCGGTAATCGATATCACTCCCACCTATCATTAGAAGATTTTCGCCATTATAACTCGAAATTAATTTCATTTCATTGATAAGAGGCTCATTTCTCAGGTAAGTGCCTATCATTTACTTTCCTATTGTACAATTTACCTTGCGGCTTGTGAAAGCGGTGCTCGTGTACGAAAAAGGACCCTTACGGGAACCTATACTCTGCAAAGGCGGAGTAGTTGTACGTTCTGTCTATTATGATAATAATTTGTAATGTATAGAACCGACCTATATGATTGTGCTAAGAGGATTCAATTTGTACGATACTGTGATCAACAGAAACATGCTCGGGAGTATTGCTGAATATCGCAAATGAATAATCGCAAAATATTGCTATAAATTGGAAGTAATTTCGTGCGTAATCTGTGTGTAATATACGAGAATACCCCCATGTGAGTATTTTTTATTAATTACTCATTTGTTCTGGAAGGGCTCTTTTCAGTACAGTTGAAGCGATCAGCTATCGTATCTGCTAGCAAATAGGGAGTATGCAAGTTGAACTATATAAAACAGTGTATAAATAGTACAATTAGCGCGTATTCGTCGATTTGCCCCACGTTGGGCGCCCATGTGTCTAACCTATTTGGCGCGTAAAATAAGAAGTTAAACTCTAAGAAATCTTACTGCAATTGGAAAGGAAAACTCAAAAGTACTGACAAGTTTTAGAACAACTACTTCATTGCTTCTTCTACATCTAGAGGCGACGGTGAGGCTTTCTACTACTGCAATTAACGGCAGTCAGTATACGTTTCGTGAAGACCAATCTCCTTTGTACTTATGTTGAACGTTCTACCACTACCGGGGTCATGGTAATTTCTAAGGTTATCTAGTCGTCTTCAGAGGACTCTTTTTTTGAAGATCATCAATGATCCCGATCCCAATCCCAACTGGGAAAAATTTTACAACCTTCATGTTCTCAATGGCAAGAACCAGTGCAGCGATTTTTGTCGGGTTAATTTATTTACGTGGTGGCTCGTTAGTTAAAAAATGGCCCAATTAGCACATTAACACCGTTTTGATACCATAACTAGCTTAGATCTGAGAGTGGATTATTATATCCATCCAGAACTGTTCAAAATGATAATCAGTTCTTCAATCTTATTTTTCAAGATCGCCTCATTGTTAACAAAGAAAGGTTTGCCTAATGCATGAAGTCTGGCTTAGCTAGAGCTGGACACTCCCAAAGAAGGTGACTAACAGTGGTCATCACTGATTGACCAGTATCCCGTGCAGACCGCCATGACTCTGGAGACGTCTACAAAACTCCTGCTCAAGAGTTCGTCTGTTCTGCTCTGGCGATAGGATGGCCATATCTTCCTTTATGTGACGCAGTTGGTCAGTCCTCTCCATCCGGTGTTCACGATTGTAAGAAAGTGGGATGATATTTGGGGCTTAATTAGGTACCTAGTGGAACCTGAACGGATTCCACGAAAGAGCCTGGAAGAGAGATTCTTACCTACATAATTCGTCTGCCTACCTAATTCGTCTGCCCGCTCCTTACTCTCTATCTTGCTGTGAACTGTGACCCGACTTCCTATAACTAGGAAGGCTCCTCTCGGCACTGTTGGACGAGTTTAGAGAGGACGATAGTCGAATCTAGAGGCCAGTATTCATTTGCAACATTTCTGCGTATCGTATTCTCGTTGCGTATCAGTGAACAAGACGATATCAAAATGTGATACAAATAAACTTGTAATCGGACTCGTCTTGCTGTAAAGTCCAACAGGTCTCCCGGATACCCCGTATGTCCACCTGGAAAATGCCGGCGTAGTCTGGTATTTCAGGTCTCGTTTAAGGTTGGGGAACAGGTTGTAGGCACTAAAGGAATCCACATTCCGTCACTGGGCCATCTCATTTGGGGTGATGCTCATGGCTGGAGGAGTGTAAAGTAAAGTATCTTAAATGATCAGATTCTGCTTTACATATCGCATTCCCAATATTCTTCAATCGTCCCGGTCATTTCTACATCAATAAAGTAATCATGTGCAAATTCTTTGCGGTATTTGTTAAACACAATGGTATATGTGTGGAACCATTCAGAGCGACTGTAACAGTACTCAATCACCTCTTCAACTTTTAAAGACAAGTCGTTCTCTTCTCTCGTTTTGCTGTTCTATCAACAACCCTCAAACCGAATATCACGTACCGACCGAAACATTATTTGAATCCGCTGGGGACCCAACTGAAATTAAATTGGGCAACGTAAACACTAATTGAGGGTGTGTAGTAGATCGAAATTGTAGAATCAACACAATTCACATTACAAACATTGCTCTGTCGGCACCATAAGAATAATATCATGTGGGGTAGTGTACGGTGGTATATACTCGAGTACAAAATGGGAAGTAAACGTCCAATGTACATATGGAGGATATTGCTAAAATTCACGTTGGAAAACCTCCCCGATCCGTTAAATATTTCCTGTAATATCGCCAGCACTCCCTGAAATTTAATGTCTCTGTCGAGAAAATTTTCATTCGATTCGAACAAAACGTAATTCGGGTTAAAGGACAAACGAGTGAAAATTGCTCGAACAGGGGCGCGCAGCACCTCTAGTCGAGTGGGAGCCAGATACTTGTATTTTAAGTACTTTGTTTTCGAACAAGTGGAATTGCTGTAAGTACTCTTTATTTGCTGATGATTTCCAAATAAATTAACAGAATTTTCGAATGAATTTGGCGCTGGTGTTGAAGTATAAATTTTCGCATTGGTGCCACTATGTATGGGGCATAAAACAAATATGTACATATGTGCACAGTAAATATTGTTAAAATTTTGAGACAGAACTTTAACGATGAGTGGGTTAAGTGAAAATGCATACACTTATAATAATTGATACTTGCTTTTTTATCAGTTAAACATTTTTGTGTGCATTATTTTAGTTAATTATTTACTGTATTATAATACGTATAAAACCGTTTTCAAGATTTTTCGAGATTCTACCAGTACGTGGCTTTAAAGTAGTTGTACCTATATGATTTCAAGAATTCTCAAAAATTTCTTAGGTCGAACGAGATATGAAATTCGATTTTTCTTTTAAAGGTTTTAAATATACTCTCATTTTTCAATATTAAGCCTCCCAACGATATGCAAATTTTCACGAATTCCGACAAAATTTTTAAGTCTTATGAGATGTTGAATTTGCTGTTATTACTTTTCTGCTTTTTTGAAAGGCACACATGATTTTCGTGCAAGTCCGTCCTTTTTGTGTTTACAGATTAGGTGATTAGCTTTGTCTACGACTTTAAAATTTTTTAAACATTGTTTTTCAAATAGCAACAGGTGGAGGAAAGAATTAGGAAAAGTTCCAATGAGTCGTCCTTTTTCGAGTAGCTGCCATACAAAAATCCTGTCTTCGATGTCTTCACGTAATTTAGGAAACTTATTGTCCTTTAGTTTCGAGTAGCAACCAAAAGAGAGTCCTTAAAATTGGATTCAATGTTCATGATTGAGAGTTTCGAGAATATATCTTTAATAGTAGGAGTGATGCTAGATTTAAAAATTTTTCTTCAAATGGCAGATTCTTAGCATTACCAAGATTTGAAGACTTTGATGGCTATGTAGAAGATTTTTTTGTATTCATAAGATATTTTTCTAAATTTCGATAAAAAATAAATTTAATTTATAAATTCCTGGCTTCTTTTCTATGATTTGCGCAATTCTCACTTAACAGCTTCGTCTTCGTTTATATTTTCTCATCCATATTCAAGTTCAAGATCAGTCAGTACCGGCCCCACTGATTTAATTATCGAAAATAACGTTTTCTTCGATCGCGTTTCATTTGTTCTTTATCGGAACACAAGATTAAAAATAAACAATATTTTATCCGGAAAGCTACATTATGTACCTACATATATTAGTTTTGCTAAAACAAGTGAATCTTTTAATTTGAAAAGATTTTTATTAGGTACAACGAACCAGTGTTTTGAATTTAAGAAGTTTTTCTTAAATTTAGAAGACAACTGAAGATCGTCTTGTATATTTCAATATTATTATTATTTCTTCTGAAATTGAAAAGCGTTTTAAATCTTTCTTGTAATAATTCTCGTCGGTATTGGTTTACATGTCCTTCAGTAGGACTGCATTCGAAACGATCGATCAAAGTGTAGTGTAAATTGTGAAAGAAGTGTATAGTTATGTATCCTATAATTTCCGATTTAAATATTTAATTAAATTTCCGTTCTAACATCGCGCATAAGGCACCTAAGGTTCGATGATTTCTTGTTTTTTTGCAGTACTAGTAAAAAATGAACAAAATAAAAGTCGAAAAGAAAATACAAGGTTTCCGGTGAATACTGTTAAATTTATGTTAATTTATGTGTGACGTTTCGGACTCGACTGAGTCCTTTATTTGTTTGATAAAGGACTCAGTCGAGTCCGAAACGTCACACGAAATAAATTTAACAGTATTCACCGGAAATACCTTGTATTTTCAATTCGAAATCAACTGTGAAAACATTCATCAAAAATTAAAATAAAAGTCCTTTTACTGACATTAAAAAATTATTTAACCCTCATTTGAAAATATCATATTGAGTTGTATAGGAATGATTTCAAATGTCTTAAAATTAATGGTAAGTTTCATAAAGAGCTCCATTAGACAGACATTAAAAAAATGCTATGATTCTCAGAAAAGTTCTTCTATTCAAAAGTCTATCCCATTTCAATCCTTCTTTTTCACTCACATCTAATCTTGATCCATGAAAAAATTTGCGGCCATATAGGTAAGTTTCATCAGGTGAAAACTAAATCCATTGGTATTAGGTGTGTTTTTTTCAACTGGATCACGATCAAGATCATTCGTTTTACATTGAAAACAACAACAAGTAGGATGATCCAAAATCAAAATGGGATCATAGTTGGATCACTAAAGCTGCTTCTGAATTCAACAAAGTTTTCGCATTTGCACAGTTGTCGCCCTGTAAATCAACTGCAATGACAGCTGATAATTGACATTTGTCAAACGTCAATAAATATTTTCCATATTTTTTAAAAAATATTCGCAAATATCTACACAGTATCGATTCAATACATAGTAATTTTAAGTACTTACTGCTTCTATTTCGTTTATATCTATTATGTTCACTATTGTATCTGCCAAGAATATATCAATAAATATTTGACAGACAACAGCTGACACATAATACATGACATTTCTAGCAGGAATGCCAACCGTTTAAATTGATTATTTTGGATCATCCCACAGCACTTTTTTCACTTTGATCTTGATTCAGTTGGAAAAAACGCATCTATTATGAACATGTGGCGTATGTACAAACTTAATGATGGAGCTTGCTTAGTAACGAGTAAAATTGATTTTATTATTAATGATTTATAATTTTATTTTTATTTTTATAAATAGGTACTTAACGATTTTGCAACAATGTATACAACTGTGATTTGCAAATTATTTATTTTAATGTTGGGATATATTTAAAAGCGCAATACAGCGCAATTGACAAATAAAGTGTTTGCGGCTATTTTTCTGGAAGCGGCCAGAATTATTTCTCTGGGAGGTTCCAGGCAGGGATCTGGGGGGGTCCCTGGCCCCACGGCGCGCCTATGTTTTAAAAGTGGTTATGTAAGAAAATAATTGAGTTTTGAAGTCTGCTTCTCGGCTCTGTCAAAATTAAAAAATAATAAATAAAATCAAAAATAAATCAATTTTCGACATACAAATTTTAAAGTGTTTCTTTTTGAATTATCTTTCACGTTGTTCCTCACTGGGCAAGGTTTTTAAGAAGCGCCCCAGTACTGTCCATCTAAGGTACAGGATTCAACTTTTTAGCATGGTCCATTTCGAAGGTAAGAAATTCGATTCAAACGCACACCATTATGAAGTTCATTTTTGTCAGTGAAATACCAAGTAGGCACTGTCATGTAGTCAACTGAAAGTATGAAGTTTAAAAGTTTTGAATTTTTTATAAATAAAAAGTATGTCAAAGTGAAATTGAATTCCATAATATTTATACTACAGTGTATCAAAGCCATCATTCTTATTCAAGTATTTATTACCAGAAACCACTTTGCAGTATTATAAATGTCTTTCAATGACCGTAAATATTCATACTTCACATCCTTAATAGCTCACATACGTTACAAACACCTTACAAAGTGCCTGGCCAAACGACCGACAAGAACAAATAGCTCCAGTCATTTACATAAAGCGAATTCTTAAACGACATCTTTTTGATTTGTAAATGGCATAATTGAAACACCATATAAAGTTCTACAACCTTTTAATATTACTAACAACTCCTTACGTGGCACAATCGGTGAGAACCGCCCCCACAAAACTTTATGACACCTGAATATTCCCCCACACATCCCATCATGCAAATATTCTACTGACGAATTTTTATGACTACAGTTCGCATGTTTATCAAACCAAACGTTCCGTAAAGGATTTTTCTTTCATAAATTTTGTCCTTGAGGTTTTTTCAGGGTTTACGTCCTTCACAGAAAAAAAGAATTCACGAAGCTTTTCTAATTTAACTCGACATATTACCCAATTTACCCCATATACCTGAAAATTTTCAGGGTTCCGGAAAACTTTCAGCTCCTTTCGTCCTCAGGTGATTCGCCCCTCCACTGAAATGATTTATGAACACGAACTTTCTTCGGGTTCCTTTTAATGTCTCCGTTCATATGACTCAAGACAAATATTCGAAGTGGCATACGCGTCCTCGGAAAATGCGGTGTGGCAACAAATTTTCTACGTTTTAATAAATGGGCGAGGGTCGAAAGAAAATTGTCCATTTTTTTTCGGGTGATTCGTGTCCATTTTTGTCGCATATATATCCAGTGATTTATGGACTTAACAAGGCAGAAAAAGCAAAATTTAGTTCACCCATAACCGGGTTCGATCCTCTTTAATTTTACGGTCAAAATTTCGGGGTAAGGCAATTCGATGTTCATTTGCATTCGACTGGATCGTTGATGGGACGTGAGGACGAGCACAAATTCGATTTGATAAGATATTGGAAAATTTCTCAAGGAAACCGACTGACCTTAAGTTCAACCCCGTTTTGATGGCACACCCAAAATCGTTTGTGCCAGGCAGATCAACTTGTACAACGATACTTTCAATTTCCGGGATTTTATAGGAAACAATCATCGAGATCCTTATTCTCGGACATACTTACAGTGATTTATTGTGGATGCCTTGGCCTCAATTTCAAGCCACAGAATCGGAAACGAATATGATAAAGTTCAGGTCATATGCGAAAAGTCATTTTAGAGGATTACGGGAGGGTAGTTGAGATGCTGGAAAAGTGGTCATGTGCACGAAGCTGGACGGGAAAATGGTAATGGAATTCACCTAAAGTACCTGATTTACCGAGGAAAAAATTGGAATAAGTACGGACTTGCAGTATTCCCATTTCTATCATAGATACAAATGGAAATTGTGAAATTCTTTGCTGAGATCTTCACGATTTTACTCCAGGGAAGGGTACATCTACATAATTTGAAAATTGCTTCTGGTCGTACAATTTCTGTAATATCTAAGCAAAATATGAGTATTATGGCATTGAAATAGTGAAAAGTTCCCCATGGTACTCCGATTAGAATATGCTTAGCAACGTAAGTTTTAAGACATTTTTGTTTTCTTTTCGAAATTGATGAAAAGATTTGCTGGCTCCTATCAGTTGATCAGTTCTGTGATCCAAATTAGTTCAAGTCTTAGATAGAGCAAACAAATACCGCACACCAATCATACGGTACTCTAGATGAAATACTAAACTTCGATTTATATTATAGTTGAAGATAAGCCCACAAAATGGGTGCACTTGTAGCTTCCTGTTTGTAAGTACATACTATCCAATTGCATTACTCGAGAGAAAAATAACTTTAGGCAACCCTTCGTATGAAAATATTATCAATTTGGATGACTATTACTTAAATTTAAAAAAAAAAAGCAAAAAAAATGTCAGTCCGTCTGTCCATCGTACGTCATACGTCGACCGCTGTACGCAAAATCGTTTGAAGGCTCCTAGCTCCCAAGCCATTTCACCAATTAAATTGAATTTTTTTTAATGAATGGACTGGGTAGGTCCCTTGAAGTGACCATACTTTGATAGGTGGGGGTATGAGGGGGGAAGCGTCTTAGACGGAAATTTTGGTTTCTAGATCTCAGCAACTGCTTATGCTTGGAAGCTGAAATTTGGTATTTTTAAAGAACTTTGATAGTGAACTCATTTGGAAAAAAAATTGTCGATATGGAGGAAGGGGTGTAACAGTGAGAGGGGGGGGGGAATAATTTATAATTTATCTGAAACATAAAAAATTCCAGATCGATACATTCTAAAATACATCTCTCCTAAAGAGTTAAAACCACAAAATTGAAACTTAATGGGTATCTATAATAAGTACACTTGGAGAATAGATCCGAATCACATTTTTGAGTATTGGCAGTGGCGTACGGGGGTAGTTCTTAAATTTTTTACCAAACGTAGAACTAATAGACTCCTAGCAGAAACTAAAATTTTTTAGAGTATGGGTGTAGTGGGTGAGAGTTAGTGAGAGCGGGGGAGGGTGAAAGAAAAAAGCTTCTGATTTTTATATCATGAGAACCTATAATAATATAAAAGTATTGATGAAGGTATTTAGATAGAGCTATAGTAGTGGCATGTTGAAAAAATATAATTTTTTATAGTGGTACTATGGTACGGGGATGGGGGTGTTTTTCCTGACTAAAGAAAGGCTTATGCTAGAAACAAGAAACTCGTTGTGTAGATGCAAATCAACTAGAGAAATAATTCTGATGAAAAAGAATTCGAATATCCATTAGCGTTTGGAAGGGGGGCAAAAAAATTATACATATAGGTATTTTCACGATTTTCGTCATATCTACTAGGTCTTCGAAAATATTGAATTCGTTTTTATTCTGCAGATTCTTCATACGCATATCTAGAAAACGTTTTCAAGATTTTTTTAATTTCGACCCATAAGAGGGTGTAAACTTTTTCATGAACTCTGCTATATCTCTCAGACGTGATCAGATATCGAATATCTTTTCATTTCCACGGGCTTGATTAATAATCACCTATTTGAAGTTCTTTTTCTTTTTCAACCCCTACCACATCCCAGAATATGACCCAATTACGCAATTCATATGTTATTTGTGGCAGCGGCGTAAGTATTCTAGCGCGACCCTTTTCTAACCGCTTGCTGAACTTTTTGTTCGGTTTTCACTCACAAAGTAACTATACCGCATCTCAGAATTGAACGTGTTCCGAACTTCTAGTGGAAAAAAAAATAATAAAGCTGCGCCCAGACTGTTGGCAGTTTTTTTATGTGAGTACGGGAAGGACTTTATTGATTTTCAGTATATTTTTGGCTTTACCTGAAACATGTGTACAAAATTCCAATTTTGGATGACACGTGTTTTATGCCATTTGTATTTGAACAACCCAAAGAGTCAAGGCATGTTGCTCAGTAACAAACTTGACTTCAGATTTGACTCAAAACTAATTCCTATCAAATGTCAACTTCAAGCTCAACGTCGAGCTACAATGAATTCCCAAAGATGAATTTATTTTCTTTATTGAACTTTGTATGGTCGAAGGACGAAGGTCCAATTAAATATTTAATTGGTTAGGAAATCATCAAATCATTACCCTATAAAGCAAAACCCCAACCTTCTGAAAGAGTATACAAACGAAACCATTTCACGTGAAATGTATGAGTTCAAATGCCATCCACCGCTCCTAAAAGTAAACCTATTTTTCCTAAAGATTCTACTAATGAAAGAAGCAATCCATATCGTTGGATATAACAAGGATTCGAGTCCCTGCTCACTTCTAATCAGGCATATCTAAATGCGAGGCTTGTTATCAGCGAGAATACGTCAGTGTACAACTGATTGGCACATAGACGGGAAACCCTTCGTCAATTCGAGCCATTGATGTATGCGACGAAACATGAGGATAAGGTAAGGTAATTGATCGATATGTTCAATTACCCGAAATAGGAAATGGTTGGAATACCCAATGCCAATCTAGGTGAAGCCTATATCCGTTGTATAGACTATCTGATGTAGGGAATCGTTCATTTCAAAGGAATCCAAATCCACTTTCCCTTCGAGTTAAATCACTCGCAACGATACAAATGAGTGAATTTTTCCAGTAGACCTTTTATGTGATGAGTTTATTTTTGTCAACACGTTGATCGTCAGTTTTTTTTTTTGGTGGTACTTTTAGTATTTCGTCAACCTGAAATTCAAACAAAGTTACCAGGATGTAGTATTACAGGTAAAGTTGACTACAAAAAATTTACTAATAGTTTGGAAGCTGTTTTATGATTTTCCTTGAAATATTTGTTTTCGGATATTAAGTAAAACCATCAGAAAGAATCACTTGTGGAAATTGTTTCTTATAAAGGACTATTTTTTTTGGCAACATTAGTTTTAGAAATAATTGTATTATTGGAAATAACTTACTTGGCTTCGAATAAGAAGTGTTATATTCCGAATTTGATCCTGTCCTGGACTATAATCAAAAGTCAAAATTGGTATGCTAAGAATATTAATAGCTTCAGCAATTCTTTTGTATCTCGACTTCAACCGCGTCCTGGACTTTGTCCCCAAAAAATAATTAAGTTGCAATTTTCATATCTCTAACAAAAGGCTCGAATTTTTGCTCTATCTGAATCTTCAAAGACATTATGATGGCACTCTGGTAGGCACACTTCTTAAATAAAGATTTATTAAGTACGGCCATTAGTAAATCTCAAACCTCAATGGCCTATGGGAAATCTTATCCATACCCACGAAGGCCTCCCCGAAACCTAAATTACTCATATAAATCCAATTAATGTGTTGGAACTTTCTGACGAAGGACATGGAAAGGGCCGTATTGCGACCACATTGAATGGAATCGTTACATGAGGGGGGGGGGGATGTAGGTTGAGTGGTGACCTAGAATCGGGGAGTGACTGGTATTACGGCTGAAATAATAGCGTGAGATAGATGGAGCAAATTAACCGTGAGTGGTACTTCATTCCAGACCACTCTGCACTGTATCATATACAAGAGATCAGAAAGGACTAATTTCCCATTAGGGGCGGATAAAATTGGTTTTTAGAGCCCAGCAAAAATAGCATTTCGAATTGTATATCATGTTTGAAGGACTCGAAAGACGGTGTCCTTGCTAGACATTAATATTTCGGGGAACGAAAGGCGTCATATTATTATGCGGTGACAGCGACTGGATGAAAAGAATTAAGAATATCTTGTTGCAACTAGGTCTTATCATTTTGCTTGATATTTAGTTTGACACCGTTGTTCTTAATTGTACAAATTATAGGCTAATTATTTTGTTTATTGTCTAGATGGATAAACGGCATGGTATTTCAACCTCAGGATCAACGTACACTCCTCTGATGACAGAGAACAGCAAACATTTAATCAAATTTGCTTCTCTATTAGCTTACTAAATTTGGTTTAAATATTGGGTGATCTTCAATGCCTACCTACCTTTGGTATAAGGATGCCATGGCAAGAATTTTGCTTTAATATAATTCGCAATAATGAAATTTGTTTCAACATCGCCTATATAGAATATTCCAAAGCAATACCACCAGCTGTAAGGAAGGGTGTTTGGGATAGTAGGCATGATATACTTTTGACGAGTCTATGCCATCCGATGACGTCCAATTGTCATGTCCTCAAGGACAGCGATTAATCAACAGACGGGTTCGGGTTTCACTCCAAGGACGTCAGAAACAACAAACATAATGCAATAATAACTTCTATTTAGAATGCATTCATAACCAGATTGACTCAAGCCAGTTTGTTATGAAGCTAATGTCCACGCAATAATATATCGTTCATTGCCTTCAAGAATGCGATTCAACAAATGTACACAGTCAAGATGAACATAGTAGTCACCAATTTCACAAGATTTCCGAACAACAGAATCAGATTTAAATAAACACCACTCGTACGGTCCTGATATTTTTGTTCGAATTCTTCGGAAATATGAACATTTTTCCTCCCTTTAGTGTCAGATGGCACATGTTTAAAGTACCGTAAAGACTTTGAAATAATCATTACCCAAAATCGGCCAACAGTCTGGGCGCAACTTTATTATTTTATAGGTTGAAGTACTCTAGTAGCAAATCTAATTATAGGTACTAAGTTTCAACTTTCTAGCATAAGTACTTTCTGAGATATGAAACACCACCCCCACCACTGTACCTTACTACCCTTATTAAAAATGTATAATAGTTTCCTGGGATGTCTCTATTGTAGCTCAGTACCCGTTTTAACAATTTAGGTTTCTTTTCTTTGCGGCTTTTGAGAAATTAAAGAATTTATTCATTTTCGTACCCCCCCCCACCCCCAGCATCAAATCTTGAACCCATAGACCCAACCCTATACACTTTTCCGATAGAGGTCTACCGGTCTTAGCTCCTGTAAAAATTTTAAGATCACGGATGATACAGTTTTTGAGATAAAAAAATTTAATTTTTGAAAATTTATTATCCTTCCACTCCCGCGCTTTACATCCCCCAAAAAATAAGATAAGAAGATAAGACTGGTTTTTAGATAAATGGCTGAAAACCGTTCGAGGAGTTTTATTAATATTTTCTAAATATAATATATATTAGGTCCGATAAGGTATTAATATTAAATTAGTTTTTACTTCTATGTACTTCTTTAGCAATCGCGAACAAACTAATTTCAGAATTTTCAAATATCAAACCGCGAGGGGGTGTAGAGACTGTATACGATTTCAAAGTTCTAATATCTTAGATCGAATTGGTTTTTACTTTTACGAACTTTCTGTATAAGTGTCCGAAAATCAATTTTAGTATTTTCATATATTCAACTCCCAAAGGGGTATAAGAAGACTGCATACATTTTTGGAAGTTTCGCCATACCTTTATACTTTATTCAACAAAATGGATAATGTTCACTAATATTACTGGTACTTACCGTCCTATTTCCTAAATTCTTAACACGACACACTAATTTAACAGTCTTTCCGACTAGCCCGGTTATGTTGGATGGCACTGTCGAATCGAACGATGGTCCTCCAGTGCCTGGCGTTGGCAACTCTTGTAAGAAATCAGTGAAAAAACGCTTTGAAGCTCCCTCCAACGAACCTGAAATAAATCGAAAGAAATCATAAACATCTATCTTAAATCGACTTATTCGAAGAACATGCAATCTTATAAAATCACCACCCCCAAACTACAACACATACGCAAACCCCTTCCGACTGTACGCTTATTTCGATCAAAACTCTCCCAAGATTTTCCGCTTGATTTGAAATTGAATGCCATTATTCAAAATACCAGTGCACATAGACGGTACACCCTCATACAGCAAACCGATTTTAATATGGCGAATGTCATCTTCTTTCCGCGTCAGGAAATCGTTCAGCAATAAATTACACCCACCCGTGAGAGGTGGAGATCTCCTTCCGGGGGTTGAGCACGCCACGCAAAAAAAGTATACCATAATACTGATGAAATACGAGAAGGATATCGAAGCCATGAGGCATATTCTTGGGCGAATGACAGACAGCAACCTGTACTACAGGTGTGGAGGTTCATATTATGGTAAATATTCCGCGGCAGGTCCTGGCCATAAGTAAAAAATCCTATCAAGCTGTGCAGCTCGATGTCATGTCACTGTAGCCAGGTATCGCAGCGAAACACGTAAGCTTTTAATAAAATTTCGTGTCGTGTGAGTTGAGGTGTAGCACAGGTAGAAGAAGCCTAGGCTAGTCAGGCTGCACAAGCTAGCGACAAGACAAAATTGGAACCTAGCACCTGTACGCCGAGCGAAAAACTTTCTCAGGTCGAAATCCAAGGCGGAACATTTACTCTATAGTTGCTTTTTGATTCTTGTATAAGTAAAAAAAAAAATTTTAATATAAAATCGAAATATGGTGCAGCATCCTTCGAAAGATTAATGCAAATCTTCTATAGCTGTACCTTTCACAATTTTTTTTCCAGGTTGAAGACAACTTTATTATAAGAATCTTATGTCGTTTTAAAATATTGGAATATCTAACAGCTTCCTCAAGGAATTTCATCAGATTGCAGGCATTTTTTGTAAGGACGTACGAAGAAAGCTACCAATTTTTTTTGTAATATCTCCCACTAGTAAGGTCTCATTTTCGTGTAAACTTTTTTTTTAGAAGAACCAAATTGTTCATATCATTTTTTCCTAAAAAAAACTTATAAGTTAACAAAGAAGACAACAAATTAACAGAAACGGAAAACGCATTAGGATTTATACACATGTGCGATATAGAATCGAAATGAATTTCCACGAACTATATTTTAGTGACTTTTTCACATAACGCTTTCTGATTTAGGTAGGTTTACGGGCTGACGTGTATCTTATGTTTGAACCAATTTGGATTTACACAAGGGTATCTATATTAACTCTGACACCGAGTGCGCGAAATTGAAATCCAGCAGGAACTTAGTTGAAGAACTTTTTGGTTGTTTCTTGGCATCAGAACAAAGCACTAATTGCTAGGGAAGTATGCTATGTGTATGGGGATCGCTGACATGTGCCTTGACATATGCCGAGAAGGATATCAACCACATTTTGTGGGAGTATCAGGAAGTTACAAGAAGGAGACTGAGGTGTTTGGCAGTCTTTTCTTTGACAACTTGGAGGACCATAGGTCGCCCAGTGTCTAGTGCCTAGTGTGCGCGGTAGCTCAGCGCCTCGCCCTTCCTAAAACTAAAACTTAGCGTCAGAAGAATTTCTTGTCCGACGAAAAATTTTCATCGCGAAGCTAACACTTTGCACCTGCCGCTACAACAGCAGCACTCACATCGGACCTGAGGGAATCGCTTAAGCCGTCTACTGATTTTATTTTCCCAGTCACTAAGCCGATTGAGGGTTCCTGCAGGCCCTGGCCCGATTTGAGCTGTCGCGCCATTGATGATGATGATGAGAATCCGACTGAGGTCCATTATCTCAAACTTCGAAATCTTGCGTAAGATCGACCATATCCTGCACTTCACCTGCCAGATTCGTGCTAGGCCTGGCTTTGCATACCATCGTCGGTTTTAAACTTCTTTTAGTTACAGTCCCAACGGTGCAAATAGCTTCTCATCCTATACGGCACACGCAACCTCCTAAGTAATGACTGTATGCTCAAAGGCATCCTGGTCGTCACTGGTAAGGGTATTGTTACCGCAGATTATTTTACTTTCGTCGTCGGTGGCATTTTGCTGCTAGCCATCCGGATAATCTTCATTCCTGAACTATCCATTCGCCAGGAACCAATCCTTCGTCTACAGATACTGTGACTTGCCGTCCAGAGGGTTGGATGATATCGACGGCTTATCGCCTTAAGACTTACCCCTACTGACTTTTTCTTAATCCTGTTTTTTTTATCAATATCCATTTGACTTCCACGAGTAGCATCATCGCCCATGGTAGAATACTCAGTAACACTGGAAGGCTGCAGGACACAAAAGGTTACGAGTTATCTGGAATCTAATATTTGCTACTCAACTTCGCTCATCCATGCAGTTACCGGCCTGATGATTTACACCTTCACCTCACTCACAGGTTGACTAGCACACTAATCATAGTCAGCAAACCCTAGCACTTTAAGGTTTCCAGAAAATCGCAATATATCCTCCCTGGGCCACTTGGGACTATCTATAGCGTAATTAGGATTCCTGTCCCAAGGTTGTTCGGATAAACCCCGCCCGATTCACAGAATGTGTGGTGTATTCAGTTGGCCTGCACAATTCAGTTTACTGCAGTAAACGATTATTTGTAGTTCGCGATCCGTTGCGAACTAGTTCGTTCTTTTAGTTGATTAGTTCGCGGGAGTTCTGTGAAAGATCCTGTAGGAAAATGTGAAGTCGAGTTGCAGTTGCCGATCCGTCGCAAACTAGTTCCTTGTTTTAGATCACTCGTGATAGAGTGCAGTGAAAGATGGTGTTGGCAGATGTGATGGCCTAGAAAGAATTCATCTGTGTAATACCGTCATCTAATACAATCCAATGACCTAAAGAAAAAAAAATATCCTCGGCAATGCATGAAGGAGCGACACTCACTGCCGACTACTTCCTTCATTTCAGTTTGAATGTAATGACCTAAAAAAAGCTGCTGCCAATGCATGAATACAGACGAACTAGGACCGGACCTCACTAAGAACTAGTTCCTCCAATTCACTTATGGGAACGCTCTTCCTAACTAGTTCGTTTGCCAATCACACAAGCATAATATTAAGTGATTTTTCAAGAAAATACTCAAAATTGAAACACACCTCAAGGTGATAGTCATCGCCGTTGTAGAATCTCGTAAAGATATTGAAAGCTTAGTTATAGACAATCAACACAAACGTAACCCAACACTATGTTCGGAACGAAACGAAATAAACAGTCAAATGCCATATACAAGACTAATAATTCGCTTACTTTTCGCAGCGAAACATTTTATTCGCTTTTCAGTGCTGTGTTGATGAACGGAATTGACATTTGCGCTAGTCATCAATAGATGGTGCTTGGTTTCATTTCCTAGGTTAGGCACCCTTTTCTGACAGACGAAATATTTGACAAATCGAAATTTTCTACCAATCGCAATCAGTACATTTCGTTTGGGCTCGAGTAGTTTTGTTGTTTTGAATGTCCTTTTATAGTTTTATGTTGTTTTACTTGGACATTGAACACATGCAAATGTCGTGTGCTGACATCTAGTACTAAACAGTAGAATTTATTTCCCTCTCGTTCGATTTCGTTTCGTCAGAACACACTACTATACTCTATGGTGCATGAATAACAAACAGAATACAGCGCCGACAGTTGAGTGATAGCGGAAGTGGCTAACACGGAATACCATCCCGTCGCAGCATCTCATCCCGATCGAGCCTATATTCAAATAAGAAAAAGGCTTAGTTTTAGTTTTCTGCCATAATACTATGTCGTGGAAATTTAGGTCAGAATGATAACTCTTATATTCTTGGCATTTGTTTACGGTTTAACATTGTCCAATCCCATAAAACACCCACATTATGCCCCCAGTCTTACACCATTAATCACACGCCGTCATTTCTTATTCGTTTGCCCTAAAAACTAGCCATTAACTTTTTTCCCATGAACCAAAATATTTCTGAAACATATCAAAAATATGAAACTATAAAAGGACCAAGCGCCTCATTAATGCATACTTCTCTCTGGTCCTATATTGTCATTTTCACTTTTCCATCCGAATAGCTAATGGATTTTAAACTATTTCTGAAACAGAATCAAAAAAACCCTCGTCAAAACACCCGAAAGAACAGCGAAATTAAAGTGAAAATCTGAACTCGTTTGAAAAACTGCTGCACTAATGAGAAAACTGCAAGTAATGTCCTAACGACCATTTTATCATAAAAAAAAAAACTTTATGAAATCCCCGAAACCACCATTACTCATATTTTTAGTGCGGAAAATTTCGCTCAAACACTACGGAAAAAGCGGAATAGCGAGGAAAACTTGAAAGGTTCCAAGGACACCACAGAACCAGCCCGAGGCTCACTATGCTATAAGGTGTATGCGGCGACTATCACTTATTGTTAGTGCACAGCCTGGTGTTGGTTTTTTGCACTAATTGATTGATGGCAAACCTTACACGGCCACTATATATCTGCTTCACATTTAAAACTGGATTTTCACCGAGAAAATGCTAAGATCAAGGGGCTAAATTTCCATTCGGTGATGAAGATAAATGACGACAACTTGCAATTCTGGCGTACGAATGTGTGAGCTGGGTTCCACCACGTGGTAAACAATATTCATCCCTTCTTAACGCTTCGAACCGAAGACGTTCTGTTTTCCGGGTTTTCGGTCGAAATGCCACCCCCAAAATAAATAATGAAAGGAGAGTGAAATGTTTTGTGTGCACCTCACACAGATTAGGACATAGAGCCTTAGCTTCGCTTAACTGATTTATACGGAGCTCGTTTCGGAACGGAAGTGATA
Organism: Beris chalybata; assembly: GCA_949128065.1. Lineage (NCBI taxonomy): Eukaryota > Metazoa > Arthropoda > Insecta > Diptera > Stratiomyidae > Beris > Beris chalybata. Next base: position 30,537,045 of record OX421896.1, on the reverse strand, counting down.
TATTTTATAGCAAACCCATCATATTGTTACGGGCAGGTGTAAGGATGTACGCGAACACTTTAGCTGAAAGGTTCGTCCTGTATGCAATCCAGTTGGGTAGGAAGCGTTCTCCTTGATCAGGTGGCACAACGAACTTTATTTAGAAAGACATCATTTGTTCGAAGGCAGATGCGGCTTTTCCCACGTCTCGCTTCCTAATGTACACGCTTCCTGGCAACATCGCCGTCGTCCTGCTTCAGGCCTTTAAAAAAAAAAATTTCGTTCGAAACTGTGACTGAGTGCGAAAAATGGATACAAGGATGTCAGCATATCCTGTGAGACCTGCCTAGCACTGCCAAGTTATTGTTGTTGTTTTTTTTAATATATAATATCGCATATGGGTGTGTTTCGATTTATATCTACAAAAAACGGCGACTAAAAGGCCTTGAATTCAAAACGTTGTTTTCATATATTGTGACATACTAACGAGTATTTTGATGTATAAAAATCGTTCCGGTGACGTTCATTTCGAAACCTGCGACAGGGCTCTAAGGGTTAGCAAAATGCAATTTGTTTCACTTCAAGGATGACAGTTTTTCATGCTTTCTTTCGCAGAATTATTTTTATTTTATTTTCGCTAAGGGTGCTGAGGGAGTATATTGGAGAAAATTAAATTTCCGTCCTTCGCATAGAAGGCAGGATATCGAAGATATGATATTGTCAACAAGTTTCTGTACTGTCTGCCGCCCTTGCTTAATATAGAAACACTCGTTACAGAAATTGGGATGCGATAACATCGACGATGTCAATATAAAAAAAATTTGCCAACAGTCTGGGCGCAACTTTATTATTTTTCCAACCAGAGTTTGGAACGTGTTTAATTCTGAGATGCGGTGTATGTTACTATGTGGCTGAAAACCAAACAAAAAGTTCGAGAAGCGGTTAGAATAACAAATGAATTACATAATTGGATCATATTCCGGGATGCGGTCAAGGGGTTGAAAAAGGAAAAAAACTTAAAAAAGTGACTATTAAACAAGCCACTGTAATTAAAAAGATATTCGATATCTGATCAGACCTTAGAGATATGGCAGAATTCATGAAAAGTATACAACCACTTTATACCTCCTTAAGAGTAAAATTTCTAAGACACTTTCTAGGTACTCATATGAAGAATCCGTAGAATAAAAACAAATTCAGTATTTCGGAAGACCTAGTAGATATGACGAAAAACGTGAAAATATATGCGTTCTACTTTCACAGATAATTTTTCTTGACCCCCTTCCGAACGCCAATGGATATTTAAATTTTTTTTTACAAAAATTACTTTTCTAGTTGATCTATATATTCACACCGAGTTTCAACTTTCTAGCATAAGCCGTTCTATAGTTACAAATAACATCCCCCCCAACCTACCATTACTGTAGCACTATCTAAATACCAGGTTTCAGCTTTATATCATTATGGGTTCTTAAGATAAAAGCATCAGAACTTTTTCCTTTTCACCCTCACCCTCACCCTCTACACCCACACCCCAAATTTTTATTTTCTGCTAGGGGTCTATTGGGCCTACTTCTGGTAAAAAATCGAACCATCTATCATACACTGTTCTAGAGATATAAGACGTGATTTTTAAACAAAAATTCTTATCACCTCCACTTCCGTACTCCACTGCCAACTTAAAAAATTTTACTTTGAGCAAACTTTGCTTGCCAAACTCTTAATACAGAAACGAATTTTTTTTTTTGTAGTGCAATTGGTTCGTAAGATATCGTAATCAAAAAATGTTTACCCCTCCCCCTCTGTACACCACTGACCCCTCTCAAAAATTTGTTTCCGATCTGTTCTCTTAGTATACCTACAGATGTTTATTAAGTTTCAATTTCGTGACATTAACCGATTAGGAGATATGGATTTTAGAATGTGTCGATCTTGGCTTTCTTGCATTTTGGACGCATTATTATTCCCCCAACTCCCACACACCTTTACCAATATGATAATTTTCTTTTTGCAAATGGGTCCACCATCGATGCTCTATATTAGTTCCAAGTTTCAGCCTCCTAGCCTAAGCTATTACTGAGATCTAGAAACCCAAATTTTTCGTCTAAAACGCTTACACCTTCTGTTTGACGTCGGAATGCATCGATAATACGAAAGCTGATTCGATACCTAGGTTTTTGTTTTTTCTACTAACAGTAAAGAACCGTACACGTATATCGGACGGTAGGTCTAAACGGGGTCCAAATCCTGAAATTAGTTTTGGGATGAATATATTTTGATCCATTAGAAGTCAAAGCGAATTCAAGATTTCATTAGTCCTAAAAAATATGTCGGAATTCGTAAAAACGTACACAGCCACTTTACACCTCTTTAAAAGTTGAATATCAAAATGTATTGAAAACGCTTTTTAGGAACTTTTGTAAAGATCACTCAGATGCAAAATTAGTTCGAAACCTGGATATACCTAAAAGATGTAACGCAATTCGTGAAAATTTAGGAGAAAAAACATTTTCACGGACTTTCTTTTGTCCAGCCTTCGTACGCCCCTTTAAACATGAACTTTATTTATCGATTTTATCCTAATTCACTGCCTACTATTTGAAACGATTAATCCTAGTTAATTTAAAAACAATTTAAAAGGTTAATCTTTGCTTCTTATTAAAGCGAAAAACTTTATTCAAAACTACCAAATTTTACACTTCTTCTCCGGACTCATTTTCGATCCCGCCGAACAATTGTATTCCCGTGCGAAATCCTCGGAATTCGATAACGTTCCAATAACTCGGAACATTCCCGGACTATGAGGATCCTGTCGGATCTGCGATAAAATTGCTTCGGGTCTTGTATATCCGCACCAAAGTTGAGCAAAGCTCAAATAGAACAATTGACCGCTTGTCATTCCCTCCAACTCCGGCAGAGTTTCACTTTGTAAAATCTCCGAATCCTGAAGATCCTTCCAGGTCATGTAGGCACGAAAGGCTGCGTCGAGTCCTGCATTATCGGCGATATTTTCCGGCTGAGTACTTCGAGAGTCGATGAATAGTTTGCTTTCTGCAATTTTATACTGCGAGTATTGGTCCAAAATGCATTGGGCCCTTTCATTGAACCGATCAATGAAAGTTTGATTCCACCATGTACGCAAATTTCCGTTGAGGTCATAGTGTCGTCCTTCGGAGTCAAATGCATGGGTTATTTCGTGTCCGAGCAGTAGACCCATGGTTCCGTAATTCAACGCCTTGGGGAAGTGTTGGTGATATAGTGGCTGTTGGAGTAGTGCTGCCGGTATAACAATTTTATTTTTCACCGGACTATAGAAGCCATTGACAACTGCCGGACTTGTTGGACCCCAATCACTTCGATTATCGACTTTCAGTAGATTGCCGTGTTTTTCGCGTGACGAATACTGCAGCATATTCAAAAAGTTCTGGAAATAATTGTTTGGATCGACTTCCAGACTACTGTACATTTCACTTACGAACTCTTCCGAGATAATAAAGTCGGGATAGCCAATGTGATGGATCATTTTGTTCAGCTTCATTTTGATGACACTTCTGGTGTAGTCGTCCAGCCAATCGGTCGTATTGAGAATTCGATGGAACGCTTCTTTTACGTTGTGAACCATTTGGGCCACGTCGTTTCGGCTTTTTTCGTTAAAGTGTCGTTTAATAAACATTGCTCCAACTGCCATACCCATATGATTGCTGACTTCATCGACACATTGCTTCCATTTTGCGGGAGCCCTCTTCCGACCGACCATAACTTTGTAGAATTCCTGCAAAGGTCCAACGAAGTCATCACTCAGTCGTCCAACTTTGTATTGGACAAATCTCCAGAATATGTAATTGGCTACGATTCTCGTCTCGGTACTTGCTACTAAGACGGAAAGGTGTCGCATGTAGTTCAACTCCTTGATTACGATAAGATCAAATGGTTCAATAGTTCGCTCAAATGCCAAGTTCAGATATCTTGTCCAATTAATTTCGGAAACTTTTTCCTCCAGCTCGGACAAGCTAATCCTTCTGGTGAAAGTGTTCAGATTAAATCGTTCCTTGGGAGATGAACTGATTCTCGCCAGTTCTGTTTCGAAAACTATCAGTTCATCTGCAGTATCTGCAGCTTGTTGCGACGTTACTCCAAACAATTCCAGCACTTGTTTTATAAATTTTCGGTATCCTTGAATTCTATAGCTGTAGGTTTTGTAGAGATAATCGAACCTACTGGACAATCCCAATCGCGGTTGATCCAAGTAAATAATGTAGTGATCGGAATTGTTCTTATCCAAGCCGACTACTTCTTTGACCAAAATCTGGTCATTATATCGTCTGAAGATTGCCACTGTTTTCAACCAGTCGAAATTTTCGCCGGACCAATTAGAACTCAAAACTGGCCAGCCTCCAAGTGATTCCATAAATTCCACGATCGGTTTAACTCCTAGTTGATTCCGGCGTCCCTGATTAATACACGACATGTAAACTTGCTTGGCTTTAGTCTCAGCATCATTCACATCATTATCAATTTCACCAGCCAGAAGATCTTTCACCACTTCATCAATTTGTTCAACCAACAACACAATCGGCTCGTAATCGACAATATAATCGGGTATTGGATGGATTTTGGCCCAATTTCCGCAGGCATATTTGAAGAAATCGTCACAAGGATCTGTGGTATTGTCCATGTACGTGGCCATCCTTCGGGCCTGGGCACGGCGAACACTATCATAATCCGAATTTGAATTTATCACAATCGAAGCTTGGAGAGTAACGGAAAAGAATGACGCCACGTACAGTATAGTGAAAACCGAAACAATCGTATTTTTGTGCATTTTTATGCCAAATTTACATTTTTACTTTCACCAAATCTTCACAGTTCTTATACAGCTAATGGGATCATCACCCAACGAAAATCAAGTTAAAACTGATTCAGTTCTAATTTTCTAGAATATTTGAATAAATCAGAACTTTGTTTGCGTTGACGATTACTTAGAAGGCTACACTCTACTTTTGGTTCTCTTTTTTTTCCGAATACCATAATCATAAATAAAGCTATACCATCCGTAAGTCATAACATCGCAAACATCATAGATAGGTAAACTTTTTTTTTATTTACATAAACCGTGATAATAAATGTTGATATCATGAATATTATGGAGAAAAAAAGATATAGCGTGGAATAAATTAAAATCGGCAAATAGTGCACATACAAATGTTCAATCTCAAGTGAAGAAGATTGTGCAAAAATTGAAAAGAATGGAGAGCATAAATTTGGGTCATTTCTTAAGATGCGAAATTTAACATTTTTCGCACGGGTATTTTATATGAAGATGCAGGTCTCGGCACAACTTAAAAATCTGTTAACAGTCTGGGCGCAACTTTATTATTTTTCCAGTAGAAGTTCGGAACGCGTTCAATTCTGAGATACGGTGTAGGTCACTATGGAACTGAAAACCAAACAATAGAATAGGGTCGCGCAAGAATACTTACGCCGCTGCCACAAATGAAATATGTATTACGTAATTGGGTAATATTCTGGGATGTGGGATCACTAAACAAGTCAGTGAAAATGAAAAGATATTCGATGTCTAATCAGACCTGAGAGACATGGCAGAATTCACGAAAAAGTATATAAATACTTTACACGCCCTCAGGGGTTAAATTTAAAAGAATCTTAAAAAAAACTTTCTAGGTATTCATATGAAGAATCTGTAGAATAAAAATGAGTTCACTATTTTGGAAGACTTAGTAGATATGACGAAAATCGTGAAAATATATGTATTCAATTTTCACAGATCATTTCTTTGTCCCCCCCTTTCGAACGCCGATGGATATTCGATTTTTTTTTTTTTTTTTGATTTGCATATGCACACCGAGTTTCAACTTTCTAGCAGAAGCCGTTCTATAGTTAGGAAAAAAAGCCTCCACTCCCATATCATACTACCCTTCTACAAAATTATATTCTTCCAATATGCCACTACTATAGCTCTATGTAAAAATCAAAACCTTTTTTTCCCTCCTCCACTCTTACCCTCTATATACGTACCCACATTCTTTTTTTTTCTTTTTTAAGGATACTGATCTGGACTTAGGTGGTTAGCCTTTAATACACTGTAGTGTACAATCCAGTCAGCTTTGGGATGGGAGGTCAGAAATTGGGCCGGGTATGGCAGTGTACTAGTTGGTGCTAATAATTTTGAATGCTGTTTGGCTTTGAGATGTGATCTACCGGAACAGCAATGTTGCCTATAACAAATCAACTACTGTGTGGTATCTCTGATGGTGTTAGTGAATCTGACAAAACTCATCTGCTCAGTGTTAAATCCTTTAGTAGTGATCCTATTAAACATTCCGCACTGTTCACTATTTATATGTATTAATAATTTCAAAGCCAATAGCAACTGAAAAAATTCTTATAAATAATTTATGCATAGAGTGGGAATTGAACCCACGACATCGCGTTTACAAGCCTAGTACGCTACCATTGGACTACACCCGGTTTAAAATTCTCAAAATTTTTTTCTATTACAGGTTCTATTAGCCCTACGTTTGGACAAATTTTTGGTCTTGAGATATGAAACTTGAATTTTTAGAAAAATCCTTTTCCCCTTCACTTTCGTGCCATCTTTCACAAATTTTACTTTTTGCAGACTCCGTTACAAAACAAGTTTTATTTTTCTAGTGCAATTGGTTCGTGAAATATCCTGACCCAAAGTTTTTCACCCCCACCCCCTTATGTCACTACCCCACTCAAAAATTTGATTCCGATCTATTCTCCTTGTGTACCCACAGAAACTCATTAAGTTTCAAATTTGTGGGATTAACTGTTTAGGAGATATAGATTTTAGAATGTATCGATCTCGCCTTTTTTGCGTTTCAGACGCATTATTCGCCCCCACTCTCACACCCTTTCACCAATATCGGTAATTTTATTGCAATTCTAAAATAGCTTTAGGAGTTGCTGAGATCTAGAAACCAAAATTTTCGTTCTAACCACCCCACCCTTCAAAATATGGTCATTTCAAGGTGCCAACCCAACCTATTCATAAAAAAAAAAATTTAATAGCTTAAAGGGTTTGGGAGCTAGGAGTCTTCAAACGATTTTGCTTACACCGGTAGACGTACGTTGGACAAACGGACTGAAAATTTTTATTGCTTTTTTCGTATGTACTAGTCATGAAACGTGTAAATAAAATTTACACATTTTTCAGAGTAGCGCTTTATATGGCATTTGCTTCTGTTCGTTTCTCGTTCTGTTCGTCCGATTTGTTTTCATCGCTTACCAACTACATACATTAATGTCCAACATCCATCTGAATGTTTATTATGACTTTAACTTGCTCCATACCATGTTCCCTTAAACAGGAACCATTAGTGAAAGCTTTTGAATCTGGTACTGACTAAATTTTTCAACATATTATCTATTCCTAAATCGCATCCTTATCATATTCGAATCGATGCACATCCTCCTCCCCCCCCCCCTTGCTTTTTCAAATACGTTCAAGTATCGATAGTACGGAAATCCAAAAACGCTTCACGAAATTGAATCTCTTGTAAACCTAATTTTCCTTTGCGTAATTAGCTGGGATTCAATATTTGCCTAATGCAATATTAAAACTTGTCTTTATATTTTCTTGAGCAGTTTCATGACAACGTCAAGAAACATTCCGTTGCCTTCCCAGTTACCAAATCAGTCAAATCTGCAATAATCTTCCAGATATCATGGCCAGACTTTGCGAGAGCCTTTGGGACGCGTTATGAAAAAATAAACGATTATTTGACTACTTTTGAGTTTTTTTTCCTTCAGCCACCATTTAAATGGAAGAACGAGTCGTTTAGTAATGATTTCATTAGATATTAAACTTTTATCTCATGAGAAGGATATCACCTGTAAACTTCTGTGACTTGCGTGGTTATCTACAATTAAAATAGCTATTCACCTTTTGAAAAGAGAAAATGCTTTAAATATTTATTGAGAAGAATTCATTCATCAACTTCTGTTTGCGGTCGACAACCTTCCAAAGTTTTAGTGATATACGTTTGGGCGGTAATATAATGAAAACTAAGATGTACTACACCAATCCGCGTTCAGATTTAACTACTCGTCCAACTTGCTTAGCAATAAATTTGAAAATATTCGATTCAGTATTATTTCCAGTCTTACCTGCTTTACGAACTTGATCAGACTCTACGGAGTACTGTTCCAGTACTGTTGGAGTACTGTGTATAAAGTTTAAAATGTCGAAACACTTTTTTAATTGAACTCTAGGAAAATCAGCATCTCTTGGCACACTTGAAGTCTTTTTACTTTTCACGAACTCCGACATATCCCTTAGATCTTCATTTCACTTTTTCAGATAAACGCTTGGAAATTCTATAAAAAAAATATTTTTTAGTTGTAGGTATATAGGTACATTTTTCTGAAGTCCGCTATATCTCATTGGTACAGATATCTTTTACTTCTCATACCTCGAATACCAAATATAGTATAAATGGCGATTATACATATTTTTACAAATTCGGCTAGTATTGCTAGGTCTTCTGAAATATTAAACTCATTTTACTTCGGGTTCTTTAGATAAATACATAGAAACAGTTCAGGATTTTTAATATAGTCCCCAGGAGTATAAGAGTGTTGAATACGTTTTCCCGAACGCCGTTATATCCCTTAGGTATGATTAGAAATCGTATAAATTTCCACTTCTATTGAATTTTTATATAGTCGCCTAAAGACAGTTTTCACGATTATTTGTTTTCAACCCCGAAGTGGTTTAAAAGAGTTGTACACGTTTTCATGAATTCCGTCATATTTCTTAGATCAAAAAAAAAATTATTAGATTGGCTTTTATTTTATTAAACTTTCTATATAACTGCCTAATACGGATATTCAACACCCAAGGAGTGTTAGGGGGTTTCATATGTTTCCATGAATCATAATATACATTTTTGAGCTGCAATACATACATATAATTAGTATAATAATGCGAATTTAATAAAAAAAATTTTGTTGATATTCAAATGCATAGGTGTTCAAAGGAGTTGTACTGCTTTACCAAATTTCGTCATATCTCTTAGGTCTGCGGAGGTTTAAAATTTTGTTTTTACATCTGAAAAGGAAATGCCGGATTTTTTGATAGTCGACCCCAACAGGAGTGTAAAGGGGTCGTTTTGACGGCTGAACAGAGAAAAGGAGATCGGCTTTTCAACTTTCACTTAATAAAAAATAGATTAGCTGTGTTTTTTCGCACACTTATCCAGATCAGAGCAGGTTAATAAAAAAATAATTATCTTCAACATTTTTGTGTTTCTATGACTTTTTAAAACTCTTTTTCCAAAGATAGCTGCACTTTGAGCTCACTGAGGCTATTCGTGTCAAATTCTCGTACAATCTGGCTAGTACTGCCAACCGTCGCGGTCAACAGTAACTGCCAACTTGTACTCACAACCGCCAACTGCTGAGAAGTTGCGAACAGTCATGGCAGCTTGTTGTTGCCTGAAGCAGTAGTCTACTGCCGGCAGTTAGTGCTGACCGCAACGGCAGTACCAGACTGTACCTTAATCTAGCCTACTCTCTATGGAAAACCGCAATGTTGTTGTTGTTTTGCATATAAATTCTCTAACCTGCTCTGATCTGCACAAGTATGTATATAGTTTCGCTCAGATTCTTCATGGCTTTTATCGTAGTTTTATATTATTGATCTCAGCTAGCTATTATTTTCTAAATTTTCTAAATTACTCAATTTTAATATTCCGATTCAGCAGGTGGCCTCGTCTTGGAATGATCGTCTGCCCCAAGTAATACCATATTTCAACAATAGTTCAATTGTAGGGTTTTTATAATTCTTATTATCAGAATGATCATCCTCAATCTCTTCAATTATGTGAATGATTAAAAAATGGTTTACGTTATCTCTTCTGTATGATTCTTTATGTTTTTGTTGTATGGATTGCAAATTACCATAGATGAGTTGTGCTCAATAAAAATAATTCCATTGTCCCTAAATATTCTATTTCTAACTAATATACTGACATCTGTGCTATTTCTGTCCTACATTCGACTCAAAGCATAAATTCATTAAAAAATCGACTTATGTCATATTATGACTGTGTAATCGGTTCAGTCCATATTGACCCGGTCTCTATTGTTCAAATTTCAATTTCCTTATTGTTCACATGACAAGCGTATTATTATTTGTATCTACGTACTCTTCCAAGTTTGGCGTCTTGTCGTCTTTACCTGAATGTATGTTTTTTATATAAATATTTCCTTATGTGAGCTGTTTCTAAGATCAATAACGCGACCTAGTCGAGCAGGCAATATATTCGTGCTTGCTTTAGCAAACACAACTTTTTTTCCCATTTTCTCACCTGTAGTTCAATAAATGCGTAACCATGGCAACTTCCGGATTCGTTCTCTATCCAATCTGTTTTTTCCCAATTAACACAAAATCGAATTTACCTAACTTTTAACTTTTGCTTATCTTGTTTTATTCTTCATTGCATAGCGTTTGCCTTTGTTAATTTGTTCAATATCTGTTTTGATCTATTTGAGTTGTAATTGTTCTATGTATTTTATATTAACGTATTTCTTCCACTTCCTTCCATTTTCAAAAAAATAAGCAAATAAATAAAAAAGCGATCATTTCCAATTGACATGTCCTTAAAGAATAAACATAAATAAACTTTAAAAATAAATGGCTCTCTTAATTCTTTAATTTGTGATTTACAAACATTCTTGACTTAGGCCCGTTCCGACTATCGTTAATTAAATTTTAACCAGAACTTTAACTGCAAGTTTTGTATGAAAATCTGTCAGTTAAAGTTTCAGTTAGAACGTTACTTACGATCGTAGGAATGGGCCTAAGAATAGCTTACAATAAATTAGATTATATTTTTTGATTTTACGTAGGCAATAGGTCCAATGCCTTCGGAAAAGGTGTGAAATTTCTAAAACTATTGACACTTTTGATCAAACTTTTTAACAACGGATTGTGGAATTTTCCCAAGTGAATATTTAAATCTTATATTAAGATTGAATCTTGTCTAAAACTTTGAATGCACACCTGTCTGTTTGACCTTTTTGTCGAAGCAAAAATAATCGTATTTTAGTTTTTAAACTTTTGGACAGCAGATTTTACAGAAATAGTTTATAGATTTTATATATCTTAATTTTTTTAAAGGGTCATTCTTTCTTCATCTATGGCGCGATGGCCCGAATCGATGATAATTCTTTGATCAAATGTGGGACATTATTTTCTTCCATCGTATTTTCTTCATATTCATAAACTTTATCTGAAACAAATTTAAAATCGACGTATTTTAAATTTCAAAATCGTAATTTGAAGTTTTCGAAAGTGATCGGCCAATATTCTTCTACACATGTTTTAAGGACTTTTGTATGAGAACGACTTTAAGGAGTCTTTGTTGCCGATTAACGAACTTGGAGTTAAGAGTTCGGCGAAATATCTGGTTATCAAATTGTTGTTTCCTAGGTCAATCTGTTCTTGATCTATAGTGGGCTTGAACAGACAGACAGATCGAGAGATGATGACGGACTGATGGACATTTCGACAAATGGACAGACAAACAAACGGACTGATGAACAGATGGACAGACGTGCTGACTGATACCCTGCGACTACACTGTCAATTTAAATGGCAATGGCAATAATGCCATTGAGTTAAATGTCAAATCGCAGTGAATGAGCATTTCATTGCTAGGCAATTTTCATTTGATCGAGTGAATTCAAAGTGTCATAGCTTCGAAAACTATTGATTAATTCAATAGTTTTTTCTATAGTCCAATTATTTTCACTCATTTGGCAATCAAACCAAAAAAAAGCTAAGTTTACTTATTGACAAGCGTTAGACTTCTGTCAAACCATTCGTTTTCTGGAAATATTATCGAAATTGCTATGGCAATGTTGAGAGCATTATTGCCATACGCGTTTGATGAGTCTACACTGTCAATTTGTGTATGGCAATAATGCCGCTACCATTGCCATTTTCGTTGCCAGAGAATTTCGGTGTAGACGCAAGGATAGAGAGAAAGACACTACAGAAAACCGAATAGTGGATGAACAAACTTCAGACTATTGGTTTTAGTCACATCTTATCAAATGTCTGCCCACAGTTTGATCGCATTTTTTATTATTTTTTGGTCTGGTCAGTCCGACAAACCTAAAAGGTTTGATAAAGTTCGTAAAAATTTAAGCCAACATTTTCACAAGCAATTCTTTTATACACCTTCAGTCTGCTTAAATTTGAATTTATTTTCCAGTATGATTGCTTTTTTGTTAATAAATAAACGTATACATACCAAGTATTTTATTTTTGAGATTTTTCCAATTTTGAATGATGGTTGAACCTCTATATAAGTTGACTCTCTTCAAGTCGAACATTTTATTACTTCATATCTCTTTAAGTTTAATTCCCTATAACTTATGTAACGTGACAATTCGAGTTATAGAAGTTAAACTGTAGTTAGTGTCCAGGCGATTAGCAATGGCAGGTCTTCAAAATATTTTGTGTGGTATTCATTAGGAAGAGTGTGATACTTGTTTCATTTTCAAAGTTGTACCTAGAACTATATTCTATTGTGCGAATGGGTGAGTTTACTCTGATTTTTCCTTTTTTCCTTTTGCATACTTGGCGATTCCAGCAGTACATATGTTGGTGTTAAATGTTGTAAATGAACGATATGTTTCAAACTTACCTACTTAAAAATAATGAAACCTTCCTTTTCATTTTCAAATCAAAGATTCAATTTACCACAAAGTCCATCCCTATCCTGGATGCATGTTTAGCCCCACATAGTCCTCTATTGCTGCGATAAACGTGGATGCTTGGCTTACGTCGCGTCGTGTGCAAGTCGACTACAGAAGGCTGACTGAAAAATTTCAACTCAAAATAGATGAAAAGGATTCTCAAACAAAAGCCTCTATGTCCGTACAATAGACAGCAAAAGAGGCATTTCATATAGAAATGTCCTCCATAAGCCAACTACTTGTGAATAATACGGGGGGAAAAAACCTACAAATCCTCGCGTACGTCCTCTTGAGAGTTGCATGTGACAAGTTAGAAAGAACAACATAATCCACGCTCGAATAAGAGCTTTAGAATTTAATCCAAGCGCAAATAAAAAGGGAACTTCTATGCTTGGGGTGCTCCACTCTGAAAAATTAAAACACTAAAGTGTTTTTTTTTCGAAAAAAAGTCACTAGTTTGACATAGTAAAAATCTTTTTTTTTCCAGGACACTTTATTCGCATCTACAATCCATAAATAATGCAAAGTTGCGAAAGACGCAACAAAATTCAAACCATTTACAGTGAAATCCCTTAAATCCAATTAAAGCGCTTTAAATAAATGGGTCCTGCTTTTTGGACTAATGGTCTTTAAGTGAAGGGACAATCTTTCAGCAGGGATTTTTTTTTTTTTGTATTTTCCGAGAATTTTGCAAAAGTCGAAGAAAGTCGCGGAAATAAATCTAGTTGCTGTAAATCCTTTTGAGATTTTCTTCGGCTTAGTTTAGGGCTTATGGAAAAATATTTTGTGTACGATTTTTTTTTAAAACCGATATGGAGCACAGTGTGAGTAGCCAAGAAGTAGGTGTTTTGACCAGTCCAGAGGTCAAACATTCGAATCCAACCGTGGCAATCAGCCTAAATGAAATGATGAAATTGCAAAGAATTCCTTGGAGTGGGCTTTTTGATAAATACTACCAGTTGTCGGTAAATAATCATACATTGCTATGCACCGAAAGAAACGACAAAGGACTGGGATAAGTTTTATGACTAAAAGGAGTGCCATATTCAAATGTACTCCCATAGGTGATATACTTGTCCAGTCAGTTAGGAAAATATAGGTTTGAGTACATCGTGAAGAAACATGGTGCTCCTTGGGTTCATCCTGGACGACCAGGATATAACAGACCCGGAATCGGTGAGCTATATCTCGAACACTGTAACACTTGAGAAATTGTCATTAGAGTAGCTTTTTTCTCCACAAGAGACACTCCAAAAGTAAAAATAAACATGTTCAAATAGACGGGTTTATAGATCCAAAATAGCAAGAATATAAGGTGAATATTTATTTAGGTAAAAAGCGCTCTTATTTCTTTTTTTTCAAAATCTTTTGCAAGTTAAAGACATATCTTTTAGAGGTATGTGTTAGGTATGCAAACATTTTCGTTATTCAACCCTTTCATAGTATAGTGTACGTTTTCACGAATTATGACATATTTCTTAGGTCGAATAAAATATCGAATTCACTTTCATATCTAAAATCGATTTATGAATCTTTCGATGGTTAACCTCTAGGTCTAATTGGATTTCGAAATTATCATGGGCTTTTATTGATTCATAATTCTATATATTAATTTTGCTATACTCAACTGATAAATAGGTGTAAAATTTTTGGATACATTTTTACGAATTTCGATATATCTCTTAGGTCTGAGTTAATCGGCTGAAAATAGCCTTCAGAATTTTTCATATTCAATTCCTAATGGTGTATGTCGCAATTTTATAAGCCTCCAAGCTTTTTTGAAATTGAGAGAACAAATTGAAGGCATCTTTATAGTTTCTTCGGTTTTGTACATGTTCGTTTGTCTGTCTTTAACCCAGTTTAGGTATTACGTTCAAATTTTGTAGTGGAGAGATTGGGTGGTCTCCTTGAAGTGGTGATTGTTTTAAAGGGTGGACACAACCGTGAGAAGAACGAATAACTTTGGTTTTTGTATCTGAAGAATTTTTGGGTGATGGTGGCGAGATTGAATTACCCTGAGAGACTGCTGTAACTTGGAATTAAAATAGAGGATCTAGAAATATAACTTTTTTAAAAGCGGATATTTTGGAATTTCAGGAAGGGCTAATGCTAGCAAGTAGAAACTTATATGTAGAAGATTTGTTGGGAAGCCAGTGCGGAAATGGAGTAATCAAAAATGCTCAAAGAAAATTTAGTGCAAATATTTTCAAGAATCTTTTCATAGTTCTTACGTTTTCAGTAATGAAGAATTATTTTTATATCTTCTTAGATAAGGGGATAGAAACGGTTTTCAGCTTTTTTTGTAGTTGAAACCTAAGGGGTTGTGACGGTGTTGAAAACATTTTCACGAATTTTGTCATATCCGTTACGTCTGATTAGATGTTGAATATATATGCCGTCCGCGGGCATTTTTAAAATCACCTAAAATATTTACAGTGTTTTTAAAAGATTGTGTTAAAGGGTTGTATACGCTTTCACGAATTCCGTCATATATAATAAATCTGATAAGATATTGATATTGCATCGGTTTTCACTTCCACCAAATTTTTATGTCCAATAAATTTCCACGAATTCTAACATATCTCTAACATCTACTGTGATACTGAATTCTATTGTAGCTCTTCCGCTCATTATACATATAGGTATACTTTTTCACGAATTCTGCCATATCCCTTAGATTTGATTAGATATTGAGCAAATCTTAACTTCGGCGGTTTTTTATCTAAAAACATTTACAATTTTTTGGATATTCAACCCCTACAACCATTTTAAAAAGCTATTTCTATAATAGCCTAAAAATTAAACTCATTTTTTTATATTCGATCAAGAAGAGGTGGAAGACGTTTCATACATTCCAACAAATTTTGCAATATCTAGTTGGTTTGATGTCAAATTAATTTGTTCTTATATTGGTTTTTTTTGTTATTAAACGATATCATTTAAAAGTAGAATTCATGAGTTTTCGAAATTCAATTTCAATCCAAACCAATTCCAAGGCTCTTCTCTAATCGCCTTAAAACCAAATTCAGAATTTTTTTATACTCAAACTCCATTGCATACGTTGTCATGAATTCCACCATATCTCTTAGGCGAAGAGATACCAAAATGTTTTTTTTTTTTCAAAGATTTTCCGATCTTAATCCCCAAGGAGAATGAAGACGTTGCTTGCATTTTCCCGAATTTCGTCTTATTTCTTAGATTGAACTCGATTTTATTTCTATTTTAGGATTTTTCGATACTCTTCTTATACACGCTGTTCCTTTATTTAATCAGGGGGATGTTGAGAATATGTTGACTGGGGTGTTGAAAGTTTCGCTTAACGACGAGCTAAAAACAAGTTAAAAGTTTTGATGGCAAAGGTTACCGAAAACTTATTGCAGAATAGTCAGATTGGATCTTTCCTTTCTCGTTGCGTCTTATATCACTTCTTTCTCATTCTTTTGAAAATTTGTTGTTGTTATTATTTAAAATACTATTGAGTGTCATGATAAAATGAAAGGTATATTTATCCGGAAAATGTAGGTTTGAAGGTTAGAAACGATGACGATTTTGGGTTAAAGAATTTTTATTTCGCCAGAAACATTTCTGATGTTCGCCAACGTAAAATCATATTATCTTACCGACATTCTTGTCGTAAATTCCAAGATTAGGCAAAAGTTCACCGAAAACCCTATTCTGGGTAAAGTTTTTAATTTAAAATAACCGTGGGCGGTCTGTTCTTGTTATCCAGGGACAAAATATAAATAGAACGGGAAATCTGAGACGAGAAAATTTTCTTGTATTTTTTTTTAGTCACATATGTCAACACGTGTCGTATCTTAGAGACTTGATTTCGTAAGCACGGTTAGCCTTAGAAGAAAATATCAAAGTGAACAAGGACAGATTGTAATAATCATGGGTCCTTATTATCAAAATGTTACGTAAATGTTACAGTGAAATTGTTTGGTTTCTATTACATACATTTTTCCAAGAGGGAGAGAGAAATTAACCTGAAGGGAATATTTGCGGAAATTTAGTTGGAAAAGGCTGTGGAACGGATGAGAGTTGTTTTAAAAGGCTCCATAAATGTGAAGTTTCTAGGAAACATGCAAGAAAATACATTCATTGAAAAAATATTTTGCGAAGGGTTACTTTATATCCCTTTAGAGCTCATTACGCGCTTTATTAAAATTTGTTTTTTTAATGTTAACATATTCGTACTTACAACAAGAGTGGAAATGGCAACACTCTTTTCCCCTTCCACGAAGAATGTTGTGTAAATTGCTACAGCAGTACACAGGATAATACTCATAAGTAGTTTTGCTTGTAACACTTGCTTCTTACACAGATTCATATTGTTGCAGGCTAGGGATTCACCAAGATATCAAGTAAGACACAATTCGTTTTGAATTAATAGAAAAAGTCACGTTTTATTATTCGTATTCAATAAGCACACTAATAATCGCACTACCGCACGCTTCCAAATTTTATATACAGCTCGATCGCTGCTTCCAATCAATGTCACTGTACAAATACTTCGCCGTTTCGCAGTGTAATAAAAACAGTCCTTAGCAGCAAACTCTGTCGCGCTTATAGGTACAGTTAGTCGCGAGCTTTTCCTATAACTAGGCTTTGCGCATTTTTGTTCACTATAGTAACCGATCATTTTTGGTTCCCGATCCGTTGTGAACTAGTTCGTTCTTTTAATTCAAGAGTTTTCGTGAGTTCAGTGTAAAATCTTGTACAAAAGTCATTTCATTTTACGATCATGTACAAAAATGTGAGAACCTAAAAAAGAAGAATTCTAAAGTATAGGACAACAAATTTGCATAATGTTGCGGAAAATGGTTGGAAAGTTAGGAAGGTCAATTTAGGCTGTCGCGCCATTGATGACAGTTCTTTAGACATTTACCAGTAGAAACTAGGCTTGCGCATTTTAGTTCACTATAGTAGTAGCCGATTATTTTCGGTTCTACATCTGTCGTCTTCGTTCTTCTAGTTCACTAGTTTGCGTGTGTTCAGTGTAAAATCATAAAGGATAATATGATGACCTGAAAGAAATGGCTTCAGTGTGGTAATATGCGGCAATTTATGAACAGAAACGAACTTAGAGCAGGAATCACTGTTAACTAGTTCCTTGCCGAACAATTTCCTTTCCGAACTAGATCCTTTTCGAACTAGTTCTTTACCGAACTAGTTACAATGTGATGACATCAAAAAAAGGGCCTCAGTGTCAGTCGAACTTTTTGTCGGCAATGCATGAATACAAACGAACTAGGACTGTAACTCACTTCGAACTAGTTCGTTCATTTCACTTATGGGAACGCTCTTCCGAACTAGTTCATTAACGAACTACACAGCCCTATCTATAATACTCGGTGGTATGTACTAAAAGAATTTTCTGCATGCGAGAAGAGTCTCCGCTACGGATGAGCGCGACTTTCTCACTGAAATCGTTAAGTTAGGCAAGTTGCAAGGGTACATGTAACAATATTGAACTGCTTCTTAAATTTAAAGTAGCTTCAATAAAACTCATTAATTTATTATACATAAAATAGAATTCTTTCATAAGAAATCACTGTTCCTCGAAAATCAGTAATTCTAAAGGAGCATTATAAAGTTTACTTCATGAATTTTTACCTTCTGGTTTTGGAGTAATGTCGACAGTATGTCAATAAACTTCTGAAATAATGTTCTAATGTCCTTTCTAAAGTATAAACAGGAAAAATTAACTTAAATTGAAATATTCCGTGAAATTTTCGCCTTTGTAATTCGAGAAAATTTACGTATGATGCCAACAAAATTCAAGAAAATGGAATTGGTTTTAATCTTCCTGCCCAATAATATGATATTAAAATCCTGAGTTCTTGTTGGCTGGGCAATAGTAACCAACTCAAAACCATTCATCAACTTAAAATCAATGTTGATGCAAATGAAAAATTCCTTTGAAGCCATGCCAAAGGAAAATTCTTCCAGAAGCAAAACAAATTCCAGGAAAAATATTTGATGTTGTTCAACAGTATGTTATTTAACAAAGATTTAAAAATAATTACATGAATTTCGGAATACGCCGAAGTTGTTTATGTTTAACTTTAGCCGTACTTTTAAAACAATGCGAAAAAATCACGAAACAAAATTACGAAATTCAAGAAACCTTGAACTCGCATAAGTTTATCGCAGTCAGTATTAAGGATTAAGTTTAATTAGCGTCCTCTTCTTGGCTTATCGCAGTCATTTATTACTTACGCTCGACATACATCTCGGAAGTTTCTTAGACAATACAATTTTAAATAAAACCCAGGGGTTAGAAAACTCAGGATTCTTATTAAGTTTTATCTGTTTACAGGTAGGTACAAGACGGTGGTTGTTCTTCTTATTTAAGTCTTTAGAATTTTCGTTTAATGATCCTTTTTTAATTGAGAGTAAATTTGCCCGGTAAAGGAGTCGACAAGTTTTGATTCACTTCGTCTTGAAGATGACAGTTTTAGGTCGAATCTGTTTAAGAAGGTCTTGTAGAATAATCGTATCGGAAAGGACGAAACGATTAAAATAAGTTTTTTGCCGCAGATTTGCTTCACCTGGGGTTGGAAATTATGTAATTTTTTAATTATTTTTTTCGGGTACAAATGACTGTTAATTAAAGTGTAGGATTTTATAATTAGCAGGAATGAAAATGACAGACATAATATTTTTACTTTAAAGGATTCTTTGTTCTTCTTGAACCTTTTTGGTAGGCAGTTTTTGACACTACAAAATTGCTTACAGCACTTTTAGCTGCTAATATTTTGTCAGAATTTACAGGTAGTTGTGACTGTGACTTGGAATTCCGTAAATTCCTGACTATACTCTCTTTTTAAATGAAGAATTGTGGCCGACCTGAAAATCAATGAAAAATTGCTACCCTTTTGTGTTAAGACGTTTTAACCAAAACTTAAAAAAAAAAAACAACAACAATTTTAATATCTCATGAAGCGTTTCAGATAAGGTTTTGAAATTTTTGCAGGAGTTAGAGCCTGATAGCCCGATGTTTGGGATGAGGTGTAGGAGACAGGGTGAAATAGAGTGGGAAAAAAAGTTAAAGTTTTCTAGCTCACGATACAAATTTTAGAATTTACGAACCTTAGACAAACGAACATAGTAACTCTTTTTCTAAGGCTACCCTGAGGTAGGTAGATAAAATACAAAGTATTATGTTAAATGTTAACACTTGGGGTGGATAATTGCCGATGTATTACAAAGGTAATTTTAGAAAAAAAAACAATTGGCATTGGTATTCGACGATAGGCTAATAAAATCGGACAACAGTCTGGGCGCAACTTTATTATTTTTTGGGTAGAAGTCCGAAACATTTTTAATACTGTTTATTCTTTAGGTTATCAGTCGCATAGTGACCTACACCTCATTACTTAACTCTGTACAACAATAAAGCTTTGAGCTGTTTTCTTTTGCTTTAATTAATCCTGCAGTACTTCTACATATACATACTAAGATCCAACTTTCTAGCATAAGCTGTTTCTGAGCTACCCCTACCCATTTATATGATACTTCTACAGTGACTCTATAGATATAGTCGTCAATTCTTCACTTTCTATACTTAGCGGTTTTCTAAAAAAAAAATCTTTTAAAAAATTCTTTTTGTTCCACCCCCTCCAACCATCAACCCATTCGCTACCACCACCAAAATTGTTTAAGTCTACTGGGCCTAGTTCCTCTAAAATTTCTAAGATCGTATCTAGTACAATTTCATGAGATATAAAAATTAAATTTTTGGAAAAATGGTTATCCCCCACTTTCGTACTCCACCTCCCTTCTCAAAATTTTTACATGCAGTAGACTCCACTTGTGATCCTATATACAATAACTAAATTTCAGCTTCCTGGTACAATTGGTCCGGACAATAATGTAATTTAAAGCTTTTCACGGTTTTGCGTACGGCGGACAGACGGATTTCTTTTGTTTTGCTTTGTTGGGGCTTACTAGTCCTTAAACGTGAAAAAAGAAATTTCAGAGCAGCAAATTTTTGTTTGAAATTTCAGGTCGATCTCAATACTTTATAATTAAAAAATATTAAAGTAAAGTTGTTTCGAGAACAGGAGTTCACTTTTACGAATTTTGTCATATCTTTTAGGCCTGAGAAGGTATCCAATCAATTTTGATTTTACGTGTTCTTTTTATAACTGCCCGGAAACCACTGTTCTAGCTTTTTGGAAATTTATCATTTAACATGGTGTAAAGGTGTTGAATACGTCCGTTTTCACAAATTTCGACATATTTCATAGGTTTAATGAAATTTTAAATTCAGCAAAAAACTAATATAAGAATTTTTTGAAATTTTAGCCAGCAGAAAGGTGTAAGGCGGTTGTGTAAATTTTTACGAAATCTGACAAATCTTTTAGTCACTATCTAAGTCTCTTTTTTTAATTCGCTAATCTTTACTTCAAACAATTATTGACGCCTAGCAGTGCCTTGTCTTACCAGGTCCGAATTCTGACCTTTCATCACTAAGCTGACTGGACTGTATACTACAGTGTATAAAAGGCTGACCTCATTAGTCCAGTTCAGTATTCTTAACAAAAAGAGATTTAGGAAGATTCGCTTTAAAACAGATTTCAAACAAATTGGGGCAACAGTCGAAATAGGTCCTAGGCCTTGAAGAAATGCTAGAGTTACTGATTACTAGACCAAAGGAACTCTTCGAAGTGAAGTTGTCAGCCACACGCTCGTCCGTGATTATTATCAGGTGCACTGAAAGAAAGTACTTTAGCCTCCAAGCCACCCAGACTATAATTCAACCACTATGAGGGTGTAAAATGAATGAATGCGAATGTCGACATTATTAATTTTTCAGTATTTAATAGGTTCCTTCTTTATATTAAAATAAAAAAAAAATATTATTAAAAAATTTACCTTATACTAAAGGAAAGTCACACTGAAGATAACCCAATATTTCTACCAATTTGGTGGAATTTTTGGTTGTTCGTTAGGATATATGAAGCTCAACGCTTAGGGCGCAACATCGAATACCGCCAACAGCAACTTTTTAATTTTTTTACAAATTTTTATTTATGGAATTTTTTCATGGTAAGCTACCACTTCAGATTTTACTCTGCATTCGCGAATCAAATTATTATTCGCCATCAAAAGGTAAAAATTGTTACTATTTAATCCATCTATATCCAAAGTTCTATTCCTGTTTTTAGTATTAGGAACAAAATGAACTCATGCTTACGATAATATGTGTGTGCAGTTGCGACTATTTACACAACGTAAAATTCATAGCGTGTGGTACTGAATTTGCTATGCAATTTTAAGTACAGTTTGCTACACTTATTAATATTTAACATATTTCATTTATTTATCTGCTTTTTTCCCGACAGAATTACCAGCTTCAAGTCAATTTCCTGCTCTTAGCTTCGCGCAAATTCAATTTTATATTTTTCTTTCTTCGAACTATTGCTTAGAAATAAAAAAAAAATTGAATATGCTATTACTATTTAATTGCTCGAAAAAGCTACAGCCAGAAAGGATCCACTACATAATTGGCTATTATCACGCAATACGTGGTAAGACGGGTGACGGCGTTCTTGTTCTTTTCGTCGGATTAATTTCCAGGAAGCCTTTCCGAAGTACTTTATTAGCAGTAGAACTGCCGCACGTAAAGCTGTTGGTCTGTGAAATTTTAAGGACACGTCAAATTTTCTACACACCCCTATATCAGTACATGAGCTCATATTTCGAACGGTCGGAGTAGCTTGGCCCTCACTTTAAACCTTGTTCATGTAATTTCGGTTAATAGCACACGCAATTAAAATTAAAATTCATAACAATTGGGGTACAGAGGTAGTAAGGTTTCCAAGGGGTTAAAATGTATAAAGTTAAATTACAACGACTATAAAGGGTACTAATCGTGGAGTAATTTGGTCGGTGATTGCCACGTAGAAATTACGGTCAGAGAAATTAGGCCCGGTTGGGTATTTAGTCCCGAGTTCGAATAAATCAAGCGATTGCAATACCGGTCTAAGCCACTGCACTAAATTAGCCCGTATAAATTGGCTTCAACCCCTAAATTCAATCAAACACTTACGTTAAATGTATGGATGCCGGCCAAACTGCGCCATAGTTTTTATCTGACGGTGAAATCAAATGCTATAAATGTCGCTTGGCCAATAAATTAAGGATCTGTACTATGTCCGTGATCCAAACATCACACTCGTTCGCCTTTCAAACGACACTCCGCTGTAATGTTCCATAAAAGTAAATTTATGTGTACCTAGAGGATTACAATGGATGCAACCATAAATCCTCCCCATTTACTACCTTGTATTGGGCTCCATGTATCCTGTCGAGGTTAAAAAGTTATTGTTTTTATTTAACACTAAGATCGAAATCGACTCATAAATATAAGATGTGACCTTTATGGCATTGGGTCGTAAAAATGAAAATGCTTATGGTGAGTGTAGTATAGCGTTCATCCTTCGTGGCTTATCCTTGCGGAGGTGCACGCTTTTTGCTCTGAGTACTCTTATAGCTCGTGATCCACTTTCGCCAGGAATTAGAAAGCAGATCAACCATCTTCCATTTTGAGTTTATGCTTTCATTCATGTCCTTATTATGGACAACATTTTATGAAGCCAACGTCTTCGAGTCGATGTGGCCAATTACTCGTATGAGTGCAGGTAACATACGCAAACATCACGTGGTATCTTAATGGAAAATGGACATAAGAACTCACCTGAAGTACACCTGGATAAATTAAAATCCTGTCTATGTCTCAAGTGTAGGTTTTCTGTTTTTTTATGGATATGTCAATGGAATACTCAATAAAGATGTAGGCTCTTGTGGTTAAAGTGAAATGAGAATGTAAGAAAGAACAAACTGCATGGCAACGGATCAAATATGAGACGGTTTACCTTTTGAATTTCTTCAATAGGCTGTGTATCTTCAAATACTTGACTTTAGTGAAAACAGAAAGAAACGAACTTCGGAAAAGCACTAGACCGATGAAAATTGTTATTTTATGCCAACAAAAGCTGATTTTATGTATATAAATTACTAGTTATTATTAGAAAAATACTCTCTTACACTAGGCTTGCGCATTTTAGTTCAATATAGTGACCGATGTTGTTCGCGATCCGTCGCGAAGTAGTTCGTTCTTTTAGTTCACTAGTTCGCGGGAGTTCATTGAAAGATCGTTAAGGAATTGTGAAGTTGGTTTAGTTCCGAAGTCCGTAGTACGCCAGAGTGCAGTGAAAGATGATGTAGGCAAATGCTATAACCTAAAAACAAAAAAAAAGTCCTCTGTGGAATACCGTCATGTAGAACAATCCAATGACCATTAAATAAAAGGTCCTCAGCAAGGCATGAAAGAGCGGCGCTCACTGCCAACTACTTTCTTCATTTCAGTTTTAATGTGATATCAAGCACAAACCATAAATACAAACGAACTACGGCCGGAACTCACTGCGAACTATTTCCTTCATTTCACTTGGAACTATACCCATATGCATGAATACAAACGAATTACTCACTGCAAACTAGTTCGTTTATTTCACTTATGGAAACGCTCTTTCGGACTAGTTCGCTCGCGAACTAAATAAGCCTAAATACCAGAAAAAAAACACCTAACTCCTAACAAAGAGCAAACATAAAATACTCCTTAGTAACTAATAATAATTATAATAATAATTTGTTTATTTCCCAAAATGTTTCTATAATTTTAAGCTAAGCTAGATATGAAAGAACTGAGTGTTCTGACAGAGTCATTAGTAACTAAAGCACGACTGAAGTATGGTAAGAAATATTTATTTTGTAAATTGAATCACTTGGTCTTATTTCGCGAATTTTTATTTATGGTCCGTCGAGCCAGAGTACGTCACGCACTTCAATTGAAATTGTATTTGGAACAACTCTCAACAATTTTTAGAAAATGCAATACCATAAAGGCTGCCATCATTCCACTTACTATCGATCCTCACCAGAAGGTAATTTTGTAGAAATTAGCATTTAGAATTAGTTCCACAGGTAACTTTAAGTCCTGTTTTTTGTGAGTTGGCCTAGGAAGATGACGTGGGTGTGAAGGGGTGATGTATGCACTGAATTAGGTTATTTTTTCTATCGCAGGAATTTATCTGGAAACTTAAAACTTATATGAATTTGGGATAGAGAAGCCGTTTGCAGAAAAGGGATAGATTGTGCTTGTGCTGAAAGAGTGCAAAAAAAGGGCAAAAAAGATATAGTGATGTATTTCAGGAACGGCTTATACTAGATAGCTGAATTTTGTGGCGTATTTAGAGATGTACCTATTATAGAAAAAAACATATCAAATCTCCAGTTAGGTAGGGAAAATAATTTCCTCTGAAAAGGGGATGTACTTTTACAAGAATTTCAATACGCTCTAAGGACTGATGTGATATCGAATTAGTTTTTCTTGTGACCCTATATAAAAGTCTAGAAATTAATTTTTCGCTATTCAACCTCTAAGTGGTACACAACACTCTACACTTTCACGAATTTAGTCATATATTTTAGGTCTACTATAGACTTTATACCATATGCAATCACATAAAAACTACATTGCTACAGTATTTTTCGATATTCAACCTAAAAGGTTTGAAAGATGGTTCGGAATTTAAAATTGAACAGAGTCAAGATTGACATTCTAAAATGGTAAGATTTTGAATAGCCGCCACTTCACTAGTTTTTAAGAGTGCAGGTCTTGATGCAACCACTGCTTCACTGCATATGGAAATTTGCACCAAAATGACAGCTTTGGTTTTAAAAAAGTGGCGTACTAATTTCCAAACGTATCCATACTTTCTTCACTTTCTTCTGAAAAATAATAAAGTTGCACCCAGACTGTTAACAGAGTATTACATTTCACTATACCTAGTAGAATTCCACGGTGACATTTACCTGATCACAATAAAGTTTATTATAATTTCTTTTTTTAAAATAACCTAAGTAATACCGAATTCAGGAGCGGCAACTCAGCTATTAAGTTATCTAAGCGAACAATTTTGTGTAGCAACTAAGTTCAATCAACAATCAACAAACAAAAAAAAGTATCTTAATTCTGCCCATTTTCCATAATTGGTTTCAGAATATTTTGATCAAATTTCTAGTAACATTTAAAGGATGTTTGAAATTCCATTCGCAATAAATCAGCATTTTCTGAAGGTAATAAAAAAATATGACTCAAATAATAGACCTGAGAAAATTTCCTATTTATCAATTTAAAATTCAAATTGTTCACGTTACTCTACCAATAAAAAAGTATTAAAGTATGAGCTACGAATGAAAAATTTCAACTCTTACTCAATCCAACATAAATGTAAATTAAGAATACTCAGGTATACGCATGTATGTTAATTTACTTAGTGAAAAGGCTTTACCGTACCTCTTTCTGGCACCATCCCGTAGGGATCAAACCAAACCCCAACATACTAATTTTTCCTACACGTGGAATTAATTTGAATTTAACCCGATCCCCTATCCATCTGTCGCCAGGTGCGTGGTAAACCTTTAGGGAATAACCAACCTCTCGTGTATAACCTCAGCCGAAATTCGACTTAATATTAGGTTGAACCAGGTGAAAAGTTTTCTCGCCAAACCCCGAAAATATGAAAACGTGTTTCTGTCATCAGTTTAGCAAGGTTTTTCCGGAAAGCCTATCCGCAAATCAAAACGGCAGGTAATTGTTACTTACCTCTACTTTGTAACTTTTTGAGCTCTTTAAAATTTCCCAACAGCTTCTTGAAAAGCCAGCAAGCTGTTATACGCAATTCTTAACGCTATAGCTGATTGCTGAATTTTCTTTTTATTCCCGGAAAGAGGGATAATGTTTGGCTGTTTCATTAGATTTCATTAAAGTTCCTGGCTGCTTGAACCACCTACTACTTTAATCGAACCGAATACGTTTCCTTCTGATTGGAAATTGGTTAAACGAAACTCGGTCGGCCAAGGAACTAAACTTATAAAAGTCGAAACCAGGTCGATATTCTTTTCAACGGAAGTCAACTCAATTATCGAACTTGAATTGCACAACTTTAGATTCGTTCAAAACCCGAAAATTTATAATGGATGAATTTCTTGAAAAAGACTTTTCTTTCGCTGCTTTTCCTGCGATATAATCTGTAATTGGATGATTAAAATTCCGAAGAATAAAGTTTCTAGTTAAACGGTTTTAATTAGACAAATTACATACAAGGACAAATTGATTCAGCAGATGATCTACATAAATTACTATTGAAATTAGATTTTTGGAATCGAGTAAATAGATACCTCCGCGATGTTTGACTCAGTGTAGGGGCTTAGTATCGTATATTCCGATCTGTGTCGAAGGGTGCAGTAGGGTTCGGAACAGGCGCATAGCCTCAGGGGTAGCGCACTTTTCTTCGGTATGGCCAGCGCTAGAAATATGCACTACCTCTATCCGGTTTTCTTCTGGAAACGCACAAAACCATAGTCCGTGCTGTCGTTTTGGTTTCGTGCGTTTTCAAAAGAAAACCACATAGAGGTAGCGCATATTTAGTGGTGCGCTACCCCTGAGGCTACGCGCCTGGTTAGGAATCAATATAGTTAGTGTCCTGAATAAGTTTGGGCAACTCCTTTAAATCAAGTGCTCCAAAATTGTTCATTGGTGCCAATGCCACCGCAAGGCCACATTAACGAAGTGCTAACAGTACGAAAGTTATCGATTTCAATTTCACTGGAGAAATGTTGCAAATTCGGTTTGTTAGTAAAGGTTGACAAATGGAGTTTGCTTAAAGTAAAATTTTTTTAAGGGAGTAGTGGAGATGCTTAAAGTTTTTACCAAACGTAGGGCTAATAGACCCCTAGCAGAAATTTTTTTTTTTTGAGGGTGTAGAGGGTGAGAGTGGGGGAGGGTGAAAAAAAGGTTTTCTTTTTTATATCTCAAGAACCTATATTGACATAAAGCTGAGACTTAGTATTTGGATAGAGTTAGAAATATAATTTTGTATACGGGTAGTATGGTACGAGGGTCGGGGATGTTTTTTTCTGGCAATGGAACGACTTATGCTAGAAAGTTATAAATGTAAATCAACTAGGGAAGTACTTAATTCTAATAAAAAAAATCGAATATCCATTGCTGTTCGGAAGGGGGTGGGAAAAAATGATCAGTGAAAATTAAATGCATATTTTTTCACGATTTTCGTCATATCTACTAGGTGTTTCAAAATATTGAATTCATTTTTATTCTACGGATTCTTCATATGAATACCTAGAAAGTGTTTTCAAGATTTTTTTAAATTCAACCCATAAAGGGGTGTAACGTCATTGCATACTTTTTATGATATCGATATCGAATATCTTTTCACTTAAACGGGCTTGTTTAATATTCACCAATTTCCAAGGTTTTTTCCTTTATCAACCCTTAGACCGCATTCCAGAATAGAATATGACCCAATTATATAATATGTATGTTGTTTGTGGCAGTGGCGTAAGTATTCTAGCGCAAACCTATTCTAAACGGTTCCCGAACTTTTTGTAAGGTTTTCACATAGTAACCTACACCGCATCTCAGAATTCACTGCGTTCCGAACTTCTGGCGGAAAAATAATAAAGTTGGCAGATTTTTTTAAATTCGCATCTGTTATAAGGCTCAGTGTTATAAAGGCCTAAAGGCTCCAACTATAAATGTTGTGTAATTTTAAATGTTCTATAAGTAAGCGTTTTTTCACCCTCGAGTTTTCGAAGCATTGAATTCGAGTCAATTCTTGAAGATCTAGTCAAAAATTTCAACAAATATCACTAATGAGTCAATCATGTTTTACTTAAGAAGGACTAGTGAAAAACTACCAATCCATGGTTAAAAAGGAATAAGCCAGACTAAATGCATGTAGTGTATCTAAAGGAGCAGTGACGCATTTGCGGATATGGCGCTTTCATTGTAGAACCGAGTCGTGAAGGACGATGATGGAAGAACATTGTCCCCTACTGAACAACTAAAAATTTCGATCACCCTTAGGACCATCTATAATTTTTCACCTCAGATTTTTGACAATGCTAAATAGATACAGATTGAACGAAGTCTCTCAATGCGATGGAGCTAATCCACTCAGAAGGATACTTTGTTGTTCTATAACAACACTCTGCATTGTACAATAAGTTGGTTAGAGATTTACCGAAGCGGTATTTGTGACGGATAAGGGATATCGGGCGCAGTCAAATTATGTTAATAGCTGCGGAAGAGGTGTATTCAGTATCTTGTTGTGGCTACCATTCGACACATTGGGAATCCTCACTCCGCTTCATACTCTTTCAATCCTTTTTTTCAATTGAGTAGCCTAAAGTAGACTTTAAACTTAACTCAAAACAGTCATATCCTTTGAATAAGCATAAAGATTTGTCTCCACGTTATCAAAGAGATTTCGTATGCCACTTATTAAACGGTACGCTTTTTGTTACAATTCAGGTGGCAAAGAGTAAAGAAATGGAAAAACGTGTCTCTCATCACTTCAAACTTATCCTCTTATTTACTGTCTGAAATTTCAGTCTTCACATAAACGACTAACTCAACAAAAATTTGCTTAATCTTTTTGAATAGTCGCTGTGAAATATTTACCAAGCACTTGCAATTTAGCATGGTGAAAAACGAGACGGGGGCTGTGGAGGAACTTAAGACTGTTGAAAGGCGCGACTGGAGTTACACGCGCTAATCAAATAGAGTTGACATTTTTTAAGGGCGGTACCACAAAAAGACTACATGACGAATAAGAACAATGCGCGGCATTGGCGATTGTAGCATCGTTTTGAAGCACAATTCAACTAAAATAAAAGGATACTAGCTACATCGACTTCCTATTTGTTTGAGTCGGAGATAAAGGAATTTAATCAGCTTACGCCAAAAGAGCTCAGAAATTTGAACTGAAAATTTATTAAGTCTGGCAGTACTTTCACGAAATAGAAAAAAAATTAGAACGTGTGGTTTGAACACAGCTCCCTGTACTAATGGCTAAACGTCTAGAGGACACACTCCAGTAAGAATACATGGGCTAATATAAAGCCCTCTCTATATTCCATGAAATTGTGCTGTATAAGCGCAAGGACGTTTGCTGCCGTTGCTGGTTTTATGCTTGCCTGGGATTTCTGCTCGTATGATCGCAAAGCTGTTTCCAGTTGGGTGCTAAAAATTCAACTCCTTTACCTTTTTATGTTTCATCATCATATTCACGAGATTTGAAGGACGACGAATGGTGGGTATGTGGGTGTGGGGTTGCGAGGGTGCGGGGGTGCGGGCGGCCAGAATCATGTAGGAGCTGCATCCGAGATTATGTGTGCCAGTACAGCAAAATGAAAACCAGCCAGACCAATGCCAAGCTTTTCAGTATTTCAATCGCATTCCGATTCAGCTGTAACTGACGCAAAAAGGCAAACAGAAATCAGTGAAATTCGAGACGATTTAATTCTGCATGAAATACTTTCCGGTTTTGTGAAAACTTGCCTTGTGTGGCTCAAGCCACTGGCAAGTGATATTATTGCATAGTATGCGCCCACAGTTTACAGCTCTGTGAGTTGCACTGGCAGTAAATATGGTTTTGATGGGAGCCCTTCCACCAACTCTGTTCACCCCGTCGTCAAAGGCTCTAACAGGACTCCGGTTAACTATGACTGGTTGGTGAACAATTTTGTTTGTAAAGTTTTGCAATTTTGAATATTTCGCCACATAGTTTTTGTGTGGTTCCTAACTTTGCTATTGTCGGAATCCGTACTGGCCGCAACATCTATATAAGGACCTTCATATATCTGGCTGTTCGGCAGATATAACTTTTACTATAGTTCCAACCATAGTATCGAGTGATGTTTATTTACTTCATGGAGTTATTTGTTTGTACTAAAGTGTAAATCATCATAAAACTGATAAGGCAAATGGGATCTAGAAGGACTTTAATAACATGCAGTTTAGAGGGAATATAGGGAATATATTATGAGTAGCTATACCGAGAATTTCAAGAACTCCTGGGATGAACTGAAACAACAGTGGCCTAAATCTGCCTGTTTCACTACTGGGCTTTGCACCGCAATCAACGGCAGGATGAATAATCGCCTAAAATACTTCACTCAAGAAAGATTCTTAACATTTCTTCATTCTTTCATTAATTTTGAATGTAGATATTCTATAGTTAAGGTGGTGGCAAAGAAAATGGAATTTTTGACTAACTGGAATGAAAGCAATGCACGATACGAATTTTTACAAGCTTGACATAGATATACATACGTAGGTATGTCGGACTATTATCTAGTATCCGGTAAGAAACCGACTATGGTGACTATGGCTGATATTCATACTTTTGAACGAAATTCATCTATTGGAACGTTTTAAATCCTTATGGGATAGATCTGTCTCGCAGTATCATCATTCCATTCTGTGGGATACCATTAAGCACAGCCAGAATGAGAATCCCATTGTGACAAAAATCGCAGAGTGCCAAACACTGGGACTTGGCACCGGGCAACAGGCACTCAAAGCTTTTTATGCCAAAGTATTTGAAAAAAAGAACAACTGATTATCTAAAATTAAGCAGATATCAAACTCTAGTGGGGGCTCTGCCTGGACATTGACAGATGAGGAAGCATTTGAATGGGATTGGTCTCTTTGAGACGAAAAATTTAAGAATATTTAATGACGAAGACGATACACCAGAGCATATCCTCTGTGTATGTGAGGGCTAAGCTCACAAAAAACTTCGTCACTTCGGCCAGGGGTTCATGAACCAATCGGAATTCCTGACCATTTCTCTTCGCAAGATACTAGGCTTCATTGAAAGCGAAGGGATTGATGAGGAATCATAGTCAATCCGGGAGGACGCCACAATAAACCCAACAATAGCTGCAGTTTACCATACCAACCCATATTTCCAACCTATCTATCTATCCTCATTCATCCTGAATATCTTTTCTCAGTTGAGTTAAATTCAAGTAACAGCTTTTAAGTACCAAGAGGCATACCAAGATTCTAACTTTTCAGCATTACCTGGTGTCGCGCCAAGGGAGGTCATCAGCCATGCAGTTATACTTAATATAACCCAGTGGCCCGGCACCCCGATGAATACCGCTTTTCTGCTCACTCCTTAATTGATAATTCGAGGCCACCCTTAATTATGAGAAGGCGAATAACAAAGACTTTTCTGCTGCTTGATTGTCTTTCACTACAGCCTGGACAAGGCTCATGATCACCATAAGGTCCACCTGATGGACACTACAGTGGTTTGAAAGACAGAAAGAGATCGTAATATTAAGATCATTAAAGAAAATACTTCCATCCACCCCGCCGTTAGCTTTGAAGCCATCAGTATAAATCTGGAGGGACTTTTTACCCTGTACCATGCTTCCCATTCTAGACGCGTTAGGGTAGTTGTTCAGAAAAAATTACCAAAGTAGTACGTTGATATCCAAACTCTATAGAAGAATGAAGAGTACGCCACCTCTACTATCGGATGGATCTCCTAAAATGATGTTGACAATCGTGAGTATGACCATCGGATTGGTCAGTGCTCAAAACAAGTACTCTATCTTCAAGCTAAATACCTCTAGTCTAATCTTGTAGAAAGCTTCCTCAATGGAAACTATGGCCACCATGGTGTATTTACTACCAGCTAAGAGTGCACTTAGAGCGGGAAGAAAAGAGGTACTCTCACCCAACTGTACTCCATCAATCTGGATATTAGTAAACATTAAAAAGTGTGAAAAACTAGTTCAATATCGAAACCTCATTTCTCCTGGCATCTATAGGCTAGTTGCTCTTATCCGGCTCGACGGGTAAAACTATATTCGACATTTGTTTGCATAAGAAAAAATTGCTTTATAGATTTGTCGTAGATAATTTAATTTTCGCAAGAACGGCTAAAGTGAAAGCGACCAGCCTATCGATTATTTTAATCTAGATGCAATGTTGAAATCTTCTGAATTAGTGCATTCTTCCCTAAAAATGCGACATATAGATGGCGCTCTTGAATCAAATTTAGTTTCATTTAGTTGCAACTATTAGAAAATTAATATTTTTGAAATTTAAAATGTAAAGCATGATGTAATGTAAAGTTCTTGGTCAATGCATAAGTTGTGATATCATTTTTTTGTAGGAGCAACAGGATGGAGTTAACATTTTATGTTCACTGGTACAAATTCATCTCCTGGAGTAATAGCCATGCCAATACCAGGACCCAGCTTAGAATGTTTCCTAAGCTACGAAACATACTAGTCTTTAATAAGTCACGAACATTACTAAAGTTTGTATTTATTAAGTGTCAATCTGATTCGGTGGACGACTCCTAGCAAACTGAAATTTCGCCAACGAGCATTAATGTCGTTTTCAACGAGTGAAAACAAACATTAATCGTCCGTCGTCCTTAATTTAACCGCCGAGAGATACAACACCATTCGGTGGAGATAATCGAAGGATCTACCATTGCTTACAAACAATACCGACATACATGTCCCTTCCGACTTAGGCAGCATTTGCCCCAAAATGTCCTCCAATCATAGGACTCATTCAACCACAAAACATTCATTTTGGAGCATCGGGCATTGTTCCACGAACAGGAAACAGTATCAGAACTTGGAGGCTTCGAACGATAGAAAACTACCCAGGCAGGAAGTCCTGGAGCACATTGAGGCAATGTCTAGTAGATATCGCTTCTATCGACTCTATGCACTTATACATCTAGCAACAGGACTTAATAAAGGCTACTAATTAGGTCGAGGAGATAGAATGAGAGGCGTTCATCTGGCTATAGCCTTGGAGAGCAGTGCTCCATTCGGGCAATAATGGTGGTGCTCCCATACCATTGATAGATTTTCGATTCATAACAACGTCGTAATCAAGTACTTTGTTTTGGATTTAAGATGAAATCGAATGATTTAATTGGATTTAGATATTATCCAGATTTTCGTTGCGATAGGCAAATACACGGAAGACTAGATAGGAAATTACTGCGGTTCGATTCGCGATATGGAAGAGCAGATAAATCCATTAATAACGCCCCGATAACTCTTTTTTCTGCCAACCGGCACGGAATTACTTCCGGGAAATTATCCCGTCTCTGCATTATCCTTGTAGCTAATCGGAATAGATAAATCCAGCGAAAAACTCCAATATTACAATAGTTATACACCCCCGACGATCATTTATCTTATGCGAGCTCTGCAGTAAAATGCCGATGGTGTTTCGACATCAATAGAACGCGCTAGATAAATTTCCCATTTTAACACATCCTTTTCCAATTTTTTGGTGTTCGATGGATTTTTTTGTCTGCTGGTCCTGGTTCCTGTTGATGCCGCATCTCTAATTAATTTCACTGCCAAAGTATCGGACACATAAATCAGAATTTTTTCCAAGCGGTTGCCTTGCAACCGGACCACTACTTCCACCCCCAATAAATTCTCATCCTTAAGCAGTAATATGATCGTCCTGAAAATGCCCTAAATCAAGTCGTTTGGCACTTAAGCACATACACACGTGGAGGAAAAAAAAACGCTACCCAACGTTAGCCTTGGCTTCCGCCTTCTTGGGTCGCATTTTCCGCCCCAATTTCAGTGATGTGACAATTTTTATGGTCGCAAACAGGAAACATTTTAAGTCTATAATATGTGAGAGAAGGTCGGTCTGGTTTGAGGTCACAACGAACATGTTTTAGGGTTGTATGGTGTACCTACTGCAGGCATTTTATGATTTATTGAAGAAACGTAAAAAAAAAATAAAATAAAAAAACACGATGTAAGGAGCTAATGACAAAACTTTCTCAAAGATCTCTTAAACATTCAGAGGCTTATCTACGACGCAGTCAATGGTCCGGAATTTGGGTTTCGTGGGTATTTGGTTGGATTGTTAAGAATTCGACTTCCATTCGGGATGTTTACGAGATTTCCATAAAATTTAGTCTTCCGTGAAATCTAAAAAGCAGATAAGCAAAATCGTAAGTGCGCGGTTCTACAGTGAAGAGTTCAAACTGAATTACAAAATTTTTCAACCCTTATTGCGTATTTCAGAAATATTTGCCATCAACTTGGAGTTTTCAAATCGCGATGTCTTGATGTTATCAAAATTCACAATTATAATGTATACCATAAGCCTATTCCAATCATTCTCAATATTTCCGTAGCTAGCTCCCTTAATTTACTTCAGTCATAAGTAACTCAGTGAAGACATTTTTCGAGTGAGGAAGGGTATAGCTTCTTGAATCAACTTTATCTGTTTTACTAGGAGCACTTAACTCAAGATCATTCCTTGAATTCGAGAGGCGGTCCGAATAATGCTTAACTTAACTAAGGACATAAGGCTAGTTCGATTCTTAATACCCAGCTGGACAGAGCTTTCTTTCCCGACACAATCTTGTGTTGGAATACGCTTGTCTAGTTCGCGAAAGAACTAGAGCGCTCCCATAATAAACGCACTAGTTCGCAGTGAGTCCCGCTCCTACATACATACATACATAGTTCATTTGCATTTATGCATTATCGTATTATTTTTATACTCTAGATGAACATACAGAGTATTATAAGTTTAATCCAGCCCGAAAAGTTTGTAACGCATAGAACCGAGCCTCGGACGAAAAAAAGTTCTATATTGTTTTGTGTTTATTTTTGGCCAAAACCCCCAAATCCTTTTGCTGTCCGTCCGTCCGTCTGTCCGTCCGTCCGTCCGTCCGTCCGTTAGCACGATAACTCAAGAACGCGTTGACCTAGGAAGTTGAAATTCTGCCACAGCTTGTAAAATGGAAAAAGTAAGGCTAAGTTCATTAATGGGCGATATCCTTCCATGTTTTCACAATTATTGCTCGAATGCTTCAAGTTAGGAACTTGAAATTTTGCATACTTAAGGTTTACAATGTTTGAAACGAAAGTTCTGAATATGATGCAAATCAGATGAGTCCTTCGTATAGCAGCCTAGAAAAGTCCTTCAAAAATGTATGCTTGTTACTTAATCCACTATAACTCCAGAGAGTTAAAGCAGGGATTTAAAATTTTACAGGAATTAGTTTTATACCAAAACTAAGACGGAGTTCATTAATTGGGGCTATCCGCTGACTTTTTAGGGTAGCTGTCATACAAAATTCCTTAATAAACATGTTCACCAATATTGAACGATAACTTTAGAACACTTTAAGTTACGACTTTGAAATTTTATACACATTAATTTTATAACAGTCGCAGCTGAAACTATTAATATGAAAAATATCTATAAATATCTATATATAAGTCTTTCATGTAGTTGCCATACAAAAATTCTGTAAAATATCTTAACTTACTTTATGGAACTCACTATAAATCAAAAAATCGAGTAGCCACTATACAATAGTTTTTACCTGTAAGTAAAAGGTCATGTAATAATTGCTTGTACTCTCCTCATTCTTTTGATATATTTCCAACTAAAATATAAATCGGAGTTCAGTATTTCATCTTGAGTATCGTACGATTGGCTTGCAGCCGATCGTGAATGCGTTATGTTTTTTTTTTTTTGTAACCTCATCACATTGCAACTAGTTCAGAAAGGAATGGCGCATTTCCACATGGAAGCAAATGTTCAAGGCGAATGTTTTGGCAGTGGTGGGGGCTACCAAGTAGTCAGTTCAGTCCCAGCGGGAATATGAGTAATGCATAATATGCAGTATGTAATACTGTATTTTATGCAAGATTATTGCAATACAGTGGAAAATGAAAAGTTAAGGCACGATGCACCCAAAGAGAAAAGTCATACGTTTTTATTGAGATTTTTATTGAGAATGAAGTTTTTTTTACATTATCTCGGGAGCTAGGAAGATATATTTCAGTAACATAACAAAAAAAATACAATAACATAACAATTTTTAAACATAATGAAAAAAATCCTTCTTTGCAAGTGAAAAACGACTCAAGAAAGTTAAGGCACGATATAGTTTTATCTGAAATTATTTGAAATACTTTTGTTTTATTACCTTCAAAGATTAAAAATTTGCTTACTTTTAATATTTTGTGGACTCGCATTCTTTTAACTTCCTGGAGGCGGTTCGGCATCGATTTGACCAACTTTTTACAGAAGGCTGGTGAAATATTTTCCCATTCTTCAATAACAGCGGTTTTTAATTCGTTTTTATTTGTTACTTTACGAATTGCTATTTTATTTTTTAAGTGGTACCATAGATGCTCTATGGGGTTTGAATCTGGGGACTGAGCAGGGGTTTTAATAACTTTTGGGCAGTTACAGTTGGCCCAAAGTCGGCATTACTCTGAGTTATGTTTGGGATCGTTATCCTGGTACAGGCCAAAAGAGTTTAAAATGCCCATCTTTTCAGCACATTGTTTTATATTCCCTTTGAGGATATTTAGATAATAATGTTGATCCATTTTGCCATTTATTACTTCTAAGTTTCCAGGTCCATAAGCCCCCATACAACCCCATGACATAATGCTTCCACCGCCGTGTTTAACTGTGGGATTGGTATGTTTGAAAATGAATTCAGTATTTGGTTTTTTCCAAACATACCGCTTCCCATCAGATCCAAACAGGTTAAATTTTGTTGATGTAACAAAAATTCTAAATTCCATGGTTGTGTTAAAAATGGTTAGTTGTTGTGAAAATCTCATGGGTATATAGTGCAAGTAGCTCAAGCACAATGGGTGTACACTGTACTTCACTAATGGAAGTGTACACTGTACTGTATGTGATCTCAACTACCATAAGTGCTTGATTGCTAAGTAGCCAATTTTATTTCATTTGAAACGAATAAACTCTTTATTTTTAATAAAATACTATTATTAATTTTAAACGCCCATGGGTGCGCCGCTCACACCCACGGGTACACTGCTAACACTCACGGGTGTGCGTAGTTTATACTCATCGGTGTTTCAAGCATACCCCAAGGGTGTTCTTTTGAGAACCAAGAATGTTTCTTGAAACACCCATAAATATGGATTAGTTGGGTGCAAAAAGCTACTTGAGACTACATGCCACCGGTCTTGTATAAAGCGCTTTGAGCCCAGAGAAGTGGAACAAAAGAGGGTGTTTCTCGAAACACCCATAGAAATTTAGTTGTACCTATTGTACCTACTATCAAAAGCATTAGAAAATTAATCTGTAATTCTCCAATGAGACGTTCCGTTTGACACTTTATAGTTACCATTCAGTAATTTTCGTCAATATTTTGTTGTTTGTATACAAAGTAGAGAAATAAAAAAATTCAACGAATTTGACTTAACAAAAACCCAGATGGTGTTTCGTTAAACGTTTCAGTACAAAAAGAACACTATAAAAAATAGTTACTTCCGGCAAACCAATTCTACAACATTTCGCGACATACTTAACAGCACTTCTTTTATGAAATTAAATGCTTAACTTACTTAAAATTTTGATGAAGAATACTTCCAAATCCCCGGTCTAATTACTCATTCATACTTTTGTATACTTAACTTTACTTTCTGAAAGGAATTCATAAATTTGTACTTACCCGAGTACATGACAAGGACGAGTAGAACCAAGTAGTAGCATTGCGCCATTTTATTCCTGAATCGGTTCTCTGGAGCCTAATTATCACAGAAATCACATCGTGCAATGTGTAGAAGGAAACGACGTCTCCACCACTACTACTACCATTACTATCACACCACCACCACTACACACAACACTAATACAATAACCTACTATTTTCCATATGCAATATTTGTGGAAGCTAAAAAAAGTGAATATATATGTGGAAAAAGTTTCCCGCAACTTCCAACTTGCAGTTTTTCAATAGTTTTTCAGTACTGCAGTGAAAAAGTTTTTGCATCATTCGGTGCATTGAGCGAGTTATGTCACTTGTTGTAAAGTTCACAGGGTGTAAGTCATAGGTAGAGTACTTTCATGTTGATGGCGTCGTACACCTGACAACCGTTACATAAGTTTCTCGAGTTGACCTCAATCTGAAAGAAAGGAAAATTGAAAGAAATTTAATTATTTTGGACATTGCATTTTTCTGGTGTTGAATATTAAATGAAAAATTTTGATATAATGTTTTATTGCGTGTGAGACGTATTTTATGACAGTTCAGCAGTGCAGTAGTTAATATCGCATTCATGAGATCAAATTCCACTTACCCAATGACCTACCAGTCTTAGGTACTGCCTTCTCCCCCAAAATAGCTCATTATTATAATTGAATTTTTTGAAACTACATAGTAAAAAAAATACATTGAATTTTACATCTTTTCAATAGGCGGTAAATATGCCACACCTTTCAAGTAAATTTACATTAGGATAGATGTAATAGCCAATTTGAATGCAATTTTCGATGTCAGTAAATTTCAAATTTGCAATCAGCAAATTTCAACATCGAATGCTGCAAATTGACTAAATATTCTCTTCAATTTTCGCTCTAAAAAATTTTATTATATAATTAGCACTATTCAAGATACACTTATTTTTTTTTTTTTAAATTATTTGTAACTACTTGCTCTTAATAAATTAATGCAGGTAGGAATCGAACCCACGATTAATTCCTGTTTTGCTGTGTAGGCTTAGCACGCGAAGCCACTGTACCACCGAAGGCTTTTCATTTTCATTTCATTACAAAATCGAATGAAGTCCAACTTCGTGGTTTCATATATTACATGTTTTAAGTCGTGAAATTCAAATAGACAAGTAAAATTACACGGAAAAGAAAGTAATGTTCAATTCATATATAAATAAAGATAATTTTACACGACATGATGCGTAATTTTGTGAGCCTTTTCATGTAAATTTTACGGTTTAGTTGAAAAGTACATGAATAATTTTCTAATACCAGTAATTGTGTCTAAAAGTGATTTGGTACTTAAATAGAGCTATAGTAGTGGCATGTTGGATATATAATTTTGTATAGGGGTAGTATGGTACGAAGGGGGGGGGAGTGTTTTTCCAAACTTTGAAACGGCTGATCCTTGTAAGATTTTTTTTTATATCTTAGTACCCGAAACCATATGCATTGTTTATTACCCCATTGGTTTTACAAACTACTGTCAGACCTCGGGTATCACCCTTAGTAAAGCGAGAGAGCTGTACTTTCCGTGATTGCTCTGTTATAATAACATTACGGAATCAGGTACTGTCCTTATTGATAAAGTGAATGATGCTCCAATAATCATTTGGTAGTGTCTCGTAAGGAGTGATTTTGATTTTTTATTAGTCTTAGAGTTATTCATTTCGCGTGTCGTCCTTTGCCTTTCAGAGCAATGTGGGTGGGTGGGTTCAAACAAATTTGTAATTTAAAATGATAAATATCATCAGTTCGTATTAAATTCACCAAATAGAGCCTTGCTCCTGCACAGAAAGCAATCCAATTAATGAATACTCATTCGTGTGTGAATTTTAAAGCTGATTTTAAAGCGCCTACTGCCCAATTGTCCTCTTTACTACTATGAAGTTCGGAAAACATAATCCACACAAAATCGTGAAATAACCATCAAAACAGCTATATCTCAAGCCACAATAATTACCTGCCATAAAGAAGGATATAATCTGTGTCAAGCTATGAAAGGACGCATATATGCGACCCAGATAGAAAATATATGCCACTAGACTTCACACACAAGAAAAGATGAACGACTATAAGCAGCTGGCAAAGCTTTTGGGCCACCAAGAATTCGCAGATGCCCGAAGAAAAAGAAAATTTTAAAGTCCTAATGGATAAAAAACAATACCGTACCGAGGAGAAAATGGAAACTGGATAAATTACTCTTGCTGGCATTTTTTTTTCCGAGTTTGTAATTACAAGATCTCGGAGTACTTTTAGTGCTCGCGGGGTTACTGTGAACCGTTGTTTCCAGTTCCATATATATGACTGTATGTATGTATGTATGTACATATGCACTGGTGAACACAAATTCAGTTCAACCCTTATCAGAATGTGCATAAGGATTTCATTTAATGGAGGAATTTTGTTTTTAGGGCAAATCGGTTTTTTTTTGGTAAATTTTTTATTCTTTTTGATAGCACAATAGCTTGTTGTGTGTAAACGAATGTTTCTCGACAAATTTTAGTATGTACACAGAAAATCGTCTGGACCAGTCGTTTTGCTGCAATTAACATGTAAAAAGATGCATATGATAATCTCAAAAACTTCTTTTTTCCAGGACTTTTTAAAATCTAAATGACCGAAAACCAATTTAAACAGTAATAGAGATGAGGATGTACATATGTATAACTATAATTTAATAGAATAACATTTTTATCTCTTCTTTTCTATCTTCAAAACGAAATTTGGTTTCCAGAATTTCCAGTCTTTAGTCATCTAGCTCAACGAATGCTACACGAACCTTAGTATCGTCGATTCTATCGTTTAGCAAAGACGGTCATATTGGTTTTCCAGGGTGTGGTCAATGCCTATAGCTCCATAGCAATATCGACACTACTGATATGCTTATCTTGCTGGACTTTTTCCAGAATTTCAACAGCTTTTTTAGTGATTGGACAACCAAGCCGTGACTTATCTTTCACATCAAAATATCAATAAAGCTAGCGAACCATTTCCGAGCAACAGATTTTTATAAGGAACCTTCACCGTACACAGCACGCATTTTTCACAAGCCTGTGCAGCGTTCTTTCCTTTGTTATAAAAATATTGCAAAATATAGCTAAAATTTTCAATACTTTTCTTAATTTTCAAACACAAACAACTTTAAACCCACAAGATCAATTTCGATATTTATACACTAGCAGTAACACTCGAAGTCTGGGTGGCTTAGTGACTAGAGCATTTGCTTTCGGAGCACCTGGTACCAGGTTCGAATCTGCTTGGCGGCAAGTAATTTTCGAAAATGGTATTGGGTGCCGGACTACCAGTTCACTCAGCTGTAAATGAGTACCTCAGTTAAAATCGGGGTAATAATCACGGACGAGCGTGAAGCTGACCACTTCACCTCCTAGTGTTCCGTTGGTCTCGAAATGAAGTAACTCTAGCATTACTTCAAGGCCTAGGCCCGATTTGGGCTGTTGCGCCATTGATTATTAACACTCGAATTGTCACCTTTCCATGCGTAGCGATACGGTGTCGCTGCGATCTGTGTTTTCTGAGTTATTTGCAATTGACGCCATCTGTTGGGAAAAACGCCAGGGATTTTTTCCCAGGCCCAATATTATTATTAAAAGTCTGTCATCAAATTAATTTCATAGGGTTGAATGGTAGGAGGACTGCACCCAACCACTTTATATAAAGTTGCTTCAGTTGCATGATGGAGTTCCAACGATTGTTTTTACTCAAATTTTAAAATTTCCTGCTGTTCAAAACTTTTCTCCTAATGCACTTTGCATATTTCTGCCCTAGATTCTGCAACTATTACAGATAGCTGTAGTGTAGTATTGCAAACTTTTAAGTTTTAAAAAAAAAAATTCTTAAATTTTCCAATCTCGTGTCCCTCAAAAGAACGAGCCTTTTTCGTAAGACTGGAAACGATTCCTATCATAAAAGAATCCTTTTCAACGAAATCATTTTTACACGAAAGATGTCCTAGTTTAGTTTTAATTGTGTGCTGAAAATGAAGAAAAGAATAGCTAGAAAAGAATAGCTCAAGACGTTACATCGCTACAGTTTGAAATTTTCGCTGACACCACGCTTCATATTTGGTTATCTAGACCATGAAGAACAGCTGCAAGAAGCTAGCGTTCGTCCTTGTCCACAGTGTAATACGATACTACAGCTCACGTTCACAGCGATGACAATAAAATTGTTGTTTTTTTGTCTTCTTATTTTGCCTCCATCAAAACGCTTCCGAACGATCTTTATTCAGTCTCGTTAAGTCAATTGTAAGGCGATAGGAAGATGGAGTTGAAAGCTCCAACAACATGATCATTCGTTCATTGCATCAGGATAAATAGTTCAGAAAAAAAACACCCACCCTTCCGAACTAAGGCATCTTGTATTGCAATAGTTTTTTTTCGGGTTACAACTCGGATATATCCTTAGTTATAAGGACTAAGGATAGCCCCAGGGAATTTTTGTTCTCTATCCTTGCGAAAGTTTTCTGCAGTTACCCGGAAGACAATAAGCGAGCACGAATAAAACGACGCCGAAGAAGTGGTACGAATGGGGTGGAAAAGGTTGGGAGTGAAGGCAACCCGTCGAGTATTCTGAGGCATTGTGCCATGAATGCAAGAAGGACACTGCGAAGGACAATATCCGCCGTCTTCCGGTACACGAAGACGACAGGTACGAGGAAGACAGGTAAGCCTGCCTCGAGGCTAATACAGTGCAAGATGTGATTTTTGATTACAGCGAACACCTTTCACTATTATGAAAAGGAAGTGTCAATTGTCTCTCGAGAAGACTAGCACAACGAATACTCCTAACTAATGACCATCCTCTAAGGAATTTTTTATTTCCTTTGAAGGTAAATGTGTTGCAAGTTTGAAGTAAGTTAAGGCTTGCTACGCTTCAAGTTTCTTTGCTCTATCTTCCTGCTTTGGAAAAAACCATAGTTATGTTTATTTCTTTCTAAAAGAACTGTATCACTCACTTTTATTGATCGAAATAGTTCAAGAATATTTTTTGAAAATTTAATAAGAACTAAGTATTCTACTCTTGCGCTTCAAACGTATTCAATAGACTTTTGTATTGAACTTAGTTATTTTTTTTCTACACAACTGTTAAATTAGTAAAAGATTGAGAAAGTTAATTAATAGTGAAATGATATATAAAATTTTAATAATTAATTCACTTGCGGATTATAAATTTTTAAAGTTAACTTTATAATCAATGCTTAGAAATTGAATCATAGAGAAAAAAGAGAGTCCTTAGGCCCGGACTACATGATCCGTTTTTTTTTCGCTCCGGAAAAAACCGATTCCGGACATTTTCAACTACACGACTCTGAACCGGCCATGTCGATTGCACACAGCAGCTCGAGTGACAAAACTACACTGGAAAAATTGTAGTCGAGCTCATACAACTCTATATGTTCTTGATATTTAATTACGGATCGGCCGAAAAATTCCTGATTCCGGAGAAACCAGGTTTTTTTTCCGCACTCGCGGTTTTCCGGAGTCATGTAGTCGACGAGCTAAAATCCCATACATTTCTATGAGACATGGTTTTTATTCTTTCCGGAAGGCGGAGCCTTTTTTTGCCGGAGTCTAAGAAACCGGACCATGTAGTCCGGGCCATAGAGAGAGGCTAGAAGGGGCAGCAAACTGTATTACATCAATTAGAAAAATAGTTAATAAAAATATAAAATTTTCCAATCTAGTGTGACTCAACTATTTCGTAATTCAGGTTGTAATTTTTTATTTGACATGCAAAATCGCTAGTTCGAATCCGGCTCGACGGACCGAATAATTTGTGATTCTTTTATAAAAACAATATCTTAGAGTGATATTTTTATTTTATGATATTGTGCCAGCTTTTCGATAAGAAGAGAGAGGGAGAGTCTTAGTTCAGTTGTTAATGATAGTTGTATTGTGTCATTAAAATTAATTACCATAACATTGAAGATAATAATTTTTTTTTTAGAAAGTGGAGGAAATGTGTGTTTTATTAAAGCTTAGTGATCTTAAGACAATACCACAAAATTTATATTTCTCTGGTGTAGTTCTTTTTCATAATTAAAATACTCACGAAAGAATATCAGCTTGAGAGGGAATGCATACGATTGAGCTATTTGTTAATTTTCTTTGCATAAGTGCATTTTAAAAATATTTTCCTTTTGATGTGTGTTTGATGTAATACTAATTGATTCTGTTTTATTTTACATACTCTATTTGGAGTAGAGTGTCAAAGTACGAGTAGAGTAGAGTAAATATCGTCCTTAATTATTAGGTGTACAAATATTATACATTCGAAACTTTTTTTTTAATTTGAGCTATAATTATGTTTTAAAATATGTTGCATCGCTTGCTACAATCTTTTTCCATCTTTCTGGCAGCATACGAATTTCGCGTTGAAAAAACTCCTCTATCAAATGCCTAAATCTTTATTCAATATGTGACAAAGACGTTCTGTGGCCTCTGCAATCTCTCTCAACTTAATTTGATGGTCGTCAAGA
The DNA here is from genome assembly GCA_949128065.1 of Beris chalybata. Classification (NCBI taxonomy): domain Eukaryota; kingdom Metazoa; phylum Arthropoda; class Insecta; order Diptera; family Stratiomyidae; genus Beris; species Beris chalybata. The sequence continues at coordinate 30,492,349 of OX421896.1, read as the reverse complement.
ACCATTGGGTGAACTTTACTGATGTTATCTTCAGTGGTAGAAGTTTTAGAACGTTCCGATCATTACTCGTTATCCACGCTAGTACGGTCACGTTTAAATTCAGCTGCCCAAAGATTTTACGATAGTGCGGATTCCCCGTACACAACGTCGTATATGATTTTCGTAGGTGTATTACCTTTTAAAAACCAATACTTAATGACAGTTCGATACTAGATTTTATCCAATTTCACAAAAACACTCAATTAGACTAACTCAAACGATTTTCAAACAAAAACTGGGCGTCTAAAATGGCTGATATTTTGGTGAGTACCTTTCGAAAAGTGAGCAAACACATTCCCGAGCTTTTGTTGACGAGTGCTACCATCTTCATGTTGAGGTCGGAAACTTTTCAGACAACCCTCGTGTGCCTTAAAAATATCCTATCTATTTTTTATGAAATGGAATAGTCGTAACATATGCTATTTTAAAATATTGTCCTTAGGTTTGTTGAGATACTAGATCGTTTTTCACTTTCATACACTCTTATTTAATCGCCTAATAACCCATTTCTAAATTTTTCGATATTCAACCCCCATGGATTTGTATATGTTTTCACAATTTTTGTCATCCCTTAGTTCTGATGAAGTATGAAATTGGTTATTTCTATTTTATTTTAAGAACAGTATTAACTTTCCTAGAAAAACCATAATCTCGGAAGAAGGTTTACTTTTAAAAAAGTTATGATTGGTCAATTGGTGGTAAATATAGAGGGCCTTCATAGTATGACCTGGCTAAATTGGTAGCTTTGAATATACAGTAGAACTTGCAGAAGTGACAACCTTCATATGTTGACCACTTGCCTAAAGTGGACATTTTTTACAGTCCCGATGTAAATTATCAATTTTGCATACACTTTTCGTTTTGTATTGTGACCATTTCCATATTGTGACCATTTCCATATTGTGACCAAAAAAATTTTAAGTCATATACTAATTAAGACACAAATGTTGCAAAATGAAAAATGACTCTGAAATAAATGAAGCACGAAGCTTACTATCGAGATTGTGTTCTGGATAAATGTGAAAAAAAATACACCTTTTATGTTGGTAATGTTGATTTAAATTACATACATTATACTGTACTAGCTTATTTTTATAGTCTGACCACTCGTTTAAAGTGACCACTTTTGAAAAGTCTCTTGGGTGGTCACTATATAGAGGTTCTACTGTAATTGCTTGACAATCAATTTTAAATCGTCGAATTGTAGTAGTAAAATGTTTAAAACCTATCTGCTAAGAGGTGGAAAAGATCGTACATGACTTCACGAATTCTGCCATATCTCTTGAATTTGATCAGATATTAAATTGTTTATCCTATCTATGGGGCTGTCATTCAGTCGATAAAACATTTATTTCAGAATTTGGTGATGTTCATCCTAAAAGATAATGCAAAGGATTTAGAATTATTTACTCCAATTGCCATATTACAGCAGAGCAAGGAGTATTGGAGGAGAAAGTGGAGGACTGTTAAGAAAATAGTCTAATATCATTACGAAATTAAAAAATTGGCCGCGTGTCATACCCAATAAATCAAAGCTGCTTCTATACTGTTGACATATTTTAATATCTGCCATTATATATCACTCAAAATTGAAAATTTGTATATGCAAATGTGATATTGTATTAAAACAAAAGAGTATTAGGAAGAAAATTGCTCTTAGAGCCTTGTTCTCGTCGTTTCTGTAATGCTAAGTAATCTTTACTTTAGCCCAAAACGATATAAAAGTTTACCAAGCCTCCTTGTGATTTCGAAAGGGCACAAACCCTTGTTCGAATAAAAACAACAAAATTTTCCCACCGATGAGATGGGGCGGCGGATGCTTCTCTCATTCAAATTAATTCCACGAAACGACGAAAATATAAGACACAAAAATCGGAGAGTTTCATTTTAAGCTTCTTTAAATTGTGATACCATCGTGTGGTGAAATCGGCACATAAATTCCCTAACATGAAATTAAACGCTTTATTTACGAGAAGTTTTTGGGGATTTTCGTTATGAGATATTCGTCTCCTTCAATTAAGGGTTCGCATGCAAGAAACTTTCAAGATATCGAGCAAGTCGTTGTCCTTATTGAAAACGAAATATCGTAATTTTCATCATAGGTAAGTGCTTCTATCAAGAACACTCCTCCTGATGGCTCGCTCCTTCCAATCCCTTTTTTCTGTGTGTAGCAGTAGCAAAAGGTATACGACTTCTGTAGAGGTGTATCGTGTCCGTCCTTGATTAGATAGAAAAACGAAAATATATAAAAAGCAATAAACAGCCCTTTTAAGTTGGTCATTATATAGCAGGATGTCGTTAAACTAAATTCGAGCTATTTCAGCACTTAATCAGGACCATAAATTCTCGAGGACCCAATTTTATTTTTACTTTATTTTCTTTATATCTTCCCCTTTTGGCGTGTTACCTTGCTAATTGCCACTAAAAGCAAATAAATTATGCATGGCTTTTTGTTGGATTGCAGACAGGACACGTTCGTTAAATCCATAAAATCAACGAAATTCGAGTGAAAAGTTTTTAATCACTCATTTATTTATAGAATATAGCAAAATGTTTGATTTCGGTTCGGAGGTAGTGGGATCCGGTACGTAAGTATTTTCTTTTGAAGTCCTTTCGGCACAGTCCTCTTAAAATTTTTCAGATTTTCACCTGGTTGAGTTTAATTCGATCAAGGAAATTTATTTCGGAAGAAACATTTCAGTGGCGCTCGATTTTTATTAAATTTTTGCCCAGTCGTAAGGAAAGAACCTTCGTTCGTATAGGAAATTTACTTATCATGTCGTGTTCATATTTCTACTATTTTTGGGAGCTCTTCAAGAGTACTTGAAAACACAGTTATGGAACACTTAACCTACTCAATGCTTTGTAATATTGTTCAGAAATTAGTTTCTTCACATGATTCAAGCTTTGGAGTTCTAACAGCTTTTAGATTGGAAGTTCAATTTACTGTAATAATTTACTTACTTCCGCCATTTTGAAGAATCTGCCTCCAAATATTACTCACTTTTATGAATTGTGTAATGATTACTCCACCCTAAATACTATAGTGCGACTACTCTTCTACTTCCATCCACCTTTAATTCCTGTTTCATGGTATGCAAATTCGATAATTTTACCTAGTCCTACTATGCATTTTACTGCTAGTTGTGCCATTCCCCAGTTGTGTGGCGAGTATCGTAACTAAATGTCTTTGTTTGCTTATACCAGATACTGTCATGATTTCAATACCATGGTTTATATACCAGCTGTGTATCCATGGTATAACATACATACACTATATAATGTACTCGAAAGATCTCGCATCGAGCCAATCTACGGGCATTGTCGATTGTGTAGAAAATGGTGTAAACTACGCAGTGCAAACTATTATACATGGCCCGACGCGGAAATGAAAATATCCTCGGTTAGTTTTTTTTGTTCAGTGACCCCCATATTCGCTCCGTCCACTCATATACAGATATTTAAAAGTCAATGTTTGAGGTGAATAGAAAGCTACACCTGTGAACCGTTTCCTCCCAAATTTTGCATGTACATTCTCGAGACTGTCGGACAGGTCGAGAACAACACATTATATTCCAAAAGTTTGGTTCATAAATCTATTATATATATATATAAAAGAGGATGTATGTATGTAGGAATATGCCTATGTGCCCATGTTCCTAAACCGCTCAACTGATATTGATAAGATTTTCAGGGAACATGTAGAATAGTTTGGTCCTGATAGAATGAAAAACCATTGTTCTTTCATAAAATTTTAATTTTTTATATTTTTTGCGATTTCATATCCAGGTGCTCTTTTTGTTTGTCCCGTACGTTTTCCTATATCATTCATCCGATTACGATGAAAACTCGCTGATATATTGAGCACACGCCCGAGAAGGTTTCTGCGTTAAAAGAATCATTTTACAATTTTGGTGGTACAAGAATTATTTCAACATTTGATTGTATTTCATATGGTTTAGCGGCAGTTTGTTCGTTTTTGGTGTTATGCGTTCCTATTTCTAAATGCTACAGTTGAACGATGAATGTTGGATTGTGAATGGAGGACGGATGATGGAGGATGGAGGATTGAGAATGGAGGATGGTGAATGAGAGATGGTGGATGATGGAGGATGGTGGATGGTGAATAGTGGATGGAGAATAGAGGATGGTGAAACGGCAGCAACAGAAGTTACGGCAGAAATGGAATCAACGAGAGCAAAGGAAGAAATGGGAGCAACAGAAGAAATGGGAGCAACGGAAGAAATGGGAGCAATGGGATCAACGGCAGCAACGGAAGCAAAGGGAAAAATGAGAGCAAAAGGATCAACGGAAGCAAAGGGAAAAATGAGAGCAAAAGGATCAACGGCATCAACAGAAGGATCAGGAGAGACGGAGCAACGCAAGCAACAGGAGAAATTGAAGCAACGGTAGTAACAATAGTAACGATAGTGTAACACCAAACAATCGTAAGCGTAGCCGTGGTACGCGGCTAGTTATATGATAAAATGCATATATAATATCCATTACAATTAAAACCTCAAACTGAAGAGTGTTACAACTCTTTTTGATGTTAATTGCGAAAAATGAGCACTCCAAAGTGACATCATTTTCCACAGTTAATTGCCATAAACCATCCACTTTCCTTATTTTAAATTTCGATTTAACTTTGGAACGACTTATTGTAACACCCTTTATTACCAGAAATAAAAGCTACAACCTCAGATGGAAAAACATCTTCATCCCCCAGCTGATATTTCTTCGTCAAGGTTCCTTCTTAGATTGACTCAAAAATAATGGTTGTCTCACACTCATAGTTTTTGTGTCAATTCGCACAGATGGCACTAGGGCATAAGAGCTCGAAATGCGTAGTTCCCAAGAGGAATCTATTTTATTCAATAATCGAAATATCGATGAGATTATGGTTCTTGCAAATTACAATTAGATCGGAATAACTACACTGAAAGAAAAACTGTGTTTATTCCAAGGTTCCATTGACTATATTAAGGTTCTTCTAACTATTGCAAAACTGACATGTTTCCAGTGATCATGGCTATGATGGTACGAGCCATAGCATATAATTCGTAAAAACCTAATATGGTTGCATTAGTTAAACATATATCCCTACTGAAATTTAATATGGTTGTATCAACCATTCTCGTTACATGATGTAATTGTGTATTATAAACACGACAACAATATTCTATGATCACAACCATACCTCTCACAGAACGAAAAGGGTCGTTCGCGGTGTAAGTTCGCTTCTTCCAATTTCATGTGTGCTTTGTTCGAGAGTGTTTAATTGTTTTTCAAGTCATTTATTGATGATCGAAAGTGTTTTATTTGTAAATTATTTCAGCCTCACATGTATCTCATGATTGTCCTAACCATCATATTATAAAAGAAGGTTGCGTGAATCATACAAAAAGGTTCTGAAATCAGAACTAGGATTCAAGCAACCATGTCACATAAATTTTATGATTGTCCCAACCATTATATTGTTAAAGAAGGTTGCGTGAATCATACACCAAGGTTTCCACAATCATAATTTTGTTCGAGCTAAACAACTTGTAACATAGTTGTGGCAACTATAACCGCAATCATAGTAAGGTTCTCCCAAAATATGGTTGCCACAATCATATTTTTTCTTTGAGTGTAGTAGTTCATCCAGGAATAATTCGGTAAATTTTGTACTTGATTCCACAACCCTTTCAACGAAAATTTCTAATCGCCTACGTTTAATGATCGCATTTATCCAGTTACATCACACTCACTGGTAGACGAAACGGACTGGATGCATTTGTTATTCCTCTGGTGAAATTCATTACCGTTTCGGAAACGCATAGTATCATCAGTTGGTATCAGTAGATTGGGTGGTAGTCCGTAAATCAATTTCAACTAGATGAAACGAAATTAGAAACTGTAAGCTGTACTACAGCTGTGGAGCAAATACAGTGGGTTCAACTTCAGAAATCCACTTCAGTTCCAAACTGGAATCGAATCACCAAAATAACAGACTACATTCGCTCTACGAGTACATCCTTCGAATTTGGATAAAGTATGAATGTTTGTAGCATACAGTCCGAATGCAAGTACATACACGGATGTCGATTAATTTCCAAAATGGAATCAAGCGAATGAACATATTCGCTATACGTCCAGATGGAAATGAAATTTTTTTTTAGCTGGAATACAGCAATACCAGGGAATCTCTGGCTGTATTCAGTCTTAAATTCTTAGACTTTAAGCAATTTAATACAGCCAACTACATGAAAACATGTTCGTCCATTTCTTCATAGTCCTCTTTAAATTACCAGGGTCAAGCTTGCCTCCGGTTTGCGTGTGCTTGATAGTCTTCCGCAATCCTTCTGGCAGAGCCCGGCTAAAATCATTTTCACTTGTGAACATGAAAACTACACATTCCCATACGGATATTACGGCCATTTCACATATTATATCTTCTTGGCGAAAGGCTGTGCCTTTGGAATGCCGAGTCGCATTGAGATTCGCTTTATTCGATGTAAAATGGTAGAACATGCAAATCTACCATTTTACGAACACCATTCGTGAATGGGATCATGCTGCTTGTCCGTGTCCTTTTTCGAGCCAGAACTAATGGCATAGCCATTCAGTTTAATGCTTCTAATGTATTTTTAACTCCTTTCCTGTCTTAGGCACTTTAATAATTTCTTATCATTTTATGGTATACTAACATACGTGTATATTTGCTTTCTTTGTGATTCTATACGCCATTCGCATTAATCGTTCGAATTAACCCAGTTCTTTTCGGAAAGAGTCCCGGGAATTTATTCTTTTGAAGGAAGAAAAAGGTTTATGAAAGTGCTCAGTGTTCAGATTTGCTTGTAAGTGGGTCAGTGTCAACATTTTTATTTTTAGTGGAGCAACAACTTATAATAGCATTTTAGAATCTGGTTCAGACTTAACGGAGTTCACCAAGAGAAAGCTTCAAAATTAAGAAATCAATAGATACATTATAACATGGATACACTGCTGGTATTGATAACATAATATCGCCAATACCAGCAGTGTATCACTAAGCATATACGAGATAAACGAACTGGTATGTACCTGTTCCATGGTATACAAAATTCGATAATTTTACCTAGTGTATGTACTATGCATTTTACTGCTAGTAGTGACATTCCCCAATTAGGTGGCGAGTATCACAACTAAATGTATTTTTTGCTTGTACCAGATACTGTCAAATCATACAATATGTGCTGCTGGTTTCAATACTATGATTTCTATACCATGGTTTGTGTACTAGCTGTGTATCCATGTTATTATATAAATAAAAAAATTAGTATTCTGATCTTTTTATAATATTTTCACGTCCAATACACTGTCAAATAAAATCTTCAGTCCACCCGTAAAAAAGTTTAAAAGTCCATATCTTTCAAAAACTTATTTAGATATTTGTACATAGGTATTTGAGTCTAATTTTCAGTGGGAAGATTGGGTTGGCATCCTTGACTGGTGCATGTTCGAGTAATGGAAGTGTGAGCGAACTGGTATAGGGTTATAAACGAATACTTTTGAACATTATACTTAAAGGGACATAAACTTAGCTCTTGAACCTCGGGAATTACTAACGAAACTTGAATTTTACGTAGAGCGTGTTTCACGAGTTTTGCCATATCCTCTAGGTTCAAAACTGCTTCTTGGTTTCACAGAGTCTTTATACAATCGCCTAAAAATTTAGCTTTTTTAGCGATTTTTTATTTTATAACTCAGGGTGATGAGCGATAGTTAAAATCCTTTAAAATATATCTTAAAAACCTATTCCAGGATTTTTGATTTTTTCAACGTATATGGCTGCATAAGTGGGTTGAATACAACAACTGATTGAATACAACAAGCTTGAGAATATTTTTTCTACAGGCTATTTATATGAACGACATTCGACTCCCAGGGAGTTGGGACCGTTTTCACAGATTGGTCCCAATAAGTTTTAAATTTGCTTTTATTTCAACGAAATTTTGCTGCGATTACATAGAAACTATTATCACTATTTTTCGAAAATCAATTTATAGGGAGATATTCTGAAAACGTTTTCATTTAGGTCTGATTAGGTTTTTACATCTACGTACTTTATATTTAAATGCCTAAATATTGAGTTCTGTATTTTTTTTTATTTTCAACCAAATGAAGTGTAAACGGGTTTCATACTTTTCCCGAATTCCAAAATATCTCTTTGCTTTAATGAGATATCGAATTGGTTTTGACACTAGTACATGAGTTCTTAGAGTTTTTTTAGTTACTACAATTTTATTGATAAACTACTAATGAATGTGAGTTGTTCCTTATAAGGAGCAATTCTAGAGACAAGATTAACTTTAGCCTCGTCTCAAAACAAGCGCTATTACATTCTGACTTCGACAGCGTCATGAACCATAACCAAAATCCTTAATCAGATTTTATCAATATTAACTTATTGGGACTTGTTTTCATGTTTAAGGGGTACTATACCCAAAAAAATCAAAAAAAAAAATTTGTCTGTCCGACGTATATGTATGGCGTACGGTGTACAAAAATGAATTTGAAGGATCGCAGTATAGGAAGCTGTAAGAAGAGAAGGTTGAATACTTTAAGAAGCTCAGGGTCTGAGGGGGTGTGAGAAGAGGTAGAAGGATCGTATTAAACGAAAAAACTTTAGTTAGGGTTACTCTAGTGAATTGAAACTTAAAATTTATATAGAGATATGCTAGTGAAGCCATATGTAAAAAAAAAAAATCAATATGGGTATTGCGAGAAACCAGTGCGTCCGAAACGCTCGAAAACGGAGACATTTTCCAATACGTATCGGTTTAGAAAGTTGATATTTGGTAATAGTTTATAAGCTTATGTGCATACAATTAGCGTTTATTATGCATGAAATTTTTATTAAGAAAAATTGATGTGTGGTGTGAAAACCAAATATGTGACTGAAAGATAAAATTTGAATGTGTAGATCAGTTCAAATCAGGAGAAGTAGAGTACAGAAGCAGTGTGAAACAACCGGCTCAACCATGTTCATATCTAAAGAACCGTTTCAGATATTGTCTTGACATTTTTACAGGCACTAAGCCCAGTAGATCTTTATAAGATAGGTAATAAGTGGCACGAAGTATCTCTATAATATTCTATGTTGTTTCTGGAAGGTTGTTGTTTTTCGCAGGAGATTTTGAGGTCATTCATAAGTGAGTTGTTCGAGTTGTTAGGTTACTCATGTAACAATGTTAAGGACGTCCGCTCGACAAGCTCTACTCGAGGCTGTTTAAAGTATTGATTGGTATGGCCATCGCACGTATGCCACAGGTTACATTTGGTACTCAATAGAAATTTATGAGAAATGAGATACACCTTTTTAAAGAATGAAATTAAAAAATATGATTTCAGTAGTTGGTATTCTAAATATTTATATCCGTGGAGCTGATATTAACGCTAAATTAAAAAATTTCTTCTTTCAAGTCCAAGAGCTGATAGCTTACGACTACAGGTCAAAAATTTGCACGAAACTGTCGTGTACCCCTAACACAACAAATACACTAATCGCAAATAATTCAGGACTTCCAGAGCAAAGGCAAATTTTAAGTTTCGTGGAACATCATAAAAAGTGACCTCCCCCTTTGGGAACCACCTTTATTAAAATGGAGTTAATAAAGTCACATCTCGCCTCCCAACTATTCCCGGGCTAAAAATAATTCAATTTTCGCTCGCAAAAGGGTGAAATCACTCTGTTTCACGGTGGTTTTTAGGGATTAAAGTGACTTGATGTCACGAAGTTCTCTGCTTACAAGCGATTTCAAGGTGCCATAACATTTACTCAACTGACTAAATCGCTGAAAATATCAATAAGGGATGCCGTGGTACCTGTAATTTCCTCGCAACGGGGGAAAAGAGAACTTTCACGTTTTATCGTTGATATTCGGAGTTAAAAGTGTTACGGATTAGATGGTAAATCGACTAAGAGGAATAAATAGTCATTAGGTGAATTGAATTTTGCAGAGAAAATTTAAGGGTTTCCATTGAATTATTTCTGAGAAACGCTATTAGAATAAATTATATAAGCGAAACTTGGCGGAACTAATTTTAATTTGAACTAGATAAAGTGGTATTGATTTCTTAAAGGGAGAGAGAATCGAAAACTAATTATGACAGAGTTTTCTTAAACTCCAATTAGTTTCTTTTGTAGGGGCTTTTATATAAGATATAGGATAGTACTTGCTACTATGCATTAAAGTACAAAAAAATAATTATTATCAAAATGTAAGGAAAAAAAGTGTTTAAGAATGTAGTCTTTTCAAAAATAAAGTCAGATGAATGGTCTTTGCCAGAATTTTGGTTTATATTTCGCGTTAACTTACGTAAAGAGCTGTGCTTTTCATATCTCCATTGTAGTTTAACCTAGAAACTTGAAACTTGAGTACTTACTATTACTCATTTGTGTATTTTCAGCTTTTCACCAAACGCTATTATATGTGACTCTATCTGATATCTTTTGCTTAAGTCACTTCTGTAACACGAATCTATATACAAATTAAGCTTCAATTTTTTAGCATACGCTGCAACTCCATAACTTGCTTCTTTTATTAAACATTTTTAAGAGGAGGCTCCATTATTGCTCTAAACAGATATACATTTTAAGGTTTCTCTTCTATTGTTTGCTTTCAACCCACTCCCTGCCTCACTTTCCACATGACCATTTCCAAATTAAATTTTTCTATCAAAGAGGCCTAGGGATTGTTGACTTCTTCTCCGTGTAAAAATTAATTTTATTTTTTTCAGATTCAGCTTTTAATGTGTACTTTCTACAATCAGTAGTAACAGTCACTTATCTGTATGCTTCGTTGGTAAGGCAAAAGGGTGAAAAGACGTCGTTAATGAGTCGTCGAAATGACGTCCTGGTGACTCCAAAACTTTTGCTAAGATTGACTGATAGCTCAACTGTCGTAAAAGTAGTCAACACACGAACCGAAAAGCAATTGAGACACAGCTTTACTATTTCTAGGCCGGGTGTAGTCCAGTGGTAGCGTACTAGGCTTGTAAGCGCGATGTCGTGGGTTCGATTCCCACTCTACACATAAATATTTATACAAATTTTTTAGTTGCTATTGGCTTTGAAATTATAAATATAAATAGTGAACAGTGCGGAATATTTAATAGGATCACTACTAAAGGACTTAACACTGAGCAGATGAGTTCTGTTTACATTCTTATCATATTCATTAATACCATCAGAGATACCAGACAGTAGTTGATTTGTTATAGGCAACATTGCTGTTCTGGTAGGTCACATCATAGCCAAACAGCACTCAAAATTATTAACACCAACTAGTACACTGCCATACCCGGCCCGATTTCTGACCTTCCATTCCTAAGCTGATTGTACACTACAGTGTATTAAAGGCTAACCGTCTAAGTCCAGTTCAGTATCCTTAAAAAAAAAAATTTCTGTCGTTATAAACTGTTTTAACTTTCCTCCTAATTCGTTACATTACGATTACTTTTAGGTAAACTATTACTAAATATGGAGGGATCTTCCGCCAGGGCATCGGAGGAATTATTTAAGCAGAAAAGGTAATTCTTTTCACGGTTTGATTTTTATAAATACTGGAACTAAGGATTATTCTCTCTTCTTTTTCCAGAGAGACCGCTCAATACGAGTTAACATCGTAATATAGTCTATTAAATCTCCATTTCATAATATCTTCATTTCTTTATTATTTCTTTAGTTCTTTATTTTTCAATTTTCTTATATCTTTATTTCTGTGTTTTTTATTGTTTATAATTTCTTTATAATTTAACCCCAACATTTATTACATTTACTTCCTTATATCTTCATTTCATTAGTAGTATGATGGAAAATACCGTGACATAGTCATCAATCAAAATTTAAACAAAGTTAACCACCTAGTTCATATTAATTCTGTCTACCCAGACTGGAATTTATTGTTGCCTATTAATTTAAAATACCCTATACATAAATTATCTGTGTTTTATCTTAGAATTTTGGATATTTAACTTAAGGAAAATGTTTTGTAAGTATTAAATGTATTATTTGTCAAAATATAGGTATTTCCTGAAGTAAAGTAACAATATTTTGTGTGCCCAAATGAATTTATTGTGTTCGGTACGAATCATTTATACTACTGAATAAAACACCATTACCATTATGGAATTAGGACAATTTTGTTTAGCTTACGCGTTGAGTAATAATGCCCATTAAATTTTCCTTTAAAAGACTGTCCCGGTGTTCACATAGTCATTTATTATATTCCGGTCGGCACAGGTAAGAATATTCAGCACGAATACAAACCTGAAGAATTTCGTTTTCGTGAGATTTAAATTTCACACAAAATGAATTTGTAATAAATTTATTTCGCTGCCGAGAAAGAGGTTCCTTTGCCTTTCATATACGTACTCAGAATTTGTCTTTTTGTGCATCAAATCACACAGAATTCAGAAGGAGCTTCTTTCAAATGCTCGTTGAAATCACGTTATATGCTAAATTTGCCTTAATGTTGAATCTGCACGTCTTCAAAGAAGATTTGAATTTATTTATTACCCCAAAATCCTCGTCATACCGCCATAGTCGTAGGTATATGAAATATCTAATGCTTACCGCCCTATTATTTAATAATTGAAAATTTGTTTAGATAGTATCAGATAAAGCGCAGGATTATGTCCCCAACCACAGAGAAATTTCCGTCGGTAAGCGGTTAAGGACGAGTCAAGTCCCGGCAGAAGAAAAATCCTCCGAAATAGGGATATAACTTAGTAAAGTTCGCACAGTAATAGCAAAAAGTAAGCCCTCGAACGAGCATTGCGAACTCATCTGGTGTATAAAGAATTTAAGGAAGTAATCCTCTGCAGAAGAGATTGAGTTCAATTACTTTACGGAGAGTTTACCCATGTGGAAATAAAATCATTAATCCAAGAAATCATTTACTTTGTCAGAAGATACCGCGCCACGTACACCAAATAAAGACTCAATTATTTAATATGGTGCAATGGAGGACATGGTGCGGAATTTCATTCAGGGGAATGAAATTGGGATTTTATCGATGTAGCGAGTAGGTGGTGCTGTACGGATTTGTAATGAAGAAATTGCGTAAAATGTAATTTGGAAAATTTTTTAGTGGAATATTAAAAGAAATTTCAAGATTAAATGCTAGGATTTTTGGAGTAAATTGCTTGAATTTGTACTATTAATTTCTTTGTGGGGCAGGGAGAATCTGTTGATTAAATCTTTAATAGCTAAGGAAGTGAACACTTTGTAGATTTTTTTTTTTTTTTCATTCTATAAGCGAGTTGTCCAAAAAAATTATTTCGATTATGAATTCGTGAGCCACTGGGAAGTAGTTGAAATCGCCTGGAGGTGAGTATGCGTAAGCAAGTCTGCATGTTTTTTGGTAAAATCAAAGGCTTGAGAAGGCTTCGTTTCTTCAGCTGTAGTAGCATGTCTACATATATGTTCTAAGTATCAACTTTCTAGCATAATCCATTTCGGAGATATAAAAAACCATCTCTCACCCTTGTATCAGCGGACAGACGGACTATTATTTTTTTTTGCTTTTTTGGTACAATACAAAATTTCAGGGTAGTATTTTTTTTTAAATTTCAGGTCAATCACAAGACTTTATTATTAAAAAATAATAGAGTAAAATTCGCCAACAGTCAAAGCGTATCTTTATTATTTTTCGGGTAAAAGCCCGGCACGCATTTAAAACTAATGCGACCGACAAACTATAAAATATTGTTAAATATGACTTTGAGGTTATTCTTTAGGATGTTTATGGCAAAATGAATCTAGTTGCCCAAATTTAACATATAAGATATGTACATATAAGTATACTGCATTTGTAGATTCAAGCGTGTGTGGGGTTTCCTCCGCAATCCAGTTGTATGGCGGAAGGTTATTGTTTTCTCACTGCAAACTGATTGTAAAGCCGATTTGAAATTATTACAACAAAATTGAGCCATAATTCGCATTAAAATTCACTTTCAGCGATTATCACGTATTATTTTATCACCTTCCATTACTTTTGATTATCTCAGGTTGAAAAAAGCGATTAACACAATCTGAGAATATTGTGAATAGCAGAGTTGGCGTGCCGAACTCTTAATAGAAATTTCTCGATATTTCTCAGAACACGGATTATTTTACAATGGATTGGATTCGAATGTGTTAAGTGTGAGTACAAATTTCACATGTCTTAACGAATTCAATTTTTGTTTAATTTCTTATAACAAAGAATAAGTAGCTGTCTCCACCTATGTACGTTTATTTGAATTCTTATACATGATTAATTCAGGACACAATAAACCTAATATAAGTCGCTTAATCGCATTAATACTCACATTTAATTGTTGCAATCGAATGATCTGCAGTATTCCCGACGATGTTTCACTGCGCAAATTTAATTGAAATGTTTTTTTGTCGTTCAATTAATCTGAATAACCGAACGCAAAAATAACTGTCCTAATTTCAACGGGCAAAATTTTTGACCGAATAGGGAATAACATTCGGACAAAATGCAAACAAAATTTAGTTTTGTGCACCGTATTGCGGACGTTGGCAATAGCATAAATGCTGATTTATGCATATAATTCCAATAATTTTTAATTAAAAATTTATTATGGTATCTTCTAGTCGAATGAAAACGTTACCGCATTGATTGCAATAATAAAATTTCCATATTCGATTTTAGGTGAAAAAGCAAACATACTCGACAAAGTATGAAGCAAACAAAATATTTAATGAAATTTCTGGACAATTTAAAATTGATTGCAACAAGTGTATTCGGAATTATTGTTAGTAATTTGGTTGATTTGGCAGAAATTAAAATATCCCCTGAGTTTGATGGTTAAGTGATGAAGTTGTGCAAAATATCTAAAGAAAATAATTTTCCGCTTGGAGAAATGCATCCACTTTCCTAAATTCAAGGTGGACCTATTTCGGGTTGGAAAAGGCCTATCGTATTGTTGGTCATAAGATATCTAAAAATATCAGGCAAAATAAGCTGAAGACGTTTGAATAAGTGTAAAAGAATTTATCTAATTTGAAATACAAAACTTACATACCTAGCTTCTTTGTGTTAGTGCATTCTGGATGCTTCTGGATTTGAGATATATACATCCACCAGCAGTCAACCTTGATTTAACAGATCTTGAGTATTTGACTGGAACGTTGAATTGACTGAAGTCGATTATTTTTCGTAGTCTGTTACAGCAAGCACGATCAAACCCTGTAATAAAATTGTTTTGATCATAATTCGGTAGGCGTTTTTCAGCTACAACTTAAAATATTAAAACTCTTCGTTGGATCACTATAAAGTACTGAGAGATGTTCGAGAAAAAACAAATCGTAATTAGGTACATAGTTGCTTCAAATAAGTTGAAAAGATGTATTTTTAATTAAATATAAGTATTTTATGTAACTTATATTACAAAATATTAAATTTTGAAAAAAAGGAAAACAGAAAGAAAGCTAAAACGCTACAACAAAAATTCAGTTTCCGTTGCTACGGCTACTTAACCCGTGTTTATGAATTGAAACCTAAATTTGAAAACAAAGTTCAAGAAACAATGGCCGCTATTCACAGTCGTCATAAAGCGAATAGCGGCCAATAATTATATAAGCTGTACCTCTTCCTCTTTTTACTCAATTTACGAATTTTTGAAACGACCATTTTAGTTTTGAGAAAATAAACAAACAGAAAATTAATTTGTTATCGTTTTAGGACAAGTATACTAAGTGTAGGTAGTCCTTTAAGTGGTGAGTTTAGTGTACAGATGTGTGGACGGGGAGTGATGGGTTTTTTTAGAATAAAAATATTGGTTCTATGTACATCAGAAATCGCTTGTTTTATAATTGAAGTTTAAGATATGTATATCCAGTAGCCTGTTGTGAAAGTTACTTGTCTAAAAACGAAATTAATGTTTAATGGTTGGAAGAGGCATAAGCATTTCCGTACTATCCCAACTTCTATCGCCTTCTGGATTTTCGCCCAAAAGTTGTAAAGTTGCATCCAGACTATCTTCAAATTATTTCCTATGCGAATTTGAAAAAAAAAGTTTCTGAAATTACATTTCTAGTAAATCGCATTCTAAATTTCAACTCTTTAGCATAGAAACAGCTGAGATTGGAATACTACATCCTCTCCCCTGCAGTACTGGACTACTCCTATCCAAATATAACACTATATAAATGCCAAATTTCTCCTTTCTATCTCAAGCCGTTCTTGAGGCATTCATGGTACCTTACCCTTACGCTCAGAACTCTCAACCAAGCTCTTGGCTTTGTAAAAGTCTATAGCGCCTGTTGTAAAAATTTACAACCTCGCAGTATTTAAGTCCAGCTTTCGGGCGATTTTAACGCAATATCGATCCTACTCCATTGCCCAATGTTTCAATATCATACGTTAGATCTATACTGCCGTCGCGTCGTAAGCTAAAAAGAGGTAACTCCAATTTTTAGCCATTTGGAGTTGATGTACTGTGTCCAGCTTTCCTTTTCAACAAATCCATTCAATATTTTAACAGTGATTAAAAACACATCTAGACACATGACCTATGGATAAATATTATAGTATTACTCTAATATATAATGGTGGCCCAGCCCAAAGAAGATAAAAAGTGTTTTTCTCAATCTCGTAGTTGAGTGACTTACTGCGTTTTAGGTTAGGACGGCAGTATATTAATTCCAAGTTTCAACATCCTAGCGTAAGTGGTTTCTAATATAAAGAAACCTAAATTTTTCGTTAGAAACGCTTATCTTTTGACCAACACTGACTACTCCCAATTTTTATACAAGTCCTCGTGTAGTCATATACTCAATGTTATTTGTAATAGTCTTGTGACAAACTTTATTCATAACTTGCGGTTTTCATAATTCAGGACACATACTTTTGTATGTCCTATGGCTGTTACTTTTTTTCCCAATTTGTGTATTGTGTAAGTGTAACCTGCTCAACGTAAACGGTGCTATGCGCCTAGTGAAAAAACCTCAATTTTTAAAAATTGTCCATGCTGCCACTAGATACAAGTTAATTCGAAGAAAAAATGCTTAAGTCGGCATAACTTCAACCCTCCAGTGATGGTAAAATCTTAAGACTTTGAAGATTTTCATTTCTCCATTATGGACATTACGGTGTTAGCTTCGTTTTTTCTTTGAAAGCCCCTTAAAATACCTATTATTTCCAGGATATGCGGTTAGTCCATCGTACAACACTTCAAAGCAATGGAGTAGTTATGAAAAAATAATTGAGAATACGACTTTTGCGTGTGGCTTTTGCTGGTCTTAATAAAAAACATTGGATCATGTCAAGTGTGGAATTCCAATCTATGATTTCTAAAGAGATTGAATCTCATCATCTTTTGATTTTGATCGCACTTAAAATCTGATTTTTTTTTAAAAGATCATCTTAGCACTCAGATAAAACCAATATTGATGAATTCTTTGTAATTCGGCTAGAGTGTGGAACCACCATGTAATACTATTCAAACTTTCACCATTCATCGTCAGGCTTGTGCCAATATTGAATTCATTGTAATTCACTTATATGCCCTCTTTTGGGCGCTATTTGCAATTTCAAAGGATTTTCCATCAAAGATACTTCTATGAAATCTCATGACCCGTACTAATGGTTAATGGATGGGTTGAGCAACTTGTAAAATTCTATAGGTAGCGCCCTATTTCCGGAAATCAGAAATTTAAATATAAATGAGATCGACCCAAAGAATCTGACGTTATTAATACCCAATGAAGGGCTGCCATTTTAATTGAAGATTCTTCGGTTTTAAAGGGGACTACTTGAAAATTTAAAAAAAAAATAGGTGGATTTTTAAGTGGATCTACTTTGTAATATGAATTACGATAATATATAACAGTAAAGCACCCGTAAAGAAAATATCAATTCGGATTATTCAAAAGATTTTCGAAAAGAAATAATTTTCAAATGTTCGACATTATTAGGGATGAAAAACCTGTGGAAATTTGAAAAATAAATTTCCATGTGAATTTTCCACTGCAGCATACAAGTGGGACTGCTATTGCAATAGATCATAGATAGATGTAGTTGGGATAGTCTTCCACACTATGTTTATATGATGGGTTATTCACCTTGGTTAATACTGAGGTATATCGGTGCATCTGAAACAATTTTGCACACCCATAGAGTAGTGAACAGATCTCATGCAAGTCCGGAAATTTGTTTCCCTGCGATAGAAATCAATAGGGATGGGCGTCAATTGATGTGCGGGATATACGACTATTTTGCGATAGTCGAGTACTTTTTCACGCTACCATTGAACGAGTTAAAGTGATGATGCGATGGATAATCGGAAGATATGTGTAAGTGCTCTGATGCAAAATAGATGCAAAAGAGTTCACTAGATGCATGAAATCCAGTGACAGCCGGCTTCACTGGAAGCGAATGAATTGGATTGGGAAATTAGATTTATGTAGAGCGTATAGAATATTGAATTTCTGGATTTTAGTAGATTTTAGCATAGCAACAGAGTTGTCGTTTCGGGGTGTTATCGATAACATGCAGTAGAAGCTATGTTTAAGGAAGCAAATTCTTTAAATTGATGTCCGGATGACCAAAGACAAGTTGAAAATGTCTTCATGGGTGACTGAGGGTATCAATACTTTCTAGTGCATCATGATGAGCAGTGATGACAACTAATTTTTATGAAATTCATTCAAATTATGGTTAAAAATCGGCTAAAATCGACCTGACATTTCAATCTGACACTTACTATACTATCCAAAAAAATTGAGTTATTGAAAATAATAATACCAATCAATGGCACAAAAGCCAAGATTGGGCCTAGGTCTTGAACCTTGAAGTAATGCTAGAGTTACTTCATTACTAGACCAACGGAACACCAGGAGTTATTTGTATTAACTAAATCCTACTCTGAATTTTTTTTGTTACCTAAGAGGAGCTAGAGGACTCTTCAAAGATACTATTTTTCTACTTCAAATATTATTTCTCACTTACTAACTTAATAAAACCAATGGCTGTATATAGGAATCGAACCCGGTGTTGAAAGTTTTTGCATTGGCGCGCGTAATCACTGCGCCACAGAAAAACTTTCATTCTCATTTCCCTATGTGCAAATTAATTTACTGTGGATTAATTTATTTACCGCAACATATGTACATTCGGTTGGCGGAACACACATTCGGTTATCACAACTGAAAGATGCCGTAAATCGTTTGTCAAAGACTGAATCATAAACTTTCGTTTGAATAAAAAAAAAAAATTAAAAATGGTGCCTGGTGGGGTTGCCAGAGCAGGCCAAACTAAAAAATACGATTGTCGTGTTCTGGGGTCCTGTGGATGAAATTTCACATCCGGCTACTCTACGTGATTTTAAAATCTCTGAAACTTGTAGAAAATCTAGTAAATTTTGACAGTGTTTTGCCGAAATCTTAAGATCTCGCGAATTTCACTTCGCAATTGAATCGATGTAAATCAACTATTTGAAGAGACAGAGAATTCTTTATATAGGCTAGACCTAAGAAATATGTCGAAATTAGTAAAAACGTGTTTCACATCCCGTAAATAACGAAAAATAAGAAAACTATTTCTGGGAGCTTTTATAAACCGTCCGCAAATGTAAAATTAATTCAATTTCATGACAAATCTAACAGATATGACAGAATTCATGAAAATGTTAGCTAAACCCTTTGCGCTGACAATTTTTCTTGCTTCATCACAGTACACCAATTTTTTTTTAGTGAAATTACTTCCGTAGTACGATATATCCATACCAACTTTTAGGTTTCCAGCGTAAGCCGTTCCTGAGATACGAAAAAGGCCCCAACCATGCACGGTGCTTTCTTTTAAAATTTATTCGTCTACCATTTTTCTAAGTGGCCATCAATTTTTAGTTCCTGACCCTCTTCCCTTCACACTCCCAATAAAAGTCACCACTTACTCACCTAATCTACCCACCAATAATTTTTTATTTAATATAACCATGGGGAGCTACGAGAAAGTTTTGTTTGAATTTCAGCTAGTTAACAATTCTTTATTATTAAAATGTGATAAAGTAAAAATCAATTATCATTTGTCAATGGTTAGACTGTGTTGGAGAGAGTACGATAGAAATGAACAGAGGTTCATTCTACATATTATAAAATAATAGAGTAATAAAGTTAATAAGAGCATTGATGAACGGAAGAAAGCGTTCTTTAGCAATAATTTATTATCTACTATTCAAGTATCAAATTTTGAAAAAATCCCAGAACGAAATCACTGAAAATACTCATCGAATAAAAACCACTCAATTTTCAATCACAGAAAAAATTTCATTCGGGAAATTTCAAATGCATACGAAATATTCAACTATTCCGTCGAACCGGAAAACAATCGTTTTTCTCGCTCGATTTGAATTCGATTCAAACGAAAACCTTTCTGAATAGAAAATGGGCCAATAATACGGACAATGATATTACAAATAGTTTGCTGGCAATCGAATGTATCATTCAAAGGACTTTTTCTGTGTTATTAAAAAACAGGCGCCCTGAATTCCAATATTTTCCATTCGGTTTTTGCCAGCATCTGTCCGCAGAAAATACCATCCCTTTTTTTTCTATTTCTGTGTTCATGCAAGTTTCGAACTTCATTCTTAGCATTCGTACCATCATCGAACTATCGATTCGAATTTCCATCGACTACATCCCTTTCATATTTAGTTCAACTCATCGGAAAGTTTTCTTGTTTGAAACGAGAAAAAGTTAGGCGAAAAAATGAAAGAAAATTCCCAAGTACGGGACTGTTTTATTGCCGCCTGCAGGGTTAATAATCCGTCTGAAACTTTAAATAAATTTTTGGCAACTGGCGTATTCTTGGAAAAGTCAATAAGTGAACCTTTCGCATCGAACCTGATGAATTTCGGCGTTCTTTTCAGTTCCACTCAACAGTACACCAAAAGTTGATCCTGCAGATAGCTACATTGATTTATCGATCTGCTATCTAACAAAATTGGATCAAATCGGGAAAGATTCGATAACTCAGTCAAAAAAGCCATTAGACATTTATTTAGAATTTCTCTATAAGCTGACATCATCTGCAGCGATGGTAAACTGCTTCGTAAATAATGGAAGTTTTTAATGGGTTTATCCTTTAGTCGATGCGAATGTGTTGTGATGTTTGTCCTTATTTCCCGATGATGGGAAGTCTCGGATTTTAAACTGAATCCTTTAACTTAACATCAATATTTCATATACTGTTGGTTTTCTTGCATTTTCTCTTCGCAGAGTAGTTCATGTTGTTTGCTTGTGGTGTTGAATTTCATTTTCCTGCATTATACTAGAAAAAAGTTTGATAAGAAAATTGAATAAAATTAGAGTGGGTTAGTAGTAATAGTTGAGTCACAAGAATCAGCCTACCCTATGGGTGAACATTTTTTTTTATCGTTTTATCGATGACTAAAAACCAAGAGACCCTCTTTCCTCTTGAAGCTTAATTAATCGAGTCTATAAATTTTTGAACCGCCGCTCAAACTTTAATTCCGAGCATTTCTTAATGAAATTTTGAATCCAACAGGAGCAATGAAGCTTTTGATGTGAATGAAATGCAGACCGAAATAAAAGTTTGGACCATTTAGTATGGTATTATACGTAGAAACACTTCATCGTTAGTAGCCATATCCATTTGGCAATTGGTCCAAAGAAAGAAGGGAAAAGTGCATGGTTTTTGTTTTGTCATGGTCAATGAATAGTAATGGTAGTATACTTTTTGGATATTTAACTCTTCCACTTTTTAGTAACTATTCCAAGACTATGGTGTACAAATTAACTACTCCTTAAATTCATAATATAACCGTCATTATTACAGCACTTGTTTCATTTGGTATAAGATAATATATTTAACATCTGAAATTTTTAAGCTATATTAAAAACATTTGAGTTTTTACTACTACTAAAAATATTGTGCACCATTAAGCCGGCTACAGACTTCTCCGGTTTTTCTTGTTTTTCGCATTTCGCGAGGTTCTCGTCTTATTTCAAGAAACAAATACACTTTTCGAGAACACGAGAAAGAATTGTACACACAATTCGCAAGTTTGGCGTTCTCGTGGTTTCTTTACATTTCGTGAAGATCATTTATTTTCAATTTCTGAACTCCTGTTAGTCCAAACTTTTGACCACGAAAAACCAAAAACTCACGAGAAAGTCACGAAAAATCGTCTCGCGTATTCTTCGTTACTTTCTCGTCAAGCAAAGCCCTTTGTTGTGAAAAAAACCGCGAATAACGAAACGCGAGAAACTCACGAGAAACTTCTACACACTAGTCACGAGAAAGACGCGAAATAGGCGATAGTTTGAATGAGCGTCTAGTCTTTTCGGTAATCTCTGTACAAATCTGGGACATTGCATCGTCCCTTGGTCTCTTTTCTCAAAGCTTAACGTAGTTTTCCGGAAATAGTCTGCGAGCCTATCTCTCAACCCGCATGTGAGCGGATAATCGATATTGGGATAGCTGGAATCGTAGTTTTGGGAATGAATATTGTCGAAAAGCACAGATAGTCGGTACACTAAAAATCATAGGCAGCATTCGTAATCCCGACCTCTGGGTTGAGGGACTATATACTCGTAATTACTTAGAGTACTTAAAAAGGTTTTTTGTTTTTATATGTTATGGTATAATTAATATGTATCCGTTTTAAATTCATTACAAAATAATATTCTTATTCAAGATTATTTAGCTACAAAACAGAACTGTTGGGTATTTTTTTTTACTAGTTATAAAAAATTTTCTTTGTCACCTTTCATTCTAAGATAAGTTTATCGCCATAATTAGTTTCAAGATTATCTTCAATTGAAACAATTTCATCACTTAAACAATTCTTTTTTTTTAATAAAGTGTGGTTAATATCATTCATTATTTCTACATTTATTGAATCGACACCGTTATTAATTTAACATAAATCCTGGTTTAATTTATGTTTGGATTATAATTATTTCGGTTGTTTAAAATAACCTTGCTGTCTTTTAGTGGAAAACTTCATTAAAACTGAAATTTTAACTCACAAAAAAAATTCAAAAATTTACTGTGAGATAATTGTTTAATGCGAAGACTGCCAAAAACAATTATTTAATTAAATTTTACACCCTAGATCGTTTTTTCGGAGAAATGAACTGAATTTGGCATTCCTTGTGTAGATGCCAGGAAGACATGGATGCTGCTAAAGGCTCTTAATCCCAACTGTTTCCTAGAAAAGAGGCCCATTTGCTTGTACTATTGTCTGTGTACATACATCTATGTATTAAAAAAGAGTTTTTATCAGATACGTCAATATTGACAGCAGTGGCGGCTCGCCGCGAAAGCTAGGTGTGCAGTGCTTTAAGCTTGTGTTACACTGTTCGCATTTTCTCAGTTTTTTGCATATATTTTCGTGAAATGTATGGCGAGCTTGTAGAAAGCTCTCATTGATCATACAGTGTAACACAAGCTTAAAGCACTGCACACCTAGCTTTCGCGGCGAGTCGCCACTGATTGACAGTCGAAAGCTTACAATAAGAAAGCTCAGGACATAAAGATATCAGTTGAAGGAGATCATTTTTGATTTTTGAGGTGCATCTTCTTAAAAAAAAGAGAATTGCTCACTTGGTGAAATAATTTGGATTAAAAGAAGATATCTTCTAAAGTGTTGAAGCTAGAGAAATAAATGAACCCTTATATGAAAGGCTACAAAATAATTTTTGTAATTTAATTTTTTTTTTAATTTAATTAGTCTAAAAAATCCTGATTTTTGGCTAAATGGACATGAACAGGTCTTTCCTCAGGATTGAAATATAAACGGTGTATGGTAAAACAAAAATGAAGATTTTTTTTTTTAAATTTTATGTTCTTTTAGTGGTGAAAACATAAGGGGCTTGACTTTTCTAACCTCTAACTTCTTTCGGAGAAAATTCAGCTGATGCTGTTAAGCCCTTATGATATATGTTATATGATGAATGTTTTCACAGTACATTTCGAATTGAAAATACAAGGTTTTCCGGTGAATACTGTTAAATTTATTTTGTGTGACGTTTCGGACTCGACTGAGTCCTTTATCAAACTGATCGACAATATCTAATAATTTCGTTACATTTACCGATTATTAGATTTGGATTTTAAAATACATTGATTTCGGCTTTTAAGAATTTCGGACGCAATTTTTTTTCCGTATGAATACATTTATACGAATTTTGTCATATCTCTTTGTTGTAATGAGGTATCGAATTTAGAGTATATTTTCTATATAAGCACATAAAAATCAGTTTAAGATCTTTTATACATTCAATCCCTAAGGAGTTGCAGGGGAATATAATGGATCCTTAGTGATCTGAGATCGCTAGAGTTCATTCGGTAAACCCAACCTAAACTACATAGGTACATTTTCACGAATTCAGACAAATCTATTAGGTTTGATTTTATATCAAACTCCTTTTTCATTCCTTCGTTTTTTCATATATTCGCTCCAAAAATTTTCTAAAGTTTTTGATATTCAACCTCTAAGCGGACTTAATTATACATTTTCACGAATTCCGTCATATCTCTTGGGGCTAGAGAGGTACCGAATTTCTTTTTACTTTCACGGACTTTCTACATCAACGCATACAAATTATTTCAGAACAACTTGACACTAAACCACTAAGAAGATTAAACGGAATTGTCATAAATTTCAACACATATTTTTGATTATATTTCGGAATAATTTTTCTCTTCACCAACTTTTAATATAAGTCCCAAAAACCAGTGTCAGATTTTTTTTAAATTAACCGCTAATGCAACGTAAAGGGATTGCACACGTTTTCACGAATTCAGATATATCTCTTGGGTTCAATTAGATATTGAATTGATCATTATTTCCACAAGCTAATTTTAAACAAATAACTCAAAATGGATTGAAATTTTTTTGGATACTTCTTCATCGCTAAGAGAGTGTAAGGGGACTAAAATAAGATTTCGATGTAAAAAGAGCTTTCTATATAATTGCCTACAAACATGGGGTGGTATGGGGTTCCGAAACCGAAATGACCAGATAGCCACGCCAAAACTATGCCTAAAGTGACGTGGAACAAAATGGAAAAAAAAATTACAACTTATCCACACCAATCGCTGAAATGTTTGTATCATTGTACGGATTCTGTCACAAGTTCACGATCATATCGATAGATCATTAACTTTGTGAGGTCCTTATTTCAAAATGTAGCTATTGAACAAAAAATCATTTCACTATACTAAAACGCCGTCTTAAACTTTACCATAATCTTCAAATGTTTCCCAAAAAACTGGCTATTTCTTCGGAGTTTCGTAAAGCTCAAGATAATATAATAATATCATATTTGTCGAGCTACAACATCAGTCATGTTTCACTTTTCCATCGGACAACAACATCATTATTTCCCGAATTTTACCACACTACCTCAAACATTCCAATCTACATTCAAAACATGTACCTCGAAAACATCCTGCAAACATCAAAGGTATCTCGAAATTCGCGCAAACCATAGCGAGCAATATAATAAAAAAGGTCCCTTTTCTGCCTGGTTCTTCTTCTTTATCCCGCTCTGCTAGGTCAATATTATTCCAGCTTGTTTGTTGATTTTTAGATTATTTTACCGGGAAAATGCCGGAGCATATTCAAGCCTTGGTAAAAAAAAAACGGGAATTTTATTCCACCATGGCGCGTTCGGACTAATATCCGAATACATGAAGTTGTACTGTTTGCAAAGAACAATTTTTTTTAAATCGCTCGGTAGAATGAACATTTTTTCCAGAAGGACCTTAGCTTACCACAAATTTTCTTGTACTTTTTCCGCACAAAATCCGCCAATTAATGAAGTAAAAGTTCGATAAGAAAAACTTTAAATGTATTCTAAGCAAAAATTACCCTTTTCGTACATGAAGCGTTACAACAAACCAACAAAAGCATTCGGAAATAACGAGCAACGTTATTATGTGCTTGGGAAAATTGCCTAGGTTTTTCTGCTCCCGACGGAAAAATAACAAGAACCGGAAGTACGGAAGCTCTAAGGATACTTAAGATGTCACCCAATAATATCCCGAATCAACGACAAAGGCTTCCGAGGCTTGCGAACAATAACAAAATGTATATCAATACCGCTGGTTCGGAAGGCTTCTAGCAACGTTTATAAGACAGTTGAACTCCTTTAGCCGGGACATTGTCGCAGCGCTACATTCTATCTACCTTAGAAAATTTGACTTTACCCAGGAGTAATATTACAGTCACGGATGAAGGCCCCAACAGGACTCTCCATCCCCATTCTTTTTCTTATAATATGAAAAAGGAACGAGTGATACAGCCACTTTTCCGTCGACTCGTGTGCCAGGATAAAAGCCAAAAAGCATGGCTTCTGACGAGTTTATTGCTTAGGAAAGGACGACGACGTCGACAGGTGAATATACACGAGAAGCCCGACAAAGAAGCCCAATTTGGAACCATCTTGTTTTATTGTAGTATATTCTTTTTTTAATGCAAATAAATTTCCATTGCCTTTGGGGCATTTATTTTTGCGCACCGCACTGGGCTCGTTTTCATGAATTATTTTTTGTGCTCAAAGTTTTGATGAGTTTGGATGAATTATTTGCAAAACTGGGGGATGAATTTGCTTAGTTAACAGGATGTAAAAAGGGAACTAACTGTTGGATGTTTGCTGTGCGTAGACAGAAGTTTCCGCGAATACCTTCCACTTGATTACTTTTCTAAAATTGTTTCAATTTTACATACGCTTTAGAGAGAGAAAAAAAAACAGCCTCGTTATGGTATTAAAGGTGATATCTCGGAGAAAAGTTGGTCAACTTATTATGACGGTAGCTGGAAGTAAAAGGATATGGTAAATACTCTTTCAACTAGATTTGCGCATTTTAGTTCACCAAAGTGCGTTTCCGATTCCCAATCCCTCGCGAACTAGTTCGTTCTTTTAGTTCAAAGTTCATTAGTTCTGAAGAGTTGTAGATCGAAGACAGAACATCTATAAGTACCAAATGATGTAAGTTTGTGTAGTTCGTGAACGAACTACTTCGGAAGAGCTAGCGAAATTTTAGAGAATTTAAAACTTTTTGAAGGTGGGTGGCATCACTTCGAATGGTGGTTAAAAGCTTAACAATTTTCACTATTGAAATATACCTGCAAAACTTCCTGACAAAGGTACTCGACCTACAACATGGAACAAGCATCATTAGTGGTCAAGTATGTTTGCTCCTGCATAGCATTAGTGCTTCATATGTCAATAAAACCAAACAAGGGCAATTGCATAACGCAACAAACAATTGGGGCCAGTTGCATAAAATACAACCCACTAATTATAATTGAATCTATCGAACAATTTTCCATTGAAAGGATACACCGACTTTGTTGTTGCGATTGCTCTAAACTAAACGCTCGATTATGAACTATTATATGATTTGGCTAGGGTAGAGTATGGATTGTGGTAGGTATGTTTAAAGCTTATGTGAACAATGTACAACTAAGCAAATATTCACCATCCACTTTCCATTCCAATATATGTATGTACTCGATCGTAAATCACTTTTATGCATGTACAAATTTAATGTTAATATCGGACGGTTTGTCGAAACAAAAGCCATGCAAATTGTAGAGAAAAACAAGCTCACTCGATGACGATGACATAGAAAAATTTGCAATTATAGTCACGCCAAGGACGAACTCTGTATGATTAAAATTAGACTTCCTCGAATACGGTGTATTATTCACTGGCATATTAAGGACAAATTGATCAATTTTTTACGGATTTATGAGAGACATTTTTTTCAAGTGAAAAATCATTTCATGGTGATACCGGAATGTAATGACTGTGTTAAAAATGTAATTGAAGCCCTTGGTGGAATAAGAGGTCAACTCGTTTCTGAAAAACATGAAAGAGCTTAACTTTTCTGACCTCTAACTGCTTTCGGAGGAAATTCATCTGATCCTATTAGCATGTCATGACTTAATATTATCCTTAATAATTTTTATAAAATCATAAAAAAGTCAGTAAAATAATTTTAATCTAATAAGGCTTGAGAAAAATCCAATATCGCGTGTTTTTGGAATATTGAGTTGACCCCTTGTTCCACCAAGAGCAAAAAAGTCAGTCAGTGCGTCTGTCTGACGTACGCCGCGCCGTACGAGAACCGGTGTTGTTTGAAGGCTCGTAGCACTCAAACGTTTTGAGCTTTTTAGTTGAATTTTCGTTTCGACACCTGTTGTGGGAGGGGGAGCGGGAGGAAGCGTAGGTAGGTAGGGTAGGGGAAGTGTTTAAGGCGGAAAATTGTAAAAAGCTTTAGATTACGATATCTCACGAACCAATTGCACTAGACAAATAAAATTCAGTTTGTATAAAGATTGATAATTTAAGTCTGCTGAAAGTAAAACAGAAAAGGAAAAGGTTCTGATTTTTATATATACAGTACATAAATGATAAAAAGCTGAAATATTGATATTTAGATAGAGCTATAGTAGTGAAATGCTGGAAAAATTTAATTTTTTATAGAGCTGGTGGTTTTTATCGAGGATGGGAGGAATTTTTCCTAATTGTGGAACGGCTTATGCTACAAAGTTGGAACTAGGTAAGTATATTAAAATCAGCTAGAAAAGTAATATAGATTAAAAATTGTAAAGTATCCTTTAGTGTTGGAATGAGGGCGAAAAAATGATCAGTGAAAATGGAATACATATATTGTCACGATTTGCGTCATATCTACTAGGTCTTCACAAATATTGCATTTTTTTTACGGCTTCTTCATATAAATACATTGAAAGCATTTTTGTGATTTTTTGAAATTTACTACTAAGGAGGTGCAAGAAGGTTTTAAACTTTTTCACGAATTCTGCCATATCCCCAGGCCTGATAAGATTTCGAATATATCCTCACTTTGACGGCCTTCTGTAATAATCACCTAAAACTTATTTTTTAAGTTTTTTCCTTTTTCAGCCTCTAGAGCGTATAAAAAGGCGTTTCAACGAATCTGGTAAGAAATAAAATTGATTTTTACTTTATCCCGCTGTCTTCATAATTATCTATTACCTCCTTTCGCGATTTTTGGATATTCAACCCCAAAGTGTGTTTAAGAAGGATGCATATGTTTCACAGATTCCTATATATTGCTTAGGTATAATGATATATCGAATTCATTTTTACTTCCTAAGGTTTCCTATAAAAGAGCCAAAAAGTGAATTTCAGTATTTTTATATATTCAATCCCCCGGGGGGTAAAGGCCTTGTATGCATTTCAAAGCTTCGTCATATTTCTTTGGATTGATGAGATATTAGATCGTTTTTTACGTCCACAGACTTTTCATATAATCACTCATTACTCAATTTTTCGATATGCAACTACTAAGGGTTAGCATATGTTTTCACAATTTTTGCCATCCCTTCTTTCTAATGAGATATAAAATAGATTATTTCTATTTTAAATATTTGAATTTTAAGAACAAAATTCAAATTTTGTGCGAAAAACGCTGAAATAAAAAATTCTATTCCACTTGCTGTTTTTAAAAACAAATACCAACCAGATTTGCTAAGCTAGTTAACAGTCGAACCCCTTCAAGTAGTTAACATGCAAAAAACCTTAAAGCGCTAATTGACAATTATGGGTCAATCAATTCAGAACACTGCCAGATTCTGAGAGAGAGTTTCACATTAGTTTCATAAAAGCTACAAGTCCGAACAGTATTACTCTGACAACACAAAATTATTAGTAATTACTATGGGCAGCGAAGCTTTCAGGAAGAACCGCAACTTTAAATCCAATCCAATAAAAATAATGAGCTTTTCTGTGTTACGTCCACTGTTTAAAAAAAAAAAAAAAATTCAATTCAATTTTTACTTGAAATTTCCAATATACTTCAGCTTTTCTTGTAAAAGTATTTATTTCAAGCACTTTTACACGAAATTACTGGTATTAATAAATTATCAATGTACTTTTCAACTGAACAGTACAACTTACATGAAAAGACTCATAAAATTACGTAACATTTCGTGTAATATGAACTATGTTTACATATGAATTGAAATTTACGTTATTTTTCGCGTAATTCATCTTCTTTATTTTAGAGTGTAAATTCAACAGAATATCCAGTGAATTTTCTGCTTTCGAAGTTGAAATTTACTGATTGCAAATTTGGAATTTTAGTGACCGAAAATTTATAATTACACTTAAATTGACTATTACATCCCAATGTAAGTTTACTTAAAAAGCTAATTTGCCTACTATCCAAAAGATGTAAAATTCAATGAATTTTTAATATATACCATCGAATGTACTGGAGATTACGCAAATCAACACCAGTTCGAATGCACACAGGGATCATTTTATTGTAAAACTCATTGGTTTTCGTTGAAACCACCGAACTCATGAGAAGGTCGTGAAAAGATTCTTCGAATTGTAGTCCGGCTAGTCTTTAGTAAAAAAAATATATGGTATCCAAGTGATAAATGCTGTCCTTGTGAATTTTCCCTGATGGAAAATGTGGAGAATGTTCCCATTCTGGCATTAACTCAAATTTTAGAAAAACCTGCCTTTTTTCGCATAAACCGACGATACAATGTACACGAAAAGGGCGAAAAAAAAGGACTATAAATCTACCTTTTTATAAGTATTACAGATTAATGTATGATAGGTAGCTGATGGAGGATTGGATGGATGATTGTGCCTACGTTTAATTGTGTACATATAAGAAAATAACCGTTTACAAAAGTTAGAAATTCTTACCATGACCTAATGGTCTAATGAAAGAGGTTTGACGACATCTTTTAAAACTGTTGCTATTAACCGACAAATTTTTAGCACTGAAAAGATTTAAAACTTTTCGCTGGAATCATGTGTAATCGTTTTTCTTATGCAACGATATATATTCTGCTCAGTCTTCACACAATCCCAAAATAACATAAGCACCTAATTTCAAACATTTGAACAAATTCATGTATATCTACACTTTGAGTTGTTGACACGTGGACTATTGACATTAATTAATACATCATTGCCTAAGTGTGATGTCGACGTGGTGTAGTTTACGTGAAGTAGTCTACATGGCTGAGATGCAGTAAAAATTAGCATACGATTGACAACCTACAAATACCCTCTTGGTTATTCAAAATTTTCTTTTCATATGTTTAGTATAGGCATCTCCTAAGAGACAATAAACCAAAGTGAAGAAAAAATCAATTCATCAACATCAACGAAGAGCAACAACAAACCTTCTATCAAACTGTCCCCACCACTTAATGACACTTTTAGACTTGTATCGATATCGACTTATCAACAACTTTCATCGGAACGAAACATGAAAATTGTTTACATCAATCCATCAGGACTCTCCTCCTCATCATCCAGCCAGTAAAAAAGAAAATTTGTCAATGACTTTGATTAGTTGGCTTAATTCACCAGACGAAAATATGCAGGGTAATAGGTACGATGTCTCTCTGTGGGATACCAGACGATCATTTGAAAGAAATCAGTTGAGTCAGGACACGCGTTTTCGTTATTGCTGACATCAGTTTTCGAGTAAACAAAAGGCCGGTGCTCTCCCGGCGGGAATCTTTCGACACCATTAACCGATCACCTTGATGGGTACTACCGATTAGTAAGCACTAGGTACTCCTTTGTGGATAAGAACTAAAGATTAAAGTGTTTCAGGGATGTTTCTTAAGGGCTGGCTCGGATCATCCTCCTCGTCCTGACGGTACAGCCTTAAGTTTATAAATGCTGCGGTTAACAGAATACCGAATCGGCAATAGTTGGATTGCCAACACATTACTCGGTATATGCTTAAATGGAGTCATTCCGAAGTACTTAATCTTCTCTTCGATGCTGTCCTCATGGAATGTAATGATGATGTTATTTCGCACACGGAATACCAAACGAAGTACCTTACTGTATCTGGGCGAGGGTGAATATTGCTATGTGATTTGGAGCTCACACTCAGTCCCTTGAGGCATATCCGAAGCATACATAAATCTTTAAGTACCACATTATGGGATGACAACTAACTGTGGAAGGATAAACTGTTTTTAGTATATTTTTTTCTCTCTCGACGAAACAACTTCCAACCTTTTCCGTCTATAAAATCGTCACTATTATTCGCATAACATTTAACACTACAAAACTCTTTCATCGAAATGGATTCCAATCAATTATTTATCACTTGAGTACAAATTTTACACCAACCATTGTTCCGTAACAATCGGTTCAATCAATTTCTGTGCGAATCCTATTAAATAGTAATTACAGGATTCACTAATTAACTCAAGCGTAAGACTTTCCATCGAATTCGGTAATTTTTTTTGGAAATAGTTTGTAAAATATTTTATAATTAATCAATTAAAGTACTAAGCCTGATTTTTGATACCGAAACCCTAGGAAATATTAAACGTTGGTTGGCGCGACTGTGAAGCAACGTGACCCAAATTTACCACCACATATTATTTTTGGGAAAGGATAACGAAGCCATGAACCACATAGTAAATTGCTTTACCAATGACTGGCATGATGCCATGAGGGAGTGTCCGAACAAAAAAAAAACACTTTATTTTGGCTATCACCTCTTCAACATCTGCTGTTTGCAGCGGTTTGAAATGTTTCATATTATTAGTGAGTTTCCGTTGTGGTAAACTCTTAATACCTCCAAATTTGCAGATAAATTCAAAACTATCACATCATAGACTAGTGCAACGTGTATTGATATTCGTGTCCAACGGATAGTATACCGAACTGATATACTTTATCGCAATGCATAACTCCTTTTTATTAAAAAGTAGTCAAAATCAAAGCACCATTTTCAGTATTGTATAAGTGTTTATATTCGATACTAAGTAGGTGCATTCAATTTTAAGGATTTGATTGTTGAATTTGTAAATTTTTGTAAAAAAGTTTCTGTGATTTGATGAAGATATAAGCTGATATTATTCTTTATTTTCTACTTTGACTTTGACTTTGACTTTGTTTTTTAAATTAAAAATAGCTTCTTCGACTTTAAGTTCCTCTTATTTTACACCATCCATGTAGGCAACTTCGCGTAAAGGTGCCATAGTGCCTAAATCCTTTACATTATTAAGTTAAATTTTTTGGTAGATAGAATGGGAGGACCATCTTAAATTCCCAGTTTTGGGTAGCAGACGTGCAACTTTGATTTGATTTAAAATATAAATTTTAGTATCTCCGTGAGCGCTTATGCTAGGAAGTTTAAACTTGTAATTTATATAGAGCTCTGATGTGAGCGCCATACACAAAAGACTTTATTATTAAAAAAATGGTAAAAGCGATGTAGGAGTGTAGGAAAAAATTATAATGAAATCTATAGACATTATAAAATTTATTACTTCTGGATGGTGCATGTCAGAAGGTTGTAACGTATGGTAATTATTTGTAGGCATGACAGAGGAGTAAGAATGTAAAGAAAGTTGGCTAAAGTTGGTCATGGCAGACGAGGTGAAAAAGTTTAAACTAGTTTGCAGGTTGAAGTTCGCAGGTCGTTATGCGAACCACACTCGTACTTAGCAGTGAGGAGTATTCTTATGGTTGTATGCATTAGTTCGCACAACACCTTAAACGAACTAAATGGTCGTACGACCATAATATAGTACTGAAAATAAGTTGTTAGAGAGTCTTCGCTGCTAAAAATAGTTGTGTCAAAAAATTTAAATTTACACAAGCCACAACTAAAAATTATTGGTCACAACGTTCACCGGACTAAAGGTTGTGACCAAGAATTATCCGTGCTACTTATTTGGGCAGTATTGCAATTTCTCGTCAACTTAGTCTAGACTTATGAAGTGATCGGGTAGAAGACTGGAACAATTTTTTGAAAGACATTTGAATGCAAAATACTTGAAATAATCGCTGGATTTTAAAGTTTTATGTCATCTTACTTTAAAGAGGTGAAAAATTAATGTAGACTAATGTGAAATCCAGTGAAAAGTAGTCACAGAAAAGAAGTCACAGGTAATTTTTTTTAAGATGGTAACAAATAAGGTGACAATCTTTCAGTTGCTAAACGTTTTTGAGGTACATAAATCGCCTATTTCTCCCCCGCCATAAACGCTGTGGGAGTAAACTTACTTTCTTTTGTCTGTTTAGGCTAAGTGTTTTGTGAGATATCCTTTACCTATCCTTGCGCGCCTCAGTTCACTTCAAAAGATGCGTTTTAACTTGAGTCTGATGATGTAGGATTAAGTGCTCTACTTATTAAATACCGCGTGTTGTGCGAAGGTGGTGCTGTACTAACATAACCTGATTCTACCGATTAGTACCCGGAAAAGTTTATCGTTATTATTTTTTTTGTCCGTTTAGCAACGTCGAACAACTGCACGCTCTGGTTTATGCTTAGCACAAAACTAACACCCGGCTCTTTTACCCGCTGTGCGCCCTAAATAGTAATATTTTCGTAAGTAACTCGACAAAACTTTTATTTGCCGTCGTGAAACTTCTTTTCACATTATACGGTCCGTGGAGTTTTGGGTTCTTGCCGCCAGATGTCTGTTTTATGTGCACCTGTAAATGGTAGACAGTTGCCTCTTGCCCACCCTTACAAAATCCCATTTTACACTTAGAAGCTTCTTCGCTAACTTTGTTCAGTGCGAAAGTTCACCTGATGCACTACCTATTTTTGAAAAGTGAAGAAAAAAAAGGGTGTAACTTATAAGAGAGAATTCGTATAGCAAAGTAGAAATTGCACGACTCGTCCAAATGTTTTTCCAGTTTCCCATTTTCTGGTACCGGATATTCTATGGTTTCCATTGCCATTCACACATGCACTGTATGCATGCAGATTGTCTTCAGGTGAGATAAGTTTTCTGATGGTGGAGAAAAAACATAGTTGCACCTTTTTATGGCCAAAACCAATTTAATGCTAGGAGCTTTCAGTATGTTTGTGTGTGCCATTACCGCACCTAGACGAAGCACACGTCCCTTAAGTAAACCTGGCACCTATTTATTTTACGGGGCATAACTTCTTCGAGGTGGCTAATAATAAATTCCCAGCTTTGTTCTGTCGTCTTTGTTTTTCCTTACGCTTGAACTATTATCCCACTTGCGATGGCCTTAACGGCCACATCGAAGGATAAAAACAAGGAGAAACACAATCACAAACTTAATCACGGGGAGTGCAGATGCAATGCATCAGCTAGATTTGTGACAACATTTAATTGCATTAAAAAATTTTAGGGGGTCAGGGCTCCAGCAAGATAATACTGCAATTAAGTGCGGAAAACTCATCTCCTGCATAAAACCACATATGCGGAGTTTTACTTGGAGTTGCAAACTTTTTGTGGTAAACGTGTCTAGAGAACCTTTTGGTACTTTTTATAAATATGGCGTGGTTTGTTTCCAGAGAAGCAATAGACGCTTCACGGAATTCCAGATTAAAAAATACGTGCAGAAGGAAACCTCGAATTTACATTAAAATTTTTTGCATTGTATTCTAGTGGTCAGAGACGTCAGATAGTTAAATTAGTAGCAAGTACGATGGTCCACTAATCCAGAGTTGTGGGTCTCAAAATCTCAGCCAGAGTAAGTCCAGTGCGCCATCGACTTAATTGGTCTGTTCTATTTGACGGGTGTAGTGTACACCTTCTACACTTTTTGCACTGGATCTCGAGCTAGTGCAGGAAAGTGTAAAATGGAGTGGCGGGGAAGGAACAAGAACATTAGGTCTGTTCTATTTGACGGGTGTAGTGTACACCTTCTACACTTTTTGCACTGGCTCTCGAGCTAGTGCAGGAAAGTGTAAAAGGGAGTGGCGGGGAAGGAACAAGAACACTATTTGAGGTTGAGTTGGTGTCATTGAATTGACGTTAAAGGCTGTTTAGAAAATCGGGTGCAAGAAAGTGCAACTTACACCGGGCAAAAGAAACAAACCTACTATTTGAGGTTGAGTTTGTGTCATTTGGTCTGTTCTATTTGACGGGTGTAGTGTACACCTTCTACACTTTTTGCACTGGCTCTCGAGCTAGTGCAGGAAAGTGTAAAAGGGAGTGGCGGGGAAGGAACAAGAACACTATTTGAGGTTGACTTTGTGTATTGATTTGACGTCAAAGGCTATTTAGAAAATCGAGTGCAAGAAAGTGCAACTTACACCGGGCAAAAGAAACAAACCTATTGATTTGACGTCAAAAGCTGTTTAGAAAATCGAGTGCAAGAAAGTGCAACTTACACCGGGCAAAAGAAACAAACCTAATATCTCAACGCGTGTTTAGACTTAAATTGCACTTGAGGTTGATTCAATGTAATTAAGAATAAAGTAAGTAGAACTTATCCCAAATTTTTCAACCGTGAGAATATTTTCCTGTCTGGGTTTAGCTGCTGGGAGGAATTGTGAAGAAACCAACTCTTCTTTAATACTAAAGGATATCTTGAAAACTCGATTGCGTTATTCCTGTAGCGATTTTCGCTTAATAACTTAGTAGAATAAATTGACAATATACACATCTAAATTACTCCCAAACCCGGCGATTCATTTTACTACTCTTTTCCCACTTTCAAATGAAAAGTAGGATCGGACACAACAAAGTTATCTTATATAATTTATTATTAACTACTACAGTGCAACCCGGTTATAACGTACTTTGAGGAGAACATAAAGATAGTACGTTATAACATAAGAACCTTTCACATATGTGAATGGCGATTGAAAACAGGTACGTTATAACCGAAAGTACGTTATAAAACTGCACTTTATAAGCGGGTTGCACTGTATATAAAAACATACTGCAGTCACGGTCGGTTGCAAGCCAACCGTATGATACTGTAAATGAATACTGAGCTCCGATTTATATTGTAGTTGGCGATAAAGTAGAATTACATACATACATAGGTGCATGTTGAATGTCCTTTATTAAGGTATGCCATTAGATTGCTACTCAAAACTAAAAGACAATATTCAGTGTTTGACTTGTCCAGTTCAAGATATGGAATTTCTTGAACTGGACTAGTCAACCACAAAAAAATTTCCATTTTGAAGACATAGAAGGTGCAGGAAGGACTCATTCGGTTTCTTATCTTTTTCCTTAATTTAAAAATTAATGTGAAAAAAATTCAAATTCGTAGATTGACGCGTTCAAAAGTTATCGGAAAATATTGTTAAACACGTGTCTTAAGGCGAGGTATCAATCAGTTCTCGACGAAAAAAAACGTAAATTTTTTATTTTTGATTTTTATCCATAACATATTGAGAATACGTGAACAAAAGTATGTTTCGATATCGAATGTATTTCACGAGCTACAGACCGATTTGTAAAATAGTCGACCGATATTCAATACGATTTTTTGATAACGTCAAATTTTAATCCCGTTTTTCTCGAAACCAGGAGCGCGGTACGTTCTACAGCTTCAACGAATGAACCGATTTTAATGAATAAAAGCTTAAAAGAAAGTAAACTAAATTTAGGGGCCCCAACGTCGAGTTTTTTTGATTCCACTTTTATTTTACTTGAGTTTTTAAGCCAAAAGATAGTGAAATTTTTTTTTTAAATACTAGCTCCCATTTTAGTCTCAGGGCGCTTTTCATAATCGGAAAACGTTGGGCCCTGCAAATTTAATCTATTTTCATAAACTTTTTGGATTTTTCTTTTCAGGTCACTTGGCAAGGCTGTAGAAGGTTCCGCGTGCATCCACTCACGCCGATGGCGGCCTTACGTTATACATAAGAGCTGGAGCCGCCATTTTGCAATATTTTTTATTTAAAAAATTCACAATTATTCTTCACTTGTACCTCTATATAACCCATTAATAGTTTTCTCCATATATATTTATATTATAACCAAAAAAAATCCTGAAATTGAGGTATTTTTCGGGCCTTTTAACTGATACCTTGCCTTAAGGATTTTCCGTGTGGAAAGTACCAGAAGGAGTAAAAGGATTTGGAATTTTATTTTCACTCAAAACTAATTTGTTCAAAATTCTAAATTCGTAGCTAAACGATTACTTGAGTTAAAATGAGTTCCGTAAATTAAGAGGAGACATTTTTTTCATAATCATAAATTTAGCTTCAACTATTGGAAAACCAACGTATAAAAAATTTCAAAGGCTACGTTATTAGTCAATACTGTTGAACACGTGAGTTATGAACATTTTGTATGGCAGCTACTTGAAGGTTTAGGACAAATTTGCCCGTTAACGAAACTTAGACCCGTTCCTACGATCGCCAGTAACGTTTTAACTGAAACTTTAACTGACAGATGCTCATACGAAACTTACAGTCAAAGTTCTGGTTAAATTTAAAAACCAAATTGATGTCTTATTACTTCTAAGAGATATGACGGACTTCGTAAAAACTTGCAGAACCGTTTTATACCCTACTCACAATATTTCAAACCCCATGGAAGTAAAAAGTCATTAAGAATCGAGGGATATGACTAAATTCTAGTTTTTTTCCTGAAGAATCCATAGGGAAATTTAATTCAAAATTTCTGAAGACCTCAAAGAAATGACGAATTTCGTGAAGGAATCAGCACCCTCTGATAATTGGTTTTTTGCTACAGCTCCGTAATCGTGTCTTGAAATACAATTTCAAAATTTTAGTAATTAATCGAATGAATGCCGCGGCATATTTATAATTGCCAAACAATTGTATTGTAAATCTTCTTTGTAGAAGGACACTGAATCTTGCAAATTCTGTTAGTGGCCAAAAGGGCTGTTATTTTCCCATTGATTGTGCTTAAGGGTGAACCGGTCCTGCGTTCAACAACACTCAAGCCGTTTTCAATGATTCATAGTCAATGATGGGGGGGGGAGGGGGTTGATTGTTTGTTGTTCAAAACTGCTGTACACTTTTTATTCCAAGTTCAATATCGTTGGTTTGTTGACTGAGCTTCAATTAAAGTCAACTATAAACGAAAACGTTGTAATTTTAATTAAATATTTGAGAGTCTCTAATTAGAAATTCAAACAAAACTTTCGAAAATATTTCGCCGTTTCAAGACGATCACAAGCTCCGACAAATAATCGTGCGATAAATACGCCATTAGGATGCTGAATCCTTCTTCCAACTAAATGCCACCTTCACTCCTTTTTTCTATTATCACGTCTACCGAAAAGTTTGAAGTTGTTGGTGAATCTGCAAACAATCGCGAAATAAAGCAGTTGTTCCTGCTGTTATTTAAGGGCAAATATTCGCTTCTGTGATAATCCGGACACGAACAGCACCGATTTTGGTTTCGAAATAGTTTCGACTAGAATCTAGAAAGTTCTGGTTTCGGATAGAATGTTACACGTGAAAGCTACATATCGCATGGAACCACTAGATGTGGTGAATTGCTGTAACTTGCAGGCATCGTCTAGAACGTAACAGAGCAAAATACGAAGTTTGTACGTGTAAGGATTCGGGTTTGTTTAAATTTCATAAATTTCATTAAACAAATGGGAAAAATGTAGCCTTACGGAAACGGAATATCCTCTGTAGTCCGTGTAAATATGTTACCAGCTCGACTGAATTATCCCATCCATCCATAGGTTCGAAAATTGAACAAACAAAGGGATGTTGTAATCTCTTTGCTATGCAGGAAAAGAGCCAATTTCTCATCCTTTTCACTATGAATTCACGAATTTATGAAAGCAGTAATATCACGGATTAACACATTTTTGTCCTTGGACTAATAGACCAACATATCAACCCCTCAGTTATACATACAACCCCTTGCTCCGAAACGAGAGAATTTCACTCATTTTATGGGTGGCTTATATTATACACACCCCCCGATCGTCTTGTGTGACTAGGCGAAGTAAGTCTCGCCCAGATGTCGTATCGGTCCACATAAAGAACTATTTCGGCCCCTTTGAAAATTGTTTACATCACCAACGGAAGGGGATGTCAAAATCCGCCCCAGAACTTTTTTCTTGCATGTAATGTTCTGATACAATATCCTTTTGCCATTTTCCGGATAAAAATTCTGCACCAAATGTGAAAATTACTCACAGAGGTATAAAGAGTGCCTCATCGAGATGATGTGAATTTAATTACAAACCACCAGTCAACGTGACCGAATGTTAAGGGATGTTATTATGTCTTATATTACAGCCATTATGTGCCATCACTTAAATATGTGTTTCAAATTAGGATGGGATGTTTTTGGGATAATATTGTAATTTAGGGTGTAAGGTGTTACTGGATTGTGGTCATCTTTCACTGGTGAGTTTTGGATTTACTGCCTTTTATCATGGTGCAGTTTCTGGTATCGTTGCATTAATTATTTTGACTGAATATTTGTCTGTGAAGAGCTCAATTTTGTAACGCATAAAATGGAATCTTCAACAAAATGCAATGCACTACAATTTGAAAGTTACGTGTTTCCTAAGGAAGACTAACCTTCATTGTAGTTTACAGCTGTTTTATTTATTACACTTTACTTTTTCTTTTTTCTCTCTCTATTGTTTAACGTAATTAATTTAGTTTTTAATAATTTTTTCCATAGAAAAAATTTAAGTACTTTTATGTACCTATGTACCTAGTATGCAGGTGATAATTTCCATAGTTGGTTGATATTATGTAGCGCTAGAAAAGATTCCATGCCCCATTAAATTATACCACAACCGATCACATACCTTTATTAAACTATAATTTTATAATTGTCACAGTGATATTATTGACGCCGCCTTTAGTATTTGGTATTTAAGTATTAATTCAAGCCTATCCAAATTACATACAATTGAAATTCAGTTCATCCCAAAATGCTTTTTTTTAGAGTATTTGTTCTGCTCGATTTATTAAAATTTTCCACAATTTTCCCGATTTCGTAGCGTACGACCGAACGTTATGAAATTCTGATGATTAGTTTTCAATTCATTTTCGTGATTATGCAATCGTTAATGGGAAAACCTATCATCGAGATTCGCTGTCGTCAGGCTCACCATCACCACTATAACATTGTGCAATTTTCATTAATTTTTCCACCCTCTGTGCAATTTATTCCATATCGATTATGTTCACCTTGTCGAACAAGATGATAATGATGAGGATTGATGAAAGTATTGTTGAACGAATTGGTTGATAATTTTATTGTTAGTGGGTGCGAATGATAAAGTAGGTATGTCTGGTTTGTTTTGAATTGTTTTTTTTTTTTTTTAAATTGGACAACAGAAATGCGGATGATTCATTTAGGCTGAAATGTTA
The DNA here is from genome assembly GCA_949128065.1 of Beris chalybata. Taxonomy (NCBI): domain Eukaryota; kingdom Metazoa; phylum Arthropoda; class Insecta; order Diptera; family Stratiomyidae; genus Beris; species Beris chalybata. The sequence goes on along the minus strand of OX421896.1, from coordinate 30,451,190 downwards.
CCTGAAAACTGAGTGAAACATAACAGGTGTATCGATTAATGTTTCGAAAGGTATCAGCTCAATATAAGTCCACACGAAAAAAAACCTAAATATATAATTATAATATACATATTTATTCTTGCACGGTATACCATGCTGTCAAACATTTGGTTAATACGATAATTTTGGGGCATATTAAACATTTCACTGTGTGTAGGTACTACATTGTACGAGTACGCCATACTGTCAAATATTTGAAAGCTAAAAATTTACCGAAATCGATGCCAAATATCCAACTGCGATATTACACTTTCTGATACATTTGATAGTTATCAGCAAATATGTAATGCGTGTCAAAGGCTGTCAGGCCAGATTTATTAAAAATATTGTTGTCTTGCTTAAACAAATTTGACAATTAACTATTTAAATTTGACAATAATTTGATGATTAGACTATATGACTCCATTGGCCTGTGAAAATAGTAAAACATTTTCTTAAGAGGAGCACATATCGCGATGGTTAAGAAACCACTTATCCAATTTGAATGAAATTTTCAACAATTATTATTCCTTATTCCTTACTGCAAAACAAGCAAATTGAGTGGAGTAGAACTTTATTATTAATTGATTTGCTCATGGTAAGCTGCCATAGAAGCAATTATGATTAAATGTTTGTTGTGTTCCGGTGTCAGTATAGTGAAACCCCAACACAGAATACCTGACTGTTGATTAATCGCTATCCTTCTGGACATGACGATTGGAAAACCTTCGCTGGTTTGGCCAATTTTATAAGATTGTATTGGATTAGGTCCGAAGGTTATGTTGCGTCATCGGATGGTATAGACTCTTCAGAGGGTGTATCATGCCTACTATCCGAAACACCCTGATAGGTGGTGGTATTGCTTAGGAACACTCTATATAAATGATGTCGCACAATCTTATAAAACTGGCCTAAGGAGTGAAGGTTTTCCAATTTGACAAACATTTAAATTTAAATTTTCTCAAAATGTCTTTCATACGGTTCCATCATCTCCCAGTTATAAAATTTTCTATTGACCAAATACTATTAATACACTGCTAATATAGTAAGTAAGTAAGTTATAAGTACTAGATATGGGCAGAGCAGTTCCTTTCAGTCAAGTACTTCACTCCGAGTCACTCACTTGAAAGAACGAGTTCACTGAACTTATTCCGGAACTGTTTATTCTCTTGTTCCGTCAGTACATGTACTGAGGACCTTAAAAAAAGGTCAGGTGAAGTCGGAATATTCTGGTTCATTCCCTTGTTCCAATGTATAACATGAGGATGTAAAAAAAAAGGTTAGGTTGCACGGTTCCCACAAGTAGTTCCAAATCTGATCGTTCCTTCGTACGTTTTTTGTCACATGTCCAATGGTACTGCAGTTCACCAAAAGGAGTGACTGCAGTGAAGTGTTCTCTTGGAAAAGTTCACTCCTGAACGACCCATCTCTAGTAAGTACATATATATGATGGTATAAAAATTCCACTACACTAACGAAGAGGTCGTGATTTACAAAACGTATGATTTGATTTGATATGATCCAATGATACTTTTCGACAGAATTGCAGTCGCAATACGCATTGCCCACTGTAAGCAGCTTAAGAACAGGCTTTAAAATCGATATCCATATTGAAATCTGGCATAAATCCAAACTTTCATTTACTTACTCTCCATAGGCTGGATAATGGCGTACTTCATGGAGTTTTACATAAAAACTGGAAAAATCATAGAATTTTTGTATGGAACAGTTGCAGTATTCTGTAGATATAAGAGCTTTCACAGAGAAATGCTTCTAGTACTCGTGTTTGTGTTATTGTGATAACAATACCAGCAGTGTATCAATGGTATAAGGCGCTCAGTACAAATATTTATTCCCTGAAAAGATGCCACAATCAAAAACATGTCTTATAAATGTCTGTAATTATGTGCAAGTTCTAGGAAAGTAATAATTCTTTTTCAAGTGGGGATTTTAATGTTGTTGTGATCTTGTTGTTCAAAAACGAAGTCACTGTTATACTACTACGCATTACTTAAAATTACTCCGTCGATTTCTAATCAAACAATCGTCGTCTCGCTCGTGCAGTAGAAAAACCGATCCGATCTACAACCCATGATGCGCTTAAATACTGCATGTGTTAATTTATAAGCTTTCTAGAATAGACGGTGGTGTGTGTACACGCTATTTTAATTTGATACTGTTTTAGGGTTGTAATTTTCTATAATTTTCCACTCTTAAATAGCCAAACAAAAAATTTGGCACTTCAAAGAAGATGATAAGATGTTAAAAAAAAGTTAACAAACAATTCTTTCTGAAAAAGAAATCGTCTCCTTAAGGAGCTTTTGTTATCATACTTCATCTGCACTGCCATTAACTTGAAAGTTTGTGATTCAACTTATATTTTTCAAGATTTTACAGTGACAAGAAATTCAAAAAAGAATTAATTCAACTGCAAAGCGATACTATTGAGTGGAGCGATTTATCAAAAGTGTTACTGAAGACGACATAACTAGCCTATTCCAAGGACTAATATAAATTACAAACTTTATCCATGCAGTTAGCTGAAAGTCTAGAAGAACGACTTTCTCGTTTCCATTCCAAACACACTTTATTTTGAAACTTCAAAACTTCTTATATTAGTACTTTTTGCAGTAGAGCAATTATTTTATTTTCTGGTAACCATCTTACTATTTCGTTGTTAGACAAAACCAAGTGGAAAATTTTAGTACGTATAGAATCTGATGCAATTATAAAATCTTTATTAACTAATTTAAATTCTTTTTGAATTCATTGCTATAAAATTTTAAAGATGAACGCCAACATAAATATTTATGATTTTTGATATCACAGGTAACTTTTAATAATCTATCAGAGGCATGGAACTGTTTTTTAAACACTACGGAGGAAGCCTTTTGATTTATGGTCATTTGACAAAAAAGGGATCGCTGAAATGAGTTCAACATATAAGTAATTCTTTTTTTAAATACTGTGGTGACAGGAAATAACTTGGTAAGTCGAAAAATAGTAAAATAGGATAAGGAGACTTTGTGTCATCTCACAAGACTTACACGCACTGGGAAGAAGTTATTGTTGTATGTTATTTGATCACAACAAATTTAATTTATTCACAAAAAATGGATTTATAGGAATAGGTTAATAGTAAGAATAGAAAGAAAGTGCTGCCCTGAATAGTTTCGTTTTTAGTCTTAACTCAATTCCCTGTGGCCACAGAATTATAATAATGAGATTTTTAATTTAAAGCTAATAAAATTTCCGCATACAATTTTAGAGACCAGGTGTAGTACTGTGTACCTGTGGTTCATTTAATGCAAGAGAAAGGGAAAATTGGGATTAAAAAAAGTGGCCATGAACTGTGGTTTTTACGATTTCGGTCATATCTTTTAGGTCTGTCGAAATATTGAATAAGTTTTACTTCCAAGTGCTCTTTATATAAAGACAAACACACTAGGTAGATTTTTTGGGGTTTTGACTTTTTACACTATCTGACAGAGTTTTTTTCATTATATCTAAAGGTAAAATTCATTAAATCCAAGTATGTTCTTCCACTGAAATACATCCATTTTAAAAACAAATTCTTTAACTTAAGAAAAGTTAATAATAATTAAAATGAATAAAAAACTTTAATAGCGTTTATTTCGAAATGAACTTCTTTGACTTAATTTATTGTGCTTTTAAACCGACAAAAGTACCTATCTAGAGAGAGCTTCTTGAATTTTTTTATGAATAGCCACTTAGGGGGTGTAAGTCTGTGTAACGAATTCTGACATATTTCTTGAGTCTAATGAGGTATCCGCATTAATTGTACTTAAGGCCCGTTCCTATAATCGTTAGTTACCTTCTAACTGGAACTTAAACTAAAAGATTTTCATACAAAGCTTCCAGTTAAAATTCCGGTTAGAATTTTACTAACGATCGTAGGAACGGACCTAAGAGCAATATACTAAGAATATAGTTGCTTAAAAATAAGTTTAGGTATCTCAGCATTAAATCTCATCAAAAAAAAAATTAATTTACATATTATATGATGTTTTGATGAGGAATTCACTTGTTTCCAAAAAACTTAAAGAGAAATTTCTCACCATTTATAAGTACGACTAATATAAATACTATATTATTAAAAATAATAAAGTAAAATGTAGTCGAGAATATATCATGAAGATGACTATTGCATGAATTTATTTTAAAACTCAAGGTTTAAATATAAATATAAATAAAAATTCAATAAGCAAATCAATCTCTTCCCAGCAGTGGCAGTAATACACATGTGATTACAAGTCTTCATTGTATCAATTCTGAAATATTTTGGGTACGCGATAAGAAAGTAATGAACAATTCAGACGGTAAAAATTTCCCTAGTACCTAAGGTTCTTCTTAAAAAGGTAACGGTTCTTCACATTTTTACGAGAATAAAAATAAATAAAATCTCAATATTATTCCAGGTACTTGCCATACAAATGTCATTAATATTTTTGACGCAAATTTACTATGATTAAGCTTAAGCACAAAAAACTGGTTTCTATAGTAATGGATTGGTGTATCATCCATACAAAAGTTTCTTGAAGCACTTCATTAAATTTACCCAAAAATCTATTATCTAGGAATTTATTACTTTTTAGAACAGTTACTTAATACAAAATTCGCAAGTTTTTTTTTTTAAACTGGCGTCTAAATTTGACCGTATTGTCAACCAGACCCAACTAGCAAACTAGCTTCCAGAAGGGCTTATCGAAGCTATTTTAGTACCTCGATAAAGCTTCGATAATGCCTTTTCGAACTAATTTGGTGCACATTTCCCCATGATTCAACAGCAACGGCCAAGTGGCAACAGTTGATATAAGGCCTCAACGAAGCTGTTTTTGTTTACCTACGGAAGCTTACATTAGTTGCACAAAAAATAAATATTTATGATTTTTTACTTTTGTTTTCTTCCAACTGCAAATTTATTTTCCTGTAAATTATAAATTTTTCTTTAAAAAATGCGAATTGACCTTTCCTGCTCTGGGACTCGAACCACGGTTCCATTAGTCCGATTCGCTGCAAACCAGACCAATCTGAAACATTGTCGCAATAGGGTTGAAGCAAAATAACCTGGTATTAGACATGTAGAGCGAAGCTCGCTAGCTAACCTATGCTCGCAGGTTGGTATTTACTTCCATAAGAATTTATAGAGTTTATTACCGAAGCTATGGCTTCTGAAAGTTTAACCTCCGCTCGGAAGCCTCATCGAAGTTACAACAAGTTATAGCCTCCGGTAAATCAAAATGTTTGCTAGTCGGGGATTTATTTTTGAGAGGTTCCTTAACGTGCATACACAGCTTTTTTCATTCAGAACAATTGGAACGCTATTTTTTAAGCTGTCACTCAAAGCAAATACCGCATCTCAGCATTAAAGTCGTTTTGGACTTCTACCAATAAAGTAATAAAGTTGCGCCCAGACTTTCGAAAGATTTTTCACGTTGTAATGCTAACGTGTATCAAATTATAAATTCCTGTTTTGTAGCGCACTGAAATTATCATGGAATACTTGTGGACATCTATTTGAATGACTTTTGTATGGAGATCGCATTAAGGAGTAATTATTTTTAAAAAAATATATGAAGTCTTCATATTGTCTTCAAATTTTCATCGGAAAAAAGGTTGCCTTCTTAAAGCTTAGTGAATGTTCGTTGAATTACGTGCCTTTTTCTTCCAAAAAAAATATACAATAAAACTGCGAAATTCATCCTGAATTGAAATGTTAATTCGCCGTAGAGCTATGAAAACTAAATTTTTTTTTTCATCTACATAAGTTACGACCAGAGATGAATATCGCGAAAAACGCAATCAATCATATTCACATTTTTTTCTACAGTTTCGTTGAGTTATTGCTAGTCCTTTTTACTATACTAGAATTTACGATTCCCGTATTTATTACGACTCCGGAGTGAAAGCATGCAGTGATAGCTATCAGAGTCCTGTCGACTAGTACTACATCCGTACAGGCAACCACCCCCCAAGGATCCATAGTCTGAACAATACAACACAGTATTTTGATTCAGGGGCTAAGCCTCAAAGCAAACGTTTTTATGAATACCTACGTCAAAACATGTCCTGCTGCGAAATACTTAAGGCTCCCAGTGCGTTTATTTTGCATACATCAAAATTTATGTCGTTGAAAGGAGGGCTTTTTTGCGACCCATGAATAGGACGAAAAATCGATAGGACGATATTAAAGAGATTTGAGAAAGTTTTGCCAAAGATAGTATCACCGGATTGCTTAAGATTATACGATCGGATTAAATTGGATCAAAAACGCCTTAATCCTAAAAGTTTTCTCGTAAAAATAAAAACTAGTTCACCCACATTTTTGTTCTGCTTATCCGGTTCGCTTCACCAATGATTGGCGCCAGATTCCCCGCAACGAGCTCCTGTGGACACAATACCACTTATTAAAACAACCACTGGACCGTATCACTAACTACGAATAGATGGCAATATTACTAGTCGAAATCGAGAACTTTTTCTGCTCTTTTCCAACTCCGCCCGGACACTTCCCTACTTCTTCTATTCCTTCTTGAACTTGTAACTGACACTCGAGCACTTCCACAACTTCGGTATACCGCAGGTCAGGTCACTTCCAATTTCATGGCAACTTGTCGTATCAGCCGGAACGAAACCGGCCAGTAATCTAATTAAATCGATGCCAAGATGCCACCACTGCCACAAGAGATGACCCCGAACGACAATCGGTATTGTGAAACGCGCATCCGGTCAGTATTACCAGATCAAACGGACCACAATTACCCACCACAATACGCACGATACGACCGGCTAACACTCATCCGGATCTTAAAGACTGTCCAAAAATCACCGAAACTGATAAAGGATGACGAAAAGCGTTCGTACGATCCGTCAAAATCGTATCCGGCTCAAACAAGGATGTAAAGGATGCGACACTTGGTCGTGTAAGGCCCCGACACCTTTACGACTATGAGAACCGTTCGCCAAGGACTATCTCAAGTTGAAGTATCGTAGACCCCGAAAAGGACGAAGCGTTACGTATTCGCTTACAAACTGTTCGCGACGACAGTTTAGATTTAACTAAACGAGGACATTGCGATGCAACGCGACCACTGTGCTATTAAGAAGGACATGCGTGGCTTTCAGCCGCCTTTGAAACGAGAAACAACTGGAAAGCGAAACGCTGCCTTCATGGTGGCGACGATGTACTAATATGTAGCCCCTTCGCAGTATATCAGATGGGATCATGCGTCCTGAATCACGCCCCAACTTCTTTGGTTTGGAGGAGTATTTTATGAATGAAAAGCATCCGGATAAGGAGAACTTGGTCCTAGTCTTTGAGGTTGTGAAAACCCAAAGTAATAAGCAATTCGGTCAAGACGTGATTCGAGCTAGAGAGCTTGAAGTAGGATGAGCTACTCCTTAATGCAATAGAGTGGTCTCAGCGCTTTTAAATATAGATCTGACTTGTAAGTATTCGAATGGCTTACTACCGATTGTCAAGAAGCGTAATGCAAACTGGCGCAATTTTAGTTTCTATATTTCAGGAATTACTTATTCGAGGAAGTTGTAACTTGGAATTTAGAACCTTTTGCTAAAAATTGTCGAGCTACGAAAACACTGGAATCGAGAGATTCTAAAGTTAATTTCTCTTGTTCTGTTTATGCTACAAAGTTGAAACTTAACGATTGTTTATGGGCATAGCAAGTGTTAAATAAAAACAAACGGAAAGAGTTAAATAAAAATACATTTTTTTGCGACTGTGGTATCCTGGGCGGGTTGCCATGAATAACTATGGATTGCGACAGCCAATTATTTAAGTTGATATTTGTTTTGGAGATTAAGCCGTGCAAAATAAGTATGAGGGGTTGGCGGCAAGAATGATACAATTTTTTTTTTTTATTATGTAACTATTTAAGATAGTACTTTGAGATTTGGGCCAACGAAGACTATTTTTGGCACACCCTCCTTCCTCAAAAGTAACAACGTAACGAGATTACATCCAACTATGCACCAAAACAAATTTAAATCTCCTTCTTCTCCTCCTTCCTCAAAAGTAACAACGTAACGAGATTACATCCAACTATGCACCAAAACAAATTTAAATTACTAAAATAAAAACATACTGGATAAATTGATGACATACCTATACCTTTAGTAGTTAAATATCAAAAAATTCTAAGCGATTATATAAAACGCCCGTTAAACTAAAAAAAAAATCCAAAATCTATGTAATATGTCGGTATTCATAAAAAAGTAACAATCATTTTACACCCCCTGAATATTCGAATTGAATCCCATTAAACTAAAAACATTTGTCAGAACTCGTTGAAAATTAGACGATTCCTGACAACTCCAGGAGTTTAACATTGAAAAAAGATTAAATCAGTTTTTCCCTGATTACAATTAAAGCCTTTAGAAATGAAACTGAATTCGATATCTCATAAGACCTAAGAAATATATCGACATTCTTGAAAAGGTACACAACCTCTGACACCTCCTTACAAAATTGGACATAAGAAAATGTTTTAAAATGTTTTTAGGCGCTTACATAGAGAACCCGAGGAAGTGAAATTAGTTTTGTAACTCGACATGCCTAAAATATGGTATACTACAAAATTTTTGAAAATGTGAAAAAAAAACATTTCACATTTTTTAGTGAACATCTGCACGCTAATAACAATCTGTTTTACTTTAATTAGTAGTACCTACCTACATCTGCGCATACGTACCCGCAGTTTCAACTTTATAGGATATACCGTTCGTAAAATATAGGAAACCCGACGTCAACGCCGCACCTTGCTTCCCCTATAAAAAATTTTATTTTTCTAGTGTGCTTCTGTAGTACCGTCATATAGCCATAGATGGCAAATTTTTCATCCGTTACGGTTTTTCCGAAGTAAAAATCAGAATAATTTCTTTCAATATCCTTCCATTTTTTTCCCTTCCTGCTAGAAGTCTTCAGTGCCTATAACTCCTACAAAATGTTCAAATGTTCATATTTGGTTCGGTTCTTGAGATATAAAAATGTGTTTTTTTTGTTTAAAAAAAACTCGCAGATCCACACTCTTGCTGCACCTTATACTTCAGGAATTTTTCATTCAGTAAACTAACATTTAATAGAGATTTAGAGAGAATTCCAAAGATATTGTAATCCAAAGTTTTTATACCCACTAGAATTTGAATATCAAAAATACTGACATTAATTTTCTTTTTGATTTTATAGTAAACCCGATAAAGTAAATAAGAATTCGAAATCTTATTAGACCTAAAAGATATGTTGACAATTCGTAAAAATGTACAAAATGATTTAGCATAGTTCCGAAATTCATTTTTAGGCATTTGTATATAAAGCTCATTGAAATAAAAGCGTATCATAATTGAGCCGTTTATCAAAATAAGCATTTAAAAATCATTATGGACAAACCATGGCACTGCTCCACTAGTTTACTGCATGAATTGTCTAATGTACCTACCTTTAGCTGGCAATTTTTTCGAAAACGTATATAGAAATTTTACTTACAAACTTCAATTTAAAGATAACCCACTTATTATCTCTATTTAACATATATATTTACTCATACTTAAGATGATATTACAATCTTTAACCTTAGTTTTAGTTTAATTATGTTTATTATTTTAATTTGTGCTGTTAATTCCTTGTTCAGTTCTCAGAAAGTTTTTCTTAAATATTTTTCCTTCAAGCCAATCTAGTTAATTTTATTTCAATACAGCCATTGCTAGTTTTAAGTTTCCAACCATTGTTGTAGACTCACAAGTCTAATCACAAACTATTATTACTAAATGTACATGTAATCATATGATTCTCAACATAATAAATTTGAATTTGAATAATTGAGCCGTTTATTTTGAAAGTAGAATTCGTTTTAACATGTTTAAAAATATTCATTCCAACTTTCATAAAAATTTACTTTTAGTGTGATGAAAACAATTGCATCAATAGATTCTCAGCAAGTTGCTTAGTGTTGTAGTAAGCATCGTTACAATGTCACAAAAAGTAACTTATTCCACTTTCAAATTCAACGGCTATAATGACTAAAAAACTTCTCAGAATTCGTTAAAAGTTGTTTCTTCATGCTGCCCCCTGAATGTTATAATAAAAACAATATAAACAATAATATCATAATAAAAAGCTTAAATTAGTTTTGTTGTGATAATATTGAAAACCGTCAGAGGTATGACCTCAATATCTCATTAGACCTAAGAAAATATGTCGGAATTCGTGAAAACTGCTTTCCTTCCATTTACTGAAAATTAAATTTTTCTGGAGTTCACTTATCGTGGAGCTGTACCTTTCTATTCTAGATCTCAAATTAAAATTAAAATTTTCCGTATTCTACCCTAACCCTACACCCCTACCAACTAAATTGTTTTTTCTATTTGAGGTCTTTTGGGACAAGCTCCTTAAATTCAATAACTGCGTGCTAGGCATTCTATTAGCATTTATGTAAGCTATTACACAATTTTACATAGGAGGGGAAGTTACCTCGTGGGGACGAAGAATAAAATATTTCGGATTGCTACATGCTCCTAAAGAATTGGACCAGAAAGAAGAAGGGTGGTTATCTCAAGGACCACTTCAGATATGATCTTGGGATCACAGGAGGAGCTAGGCCTAGTGGACTTCGAGGACGAGAAACGTGTTGGTGGTGAGAAAGTAGAAGGTAAGACCACTTTTTGTGATTCGAGATCGAGAAACTAAAAGTTTTCTCCTAAATAGTGCTACTACAGGTGTACCGTAGAAAAATCATTTTTGATGGCAGGTGAATAACCATAAGTGAACGACAACAGGTTGAAATTCAGCTTAATAAGTAGATGAATACTTTATAGATGAATATAGGCACAAATGTTTTTGTGTGGTACTCTAAATTTACATATTCAAATACATTCTGGGAAAACAAAGACTAACATAATTTGAAAACACTTTTCAAACTAGATCCATAGTGACAGAATTTGAAAATTTTAAGTACCGGTAGAAAGAAAAACTAGCATAGTTTCCATAATCAGACATTTCAAAGGAGCTGAAAAAAAACCATCAAATATGTCGGTTAAACATTAGCAGAAATAGCACAAAAGCATAACTCGGGCAGAAGCAAAAAGATAAAATATTAATAATAATGTTCGTTCTTTGTGCTGCCAATACTGGAGGAGGAAATAAATACAACCATTGTGTAGCACAAAGCAATTGTGCATCAGGACATGATAGCATCATATCTGAAGAAGGTATTAAAGCTACAGTAGAGTACCTATGTAGATACCTTTCAACTTAAGCATCGCACAGGGAATTTTTCCCTACTTCCTTCAGTACATTGGAACAGCAAGATAATAAGGGAATATAAAAATTGGCACAATGATCTGAGCGTAACTTTAATATATTTTCCTCTACTCGTCATGAAATCCGATATCCAAGCAGGAAAAGTTTGAAAAAAACGTAAAAACAAGGCTTGAATGGGAAAAAAAGTATGAATGCGAAAGGAGGACAGGAATAGCTATCCTGTCACTGAATACTGAAAATATCTGACAAATGTGGAAGGTAGAAAGCAAAATATCTGTTGAACGTGTATCTGTTTTTTATTGATTAGAATTTGCATAGATTTTTTTTACACCAGTCTATCGAATAAAAAGAATTGGTTTTATAAAAATATCATCAGGCTAACTTAAAAACGTAGCAGTATTAAATTTTAGTAAACATTTTCAACTTTTTAAGGCCGATGCAACTTCATATTTTTCTCCGATTTGAAAGAATCAAAAACAAGACCAAGAAAAACTTTGTATCTTTTTGTGAATAATGTCATTTTATTGATCGTTCTAAATATTAAAGTTAACAAAGCGCTTGTTATAAGTATGTATAGTAAATTTGATATCTCATCAAACCTAAGAGAAATAGAAAAAAATAGGAAAACGTGTGCTACCCTTTTACATAAACTCATGCGTTGAATATCCAAAAATCATGAAACTAATTTTCAGATTATTAGAAAGAAATCCCGTCTAAGTACAATCCAATTTAAGATCTTATCAAAACTAAGAAATTTGACCGAGTTCGTGAAAACGTTTACAACCCACTAACCCTTTACAACCCTCTAAGGGTTGAAAAGGACACATTGCATACGATTTTTCGTTTTTCGACCTATTGAGAAATCTTTAGTTATTAAAAAATTAGTTATAATCGTGAATTATACCATTTTCAAGAAAATCATGAAAGAAAATCTCTAGGAATTTGTTGTTTTAATTGATAATAAAAGGAAAAATGAATCCGTTGTACGGCTAAAAATATTCGTACCAACAAACGGCCTTTTTTTAATATTATCAATCAAAATCCAAATCCCTAGAAATCTACTTTTATGATATTCTTAAAAATATTGTAATTAACGATTTCAACTAATTTGATCTATTCGCTAAAGACTTGACAATAAGCAGAAAAACGAAAATTCCTATATGAAAATTCGTTCGCTCGTATTTTAGGCGATTATATTAAAAGCGTAAGTAAGTATAATGTTGTTCGATATCTAATCAGATCTAAGGGATACGACGGGATTCATTGACACACATATATACAAACCATTCACACCCCCTTAGGTGTCGAATTTTCAAAAATCGTGAAATTGTTTTTAGGCATTTATCTAATGAACTCATTGGAAAAATTTATTCAATATTTTTAGAAGACCTAAGAGATATGACGAAACTCGTAAAAATGTATTTACCTCATTTTCACTAAACATTTTTCGCAGATTTTTTTTTATTTATTTTGAATAAATACATTTGAGGTGAAATATGGACATAATCTCTTAGTGGTTAAATACCAACCGATTTTGAGGCGATTATGTGAAAGACACGAAATATTTCAGAGCAATTCAGTATTTCATTGTACCTCCAAGATTTGTTGAAATTCGTGAAATCTTGCATAAGCACCCTACACTCACATGAGGGTGAGTATTGACAAATGCGCAAATGGTGAATATATTCGATATCTTTTAAGGTAAAAACGAATTCCATTTTCCATTAATCCTAAGAAATATGACGGAATTCGTAAAAAGAAATTTAAGTATGTACATTATCGCCTCTCAGGAGTTTAGTACCGCAAAATTCCGAAAACCAATTCTAGGCACTATCTAAAACACCAAAGAAGAAAAATTATTTTCATATTTTGACTGACCTAAAAAATATGATGAAAGTCGTGAAAGATCTAATGCTGGAAAATGAATAGAACTCATTGCCTCCTTTTTCACAGCTTGTAATTAAAAAATTTCGCCTAAAATCAAAACTGTTTTTGTAGGGATTAGAACAGTTCACTTCTTTCTTCTGGAAAACATTTTAACATAAAAGAACAATTCAAGAACTCAAAGACGGCCACTTGTTTTACAGAGAATGCCATAAGGAACAAAAGGGGAAAATCAAATGCAATTTCTGGAGGATGAAGGATGCAACATCAGTACAATAAGCAACTACCTTTTATTTCAATGAAGACTATCAGATTATTAGCAGAGAAGCCAAAAGAATAACTTAAAAACCAGAAGAAAGTTCCAGGCTGTCAGTTTCAGTGCTTATAGTAAAAAAGAAGCGGAAGCTGAGAATTCTCGGCAAGGATCAAGATGATAAACAGCTGTGACCAAAGTCCTAAATGATTCAAGAAGAACAACAGTGTAGGACTACAATAGAAGTCGTCCTTAGGGCAAAAATGAAGGGGCCAAAGCAGGGTCCTAAAATTAAGGAAGCCAGTGGCGTAAGTTCAAGTCCGGACTTATCATAATCAAAAACTGGCATGCAATTTATGACTACCATCGAAAAATTCGAATAATCCACGAAAAATATCCAACAAACAGTATTCAGGAGAAGCTTGGCTAATTTTAATCCAGGATGAAGTACGTTGAGATACAGAAAAGCTAAGCAGAGAGTATAACACTGTTTCCGCTAGTCTACAAATACTGAGGTCCCACCAAGCTATGTGCTTATCACCTGTGGTATAAGTAAACAATTTGGTGAGTGAACAAGTAACAGTTTCACAAGCGAACGCTGTTACTACACTATACCCCAAAGTGGTCATACCCATACAACAGAAATATAATCTAACTTAACATCAATTTGAACTACAAATTGAGTGATTGAACTTCCAATTATTCATCCAATCCATTAAATGCCGAATTCACAATTAATCAGTTTCATCCGATGGACAACTGCATCATGGAATTTATTCGACAGAATTTTCGTAGTTCCACCGAAAAGTAAAAGCATTCAATTACTCACATTGTCGATCGTCTGAAACTAAATAGTCCAGAAAATTACGTCGAAATCAACCGCCGTCATTTAGCTTGACCATACCGCACTCACCAAACAAAAATCCATCCTTTCATCGACGTTACGAATTCAATTTCCCACTATCCTAGCAGGTGTTCTGGCAGTTCTTTCGAAATTTAATTAATATACTCGTACTAAGCCACCCCCTGGCGGCCTCCTTCTTGCTCGACAGCAACCACTTCAACAACTCAAACGTACAAATTTCCTAGGAAAATTTTGAATGAACTTTATCCATGCACTTGAACAAAGACCACGTCAAGTGGTGAAACTCTTCAAGACAAACCTTCAATTGGATCCTTCAATGGATATCCAAACAATGCTCCACTTGCAGTAGATTTCTTCGTGGATGGGTGTGCATTTTGGTGGTTGTGGCACGTCAAAGGATTTTCATAGCCTAACTGGAGACTATGATTGCTATACCTGTCCGCAAGATTTAGGGTGATTGCTAACTTACCTACAATTGAAATGGCAATGGCAATAGCAACTACATGCGAGTACCTGCCAAGTGGATGAAAATTGCAACAATCGAAATTAAGATTCCGGAGTAAGGTAAATACCTAGTTTCGGAGTGATGGTTTTGTTGGGGATAGGATATAATTGAAATTGCGGCCGTAAAGTTTCTAGCAAAGACCTCGTTGGTGAAAACTTAAACAACTAACTTTTTCAATATTAAACCATACTACTTCATTACATAGTGGATATTATATCATACCATAGACAATTTTGTAGTAATGATATACGGAATAAGTAAGTAAATGGATTGTAGAAAGTTAATTAACGATGGACACTGTGTTTGTAACGACAGTTCGGTTAGTAGAACACTGAAACTTCAAGTATATCGAAGGTTTTACAGCTCCAATATTCCGACAGTCAAGGTGACATTCGAAGCATCTTGAATTCGTATTTAATTAAAATTCGCTACAATACACATGTATAATAATAATAATAATAATTATAATAATAATTATAATAATAACGGAACACTAGGAGGTGAAGTGGTCAGCCACACGCTCGTCCGTGATTATTACCCCGACTTACTCAGGTACTTATTTACAGCTGAGTGAACTGGTAGTCCGGCACCCAATCCGATTTTCGAAAATTACTTGTCGCCAAGCAGATTCGAACTTGGTACCAGGTGCACCAAAGGCAAGTACTCTAGCCACTAAGCCACCCAGACTACTCAATACACATGTATATCGACCGAAATTCTACTCATCTCTCAAACGATAATCTTCGGTTTAATATATCGATAGATCACTTAGAAGTGTAACTGGCAATTAAAATGTGTTACTGAAACTCGGAACTAATTCAAAATTAGGAATTGATACGACTGTCAGGTATGGTTCAAGATATCAGTACTGATAATACAAGTTCAGTTGAGAATTTGAGTTCAGTTTTTTCACCGCTCGAGTACCTACATATTTTCAGAATTTATCACTACAGGCAATTAAACTCGACTTTTTTTCAGTTCTCGCCACTACTGAATGAATCATGAAGAAAACTGCACTAGTGTACTGAACCAATTTTCCTTCAGGAACTATTTTTCGTCCACAATATGGGACTGTTTCTCTCAGTTCGGTACTTTTATTAAAAGGATTTTTTTTATTTAAGATTCATGATTAAATATTTATTATTTTAATTTTGGTTTTCTATTTTAGTACGTTAAAGTATCGATAATCAGAATTCCCGATTATCATACAAGTACCTAAAATCAGTAATGTAATGGTACTGAATTTTCAGAACATAATGAATATCAGAGCAATAACTATTTTGGGAAGTTATCGGCATCCAAATTGTTCGAATAGAGGTGGCAGATAAATTCTGCTAGAGTTCCATGTTACGCGAAAGAGAATGGTTATTGGTGGGAGAATAAAAAACCACTAGGTAGAAGAAATGTTAAATGTAAATGTTAAACTTTTTCTTGTAAATTTTTGGTATTTGTACTGACGCTGCACGCCTATATTTGATTTTACTGAGTCAACTATCTCTTGTTATAATTGAAAGTTGGCAGCACTAAATTTTGTATATGTTAAAGCTTCACTTTTGAATGATTGCAAAAATACTTCCCGTGAACTTGAGCCATCCTTGCCGTAATTGAATTCCCTAACAAATAATAATAAAAGCGTTTGTTGTTCTTCTTTTTTTAGAGAATCGAATATTATTGGTCCGTCGATTCGGACTTTGAACCAACGATCTACGGAAAACGTCGAGAAATGCTGTGAATGTTATCTGTGAAGTAGTGAAGTGTGTGAAGAACAATGATTTTGTAGCTCGGTTGACCTCGGATCAGTTGGCATCTTGATGAATACGAAATCATGTCTTGATTTATTAATTGAATTTGTTATTTCTTTTTTAATTAAATTATCGATAAATGTGGGTTGTGAAAATAGTCGCAGCAGTGCACAAATACCTGTCGACTAAAATTCATCCACTGTTTAATCGGTTTGATCACAACGATTGTAGCACATGGAGTATTAGCGTTTAGAGGAGATCTTCTACTTCGTCCGGTTGGATTAAGATCAATGCTTAAAAATCCATCGCCCTAGAATCGTCTAACGCGTTTTTAACCCATCTCATGGAAGGTTCTAAGTATCTCCCATCGTACAAGACACGGATAATAAATTTCGGAATTGAAAGCCTCCTTCTGCCGAACATCCTTACGAGAAATTCCACTGATTTACCTTATCATTGAACTGAAACCACTTAACTCCCACATTAATGTTTGGCTACGAGCGAGATATTTACCCGACATTCGCAACCAATGAAATCGATGGCAATAAATTACAAAAGTACGATATTCGATGTCGATGTAAACTCGTTGGTTTTTGTACTTTTGGGGGACGATGGGGGATGTCGATATTTTTCTCGTTACCATTTTACTTTATTTTACTTTCGGATTTCTTTTTCCTTTCATAGAAAACAGGATGTTCATCTAACCTCCCGGGACCTTTAGGCAATTCACTTCCTTCCGAGAATAATGCCCTTTTTATGTACTGACAATGTTCGACATACTGCGCTATGTCCTCCTTACACGATGTATAGCACTTTTGCTATTCGGAGATGCCAAACTTGTTTTTAATAGGAATTTGCTCTCGTTACATTGGAATACTTTTAACAAGTGACAACAACACAAACCGGAAGCGTGTGAAAGCTTAATCGAATCTCATTGAATTCAAGTCGAAAATTTACATACCCTATCTCAAGAAATTTCCCGATTAGAAGAAGTGCCAACTCGCTGTACTTTTCTCTTAAATTCAAAACTTATTCCGTATTTTAAATCATAGAATTTGATTTGCACTCAAGTAGTCGTATTGCTTCTTAGCACCCACGTCTCTATCGGATTGACACAAAAACTTAGTTATGTAAAATCTGTTGTGGGAAGAAATGTCGTCTCGAATACGATTCGATTTGAAAGCCTCAAGAAGTCATGCACTCGTGTATCTCAAAAATATACTCGCAACACTTATTTATTTAAAATTATTTAAACAATTTCAGTGCCTTGTGGGCTGGACAGAAGAGGAAGAAAATAGAAATTCAATTATTTTTCTTGAAAAATACCTTGTCAATTTTTTGGATAATTTCACCGAATTTCTCAGATTTTTCAGTTTTCAACAAAAGTATTTTTTTTTTTTTCAATTTTCACAAAAAACTAAAGACGAACTCAACAGCTACCCGAAAAATGAATAAAAACTAAAATCCGATCAGAAATGAGTGAATAGTGGCAAAAAAACATACTGCAGTCACGATCGGCGGCAAGCCAATCGTATAATACTCTAGATGATACAGAACTCCGATGGATATTGAAGTTGGGGATGAAAAAATATTACGTGTGTGCATGTTGTATGTCCTTCATTAAAGAGTCCCATTAAATTGCTACTCAAAACTAAAAGACAACATTCAGTGTTTAATTTCATATCTTGAACTGGAAAAAAAATATCTTTTTTGAGGGACTTCTATATGGGAGGCGGAGCAAGGACTCACTCGATTTCTTACATATTCATCCTTTTCCTTGGAACCATTCAAAAATTAATGTGTACAATATTTCAAATTTGTAGTTTGAAGCGTTCCAAAGTTTTCGAAAAATATTGTTGAACACGTGTCTTAAGGATTTTTTGTATAGAAGGTACGAGAAGGAGTGAAAGGATTTCGTTGACTAGTAAACTCGAACTTTGTTTTCACTCAAAACTAATTTGTACAAAATGCTGAACTCATAGCTAAACGATTACTTGAGTTATAGTGAGTTTCGTAAATTAAGTGAAGCCATTTTTACAGGATATTTGTATGGCAGCCCCTCGAAGGACTATTAGGATTTTCTTCATAACCATACAGTTAGCTCCAACTTTTGAAAAAATAACACATACAAAATTTCAAAGTTGTAGCTTAAGTACTTATGAAGGTATCGGCCAATATTCTTGAACTAGTGTTTTAAGGATTTTTTGTATGGAAGGTACCAGAAGGAGTTAAAGGATTTCGCTGACTAGTAAACTTGAACTTCGTCTTCACTCGAAACTAATTTGTATAAAATTGCGAATTCGTAGCTAAAAGATTTCTTGAGTTATAGTGAGTTTCGTAAATTAAGTGAAGCCATTTTTACAGGATATTTGTATGGCAGCCCCTCGAAGGACTATTAGGATTTTCTTCATAATCATACAGTTAGCTCTTATAAACTTATAATACTCTATATGATTTCATCTAGAGTATAACGAGCGAATAAAAAATTCTTCTTTTACTCTCCTGGCCGCAAATTTAAAAATTTTCTTTAATTTTTTGGCGTATTTAAGAGGGAGCGCAAGCACCTTTCATAAGGGAAATAATGGGTCCGAAACACAAAATAGCCGAGACCGACACATTCTAAAATGCATATCTCCTAAACAGTTAGTGTCAAGCAATTAGAACTTAACAAATATACGTAGTTATACTGCAGTAGTAGGAGAGTAGATTGAAATGAATTTTTGAGTAGCGGCAGTGGTGAACGGGGTTGGGGGGTGAAATACTTTAGATTACGATATCTCACAAACTAATTGCACTAGGAAATGAAATTCATTGTGAGTGTAAAGCTTGAAAAATAAAGATTGCTCAAAGTAAAGTCTTTTAAGGGGGCGGGGGAGCATAGAAGTGGAGGGGATAAGAATTTATAAAAAAAATCAAGTTTAATATCTCAAGAGCACTGTAATATAGATGCTCAAATTTTTTACCAGTAGTAGGCCCAATAGAACCCTAGCATTTTGGACGTGTGGGCTTACCCTAGAGAGTGAGGGTGGGGGAGGGTGAAAAGGAAGAGCTTCCCATGTTTATATCTTAAGAACCTATAATGATATAAAGCTGAAACTTGGTATTTAGTTAGAGCTATAGTAGTGGCATGTCGTAAACATATAATTTTTTTAAGGGGTAGTTTCGTACGGGGCGTGGGGTGTTTTTCCTAACTACAAAACAGCTTTTCATAGAAAGTTGAAACTCGGTGTGTATATGTAAATCAACTAGGAAAGTAGTTTTGATAAAAGAAAACTTAGAATATCCATGGCATTCAGAAGAAAAGGCAAGCAAATTATCAGTGTAAATAGAATGCATATTTTCAGGATTTCCGTCATATCTACTAGGTCTTCCCAAATATTGAATTCGATTTTATTCTACGGATTCTTCTTATGAATACCTAGCAAGTGTGTTCAAGATTTGTATAGTGGTATAGTGATTGTATACTATTTCATGAATTTTAAGGCCGGGTGTAGTCCAGTGGTAGCGTACTAGGCTTGTAAACGCAATGTCGTGGGTTCGATTCCCACTCTACGCATAAATTATTTATAAGAATTTTTCAGTTGCTATTGGCTTTGAAATTATTAATATAAATAGTGAACAGTGCGGAATGTTTAATAGGATCACTACTAAAGGATTTAACACTAAGCAGATGAGTTCTGTTTACATTTTTATCAGATTCACTATCAGACATACCACACAGTAGTTGATTTGTTGTACGCAACATTGCATCCCGGAATACGACTCAATTATGTCATTCATATGTTATTTGTGGCATTGGCTCAAGTATTCTAGGACGACCCTATTCTAATCCCTTCCCGAACTGTTCGATAGGTTTACAGTCACATAGTAGCCTACACCGCATCTCAGAATTGAACGCGTTCCGAACTTCTGTCAGAAAAATAAAAAAGTTGCGACCAGACTGTTTGCAGATTTTTTGAACTGTATGAGCTTGTAAGCTCCAATGTAAATAAACCAAGGAAAAATAAAAAAATAGTCATTTTTTCCAACAGTTTGGGTTTTATTGATGTTTCAAATCCATCCGTCTGCCGCGCGCCCCGCTGTACTACTTACTTTATTTTCTTTTAACTGATTTTATATATCGAAGGCTTTTGTGCAAAACCGATTAATCAGAATCAAAAACTTGTGGAAAATTTTCCTATGCCCCCATGAAAGATGCCCAAAATGTATCTACCCAAAAAATAGAAATGTTGCGCCCAGATTGTTGCCAGATTTTTGTAAATTTTTTTTAGCAATGAAAACTTTTCCAACCAGCGTTACTGAACTGGTTCTTGAAACGAATTAGCTACGATTTCACCAAAATATCTGCATTTTGAGCAAACAAAGTTCTGCTAGTTGTTTCTTCCGTGATATGTATCACATTTGTTGTTGCCATAATTTTAAGAAAAGCAACCGCATGACACTGTCGATTGCTAACCAACTTTAAAATCAAATTTCCTCCATATACAAAACCCTAAAGGAAATGGAAAGTGACTGTCCTGTTCCCTCCATCTCACCCCATTGTCACGTGTGCGCTCTCATAAAATTTTCACTTTTAAGGAAAATATGAAGTTCAGAAATGTCTTGTAGAAATTGTTATCTGCGAATAGGCTGCTCCGGGGTAGGTACACGCTGTCCTGAACAAAATGTGATATTTGGGCAAAACACCCCGACCAGGGTGGCAAGGTCTCGAGGGATGAGTCTATTCTAACAAATACTACAGGAGTGGTTTTCAAATAGGTCTGTCACATCTCCTTAAGATCTGAAATGTTGTCTCTTTTGAGAGGGTTTCCAATCTTCTTTTCCGGGGTTGATGGGCTTCATCCATACGAAGAATTCCAGGGAAAAAAATTCAGACAACAAAAACTTGAGAATTGCGGAGGTTTTTTTTCTTGCTATTCGGTTTACCACTCCGAGGGGGCTGTGTTTTTTTTCCAGTTAATCTTGAATTGAACGAGGAGTTTGATATTTTGGGGAGGAAACCCCACTTGAAAAATCCAATCGAACGGGTGACAAAAGCTCCATGTAGTGTAAGAGATAATAGCAAACCCCAAGGTTTTTCTCGGAAATCTTATGCCATAGGCGTGCCTTCGGAAGAACCGTTTACCAAATTGAAGCCCCCCCCCCCCCCCTTCCTACTTAATGCAGTATTAAGCCGACGTATCCGCATTATCGGAAATAAAAATTCTTGGCAGTAATACGAAAATTTCACAAACGATTTCTGGGTCGTCGTGGCCCCGCAAGGCCATAGTGTACCATAACAATCAAATAAACAGAACGGAAGTTGTAGGGTTGTTAAAATTAATGGCCATACGAATGGAAAACCGATACGGAAAATTGTGGAGTAGAGCGCTACTTGAGCGAGCTTTTCTTCGAGACGATCCGAACCTATTAAAAGGTAAAATTATCGAAAAATCGCTTTTCGGTGTTATACCCACCACGTGGGAATTATCCAATTTTCCGATTCGATTTCGTTGAATTTATTCGCTATTTTTTTATTATGTTTTTTTTCCTTCGATTTAGCGGAAAATCAAAACGTTTATTTATTTTCGACGATTATTGTCGGTAAAATGATTTAAATGACAATAATTTCGATTATGGTAATGTTGAAGTTAGAGGGCGAAATAAATCGGTTTTAAGGTATACAATTAATTTTCTTTTACTGTCCGTCGATTTTCATATGATTTACGGTTCCCTTCGATGGGATTAACTTAAAAC
Organism: Beris chalybata; assembly: GCA_949128065.1. Taxonomy (NCBI): domain Eukaryota; kingdom Metazoa; phylum Arthropoda; class Insecta; order Diptera; family Stratiomyidae; genus Beris; species Beris chalybata. The sequence goes on along the minus strand of OX421896.1, from coordinate 30,428,891 downwards.
TGTGAAATGGTATGGAGTTATTAGAATTATTTCGAAAATTTAGTACAGACAGCCAAATTGCTATATCAGACGTGGACTTGAATAATTTTTTTTTTTTTAAAATCCAAAAATATCGCTCTAACCTTATAATTGCTGAGTTTGCCTTTCGTTGCTTTGTTTGGACTCTATTAATTCTATATACTTTAGCTCGGAAATGACGATGAACTGGGTCTATGGCCGTTACAGACCAATTTACCAATTTACTTGAAGGTATGTGGTTCTATGGGTCCGATTCACATAACTTGGAATTGTACGTCAGTATAGGACACCGCTTTTAGCCCAAGCGTAGCCACCTCAGAAGTAGAGACGACCCAAGTAGAACTGAGCCACGCAGAGCTGAGCCAAGCAGAAGAAGAGCCAAACAGAGCTGGTCCAAACACAACTGAGCCAAACAGAGCTAAGCCAAACAGAGCTGAGCCAAGCAGGGTTGACAGTACCGCAGCAGAGCGGAACTGAGCCTCGCCTCGCAAAGCCCAGCAAATAATATTCGAGCAGAGCAAGCCACAAAGAGCAGAGCAAGCGACAACGAGCATAGCGAGCGATACACAGAGCATAGCAGCAACGAAGCGCAGAGTAACGCAGCGAAGACCACAGCGAGCCCCGACATACACAGCGAGCCACGACGAGCAGACTCAAAGCAGGGACGAGCACAGAACAAACGACGATGTGCAGAGCAGACGAATAAGGCATAATGACCGTCTACAAAGCAGATCAAGCGAACAGAGACAGGTGACCAGGGTTAAGTTAAAGCAAGCAGAGTCATGCCAGGAGTCGAGCTAAATTCGGCTTAAACATGCCACGATGTCAAGCAGATACAGTCGAGCCAGGACGAACAAAGCAGAGGCCACACAGAGAGACGAAAATAGGGAAGGACGCGCAGACAAGGAAGGACGGAGACAGGGAGGGAAAGGGTCACACAGAGAGACGAATTGGGTCAAGGCAAGACGAGTGAAGTCGTACCCACAGAAAACACGAATCTAGTCACGTTTAGCTGAGGTGACGAATCAGATGGCAAGGAGAAAACCCAAAGGAAATCAAATAATAATTATATATGTCAACAAATCTAGTAATGAAGTGAAGTCAAATAACAAATAAATATTTTGTAACGGAAATTCGAGTCGTTACAAAATTGAAAACTTTGAAATCAGTTCTGAGGCTTGTGGAATAAAATTCCATAGCATACATGTGAATTAGATTCTTATAGTAGCATAACGTTTATTGCCGGTCCTTTGCGAGAAATCGTCCGGCTTCAAAACAGTCGCTGCTCATCATTTCCACTACACTTCTCTATGGTTGAAAATCAGAAAATCGTAAAATAAGTTTGAAGGCGTTACATAAAAACCCTGTAGAAGTACAACCCAGTTTGATGTCTCATCAAACCAAAGAAATATGGCGAAAATTGTCGAAGGTCGAATAGCAAAAAATCTTGAAATTAATTTTTAGATGATTACAAAGACAGCCCAGCCCGATGAAGTGAAACCCAATTTGATGTCTTATCACTTCCAAGAGATATGACGGAACTCGTGAAAACGTGTAAAACTCTTTTAAACGCTGTAGGGGTTTGAAAATAAAAAATGGATTGAAAGCAATTTTTGGACGAATATATAAAAGGACGTGAAAGAAAATCAGACCTGAGGGATATGTCTGAATTCACAGCCCCTGAACCACCTTCTTACAGGTAAAATTTCAAAAACTTTTGAACACGTTTTCAAGTCATTTACCTATCTGAAGAACCCGTAAACAAACTAATACAATATTTCAAAAGACCGATTCATGAAATTAGCTGCACCATATTTTCACTGACCATTTTTTCCCCAACATCTTAGTACCACCACAAATTCTAGTCAATTTTGAATTTTCTATCTTAAGCCGTTCCAGTGATAGGAAAAAAAATCTGCCAACAGTCTGGGCGCAACTGTATTATTTTTCCGGCAGAAGTTCAGAACGCGTTCAATTCGGGGATGCGGTGTATGTTACTATGTGACTGAAAACCTAACAAAAAGTTCGGGAAGCGGTTAGAAAAGGGTGTAACATATGAATTAAATAATTGGGTCATATTCCGGGATGCGGTCTAGAGGTTGAAAAAAACAAAACTTAAAAATAGGTGATTATTAAACAAGCCTGGGGAAGTGAAAAGATATTCGATATCTGATCAGACCTGAGAAACATGGTGGAATTCATGAAAAAGTATACAACCAGTTTACACCCTCTTAGGGGTCGAATTTCAAAAAATTTTGAAAACACATTCTAGGTATTCACATGAAAAATCCGTAGAATAAAAATGAATTCAATATTTCGAAAGACCTAGTAGATATGACGAAAATCGTGAAAATATATGCATTTTATATTAACCGATATTTTTTTTGCCCCCCCTTCTGAACGCCAATGAATATTTGAATTTTTTTTATCAGAATCACTTTTCTAGTTGATTTACATATACGTACTGAGTTTCAACTTCCTAGCATAAGCCGTTCTGAAGTTAGGGAAAACACCATACTAACCTTAAAAAAAATGTATTTTTCCACCATGCCACTACTATAGCTCTATCTAAATACCAAGTTTCAGCTTCCTATCATTATAGATTCTTAAGATATAAGCATCGAAACTTTGTCTTTCTCACCCTTACCCACCCTCACCCTCTACACTTACACCCCCAAACTTTTTTTCCTACTAGGGTTATATTAGGCCTACTTCTGGTAAGAATTTGAAACATCCATCTTACACTGTTCTTGAGATATGAATCGTGTTATTTTTGAAAAATTCTAATCCCTCCCACTTCCGTGCTCCTCCACCCCCTTCAAATATTTTACTTTGAGCAATTTTTATTTATCAATCTTTATACTAAAACCGAATTTTGTTTTTCTGGTCCAATTAGTTTGTGAGATATCGTAATCTAAAGTTTTTCACCCCCCACCCCCGTACGCCACTACCCCCACCCAAAAATTTTGTTTCAATCTACTCTCCGAGTATAACTACAGATATTTGTTAAGTTTTAATTGCTTGCTATTAATGGTTTAGGAGATATGGATTTTAGAATTTGTCGATCTCGGCATTTTTGCGTTTCGGACGCATTATTTCCCTTCACCCATATCTGTTTTTTTTTTGCAAATGGGTCCATTATCAAAGCTCTATAGAAATTCTAAGTTTCAGCCTCCTTACACAAGCGGTTCCTGAGATCTAGAAACCTAAATTTTTCGTCTAAAACGCTTACCCCGCCTTCCCCCTTACACCTCCTCCCCTGAAAATAATGTCAATTCAAGGGGTCCACCAAGTCTATTCTTAGAAAAAGTTTTAATTTAATAGCTCCACTGGTTTGAGAGCTACGAGCCTTCAAAGATTTTGGGGCGGTCGACGTATGGCGTACGGCGTACGGGGTACGGCGTACAGACGGAGTGAAAATTTTATTGCTTTTTTCGCGTCTACTAGTCATGAAACGTGTAAAAAAAATTTTTGAGGGCAGAACGTTTTTTTTTTTCAAAATCGATAACAATACTGTATTATAAATAATACAGTAAAATCCGTCACAACCATACATACTCCTTTTAACAATAATATTTTAATAAAAAACCACTACATGATTCTAAGTTTAAACTGCAAATAGAATATTGTAATCATTTTTTTTCCATTTCACCCTCACCCTCACCCTCCTTACACTCTCACTTCCAAATTTTTTTCCGCACTAAAGGTCTATGGGTCAACCTCTCGTATAAATCTTAAGACTATATCATAAACATTTCTGGAGATGTGCGACGTGAGGTTTTTGGAAAAAATGTTATAAACCTGCTTTCAGACTCCAGCGACCACATGTAAAATTTTATATTCATTGAATTTATCTAGCCACCCTACATAAATAACCTACATTTCAGTTTAATTCGTTCCTGAGATATAGTACTGTAAACTTCTTTCATTCTAAGTTTCAACTCTGTGGTGTAAGCTATTCCTGATATAGAGCGCAGAGAAACGAAATGAATCCGTCAATCAACCGCATGACACAAGAAGTCTAGAGAAATATGGGTTTGACTCTTGCGCAAAATATGTGAGGGTAATGTTGAAAAATGACATCGATAGAACCAAGGCTGAATTTGGGTTGTAGCACTTAATTCGCTGAAGTGGCAAACAACTTCAAAAGAAACACAGAAAGAAAGGTCTTTCACACCAGTAGGTTGAGAGGACACTAAACTTTTGTTATACGGATTGAAAAACTATTCGTGATGTATGCAAATTTTGCCTTACTTAATAAGTCCCATTTTCCATGTTTTTTAAACTGATTCAAAGCGATGGAAGCCTGGGTAAGTGTTTATCATTTGAAGCCAAACGACTGTATACTCATAAAGGCAAAGTATCCAAGAAATTTCCCTAAGTGGATTAGAATTTAAAAGTATGGTGTTCAGGTTTCATGTGTCTTTAACATGGTGAACGTACCACACATTCGCCTTACTCTGGCCGCAAAAAATAGTCCTTTTCCTTGAAATTATAATTCCTTGCAGTATTTTTCTGTTTGTAGAAGACGAAAAAACAATACAGCCAGGTTGGACTTGTTGCCACAACTGACCCCCTTTCATACGAACGAAAGGGTTATTAATTGTCCAGATTTGGATGGTGGTTTGTATCAGGTGGTCCAATTCAAAGTGACCCTTTTTTGTCCACGAAAATCGCAGTTTGCTTAAGTTCTGATCCTGATGGCGAAACCAAGCGTGCGCGCTTTCACCCAGTGGCTTCTCTGAAAGGGACTTACTGTTATGCGCTATTTTCACCACATGGCGTACAATTTATGAAGCCGTTTTTTAACACAATCGCATACCCTTCATTTTTTTGTTACGAATATTAATGGACGATGGCGGGATTAATTGAATATGCGGCAAAAACTCACTACACAAATATAAATTCCAGTAGAAAATTGTGCAAATATTACTTGCTGTTTTCGATTTTGTAAATGTATCCTAGCGGTTTGATTGTGTAACTAAAGGATGTCCGGACGTGTTGTATGCCGCACCCGTGACTGGTATGTTATTGAAATGTCATAATAATAGCATCGCTGTTTTTACCTTTGCCAACAATTTATAGAAGGTGTTTTCTATCCGGTATGGGAAATATGTCAGTGGTTCAAATTATTTGCTGTGTTATTAATTAAAACTTTCATTGTGTTTTTGGGATTTATTTTATACACCTTTGACCATCGCCTTGCATCCTCATCCCATGTTAATATATCAGGTTTTATTGTAATTTCGAATTTTTGAAATAAGCGAAGTTTGCTTCGAACTCTAAAATATTATTAATTTGATCGATTTGGGCAGTAGAGTGTAAGGGCCGTTATTACGACCTTCAGTTAAAATTTAACAAGAACTTTGACTGTAAGTATCGTATGAGCATCTGTCAGTTAAAGTTTCAGTTAGAACGTTACTGACAATCGTAGGAACGGGACTAAGAGTGGGGTAGTAAAAGCAGATATCCAAAATAGCACAAAAAAAAATTCTTTGATTCCCGCAAGTGACGGCGCAAACGAAAGAGGACAACAGATACCCGAAGAAACAAACAAAATTAAAATCATTAAAATTAAGGACTAGTAAGCCCCAAAAAACAAAAAAAAAAATGTCCGTCTGTCCGCCGTAGACGCCCGTTCGCAAAACCGTTTGAAGGTGCGTATAACTCTCAAACACCTTAAAAAGTTGGAATTTTTATGGTAGAATGGTTGAACCCATACAAGTGGTATGTTTTGGAGGGCTGGCAGTGTGAGTACGAGAAGAGGGGGGATATTTTAGATAAAAAAATTTGGTTCCTAGGTCTTAGTAACCGCTAGAAGGCTGAAAATTAGAACTTATGTAGAACCATGTTAGTGTGCCCATTTGCCAAAAGATGGTCGATTAGGGTCAAGGGGTGTGCGAATAGATGGGGAGGGGGGCATCTAAAATCGATATATCCTGAACGATTAATGTCAGAACGCCAAAAACTTTGTAGTTAGCTTAAGAGATACTAGGAGATTAGAAAAACGTTTTAAGGGGGTTGTTGAGGTTTGGGGCGGGTGCAGAATTTTTATATTACAATATCTTCCGACCCAATTGTGTCAAAAAGACAAGCTTTTATTTCAGTATAAAGAATTACCAGTGGAGTCAACTGATAACGTAAGGAATAACCAGGAGACTATTTGGAACGTTATTTTTTTGGTTGTCAATCGCATAGTAACTTACACAGTATCTCAGCATTAAAAACGTTTCGGACTTAAGCCCATGAAATAATAAAGTTGCGCCCAGACTGTTGGTCGATTCTTTTAATCTGTTCACGTATTTGGAATATGAGATTCAACACCTTAAATTTAATCCATCACATGTCAAAATCGGTGGTTTTAAAAAAAAAAATCAAATCGTTGCCAAAAAAAATCAAATTTGATAAAAAAATCAAGAAAGTGCAAAGGGCTTTAATTCGGAAGTAGAACGCTGAACATTTATCTTTGGTAATATTATTTATTTTTGGTAATAACTTTTTCAATATCCAACTCAATGTCTTGATGGACATGAACTTAACGCTAGCCCAGTCAAACGGATTGATTACATCTACCCTCTCCAACAGCGAAAAGGACATAATATTTGCAATGTAGTCTTTGATCCTTATGAGAAATAACTAACTAGTGAAACTTGTCCAAGTGTGATGATGATCTCTTCGCAAACTTGTTGGCGGCTTTCTCTTTTTTTTCTGTTAACTTAAACTTTAATAAATGACGAGAAAAAATTAAGGAAAAACCGGGAAAAGGTCTGGGTATCCGATTTCATTACTCTTTTGTCGAATTTCAAAAACCGAATGCCGCAGATCCCGACTGAAATGTAAATATATTGTTATGTGCATATCCTGGTAACCCGAACCACTAGAAAAGTACAACCTATCAAAATCCAGTTAGAAGTCATACACACTTCTCGCATGTTACACATACCTCCTGCATGTCCTAAGAATACTACAGAATATGCTTGCACTCTACACATGCAGCACTTAGGTTAAGTTCAGAGATCACTGCAGATCCATTGTGGTTCGCTCATATAAACCGGGGGCTTTACTGATGACTACTGATTCCAAATATTGCTCTTCTGATGGATCGGTCAAGGAGAATTTCCCCAAGTACCGATATCTGGTACGTGCCAGATTTTCACATTCACACACTAGATGCTCCACTATCGGTTCAATCACCACAGCGACACAGATCACCCATGGGTATACCCAGTCTTTCTCCATGTCTCCCAAAGGGACAGTATCCCATTAGGACACCCATAAGTTGTCTGCACATGCTTCTGCCCAAAGACAAAATGAAGCTAAACTTCCTCCTATCAAATTTCGGACAGCACATTCTTGCTTGCCAGATTCCTGAGAGATTCAGCCAGACCCCTTCCGCTGACTGAGTGCTTCATTATCAATCATTCCCTTTACAAGTTCAATAGGACATATAACTGATTCATCGGCCAGCTGTATGCTCCCCTACGACCCCCTTCTGGCGAGCTCGTCTTTCTTTTCATTTACAGGGAAGTCACTTCGACCAGGAATCTAACTATAATCTTAAGGTTGCACCATTGAAGTGTAGCAGTGCTCGTACACAAGATCAGTTTCTGTACTTCGAAAGGGAAACGACGACCCTACTAGATGTGTAAAGTGAGTATTAAATGTCATTGGCAAGAGTTGTGTGATAATTGAATGCGATTTTAACAAAGCGTTGTTATTTTATTAGATTGATCGAATTGTGCTGGGAAGTGACACTCTTCCAAAGTCCAAAGATTGGAGAATGGTTTCTGTAAGACAATACTCGTATCTTCTTATACTTACAATGAAGTCAAACAGTACGCACAAAACTTTGTCTCAAGAAACCAGAAGACCCCGATAGTTCGTATCAAACAACAACTCCTACATTCTAAAAACAAATTCGGAATTATCATTTAATGTCAAGTTGAACGAAGCTATTATACAATAATTTCTGGGAAATTATATTTTCTGACAGGAATCTCCATCATATTGAATTCTGACCATTGTTGTTATTCGTCTATCGGAAATACGTTTCATTTCACGTTTCTATCACCTGAAATCGATGAGTACAAATTTAATTTCCGTCCGACTCGATTTTCCTTGACACATCCACGGAAGGAACTTCGTTCGGAAGTTTGCTCACTTTATCGACTCTCACGTGTTGCAGCACACTATTTCCGAGATGTTGCAAGGTGTATTTTCGTCGTTTCGAAAAGAAATCAGAAAATAGGTCAAAGTTTTCAAGTGGCTTCCGTTTTCGGGGGTGTTTGTGTTTTTTGTGGAATTGTCCTGACAAATTTCGTTGTGAAATTAACCCCACCCCCGAATTAATCCAATACACTGCGTTGCTTATCACTTAATCCGACGACCATAAATCATAGGGACACGCAATTACTCAGCGATTTGCGACAGTCGCTTTGTCAGAGTCCTTTCACAGTTCGCCATCGAATTAAATAGTGCCGCCAATAGCCGGCCGATTGTATGCCGGATTTGGCCGGAAAAGCGCAAGTGAGTATATGAGGTGTGTATTCGCGAAATGGGTGGAAAATGGGCGGAAAATGAGCATTAGAGATTTGGATGTAATGATTTTCAGCCCTGGCGAATATTAGGCCACGATGGCAGTTTAATTAAGCTGCCGCGTTTCGGCAATTTCAACGTTCGCCGGGTTATTTATTGTCCTGAATTATTGACAGTCATTATAGCGAATTCATTATAATACCGGCCAAGATTGTCAACTATTAAACGCTGCTGTTGTCCTGTTCTGTTCGGTATCCGACAATTCCATGTTTTATCTGCTGTACACTCTGTACAATGTACCAGTAATGAAATTCGAAACATGCCTGTAACCATCACGAGGTATGTCTGATTGTGGGGACGGAATAAATTGGTTTGTTTTTATGGGATATTTTAATGTTGGATTGATGTCGGAAAATTTATTTCCTATAATTTTACTTTATTATTTTAATAACAATAAAGGTACTCGGATCGAATTAACAAGAATTATTAACACTAATACCAGTACACCTCCCGTCGATAAACCTACATTTTTAAAATTATTTGCCCCTAACTTGTAACAGAATCTCGAAGGATTTATTTATTTCTTGTGGCATCATGAATGATACCAAGCTTTGCAGCCACACCAGGTAGGTACTTGGCACCAGTATCATAACTTGTACATTATAAGGCAATTGTGATTACATGTTATAGCAAAAATGAATGAAATTAAAATTTACAGACTAGATTGTAAATGAACTAACTTTGTTACTTTAAACTGTAAACGAAAGTGAGTAAGTTCATAAAATAATGAGGCTACTAGTAAAGCAAGTAAAACAAAATAATAAGAAGAACAATACAGTGAAATGAACAAATACGGAAAATTATTGTAATGAAGCAAATGAAGTACTCTCTAAAAGGAAATTGATGAACATTTAGACTAAGTACGAAATCAAATAAGGTGATATTAATTCACAAAAATAACAAAAAATTGGTCAATAAACTAAGAAAAGGATAAGGTAAGCAATTGAATAAGACCAATCTTAAGCTATGTGTGATAGTGTGGTGGGAGGCAACTAGAAATTCCACGTATCTAAGCAAGCTGACAAAAGTACAGCGCTTGGCAAGCATTGGAGTCACTAACGCCCTCAGGACCACACCCACGGCAGCAATGGAAACTATCCTCCACCTGCTGCCAATGGACATGCACATCAAAAGCACAGCTGCAGAAGGCGCTCTTACCCGCAGACTGCATTGGCCTTTTTTTTATGGTAAGCCAATTGTCAAAGAGATTGAATGACATCTATCAAACTCTGAAGCTGGGCCAATTTTGTTAAGACTTTTCATTTGATAACATGTATTCGAACGGACAACAACGTGGGGTTCTTGCACTAAACGCATTGAAAGAATTGCATAATTTATACTCGCGAAAGCTACATACGTCGCGTTAGAAAGAAACCTCGATTTTGGATTAAACCCATTTTTGGAGAAAAGGGATCTACATAGCCTTGAGTCACATTTGTTGGAAGATTTATTGTGCGATTTACTTTCAATTCCGCCATCTTTGCTGTGCAATGTCAAATTTATGTCTGGAATTTGTGGCAAGACTAAATATCCGACTTTTCAGTCTTGCCCGAAAAAAAGTCTTACCATACGTAGGCTGCATGGGATATTTTCATGTCATATCTAAAGCTTTAACTAAAAATAAGTCCAATGCAGTCTGCGGGTTAGACTCAAATAGAGTCGCTTCATACGAACTAACACAAACATCCATTATCTTGAGTACGGACAATGTGTGTTTCATTTGAAACCAGTACATTTGAAATTTTTTTGCAGTTTCGATTTTTCATTTTAAGGATCTCCACTAAAGTGGATACACGCTGTATTTAGTTGACATTTCATGACACATATCTCGATTCCGTGAAACGTCAATCAAAATCCATCTGCTACACGTATACACACTAAACCTATGCCATTTAAGAAACCCGCGATTTTTTAAATTCGCGGGTTTTTAGTACTAAATATGTACCAAAAGTGGTCATTGTTCGTACTCATGATAATGGATGTTTGTGTTAGTTCTTATACAGTGACTCTAGACTCAAAGAGTTAGGTCACTGGAGAACTAAACCTGCAGGTAACAGTACAGTACAGTGGCGTAGCTAGACATGATTTTTGGGAGGGGGGGTCAGCACCATAATATTAATATTGAACAATTCGAACTTCAAATTGACCAATTAAGTAGTTATTAATAGTAGTAGCACTAGATATACGACCCTTTTCAAAAGATGTCGTTGGACGCAATAAGAAGAAAACACTGGCGTGAAGAAAAAGGCGTAAGAAAAGACGACTAGATCGTTGGAGGATGTGCGATGTTCTTTTATGTTTATGTGGTCTTTGCATAAAATGGTGATATTATTTGAGCGAATTAAAATAAACAAGGGCGAACATAATGGAAATTAGTTCTCTGACTCCATAATCAAAATAAGTTTACAACAATATACTACAATATACTACAATTAAAGAAAAAAAAGAATTAAAATTGAAATTCTTTTTATTTTGCCTAATATGTACATAAATGTATAAAATTCAGTGTTTCTTATATATGTAGTTACTTTAGAGCTATTAAGTATCTGTACCCATTTCAACCAAAGTCTTTCATATTTGGTCGTAAGACGTTGGAGTTAGTGTAATTATTATATAAGATTACGGAAATACAGCAAAGTGAAAGACCTTATAAATACAATTTAACTATTCTTAAAACTAGAAATAACCTAAGACTAAATATGAACTAATTAGCTAAATAATCCTGAGGTTAGTTGATTTTTTGATATCGAACTTCGTTCAACAAATTTTTGATGAATGATGTCCATCTTGTCCTTTATTTTTGAAACATTTGCAATTTCATGAAGACGGACGTTATACAGACGGCTTAAAAATGTTTTTTTGCGCTTTTGGTGTCTTCTTGTTTTTTTTTTTAATTTCATCATATAATAAAGTAAATCAATCAAGAATCCGAGATGGTAAGATGGCAAGTACCACCTCGGATTCTTTTGAAAATTTGTGTTCCTGAAGAACTAGTGAGAAAAATAATTGAAATACCATTTCCTTTTCAAGAATAACGATTTTGACTTTTATCCTTGAATATCTCAAAATGTGTATCTTTAATTTTTTTCTTTTTTACATTTTCTGGGGTTTACTGTTATTCAAAACACACCAAAAAATTAACTTGGGATCTCAAGGGGATCGGAGTCAAGAGTCTAATATTGTTATTAACAACTAAACTAGCCTGAATTGATAACCACTGATTTTCTTAGATTTTTTGACGCCGATCCTCTTGAGATCCTAAGTTAATCGCGATTGAATTATTCAAGGCTAAAGGACAAAATAGTTATCCTTGAGAAAAAACTTCCAAGGATAATTTTTTTTCGTACTTTTTTTTATATTGCGAAAAACTTGCATTTTAAAATAAGCCCTACTTTATTTTTCTACGATAAAGACTAAGTACCAGCGATATGAATTTTCGCAGAGGACTCGCAAAATTATTGAAGCAAATGTGAATGCAACAGAAGACATTACTATTCGCATTGACAGCTAAGCAGCCATTAAGACCCATACCTTGAACACAACTCGATCAAAACTAGTTAGACAATGTCGTGATTTTCGCAACACTATCGGCACAAGGTACAATACTACCCTCTGCTGGGTGCCAGGCACTGTGGAATCCAGGGGAATGAACAAGCTGATGAAATCGCTTGAGCTTGCTCCAGCCTAAGCTCACTAGTGATGGACCAGCACACTGCTATGCCCATCGGATCCATAAATCAGTCTATCGACTCACTATGCTTGCAACGGGCAGGCAATAGATGGTCAAACCTAACTACATGATCAATATCAAGGACTCTTTGGCCTGAATATGATTACGATAAAAGCAAGTATATCCTGAGGCTGAGCAGGAAAGATGCTAGAATACTAATCGAAGTGCTCACAGGGCACTGCCTGATCGGTAGACATACTAGACGACTGGGAGCCAATGCAAATAATCTCTGTCGTAGCTGCGGTGACCCAGGAGTGGAGGAATCAATCTTTCACGTTCTATGTGAGTGTCCGGCCCTCGGCGCTTATTTCCTCGATGACCTCGGTGATATTGATAAGGGAAAGCTATGTAACATAGCAAACTTTATAAAATCCACGAAATAGTTTTAGGTTCCAGGAGTTCTTCACGCTCAAACGGGGAGCACAATGGACAAACAATAACGTCTAAGTGAAGAAATTTAAAAATGTTGCACGATATAACTATTACTATATTGCAGGAACTGATAATATAGCGATAGTTTTTAAATTTGCTACCACATAAAAGTAGTAGTCTGGGTGGCTTAGTGACGACAGCACTTGCCTTCGGTGCACCTGGTACAAGGTTCGAATCTGCTTGGCGACAAGTAATTTTCGAGAATGGGATTGGGTGCCGGACTACCAGTTCACTCTGCTGTAAATGAGTACCTAAGTTAAAATTGGGGTAATAATCACGGTCGAGCGTGTAGATGTCCCCTTCACCTGATAGTGTTCCGTTGGTCTTGTAATGAAGAAATTCTAGCATTACTTTAAAGCCAAGGCTCAGTTTGGGCTGTTGCGCCATTGATCATTATTGGCATATATCTAAGAAGTGATAAGCCATCTAGAATTGGTTTTCATTTATTTGGGTTTTCTTTGTAATCATCTTGGAATATTTTTCAGGATTTGAGGAACCTTTGATTTCTACGAGCAATCAAACGTACGTAGCATGGCAGACGGCGGACAGACGGACTTACATTTTTTTTCTGGCGTTCTTGGTGTCCATAAAACGTGAAACAAAAGATTTTTAGGGTAGTAAGTTTCTTCTTTTACTCAGTTTTACGAGGTATAGGTATTAGTTACCTATGTCTCGTTCATAACTTTGTTACACTCTGTATACTTGTTCACACTGTTGAACTAGCGCGATTCCTATGCTGTCGAGTTTTTTATTACGAATACATAGTCAAGATGTGAGAGCTGAACCTACATAGTTGCATGAAGCGTGCTAAATTGAGCTCGTTGTAGTTCGAATAAAATCCATAATCTTTCCGGTAAAAACTTTACTAATTAAATCAATTAAACTACTAGAATTTGATACAATGTAAAACTTTTCAGTATTTAACTGCAACCCGCTTGCATTCCCCCGCTTGTATTCCACTCGCATGTAGCGACTACAATCTGGATGTACTGAAACTGGCGCTTACTAGTGCTACACCAATCTGATACCGCCATGTCGTTGTTTAAGCAATAAAATGGAGTTTATTCGGAACAAATGGATGGAAATAATACCAAACTGACCGTGGTATTTTTCGCTTGCGATTTTCACACACCTAGATTTCGATAAAAATTAAATAGGACGCAGCAAACTATCCATTCAGTTGCTAAAATTTCGAAGTAATTTTTCGATATTACGTAATCTTTTGGTAAAAAAAATTTTTCCTGATAAATTAACTCGTACTACGTATAAAGGTATATATAAAGTTTGTGCAAACTGTCGTCCTGAAAATCCACAAACACGTACTCCGTCTGTAATCATATTACACTGAAATGTAGGTGCCGGACAAGGCAACAGAGTTTCGGTTAAAGTTTTGAACCCATTTCCGCAACGTTGGCGTTGGATTGTTTCCATTATAACGTTCGTAACTTTTAATGTTTCGACACTTTTCCTACAAAATATCCAACAAAATATGAAACAGGATCACAGCTTCGCTTATTACATCCTCACTTTCTATCGTATGTCAAGTGCTGACGACGGCATACCACTGTAAGTTACACACATGGCGTTCCAAAGGCACTTTTTGATGCGACCCTCACATATATCACGTGTACATAAAGCGTGTATTGTCGCTAAGAGGATTATAGAGGAAGCTCCAAGGATACCCCTCAACAGCATTTAAGACTTATCGCGTTGAAGAGAATAACATACTTTTCGGGGATTAGCTTAATTAAAGTTATTATTAGTGATATGATATCCATCTAATATATAAATACAGTGTGTTGGCTGTTTTAATATTAAGTAACACTATACACTACCCAGAGAGACTAGTTCTGGCCTACTCTAAAACTTTTTTATCAAGCTGGCAAACCAAGGAACCTTGGTTGAATATGGCAACTTTAAGATTTGATATCAAGTTTACTGTATTTATAATGTTTTAATGTCATTTATCTGGTTTTTTCTATTAGGTGTTCACATTAACGTCTAGCATAAGTGTCACCTATTTAAAAAAAAAAAATCTTCCAACAGTCTGGGCGCAACTTTATTATTTTTCCGGCAGAAGTTCGGAACGCTTTCAATTCTGAGATGCTGTGTAGGTTACTATGTGACTGAAAATCTATCAAAAAGTTTATAATACTCTCTCATATTGATGAGTACGGTGGTCTGATAAATCCACATATTCAAACTTATTGGATACGGATCTCAATGAAAAAACTAAAATTAAGCATGTAGGATTCCATGACGGAACCAAACTCAACAGAATACGAGCTACAGAAAAGTTATTAACTTTGCTTATGGTATAATAGATTCAAAATCAATAGATGTTCTAGAGATTTAATTTTTACCTTATTAATGGGACACCCTCAATAAAATGTTCCTTCGCGCTGAGAGAGTCGTGGAGCTCGCATCATTCGTTCAAAATCATTCCGATTATGAACTAAACTAGTTATAGACTTGGTATACTCTAGTACCTATTGAAAATTTTCTATATACCCGGCCACTCTGCAACACCTTGAATAGGTAAACCAGTGAAAGGCTCCGCTTCGGTGTTGATCAATAAAATCAATAACATTTTCAGTATTAAAATGCAGAATATCTTTTGTCTAGTCGACTATTATACAGTCTATGGTGCGACCAATGGACCGAATGGGAATCAATCAAAGTGCAATTTTGCGGCTCAGCGCGGACAACGAAAGAGTTTAATGAGGCTTGCAAATTAAATCAATTTTTTTTGTTAACAGGGGTGAAAAACCACCCCCAATATTATATTGAGACTTTGTAACAATTAGTGGTTGTGCAGTCTATCGTTTTGCTTTAAAGGGATGATGCGGTGCATGCAGTGATTAGTATCAGTTTTTAGTGATGCAAAGTATAACTTCGAAAACAGGCCGAACAGTTCAATGGTTTTACAGGCCAAGTTGACCAGTGGTTCGGAAACCTTGGTATTTTAATTCCGGTCTGCCGACCCAATCGATATCGTTTCCTAATTTGGTTCGATTAGTTTTAAGGTCTGCTAACAGTATGAGCCCAACTTTATTATTTTTTGGGTCAAAGTTTGAGAAGCGAAGGGGTTTAAATGGGGTTGTTCTGGAATGCCTTACCCACTGTAACATATAGCGCGTGAATTAAAATAATAAAATAAAATTGGATTAAGTTCAGCTTCTTTAGCACTACTTATTTTCCCAATTCAAATCCTTGAATATTTTTGAATTGGTATTTGAAGACACTTCATCTTTGGGTATTTAAGTAAACTACGAAACAGAGCACCCTTATCTGCTAACGTAGTTCCAGAAAAAGATAATGAAAATGCTAAAAGTTTAATTTAAAATTCCGGGAATTACAAAGACTCAAAAATGATTTATAGCGAACCAATCTAAAGGGAAATTAAACGGAAAATAGTCCACCTTGATGAAATAAAGCCATTCCCGAACGAAATGAATATTCAAGGGGACTCATTCGCTGCTCCGAATACGGCTTTGATTGCAAAAATTCCATAAAAAAAACCCCAGATTTATGGTTAAATATGTCTTTAAATGTCCTGACGTTACAATCTGAAATGGAGGGCAAAGGACATCGCTATTCGCAATAATTCACTTCGGCATGTGTAAATATTTCATCCAGGGCGAGAACGGGATAGATTTTGCCATATTTCTGCAAGTCGTTGCGCGATCCTAGCTAGTCCAGGCTTCCTCCCCGACTTGGAACGGAATAGCCAACATTTTTATAGCATTGCTTCGGGGTTGTTACAACTGCCCTTACTGTTGTTGTATTTTTTTCAAACCCGGAAGCATATTTTCCGAACACAAGACAGGAGGTTTTCAATTGCAGCCGGGAAAGGATTGAGAAGCGAGAAGTTGTACAATGTCGGGTTCCATTTTGTCTTGCTACTGGACACTTTGTTCACTGCTTGGGGAGGTTTATGATGACGGCATGGAGAACTGTATAATGCTAACTAGTAAGAAATTGCTATTTTGAATTTCTTATTAGAAAGATTAAAAGTTGGTACAAATACATTTCGAAGTGGAAATAAAGCTTGGAATTGTAATTGAATTAGTTGGAATTTATTAGGACACAGTACTTGTTTTTGGATCGCTTTTCAATTGCAATGAGAAACTGGGTGCCTTTTTCATGAATTTTGCATGCTAAATATACTCCAGTAATTCGCATTATCTTAGAGTTAGAGTTATTCAGGGTAGTTTTGGAAACTTTTCTCTTTTGAATCATTGCCGTGTAACAACTCGATTTACAGCCAGGTAGACTTGTCGGGTCCGGGGTCCGTTAAAAAATATTTGTTTTAATATGACTTCAATTCACTTGATTCCTTCATGGCTCGTCTTGACTCACCTCAACTTGTCTTCTACCTCAACTGCTCTTCTCTGCTTGGCTCGTCTCTGCTCTGCTTGGCTCATCTCTGCTCTACTTGGCTTTGCTCTGCTCCGTTTGGCTCTGCTCCGCTTGGCTCTGCTATGCCTGGCTCTGCTATGCCTGGCTCTGCTCTGCCCTGCTTGACCCTGCTCTGATATGCTCTGCCCTACTTGGCTCTGCACTGCTTGGCTCTGCTCTGCTTATCTGGTCTCTGCTCCGATCTGTTTGGCTAGCTTCTGCCTCTGCTTAGCTCATTACTGCTCTCCTTGGATCTTCCCTGCTTCTTCTTCTGTACTGGGAGAGGAGGAGGGAGCATTTTAGATGAAAAATGTTGGTTTTTAGATCTCAGCCACCGCTTATGCTAGGCGGCTTCCATATGAAATGAATGCTTTTCCGAACGGAAGCATGAACAGCTTCGATAAGGCCTTATACCAACTATTGGCGCTTGGCAGTTACATGAAAAAATGTGCGCCGAATAAGTTTGGTAAGACTTTAATGAAGCATTATCGAGGTACGAGAATAGCTTCAATAAGGCCTTATGGAAGTTAGTTTGCTAATGGCGAGGGGGGGGGAGGTTTGAATTACAATATCTACTGGCACAGCTGTGCCTGGAACAACAAATTAAGTTCCTGTATATTGAACAAACAGAGTCTACTGAATGTAAAAATGTTTGAGGGGTTGGTAAAGCGCGAATGGTGGGGCGCAGCCATTTTCCAAAAAATTAAATGTGGGTATCCATATTAGATATGATCTTGAAATTTTTACAGGAGTTAGGACCAGTAGACCTCTAGTGGGTGTGGGTATAGGGAGTGATGGTGGGAGGGGGTGAAAATGAAAAAAGACTGGTTTTAATTTTTTGCAAGCCGCAAAGGATACAAAGCTAAAAATATAAAACTGTGTAGAGTAACTACAGAGATATCTTAGAAAAATATAACTATGATAGGAGTAGCAAGATAGCAAGGAAGGGGTGGTTTTTCATACCTCAGAAACGGCTTGTGCTAGAAAGTTGAAGCTTAGTATTTATGTGTATGTGCTACTAGAATAATTAAAACAAACAAATCCGCCCAACAATCTGGACACATCTTTACTATTTTATGGGTTGAAATCCGAAACATGTGGCGTGGAGTCCAATGGGACTGATAACGTAAGGAATAATCAGGAGGCTAGTTGGAACGTTATTTTTACGGTTGTCGGTCGCATAGTAATCTACTCCGCATCGCAGCATTAAATACGTTTCGCACTACAACACATAAAATGATAAAGTTGCGCCCAGACTGTAAGCCAATTTTTTTAACTGGCCTGGCTAAACTTTTGTGCTTGGAATTGAGACTCCTTCTGAGGGCGAAATAAAGCTACTGGTCCTGGGATCCGAGGAAAGTACTACAAAACCTTTGTCACATATTGACCCGAATTTTTGCCAAAGGAAATTATTGTTGCGACTAGCTTTCAGATTTTGTTTAATAATTTAACCGGTAAGGAAGGTTGGTATGCCAGTGACGGCCCGAAAATTGGGCGAGATTGATGCTTGTTTATTTTATCATATTAGTGGAAGGTAAAAAGTTTGTGCCTGTTTTATAATTTTCCTACGTTTCTTCAGATGGGACTATGTCTTTGATGAACAAATATTGCAGAAGTCTTTGTCCGTCAATGGCACCTTAAAGTCATGAAGTGTAACATTGAGGACCCGTGTTGTAGCGTTCACCGGTCCAGTGGAAGTACCTATGTTCTCCTCATTAAACTTTTTTTAAAGCTGGGAGGGAACTTACAGCAAACGAGCCAATTTCTCCGACCACTTTCTTACCATGTTTAAAGACTTTCGAGTGTTACCTTCTAAGTTCACGACCGAACTAAAATTACGAATTAAGCCTGAAGTGTATGCATTCTTCTTAAGTTAATGTTGTGTTGGGTATAGCGCTCAGATGTCTCATCTTCAATTAAAACCGCTAATTAGAGCTTGTCAGCGGTTGACACTGTTCCCAAACAAGAAACACAATGAGTCTGAAGAGCAATGTATAGTGCACACATCGCACGTCACAAGTCTTCCAGCAAAATAGACGTATGTAAGTTATACACTGACTCCGCTACTCACATCCCTGCTCATATGAGCATACAGCGCACGAAGGAATAAAGGCCACACAAATTCTAAAACAAAACCATAATTTCAGGGAGTCAAAAACTTTATTATAAGGTGCTAAATGAGAGTTTAAGTGTGAGTTGAATAGCTGGCAGCCGCAAGTGCTGTCCCACTTTTCTATCAGCGTGGAATGATTAAATTAATCCTTTCCGTTGGATGAAATGCTGGGCGTATAGCCAGAACGAACCGACTTACAGTGATGTAGGTGTAGAGTCTTAGCCATACGATGACACAAGGCTAGCTAAGGTATGTCCTGCGGGCCATTTTAAAAAAAAAATGCACCCGAGAAGGACGAGCATTGAGGTTTTATAATGACCTCCTTGCGATTAACTGCTTCCAGTATCTCGTACTTTATGAACCTACGGTGTGGCACTAATGATGTAATCATCTACGAAGTTATGGATTTTTTAAAGACACGTAAAGTTTTAGTCAGAATCCGACGATATGTGCATTATACTCGTATTTCGAAATCAAATCATCGATCCTGCAAATATGCACATAACTCGAGCCATTCGGAACATTCCGTAACCGAAAAATCTCTCTAAAATCCTCGTCAATGTTCAATTTGTTCCCTTCATTATGATGAATCGGTTCTGCTTCCTGGTAATGCTTTCAAGCACTCCTTCACCCCAATTTTGTTGGTAGGAGCTACCCGTAATCCGCGTCATAAATCAAATAACCAAGTAATCCATCAATATGTAGGGCGTCCAGTATTTAAAGGTCTTCCATGTGTTCCTGACTTTTTACGCATGGTTTTCTTCTATTTGCCAAACTGCTGTTTTGTACCTGTCCCGGTAACCTATGGCCCAACCGAATCAGCTTCCTCACTTAACCTGAAAGGAAATCCAAAAAAGGGAGCCTACTCCTCGACATCGAAACGAAACCGATTCCTGAAAGGGACGTGAAGCCTTGGTTATGGGTTTTCGGGGAATGTTGCTACTATAAATTTCAGTCGGCGCTCAACAATATGAACTCGAAATAAAATTAATGGGCAGGTGAAGGCAAATCGAATAGATCAATCAAATTTGATAAGGAACACCGGGCCCCGGGTTTGGAATATTTTCCGTATTTTCACATGAACCGCATTAAAATTTTGCCCGAACCCAATTTAAATCTGTTACTGGGCAAATCCGATAATCTCGATCACGCTAAGTGTTGAGTGCAAACTTTAAGCGTTTTATAGAGGTAGTTAGATGGGATGGATTTAAAAGTATTGCTATGCACGCAATACCTGGGGTGTTGAAAGTTCTTTAAGGGGATGTTTTTTTTTTTTACCTGGCCGAACATAGAGTTTCGACATGTTTATAGGTTCAGAGATACGCCCTTTGATGCCGAATCTTTGATATAAAATACTGTAGAATGTGGCAGAGCGTGCAATTAATTATATACTTGTTTTCGGGTTGTAATTAGAGAGAGTAGAAATAATGGGAATTATTTTCTATCGAAATCTAATACGTGGTTGCGCTTTGGACACAACTCACATCCCGTGCTGTTCATAGTACTAAAGTGTTGACAAGGATGTCATTTTTTGACTGTAGCGTAGACCAACTTGGATCTAGGATCTTCGTTGTTAAATCTGTCTTTGATCTCTTTTTCGAGTTTAATTCTTTTTACGGCTTTTGTTTGTTTGTTTATTTATTAATTAATTAATTAATTAATTTATGGAATAAATCCTTACAATAATAATATATGTATAAAATAATGTTATTACAAAAAGAAAAACATGAATTAAAAAAAAAAAAAAATTTATGAGACTTGGAAGAGTGACTTTAATGTCACAAGATTAATATTAAATAAATCAATACAATGACTACATTTATTGCCGGTTCTCATTAGTCTTGACAGTGGACTATTTTGACCATATTGGGTTTGGTGCATTGGCAGGAAAAATGAAGATTGACACCGAGTACGAACATTGGAAACACGAAAATTAACAGACTCAAGAAGACACGGACAATCAACTATATAATTTATAATGTTAAATAGAAAAATGAGTTCAGATTGCTCTCGACGATCGCTTAAAGACTTTAGGTGCAATTGACCCATGAGAGAATCGTAATCTATCCACTCAGTTGAAATGTGAAACTTGTAGGCGACAAGTCTCAAAAACTTATGTTGTATTGTCTCGATTCGATTAATGTGAATCTGGTAGTAAGGATTCCACACTGGAGAACAATATTCGAGAATGGGTCTAACCAAGCTGCAATATAAACATTTCAGAGTATATATGTTATTAAAGTCCCTTGTATTGCGAGTAATAAAACCGAGCATTCTTCTAGCAGCATTAGAGTTTAAGAATGGGCGCAGTGCTAGAACCTCCGCGCTCACTAGGCGCCATACGAGCCCATTGCGATCCCTTCACCTCACTAGTTTGTCATACCCTAACGATCTCAAATCCTCGATGCTCCGGAAGGAAAGACTACCCAGCCATCTCAAACGCCTTCTAGCGGTCCCCGAGCATTCACACATAATGCGAGTGATGCCCTCCATAACATACAGGTCATGACCAGGCCCGTGCGCACGGGGGGGTTTGGGGGTTCAAACCCCCCCCCCCCCATTCGCCTATTTTCATTGGGAAGTGAGGACCTTTTTTTTTAGGTCATTACATTTAGTATGGGGGAACTTGATAAACCCCCCCCCCCCCCATCATACTTTCCTGCGCACGGGCCTGGTCATAACAGAACCTACACATGTCCGTCTCCACTATCCCTAAGCGCATACAACCATCTAAACTGGAGCCAAGACATCTTTGTTGTCGCAATTGATGATTCCAAACGCCTTGGGATTCTACGGAAATGTAAGAAACTCCTTCCAGCGTCTGACTTAGCCACAATCTACAAGGCATATTCTAGATCACGAGTACGAGTACGATCACGAGTACGAGTATGAGTAAAATTCGCATATCGTGTTCAAAAACATGCGTTCCGACTAATTGGAGATAAAGCCGTTTTAGGTTCTATAGACTCCCTTGAGTATCGCCGAAATGTCGGAGTACTCAGTATTTATTATCGATATTTCCATGGTAAATGTGATAAGGATCTTAAAAAACTTATTCCCCCACTTTTAGTCGCCCCCGTAACACTCGCTCCCACGAGTATACTGTTAAGCGCCATTCGTGGAGAAGAGTGAAATTTGGGCAGTCCTTTATCCCCCAAACATCAGTAATGTGGAAAGCATTGCCTGCCTGCCTGATCTGTTCCCTAATAAATACATATAACCTTCAGCAGTTGAAAAACAATGTTCACCAATATTTCAGACGCTTCGCTCCTGTTCCAGCGCCATAAATCCCCTACCACATCAGCTTATCCCAACCTATGTCGTTATAGCTGTGCAATTGCATTAAAGGGTGACCCCCTAAATTAAAATTTTCTCAGCATACAGTAACCCGTCAGTGCTCCGACGAGCAGCGGCAGTTTTCATCAATCCCAAGTCAATATATTCTTCGTCCTTGAACTATCCATCTCGCGCCACAAGAGTCGATTGTCTTTTTAGGGCTTACTTTATCTAATCGCGACCAACTTCACTTTGCGCAGACATCAATCGAAAATGGCTGTTATTAGTATAAATGTTCAAGTTCAAAAAAGAAGAATACGGATCAGCTAGTGCACAAGTTGAGGCCATGGCATCCTGGTACTACAGGAACATTCTTTTCACCAGCAATGGTTTTTCCCCGGAAGAATTTCAAGGAACGCTTGCCATCTGAAGCCCCTCCTAAAACATTTCTCCCTCAGATTGGATGACCACAGAGATAGTTTGACAAGTGCTTCTTTACTTCGTCACCCATTCAGAAAATTCAGCACTCCTTGTGAGAATCTCAACGGTCTCAAATCGATTGAAAGAGTCAACAACGCGGCGACTCCATACTCCATACTTCCAAGTCAAGGTCTGCACTTGAAAATTTGTCTGTTTATACTTCGATTCCTTCTTAACAACTCAATAATTCTTTCTAGTTCAAAAAACGGTCCAACAGCTGATCTTCTTATAGGTTGCTGAATCATGCTGGCTCTTCAATGAACAAATTTTGTTGATGTAGATTTCCTTGAACTAATAGACCTTCACCAAGCGAGAAACTGATAATATGTAGAGCAATTCCTCACTCACCAGACCCTTACAATTCTAACACCATTGAACACAACTCAACTCTAAGCCTTACCTTAAAACACAACCAACCGATAAACTGATACACAGAAAAAGAAATTAGCAACTTACGGTCCGTCGATCCAGATAACAAAATGTATGTACACCATTTGATGAACAAGTCCAAATAGTACAAAAAAACTCAAATATACAATTAATATGGAAAATCCCTTGGATTGAGGGGAATTGGAGTAGTACAGGTAGTGTCTGCGATGCTTTCCAGCCCCAGTCTGCTGTTCGCCCCTGTTCAAAAAGGACAAAGTTCAATTGTTTGCCCCAGAAATAAAAAATTAACAAATTTAAATAGATAACTATACTACTTCTGCATGCCTCGTTCAAGCAAAGCTATTTCCACCATCTTCATGCAGATTTACGTTAACTCTTCAACTTTATTTCGGCAACCGCATAAACCAGTTGATTCCATGCCTTGGCAGGATATTTCAAAAACCACCCCCACCCTCGCTACATAATATGTCGAGAAGCATACACATACTTTGTTTTAATTTAACGAAATCTGAAGTGACACGATGCAAGACATTTTAAGTGGAATGTGGTGCACCTATTAGTGGCTCTCAAACCCTTTCGGTTTTCGTGTTAACAGAATTAATTTAGTTGTTGTAATATGTTCAGCAGCTCTATGACAGGGTGGTTATTTTACAGCTCTGGCAGTCTGATGTCAAAGTTATCATGTCCTGTGTGCAAAGCTTTTCTCTCGTTACGAAATTATCTGCGGTTTTCTGAATGCGTGCGATGGAAAGTTTCTGTTGTTGGTTTTGACAGAATTTAATGGGAAAAAATCCAGTCTCCTGCTTCATACAAATGAATTCAATTAAAGGGTTTGAGGTTATGATTCGTTTATTCTATGAATTGAACTTGCAAATTGATAGCTACATTGAAAGTTCGAAAGCTATCAGTTATCAATTCTTCTTACGTTATAATCAGCCCGCGCCCAATGTAGGGCAGCATGAATAAAAATCTTCAAATTTCTGCTGTTCAAACATTAACTCATCACACTCGTAGATGATAGTAGGTATTTGTAAGCATACTAGTTTACTGGACCTACCCGTCCGCATTATTTTGTACATACTATTTGAGTTTGTCCACCTAGTTGCCAACAGAGATCGCACACTTTAAAATCCCGATCGACGGACCATAAAACTTGTGACATTTGTAGACAACTTACAGTGAAAATGAAGCTATTTTAATTACAGGAACATATTAGAGTTAATAATACTGCGCAAGTTCGTTTTTTGTGGCTGTTGAATTTTAAATTCCATTTTCTCAGAAGAAAAAATAAAAAAAATACGATGGGAATTTAGACAGCGCTAGAGAATTCAAATTAAAAAAATTGCGGATTACTAAAGACATCGCCAAACTAGTTCAGTCAAGTGATTTCACTTCAATTTCAATTTAACAATTGTCTTATGTAATTTGACTTACTCAAATTCACACTTGAAGAATTAGAATTTTCAGGGCAGAAGATTACTCACAACTTGTTATGTTATTTTGAAATCTCTAATGCGAGCACAACTACAATTTTTGTATTCTCATAGAGTACCTACTATAAGTATGTTGTAAAAGCTTTTATGAGAACTTATTTATGATAGGTATATCTGGTTTGTCTTAAAAAATTATGGTGTATGATTGTGTACAAGATGTGGATGTATTCTTTAAATTCACTGTCATTGATTATGAAAACCGTTGAAAATACATGTGGTTCAGGAAATAGCTAAAAATATATATTAATATGATAAATAAAGAAATAATAATTGATAAAAATTAAAGACTTTAAAATTATTATTAAAATAATAAAGTAATATGACTTTCTGCAAATATTACCTAGTGAAAACATTTATTGTTTTAATGATTATTATCAAATAATTCTCTGACTGTTGGGAGCAGGGGAAAAAAAAGAACAAGTAATGTACGAGCAACCTTTTTTAGGCCCTACTCTACTTAAACAAATGGTGCAATTCTGCAGCTAGAAGGAATTACACTATGCCAATATCGCGTTTCGAAGTTATTAAGCACAAGAGTTGAGTTTAAGGATCCTCCACCAGAAATAAGTTGAACGCGTTACCGAGGTTGTACGAGTTTTGACGAATAAAAACACTAATATTTAAGTACCTTTTAAGATGAAGTATACACTTTGCATTCAAATGAAATTCAACTGCAATTACCTCCTTATGATTTAGGTGTGTTCTTTTGTGCATTTTTCCAAATCAGAACAAGCTAGAAATTTATATGCAAAACAACAACAACACTGCTATTTTTATGACTTATTGCTAACTTTTTTTAATAGATAGCTTCCCCTGTGAGCTTACTGAGATAGCTATTCGCGTTAAGTTTGTTTTGTATGTATATACATTTTCTAAATGGTCCTGTTATGGATAAATTCGCAAAAAACATGAGTAGCTATTTTCCTTAATGAATTTAATAAAATCATAATAGAAATTAATAAGACAATTTCAATACAGAAAAGTCTAATTTTCTCATGTTGTTGGAAAAATTAGACGACGCCTTATCCTTGGTGAAATAAGGCGTTAATATTATTAATTAAATTATATTATTATAATACTGTTGCGAGCTAGGGGTTCGCCGGGATTTCAAGAAAAACACAATTCGGTAAAAATAAAAATAAGTGATAATTTAAATTCAATTTGCACAATAATTCGCACTGTATGGCAATACCGCTCACTTATATGTATATCACTTGACTCGGTTGCTTTCGCATTCTACTAACAGGGTCGCGTATACACGCTGGCTGTCACTGTCGACGTAATACTAATTATAATTAGTAATATTAATAACTATGTCCCTTGCTGAAAGCTTCACATGCTTTTATACGACTTCTCAATGGCCTAGACTGTTCTTGAATCTTCTTTCGGTGGTGTGTGTGAACGGTTCTGGGAAGCTTTACAGCATTCGAATTGGATCTTCTACGCTGCTCTGGTACATGCGAGAACATTCGATTGGGAGGTACAATCGAGTTGCTTGTGTTTATAAGTCCTTTGACTTACTCCACTTTCAGGTTTGTATTTACAGGTAGGTACTGAACACAGAACGAGAATATTTTCAAAATCATAAGATCCAAACTTCGAACATTCTACCGAATATCGTGAATATATTTCAGGGACTCGAGCTACTTAACCGAATGAATAAATATCGCCAAACCTTACCATCGAATACCATATGACGAGTGGGATTAAATTTCTACTTCTTCGGTCAAAGAATTTTTGAGTTATTGTACAAAGGACAACAGGATTTGGAGTTTTTGGATACGATTGCCAAAAAATGATATCTACCTAATTTTTTTTCCTTTAAAACCGAATTTCATTTAGATAATTTTTAAACACTTAAGTTCCTATTTTTCTGGGTCCTCTTTGTGGCGCAATGACCACTGTAGTCAAAGCTACTGGGGAAATTTTTGGCACTCAACCTAATTTTTAACTCTTGCTAAGTTTCGTATCTGAATGATTTCTTAAGTATAATGGCTGTAATAAGTAGGTACACAGAATTTTTTCACCATAATATTTTCTTCATATCCAGGCTACTAGCTTCTAGCGATCTGAATCTCTTTAGGCATTTATAAGATCTTTTTACTTTATTTCTAGAAAATTGTAGGTATGTTTATTGAAGAAAAATGGGCTCCGTTATAGCCACAAAACAGATTGTATTCGCTAAAATTGCAAATTGAGATATACAGGCCTATTCAGCACCAGAGTCATAAGTCACAAAGTAGGTGGAAAGTCACAATTAATTCAAAATTAATACAAAATTGTGACTCTCCACCAACTTTATGACTTGTGACTCTGGTGCTGAATAGGCCTGATAGTCCATAGTATGCATGAATGAAGTGTCTGGGTGGCTTAGTGGCTAAAGCACTTGCCTTCGGTTCGAATCTGTTTGGCGACAAGTAATTTTCGAGAATGGGATTGGGTGCCTGACTACCAGTTCGCTCAGCTGTAAATGAGTACCTACCTGAGATAAAATGGGGGTAATAATCACGGACGGGCGAGCAGCTGACCACTTCACTTCCTACTGTTCCATTGTTACATCATCGCAATGATGTAACTCTAGCATTACCTTGAGGCCTATTTGGGTTGTTGCGCCATTGATTATTATTATGTATGAATGGAACTAGTGTGGAACGAGCAATTCTACTTAAATTTATGAGGAGACTTATTACACCACCCGGTTTCATTCGGTACCCTAAGGATGCTGCTTTACTTCCTTGAAGGCAGTAAGGTAAGTAGTTCACACCTTGACTAGCTCTAGATAAGCTGTGAGGCTCCTTCACATTCTCAATCTAGTTTAATTTGAAGACGAAATTCAAAGTTTTCCATGGCTCAGGTCTACGAGTCCTCCATTACTGAGTAAATTTCGGTTTTCGAAACCTATTGAACTTCAAAGGAATACCTTAACTACTCGTATGTTCTAAGAAGCTACGTATATTCCTTTACGTGTACAAAGACGATAAGCAATGAAGTTCCTTCCTGGTTTGATTCTTAAGTTCATGCAATCCTTGAATCATGTCGAGAAACTCACCAAACTATCGTTAAACTCAGATAGTTTCTTCTATTCAACTGTTACATATTCAAAAGATGCGGATTATTTGGCGAAATTCATTTGGATTTAATTTTTTTTATTTATTTTCAGGTACCTTAACCTTCTAAAAATAACGAAGCTACACTTGTAAGTACATACTCATTATCTGGTGTACCTACCGAATAAGTTCTAATTTCAATTCTAAGCTTAATTGCTTGTTTTTCCAATTGCGCACAAACAAACTGCATCAAATTTTGATTAAACCCCCTTTAGGATTTCCAGTAGAATCAGTTACCACAAATCACTTTTTAGTTTCTATAGTGCATTATTCCAACATTTATAATCGAGATTAGGTACGAAAATGGCACTATGGCGATGCTTTGCCTAAATTAACTTTCAATTATGTTGGAAGCTAATCCTGGTTTTCAATTTCGGCCATTTTCCCAGTGGCCGAAGTGCAGCAACCCCGTTCCTAATTTTATTGCATTGACTTTTCAATTATCGGTTGGGCAAGTCGGTGAACATAATAGTGTGGTGAATGTGGGGCCAGGGATATTAGCAGTAGTATTTTGTTTGTTACTGATGAACGTTTCATTATTTAGATATGAAGAAAATCAGGTAACCATTTTGCTGCGGTTGATGAGATCTGTTTCCAACATTTCTGCACTAGTCGACCACAATTTTCGGTTCACACTGTTCTCGTTGAAGTGTTAATTATTGTGAAGTCGGAGAAAATTAATTATATATTATGAAGTTGCCAAAAAACCTGTCACGAAATTATGCGTTTGATGCCGATTAGACTTCGGAAAAACCATGGTTTATTAGTTAAATTGGCATTTGGGGTGCGGTTGTAAGGTTTTACATGAAAATTTTTAATTATAAACAATTTCAATAAGCTATCAAACCAATTTAAAGGGCAGTCGGCTATTTTTATCGTTTTGATTGCATTTTGGTTTAAGCTGGCAGGCACCTGTTAATTGGATCGAATGCTCTTGCTTATTGACAAATGGAAATCAGCAATAAATGAAAATTATCGACAAATGGAAATCAAGCATAGATGAAATACTAAACTTCGTAAAATTTTTCAGTTACGGATAATAAACAATTATAGAGGGAGTACTCGTATGTATCTACATACTATGTATATCGAATGATTATTGAAGTAATTTCAAGTATTATGTACACTAATCTATCAAACTTTTTTAAGTCCATACTTATAAAAGTTGTAAGAAAAGTGTATTCTTATGTTTCATATAGAATATGAGGTAATTTTCATGTATAGTGGTTTGCCAGGAATATCAATAACATAAGATTTGTACAAGGGAGTAGTTCTTTTGGGGGCCTCATAGAATGCCCGAATAGGATCGAAAAAATTACAAATTTAGCAAAATAAATTCTTGAATTTGGATCCCAAAAAATCACAATATTATTTTATTCGAGCTATTTACTTGTAATCATTGGATTTAAATTTTTCCAAGAGATATGGGTTTTATAACGTTTCGATCGCAGCATTCAGACATTTCGAACGCACTCCGTCAATCGCCAAGAAGATGGTGCTTCTAGTATTCTACCAACTCTACGTATATGTTATTAGCCTTACGTTAGCCTTAAGTAAGCTTTACGTAGGTTAATTAATTGTTAATCGTAGAAGGTTTTTGTCGAAATTCTTCCTTGGGTATAAATTATAGTTAAATCATACAACATTTGAAATGCCATAACTACACCATAAACTATAGTAAACTATAAAGCTGTAAGGTGCTGTACATATTGCCCACAACCGAACGAATTTTCCGATACGAATTTTCGTTTTTCTGCTTATTATCAAATCTTCAGTTATTAGAAAATTGATTGAAATCGTTAATTATAGCATTTTCAAGAATATTATAAGAGACAATTTTTAAAAATTTGTATTTTGGTTGATAATATTAAAAAAAGTCCGTCTGTCGGTACTAAAATTTTTAGTCGTACGATGGATTATTATTATTATTATTTTTATTATCAATTAAAACTACAAATTTCTCGAAATTTTCTTTCATGATATTCTGAAAAATGTTATAATTTACGATTATAACCAATTTCTCAATAACTAAAGGTTTCACAATAAGTTGAAAAACCAAAAATCGTTTCGGAAAATTCGTTCGGTCGTATGCAATGTGCCTAAAGATATAGAGACATGTCTAATCACTTCAGCATTTTATTGTATCTAAACATAAATGAATTTTAGGGATGAAACAAATGTTCCGGCTATTGATGCGCTAAGAGCGTAAAGAGATTGCATGAACTTTCACGAATTTCGCTGCTTTTTTATGCCTGAGTAGATATCAAATAAATTTTTCATCCATGGACTTTCTAAATAAATTTATAAGTAAGTAATCTCCTAAGACCCTATTCAGGATCTTATTCTACTCTATTCTTGAGAAAGCGTAAAAGCATTGTGTACGTTTTCACGAATTTCGTCATAATTTTAAGGTCTAATACAATATCGAATTGGATTTCACTTTTACAAAATTTTTCTGTAATCGTAAAAAAAACTACAATAATTTCAATAGTTTTTGATACTTAACCACCAAGTAGTATAGAGAGGTTGCATATTTTTTCTCACATCTAATGAGATCTTCAATTCTAGGGAATTTTTATTTTTATTTGTTTATTCAGAATTCTCTGTTTTCTCGAAGAAGTTCTAATTATATATTAATAAATTGAAATTCTTACTAAAATAAAATCTAAAACTATATTTACTTTTGAACAAATAATTATCTTATTATTTTTTAATAATAGAGAAATCTAATCTCCCTGAAATTTAAATAATTTGACCTTTTCACGAATTTTCATTAATCTTTTTTTGAGGTACCAGTTTTATTTAGTTCTTAAATCTAATGTCTTAATCATCTTTCTAGTTTATTAGCTTTAAAATATAATTCATAGTTTTTGTTATTAAGTCGTACTTAATTTTTGAGTTATTACATAAAATCGTGGTTTGTTTTATTTAATTAAATTTTTTTTTTAATTTTTGACACTAATTTTAATTTTTATAATTGTTTAAAATCATTTGAAAGCTTCATTTTAAATAATATTACTTCCTTTTTATATTTAAGTTTTTAAAAACTATTTGGTGAGCGCCATAAAATTAAAAAAATAATAATATATCCAACGGCCAAGTAAAGTTTTTTCACTTGTTTTAATTATTTTTTATGTTTTTTATAAACCTATAAACGTTTGAGTTTATTTAGTTGCAATTTTATTTAGCTTCAAGGTTCTACAAAAATTTAATACTTTCTTTAGACTTAAATTGAACATAATTATAAGTTTGATTAAGATTTTCTTTTACAAATTTTATGATTGAATTTGTATTTATATTTAATTTCTAGATTATAATATAAATTATTTGAAATATTTTTAG
This sequence comes from Beris chalybata, assembly GCA_949128065.1. Taxonomy (NCBI): domain Eukaryota; kingdom Metazoa; phylum Arthropoda; class Insecta; order Diptera; family Stratiomyidae; genus Beris; species Beris chalybata. The sequence continues at coordinate 30,397,514 of OX421896.1, read as the reverse complement.
TTTTAATTTGAATTAGTAAAGTATTAAATGATGGTAGATATTAATAAGAAATGGAATTTCCAGAGTTCCTACGATTTTCATTTAATGTAATATAGTGCCTGTTTGGTATCCGAGTCCAGTCCAGTTTAAATAATAAAAATCCATTAATTCAATATTCCATGGACGGAATCCTGTTATGGCAGGCATCACATAATACTTTGAATACTGAAATCACGAATTCAATTTATTTTGTAGTTAGAGATGAAAAAAATTTCAGGAAACTAGGCTCAACTTTTATAGGAAAAAAATCCTTGACTTGATCAAAGTTAAATGTAACACTGGTTGTTCCGTGACATGTGGGTTTAAAAATATATAAATTGTGACTATTTAATGGATACTTTTTGGGGGAATGATGTTCAAAAAAATGTTACACAACCGCAGTTGTTGACAACCCTATTTCAGAGCTATAATCAATGAGTGGCGTGAAGCCAAAGGCTAATTTCGACCATATGTTTTAAGGACTTTCGTTGTGCAGCTATCGGCAAGAGTATGAATATTTCGTTCATTAACCAAATTCGTTTTATATGGTTAATTACCACGAATGGATTCCAAATTTCAACTTCTTTGGTACAGCTTTCTCGAGCTCGCAAATGAGCAAAAGTAGATACTGAAGGACACGCGGTCAGGCGTCTATCCAACGAAGGATTTGAGTTGATTGGCTGTGGCCTATGTGGCATATGAACAAAGAAAATTTAACTTCCTTAAAACTTAAGCTCTATCCATTCCACACATCTAGTGCAAAAACTCTTCAAAGCTTCGCACATATACTGCCAAAAAAGGACGACTATCTTTAAAGCGTGCTAACCACTCAATAAAATTAAAGAAAATTTTACGAAACGTGTCTGCACGGCACACCGTACTAAATTCTTTTACTTTATTATTTATTCAAATTTATTTTTCGTCGGAAATACGAATACTCGTATTCATACGGAAGGTACGAGTATATCCCTCCTGATATACTGAACTGTACGATTGTCCCCATCATAATCCTTTTTTGCATATAAAATTTGGTTGAAAACCTTGAATTATTGGGGTATAAACAATAAAGGAGGCATATAGCAGTTAAAGACACATTACTCAGACGAGATGAACATTATAAGTGCCGTACATGTGAACGTGGGGATATAGTGAGGTGTACTCGTATGATATGGAGATGATCTGAACGGTGCTCTGTAAGTACTCGTTTATTTTTCGTGTGATATTTATGCATCCCCTTTTTTTCCAACGCACTTTGTTTTAAGCCGAAATTTAATATCGCGATTTTTATAAATTATGGCATTGCGGCAATATATGGTAGGTATTTAAATTCAGTGGCGTTTTTTCATAATTTGTTTTTTCTATAAATATTCCGTAAATATTGTAGGTAATTTCATATGTGTCGAAGTAAAACAAAAGGTTTCGTGGTAAATTCGCTGTTTGGAAGCTGCACCAACTCTCTATTTTATTGATATCCTTGTTCAATACAGTGTTTGATATTCTAGAATCTGGAGTACCGCACTCTCTCTGGGAATAACGTTGAATATTTTACCATATTCACATTTTTTAAATTACAGAAAAAATATACTCTAGTCTATGTATCGTTTGATGCATAAATGAAATACTGAATTTCAATTTAATTTGGAATTGATAGCATATCGCTTAGAATGGGTAAAGTGTAAATTTCTTTCATTGAAGGACGCATATTTCTCGTTTTTTTTTAAATTTCGCGACGATCATTACAAATACCGACTATGATTTGATGAAAAATATAAGCTTAAATGGCTAAGCGTCCTTTCTTTAGAAATTGAAATTTTTTTTTTGATTTTGATCCACTACAGCGCATCTGATCACTTCGCGTAAAGTGATCATAACTCATAATCATAAATCATAAAAGCAATGACCGGATTGCATTTACCTAAAGCCAAAATTTTCACTAATTAGCGGATGTAATTCATGTCAGCATAAAAACAATAAAATTACCTTTATGCTAGCGCTGCAATTACTCGTCCGATCTCTGTACCACACATGCTAATATTGATTTGCAATATTAGCATAAATTCCAAATATAAGTTGTTAAATTATTAGTATAAAACCAGTTACAATAAAAATCATTAAGAAGAAGTTACTTTCAATTCTTAACAGCATCATTGATTCCAAGAGTGTAAATAAATTGCTGGAGCTGCACACTAGTAGGTACATATCGATCGAAATTATTTTAACCGCTTCGCATGTAAAAGGTAGAGTCAATTTTTGAAAGATTTACTTTTTTTCGATTTTATTTTCCGCTGTTGTAAAAGGGGGCGTGAAATTAATTGTAGCTTTGACAATTCTATATTTTGTTGATATGTATAGTTATAATATAATAGAGTCACGATATGCTAGCAATTTCAAACAATTTTGACGTCACGAAAACATACAGCAATATTCAGAAACATCAGCAATTGACAGATCAATTGGTGGTCAATTCATTGCTCAGCAGTGACTAGTGATATGGAGCAATACTTAGCAATTTGGCAATAAGATCATACACGAAAAAGTATATCAACAACACGAAAGCAAACTTGACAAAGAAATATTAAACTTAAAAAAAGACTTGAAAATATTTGAAGCCATTGTAACACGTAATTTGTCAAATAAATTCAAACTCAAAACAAAACTTTACAACTGAATCACCGAACGAGAATAATTACTCGGAATTTCCTAAGCTAGTGGAAATACAGCACTTATAGAGCGAACAGTACCAGCAATCTGTGAAATCATTGCAAAATTGTCGAAATATTGCCACAACTAGCACGATATTGCCCTGTATTGCTCCATTAATTGCTTGACTAGTTTTGGCAATAGTCATCAGGCTTGAAAAATTGCTCGTGTAAGAGCATCTTCATGGATGCAAGGGAAGAGAGATATGATTTTCTAATACTGTTGCGGTACAGTTTTATAATAGAAGTTAATCAAACGTCGGTAATTGAACTTGATCACAATTTCCATTTGTACACTAAAATTGTATCTATTGACTATTTTGATTGTTATAGGCAAATACCTCAATTCTTAGAAGAATCAAAAGTTAAAGTATAATTTCTAAAAGAACCAAAACTTAAAGTATAGGTACAAGCCGTTTCATATTTTATTTTAAAAATAATTCATATCTTGGTTTTCTTAAATTTTTCTATTTGTTTGAAATAATGAGACATTTCTCTGGTTTGTTTCTAATTATTATTGTAACAAGGGACGCACGAGATCACTGATAATTGTAAATTCACACTTCTCTATCCAGCGGTAAAGACACTACTAAAGCTTGTATTACATTGTATGTCATGCTGTCAAATATTAGACCAACATATTTGATTAAAAGTACTGTCAAATTTTTTCTGTCAAAACTGAATGTGAGAAGAGCAACTCTGTCTGACTGCATTTGATAGGGAAACAGTCAAACATTTGACTGCATAGAACAAGTGAACAGTTCAACTGAAGTACTTCACAACTAATGACTATGGTGACTACTGAACTGTAGAGATCAAATGAAATGAACAGTTCAATTGAAGTACTTTACTGAACTAACTCTTTAAAGTGAATGAATAGAACTATCCCTGCTGACAAATAGGCATGATTCAGTAATGAATCAGCTCTTGTTTTGCAATGCCATCACAGCTATGATTTATACCTGACCGTTCCATGATTTTATTAACGACATGCACCCCCAACAAGTCTGAAATATCACTCCTGATATTTTGGTCTGACTCTTACCATACTAATCATACATACTTCATAGCTTGCGAGTCCTTCTTGAATCACACCTTATTGATACAGTCAAATATCACATCTGACACATAAGATGACAATCAGGTATTGATAGTAATACCTGTGTCTTGTCTTACGATATACTACATAAATCACAGCTGATTTGTACCTGTCCGTTTCATGGTTTTATTCACGATATGCACACCCAACCAGTATGTAATATCAGAGCAGATATTTAGGTCTGACTCTTACCATACTAGTAATATTCAAAAAAAATGGAGTTACTTCAGTTAACTAAATCCTACACTGAATTAGGACACATTGGCCGCTATTCACAGTCGTCATAAAGTTGGCTTTAAGTTAAAGCTGACTTTAGTGTCATATAAATAATACGACACTAAAGTCAGCTTTAACTCAAAGCCAACTTTATGACGACTATGAATACTATGTGTTTTCCTACTTCAAATATTATTTCACACTTACAGACTTAATAAAACTCTTGGCTGTATGATCATATATTTCGCACTTATAACGTTATAACCAACATAAGAACCTTTCACATTTGTGAATGGGGACTGAAAGAAGGTTCGTTATAACCAAAAGTACGTTTTAAAAGTGCACTTTATAAGCGGGTTGCATTGTATTTAAATCAGGCCTTACGACTTTTCTACAGGGATATTGCGTATCTGACAGTGGCATATTAGCTTTAAAGAATTACTTTATTATTTCAAAAATTAAGATATGATCGTAGTATTCACCAAATTTAACATTTCCGTATTTATTTTGGTATGATTAATTGACATTAATTTCGACCAAACTCAGAAACAAATTATTCACTTCTCTCCTTGTCATATTTTTAGCCGATAAAGAACGACCAGAAAATGAAAACTTAAGTAAACCCAAAAAAAAATATTTTTGTGTTCGGTTTGTACACTTTGGACAAATTTTAGCTCCTGAACCACTTTGTTTCCATAGACGAATTACGAGTATTTGTCAAGGATTTTGAGAGTAATGTGAATTAGGTTCACAGGGATCGCTCATAATGGATAGTGAAAACTTGAACTTTATGTTATTGTGTATGGTTCTGTTGCATAATACTGCATAATACTGCTTCTTGAACATAGTTCTTGAATAGGGACATAAATTCCTTGGGTCTTGCATACCGACCTTTATTGTGAAGTGTTAGATTTTAAGTTTGAACTTAACTAGATTAGATAAAGTTAGTATAAAGCTTAGATTAATATGAAATAAACAGAATCCCTACAGGTGGAATTGAGCGATGATCCATTCGCATCGCGCACGCCAAATCGCAGCACCAAACCATCGAAGTAAGAGCGGTACTCTTCAGGCCCGTGCACAGGAATGTATGATGGGGGGGGGGGGGGGGGGGGTTTATCATGTTCCCCCCATACTAAATGTGATGACCTAAAAAAAAAAAAAAAGGGTCCTCACTTCCCTATGAAAATAGGCCAATGGGGGGGGGGGGGTTGAGGCCCCCCCCCCCCCCGTGCGCACGGGCCTGGTACTCTTACATGCATTCGCGTCGCATTGCAAAATGCGTGTTGCATAAGCTACAATTCCACCATTACTTTCGTGTTGGCGATTAAACAGAAAAGTCGGGGCTGTTTCAATCCCGAAATAACCAAGCCACCCGAGTTACTGAAAAAAAACGATTTCATAAATTTACGAAAAATCAAATCAACACAACAAATTTCTATAAAATTAGAAATAGAAACACTAAAAATACAGATATAATAATAATATCTGGGATTTTTCTAAAGAAAAATCCTATCGATCTGCAATTTTCCTGGGAAATATCAAAACCGTCCTTGAATACATGAATAAATTCAACTTCAGAAAATAGCACTCTACCACTTTGGAATCATCAAAAGCAAAATTTGCTGTCCTTCGTATTTCATTCGAGGAAAATCCCTTTCGTGGAAACCTCTGAAAAAATTAGTAGCTCTACTTCATTCGTGGAAACTTGCAACTTTCGAATCCTGAAAGGATTTTCACCGCGACGGCAAACTAGTCAATTACAGAAATTAATTAATAAGTAAATTCGCGGCTTTAATATGCAACTGAATGCTTAGCGGCCATGAAAACTTATGGAGCGTTCCTTCAAGGAAAAGTCTAACATTTACTCAAACAGTGAGTTCAAGGACGGGCTAAAACTGGTACAGAAAAAGCTGCATACATCGAAAATTTTCCCAGAAGAAAGGTGAGAAATGTGTGAAGTTGCGGTTAAGGGTTAGTTTTTCAACGGTTTGTTTTAAACTTTGTCAAGGCCAGTATCATTTACCTACGACACAACTTCCGTATAAATTTCGATTCTTTTGGTAATTTTTTTAAATCTACGTAATTACGTAGATGGTGTCGTTTTCATCCCTAAACGAGCAGCTTTAGTTAATACCCTGTCGATGTGTACGGAAGACATTTCTCCAAGTCGCTCGGACACGACCAGATCCGTCTAAGTAGTTCCATCATGACCAAAAGCTGATAAGCCGTCTCTTGCGGTCTGTTTTCAATGTTCTACATTTCAGGGGATTTAGTACAAAACACCCAACTACCCCTTCTGTTAGAGGGGATGCGCATGGATAATTTTCAGGACGTTATATTCTGTCCTACATGGGCATTGCGAGGATTGACATAGTTTCCCAATCGTTCTTATGCATTTCTTGCAGCTCGCTAACCTCGAGCGGAAAAACTTTAAAGCGGCCGAATAGTGAAGTCCTTTAAAGTTAAAATTTTTTTCGAAGCGGTACATGCACTTCTACTACCCCTTTCACTCTATGGTTGATGTTCGAACATGTGTGCTGGATAGTAAACTGAAAGAGGAAAAAAAGGCTGCTAACTTTTCGAAGGATTTTTGAAGCAAGTGCAGTTGGCCATTTAAAAGGATTTTTCTTTGATGTTTTTTTGTGATTGAGTGCGGATTGTGTCTGTTTTCGTCTGACAATAGTCCCAGATGTGAGAGCTTTTTTTAAATTGGCTGAATTAGGAACTAGAGGAACCGTATTTTTTTCAATTTTAATAGAACGTAGTAGTCAAAATATCGCCATATCGCCGTAGAGGTTAAATATCGCAAAATGCCACGACTATTTTTGAAATCAATATAGGTACTTCAAGCCCGCGTAACTAAAAACTAATTGGATCTCACTATATCAAAAAAAACTTGGAATTTGTTTGTTGGTTTAATGTCGAACAATTTTCAAATTGGTTTATTCCTATATTCAAGGCCTTTCGAAAAAAAAGCAAATTCTATTTAGACCTAAGAAATATACCGGAATTCGTACAAATATACACAATCACTTTCCATCCAGTTAGTGGTCGGAAATCAAAATATTTTGAAAAGCGTTTCTAGGAGCTTATATAAAAAGCCCACAGAATAAAAATTTATCTGATAACACAAAATACCGAAACGATATAAGGAAATTCGTGAAAGTGTGGAAAAAAAGTGCTTTTCACGGATTATTTGTTTACTCCACCTTCGCACGCCAATCAAAACCAAATTTTTGAATCTAATTAATCCTCTAGCACATCTTTATATACGTGTAACTTACAACAAATTTAAACTTTAAAAGAAACTTAATAAAATCAAATTTTACTTGCAACAAATCTAAGCCGAAGGTCCTAGTCACTAGCGCTGTTAATAATAATAATTTTTGTATATATATATATAATTATTTTTGAAAATAAAAAAAAAAAATGAAGTGTGTGTTTTCCTCAGCAATTCAACCAGCTGTCAAGGTCTTTCGGATAGTAGGCAAGAATACACCTTCTGAAGAGTCTATGCCCTCCGATGACGAAACAGCTCCTTCGGACCTAGTCCAACACAATTCTTATAGAGAACTGGCCTCTACAGTGAAGGTTTTCCAATTTGTTCAGTCGGGGATTTCGTGTTGGAGTTCACTCCACTGACACCGGAAAACTACAAAAAACATTAATCAATAAGTGTGAAGTTTAAAATTTCTAGCATAAGCAAAAAATATAAAATATAAAAAAAAAAATTTCTTTTTCGTTCCCAAAGTCTGGCAAACTTTCCTCCAAGCATCTTTCAGATTCTGTTCGTCGGAAATGGACCACAGAACTCTTTCTTTACGCGTTTTACCCATTTGCAAACATTTTTATTTTATTAATTATTAATAAATTATTCAATTTCACTCAAAAACTGTCAAATACACATGTTACACTGAAAAAACAGAAGCTTTTCGGTTCAAAGCATTGCGCTAAGCTTGGAATAGTATCGTTGCGAAGTGGCAAAATAAAAAGAATTTGAATTTGAATTTGAAAATTATTCACTTCATACATCAGTGAGGAACTGCTTTAAAGCCAGTTATATTGACAAAAAATTTTATTGAGTGGTTAGTTTACTTCTTTGGATGTTGTACAAAACAAAATACTTACGAATGTAAAAGTTCTTATTCATTCTAATCTTGGATTTGCTATTTGAAATTTATTTCAAAAATATTTTAATGTACCTTAACTTTTGTTGTTAACTTTTATGCCGGTAAATTTTCAGCACAAACTAAAAATTATTAACACCAACTAGTACATTTCTAACCTCCCATCCTAAGCTGACTGGACTGTAAACTACAGTATATTAAAGGATAACCACCTAAGTCCAGTTCTGAATGTCGAAGTTTTAATGAAGAACAAACTAACTTCTATCCGGACTACGATTTTCACACATTCAGTCATGGCTCACTGCATGATCCGGTGAAGGCATCGCGATAAACTCCGTAATCACACATGTTAAAATTATAACATTTTCTCACCAATTATTGACATAATAACAATAAGATGATTTAAGTGCGGCCGTAGTGAGGATAATGGATGTTTGTGCCAGGGTGTATACAGCTACCCTACCTACCCGACAGAGTTGAATTACTTAGAAATTTAATCTAAAGCATCCCTGAAGCTGTAGCATAGACCTCTTCTTCATATTATTATTATTTGGTTTCCTGGAAAACGGATGAAAGTTATTTTGTAGAATACATTGAATTTACATATACCTACTCGACTTAAAATACGCACCCTTAGCTAAAACTTGATTTAGTGACTATAAGGTGGATGTAAGTATAATTCCCACAAAGTACCCTTGAATGGCAGAGTTTTAGCTTATTTTATTCTAGTTGATTACAGGTGTTTATTGGTGGGAAGGTTCTGCTAATTTGCTTAAGTTTATTCCAATGCCAGCAACAAACAGTAACCACAAATTTACAGTGAGTAGTAATGAGATCAATATTCTCTAGGGTTACTCAACGAGGAATTGATTTTATATTATGAAACAGGATAAGGATAAGTTCGCATAACGACCTTTTCCATAACACACAGCAACTGTGTTCAATTAGTAGTGAATTATAGTAACTAAGTTTTGTTTAAATAATACTGATCTTATTTGGATCGGATTTCAGTTGGGTCATAATAGCGCATCTGTTGATTTCCCGAACAGAAAATATTACCAAATCCACTGAAAATACTTAGGCTGCCAGAAAAATGGACATTTGAAGCTTTTCCTCCAGGAAATGCATGGAATTACTTCAAGCACCCTATAATCTTTCACATCAGATACTAAGCATACTTTAACATGAACTTTTTATGAAAAATCAGCACATATAACTGAGCCCCGCACAACATACTGCCGTAATAAAATTTAAATTTTCTCTCCATGAAACACACACGATCAGTTCCGTCAGGAGTCAGTTGTGGAGGAGCTACATACTTCTGGCATATTTTCCGTCTTCGCCTAGAAAAGGTGTACAGCACCAATGGAAAATTCATAAGACATGCCAGCCAGCTCTTGTTCTACGGATGAGAATTTCAATAAGATAAATCGTCACAACGAGTACGTTGCAGTGTCGGAAAATGCGAAAATTGTTCGCTTCGCGTTTCCTTTCATAAAATCTTCAATAAACTTTCATAATCTTACAGCCGGAAGAAATGTGTTCTAAGAGTACTACAAGTGATCGTCCTGGGATACATTTCATGATTTTTCACTTTTCATCCCTTCCGGTTCGATTTTTTTATCCCTTTCGGAAAACTTAATCAGTACAAGAATGCCGGGGACTGAGATACATAAAAAACAACTTTATCGAAAAAGTTTTCTTTACTTTTTCGACAAAACGAAATTCCCAGGATGCAATACAGTCTTTCTCGGGGGAGCCAAAGGAACGAGACACAATCGATTAAATTCCTGTAAACTTCAACTCTAACTTTCGTTTTGGACGAATGCTAAAGAAAATCCCGGCAAATGTTTGCGAATCGGAAAAAAAAACTTAACATTCCCGAACGGAACGAACAATGTTTCTGAGTTCTTCCCCGAGCTTGTCGAGGAGCTGAAAAGGCTGTTTTTTCCTAGTGTAACTCCTTGAGAAGACACCCTCTCCCACCCGCCATGCAACTCAAGAAGCGCTGAAAAATACTTTTCAAAAAAACAAGGACAAACTTTTTTAGATCTGTTCGGTTTTTCCTCCAGATTGATTTGAATTGTTTGCGAAAATTTCGCCTATCCTTAAATGAAATTAATGCATCCATGGAGACATGAATTTGTTTATTTCTTGCTGAGATTTGTTAATAATTTATTCGATGCGATACTTGGATATTTTGTGAAGTTTGAACCGGATTTAATAAAAGAAATTAATTTTAGTAGAACAAAATCTGGTCGGAACTTAATTATTTTCGGGACAAAGTTTGAAAAGCGGTGAAAGTTGAAGGAAGTTAAATAACGACGCTACTGGCTCCACAAATTATAATATTATTCTTAAGAATGGTCCCACCACAATAAGTTATTAGGATGGTCAAAGCTACGAATAATAAGGCTTGGGATTGGAAAAATGTCATTCGACAAATATTTGTAGTGAAAAATAGTTAGCTTGGTGTCAGAAAAGGTAGACAAAGGGTTGAGTCAATACCACCCAACTGAAATCGTTGCATAAAAAGTTATGATATGTAGCAACTGTAATCTTATCCGACGAAAATGTATGAAACCAGACTGACCTATGATAACATATTAAACAATCATTAACATACAATCAAATTATGTTCATATTTTAATTTTGTTGTAAACAGTGCCGAAATTTCTTATTTAAACTCTTCTTCTTTTCAAGGAGTGAATTCCAAAAGAAATAACTTATAGAGGTTTATTTGTGGAGCCCATAGAAAATTGATTTCATATCTAATCTGACCTAATAGATATGACCGAATTCGTAAAAACATTAATTGATTTTTTCATGGTAAGCATGCTTTTCCGGAGTCAGTGGAGTGAAACGGAATCTGTTGATTAGTCGCTGTCTCTGAGAACATGCCAATTGGAAAACCTTCACTAGTTAGGCCAGTTTTTATAAGATTGGGTTGGACTAGGTCCGAAAGAGCTGTTTCGTCATCGGATGACGTATACTCTTCATAGGGTGTATTGTGTCTACTATCCGAAACACCCTAAAGGGGTTATATACAGTTGTACCGCGCAAAAAGATGAAATTTTCTCGATTTTTTTTGACATCATAAAAAATATTTATTCAAAATCTTTTGTCAACGTCGAATAGTACATATTTCTAAGAACTTGTTGAAATTTATTCTTCGAAAAATATTAAATAATAAAAAAGTTATAGTCGAATTCCAGGAACGCCTTTTTTTCTACGTGACTTGCGGTGGACATCATATCTTGAGAACGGTTCATCGGAAATCAAAAATTCCAGAGAAATCCGTTAGTATATTGTATTGTCTAGTAGATGAACGAAGGATTTGTAAGAATTTTGATTTAAAAAAAAATGGCGACCGTTGTAACAAAAAACGTACTTTTTCAATGTAAAACATTCTCGATTTTTTGCTCTAAAAAAAAAAGTTTTCAAAATAATTGAAAATCCTTCGTTCATCTACTAGCTATTATCATAATAAATAAGTGGTATAAATTTGGTGTTGATCGGATTGATAGTTTTTTAGTAATCCTGTCCACCGCAAAGGAACTTTCGAAAAAATAAGATTCTGAGATAATCGCGTTTAAAGTTTCATGTTTGTTCCTCTCGCTGTGCGTGTAGTGTGCTATAAAAAGCTACAACTTCGGTTCTAATGCTCCGATCGTTATGAAATTTGGTGAGAGTATTCTTGAGAGAATATACTGGAAGAATATGCAATAAAAGAAAAATTGATTTTTTCGTCCATCACAACTGTATATAACCCCAAGGCTGGTGGAATTACTGAGGATATTTCTTTATAGCAATATCAAAATGAAATTTACAATCCGCGACGGTTAACTTAGGTCAAACGTCATCACTAATGCAAATTCGAAAATTTGTTGCATTTCTAGAACCCTACATATGCTATATGCTATAGTACACAAACCCAGTATCAATATTCCAGAGTGATTCATGCTAAAGCTAGATAAAAGGCTAAGAAAATAAATCTGAAACTAATTTTATGGAAATCATAATTTTTTTGTAATGTTTATATGCTTAGAACTTCTGCCCCTCCATAAAAACATTTATTGTAGATAATATCTTATTGCTTTTTGTGTCAAATTGGTTTTTTTACTTTTTTACTAAAATGGAGTTTTGATTAAAAATAAGTGTATCTTTTGTCTAAACTTTTGTCCAAAATTTTTCATTTACATTGGAAGTTATAGGTGTGTTTTTTTCAACAGGATCCAAAATCAAAATGGGATCATAGTTGGATCATTAAAGCTGCTTCTGAATTCAACAAAATTTTCGCATTTGCACAGTTGTCGCCCTGCAACTCAACCGCAATGGCAGGTGAAAATTGACATTTGTCAAACGTCCATAAATATTTTCCGTATTTATTAAAGAATTTTCGCAAAAAATACATATTTCAATACATAGTAATTTTAAGCACTTACTGCTTCTATTTCGTTAATATCCATTATGTTCACTATTGTATCAGCCAAGAAAACATTAATAAATATTTGACAGACCACAGCTGACCATTACAGTCTACAGCTGACATAAATACATCACATTTCATAGCAGGAATGCCAACCGTTTAAATTGATTTTTTTGGATCATCCACAGCGTTTTTTTTCATTTATGATCTTGATCGAGTTGAAAAAAACGCACCTAAAGATACATCTATACAATGTGGTGTGATATTAAGTAGCAATTTGTGTAACTAAAATTGTCATAAATGTTTTGATTTTCTGTGCTAACTAGGTTTAATTTAGCGGTTAAGATATTGCATTATCTGTTCTTTAAATCATAAATAATAAGGTGTTAAACATAAGTAGATAAACTAATAAATATTGATTGATTGAAATAGCAACAAAACACTACTATTTACCTAGTAGTCATACACTACTATCTAGTAGTAATACACTACTATCTAGTAGTTATACACGACTTATCTTAGAAGTTGGCAGGTGGGTGTGCTAACCAAACACGGACTTAGCAGTGACGAGTATTCTTAAGACTTGCAAAACAACTAATTAAACGAACTAAATGGTCATACGACTGTGTAGTACTGATAATAAGCTAGGGAGTTTTCGCAACTAAAAATAGTTGTAAGTGCCAACAAAACTAAATACACATAAGCCACAACTAAAAATTTGTAGTTTGCTGGACTACAGGAAAACTATCCGTTCTACTTGGGTACTCGAAATCAACTTCAATTTCAAATCTGGAACTTAGTAAACTACCGAAAGTGTAACATTTATTGTTTCACGGATTTTCACATGGAAAGTTCAGGAAGTACTCACTAGATTTCTAGCATATTTTTTCCTTTTACCTGGAACCATTTGAAAATTAATGTGTACAAAATTTAAAATTCGTAGCCTAAAGCGTTCAAAAGTTATCAGAAAATATTCTTGAATACTTGCCTTAAGGACTTTTTGGATGAGAGCAGCCTGAAGGAGTAAAAGGAATTCGTTGATTAGTAAACTCTAACTTTTTTTCACTCAATACTAGGCCTTGAAGTAATGCTAGAGTTACTTCATTACGAGACCAACGGAACACTAGGAGGTGAAGTGGTCATCCACCCACTCGTCCGTGATTATTACCCCGATATTAGGTCAGGTACTCATTTACAGCTGAGTGAACTGGTACCAGGTGCTCCGACGGCAAGTGCTCTAAACACTAAGCCACCTAGAGCATTAACTGTTTTAAAGTTAGTTCTGTAAATTAAGTAAGAACATTTTCAAAGGATTTTTGTATGGCAGAAACACAAAGGACTCATGAAATATTTGTCATATTCAAACCTTTTCGTGTGACTATTCAATATTGGTTAATACGAATTTTTGCTTCAAACATTTGATGGTTTTTGTGTGCAGAATTTCAAGTTCCTTACTGGTTCCATTCGGTTAATAATCCTGTAAACGCGTGTTAAGGACTACTATATTGGTGGGTTCCGAAGGAGTGCAAGGATATCGCCCATTCTTATATCTGGCACACGTGCGCCGAAATAGGCGAACACGATTTCATCGGAACCGGCAAAGTTATTGCTTCCAATTTTTTTGGGATTCGTGGATCATTATGTTCACCGACAATTTTGAGTAGGAGAATACAATCGCGAGTACTGAATTATTGAGACGAGTCAAAACTGAATTGATGAAAAAAGGCGCCATTTCTGATTGGAAAAAGTGCTCGTTCTCTATGACAATAAACTAGCACACTCGTCTGGATTTGTCAGATCGAAAATGGCTCTGTTGAAATACGAAGGGCTGCCTATTCTCTATATTCCGCTCCCGATTTATTTTTGTTTAAAAACATGAAAAAAACTTGTCTGGAAGATATCACCGAAATTGAGACATATCTTGCAGAGTTCGACATATCATGTTTTTCAGGTTTTTAATAAAGGATGAGTATTGCTTCTCTAAGTGAATCCAACTAGAAGAAGACTATGTTGAAAAATGGAAGCAAAAATATATTCCTGAACCTTCTCAAGCCAGAGGTTATTTCGAGGTGTTTTTGTAATAACGACGACGCTCTTAGAGAGAGCAAAGGAGGCACTTGCTGGGAATGTAACAACTCCTTTGAAGACTTGAGATTTTAGATATTGAAACAACTCCTTTGAAGACATGAGGTTTTAGATATTATCGCTCTCGGTATTTGCTTTCGTATAGTCTCTTTGTAGTTTCACATATTTCTATCATAGAGTCCTGCAGACGTGGAAAGACCACTTACCTTTGTGCCGATCAGAAAAATGTATCAAATTTTGCTCAAATATTCATGGCTGTCAATATTTTATTGTTCACTTTTACTTTCTGTTATATGTCACTGGTTCACAACCGGCTCGACGGATCAAAAAAGTTCGATTCTATTTCCAAAAAGAGTTTTATTAATTCCATAATATTTGAATGATGTATTCACGGAATGGTACCAAGATAGATAAGAGTGATAAGGGCTGCAATTATTCTTGAGTTTTTAGTTCGAGACCTATAAGCTTTTTTTTCTGGGTACTAACCATTCATAATTCATCTCAATTTCCAACCAGCCCATTATCAAATCTAAGTTAATTTCATAAACCTTTAAATTTAAGACAAAATGCTAATGAAATTTCCCACTAGCAAATGTAAATATTTTGCAACTACCTTGTAGCTCAAAACCGTAGTTCTACCTCATGTCACCCATGTTGAATATTTTCGTGGAAGTCATCGTCCTTTCTTTCCCCAACCACAGGATACGATCGGCACTTAAGTAGATTGTGTACGCCACGTCGCGGCGTATCTGCAAAACAGTACAAGATACTTTTCCACGAATATAATTATTTTCAACAGGCAGTGGCTAACATAGACTTGGGGTTGTGGGGAGTGGATGGCCGGGCCGACTCTTGTAATAACTTTGTTATGCTAATAAGCTTTTCTACATGAAATGGAAATTCACTCCGACGAAGAATCTGCGACCGAATGGTGAATTCTTTTTTTTCCACCCGACTGGGATGAGTGTACAATTTCATATCTTTCGTCGTTACTGCGTCGGTGTATACGCTCAGATAAGGAAATAAAATATTCGGGAGTATTTCTTTCTTTTTTTTTACTTTTCCGTGGGAAAGTTTTTTTTTTTTGAAATACGTACTTCAAAGTAAAAACTAAGCCAACTTTTTTTCTTGCCTCTATTAACAACCAGCGTGTCTCACGGCAGGAAAACAAAAACGGACACAGACTAATAAAAATGAAAATAAAGTTAAGGTCCTGCATACTCTTATGTGTCTTGTCAAGCGTTTTTTCGAATACTTTACTAACTTTGAACTTTATTTTTTCGTTTGCCAAGAACAAAAGGTTCCATGGCTGCAGAAAACTTATTTAATTAAAAAAGAAGAAGATGCTGCTCCTTATCGTACGTTTCTTCGCTAAAGCGTCAAAACCTGAAAAAATGGTTCAATGATCAAAATGAAATTTAATATGATTTGACCATTATCAAAATTGGGAATTTTGTGTTTTGTATTAAATTCAAAATTGTCGTTCTATATCGATTCCGACCGGTTACTTTAAAAGTAAATTTTGGTTTGAAAAAGGAAGACACTAATTATCTCTCACGAAGTATACATAGCTCTTCTGTGGTCAATTTCCAGAGGGACGCAGTCGAGCCAACGGAGCAGAGGCCACACGCAAAGAGACGAAGACAGAGAAGGACGAAGACAGTGAGCAGAGGCCACGCAGAGAGACGAAGACAGTGAGCAGAGGCCACGCAGAGAGACGAAGACAGTGAGCAGAGGCCACGCAGAGAGACGAAGACAGGGAAGGACAAAGACAGGGAAAACCGAGAACACGCAGAGAGGCGAAGACAGGGAAGGCTGTAGACAGTCAAAGCTGAGGTCAGAGCAAAGAGGGTCAAGGAAAGACGAGCGGAGTCATACTCACAGAACCACAGGTCGAACCATGTTGAGCTGATGCGGCGAGCACGAGCAAGTCACAGCGAGTAAACCAAACGCGCGGAAGCGAAACTTAGCCAAGTTGAGACAAAGGCGAGCCGAGTTGAGATGAATGCGAGCATCGAAACAATGACAAGAGTAGAGCCAAGACGTGAGTAACGAAGACGAGCAACAGCAATAGAACTAGCCGAGTCGAGGCAAGGAGAGCGGTAACGCATAAGGCAAGAAGGCTAGAGCAGAGTCAACACGTGAGCAGCGAAGGCGAGCAACAACGCCCAGGACAAACGCGGCAAGCAGCAATGCGTAAAGACGGAAACAGAGTGGACGAGAGGCGAAATAGGTAAGACATAAAAAAAGAATTAAATTAAATTGGAAATGTTATCTAGTACCTAAATAAAGTGAAATCAATCAAGTAAATAAATATTTTGTAACGGGCACTGGCACCCGATGAGCATACCACGGAATTTGAGTCGTTACAATTCAAAGCCTAAAAGCTAATATTAGGACTTTCTGATATTCAACCTTCAAATGCATTTAAAGGAGTAGCATACGTTTTCATTAATTCCACCACATTTCTTAGATCTTATGAGATATCGAATTAATTTTTACTTGCTAGGGCTAAGAAGTCAATATCATTCTTCAAATCCAAAAGGGTGTAAGTGGGTTGCATACTTTTTAACAGTTCTCGATATATTTCTTAGGTTTGATTAGATAGAAAAAGATACTTCCACTTTTTACAACCCAAACAACCTAATTTCAAGATTTATTGACATTCAACCAACAAGGAGGTGTAAAGGATTGATTACATTTGCACGGATTCAAACATACCACGTAAAACTGATGAGATACATATAAAATTGACTTCGTTCAATATATTTTTAAAGGAACACCAACATGATGAACCTTTCTCGAATAGACATCATGTCTATCTCTCGCCTCAAGGAAGTTAACGAAATCTTTTTAAAGGTTACCGAACTGCTATACAAACATATCCTTTGTAGCAAGCTTCCTGTAGGTTTACCATGAACAATGTCCTTTTCGTTAAGAAGACTCACACTGAGATGATTACAATGTGGAGTTCTTTTCTTGCACGATATACTACTTTGAGATTATCCAGAACCGTCAATAGATTAGGAATTATTTTCAAGGAAGTTCATGACCTTGTTCAGGTAAATAACCCTACAAGTATGATAATTGGGAAATTAAATTATTTTCGAGAATTACTAGTAAAATTTAAGAGTGGTGAGTTTCACCGGAGGAATGTCCTCTCGGAACGAGTACTATAGCGAGTCAATGGGCGTCTTTGGAACATTTGTAAGAGAAGGCAACATTGCTCCAGAGTATCGTTTAAGTTACAATGAGCTCGGTACAAAAAGAACTTGACTTTTAATACCTGCTGAGTTTCAGGCTTATGAACTTTTGTATTTTCTTCATAAGTATCAAGTTGAATATGGAGATATTTATATCCCTTAAATGGTTATAAGCTTTCTGCGATTTCATACTCAGTAAACTCGATATTGGTGATATTTGGTGAGAATACAGAGAGAAAACTGCATTAATTCGTCCTCATTTTGACTTTTTGGTGAGAAATTTCTCACTCATAAGTTACAGAACTGACCTACAGATCTGAGAGATATGAAAAAAATCATGAAAAAGTATATACTGGGGGGTGTAAACCTTAGGGGTCGAATTTCAAAAAATCTTGAAAACACTTTCTAGGTAGTCATATAGAAAATCCGTAGAATAAAAATGAATTCAATTTTTTTGGAAGACCTAGTAGATACGAAAATCATGGAAAAATATGCATTCTATTTTCTCCCATCATAATTTTTTACCCCCTTCTGAACGCCAATGGATATTCGAATTTTTTTTTCATTAAAATTTCTTTTCTAGTTCATTTACATATACACACCAAGTTTCTAGCATAAGCCGTTCTAAAGCTAAGAAAAACACACCCTAGCCTCGTACCATACTACCCCTAAAAAAAATTATATTTTTTCAACTTGCCTCTACTATAGCTCTATCTAAATACCAAGTTTAAGGTTTATATCATTACAGGTTCTTAAGATATAAACATCGGAACTTTTCCTTTTCACCCTCCCCCACTCTCACTCTCTAAACCCACATCCCCTATTAGGGTTCAATTAGCGCTACTTCTGTTAAAAATTCTAAGCACCTATCTTACACTGTTCTTCAGATATGTAACGTGCTTTTTTGGAAAAAATTTTATCCCCTCCAATGCTATGCTCCACCACCCACTTGATCAATCTTTATTTGTCGACCTTTAAAACCAAACCGAATTTTATTTTTCTAGAGCAATTGGTTCATAAGATATCGTAATCTAAAGTTTTTCACCCCTTCACCCTCGTACGCAACTGCCAACACCCAAAAATTTTCAATAATTTCTCCTAATAAAACTACAAATATTTCGTAAGTTTGAATAGTGTGCCATTAACGATTTAGAAGATATGGTTTTGAGAATTTGTCTATCTCGGCTTTTTTGCGTTGCGGACGCATTATTGTTCCCCCCATTCCCATCCCACTTGATCAATATTGAGAATTTTTATGCACACGCCCCCCCCCCCCCCCACCCAAAATTTGGTCACTTCAAGCAGCCTACCAATTTAATAGCTCAAAGCGTTTGAGAGCTACGAGTCTTCAAACGATTTTGCGTACGGCGGACAGGCGGACTGAACATTTTTATTGCTTTTTTCTTGTCTACTAATTATAAAACGTGAAAAAAAATATTCAGGATAGCAAATTTTTTTTTTTTTTTAAATCGATCACAATACTGTATTATTAAAATAATAAAGTAAAACGAGTACTTCTAGGGGAGTTAAAACGAGGTCTCTCATAGGCCAAATTCTGGAGTACTCGCCACACTAGTAAATGTCCCGTGTTTAATCCGAGAGTACTCTTCAGGGAGGTTATAAAACCTCGTTTTTCCCCTCTTCACGCATAACAGCGTTTTTTTGCAAATGGGTGCACTATCAAAGCCGAATAAAAATTAAAAGTTTCAGCCTCGTTGCGTAAGCGATTGCTGAGATCTAGAAAGCAAAATTTTCCTTTAAATCACCCCACCTTCCCCCTCATACCTGACCCACTCAAAAGGGTTCAACCCTCAACCCCCTACCCCCGCATTCGCTCCGGCATCGTTGAAACTGATGAAAATTTTTGGAGTAGGGTTGGACAGCTGAGTGTGACCTTGCAGAGAAAACAGGTGGATTCTTTTAGAGTACCACAATGGCTCTTACCGCAAACTCCCTGTGCAATTCCAAACAGTTCTTGCGTTTATACTTTTCTTTTTTTTTGTGTTTTCAAATAAAATTAAGAAAAAAACAACAGATACACTTCAAGCATGTTCTTTACACTTCCGAAACATTCCACACACTCAACCGGATATGCTGGAAATATCTCGTTTTAACATATGTATGTAATAATATAAACGAAAACGAACTTAAATAAATAACCTCATTGCCTGCAAAAACAAACAAATTTTAATCGCCTCCATGATTTTCATCCAAAGTCCTGGTTATTATGTTGAGGGTGTCAGTACCGTCGGAAATTTGGCATTTCAATTTTAACCACATTCCCGACTTTGTCCCGAAAAATTATTATGTTGTGGAGATTGAGATTAAAGAAAAATTATTTAACGGTCATAAAAATATATATTTTTTAATTTTGAAAAATAAATTCAGTACTGTAATACAGCTATCGCAAAAAATATGCAATATTAAGTTTCAGTAGTGGTGAAGTACCTATAGGTAAACTGTGTTCTTTTGAATGTTTCAATAAGTAATGAGCTCCGCTTGAAGTTTGGCTAGAGTACCGATGTGTTTAACGAGTACGTGAGAACAAGCAAACCAACTCAAGGAAACCACCTTTCAAACGAATCCGTTCCTGTTCTCTGATTTCATCGCAAATCGTACAGAAGACCTGGATTAAAATTTAAAGCTGTGAAGCAATAAAAGTTTTAATTTCAATTTGCCATTTGAAAATGCAATTAAAATTTATCATTTTCATAAAGTCCACACCGAATCATTTCCAAGCACAGAGAATGACCAAACGAACTTCTAACCGCAAATCCGTAGTGAGTTTTCACTGAAATAACTCAACTGAACACTCCAGAGTAGTAATGAAAGAGCTCAACGCCAGCATCATGCAAACTTCAAATACAAACAAAAATAATTAGCTGAAATCCCTGAAATGCATCCTTCAAAAAGGAATACGAATGATCTTAAAAGCTCAACTCAATTTCGTCCTTACGTTTCGTCCTTCAGTGCAGTTAACTGGAAGCCGTGCAATTTAAGTGCAACTCCACGCATTCGAAAATGCAACACCAATCCCATTTCGTTCAATCTCCGTACAGCTAACACGCTAGCACTAACACATTTTATGCGATTTACATAAGTACACCTACTGCTCTTCTGTTGACTTTTAATTAAATTTTTTTGTTTTTAATTATTCGCAGCAATGATACTTTCTGTTATTATGAATTCAAGATTTCAACCGTATACGGTAACCAGGACCCCATAGTCATATTTGTGCTCTGCTTAACTAAAGGTCGTTTTGTTGCTGACTGTTGGGGAAAAGTTCAACAGCTTTAAAAAGTTTGATCATTTATTGCCGAAAATGAGATGAAATTGCATTAAATGGGGACAGATTGTTATTTTAATTAACTTGAGAGGAAATGAAGTATGAAAACAATATCACCAATATCAAATGTGTTTTCACTGGTACAATGAACCTCATTAAGTTGATTATGCACTGATGCATAAGTGGTCTACGCAACACATTTGCTTACTAGAAAAAAAGTGTTGCACGCAGTCTACGCATACAATTTGCTTACTGGGAAAAATAGAGTTACGCACTCATGTCCTGACTGGGATGAGGGCAAGTAACAGACAAAGTTAGAAAGAAGTGAATTCTTCGAGGTTTTTGTAAAAATATTCAAAGGTTTACACAGAAATTAGTAAAGTATTTTTTGTTAGAGAAATTAAAGTACAATCTATTAATCTGAATCTTACTACGAAAAACATGTAATATATGAAACCACGAACTTAAACGCTACTTTCGTATTTGTTTTCTACTGAAATGAAAATGAAACATATTCGATAGCGTAGTGGCTAAGCGTGCCAAACTTACGCAGTAAAACCAGATAAAAAATATTTTAAAAAATTTAAAAAAAAAGAGCGGGTTTAACAAAAAGGTATGATATTCACAGAGTCGGTTTTCTTTCTATTAATATTTCCACTTACGCTTGTATACAAATTTGTGATATTCATTTTCCCAAGAAACTCGATAACGGCTCGTCGTATTGCAAAAAGATGATATGCAAAGTTTACTTTTTGATTGCATTTAATCTAGAAAATGGAGGGATGCGATATTTCCCACATGCACCTCCGATTATGCGAAAAAGCTCTCGACTCAACACATGCAGTGTGTAAGAGTGTCTCAAAGCTTTCATAGAAACAATCTTACTACAGTGAAGCGATAGTCAGTTCTACAAGAAAGTACATACTTGTTAAAGGATTTTGTTTGGTAGCAGCAATCGAGTAGTGATCAAATCAAGTACAATGGATGCCGCTTATTATAATCACGGATAATTTTATAAGTCGAACTTTGTTATCAAAACAGTTGGGTTTTATTGATTTTAAACAAATTATGTTTAACTCCTAGGTCGTAACAGTATGAAAGGAACATTCAATCAGAATTTAGTCAATGTTCTAAAGGTGAAAATATAGTGAGTACGTTAAGCGATGCGATGCGATGCGATGGCACTTATTTGTATACAAGTTAGTAATTCCTCTAATCGCATCGCTTTGATATTTTCTAGTTATGTGACACATGTAACGCGATCTTATCATTTGATCGGGTCTTCTTTCAAATATATAAAGTCTTGTCAGTTTTCCTAATAAAAAAGCCAGAAAAGGAAAGATATTAAGCCACATTTTCTTTTGAGCAGTTTGCTAAAAAGTCGTTTGGAGAAGCGGACCTATTAGACTTCTCTTAATCGATGTACTGTCCGAACTAAATAAAATAAATTGAGCTCAATTAAGACTATATTAGATTCATAAATACAAGGATATATTCCTCCAAACGGTCCGTGTACAATACATAATACTTTTTCTTAAGAAATGTAGTAAAATTTTTGCTGGAGAAACACGGCAAATAGTTTCTAAATCTTACGACATATTTATTACGTTAATTCGCTATTTTCTCTCATCATGTCTGTAAATTACGTACGAATGGTGCTCCTCTCAGAAGGATTTCTATCGTCGACATAGTCAAGGATTTCAACTTAAAAAACAACACTGAATGTTAGAAGGAAAATTTTTATATCTCAAATGGATAAAAAGATTTGCATAAAATGCAAGAAAAAGGGAAACCATTAAAGCCCCACAAGCTAAACAAATCGAAAATGAAAATTTAATGTACTGAAATGTTCGCTGTACCGAAATGCGGCGTAATTTAATTTCGAGTAAAAGGTCATTTTCGTGTGTTTTCTTTCATTTTCTTTCAGAGCAACAGCTGAAGACTTTGGGAATATTTTTCTGTGAAAATCGTACATTTTCTTCATACTTCGTTGACAACTCCTTCATCTCGGGTTGGATGTAATGAATATTTTAAGGGAATTCCAAGATGTGATCAAATATGTCCTTTGTAGAGATTATTTGTGTGCCGAAGGCTTCTACTGCTTATCGGATTCGGTTTCTTGTTGCGGTGGCACTTTTTGGATTTTCTTATATTTATCTGGGATTATTTTTTTGTAGGCAAATGGCTTAAGTATTTTTTGTAAAATCAAATTGTGAAAATTGCGAAAATCTATCTCATATACTGCCACGTGGATTGAATTGTGCACTTTTCGCGGTATCTGAGCAGTTTGTTTGTAGGGAACAGTGCACGTGGTTACCAGCTAGAGCAGGACGTAGTCCGAATAGTTATATAAAAAAAGGTTTTACAGGTGAACATTTTTCAAGCGAGAGGCCAACTGAAGTTAGACATAATGCGAAAATGATAAGTTTCCTCAGTGATATTAACTCTATCGATAATAAGTTCTTGGAGTTTCTAGGACACTAGTAACAGTACTGTGATCGGTGTGAAATATAAAAAACTGCCGATAGTCTAGGCGCAACTTTATTATTTTTCGGTAGAAGTTCGGAACACTGAAAACCTAACAAAAGTTCAGCAAGCGGATAGAATAGGGACGTGTTCTGGGAAGCGGTCTAGGGGTTGAAAAAGGAAAAAAAACTTCAAAATAGGTGATTATTAAACAAGGCCGTGGAAGTGAAAAGAAATTCGATATATGATCCGACCTGAAAGATATGGCAGCATTCATGAAAAAGTATACATCCACTTTACACTCCCTTAGGAGTCGAATTTCAAAAAATCTTGAAAACGCTTTCTAGGCATTCATATGAAGAATCGGTAAAATAAAAACGATTTCAATATTTTTAAAGACCTAGTAGATATGACGAAAACCGTAAAAATATATGAATTCGATTATCACTGATCGTTGCCCTTCCGAACGCCAATTGATATTAAATTTTTTTTTACATCAAAATTACTTCCCTAGTTTATTTCCACATACACACCGAACTTCAACTTTCTAGCATAAGCCGTTCTATAGTTAGGAAAAACACACCCACCCCCGTACCATACTGCCCTATACAAAGTTATATCTTTCCAACATGCCACTACTATAACTCTATCTAAATACCACGTTTCAGCTATATATCTTTATAGGTTCCCGAGATATAAAAATTTAAACTTCTCCTTTTTACCCTCCCCCACTCTCATCCTCTACTACCACGTTTCAGCTATATATCTTTATAGGTTCCCGAGATATAAAAATTTAAACTTCTCCTTTTTACCCTCCCCCACTCTCACCCTCTACATCCCCACCCTCAAAATTTTTGTTTCTTCTAGGGATCTATTAGCAATACGTTTGGTAAAAATTTTTAAAATTTATATTACAATGTTCTTGAGTTATAAGACGTGAATTTTTAGAAAAATTCTTATCCCCTCCACTTTCATGCTCCACCGCCACTTTAAAAGATTTTACTTTCTACAGACTCCATTTATCGACCTTTACTCACAAAATAAATTTTATTTTTCTACTGCAATTGGTTCATGAGATAAATTAATCAAAGTTTTTTACCCACCACCCCCGTATGTCACTACCCCCACTCAAAAATTTGATTCCAGATACCCATTAAGTTTCAATTTTGTGGTATTAACTGTTTAGGAAATATGGATTTTAGAATGTATAGATGCCGCCTTTTTTGCTTTTCGGATGCATTATTTTTCCCCACTCTCGCTACTTTTCACCCATGTCGGCAATTATTGCAAATGAGAGTCCACTATAAAAGCTCTATACAAATTCCAAATTTTAGCCTCCTGGCATAAGCAGTGGCTGAGAAGCAAGTTTTTCAGTTTAAAACGCTTCCACCATTTCCCCCTCACATCCCCTCTCTTCAAAATAGGGTCTCTTCAAGGGGCCTACCCAGTCTATTCATGAAAAAATCAAATACAATTTAATAGCTTCAAGGGTTATGGAGCTAGGAGCCTTCAAACAATTTTGAGTACAACGGTCGACGTACGGCGGACAGACGTCCTTTTTTGTTTTTTAATCTATTTATTAGTCATAAAACGTGTAAAAAAAATTTTTTTTTTTAAATCGATAATAATACTGCATTATTAAAATTATAACGTAAAATAGATTTGCTTTGTCGTACTTAATTAAGGTATTCGTAAAGAAGGGTTTGTTCATACGAATTTCCTCATATATTTCAGGTTGGTTGATGTATTGAATTATCCTTTTTTTCTGTATTTTCTTTAAATAAGACCTTGGACTTCACCTTGGATTTGACTTAAAGTAGTTACGCCCGTTTTCACAAATTTCGACATATTTCTTAGGCTTAATGATAAATTGAATTCGCCCGTACGTCAATGTGATTCAAATATTTATATGTAATTCCCATAAAACTTATTAAAGCAATTTTTCTTATACCTACGATCCCAAGGTAGTTGAGTAAGTTTCAGGAATATCGAAGTCTTTTAGGCCTAATAAGATTTGAATCTAATTTGAATCTTGCAAAAAATTTCTGCGTACAATTTTTTTTAAAACATGTAAGTATATTTTGGCAATAGCAAAGACTATTTGTTTTAGGGTGGATTGAAATTGATTGGTGGCAGTGCGATATCTACAACATCTGGATGATAGAGTTCACTTTTGAATCCAGCATGATATAATAAACCCTTACACTCGGCTAAGTAATTAATAATTTTAATCAGTCGTTAATATAAAGAGACATCAACAAATTTTATTTCTATATTCCAGTGACACATTTAAATTAATTTCGAACTGAATTCGTGCTATCGGACATAAAGTAAATCCATTTTTGGTGGCTTCAGTCATTCGTTTCTAGTCCGGGAAACCATCGACTAGCGTGACTCTATTAATTTGCATGTCATTTTTACGAGCCTTATGCGATTAATTATCCAATTTCCCATCGTCCTGGCCCCAGTACTCCTGCCATCACAACAAAATCCACCCGCTCTTATCAAATAAAACGATGAAGTTATAAATTTGATCGCATTGAAACGAATACGTATAATACGTCAGCGCTTGATTGTGTTATTGTTAAGCCCTGGTGAAACTAATAGCTTCCACTTAACCTTTACGTTTTCATGGTCATCATCTATACGTGCTAAGAAATTAGTTGTCAGTCCTTTAATTATTATCCCGACTCCTGAATCGAGTATATCCTTCTTCAGCGAATTGATTTTTATGTTGTTCGGTGTGTTGTGTTCGTTCGTTACAGAAGTGGATGGAAAGCCTTCTGGTATTACTTCTCGCTTCTATGAAACGCTCAGTGATAAATTGAAATGCTTTCTTCGTAAAGGATCTGTTATAAATGAAAATAGGATCGAAATCGAAAAGGAAATTCAGTTTGTATGGGGTCTTTGATGCAATTCAATTGCTTTCGATTTATATTATAGTTGAGATTTGTGTATGGGAATTAATTTTGATAATGAATTCAATTGTGTGGCAAGATTTGCCCTTGAAATGTATGAAGGCTGCTCTGTACAAATTAACCCCTTCTTCCAAAAAAAAACCTGTGCAATATTTAACACGAAACAGATAATCTCGCCAGACACCTTATGGAAAAAATGTGTGTATCGTAAGAAATGCGCCCCGAATCTCGAAAACAAATCTCCGAAAGTTGGGATAGGAAGATAAATTTCTTTGCAGTGTTGTCTATGATTTTCTGAACTGCATATTTTGTGACATTTCATGTTTGGTGGAGTCATTCGGGTATTACCTCTACCCGAATGACATGCACAAAAACAACTGTAAAATTAGGAAGCTATCGAACTTTTTCGAAAAAAAAATTTTGAAAAAAAATTTCGTAAAAAAAAATCACGTCTCATATCCCAAGAACTGTTTGCTAGAAACTTAGAATTTGTACAGGAAGAAGTAGAGGTACTATAATATTACAGTAATTTCGTAGAAAATCATATATCCATTCGCGAGAGGGTGAAGGGCAAAAAATATTATTAGTAAAAATTTTCACGAATTTCGGTATATCTACTAGTTCGTATAAAATAGCATAAGAAAGACTTCAAGCATTTTTTTTTATTCAATTCCTAAGCTGGCGTAAGAAATTGCATACATTTTTATGAATTCCTTAACCCTAGAATACTAACACTACGTCAAATTGACATCACATATCTAGGGTTAAGGTGCTCTTACACGAGAGATTAAAATCAAGCACAGTTTGCAAACAATATTCGTCAATTTTGACGTCATGAAAACATGGAATAACACACAGCAACAATAGCAACACGCGATGAGGATCAACTTTTCATCAACTCGTTGCTGAATTGTGATGAGCGATATTGACCAATATCTAGTCATTTGGCAATAAGGGCTCACATGAGCAATCAAATCTTTGAACAGCACAAAAACAAACTTGGCAAACAAATTTAAGACCCAAAAGAATACTTAAAGATATTTTAATTTCAAGCCATTATAGCACGAAACTTGACAAATATATGTAAAATTCATAACAAAACTTTACAATTGAATCATCGAACGAGGATAATTTTTCAGAATTTTCCTTGTTATTGGAAATTCAGGACTTATGCGTATAGTGCGAGCAATACCAGAAATGTGCGAAAACATTGCCACATAGCGAAATATTACTGCGACTAGCATACCATTTCCGTACTTTTCGTCATATCTCGTTGTTTTGATGAAATATAATATTGGTTTCAACTTCAATGGGCATTTCATGTAATCCCCTAAAAATGAATTTCATGATTTTTCGAAATTTACCCCGCAATGGATGCGGTGTAAAGGGGTTACATACGTTTCCTTACACTTAGATAAGATATCGAACTATGTTTTACTTCCTTGCCGTTTCTCCACAATAGCCTAAATACTTATTTCAAGACCCGAAGGAGCTGTAAGAGGGTTGGATATATTTTGATAATTTTCGCCAATTCTCGTTAGTTTCTTAAGATTTGAAATTGAGTTTTATTTCCATTTTCTAAGTCGATTTTATGATTTTTCGGAATTCAACACTTAATGCTGAGCAAAGGGGTTGCATACTGTTTTTTGAATACCAACATACCTCTGATAAGTTATCGAATTGGTTTTGAGTTCCTATCAAAGTCATTATTCTGAACATCATAATCTCAGAAGAACCGTCATGCAACAGTGCCAGTGCGTTATATTTTAATAACTAATTAATATTAATATTTTACATCTAAATTTTATGCAGTATGGAACAACATTGGACGAGATAAAAGCTGAGATTCCAGTAAACACACCATGGTTAGCCATTACAAGTAATATAGCTGCTTCTATTATAATTTTGAATTTAATAGTTTTCAACCTAATATTTTCAATTTCAGATTTAACACTGCAAGGTGACAAGAAGATTGTGTATATTTTTATTGAAAAATCCATTGTTGTGAAAGAGAGTGTTTTAAACTTATTGCACCTGATTTTGCAAATAATATGCTCTTTTATATTTTGAACATGATATGTCCTAAGGAAATTTCACAATCGATTGAATTTATATTTAGAAACTTTTTTAAATATTATCCAAAATGTCATAGAAAAAATAAAAGACACATTAATAATATTAACAAAATTAACACGATAATAATAAATACTTTATTAATAAAAAACAATTAAGTGAACTAAACACACTGAAAATTAATTTAATTGAAAGATAATTTTGATATTTGAAATAAATTCATTTCATGAATGGTGAAGTGATGAATATTCACTATGTATATGTTCAGTTCATTAACATTTAGGACCAGAACGAAATTGACAATTTATTTTGATTAAAACTAATTGAAATAAGAAACTGTTCGGAAATCGACCAGAAAAAAGAGGCCGGATTTGCTGAATTTCATAGAGGTGGTAAATTATTATTTGATTTTTTATAAATATATTATTTAACTTATGTATACGTCTTGAGGAAGCTGTGTGGAAACAATATTTTTAATGGATGAGAATTTAACGTGAGTAAATTACCAAATTACTACAAACATGTACTAAATGTACGTCATATTTTGGGCAAAGACGCATGATGTAGCATTTATAATTACGACATGAAACAAGAAAAATTGAACTAGTATATTCGTTGATTACATTATTTACATCAATCCTACAGCCAACAGGATGCAAAAATACCAAGTACATATAGTAACTTTACTTACTTTCTAATATACAAATACATACTACACTTGCATTGTAAAGAATTAATTAATCATGAAGTAAAATCAAACAGGTGTAATATAACATGCACTATAGTAGTAACTTTACTAAAAAAAATTTAAGAGTGTAATGTTAATTGTTTTTCTACGAATTTGAACGTTAAATTTGGTAATGCTAAACTCTCATTTCTACCTTGACTTGAATTGACGAATTATGAAGTAAAGATCTAACTTTTTTGACTTAGCTCAACTCTTCCTAAACTAGCATAGTATATGGCAATGAACCAACCTGAAATCATGATACATGTAGACATTAACGAGAAGTACTAGTCGAATACGTCCTTAGTCTTTATTAATAAATCAAAATTGTAGTTTAGCCAATTTCAATTAGCATATATCATTGCAATTATGTCGGTTAAAAAATTACTATACTTTCTGTGTACAGGCACTCATTCCTTGTCATCTGGTACGCTTAGAGCCCTCAAGCTACTAAAGAGTTTTAATCGTAGTCCATATTTCTGTCATGAAATCAGAATCATCACAAAGTTAAGACGGCCATGCCCTATATTTTGCAGCATTCTGGACGCAATCATCAAACAGAACTCAATTTCAATCTTTTAGGGAAATTATGCAGAAATTCTGAGTCTCTTATCACTTTATGTAAATAACATGAGCTTCAGTTGCCATCAGACTATCGGATTGAAATATGATCCAGATATAGTGTGCATCCACAGCATCCTCTGGGATTTACTGATGTTCAGATTTCTGGGTTGATTGTCTCGTGTGTTGTTCCCTTGCCGGCATCAAGGTATCGTTTAAGCACCTGCAAATTTTAGCTCAACATGAACATGAATGGCTGCATAATCGCTGTTTTCATCCAGCTTGACTACTTATACTTCATACGAGTATCTTCAGGCTGAATTTCTAACTTGTACGTCATCTTTAACGGAAGATTTTCCTGCTTTAAATCAACTGTGGATTGTTTTATAGTGGGTGTTTTATTTCTACCTTCATCCCAATCTGACGTGTGAAATCCCTCGAGATATGACTTTGTAATTAATACAGTAGGCAGACTATTATATTAATGTCAAGGTGGGATAGAAGTACCCACGCTATTGCCACACTTAAGACATAAATTACAATTTTGTGTCACAGTCCAGGACGCAGTCAACGTTGAAATTTAGTACTGATTGATTTCATTCAGACACCTTTAAAAATTTATTCAGGAAGTTAATTTGTTCACCATTCTAACTGCTTTTAAGAAACAACTTTCAACAATCATTGCTGGCTCTTCACACACAAATTTAATGGAAATAATACACAAATTTAATGGAAATAAAACCGATTTGATATACGTGAAACCTGAGGTATACATATGTCGAATATCGTAAAAATAAATACAAGGCGCTTACACCTTTTTTTTGGGTCATTTCATCCTTAAAACAAATTCTGGACGTTTCCCTGAAGAGATCAAGGAAATAAAATTAATTTGATAACCCAGAGATAAAAAGAAATTCTTAAAAATGTTTCCTCTTATCCTCTTTTTGCTGCCCTCTTTTGATAAATAAAATTTCAATACTGAAATTTTATAACTGAATGTTTGGACAAATTTGGTAGGCTTAACCACCAAATAAAAGTGAAAGTAACTTCATATTTGAATTTCGCGATGCCATACTAAATTGTATATCCGTGCTAATAAGGTGACCAACTCTAGGTGGGCAGTGCTGGAAAATTGAAGGATTTCTAGAGCCCTATGGCCCGAGCTGGATAGTCAAAAAATTGGAATATTTTAACATGGGATGGAGAAAGGCTGCGCCTGTCGGAGAACTGACGAGTCACTTCAGGTAAAGAGACAAACACCCTGGTCGCTGGTAATCCTTCGAGTTCTTCCTACAGACTCCATATTTTACTTGTTGTAGGTATTTACCTAAAAATTCACAGACCAAATTGTTTTTCTATTTCGACCAACAACCAAACGACAATCCTTTGAAAAAGGTAAAACTACATGTGCTTTCCAAATTCTACATCATCTCGAACTAAAATGTAAATCGGAATGCCGTATATCATCGAGGGTATAATACAATTACCTTGCAACTCAACGAAACTGCAGTATGTTTATTTACATATATGTAATTATTTTTTTTTTGCTTTTCCGTCTTAAATACTGAAATATTTCACAATTCTCAACAAAAGTCCATGCCTAAAAGTGTAGAGTGGTACAAATCGTTAAGGAATTGGAATTGTTAAGGAAAATTTCAATGAGTAAACTTCCTTAAATCAAAAATTTCTTTTCCTGTCTTAACCTTGATTACTTTTGTCCTATTGACTTTGAAATTCCCTCGATTTGAACTTCAAAGTTCAAGCTAAAGGTTCGTCAGGAATAAACATAATTCGATTAAGATTATTAAAAATAGCAACGCTTTATTAAATCGCATTCAATTATCAAACTATTGGCAATTTTTCCTGATTTAATTTAGTAGATGTACCACACAATCGCTGTTTTCAATGAATATCATTTTAGACGATAAACTGATTGTCTTCTTCTTACCGCAGTAGAAAACAGAGCCTTTGTACAACCCTTGCTGCGTCTACATATATTTCATGTGTATGAGTCGAGATATTCCCAGTAGGAAATGGGAGCATCCCATGATTAATCCCGGACTACTCCTTAGGGAGGTTTGGATACCTCGTTTTCTCCTCCATTTGACCTCCTTTTTGCAAGATCATGTCCGCTAAAATCGTATCTCCAATATACCTCCAAAGAAAGCATTCAAAAATACTTGTAAGGGAGCTTAAAACGAGCAACTAGTTCTGCAGTAAAACTCAAAAATGGTCTTCATATAGTACCATTTTCATCCATTCGGAGCAAAGAAAAAGAAGTGACGGTTTTCTGCATAATTTTGTTATTAATCTCCTTTTTTGCTCCATTGTGAGGGATAGTAGATACCTCGTTATTTGCTCCCTCACGGAGTTCTCCTCAAATTTCCTAGTGGATTTTCAGGATATTTGGTTGTTTGTGTCAAACACATGAGATGCGTGTAGAACATGTGAGAAGCTTATTGAGCTTTCGAAGCTATTCCATTTGGATATTGGAATTCTGAAAGCTTCGATGTTATTGCCATTTATGAGAATAAGTAGAGATGTTGCTCAACCAAGTGAACAATTAATTACTTCATTTGGCGGTTTTATTCCTATGTATAGATTCGTGCTGCCAGAGTGTGTATGTAACAAAATTTTCTTTTCTTTTTAGCCTGGTCAAACAACAGCATATAGTATAACGCCTTATAAGAGTCACACCTGTTTTAAATTCTCTCTATTTTGCCACAAACATTAGGAAAAAAATTACAATTAAATATGGTAATAGCGTGATAGTGAATGAAATTGCATTTGTTTACAATGGAACAATAAAAACAACAACATTTTTTCATCCGCACTCCATTCACTTAATTGTTGCAGTTTTTATTGCACTTTCGCCGTTTGTGTTTCTGATTACAGTCTTGCAAATCAAACCCCTGAAGGAACAGTTTTCATGCTGTTAAAACGTTGAAGTAAACTAAATTATCGTTTGTAAGCGCGAAATTAAACAGAAAATTGCATCTACTCAACCGCAACAGATGGAGCTATTAGCATCGCTCTTTAATTCCGAAAGGGTGAATTTGAATTATTTGCGCTTCAAGGCGAAAACTCAATTGATTTTCATTGGAATATAAAACACGAGAGTCCGGCTGCAACGAACCCCCCTGCACCCCCTCGAACAATGAGATTCAGTGAGACGAAGTTTTTTGGTAAATATCGGCGACGACAATTGCCGAGTGCAAATTCTTCCTGTGAGCGGCAATTCCGCTTGCCGAAGCAATTTGCATAATTTCGAGTCCGGTCAATTTGGCGTTCAATTAATTCGATTGAAAATTTTCATCCCCCCTCCCACCTCTTACACCCATCAGCGATTCGATATTCCAGTCCCGTAGGATACGATGCCCAAGAGGGTTGGCCATCGAGTTTGCATTTCAAGTCCGGTATGGGCTCCTTTTATTGGTTTATGCTAATTTTCGCGATCGAACGATTCTCTATTCGGGTTTTCATTAAGTCGGTGCTAACGATGGACCACGCAGACTGCTCAATTTACTTGTAGTTCGTTTTTTAAGGAATATAAAAACATCCTTTTTTCACTATTCGTTTCAGTTTTATGCTCATTTTTCAGCGGGGCGGATGGACTCAATACGACAAAAGTAATTGAATGAAGGTGCCTTGAAATTGATAAAAGAATGTTAAATTTATTTTATTTACTTAATTGATTTTTATACATTTTCAAGGATTAAATTTTTAGAGGGCTATACGCAATCAGAAATTTCAAAAATAAATTGATTTTCGTAATGTATATTCACAAAAAGTTTCATGTCAATCATACATATATTCTCGAAGTTACACTCATATCTGAAGGACGTCTCAGAACGTTTGAAAAAGTTTTTAAAACTTTGAACGCGTTTTTCTCAAAACTGTGACCGACTTTATAAGGTGACCAAAATTTCTCGCAAACTGCAAAACCAACCAGTCTCAAATTTTTACATAAGCTTTATAAATGTATTTTTTTAGTGATTAATTGAAGGTTTTCGAACCGATAAATATTTTCTATTTTATGAAAAATTTAAGATTTAGTTAATTTTACATGACATGGTGCGTAATTTTATGAGCCTTTCATGTATATTGTATGGTTTAGTTGAAAAGTACATGAATAATCTACTATAATACAGTGGTTGCCGCTTATAATAATCCCGAATAATAACATAAGCCACATTTTGTTATCAAATCGCTTATTGGAATAAAAATTCAGTTTATGTTATCATTTGATCTAGATTCCCATAGTATGTACATAGAAAGTCTTGTGACTGTATTTTTAATCGTTTCTGTTCTTTATCAAAAAAATAAACGAAAGAATGCTGATAATGAATTTAAAATCACCCTTGAGGCGAGCCTCTACCCCCATGAGGCCATGGCAAACCATTTAAACGGCTGTTTTCTTTGCTGTGTTAATAGCGATTTACAGTGGCGCAACAACTTTGTGGCGCAACTTTCCTATAAGTGCGAAAGGACAGAAATACGATGAGCTGCGAATATGGAACCGTGCGTTTGGAGAAAAAGTTGTAGAATGTTAGACTCTAAAGCCGGCTACAGACTTCTTCTGCTTTTCTTGTTTTTCATATTTTGCAAGGTTTTCGTCTTTTTTCACGAAACACATAAGACTCGCGAGAAAGTTACGAAAAAGTCGTCACGCAACTCTTTGATGTCGTCAAAAAAACCGCCACCAGTAGAGAAAACTCACGAGTCGCGAGAAACCGACGAAAAACCTTTACACATTATTCACGAGAAAGACGCGAATGACGCGAAATTGGCGAAACGCGATAAGTCTGTAGCCAGTTTTAGGTTCATTTCACACTGTCCGGTTTGCACCGTCTGGTTTCTCGCCATAGGGCAAAAAACCGAATTGGGCAATCGTTCACACTGTATAAACAGTACGGCGCAAACCGGACAGTGTAAAACGAGCCTAACCCCTTTCAACTTCACGAGCCATCTGATTGGTTGATTTTATGGTGGCATAGAGGCGTGCCTCAAACATCGAGTGTAAATCCACCATGATGAAAGTTCTGGGAATTTTGTAAAAGGTTAGACCTAATATATAATACAACATTTATTAAATAAAAAATTTATATGTTAGATGCTTCGAGCAATCTACATATATTCACGCGCAGGAAAATATATGACTAATTTTTTTTTGTTTATTATTGTCGCCCGGTTAATGTTATTGTTTTTGATGATTACAATAAGCGGCAACTACTGTAACAGTAATTTTCTGTGAAAGTGATTAAAACGTGTATCTACTTTTACTTGAAAAAATTAATTATACTGCAAATTTCAATCAAAATCGGATTGAAAATTCAATTTATTTAAAACTGTGTAGACTTATCGAAAATATGTCTGACAGCGCATTCTATGTGTTAAACTTTGCATTTTTGTTGGGTAGGCACTGAATCACTTGACTACAATTAATTATTTTCTCTCGCATCGCAAACCTGCTTTGCGCTGAATAAGTACACCACAAATTTGGAATCTTGGGAACAATTAAGTAAATTAAAAACGATAACAAATGTTGAAAAGCAGCAACAACTGAAAAACCTGATATTTCAACTATGTCGACGGATGAAGTGGACGTTCTGCGTCCTCACTCTCGAAGCACCATCTAAATTCTTGATTCGATTAGATTTCTTTTCCAAGGCCGATCACTTGGACAGGTATTCAAATAACAGTTCCACGTCTTAATCCCTTTTCAATGCTGGAATTTCAGTTGAATAAAACTAATGCTAGAAACCATTTTAAATTGACCTAAATCCAGATATCATAAGAATCGGGTACTTAGCTCAGAGTATGGATGTTTAAGTATAGTCGCACTATAATCCACTAAGTACGCTTCTCCGAGCAGAATCGATTTCTTCTGATGTATCGGTCTGTCCATTTTCAACCAAGGATCTTTCGGCAGTTCCCAGCCGTCAATGTGTTCGTCGATAACTGCTTCCTTTTGCTACATAGCATTGAATTGTCAAGCCATTAATCCATCAGGGCTTACTAGTCACTACGCTAATTCAACTAAGCGTTAGTAATTATTCGTCCTGATGAACAAGTTCCTGGGAAGAATGCCAGAAGGTACGTTCTATATACCACTCACTCACAATGCAGTCTAGAGAACGTGTTGAGCTTCTCAATTACCGTCCTTATTTATATTTCAATCACATGGCTCGGTGGTTTGTAAGGTTTGCTACTACTTCGACGTTCATTTCGGCATTAGCAAACAGCACAACTCATTCCACTTCGTCCTTGTTGGACGTTCTTTTTTCTTTGCCGATGGCTGATTAAGCTTCCAGCAGGTAAGACATTCAGGTGCGAATCTATATACGCTATGTAACTTCATCCTGGTGGCCTCATCAATAAGGTAGAGAAGGAAAAAATACTTTCATCCGAAATGTGATTAACCCAGTGAACTTTTGGCTCCTTAAAGTTTCTTTTCGTTATGGTTTCTCTCCAAAGATTTCTCGTTCGATTCGATTTGTTCAAATAATTTTTTTCAATGCTTTTCTCATTGTTTTCCATCGATGGTATCCGCTGCTGTAGGGTTCCGGATGTGCCAGGAACAAATGGAAAGTTTTCACTGGAGTCACCTGCTCCCCTTATCACGTACGGTCATTTGTCCAATAAAATATTGCACCTCGAAGGGACGTGAGCGTATTCGAAAGACGACGCCCGTAACATAATCAGCTCCTTTCAAGTTGACATGCAGTTTAAAGGAATTTTTATGTAAGGACGAGACGACAAAGTGAATACAGGGTTAATGTTGCTGCTGTCGGTGGCTTCATTGGTCCGAGAATTCCATTGAAATGTTGGATGCGCAGGGACGACAATATGCATTAGAATGCATCGTGGAATTAATATCATGAACGGCAGATAGGACGGGAAAATGTCTTACTTTTCAGGAATTTTGTAGACTACAGGATCGTTCCGTAACGCTCTGGCATCCTTGTGATATATGTGTGAAAATAACAAAGGAAGTATTCGTCTAATAGTTTGGATACCGAACCTACGTATTTATAATTGCAGACTATTGACACTATACCAATGTATCGCACATATAGTTAATCGAACATTTGCCAGCATGTGTAGGATTTCCGATAGATTCACAAAGTATTTAATGTGGAATTGGAAACAGAATAGAAATTTAATTAGATTTAGTTGGCATTCAAGACTTCATACCCTATTGGGAAATTGGAACATGGCAGGGTGAAAGATATGGAGTACATATTGGAACAATGTCTGTTAACATCGTTTGTGAGGAGAAATTTCAGCTGGTGACGATAATACGAGGCAAAGGATTTGTACGATATGCAATTAATTTATTCCATGCTTTGTAATTGAACCTCGATAAAAGACTCAGCATGATGCACCTTACACATGAATACAAAACCAGTTAATATTTGAGTCATCTCTTGATACGTATGCTTCAAAATCGATTCAGATTATTGATTTACTTGGGAAGCATGTCGTGAGAAAATGAAGTGTTTCTTTCGATTAACGGATTACTTATTAATAGTAAACCGATTTTTTCAAAAAGTATCATTTTATTGTACTTTATTATTTCTTAATTATAATTTTACCTGAAATTAAAAAAACAAATTTGTTTCCCTGAAATTAAAAAAACAAATTTGTTTCCCTGAAATTAAAAAAACAATTTGTTTCCCTGAAATTTTGCACTTACACGTTTTAAGACCTAAACACCAAAAAGCTGAAAAGGTTTTTATCCTCATTTTCACGAATTTTGCTATATCTTTCGGGCATATTGATTTATCAAATGAATTTACTACAGTGAACTCTTTATATAAACTCCTGGGGAGGAAATTATCAAACCTTGAGGTGATGCAAAGCGGTTGAGTACATTTTCACGAATTCCGATATATTTCTTTGGTCTAATGAGATATCGAATTTACGGTCACTTCGAAAGGCCTTAAATTTAATCGAAAAATCTAATTATAATGTTGTCAAAATATATATTATGATTTTGCGATATTCAACCCCTAAGAGGGTGTAAAATCATTGTGCTTTAACGGCTTCCAACATATGACACATCATAAGTTTAAACCAAGAAAACATTATTACTGCTACTGAAATAGAAATAATAGAAGATAATTTTACTTGAGCAAAAATTGAAATTTGAATTTATAGAATATTTAGATATGGACATGGGCTAGTTTATTCGAATTTGTAACTGATCTGTTTTATTTTATATTTCTAATAAATGAGCGTTTTAAAAAGGTGTTGTGGAAAACGGATTAGAAAACCATTCCCGATTCTCTATTTATTTAATTTTTTTCTATGAAATATTTTCATTTCACAATTTCGATGCCATGTAAAAACTCTTCTCATTTTGATTAAGATAATTTTCTAACATTCAATTTCATTTAAAAATTCATTTCGATTTACTTCGTTGAGTGTATCGTGGACTAAAAGAACTATTAGCAGATGTAAAAACGCCTTCAATAACACATTACACCTAAGGGATATATTGGAATTCGTGAAATATAGTACACATATGTCAGGATTCGCAACAACGCATACAACCCCTTTCAACTCACTTAGGAGTCAAATGTTGAAAAAACATAAACATAATGTTCAATCCTGATCTGAGTAGATCCTGCTAATAAATTAAATATCTGAGAAAAACTAAGATATATGAGAAAAAAAATTTTATACGTGAAAATTTATGACCATCTTCACTGACCATTTTCTCGTTACCATAACTTTAAGTTATAATGTTTAATTTATTGCTATTATTTTATTGTCAAAGTTTTCAAAATTAAATTTTTTTTAGATCCTATTACTAAAGTTCTATCACACGTCTGTTAAAAATGTACAAAAATGAGGTGCACAACGATATTAAATTTCAAAAAATTTTCAGTGAAAGGGCTATGTACTGTTGCTGATATACTTTTGAATAAAGGTGCGATCTGTAAATGGCTTCATGGTAATGCAAAAAAAATTAGCTACCATCCTACTGACAACCGTAAAAAGAAATATGAAATTATGTATTAAAATCAAACTTAATTTTCCTCTTCAAAAGAAATTATTTAAAGTTTCTTAAAAGTCACAGGGCTGCTTTTTTACTCAAGCTCACAAAAAATTTAACAAGATAAGTATTACTACCAGACTACCATCCTCATCAACAACTTATTATGTTCGCGTTGGAAAGAATGTGAAAAAAGAAAACTGTACGACGAAAATTCTTAACTTTCACCACGTCACGTCTGATTTTTCCCTAAATGTAAATTTCTCACTAAGCAGTTATTTACATATTTCGGGAATGTTATGAATTTTTATACAGGGTTTCCGACGTCTGGAAATAACGTCGAAAAACGTGGCTTCATGCGCTTGATGATTTCATCGTGATACTCTTAAGTTTTCGTGTCCTGTAAGGGAAAATACAACAAAAAAAAACTTTAAGGTTATTTAATTAACTCATGCTCTAATGAAAATTTGAATGAGTGGTAAACTTTAACTTAACATAAAGAATTACAATTTTATTATGAGTAAGAAATAAGTGAATTGAAGCTACTCTCTTAAACCTGTGGATTTCGCATTTATTGTTAACATAGTAATTTTTTTAAGCACGTTTTTTAATGACTTCAAGATGGAAGCTACGTCCTTAACTGAATCACATAAAATATAAGGTTTAATATAAGGTTTAAATTAGTGGGGAGATTTAATTTTTTTTAGGGATACCGAACTAAACTTAGGAGGATAGTCTTTAATACACAGTAGTGTATAGTCCAGTCAGCTTAGGAATTGGAGGTCAAAACTCAACCTTAATTTGTGCTCGAAACTAATTTATGTAAAATTTTATCTTTCATAAAATGAACGAACCTACAATTTATTTTGTTTTTTTATTGCTATTTAAGTAGAAAATTCACATGAAAACAGCCATAAATCAATAAAACTATCAAAGTTCCTCTTAACGTCGGCATCACTTTGCATAAACTGTCATCCGGCTCAGCTGACTTGCTAAGATAGTTGGTAGGTTATTTATTCAACTTTTAAGGGCTTATGTAATAAAGGTCCTATGTCATTCTTTAACCTATTAGTCATTTAATCAACTTCTTGTACACTACATGTATGAGTTGGTGAACATGTTTTGAGAATTATTTTCCTTACAGTCATATTTGATTAAATTATGGCAAAAGTATGGTTTTAAGAATATTCCTAACCGCGAAGATACTCCAATTTTTTTTGTGATATTTACATCCAAAAAATATGTAAGTAACTCTTAAGTTAGATTCCTAACCATTAAATTACCAATATTTTTTTGGTCGTTTGAAGGTTGCAGCAACAACCAAAACGTTGTATGTTTTTGAGACCACGACGTCGGTGAACATCAACACTAATTCTAATAACATGAAAGTTCTACAATGTTAATTGGGAAGTAGGTTTGTTGGTTGTCCTGCCAACTGATCCTGTAACATCTATAAACAAAATTCGTGCGGAGAATAGGTATGTTTGTATTCATGTTTCGGTAACATTATCATGAATTTTGACCAAATACAAAACAAATGATACTCATAAAAATCTATATTACTGATGATTTCAGAATAAATTTTAATATTACTAATAACATTTAAAAATATTATGAATGGTTAATAAGAAAAAATTTATGTCAATTACATAGTTGGAGGACAATTGTCGTTGGTATTAGTAGCATTTTTCTTTGGATTTAACGCTGTTATTGCCTCCTCGCCGCACAAAACCTTTTTATGTTTCATGTCCAACGTTCCAGCAACCTGAAAATATTTAAGGTAACGCATTATTAGAGGAAATTTGTTTATCATTACTATTTTCTAAACAGCGCAAACTGCGGTGAGATTTGTTATTTTTTGAAGTTATACTTTCAGCAGGTAACAGAAAGATCAAAAAATCTAACGCGCTGGGTTCAACTTTTGTTCCTATGGCCCACATATTCACTCTAACATTATGATTAATGGGATCTATGTCCAAAATTACATCAAAATTCGATGGAGGCCTTATTAGCGAGTGTTACTTATCCTTCATCACCTAATTGGCCCAAATTAAATTTCTCCATAACTTCGTCAAAACGTATGTAAATTCCTTGCACTCCCTTCCGGGTTGAATATAAAAAAGTCCTAAAACAGTATTTGGGCGATCCCATAAAAACCCATAGAAATAAAAACAAATTTACTTTCAATAGACCTAAGATATATGACAGAATTCGTGAAATGATTGGGAAATAATTTTAAGGTCGTCTGAAAGATGGCAAATCTTTGCACCATCCGGGCTTTGTTAAGATATAACGTTTATCTAGATTCACATACCTTATCTCCAAGCTTTTCGAACGCTTCATCCGATAGGTACATCTTGGCTATCTTGAGCGGTACTTCAACAACTACCAGGTCCTTCTCATCCTTCTTATCTAGCACGACGTTATGACAGGGCTTAGCAATAGCCGTATCCCGATAGTGGCGAAATCTTCGACAATGTCGAGCTACTTTTGCTCGATTGCGTCCACCATGACTTGAATCCGAACGCGGTTCTTCCAGCAAAAATACCGCAGCCGGATGCTCAATATTCTTGTAGATTTGATTCCATTGTCGACCGTTTCGCATAAAATCTGGTGAATTTTTCTCCTGTATGATTTTATTGTTTGATTGCACTTTACTATTGACCGGATCATTCGATTTCTTTACCTTCTCTGGAAGATAGATTTTTTTTAATTTTTTTAAGCACTCGTAAAGACATTATTGCACTGCTCGTATATGCCATGCTGCCAAATATTTGACTATTTTTAGTGGCAAATGGTGTAAGATAGTGTCTTCGTAAAATTTTTGTTTCCCATATTATTTTATTTGCTCTACACAAAGTTATTTTAACCAAAAAAAAAATTTGCAGAAATTTTGGCCAAATTTTTTTTAGTCAAATATTTGACTGCATGGTATACCTATAATGAAAATCGCACTGTCAAAAAATTTGACTATTTGCCTTGGCATACGTTGTCATTTATGGTGCCGCAAAATTTCTCTTTACTCCACCCACAGTCTATTCCAGCAAATAAAAAATTTGACACAACTTTTGATCAAATGTTTTCAACCAAATATTTGACAACGTGGCATACAGCGTCATATAAGCTTAAGTTTTTTTTCAGGTCTTACTGCTGTGAATCGATTTTGCACTTTTGGCTCCACAATGCGGTTCATGATTAGAAGATGCATACGGATCATTAGGGCCACTACGTTCACTAGACTTTGACATTCCAAAAATGATTCCTTCAGGTTGCAGCTTTATCATATTGATGCGCCTATAATACTCCAAAAAGAAATTCTGGTCGTAATCGTCCAAAATCGGATATTGGTCGATATTCCGGGTATTACGAGTACAAGCCGGCGTACAAGGAGCCGTACAGAGTTGCTTGCATTTCGGCTTGGTACCGTCTTGTTCTGTGCATTTTTTTTCGCTCGTTAAAACATCGGACTCCTCCCATCTCGGCGTCTCTGTTCCACACCAGATGTGTCTAAGCTGAAAGCCTGGTTGGTGCTTGCATCCACTACAAACTCCCCATTCCCCAACGTTCCATCTGCGAACGAAAACTTCGGTAAGTTATGGGGAAATTGGAGCATAGGTTTGTGTACGTGATATATACAATTTGGTAAATACTACTAATAGTCAAGATATGAACCAAAAAGCAGTGAAGCCGTTACGAGTTTAAAGTTTCTGTAAAAAAAGGAGGACCTCCCCCATCCATCATACAGAAAAAAATACGGTAAGAAAGACCATTCATTACGTTAAACATATTTAGAGGAGAAATTTTGATTTATTTTGGAAAATTATTCTATTTTTTGTATTATAGAATTAAAAAGAACATTCCGAATATGCTATCTAAATGTGAACATGGTTACATGTGGTGGCAAACAATATAATACCCAGTTGACAAATGCCATAATGTGTAGCATTTTTAAAAACTAGCTGGCAAACGTTAAATGGCTACCATGTTTTGGGTAAGCGGTCTACAAAAAAGTTTTCAATTATATATAGAATGGAAATTTAAAAAAAATAAATTATTAGTAGAGAAATGCTTACTACATTTACGTTTAAATACACAAATTATATGTCAGTAACTACTGTTCATTGTAAATCCAAATTAAATATAGAAGAAACAACGCTTTTCACATGGTACACATTTCCCTACAGATGTTCGTCATCTGGATATTAAACACTCTATGATCTTACTTAGATTTGCACACTTCCCGATTGCAAACTTTAACTTTCTGATCTGGTTCTTCGACATCATTACAGTACTTATTGCTCACAACCCCTTCACCTGCCGTACTAGCGCATACCGGCTTCGCAAAACTTTCACCCCCATTACACCGGGCACTACATTTACTCCATTCGATAAAGTCCCAGTGATACAGGATCTTGCCGGCACTGGATCTTGCCGGCTTCGATTTGGGCTTGTAGTTTTTATCCCGAATGTAGTACTCATAGTCGAATCCAACATTTTTCGATTCATAGAAAACCACCTAGAGTTTTATTTGGAGGGATGTCTTTAAGATTGAGGTAAAGCAATGGTTGTAAATTTTACATAAAAAACCAAACACTGATACAAAGGACCCGAAATGTATAACTCCTCTTGGTCCGGCTCCGGATGCATGTAGACTCCAACGTTTTTACACAGGACCT
Source organism: Beris chalybata (assembly GCA_949128065.1). NCBI lineage: Eukaryota > Metazoa > Arthropoda > Insecta > Diptera > Stratiomyidae > Beris > Beris chalybata. The sequence continues at coordinate 30,353,924 of OX421896.1, read as the reverse complement.
TTTCTCCATCACTTTCCTCACGGCTGAAAATAAGGGTTTTTTTGGTTTAGAATAAGATCAACTCTAAGACCACTTCTTACTTTCCGCCATTCAGATAGAATTTTTCCTTGGTACTTGCAATAGAAATTGTATTTTGCGATGGACCACTTTCACGAAGGACAACATTTCGCGCTCCTTTCGGAAGAGTTACTACTCTCGTGTAGCCTGAAATTGAGAATCAATAGAACTCTGTAGATGAAATTCAGAAATGCATTTCTAGGCTAGGATTATATGAAAAGTCTGTGGAAGTGAAAACCAATCTGGTATCTTATCAATCATAAGAAATATATCGAATGCGTTACGTCCTCTTGGAGTTGAATATCTAAAAACACATTAACTTTTGACGATTCTATAGGAAGTAAAACTGAACTCGATATCTCATTAGAACTAAGAAACCCGTCGAACTGAAAACCTTTTATCAAACCTGTGGGATATGGCAGAATTGGTGGATTTGTATTACACCTCTTTACATCCCCTTCGATTTATTAATAATATATTCTACAAATATTCACTGTTCAATCTTTTGGTAAAGGGTGATATTGATTCCAAAATGTCCCAACCTTCGGAGGTTTCAAACCCATTGCTTTTGCTCCAATCCTACACCCCTTCACCAATATCGAAAATTTTTCTATTTTCAATTTGCAAATAGCTCCACTATCATAGCTCTATACAAACTCCAACTTTCAACTTTTAGCCTTAAATGTTTAAATTCAGATTTGCACTGGTCTACCGAGAAGGACATGAAATTTGTCCGTAAAAATAAGTAGTGTACATTTTCACGAATTCGAAATATATTTCACGAATATATTTCTTAGGTCTAATGAGATATCGAATACGATTTTATTTCTATGGTTGTTAAAAATGAGTGACTAAAAACAATAATAATTTAAGTGTTATGCTATGTTCAGACTTTGCGTTTCAAACGCATTTAAGAAGGTAAATTTAACATGTAAAAAAACAGTGTTCAGACTAGGCAACTAATTTTATATACAAGATAGCTTGATGTGATTTGTTTTGGCAAGTAGATATTCAGCTGTGTTTCATTAGCAAATCTATGCCTTCTAAATTGTTTGAAACAAATTAGCTTGTATAGCAGCAATGAAAAGAGAATTTATTAGCTAATGCAGTCGTTACTCAAGCACAAACTTAAATTTCTACAGCTACGAGTTTTCTTAATAGCCATCGGGAAGTGTTTTCAGCGCATTTAACTCAATTTAAACGAGTCAATCTCGTAGTCTGAACATGGCATAAGTCTAAAATCGAGTGGATACAAATTTTACTTTATTCTTTTATAACTAAAAAAAAAATGTACTACGTGAGGCGCGGAAGTGTAAGGATAATAAATTTTTATCTCAAGAATCGTATCACCCCTAGCGGAGAAAAAAATGTTGAGGGTATGGGTGCAGGGAGTGATGGTGAGAGTGGATGCAAATAAAAATAATCTTATTTTAATTTCACGAATGCCACAGAGAATAGACAGCAAAAACTGTACTGAACAACTATAGAGACATCCCAGAAAAAAAATGTTTTTAGGGGTAAACACGTTTCGGACTTCTACCCATAAAATAATAAAGTTGCACCCAGACTCTAGGCCGATTTTTTTTATTTTGAAAGAACCCGAACTGAAATTATTAGATCAGCCCTTAAGCGAACAGTCCGAACAGTGAATTTCAATTCCTCAGGAACCAGTTATGTTAGAAAGTTGAAACATGGATTTTATAATACATAGGGTCTACCAATAAGTACGATAGGATTTAAAATTGAAATAAAACATAGTAAATTCCATCAAAAATTACAAAAATTGCAGTAGGTAATTGATCCGGTGACGCGAATTTTCGATGACTCTGATGTGCCGCTATGGCAATGCGAATGTTGGCTTCGAGCTCATCAAGATTCTTGGGTTTGTTGGTGTAAGCCTGTGATTTAACAAAGTCACACAGAAAATAGTCTAGTGTTGTTAAATCACAAGATCTTGATGGCCAGTTGTGAGGACAATTTCGTGATATAACCGATTCACCAAATTCACGCAATAACTCCATCTCAACGCCCCCTGTATGGCAAGTTGCGCAAAGCTATCTTGTTGTCGTGTCGCTGGCTTACTATGTGTAGAGTAAGTAAATTCAGTCTAAAATTTTTGAATTATACGAGCTTAGAAGAAGTAGAATGACGACCATATTTTGCACGGAATGATATTTGATTAGCAACAAAACTTCTCGAATTTTAATAGAATATTTGAATAATTTCCAAATGCTGCGGCAACGTGAAACGATTCATGATGAAATAGCAATGCTTACTGATGACAACTGACAGCAGATCACCATGAGCTATAAAAATCCTATCATTACTATTGGTAGACCCTTTATATAGACTCATAAGAAGACTTTGCTGTACATATGCTAAATGTTAGCTAGATTGGAAAATGTTCTATTTAGTGCGGTTCGCTATACATAGGTATGCTGTATTCAATACTTTGCAAATTAACAAAACCTACCAGGACATTTTTTGTGAAGATCATCTTTGGCAAACAAATTAAAGGATGAGCCAATAATGAGACATTTGTATGTATGTACATTCGTCGAATTTTTCTTGAAAGCCGTTTTAAGTTATTTTATTCACGCTACGTACCCACCTACAATGTTGTCAAGTAGAAACTCATCAAGAACGCCTAAATGCAGCTTCGAATTAATTCTAATAAAACTCACGTTATTCTACGATTAAATTCTGTCCGCTTGCCGTCAAGCATGAAAATGAATCAGATCCGTTCTTTTTTCTTCTTCTGAATGGAAATAAAATCGTGCGATTGATGTAATTCGACAAATGGCATTTCAAGATTAGTAACTGAAGATAACGCCAATCAAGCCCCATAACAAATTCGACCTCGATCTGATCTATTTCGTAGTGATATCCTATTTTTGCACGTAGCAAACTTGGTAGTGATCTCACAGAAAAACTAACGTAAGAGAAAAGAAGGCGTCACAAATACTGTAGGTTGGCATAAAATACGAGATAGCCACGACTGGACAGTGGACACTGGATAGTAGTGGCCACTATAGCGTAGAATATGCCTACGATCGACGTGATAGTGGTCACTATTTGATTTATCGACAAACTCAGTCCATTTGCGAGCTGATTGAGATTGGTGACCACTTGGGTATTTTACGACGTAGTCGCATAAAAGCGCGACAGGCATAACAAAATGCTACAAAGCATCTCATTGATGAAGAAATTCAAATATCTTTTCATTCATGGAATTGGCCACCACACCAGACGCGTTCTCTGGAAAACGGAATTTTATTTACATAATGGGCGCTTGTGCGTAATGTAGAAATCTATCAGATACTTGGTGATTATACATATAGTAACAACCGAGGCTAGGGCTAACGTCCGTACACGCTTACTGTCGCGTCATTCACTCGGTTGCTTCATTGAGTGGAAAATGTCCGTTGGCTTGTTGCTCGTTTTGCAGCTTGTGTGGAATACTGGTCTGAAGCGATCGCGGGTCTTAATCTAACCATTGAATTGGAAACCATAAATCTCTTTGGCCTATGCAGACATGGTGTGACTTTAATCCGGCTCACCTGAACCTCCTGACGTGAACGATCCAGTTACGTGCTTGCAGCCTGAGTTATCGCCATTACAAACGCCGCATTTGTCATTAACCGCGTCGGAGTCAAGCACCCAGTCGCAGCCAATCTTCTGTAAAATAATTTCAAGAAATCTCGTTAGTAAGACTTTTCAAGTAGGCTTTTCCGATTCCGGTCCAATTTACACACATGACATTTTCCACTTATGCACATATCAGTTGCGCCACTTCGACAAGGCGTTCCATCTTTGACCCGTGGCATTAGCTTGGTGAAAACATGCTCCTCATTGATGCAGTAAAGAACACACATGTTCGGTGCATCGTCACTGTTTGGTAAGTACGGAATCCACTGGTGAAATTTGCCGTTTCGCGGAGTCCGATTGAAATCGGCACATTGTTGGGCCCGAAACGATGGCTCCCCAATTGGACAAGCCTGCGGATATAAATTTTGAGCTTGACATTTTGCGCTAAAAAAATCGTTACCTTCGTATTGCAAGTATTGAATCGTTTGTCGTCTCCAGTGCAGTAGATGCCACCATTCTTGGGGTATGGATTTGTGCAAGTCCTTTGCGACACCTGAACACCACCACCGCAAGTTCGCGAGCATGAACTGTACTCATCCCACTTAGTCCAACCGCCATCTAAACTGTGAGGTCTTGCACCAATATCAATGCATTTTTGTCTAAAGCACCACTGAAAAAGAGAAAAGTAGAGTTAAAAAAGCTTGACTAAGCAAATGATCGCCATTATTATGCTGGTCTTTTATTTTAGAAGTCGTGAGTTTATAACCCGCTACGCTTCTCCTTGTATTCAGGGTTTGATATTGATTTCACACTACCCATACCCAACCCATGGTAGGACCAGAACCAGTTTTCATGAGTGTGCCAGTTGCCTCTGTTAGGGCTGTCATTGCTGAGTGGGTGAGTAAATCACACATTGAGAGATGGCGGCTTCTTCCGGGAATGCAGCAGACCAGAAACCTTGTTGAAGGACCAAGTGGACGAACCGCTGCTTTTCTTTTCAAATTGAGCAGAGAGGAATGTGGTTGTACGGTTGGTGTCCTCTCAAGGCATAAGTCGTGTGATCTACACATGGTCAGATTGAGAATCATTGACTATCTCATATGCACTGCTTGCAACGAGAGCGACGACACAACGGAGTATTTCCTTCTGGAGTATCCAGCTTACACTTTTGCGAGAATGCACGTATATGCCGATGATACTATGAATATGGAAGAACTCCATTCATGCGCCCTACCTGTGCTCTTGAACTTCCTTAGGAGGACGAAAAAGTTCGGGTAGAGTTCGGGATTCGAATATAATGGGCCATGTTGGCCTGAATACTCAAGATGCACTGCTTGCTGCTAGTCTTTCCCCACACCAAACAATAAAACAACCACGTTACTGTGGTTCTCAATCCAAACTAAGTTTCCGAAGAGAAACAATAAGCAAGGCCAAACGAACGGCCAAATTTATGGGCTAATTTATCAAGAATTAGTAGTTGTCCTTAATAGAAGCGCACCATAGGTGCTTCGGCAACTTTGGACTTGTACCGAAACGGAGTAGGTGGGACGATCCAGACAAGCGTGATTAGATAGCAAAAGAGGGTAATATCGATCAATGGAAATGAAACAAGATTAACGTGAAACAAGATTAACAGTCAGACAGTTACTAGGAAGACTGGAAAATTTAATCTTTAGAAACTGACCATGTTTGCTCGAGAATTTGTTGACTTGAGAGGCAAGATGGTTTTGGGACAAAAAGTATTGTCTCAACGTACAGGGCACAATTCAAGATAAGGACAGGGAACTAATCGCATCAATTGATTTCGCACAGGGATAGCCCTACCATTAAAATTAACGTAGTAAGCTCTACTCCCATCACACATATCCCGCATAATCCATCGATTGTACTCGAGATCTCGCATTGCAGCACTTATGAGTATAAAAGTGAAGCTCCGGATCGCATCAGTGACGTAACTACCATTGTACAATGCATGCAATGGCACACGTGTGCAAAGGTCCACTGAAATAAGGCCGAGGTTAGTGCAGTTCAGTGGCGGAACCGAACTCAATCGTATCCACTGTCTATTCAGTGCTCACTGCTAGGCTATTTACTTATTACTTCAATAGTAAAAATAAGATACATTTAAGAAAGGTGTTGTGGAAGAAATGTTAAGAAGCTACTTCAAGCTTCCAGTGTACCTGGGAAAAGCACGGACGGTCAATTTATTTGCCTAATAATCAAAATTTTGAATGGTATGTAGGACTAGTAAACAAACATTTCTAATGCTAAAAATGTAAAAACAAACCAGAACTTACCTTATTCGCTCCACACTTAGTGCCATCCGCAGGAGGTTGCCCATTTGATCGACATTTCTCTGGTGCAACCTTACAAAACAACTTCTCGCAGAATTTCTCCGGTTCCATAGGACAATGTGATGAATTCGTGAATATCAATCCGCACTGATAGTCCGCATTGTAAACCACTCCAGGGAGCATCTCATCGTACTTATAGGCGCTATCATGCGGCTCATCACTTAGACAACTCCCTAAATTATTTCTTAACAAACATTTACGACCAGCTACCGCAACATTTCAAGAGAAAGCCAATACTTACTGCAACAACTCCATCATATACGTCCTGGAACATTGGGACCAAGATGTCGTCGCCAGAGACACAAATGGTGACATTACATTATAAAAGTCCTCATCAGCTTTCGCCGGACATCCCGAACTCTCCACGGTGTCATGTTCGCAGCCCATTCTGCGTAATAAAATTTCATTAATAGTTTCCGATTGGTAGACACAGAAAGCAATCTCTTTGCCGAGATTTAAATTACATATGGCCGAGTTCGTGAGCTATCACGACGCCAAGAACAAGACCCTTGTCCTCATTAATCGTGCACGCATCAGATGGTACACATGCCGACGCCATATATGCCAGACCCAATAAGTCGCAATTCTTATTTTTATCCGAACAGATGTCATGTCTAATTAAAAACGCATGAATTTTTTTTTAGTTATATTCCATAAATTATGACATTAATATTTTCTTTTTCGTCCGTAATTCATAAAATCGTTTTGATTTGTCGAGTTCCAGTGGTAAGCAACAAGACAGTGGTTGTCTGAATTTTTTGAGCATTTGTTATATTTTTAAGAATGGCAACAACAACAACTGATCGCTAAAGTTTGGTTTGAGTATTTACTTTCCATGGACTTAAACCATTGAGCGGCCATGATTGATGGCATGATGGCCGCTATGATTGCTGCCATGATGGCTGGCATAATAAGTCCTTTTGGCGCTATAAGTGACTTCGTAGAACGATCATTTGCATTTAAGGTAAACATTACTCTTATGGAAGAACCCTGTTGTTTTCTGAACTACCCGCCCCTCCCCTAAAGCAGCATATCCATTAAAAGAGGATCTGGGGCTTACAGTGTTTAAACATGACATTGAATCGAAGACTGCCCAAATCTGACAAATGGGCAGCAGACGGACAGACAGAAGGACAGACAGAAGGACAGATAGACGGACAGACAGACGGACAGACGGACAGACAGATGGACCAACAGATGTACAGACAGATGAACAGACAGACGGACAGATCGATGGACAGACAGACGAAATAATATACGAAGAAATTGAGGGCTATGGAAATTTGTAGAGCCCAATAGACATAGTTGGGCAAAATTGGACATACAGACGACCACAAATGGAGACCCACATATATAAATATATATATATAGATTAATAGATAGTTGGATAGATGACATGTGAAGACTTGCAAACGAACAGATGGTAAGATGGGCAGTCGGACAAACGGGCAGATGGACGGACTGACAGATAAACAGGCAGACAGATGGACTGAAAACCTAACAGGCTGACGGACAAACGAACAAGCGAACAGACGGGTAGAAGGACAATAACGAACCTAAAGAAATACAGACGAGCAGATAAGCAAACGGGCAGGTGGACAAACCAAAGGACGCTAGTTGGACTTAGGGCCGCTATTACGACCTTCAGTTACAATTTAACCAGAACTTTGACTGTAAGTTTCGTATGAACATCTGTCAGTTAAATTTCCAGTTAGAACGTTAGTGACGATGGGAACAGGCCTAAGAGTTTTAACGTCGCCACTGATCCAAAAAACAAATCTAACTGCATTCATTTCAGGCTCTGTGGATTTCATCCAAACCAAAAAAAATAGCAAATGTTCAAAAAATCCACGTCCACCACTGTAAGCGGCATGCAAAATATCCAAAGATACATTCAAACCTGGTTATTAAAACCGCAATGTCGTGGTGTTGCGGATGTTCGACATCTTTCGGATTGATTTCATTCTGCCACTTGCAAAATGACTTCAAAGTGCGTCCAGCATCTGGGCTAATACTGAGGTCCAGAGCCGCTACAGTCAGATCCAAGTAGATAATTCGCACGACTACCACATCCAGTTGGCTGCCTGTTGATGAATCATGGAAGTAATCAGATACCTGAGGACAAGAAAACATACCTATAGTGAAAAAATACATTAGACATTAGTGGTGCCGAACGTTTCTAGCTACTTCAAGCCAAGTCTATAGATAAAATAGCGAAAAAAAAACCAAACCAACTATCTAGGAGAAAATTGTTCTCAAGTCATTACCATGTTCATTACTGTTAGTATGTAGTTTTCGTGGTCTTTGTCTTTGTGAAAGTCAAGAAACATTTTATCGGCGACCACTAGTACCTCCAGGTATCGGTGTTCTGATTCATGGGTTTTCCTTGAGGCGATAATATGTGATGTTGACATCGCGTCGTTAGGATTATGACCGACCAATAACTTGGACTGTTCTGACTGTTTAAAATGTTCCTCGAATGCTCGCTTCCAGCCATTCTTCCAACCTTCAGTTCCGCAATTTGTTCGCATCGGGTTTGCTTGCCGTTTGATGGAGTGCTCGTCCGGACCGTAAATCAAGTGAAGATGATGTCCCATTTCATTTGGACAGAAGTCTTTTACCGGCTCTATGTAGAAGACTCCATCTTGAGTTTTCAGGTAGCCTGCCTTGGAAGGAATGGGAAACATTAGCAATCGTAATCATAAGGAAACAGTTTATTTAGAATGCAAAGTATAGCGACAAATAATAGTCGTTATGGGTCTTTATTATGGCTATACACGATATCACGAGATCAACGAAGAATGTTTTATATCATCTCTCGAAGTTCTTAGTATATAATTTGCGATTTTCTACTTATTGCGCTACACTGTTCCGCTCTAAGTTCCTTTTTTCTTCAAAATTTAACATTATCAACTTATATATGTTTGCCACATTCCTATATGGTTTTTAAGTAGTAATGAAGTAGAGATGGGTCGTTCACGAACTGTTGCAAAAGAGCATTGAAGTGAGTGAGTAAAGTTAATCACTCCTTTTGGTGAACTGCAGTTCCATTGGACATGTGACAAAAAACTTTACCGACCTTTTTTTAATCAACATCTTCTAGATCGACTGACTCATTTTTTTTTCTTTTTGGTAATCATCTTCTCCCTTCAAGTTGAACTACGAATGAACGAAAAGAATGAACTAGTTCGCGACCTAACGAAAAAACAATCGAACAATATAGTGTACGACCATAGCGAACATACCCACCGCAAATAGCTAGCCTACCGTACTCACCCTATGTGACCTGAAATACCCGAAGTCTTGGATTTTTTCTATGACCTGTTCTTACCATTTCGGAAACGACGAAGTATGGGGAAAGCTACTACTTGGATATTTTTGGTAGACGTGTAGGTACCGTGCGTCCCCGCATTTGCTGGGACTACATTTAGAAGAGTTTAGTTTTTGTTCTATGAATTGCAGCTAGTACACTCTTTTGTTCTACATTGGTGATTGTCTTGGCGAGTATCAATTGCTCGAACCCAAAAAAATGCGGCATGAAAATTTAATTAATTTTTAATCGAAAGAATATTGAATAATAGTCCGCTTTCGATTTTTTCTCAAATATAATTCGCAGCGAATTCTCGTAAGCGTGATCTAGGCTTGAGTTACAACACCTTGTCCAATCATCATATATGTAGATATATTCGTCACTTCAAAGGAGAGAACGAACTCAAAATTCAGAAGGCTTCTCCAGAAGTGAAAGTAATCAAAGGATTATACAGAGACTCGAAAACAATGGGGCAATACCACCTGCGTCCGAATTGGTCTGTACAGTAGCGGGTTTTCCACTAGGACACCGAGATTACCAGCTTCCGGACTAAGTGACCTTAGTTTCAGAAGCTCAACGACTTACTCACAGAAAAGGGAAACGAATCGGTTCATTAAATAAGAAACTTTAGTGCACAAGTTCATGAAAGGTAATCGATTCATAATTTCTTGGGGCGCGGTTCAAAATCGCTGCGTTGATTTGGTGGGCCATGAAATCTAGTGAATCTTGGTTCTTCTAAATGCAATACTTTGGGACTATATCAGCCTTGTACTAGTTGAATCACAGCTCAGTCCCAAAATTGGTTTTCGAATAGCAGAATCCTTACAGAATTAGTTTGATGCACTATTATCAGAAAAGTGATGCTAATCTCTGTATAGCGATTAAAATTCCCTGTACGTATATTTAAAAATGGTGCAAAAACCTTCACATGTTTTTAAAAGATGACTTGAAAGTCACACTCCAGACAATGGACACGTTATTCTTCTATTGATCGGAAAATCGTTCAAATCAATCCGAGCCTTTATGGTAAATAATTTTAGTGCAAATTAACTAAATCTTACCAATCCTTCGCACAATGACAATGCTGCCCGTGATCCATCCATCCCTTTGATAGTTCCCGCATAATGACATAAGGCAGGATTTACACGTCTCATCCTCCGAGCAACCACGGTCATCTCCGATCCCGGATAATGAAATTCTGCGATCTAAAAATATTAATAAAAGCGATACCAAAAAAATTAATGAATATTTCGTTTTTAATGAAACTGTTGTTCTTTTCCTCTCAGTAACACTATCTTAAGTTATGAATAGCAGTTACTTTGTACCGATAAAGATATGAAGTAATTGCTTACAACTGATACATTTCATTAAAGGCGAATCCTTGAAGAACCCTTCATACCGTTTCAGGTGATATAAATCCATGATTAGGCCACAATTGAATGTGATGGCTTTTGCCATTGAAATGCAGGTTATAATTAATAACATCGGGATCACAATCATCCCTACGTCGACGGCGTGACGAGTAATCGTGTTGAAAGAAGTTTGGCAATGAAAATGATAAGAAGTCGCCGTTGTGATTCACTTTATGGGGAACTACGAATTCATATATTGCGATTTTATCGGTAAATTCACCTGAAAATTGGCGCAATATGCAGTTTTTTTTGTAGTTAATGAAGGAAAAATCAGCCAATTTACCATCGGTAGGACCACGTTCTTCTTCCGTAGAACTTAAAGTTGATACGGATAAAATAATTAAATAAATTAAAACTGTCATTAATTGAAAACTCATTTTAAGAATATTTTAAAATTATCGAAAACAATTTTTAATAAAAGTCATTTGACAAATTATATACAAACTGAGCAAAGTTTTTTTTGGAAAATAATTTTCAGGACGTGCTTGGACTGTGTTTAAGCGCCATGTAAAACAATAATGAAAGCAATATTATTTCAAAAACATAACAAATAGATAAATTTGTTATTCTATAAGATGTACAGTTTATAAAATATTTGTAAAGATCAGACGGGAACGGGTCTAGTATATTATATCTTAGTCATTTTACAACTTTTAATGTAATAAAATTATCCCAATATTATAGGTAAAACTACTTAGTTCATGTCTTAATGCTATTAGCATTAAGTAATTAAGTTTTTTACATGAAATACTATGTAAAATTACAAAGAGATAAAAAGTACAAGTACTTGTACGGAAACCGCATTTCAAAACCTGGATAAATAAATTTATTCCATGTAAAAAATAAGACTTAGGTCCAAAATTGTAGTCAGTACCTACCTACTTGTCAATGGAATTTTACATTTCAGCATGCTGCAAATAAAAGGAGATAATGCAATCGTACTTAGCTTTATCAGTAATTGTGCGTATATTGTAAGTAAGTAAACATTGTGATTAGTCATGAATCAAAGAATAATAGATTGCGACACACGCACCTTTTGTGACGTATCTAAGAGCGTTCGACTATACTGCATTATCGACTATATGCCTTTACTAGATGTATCGCCTTAGCAACCGTTTGTTATTTCTTAATTTATATGAAAATGAACGTCATCAAGAGAGTTGCGCAGAACTTGAACGATTTTTTCCCTAACTGTCGCAATCTCTTTTTATTTTATTCATGGTGATTAGTCTTTCTTATAATAAGTAGGTAATAACTGTCTGTTTTGATTTAAATGCTATTAAGAAAAAAAATATTTATTTTTATAATTTTATTGGTCGCTATTATTATTTTTAATACTTTTGATTATTAAAATAACTTTTTAGTACATAAATCGTTTTTGTTTTTTTTACAATATATTACCTCTTTTCTTTATAACAAAGAAGTGTAGTACCATTTTACTCTTTAAGATATGAGCCGTTGTATTTGAAAGTGGAATAAGTCCATTTTGAAAAAAAAAAAAAATTTTTGTGTCATTGACACATTATTCTATACAACACGAAGCAACTTTCTGAGAATCTATTGATGCAATTGTTTCATCACACTTTTAACAAATACAAGTAAATTTTCCTAAATGATGGCATAAATATTTTTAAACATGTTAAAACGTAAACCGTTAAGCATGTCGATTTAAAAACGAAATGGACTTATTCCACTTTCAAAATCAACGGCTCATATATAACTAATATTATTTTAATGGAAAGCATATTCGTCTTCCCGATTAAGTACTTATAAAAAAAACATAATAAAAAACAATATATTAAATTTGTGCTTAGTTCGTGAAATTTTTCATTCCGCTAGTTTTAAACAGTACTTGTACAATTTACCCTTTATGAGGTAAAATTGCATATGTATATGATTAGTATTATTAATTACTTTAATGAATGTAATTTCTCCATTCAAATTGTAAAATTACATATATGTCATGTGATTTATGGCATGTGATTTTATAAAGCCATTAATGCATTTCTTACATTGCGAATTTTAATTTACAGTTCATAGGTGAGTGGTTTTGAGACACGTAAACTTGCAATATTCCATGTTGGCAATTAGTTGATAGAAATTAAAAATTGTAAATGTATAGTGATGAATTGTTCAGGGTAAATACTCGTACATGTGTTTTGTCGCCTTCTACTGCTTTAGCTTAGCTAATGTTGAAGTAACGATTGATATAATCTCAGAATATTGTAAATGGCACCATTATTACACCGTCTTCTTGGTTGACACTTCTTCGCAGGTAATTCACTGACCAGAAGCTCGGATTATTTTTTTCTGACTGTATTTTCTTAAACTACACTGAATTTTACAACAGTAATGGAGCAGAACAAAGATCCCCACGATTGAATGTTCAAGCGAAATTTATCCCAACACCATCTGTGTGTCGAAATTTTAATGAAAAATAGATTATCTCAAAAGATCGTGATATATTGAAAAGCCTGAACTGGTGTGAAAAAACCATTTAGGAGGCACAATCGCTGCACATGAAGGAGAGTGTATAAACGTCCTTTTAATCCAGATAAGGGCTTCATAAAACTCTCGGTTCAAACACCTTTAAATTATTCCCTAAAAATTCTAATTATAAAACGGTTTTGTTAATGTAATAAGCTAACAATATTAAAGAATAAAAACTAAGCTGCTTGCTAACTGGAATCATAAATTCATTTTTTTTTTTTAATTTATCTTAATTGGCAGTTGATTTATCTTATTGTATTGAAATCTTTAAGTAAAAACTAGCGATAATTTTAAATGGCTATATCCAATTTGTGACGGAACCAATTTTTTTTTTGGGCGGGACATTTTGTTTTAAACTTCTCATGTTACATTATTCCAATCATTTTTTATATGTTTTTACGATCACTTAAGTTTTTTTGCAATACCGGAAAGTAGTTAATTTTTTTCCGTATTTTATTGCGATCGATTGCAACACGATTCACTAATTGGACTATTGAAGGTGAGCGAGGGCAAATTAGAGGAGTAAATTATTACAACTATCGAAGCCGATTGAAACTTAACAAAATAATTTATTAGAATTGATACGATCAATGTTCAATTTGATGTGTCACCAGTGAAGTAACTAATTTAAATTAAGAAGTGATCAAACCTGTAAGGTATTCAACCAGTGTAGGTATGTGTATGTGAAGAATTATTGCTTTTGCCTGGGGTTGTATTTTTTAGAATTAATAGGCTATTATCTACAAAATTTATAAATGGTGAAAAAATTCCATTCAAAACTATTTTTATGCGCGAAATTATTTATAACAATTTTTTTTTTGTTTATTGGTTTTTTCATGTTTTCAAATTATATAAGGGATTAGTTTTAGAACGAGATTAAAACAAAACCATAAAAGTTAACAAATTGGCAAACTTCTTATTATTCTACCATAGAGTTTTCTCGACGGAGGTAGGTTTTTGTTTTTTTCTTATATATAATATTTATTTTTCGGACGAGATTAAAAAAAGTTAAAATAAACAAATCGCTAAACCAATTGCCAATTTATTCGATGATCGAGCTTTCTTGAAGAAGGTTCAAAGATCGTAACTCTGGAATGAATCAAAGCTTTCGCGATGCGTCTCATGCAGCATAAAAGCACAACTCTAATTCGTACACGTGCTACAAGTTGAATGATTAGTAGTTGATAAGAATAACAGACGATCAGCTGATCGAAGAAAACTCTTACATTAAGCAGTGTTTGCAAGGAGTAAAAAATTAAGCGTCAGCAAATCAAAGTTTGACTACCAGTTTATAGTCCTCTTGTTCTCAAGTCGATCTTTAAAGCCAATATTTGGAACTAATGTCTAGCCAGAACAATCTTAAATCATGTCGAAGACATTGGTTTACACAAGTCTGAGATCTCTAAGATCTTAAGTATCACAAGAACACGCATTTAAAACATGGGTAACATACATACTTCATTCAAGCTTTGTCCGAAGGGCGATCTTCTTTCATATCCTCTAGAATCGAGAATGTAGTCCCATTAATCCACTTCTACACGATATGACTAATCGCATCATCACCATAAAATAGCAATTCGTTGTTGCCTAAAAGTCTAGAAGAGTTTCTTAAGAATCATTGCGTCATCTTACCATAAACTGAATTTTTTTAAGCGTTAGGAAACATTAAGGCCTTTGAGAGCTCTAATAAATTATGCATAAAAACTACAGAGAACTTTGTTTTGATTCCTCTGACTGGCTTAACGTGATAGCGATCCAATTATTTCTTCCCCGAGAATTCCTTTTTTTTTTATTTCGACTGACGCAATTCGCAGCGTGAGTAGAATAAATTTCAGTCATTAATCATGGGGTTAAAAATTCGTAATAGTAAATTCAACTTATAAAGTATAAGATTTGAATTTGTTAGCAATAATCAATGAATTATTATCATTGGTGCATGAAATATGGCTAACACCATATTTTTATGTTCACAGAAATTCTACAGCTCTCTGGACGTATAGTTTATAAAATCCAGAAGATGAATCTTAAGATCATTTAATCTAGGCCAAAAACAATGTAATGTTTATATTCGCTGTTCAGTGATTGTTGATTGACTAGACAAAGAACTCAGGTTGCTACCCGTCCCAAAAACGCATTTAGCTATCAAAGTTCCTTGGCGGACGAAATCCATCCTCTTGCTGCCATACAAAAGCTCTTAAATTAAGTGGTCATCAGGGTGCTCAATAACTGAACACATGGGTTTATGGAAACAACTGATGAGGACCAACTATTTGCAAAAAAATAAGTATATGTTACCAATTCGTTGAATTTTTGAGCCTACATTGCTGTTTTATTGAGTCTTAATGTTTTTGTTCGACTAGTAATTTAATACACAGTTTTCTCGCCATATAGTATCTTAATGCACAGAAGATTTGACCCCGTCAACTTGTTTAAACATTCTATAAGGTTATAATATCTTGAAATCTTTTAGATTTTTATTGAAATAACTATTTAGTCATATCTGCCACCAGAAAGTATCTCAAATAATTTTGAAATCATATTTCTAATCAACAAGTCGTTTAAATAATTTATAAACCCGTATTTACAACCATAAACGTCTGTCTATTTGTTTTCCTGCCGCCCAAGTGTTTAATATTACGAATTCTGCAGAAGCAAGATAAAAGACTAGAGCGTTATACAATCACTTTATGGGTGTCTTCAAATAAGTAGCTCTTCTCCAGTATTCGGGTTAAAGCTGAAAGAAGCATGGACAGTGGTTCAACTTGCTTTTTTTTTCTTAGTAATGGTAGGTTGGTTTACATGGTGGTCCGTCTACCGAAAACAGGGCCCAATTAGAACAGGAAGCGGAATTTTGATACCATAACTCGCTTAACCTGGTCGTTGAGAATTGATGAAGTGGATACATGGTTTAACAGAGACCTGGGACTCCAATGAGTTATCATATCCATCCGGAGCTGTTCAGGAAAGGGATCAGTTCTCCTTATAGTCCGTATTGTGGCGCCCAACGTGAGTCACATATCGAAAATTAAAATTAATGGACATTTTCAAATCTAGTTCCACAAAGGAAACTGGAAGAGCCATCAGGAGGAGTGCAGAGTGCAGAGTAGCCTCAAAAGCCAAACTTCAAATTTTAAATTTCTCAACATATCGAAAAGACAAACTTGAGGCTTTTGTCTATCACTCGAAGCCCAATTAAATGTAATGTTTTCCTATCATTCTCACGATATTCACAAATGGCGCCCAACGTGGGTCTCATCAAAAGATCAAAATTAATGAAAATTTTCGAACATAATTCCACGTTCCACCGATGAATCTATGACTCAGTCATCCGAATCCGATTAAGAAACCTCGCTGCGTTCGATTGGTAACGCTTAGGAGGTACATCGATCAAGGGGACTACATAGCGCCGCATGGGTACAAAATTTCAATGATTAAATCTCTTACGTCTTACGCGACAATTTTGTCGTTCATGGTTCCAAAAAAACGCGACGTTATTCCTTAAAAGTACACTACGCCAAAAGTTGATTTTCTCAGCGGTCCAAATTCATCTTACGATACGAGATACACCGACAGAAAAACCTAAAGAAAACGTCCGCCCGTCGTCATCAGACGTATAGCGATCGACGTACATGGGTGTGTACTACTTTGAGCTTTCACATGTCGTCAGCCCACTCATATGGCATCCGTTCACACGATAACGCTTAGACCGCTCAAACCGTCACAACTGGAGGAGGTGGAAGATCACGTACTACATATACTACACTTTCTTAAGATACTTCTAGCTGCGGCGAAGACGGTACAACAAAAAAAACGCTGTTCGCCGATCAACAGCATCAACAGCTGCAAGTATATAGCTAAGCGTCGAGCAAGACGCCGCCGCATACCTATAGTTGCCTGCCTTTAAAATGCAAAGTATGGGACAAGATTTTCAGAGGCTGTCTTAATCTTAAGCCTCTTCTGATCGGTGAACTTGAGAATCTTGTTCAGATCCAACAAGAGAGATCACTAGCGCAATCTTAGCGGCTAGCAGTTAGCACTAGCGTCGACGGCCAACAAAAACGCTTTTAATCGACTCGCTTGAATTCAGTTCGAGACTGAAGTCGGAAGGCGTCGCGCTGTTTTGTAAACTATTGTCGCGATCACTTGATCTATTGATAAATTTCGACAAAAAAAAAAAGATTATAAAAATAAAAACAATTTTACTTTTTTGTTCTTGGCAATTTTTAATCGGTTGATTAGCTGTAGCACACAACCATAATACACACATCGTACCGACGCTAATTAATAATTGCGAGTGGGTGATCGTTACGTTCTGTAAATCAAACAGGTAATTGCGTTTCGCGAATGTGGGAAGTACCTACCTGTTGGTCGATCTCGGGCGGTGCATCACAATCGAAATAAAAACCGTGATTAGATTTTACCTGGGGTCTAAGTAACGCTGTGCTTCCGAATTACTTTTGGGGGATTTTTACTATAGTGAGTTATGTAATTCGGTGTTGGTTTCTTCTTTTTAAATCGTTCGATTGATGATATTCGCGATCTTGTCAACATGTTGAGCCACCTTGTAAATGCTGTACTCTTACCTTAGTCCGACTGCGTTTTATAGAGGGAAATGTGATTAAGTTTCACTTGCTGAAAACGATCGCGTGTTGCTTGCATCTTTGAATTTTTCTCAAGTTTTGTTCAGGTGTCGAAAGAACCGCTTCAAGTAAATGAAAATAAGTGAAAATTACGAAAAATTGTTAGTGCGAATTTTGATGATCGCACAGGATCTATGATTTTATTATTACTGTGTTAGTTAGTGAATCAAACTGAACACTGAGTCTGAGTTTGTTGGGTTGTTTTTCCTTGGAATACAAAATCAGATTTTGCGAAAAACAATACGAAGATTTTATTGTTGAGATCGTTTTTTATCGGTAAGTTTATTAATAATTTAAATGTAAGAAAGATTTTTGTGCAGTTTTAGAAAGTAGAAATGTGAATAGGTTGAAATCAAATTACTCAAAGAAAGTTAGCTTAAAAATTTGGTTTGAATAACTACCACTCTAACCTTACCTATGTGGTCGATAGGCGAATATAACATAATGATGTATCCTTGGTTAATTTTTCCAGTTTTTACTCTAGCTGGGTTATCATCATCGTTATTAAATATATGTGGAGCTGGTTATAGTTTCCAATCGGCATGTTCTCAAAATCCGTATTGCGACACCCAACGTAGGCGGAAATTTTGAAATCTATAATTCCACTCCGGCGGAGCTACCTGGAGTAGAAGTAAAGTACTAGTCTTAAAAGCAGAGTAGTCTTAAAAGCTTAATTTCTCGAAACATCAGACAGACGATAAAACAGAAAGACAGACTTGAGGCTTTTGTCCGTCACTAGAAACCCATTAAAACGCAATTTTTTACTATCGTTTCACGTCATTTACATTGGTCAGAAATGGCGCCCAGTGTGGGTATCGATAACAAATTAATGGAAATTTACAAATCTAATCCTCCGAGGAAACTGGAAAAAAATACCTGGAGTATGTAAGTGGTATCGGTGAGCTGACTTAAAAGCTGAACTTGAAATTTCAAATCACTCCACATATCGAATAGACAAACAAACGGAAAAACAGACTTGACTCTTTAGTCTATCACTGAAAGACCGATAAAACTCAATTTTTTAATTCCATTCTCACGTTATTCAATTGGTTACAAATGGCGCCCAACGTGGGTCTCATATGAAAAATCAAAATTTGTTGGAAATTTTCAAATCTTATTCTACCAGTGGAAACTGGAGGAGCTACCTGGAGGGATGACCAAACTCTTTCCACTCCCTCGAGTAGCTGCCATAAGTCAATTAAACACGTTTGACAGAAAAATTAACTCAATAATTTAAAAATTCAGCAAAAATTTCTATACTTAATTCACGAAATTATAGACAATCAAATTATATAGAAAATTTTTAACCCACAAAGCCGACATTTTATTAGTACTTTTGAGTTAAAAACAAGATCATATCTGATACAGTTCGTGAGATATAAAAATTTAATTTTCTGAAAAATGATTGTTTCCCCACTTCCGCGCTTCACGTCACCCTAAAAATTTTTACATTCACTAGACTCCCTAAGCTAACTGGATTGTACACTACAGTGTATTAAAGGCCAACCACCTAAGTCCAGTTCAGTATCCTTAAAAAAAAAGTAGCTCCATATACAGAAGCTAAATTTTATTTTCCTGGGAGTGGAAAATTATTAAAAAATTTGCACGCCCCACCACCATACTTAACCACCCAACTTAAAATGTTTAACTCTTTTTTAATTTCCTATTATCCTTCAAAACAACTACAAAGTTTCAGCCGTTTGACATCAATCGTTCAGGAGATATTGATTTTAGAATTAATCAATCCCAGTTTTAAAGCGTTTTGGACGTATTGTTTTCTCATCTACTCCCACACCCCTCAACCCCTTTCGACATTTGTTTTGCAAATGGGTCACTGGTCCACAATCAGAGTACTATATCTGTTCCAACTTTCAGACTTGTTTATATAAAACGCTTGACAATTTCTGACCATTTTTTGTACTGGTTTATAAACTGTTTACTTGATACACTATATTTAGGTACTAGCCGCGTACTGCGGCTACGCTCGCTATGCTCACGTTGTTCCATCGCCCCCTGCTACCTCCGTCTCGCGCGTTGAGCGGTGGCACTATACTCACGCAAATGCTAATGTTATGGCCGACCAAAAAACTGTTTCGTTTTTATGTTTATGTTTTATGTTTAAAAAAAGTCACACATGTTCGCGGTCGGCAGGATTCGAACCTATCATCATCTGATTTCTAGTCAGACGCCTTACCCGCTCGGCTACGACTGCCTGTTGTAAATTTTTAATTTTAAGTCAAGTTCATCCGATTCAACTTACTAAAAAGCTCAAATGTCGCAATACACAAAAAAACTGACTTTATTTTATATATATTAAATTATGGTTACGTGCGTTCAAATGCTTAAAAAAAATTATTTATCACGAGAATCATAACAACTACTATAATTTTCTTCCTCTCCTCATTAGTATTGTCAGAATGAGAACGAGCTTAGATAAAATATACGTCACCAAACCTTTTTTCAAATACTGAAGTTAATGATCTGAAACATAATTCGTAAGCAAATTGGCAAATTAATTTTTTAAATGACGAAGAAATAAAACGCCTAATGTACTCATTAATTTAATTAATAGAATTTTTTCATGGTTAGCTGCCATATAAGCAAATTTGTAGAAATGTTTGTTGTTTTCCGGCGTCAGTAGAGTGAAACGCCAACACGAAATCCCTAACTGTTGATTAATTGCTGTCCTTGAGGATATGACAATAGAAAACCTTCACTGGACAGGCCAGTTTACAGGACTGTGTTGGATTTCGTCATTGGATGGCATAGACTCGTCAGAGGGTGTTTCATGCCTACTATCCGAAACACCCTTACAGCTGGCGGCATTGCTTAGGAAATATTCTATATAGGCGATTTTGAAAAAAATTTCATTATCGCGAACTATAATGAAGCAAAATTTTTGCCATCGCATCTTTATACCAAAGGTAGGTGGCACTGAAGATCACTCAATATTTAAACCAATTTAGCGGAATTTTTGGTTGTTCGCTAGGATATATATTACTGGAATTCAGGCCTGTGCGCACGGGGGGGTTTTTGGGGGTTCAAACCCCCCCCCCCCCCCCCATTGGCCTATTTTCATAGGGAAGTGAGGACTTTTTTTTTTAGGTCATCACATAGTAGTATGGGGGAACATGATAAAAACCCCCCCATCATACATTCCTGCGCACGGGCCTGCTGGAATTTGTTCATGGTAAGCTACCATAGAAGTAAATTTGAAGAAAAAAAAATTGTTTTTTTTTTAATCAACAGTCAGGGATTTCGTGTTTGGGTTTCACTCCACTAACGCCGGAGAAAACAAGCATTTCTTCGTACTTATGGTTTCTGGATTTTACTTTATTATTAATAATACAGTATTGTTATTGATTTTCAAAAAAAAAAAATTTGCTGCCCTCAAAATTTTTTTGTGTACATTTCATGACTAGTAGACACGAAAAAAGCAATAAAAATTTTCACTCCGTCTGTCCGCCGTACGCCGTACGTCGACCGCCAAAATCCTTTGAAGGCTCGTAGCTCTCAAACCAGTGGAGCTATTAAATTAAAAATTTTTCTAGGAATAGACTGGGTAGACCCCTTGAATTGACATTATTTTCAGAGGTGGGGGTGTGAGGGGGAAGGCGGGGGAAGCGTTTTAGACGAAAAATTTTGGTTTCTAGATCTCAGCAATCGCTTATGTTAGGAGACTGAAACTTGGAATTTCTATAAAGCTTAGATAGTGGACCCATTTGCAAAAAAATTGATGATATGGGTGAAGGGGTGTGGGAGTGGAGGGGGAAGCAATGCGTCCGAAACGCAAAAAAGTCGAGATCGACACATTCTAAAATCCATATCTCCTAAACCGTTAATAGCAAGCAATTAAAACTTAACAAATATTCATAGTTATACTAGGAGAGTAGATTGAAACATTGTGTGTGTACGGGAGTGGGGGTGGAAATACTTAACATTGCGATATCTCCTAAACCAGTGGCACCAAAAAAACAAAATTCGGTTCGCATATAAAGCTTGATAAATAAAGATTGCTCAAAATAAAATTTTTGAAGGGGGTGGGGGAGTACGTAAGTGGAGGGGATAAAATTTTTTCAAAAATAACACGTTTCATATCTCAATAACAGTGTAAAATGGATGCTTCAAATTTTTACCAGAAGTAGGCCTAATAGAACCCTAGTAGGGAAAAAGTTTGGGGGTGTGGGTGTAGAGGGTGAGGGTGGAGAAGGGTGAGAAGGAAAAAGTTCCGATGCTTCTATTAAGAATCTATAGTGATAGGAAGCTGAAACTATAGTAGTAGCATGGTGGAAAAATAAATTTTTTTTAGAGGTAGTATGGTACGGTGGTGGGGGTGTATCCTAACTTTAGAACGGCTTATGCTACAAAGTTGAAACTCGGTACGTATATGTAAATTAACTAGAAAAGTAATTCTGATAAAAAAAAAATTTGAATATTCATTGGCGTTCAGAAGGGGGGCAAAAAAAATATCAGTTAATATAAAATGCATATATTTTCACGATTTTCGTCATATCTACTAGGTCTTTCGAAATATTGAATTCAGTTTTATTCTACGGATTCTTCATGTGAATACCTAGAATGTGCTCTCAA
This sequence comes from Beris chalybata, assembly GCA_949128065.1. Taxonomy (NCBI): domain Eukaryota; kingdom Metazoa; phylum Arthropoda; class Insecta; order Diptera; family Stratiomyidae; genus Beris; species Beris chalybata. The sequence continues at coordinate 30,331,483 of OX421896.1, read as the reverse complement.
GATTTTTTGAAATTCGACCGTTAAGAGGGTGTAAGCTGGTTGTATACTTTTTCATGAATTCCACCATGTTTCTCAGGTCTGATCAGATATCGAATATATTTTCACTTCCCCAGGCTTGCTTAATAATCACCTATTTTTAAGTTTTATTTTCTTCAACCTCTAGACCGCATCTTGGAATATGACCCAATTATTTAATTCATATGTTACACCCTTTTCTAACCACTTCCCGAACTTTTTGTTAGGTTTTCAGTCACATAGTAACATACACCGCATCCCCGAATTGAACGCGTTCTGAACTTCTGCCGGAAAAATAATAAAGTTGCGCCCAGAATGTTGGCAGTTTTTTTTTCTGCCAGTGGAATTTTATTGATGAATTTTAAAGGGTGATTGCGTGATTTAGACGCTTAACTCACGCAATCAATACCTTTGAGCTTGAATGGAAATGAGATTAAACTCGATTATTTCAAATTGTCAAAACTATTTTTATAATAAATACACGTCGTAAGTATTTAACATTGCATAGTATAAATAAGACTTTTAAATATTTTAAGAATTTATGTAAAAAATAATAAATGTAGAAAATAAAATACTCCAAAATATTTGGATACTTTCGATATAGAAGCACTCCTAGAGTAGTAAAAAGAGTTTGTGATAAAATCGGGGTAGTGAGAAACATTTTGAATCCAAACGCCAAGGTTGTCGCGTAAAGTCGCACGCGATGTAAGGCCGACCAAAGTATCACCTAAGTAAGTTGGACTTCCTGAATCACCACAACGCATTTGTACGTAAGGATGAACTCCTAAGACACAAATCACCTTATCACTGAACATCAGTTTGGCGTTGTTGTTGTTGCATCTTCCGTGACCCACAACCTGGACAACGCCAAAACGTAGATTTTTTGAGAATTTCTCAGTCTCAGTCCTGCCATATCCAACGGTCGTTAGTTCCAATCCCATTGGCAACGGAATAGTGTTGCACTTAATCGGACTAAGGGTTGAACTGATCAAGTAGTTTTTATCTAAAATAACAACTGCAATATCGTCGTAGTCGTCATCGTACACCCGCGTACCATATCCTTCGTGGATAATAACATGCCGAACAGTTCGCATTTGGCACGTTGGCAAATTCTCGCACTTTGAGGTTATGTCACCGGAAACCGTTACGATACCGCCAATTGCAAAGATTCGGAACCAGTCTCGCTTTTTGTAGTTGTCGAAACAATGAGCAGCAGTAAGGACATTCCGTAGAGTGATAAGTGCGCCGCCACAAAATGCGTTTGGCAGCCAGTCAGGCTTGAAGTATATCATACTGGGAAATTGTCCGATTTCGGCGATTTCTCCATACTTAATTTTCACCATCGTCGTCTCACTAAATCTTATAAAGCAACAATTAAAATAAATCACAATAACGAATTTGAACAACATTTATTAATTCCATTAATTTGTTTACGAGTTGGAGTAGTCCACTTTGACACTTTTAATTGCTCGACGACTGAGATTTATCGTTAACTGAGTTGCTGCAAGGGAGGAATAGTATACAAAATCATCAATGGCGCCGAGAACGAAGAGGAACTGTAATTAGTTTGGGATCACCATACTTTATCCAATTGACGCTTCAGTAAAGAGTGTGACAAGCATACTCCAAATCGAGTGCTTTATTTAATCCACTGTTCTTTATTGAACACAGCAAATAAAAGCAGAATTAGGACGGCAGATTGACTATCATTCTTCGTGTTTCACTAATCTCCATCGACGATCACAAGCAGCTGCAGAAACAGCGTATGTTCCGAAAACGTACTCCAACTAAAACCCTGTGAATTTGGGTTGGTCATTAAAACCCATATTGTGAAAAACATGCTAGAGTTCACATTTCACGGAAATTTTCAATACGTACAGTAAAGAAGAAGACATTCTAAACCAATAACTGAAATGTCACTTGTCTTAAATTACTCTGTCAAAAGCATGTTGGAGCTAAACGTTGAACTTCTCTGCTGGAAATATGACAAGAAAACATTTCATAAATTTTTCATAGCGTAACTGTCAAATGACATATCTTCGTGTTGATCATTAGGAAAAGGGCCGTGTTTAAGACCCGGTATTATTGGTTAACCGACAACTTACAAGTTAACTCTACATTGAAATACCGGGCCTAAGTAACTTTTTAATTGCCAATTTATGGCCAACCTAATCTATCTACTTTCAGTTTGTTAAATTACCAACAGCATCGCTAGCTTGGCATTGCTAACAGGCTGTATGAAACTCATATTCTCGATATCACTGATAAGTTCTTTATATTTTTTTTAATTCAGCGAATAAGCGCAAATAAGTTGTCAGGTTTTTTTTGTCAATTTCAGGGTATTATTGTGAAAAAATGGTTACAAATGTATAACCAAAAATGTTGTCCATCACTAGGCAACAACTTTTTCGTGGTCTTGAGTATAGGTTTGAGAGGTGGCGGTTTCGTTCAAGAATATATAACCTAAATTGGAAATAACGGATATTGAATGAACTTACATTTATTTAGTTTCAATTAGGCAATTAGTTGTGTTCCTTTCCCCGGATCTGGCTCTAAAATTATTACTACATGTATGAAATCTGAGTTGATCTGCTCTTCATTCAAATTTCAACATCTGGAGGACGCTGTTGAAGCATGTTCAGGACGAAACAAAGTGAAACATAGCGTCATCCGAGTCTGTAGTAGAAAATAGTGATGCAGAACAAAATTTCATAAGTGGACTCAATTTAGTTTGTACTGATGTAGTGAAATATTCTCTCGGATGAATTGTTGACTATCTCCGTGTAAATAGATTTACTGAACTATTAATTTTATTTCAAAAATTTGTAAACACATGTACATATAAAAAACAATACTTTAAAATATCGTGCAACTTTCGATTTGGAATTACTCCTCGAGTATTTAAAAGGGTACCTAATAAAATCCGAATAATGGGAAACATTCTGAATCCATACGCCAAGATCATCGTCTAGCAATGCGCGTGATGTAATGCCTACCAGCGTATTATTGTAGAAAGAGGGGCTGCCCGAATCACCGCAGCGCATTAGAACGTAAGGCTTCTGAGGTCCTTTCACGCAAATTGACCTTTCACTTGGCACTGGTATGTCGGGATTATAAAACATGTAATCGCTGATCTTAACTTTTGCATACTGCAAGACTTTTCAATACGACTCTACCTCAGTTTTGCCAAGACCAACCGTCGTAAGCTCTGCTCCTATCGGCAACGCAACAGTGGCACACACAATCGGACTGAGGGTTGCACTGACCACATATTTCATGTTTAGTACAACAATTGCAATATGGTCATAGTCGTCATCGTAGAATCGTTTGACATATCCTTTGTGTGTAAAAAGCTTGCGTATAGTTTGTAATTGGCATGATGGCAATAGATGGCACTGCAAGTCGATATTATCGGAAACTGTTACGATTCCGCCAATCGCAATGATCCTAGCTACAGTACTCCAGTCAAACGTTTCGAAACAATGGGCAGCAGTCAAGATAAGAGCTCCACCACAAATAGCGCATGGAACCCAGTCTGGTTTGAAGTATATCATGCTGGGAAACTGTCCTTCAGTAGCATTGATCCCATACTTAATTTTTAGCCGTTGAGTTAGACTAAACCGAATAAGCGAACAACTTATAAATACCACCACTTCGAATTTTAACAACATTTAATGATAATGAAAAATGTTAATTGGAGCGAATTGAACCGACGCATTCGATAGCTTAATTTTACTTACGTCAACTGACGTTTTGGGAAACTTTTAGCTAGCGAGAAAAATAATAACTGGTTAAAGACAACGACAAGTATAGTCAGGGTGGCTTAATGGCTAGAGCACTTGCCTTCGGTGCACCTGGTACCAGGTTCGAATCTGCTTGGCGACAAGTAATTTTGGAAAATGGAATTGGGTGCCGAACTACCAGTTCACACAGTTGTAATTGAGTACCTGAGTTAAAATCGGGGTAATAATCACGGACGAGCGTGTAGTTGACCACTTCACCTCCTAGTGTTCCGTTGGTCTCGCAATGAAGTAACTCTAGCATTACTTCAAGGCCTAGGCCCGATTTGGGCTGTTGCGCCATTGATTATTACTATTATTTAAGACAAGTATGGCAGCACTGCATCAGCCCACGATTGCCAGTAATTGACAGAACACGCAATAGGTCTGTTCTTTCTGCATGCACTTTATACACTTTCTTACACTTTTTTACAGTAGCTCTCGAGCGAGTGCAGAAAAGTGTGGGAGGTTAAGGAGGGGGGGACAAGCCTACTGTTTAAGTATGACTTTGTGTCATTGCTGGGACGTCAAATGTTGTTAAGAATAGGAGGTAGTGCAAAAAAGTGTAGAAAGTGCTTGCAAGAAGAACAGACCCAATGTCACTTCCTATCGCAGCAACATCACGGAATGGCAGTAATTTAGCAAGATAGGGAAAGCGATCTCCCACAATTCGAAAATTCTTCAAACAAAGTACTCTAAGGTTTTTCAATATTTCATCAGAACAATCCACTATGAAAAAGGTCATTAGAAGAACAAGGACGATAAGATAGCGCTTTCAGATCTTTTAAAATATAATACATACACTAAAATAGTTCACTACACAAGTGTAAAAACAAAAACTGACAAAGTATTCTAGAGTTCCCACTACTTTAGAATAACTACCACACAAAAGTCCTTCTAAAATTGGATCTTCAATCAATGAAATCCCTCATTTGATAGTCTTATGAAAGGGGTCGGATTGAGTAAAAGTTCGGCATTCTATTTATAAAATTAAACAATAGACTGAAGTATGTTTTGATATTACGAGAGTAGGTTATCGTTGGAAGACCTTGTTTTGACAAAAATATTATACATTCAACGAATATCTCTAGACGAAAAATTCTTTTCGTGTCTTAAACGGACCCGGGCACCTCTAGACAGTGCTTGAGGTTGACTTAAATCCGGCATTTAGCTACTATACAAAAGTCGTTAAAATATGTGGTCGCGTATTCTGTCCATTTTGGAGTCAAGTATTCCATTAGAACATCATATGATTGGGTTGCTGCCTTTGTGACTTCTTTATGTTTTTATTATATCGCATTTCTTAATAGCGAAAGTTTTGTTAGAGTATAGGTACATATTTTCCGCTTAAAACTGTTTCAAGGCATTGCAACATAAAGCAAATAGCTCACCATGCGAAGCATCTTACCGCAGCAATAAACTTTTGATTGAGATATGCTTTTTTTTTCAAATACGATAAGGCCATAAAAAGTTCTTTCACCTCTTCGCAATTCACCTCTTCACTTCGTCCACTCGCCGCAATCTTATGCTTCTTCGACGTAATAATTGACATAAGAAACTATAAAATGTAACTGTTTGACCCACAACCATAGCTTGAATCGCACTATCGATGACTCGCGTAGCTGGGCAATAAAACCCAGGAAAGTTATATTCTGCGGAGGCGTCCAGGTAATATCTGAAACAAGATACACGTATGCATGAATGTATCTTTAAGATATAAGCCAAGTGTGTTTTGGTCCATTGAGAAAAACACCTCGTTGTCGTATTCCTGGACAGTAATGAATGGTTACATCATTTTATCGTAACTGCCGGATAGAAGGAGGTGGAGTAGATTTACATAGTATATTCGTGCGGATTAGCTACGCGCACAACAAAGTATCAAAACAGTACGTGCAGTTAATTAATATGATATTAAACTTTCGGTACGATTCAAAGACGATAAGCAATAAAGCGGATTGGCAAGGTATAAATAAATGGCATTTGAAAATAGCTGGGGGTGTGTGTACAATTGATTGATCCTTACCTCGAATCGAGTAAACATTTTTCACTGTATTACGGTTAGGGGGATTGGCAGGCATTTAACTTATCTGTGTACGTTTTGTACTTAGATGTTAAATACCGAGAGTTAAGATCGTACCAGCGACAAACGTGATTTATAGTTTCATACGTGATCTGGCGTATTAGTTGCCCATAAAATAGGTATATCATGACGGTTACCAATTTACACCCATTTTAATGGCAACGTAAATCAATAATCATTTCCACTAAAGCGGAACCAATAAAACCTTCTCTTACTGTAACAATCCGAAAAGACAAGGATCTTCGATTAATCATTTTCATACCTTCATTTTCCGATCGTTATAATTTTACTATATTATTTTTTAATATGTAATAAAGTGTTATGATCGACATGAAATTTGAAAAAAATTCGCTACACTGAAATTTTGTATTTTCACGTTTTAGTAAACCGACGACTATTAAACCTCAAAAAAGCAACAACAAAAAAATGTCCGTCTGTCCGCCGTTGAGACGCGTAGCTCTCGCACCCCTTGATATGTTAAGCTGTAATTTTTATGGTAGAGCCCCTACAAGTGGTAGATTTTGGAGGGGTGTGGTGTGAGAGGGGAGGATAGGGGAGCGTTTTAGATAAAAAAAATTGTATTCTAGATCTCAGGAACCGCGTATGCTAGGGAGGCTGAAAGTTGTAACTTATAATAGTACTATAATCGTGGACTCATTTGCAAAACAATTATTGATAGGGGATACAGGGATAGGGGAACAGTTTTCAAAAAATTAAATTGTTTAATCCTAAAAACTCTGTCATATATGATCTTGAAAGTTTTACAGGGGTTATGACCGGTAGACAGCTAGCGGGGGGGGGGGGGGGAATTTAAGCCACGGAGTGATGATAGGAGGGGATGGAAAAAAAAAAAAATCTGATTTTAATTTCTCGAAATCCGCAAAGAAGAGAGAGCTAAAAATTTAAAACTGTATAGAGCTAATAAAGAGACATCATAAAAAAAGTTTTGATAGGTGTACAATGTATGAGGCTTATAACGGCTTATGCTAGAAGGTTGAAACTAGTACCTATATGTAGATATGCTACTATAGTAATTAAAACTAAAAGAAATCAGCCAACTTTATTTGGTTGTGGGTAGAAGAAGCATAGTAACCTATACCACACTTCAGCACTAAAAACTTTTCGGACTTCTACCCATAAAACAATAACATTGCACCTAGCCTGTTGGCCGATTTTTCATTCAATGCAAACAATTGCTTTCTTTCAGACCAAATTTAGTTTTACAGTTTTAATTTGTTTTTAAAGTAATTTTACTATTAAAAAAAAAATAATGCCTATTAAAATACATGTAATATTACATCTGTGTAATTTTAGCACAATTATTAAGAACAAATATGTAGTATAATATTTATAAAATTACAAAATTACATACTTTATTATTTTTGAAAAACAGCTTCACAGGAGCTTTGGCTATCAAATTTGACAGCCACGTTATGCTATGTTGACGCAGAATTGCGACGACATTAAGAAACCAACGAACAACTCTTACTCTAACTGCTTCACATCTTCTTACCGTTTAAATACTGAAAAAAGTGAAAGCAGAGTCTAGGTACTTATATAAAATGTCTACAGAAATAAAATTTATTCGATACCTCGACAGACCTAAAAGATTTGACAGAATTTGTGAAAATCCATGAAATCCGTTTCTCGCGGAAAAATGTTTTGCCTCACCTCCGAAAGTTAATAAAAATGTCACTTTTTTTCTTTAATTTCTTTTCTAGGTAGGTCCTTTCATATAGCAAGTTTCAACTTTCTAGCATAAACCGTTCCTGAGATACCGGAAACACTCTCTTTCACCAATTTTTGAAGCGTACATTGGGGTTCTATACTGACGTCAACTTTTGGCTTCCTATCTTCAGCATTTATCGATATTATTTATCAAAATGTTAAACATCACCCGCTCCTTACCTCCAGGTTAGATGTGGTGTTTGGCCACCGCTGTAAACTACCAAACGCATAAGTTGCCAATGGGTCCTTTGTGTTCTCATATTTACTGAGGAAAGTTCCAAGGACCAAGCCTAATTTAAGTTAGCTAATCTGCCAGCCCGAGGAGCTTGTGCAGTTCGCGAACTTGTTCGGAAGAGCGTTCCCATAAGTGAAATGAACGAACTGGTTCGCAGTGAGTTCCGCTCCTAGTTCGTTTGTATTCATGCATTGGCGTATACTTCCTCACTGAGGCTCTTTTTTTAGGTCATCACATTGAAACTGAAATTAGAGAAGTAGTCGGCAGTGAGTATACTTCCACACGGAGGACATTTTTTTAGGTCATAGGTTGCAGCAGACTACGGATACACAGAGGACCTTTTTTGAATTAGGTCATAACATTTGCCTACACCATCTTTCACTGCACTATCGCGAACTTGTGAACTAAAACAACGAACTATTTAGTTCGCGACGGATCGGGAACCGCAAAAGATCGGTCACTATAGTGAACTAAACTGCACAAGCCTAGTATCAATAAAGCTTACTACTATCAAAGTAGTTCTTTAGGGATAACTTGCTTGAAATTTTCACATCCAGCGATAATTTTGATTAATTTCAAATAGGAATGAAAAAAGTATAATTCAGCAATTGATATATTTAATGCAAAATATTATAATTTTGAACGATTATTGTATTCTAATTTTTCTTCTGTTTAAGAGCCGTTTCAACGTTTGAGACAGTTTTCTGGGCTACATCGACGGTACTTTCGTAAATTTGTTTCAACAATTGTCCAACGTTTGTTGAAATTTCCTTGCCTTCCTGGTTCAATTTCGAAGTAAATTGCTCGGTATCTTTCACAACGGTGCGAAGATTCTCTTGGAATTTTTGCTAAAAAGGAAATAGAAAAAAATTTTAATTTTTTTTTATGGATTGATAATAGTACTTTCTTGTAAGCAGAAGTAGCTTAGTATTAAAGATGTAGTCAAATGAAGTAACTTACTTGGAATTTTTCACCATTAGCGAAAAGTTCTGGGTTCTTAGAGCGTAATTCTGCGATAGTTCCGGAAAGTTTTGTTTGTAAATTCTTGAATAGTTCGTCGGCCTTTCCTGCATTTGACTTAGCCTGAGGATACAGAAAGGTCTCTTTTTTGCCAAAACATTACAATCACTTATGATAACCTTACCTCTTCGGATAATTGCTTAGTCACTTCCTGAAGTTTGTCCGCATAAGCTTTGCCTTCCGTTTGAACTAGTTTGACAAATTCGTTATCACTTTTTTGACCAACAAAGTCAAAAATTTTGCTCTGTAATGTTCCAAGGGCTGCGTCCGCTTGCTTTGCCAATTCGGTGAAAGTTGGCGGTGTCGGTAGACCTGAAGCTAGAGCTGGAGTTGGTGCTACCTTTGCCGAAGAAAACTGTAAGAAGAAAGTTTGTGATGTTTCAAGTGTTGGGGATTTCAATTAAGAGTCTACTTACATGAAGAATGCATACTGCAACCAAAACTACAAATAACTTTGCCATCTCGAATTGATACTCTGTATAGCTCTTGTTCTGCTCGAATGAAAAGTTCTACTGATTTGAAATTTTTGGGACCGCTGCCCTTTATATTGCCAAATTTTCGATGTACCTTGGACACTATAATTGATAAAGTTACTAATATGAGCGTGACTAAGTGTTTGATTAATTAGTGAACCTATTGATAGAAGATTGAGTTCATACAACATATTTCATCAATTTTAGTGAACCCAGTCTTATCAATAAAACAAACATAACATCAGCCACATTAGAACATATGTAAGTCTTCAATGAGATAGTCTAGAGACATTCTCGATTCTTTATTCTGTGCACCCATAATCCAGAACGTGATCACTTTCCCTTAGAGTTATCTTAGAATAGTTCAAGTTTGTATAATGATGCTTTGTGGATAGTGCGGCGAATCTGCTCCCGAGAAAGCAGTAAATCAGTAAGCTGGAAAGTCTGAAATTTTGACCAAAGTGACCAAGCCTTTTGCCAGCAAACGCCTCACAATCACAGAGAGTATGGACAGGTGTTTTAATCCAGTAAATCTGCTTTTCACCCAGTAAGGTTAGTCATTTAAGGTTAAGTGTTCCTTATATCGAAATATTGTAGGATAAACAGATTTCCAGGAAATACATTTTTCAGTTCGAAGCGCTCAGGGGTGCCAGTCCCTGGGGTTCTGAACGTCATTCTAAACAAAGATTTTGGGTGAACATGACTGCGAAACCCTTAGTATAGCAGGTGCAGAATATGATTCTAACATTCTTCTGTCACCGCTCACCGTGTCCTATTCGCCAAACTTATCAAGGATGTCGAGACAGCCTCTTAGCTTCCAAGTCACATTGATTCATGTAACCTTGACTAGCGAATGAATCTGGAAATCTCAATACTGGCCTACCATCTGCGCCAGTTGACATCATTTTTTTTTACGTTTTCGAATTTGAGATATTACGGTCGCCTCTTCATTTGAACTTAGTTCTTCTAGCATAGCTCCTCCACTTAGTCTATTTGTCGTGGCTACGTTTGTAAGTCTTATGACTAAACCCACTTTCTGGGAGTAAAGGGTAACATGAACGACTGCAATGAACAAGTAGCTTATAAGAAATTGATAAACACTTGCACATACATATGTGAATGGGATTACATTTTTTATTTTAATTTTTGATGTACTATAGAAGCCCAATCGTATTGTACTACAGGAGTAGGACAATTTTCCACGATAACGAACTAAACCTTAAAAATCCACAAAGCCTGATTTAGACAGATGGACAGACAAACGGATAGACAGACAGGTAGATGGACAAACGGACAGAGCTGGCCAGCCAAGTGAACGGATAGATGGACAGACGGGTAGACAAATGGACAGATAGATGAAGAGAAAAGCAAGTGGTTAGACAGACGGACAGACGGGCAGCTGGACAAACAAACAAATGAACAACTGAACATAAAATATTATAAACCATTTTTTCGTCCTTGGCTCCGTTCGATGCGTTGCAAACTTTTGGGCTGGATTAATCTAATCGATTTACAGAATTCTTTTCGTAAATCTTTTCCATTGTATAGAAAGTAAGATAACTACATCAATTCAAATCTGAATATATTTCAGTAAAAAATTAAAAATGTTGACAAAAACGTTTGCGTTCATTGCACTCACCAGTGGAATGACGTTCGAAAAACTCGTGTCAATTTTTCAATCGATGATAAAATCAACATCCAATTAAGATAGATATAAAACGATATCCCAATTAGTCTTCATATGAAAATATTTATACATCTGGAATATTGAATTAATCGAAATAATATCGAAAATCAAATTAGAAAAAATTACGGCTCTATTAACCAGTTTAGCGCCACATGACTACCATAAACTTCTCACAGTTCCATCCGCTCGATTCAAATAACTTGCCGATTATCGAAGCAAAACTTACCATTCCATAAAAATTAATTGAAAATATAAGCAGTTCGCTGGAAATTGGTTTATATAAAAAATAAATTTATTAAAGAATTTTGCCGTTGAATATTTTTTTGTTGCCTTCAATCGATTAAGAAGCTATTGCCCGGTGGCTTGATAGCACAGTGGCGCCAAGCAATTCATATGTAAATTCAATAGATTTATTCAAATTTGAAGTGTACATTAATTAGGATAGAACACTATTTGTACGTATACTATTTCAAGTTAAGATGATTGTAAAGAAATCAATTGCCCAGAACATGCTCACGGTTCTTAGTCCTAATTCTCGGCTATTCTATAAAAATACATATGTCCGGTTTGAGTTACGCTTCTCCTACAGATGTCCGATGTATTCTTGCGAAATTGCCGGATTAGTTACGCGCGGCAAAATCGCAAAAAGAAGGCGTTAATTTGCATACAAAAGCTGTCAAAATTGATTGCAAGATAAAGCTAATGAGCCGTATGTGGTGATTCAGTGATGATTGAGATGGTGCAGTTTTGATGAATGTACGAACACAATCTTCAAGACGTTCAGGTGAGACTAATAAGCTGAAATTATTTTTTTCAGAAAGGGCGATGGCCGTATAATGAATTTGGTTTTGTTCGTGATGGTTTTTCGTCAAGATTTTGCCGTCTTGGGATTAAAATATCGGTTGTGAGGCCTTGAAATTTTTACAATTTGTTTGCTTGCGAAACATATGAACTTTAAATAGTGATATGCGGAAGCAATTTGTTAGTTAAATCACTTCTAAGTGAAACTTCATACATACTATTAGAATTTTGTATGTTTACTCAGTATAATTAGAAGACAAAGAGAACATGTTTAAAGATTGTTTGTATTTCGCCATATTGAATTAAGTTGGTGAAAAAGTTGGCAGTTGACTATAGTTTTCAGAAAAATATCAAATACATATGCTACAATGCTACATGGAAATATTATATATATTATATGTATTGTTTACACTGTGTCTTATAACTTTTATCTTGGTTCAGGATTTATATTGCATTCTCTTCGATTCTACCCAAAAAACTGCATCTAATTGTCAAAGTTTTACTGGTTAAAAAAGCTTTTGTCAAGCTTTCTGCTTTCACTCCACTGATGTATTTTTCGTAACTAATGAATGAAGTCCATGTTCACTGCGGTTCAGCAGAACTCAATATATCTGTGAGCCGAAATAGATAAAATGTTTCTCTAGATTTAGAATCCTATCAGATGTATGTAGGTCTCGTCCTTTTTCTAGTAAAGCTTACTCTAAAATCTAGCCCATGTTTTACTAGTATTTCGAAGAACAATATATGTACCTTGAACCTTGATCGCCATATTACCGTACATCCTACGTAAATAAATGAAAGTAAAATCATTTTCTAGTCCATTGATCAGCTAATTTATTCTCGAACCAGTTTCAAACCAATTTACTAACATGCGTTAAATTTATCTTGCGATAAACATTAAGACCACTTCACTATTCAATAAAACCAAATATAAGTATAGATAATCGGATTTGTTTACATACATCCGCACAATTACCCGGATTAGCGTCATTATAATCCGTGTGATTTAACATTGTGATTGCTCATTGAAAAATTGCCATTTTACGATTTAAAAGTACTAAAATCGAAATGTTCTACATTTAAATAGTCGTGTATCAATTGGCTGTAGAAATGTTAATTGATCGATCAATGTAATCGGACAGGTCAGATTAATTCCACAAGACCTTAATTAGTTAATAAATTGAGACTGAACATTTACATTATGGGTACATGTAGAGCGTTGATTTTTTATCTTTTTTTAATTATTTAATATTAAATGGAAGCATGCTGCCTTTTATTCATTTTTATTTTAACTACAATTAAGTTTTAGATATAAGGCATAGATATTTCGGGAATTGTCAAAATTTTCCAAACTTTTTTATTGCATCTACTCGATTAATACTTGTCCTCCATATTTTGGAACTGACGGAATTCATATAATTTTAAATTTTAAATTTCTGGATTCGAAAATTTTTTGGATTTCTTCATGATAAAGCACCATAGATGCTAATTTTAAGAATTCGAACCTAACCCAACACAGTATTCAAATTACTTCTTCAGTTAAGGTTTTAAACTGTCACGTCCTAAGTAGCTTGGGCTTAGATCAGACCCAGTCGAAATTTTCGTTTTTGAATTTCACACAGAAGCTCATCTGACGCCGAAAAACAAGCGACAATTTCTTAAAATTAAGTTCGAAGCTATCTTTATCAAAAAAAATCCATTATAGCTATAAGAAGGAAAAATGAAATTTCTGACTGGATTTGATTTCGCACAGTCTGTAAAAGACGCTTTCAAATATTTGACCAAACAAATTTGACCGAATTTGATGTCAAATATCCATTTGACACAATGTCCGATTGCGATATTAGATACAATATCTGATACATTTGACACCATAATTCAATTTTTTCAATTTCAATTTCATTTCTCCTCGTGCCAAACGGTCAAACGCCATTAGGTCAGATCTATTGAAAATATTGGTGTATGTATTAAATTGTTTGCCACCCCGAGCACCCAATTCTCGAGCTTACTACTCAATTCAAGTTAATTAACGAGACGTAAGTGGATTCAGCAAAAAATCGGAGTGTATCTAATAAGAAAAGTTATTGTTTGTTGGTGTCATTTATCATTTATTTCACCGATCGCTGCAAAAATTTAAATTTTCACGAATGACACTTCCTATTTGACTCATAAGAATTGACAAAAATCGCTAACGGTCAAATATGGTCAAATGAAACATTTTGTCATATAGCATTTGACCATTACACTGTGTGACAGCAGTTGCCAGGAAAAATTGTCAAATGTTTGACCGCGTGGCATACAGTGTAATACCAGTTTTAGAGTCAAAAGTGTTTTGCTAGCTCGTGGGTGAAACCAAGGTTGTCACATTGAGCTTATTCACTATTATTATTCTATTTTAATGTTCAATTAGCGGGTAGAAATTTTAAAGAGTTACTGATAACGTTTTGGTATATTCGGCCAAAGCAAATTATGTTATTATGCTAGTTTACAACAGAGCCGATTTACAAGAAAAAGGAAAATTAGAAAAATTAGAACACTGAATTTTAATTGAACTATTTCTGTAAATGAAGTACCTACTTTCTTTTTCATGTTATTGATTCCCATTCAAATATGACTAACAATAGACAATAGATTCACCAATATAGATGACATCGTGGAGTTCCTTTATTTTTTGTATATGTAATTTATTACATATTATTTTGGCTTAATAAGTACATTACGGACACATGTTGCAAAAATTTCAGTCCCTCCAAAGTTATTGTTACATCTGTAGGCTGAGAGGCCGAACAACTCACTTGTCAATGCAATATCGTAGAGAGTTCTATATATATAATACTTCTCGCATGTTCTAGACAATTCTAGCATGTAATAGTTACTTCTTACTCGTTCCACACACCCAACCCAATGTGCTGGAAATCTCTCGACTTAACACATGCACTACATAAAAACGTCAGAGATTGAATATGGCATCGTTGGCTCGTATAAATCGTGACTATAGGTGTGTTTTTTTTCAACTGGATCACGATCAAGATCATTCATTTTAAATTGAAAGCAATTATGTTCAACACAGTTAAACAAGTCTGTAAGATTGCTCAGCTACATCTCAGCGCGGTATTTAGGCTACAAGTCTTCGTAAAGGTATTGGGCTATTTCAGCTCACTCGTCCGGCTGTGCAGCCAACTATATGACAACCCTGCACTTAGGGCAACATGCAATTTGAATTGATTTACCCTAGTGAACAACCAAATTAAGCAAAATCGGTGATATATTGGATGAACCTCAGTGCATAAAGTATTATGGTAAATTTCGCTAAAATTATAATTCGCGATAATGAATTTCAGTTTTCAGAAATTCAGTTTTAGAGAAATTCTCGGCAATACCAGCAGCTGTAATGGTGTTCCGGATAGTTGGAATGGTACACAAATGTAATCCGATGACGAAACAGTTCCTTTGGACCCAGTCCAACACAGTTTTAGTCAGGCTTCTCAAGTAAAGGTTTTTCAACTGTAATATTCGCAATGGTAGTACCCAAGGCACCGATCGATTCCAGTTCGGATTTCCGTGTTGGTGTTTCACACCAGAAACTCCTCTAACGACGAATAAAAAACTTCTTAAAATTTTCTGTAATCTCTGATTCATTTTTGTTAATTTGTGGCGATCTCTAAAAGTGTCTTAATCAACACGATCTTTGCATTGAATTCTATGCTGTGAAGAATAATTATTCACATGTCAGATTTCAAAACCACAACCTTACACTTTCAAGCCACATTGCTTTGCTACTCGCTACAAAATTTTATATGGGCGCCCATGAATTTGTATATCCGATTTCATTTCAAACATCCTAGTGCGATAAAAGTTTGTTTACTTCGAAGAACATTCCTTAGATTCTTCCGTTCAGCCGTCTTCAGTTTCAACCTTTTATTTGTTGATTCTATAATCAAATCTTCTACGCTTCAATCAAATAATTTGATGAAGTTTGATAACCTGTCCGATAAGCAGAGTGCTGATGCAATTGCATGGGTTGCAATCAATATTGCATCGGATTGCTGCAATCAAAGAATGGATCATGTGTGCTTCTACAATCCGATTGTTACTATCTCCGGCATTGCTCAAATTCACTATTGCTAGCCCGTCCAGATTGTTTCTTATCGGACTACTCAAGAATTCGACCGATAGAGATTATCTCACCGTACTATTAATAACATTTCTAAGATACATTCGTACGGCGCTGTCAAGCGATAAACAATTGGCCAATAAGTCAAGAAATGTTTAGCAATTTTTCTTGAAAAATATTCTGAAAATATATTACCCAACAACCCGAGGCGCCATATCGTGGACATATGATCATATGGCGCCAGATAAATTGTATATTATTTTTTTGATGTTTTTTTTTCTATTTTTTTTTTTGTTAATTATTTGCTTTGATCAATGTTTCTTTAATTATTATTGTCAAAGTCGTTTTCTTTTCAATAAATTTTATTTTATGGCCTTTAATAATACATCGGCCGCTTGCAAATTTCACTTTCGACGTTCCGCTCCATTAGTCATGTGAGCGTGACGCGTTGGTCGCGTTATGACGACACTTTGGATTCTGATCTGATGTAAGCGGAGCTTTTGTTGCCTTGACTTTGTTCCACACGACAGCGTCTTTGAGTTTAAGATTGTGATGAATTGTACGAACCGATCGAAAAATGATAAAAATATGAAATTTATTAAGTCGTTGCGATAAGATTGAAGCTTGGCTTCCAAAAGGCCGATATCTACAGCAATGATTACAAAAGTTACAGACATTCTGAACTACTATCACAAATAATTATACATACTTGTATATTGAAAGTTGTGCTATTGGTGTTGTTAATCAATCGAGTTTACGCTATGTTTTTGATTGATTAATTGTGCAATTTATGGCAGAGTAATTTAAGTTTAATTGCTCGGTCTATGGAGGTATAGAGTTTTGATTTTATACAATTTTGCAATATTCTGAAGAGCGTTTAAAGATTACTTCACCCTTTTCTTATCTAAGTCTACGATATATCCACAGTAACCATCCCAAATAAGTAACACAGACCAGTCGCCCCAACTTCGTACCGACGCTTATTTATGACCAATTGGTTAGCTCTTTAAAAATGAATTCCGTAGTCGCGTCGTGACCGATAGCAAGCCACACTGAAATACCGAACTTCGATTTACATTGCAGGTAGTTGGAAATAAAGCAGAATAAGGAGTGTCCACGTAGTTTGCCTTTTTTCAGGAATTTTGTTTGGTTGCCATTCGATGCTGGAGGACAACATTTTTCATTTACTTCATTATTTCAATAATACAGTATTTTGATCGATTTAAAAAAAAAAATGGCTACCCTCAACATTTTTTATACCAAAAAAAAATTCAGTTCGTCTGTCCGCCGTGCGCCGTACGTCGACCACTATATGCAAAATTCTTTGACGGCTTGTATCACCCAAACGCTTCGAGCTATTTAAAAGAATTTTTTTCGTAGGTAAACTGAGTATACCCCTTTCAGTAGACACTTTTTTTAGAGATCGGGTGTGAAGGGGGAGCTGAGGGAAGCATTTAAGACGGAAAATTTTGTGTATCTAGATCTCAGCAACAGCTTATGGTTGGAAGCTGAAACCTGGAACTTATATTTATATTACCCATTTGCAAAAAAATTTGACGATATTGGTGAAAGTCTGAAGGAGAGGGGGTGAGTGTTTCGATGAGTGTCTCGATGATTTTCATGATGAGCTTTTCAATGATTTTAATTATGTGTTTGTGATAAGTGTTTTCATGATTTTCATGATGAGCTCATGATGAGTTTATCGATGATTTTAATAATGAGTGTTTCGAAAAAACTACAAAAATATCATTTTACGAAGTAAACAAATAAGCGGAAATCATATTATCTGTTTTTTTTGAAAACAACGAACTGAATATACATATATATATTTCTGTATTTTAAAAGAAGACACTCAATTATAACTATCGCGCTGATATGTAAAATCTAAGAGAAATAAATGGTTCATGTTGGAAACAAAAGAAATTTTACATAGTCCAGAACAAAAGTAGGGGGATGATCATTGCAAGTGTAACCAGAAAACTCATCATATACTCATCGACGGACTCATCGATAGAACAGTATTTTCTATATGGTATATTATTTATAATGAAGCCAGGGGTTTTCGATGTAAATGTTTGCGTCTTTCAATTTAATAGTATATGTGAACTGATGAGTTTTGTCTAGTAGGGGGGATTCTTGATGTGGTAGTATGCGTCTCTCGATTTATTAGTATATGTGAACTGATGAGTTTTGTCTAGTAGGGTAAGCTGTTAATGTCACGAAGTTAAAACTCAAGAAACATTTCTAGATATACTGGGATCTAGGGTAATACATCGGAAACAAACTCAAACATGAGTGGGGCAGTGGGGTGAAAACTTTACAGTACGATATCTAACGAACAAATTTCACTAAACAATTAAAATTCGGTTTGTATAAACGTTGACCACTAAAGTCTGCTGAAAGTAAAAAATTTAAAGGTGCGGTGGAGCATGAAAGTGGTTGGGATAAAAGCTTTTCTAAAAATTCACGTCTCACATCTCAAGAACAGTGTAAGATAAATGCTTAGATTTTTTGACAGGAGTAGGCCTCAAACATCCCTATAAGAATACTAAGTTTTGAGGGTGTGGATGCAGAGGGTGAGACTGAAAGTGAGGGAGGTGGGGATTTTTATGTATTGCGAACTTAAAATGATAAAAAGCTGAAATATTGATATTTATAAAGAGCTACAATAATGGCATGTCGAGGGCGGGTGGTGTTTTTCCTAACTATAGAACGGCTTATGCTACGAAGTTGAAAATCGGTTTGTATATGTAAATCAAATGGAAAAGTAATTTAGATAAAAAATATTCATTAGGAAGGGGTCGAAAAAATTGATCTGTGAGAATGGAATGCATATATTTTTACAATTTTCGTCCTATCTATTAGGTCTCGCAAAAAATTCAATTCATTTTTATTCCACAGTTTTTTCATATAAATACCAAGAAAACAATTTCAGGATTTTTTGAAATTTTGACCCTAAGGGGGTGCAAGGGCGTTTTATACTTTTTCACGAATTCTGCCATATCCCACAGGCCTGATCAGATATCGAATATCTTTTCACTTTCACAGGCTTGGGTAAAATCGGCTAAAACTAGTTTTTAAGTTTTTCCTTTTTTTAGGGGCTATAAGGGGTATAAAAGAGTTGAACACATTTTCACAAATTCAAAAATTTATTTTAAAAGTGATAAGAGATTGAATTGGTTTTAACTTTCTATCGCTTTTCACTTTCACAGACTTTTTAGATAATCGCCTACACACCCATTTCTCAATTTTTCGGTATGCAACTTTGCATGTGTTTTCATTATTTTTGCCATCCTTTATACCATTGATACACAGCTAATATACAAACTATAGTATTGAAACCGTAGTATTGAAACTAGATGCATATGATACACTGCACCACATATGGTAAGATTTGACAGTATCTGATATAAGCAAGCAACGACATTTAGCTGCAATACTCGCCACATAATTGGTGGATGGCAGAATTTTATTTATCGAATTTTATATACCGTGAAATAGGTTCAATAGATACTTGATATATACCAGTTCGTTTATGTCGTATATGCTTATTGGGTGATACACTACTGGTATTGACAATATTATGATATCAATACCAGCAGTGTATCAATGATATTAGTTTTGATGAGATATACCTAAGTTTGGTTATTTATATTTTAAATATTTTTTAGTCAAGAACAAAATTAACTTTCAAAGAATCATAATCTCGAAACAACTGATGATATACTCCGACTTTCACCGCTCCCGAACTTTGACCCGAAAAATAATAATGTTGCGCCAAGACCATTGCCAGCTTTTTCAATTCCGTATCCAAAATTTTAGGTAAATCACCGAATATAAAACCTTTATTTGTCCCCTTGTACACCCAAATATCATTTTTCTGGTGTAATTACTTCACAGTATATCGTAATCTAAAATTCTTCTCCAGACCCATTGTTTTTCCGCCTCACTATGTCCATCTTGACCATTTTTTGCAAAAGGCTGCTCTATTATACCACTAAATTCCAAGTTTCAACTTCTTACCTTAACCAGTTCATGAGGCTCAGAAACCAACTTCTTCATATAAAACCGTCCTTCAATCCTTCTCATACCCCAAACCCCAAAAGAACAGACTGGAATTCCTTTTGCGCTTTTATGGTCTACTAGAAGAATACTAGCATTTTTTTAATCGACCACAGTTGTTATATGTATTAAAATAATAAAGTAAAATTGAAAAATCCAGAAAGCTGGTGGTGAAAGGCGGTGATACACATATCACCACAACTCCTGTGCCAGCTACATGCAGCCTCAGACTTCATCAAATACAAAATTCATTGCTCAATTAGAATCCACTTAGCAGCAAATCAAACTTTAATTATAGGTACTTCGTATCTTCCTCTCTCTGTTTTTAAAGCCATAACTGCTATGTTTACCTTAATTAAATAATTCAAACACTTTAAAACCTCTTTAGCGGTTAATGGAATCGACGGCACCAAGTCTAACCAAACAGTTAACACACCGTTTGCATACTGTCAGCCTTAAGTAGATCCAATATTTACCTTAATCCAGCCCAGACTGGTGCGGCGTCAATAAATTGACAGGTTTTTGTCGCCTCGATCAGGTAATCGTCAATCGGTCAATGCAAATACGGCCTGCATCTTTAGAAGTTGAGCCGGTCTTGAAGAACCGCAACTGCACAAACAAGTGCCGAAAGGTAGACCAAACCGAAGCTTGTTTCTGTGATAAAATCAATGAAAAGATGACCTACACGCCATAACTTAAGTCGCAGAGTAGCGTTGAAGATACGCAATCGGTATAGCGACTGTGCTGCTTCTCTATGGCGCGTAATTATCAATGCTTGAGCTCAACCGCAACAGTCGCTCAACCATCTTCCCGAATGAAGAAACAAAGAACAACGAAGACGTACACACGCTTATCTACAGATGAAGACCGAAGATTGAAGCAGCGAAGACACGACCCGCTTCTGGCGCTCGTGGCAAGGCGAGCGGCAGATTTTTGGCGCCGGTTTCATTGCTCGTAAAGATGACTTCGGAAGATATGCAAAGACAAAACGGCGACGACTACAATTCTTCATCTTGATCTTCGCGAAGACTTGAATGCCCATGAAGATTGACCCGCGGCTTTTTTTTCTCGAAAACAACAAAACCGCCTGCCAAGCCCAGCGCATAGCATAGCTCATCCCACTTGAAAAGGCCTCGAGCTAATCTCCGCGTCTTGACCAAAATCTCAAGAATAACTAGATAAAAGCGTGAAGAACAGATCGAGCAATGAGTCGGCGAAGAAATGAAGAAAACAAATCCGGGGCGCCATGTGTGTTTACAATGAACAGTCAATATTTGATCCGACGACGACGGGCAGAATGATCGGTCCAGACAATTTCTGCCGTCGTAGTTCTTAAGAAGATTTCTTCAGTAGACGTTTTCTTCGTTTAACCATTTTTTTTTTTTTTTTTTCCATATGGATTAATTCGATCCGCTGGGTCTTCAAGCAGTTGTACAGTGACCAGCCTCCTTGCTCTGGACCATTATTGGTTCGTCTTAAAATATCCCATGGCCGACATCAAGACGCAGTACTGAAATGTATTTTTGGAATAATGACCAGCATTTTACAATTATTACATTTAATATTCCAATTTTTTTCCGCAATGATTGAATGGATTTTACTCAAGTGGATCGATCCACTTCAGGCTGAATACTAGAAACCATCAATTATTTAATTTTAGAAGGACCATTGGATAAGCTGGTGTATCTCGGAGTAAAAAGTTGCTGGGGGCTCGACTTTTGAGTTAGTCGGAAAACAGAATATTAGTGGAATGCTTCAGGTCGGGAAATATTTAGAATTTTCTGAGTATTTGTCTGAATTAACCGGCTAAAAATTAGTTAACTCCTTATTGCACTGCAGTTAATGATATCTCAATCAATGCTGCTAAATTCATTACACAGTGGTGCCTAGGCAATATTTTATAGTAAAGTGTTTAACATTTATACAACGGAATAGGGGGTAATTAGGCCTTTGATGAAGATGAATAAAGAGATCAGTGAAAGTAATAGAAGGCAGGAGTACCTCATCTCAACCTAGAACCCTTGCGCGAATGTCTCAAATATTATTTGATAAGAGCGAACAAATTTTAATCCGTCGAGCCAGTTTTGAACCAGTGACCCATGGAAGCCAGAAGAAGTAAGCAATAAAATTATATAAGCTGCATACAGACTGGGGATCTGACTCATTAATTTGAAGCCATTGTTAGCATACAGTGTGATCATGATGATACGAATTAGTTAATAACAATTAACCTGTCTACTCAGTTATCTTTTAAATTAATGATCTGTACGATACATTGAGCTCAAATAAAAACCATCTAGGTCTAGTACTTCTTCAGATTTTAATCACAAAAGATAAATGAATTCGGCTTTTCCGTAAGGATTCATATTCCCTCTTAAAATCCAATTTAATCCCACACCTTCATGTCATAGCTGAATCATAGAATTCTTAGGAAATCATTGATGTCGAAAGGGTATACAGCGTACAGATAGATTTCATTTGAAATTTGCATATCATGTACATATTACTTTTTGCAGGTGCATTAAACATAAAATTAAAACAATTTAATTCAAAAACGTTGCCTTAATGAAAATTGCGTAGGATGTTACTATCTACCGTCTTAAGCTGAAAACTAGACCAAAACAGAAAATTATCAAGTCCATTTCCTATTTATGACTGCTTCAACTTGCGTAGGTTTCACCTGTATAATATTCGAATCTGAAATTAGCATCGAGCATTACAGCAACTTCACAAAGCACTTGCTTTGCAACATAAAAGAGTCTCATTAAAAGTGTCAACTTTGAAATTATAATTAGTTAAGTTTTTAATAATTTTTTTTTTATTTTTTAAGCCCCATAATATTAACATTGCTAATTTAAAAAAAAAAAAAACTAAATCCGAGACATCTATCACGATTCGATCTGATACGAATTACTGCTACCGGTCGATATAATCTCAACTCGTTTTAAGATGTTCAGATTTCTAACGCTTGTAAATTCAACTATTAAAAATTCGAATTGCGCGCCTAATAAATCAATTTTACTGTTGTAAGTTATCATAAATTAGTTAGTACTAGTGTAGGTACAAGTACGTTATGAATACAAAATTGCGCTGCTGCAACGCGCTCTGATACCTTCGACTACAAACTACAGGTGTCACAGAATCGATTCCGAGAGTTTTCAAAGCGTCCAGGTATTAAGCTGGAAGCTTACCGCCTTGAATATTTACCAGTTTCGTTGGCACTTTTATATGATGAATGGCACTAGCTCAGGTAGTCATACGAGATACCTGAATGTTTGCAATTGCGAATTTGTGATTGGATCGGTTCGAAGTTCGCTTGGGAAATGGAAACGCTTCTACGAGGGAGGAGTTTTGTTGCTGTATAATTAGCAATGGCTAATTGAAATGTTTGCTCACAACTAGCGTAAAGTGACTGTTTAACAACTGGTTAAGTTATTGCCATGTTGAAAATTGTAATTTAAAAGAATTGCTTCGGTGTGGACGAGAATGTGATCGGGCTAGTAGATGAAGAGCCTTATTACATAAATTGAAAAGTTACACAATCTAAGTACGGAGAAATTCATAGGTCAGACAGGAAAGAAACGCTATCAACGCCATCTTCAGGTCCTTAATCCAAATGCTAAACCATGTTAGGAGTATAGTTTTGTCCCCAAGAGAAACTATGACTATTCTGTGGCTGCATTAACCTGAGCAAAATTCTTCTAGCTATAACACCTGTTATGATTGCAATGAACAATGTTATATCCCACATAATATCGTTGTAGCAAACATTTTTGTATGTATTTTATTTTGTTGAATGTTTTTACAAAATATGTTTAAGTTGAAAGAGCCAAATTTTGCATAAAGCATAAGGTCTTGTTTCAGTTATCCTATGTCACTAACCTGCTCTGCACTAAATAAGGGCGCTAAAGAACGCGTTTCGCAAAGTCCCACTCAAACAATTCATAGCCGTGATTTTAATTAGATAAAAAATTTACTGACGTAATTTATTGACTAGTTGCTTAATTTCGTAACTATGAAATTTCTACACCACGCCGAATTCCGTCCGGAATTAATGGGCCGGTTTCCGGTACAAATTTACAGATTTAAGGAAAAAACAATGCGTCATTATCAAAATCATACGCATCACAATGAACTTTCCAATCAAACCAGATGGCTATGAAAAAATAAAATTAATGAATAGTTCTTAAAAAAAAAGTCCTTGATATAATAAACTTTTCCCAATATTATTTAAAACTCGTACGAGAAATTTTCTCGGAACTAACAAAATGCTCATAAATATTGTTAATTCATGACTAGCTAGTAGACTCTGTAGACTCTAGACACAATCAAGCCTGAGACATTCATCATCTCAGATGATTCATTTTTTCCCAAATCTTCAAGCGAGATAAGCGTTTTCCTATTACGAAAACAAGTTTAATCTCAAGATTAAAACAATTTAAATCGCTAGTCGGTCAGTGATAGCTATGTTTTTTATTCGGCAAACAAATTATTATTAATGTTTTTTTTTTAGAGAAATAGCAAATAAAATTTTCGGACATTCCAAGAAACTGAATTAATTTACGTCCGTTCTTCTTTCAGATTCTAGTGCGATTTAATCAACAACTTCTTCCGGATTGCGCAAAGTGGCGAGTTTTTCTCAGAAATTAGATAAACTTAGTCTGGTCCCTGCTGATGATCAAGGAGCGTAGCCTTAAAAAATAAATCGTTCGAAGAAAAATAAGAAGTCCGTAGCCTTGACCAGATTTCCAGATGGCAGTCAATCGGACGATCTTGAAATGTTCTCGATAAACAAGAAAATCGCCAAGCTGATCGACAATGGGTGAAGAAAGCAGTGAAGACAGTGCTTTATAAACTTCCGCACGGTGAACGCGTGTCAACTCTTTGGTGAAAAAGGGAAATTTGTTTTTTTCCGGAAATAAGTGAAGGATTAGTTCGTTAAATTATTGTTGATTTCTTAAATTTTTGTTTAAGATAATAAACAACTCGAGTGATATTTTTAGTGAATAGTGTGTTAAGTCGAAATGCAATTTTTACGCAATTTTGCGGTGTTTTTTTATTCGTGGTTCATTTACGAGGCTCAAGGAGTTTTGCCTCAACAAGGTGAGTTTTGAATTTTATTAAACATACTCGTACTTCAATATTTTAATAATTAATTTAGTTTAGCTTTATACACTTTTAAACTAATTACCTAATGACGTTGTACTCTAGATCGCGAACGAGTCACACGTATGCGCCATGGCGCCCACGTGCCTTATCTTGGCGCCCGCCTTAATAGTTTGATCTTAATTCTTTTTTTTAAAAATATTTGTGTTATTCAAGTCAAAATTTGCATAGCTAAAGAACGATTGGGAATAAATAAATCTGGTTTTATCAATTTTGAGGGTACTTGTTTTTAATTTGTAATGCCAGCTCGGATTATAGTAAGTTTAGCGCATAAACTCTGTGATCACTCGTTAATGAAATATTTGACCATTTTCCTGGATATTAGATAGTGTAATCATCAAATTGTTGTTTGCCATATTATTTGCTCTACACAAAGTGTATTTTGACGGAAAAATTTTACATAACTTTTTGTTAAATTTTTTTAGTCAAATATTTGACAGCATGGGAAACATTGTAATAATGTGCTTTACATATTTTATAATTAATATGGTAATTAGATTAAGTAGTATGGTCTAATATCACAGAGCTGTAATGTGTATTTAATCACATTTAAGAGTAGTATGCTTTAAAACTGGTAGAATAATTTCTGAAAGTGGAAGACTTCAAAATTCTTAGTAGACGAAATGTAGGTCTACTCGTACTTTTACTTAATAACACATGAAGTGACATGAACAATATTTTCTTAATAAAGATTATCTATCTAGTTCGTTTATGCTTGATCTACGATAGGAAAATATGTGATCCTGGTTTAAGAACTGTTCTAAATTTAGTCCTGCTTTGGTTTCGTTCCGGAATTATTTCGATTTTAAAAATGTTAGTGAACAGAAAGTCATTTACTTCCGTAGTTACTGCGAATCAGGTATTGATCTTGTTACTTATTTCTCGAAAATGGATATACGAGTAGATAAAAAAAATTAGGGAAGTCGATTTTTTATTGCATGGCTTTTTAATAATGCATTATAATAATTTTGCATTTCAACATAGCAATATTGTGTTAGACTTTCCCAAGACTTTCAAGTTCTTTTTGGTATTAAATTAAATGTTTCTATGTAAAGCTTTAGTAGTGCCCCATTCTATATGAAACAGCTTATGCTGCAAAGTTGAACCTTCGTGTGGATATATAAATGTATCAAAACAATAGATTTAGGTACAAAAATATACAGTAGAGGTCACGCGAAGTGGAGCAAGGTATTTTTCGCGGAATGCCGCAGAAAGGAAATTTGATCAAATTTAATCGATCGTCGAATGGAGTGTAATTAATATGGCATAAGGATGGCTGTATCGTAAACACTTCTTTCGCAAAGCCACTTGAACCGCTTCCTTTTTAAATTCATGTGGTAGTTCCCTAATCCTTTCTTGACAATTAATATTCAAGTTATCACTATCACCAGGATAATTCCTCGATGAGTAGAAAACTTATTATATTCATAAATCTGGTGCTAAGTGTCTTTTTAAAAACTATATACCAATATAAAAATTTTTAAGAGAAAAGACTCCCAGTCTTTTGTTTTTAAAGGAAATCTATTTTATAGTGAATCGGACAACGAACACTAATCTGAAATTATTTAATAATTTCCATACCAATTTCCTGGGACTTACTCAAGATATGTTCCTTTCATTGTATTATAATAAGAAGCGGCAAGTCTTTTATAAAACCTGCTCTATCACAAAGCATATCTAAATCTTTGGATATTCCTTAAGGTAGCCACTTGGGTCCACCAATCTTCCACACGTTTAAAAAGACTTTGTTCAGTGATTTGTGTGCTCTTAACTCGTTGATTTTAGGTTGTAATAAGTGTCTTTCTTATTAGTACAATTATTTTAAATTAAATTTTTAATGGTAGCCAAATTTTGTTTAAATTGATCATATATTTAAAATAATAAAGTAAAGATATGTTTAATAGAAGAACTCTGAGTAACAACCCAACAAATTCTCTTACAAGTATGTATTTAAGAGTTTATGAATTCATATCCTAGTCAATTTAGTTTAGTTTTAGCCTAGTTTTAAGTAAGTTTAAGGCACCAATAAGGTTTTTTTTGTTCCAATTTTCCTTATGTAAATTCAATACCAGAAAAAAGTTTTGTAAATTTACGCACAAAGAAAAAACATGAAATACTATGGTTGAAAAGATATGCAATCTGAGCACCAACTCAACAGAAACATTGTCAATTACCTTTATAAATTTTATATGGAACGAAATAAACATCTATCTATCTATCTATCTATTTGAGAGTACGACTACCAAGTCAACATTTTATATCATTTAGTTTAGACCCCAAAATCAAAGATCTTTGTAGTACTACACCAATCTCTTGCTAAAAGGTCAAAGTTCCCAAGTTAAATTTCGTTTTTAATATGAGACATTGTATCAGTTTTGGCTGTTGTTCTTGCGTACAATATTCTTAAGAAAAGATATACTTCTACTTCTGATCTCAAAAATTCGATGCACATCTATTGTTAATTCCCAGATTTTCAGCGCCTCCTACTTAAGTAGGTTTATGTAATATTTTTATCGAAATGGTTATGTGACTTTTGGACCGTTTTCCCTGCTTTTTAAATGGATAGAAAGTGTTCTTCCTATTTTTTAACTATAATAGTTAAGAACCAAACCTACCAGAAAGAATAGAAAGTCTAATATTATACCCCTTAAAGTCGTTGAAAAAAACATTTTTTTTATAAATTTCCGATCTAATTTAATGCTAACATCAATTAATTCTTAATTTTTCAGTTTTAATATCGCAAATCCGTTCGAAATTCTTCACTTTTAAAGATTTCGTAACTACAAGACACGTGGAGCGCCATTTTATTTGAATTCAATTTATTTTTTATTTCAAAAATCCGTCAAAAAAAATTTATCTTTTATTCATTCGATAATCTTGAAAATCCATCAGTGGTCTTAAGAGAAAAAAAACCAGACTATAATAATGATATTAAATTATGTTTAAAATGTTCGACATCTTATTTCCGAAATTTATAACAAATCAAAGTGTTAATCCTTTCATGCGACTGTTTAGACATTAGCTGACAGTTTTTACTACCTACTCGATCGTAAAACTTTTATTTCTTCGCCCAATTGATAATTTGTTCTTACTTAATAGTTTGCAAATTTTAGAATGTTATTTCCTAATTATGCGATATTTTAAAGCTTCTTATATTGAAGATTTTCTGTCGTCTATTGACGCTATTCTTCTTTCTTTTTAATCTGGAATATAAAACGGTGTCGTGATCTTCATTCTTTAACTGGTGTGGTTCATTTGTTGTACGAATTATAGCACGATTGCTTGTTTACCAAAATAGAAATGATTGCAAATTGATGAAGGTCTTAAATAGATCAAGTGATGATGTGACGTGAGAGCCAGCAAAAAAAAATTAATGTGTCACCAAGAAAACAACAAAATATATTCAGTATCCCAAAAAAATTAAATGGAACGAGTTTGAGTGTTTTAATGTTTTTTAAAGTGCATTGATTTTGGGTGTCATCGATATATTTAACTGTTGACGGGTAAAATATGATATTAGAAGTCTTGTAAGAACTGAGATAATAGGTATATGTATAACTTTCGTCATTCTTTAAAATTTGAATGTAATTGATAAAGTATATGAGTTCAATATTTTAATGCGAACGAATTCCATTTAAGTACTCTGTCGCAGTATTGAAACAGTACTGAAAAAAAAACTAAAATTTCAATAATATAAGAAATTGATTTTTCTTATATTATACCACATATTTAGAATTACTCTTTCTATTAACATAGTCCCCAGTATTCGCACTAAACTGAATTTCATAATTCCTTATCGTATCCGGGTCATTCCATCAAAAATCGCAAAAGTTGTCACCTTACCATCGCCGATTCTTTTTAAAATTTTTTTGCTTGAAGAACTAGTGAAAAAAAAATACAATTTCAATTTTTTTTTCCATCTCACTTTTTTTTTAGTTATAGTATGTTAAAGATTTGGCAAAAATGCTGTCCAACTCCTCTTTGAAAATTCATATCTCTGTTAATTTTTATCATAGAATAACAAAATAGGACTTATTTTAAAGGGGAAGGTTGTCGCAAAATAAGAAAAATACAAATCAAGTTTATCCTTGAATTTTTTTATAGTTATAGTGATTTTGTCCTTTATCCTTAAATATCTCAAAATGCCATTTTTTTAATTTTTTCTTTTCTAATACTTTGTGTATTATACTGTTTTTCAAAACATATCAAAAAATCATTTTGGGATCTCATTGGGATCGGAATAAAAAAAATCGAAGAACATCAGTGCTTCTCAATTGCGATTTTTCATGGAATGACCCATCCCTAATTCTTATCCCTTTAATTTTATCGTGTCAGAGTGGAGATTTGATCTCACATTCTTAGTGTTAATTGAGCTTCCTGGCAGTAGATAAAAATAATTATTTTGAACCAAAATACAGACGTTAATATGTTCTCATGCAGTACCGATACGGATACAGTACTGGAAGGAACTTTTATTGCAATATTAGTAGCTCATAAAAATTTATCCTTTTTTTCAGGAATTTACACGGATAGTTTAGATGCTGGCAATTTAGTCATTCCTCGAAAAGTAGATCATAAGGGAAATCATATTTCGAACAATTTAACACATCACCACGATTGCGATAGTAAAAATGTACATTATGAAATTGAAGTTGACAATGAAACGTTACATTTGGAACTCGAGTAAGTTGAAAATTTGATACACAAAGTTTTATAGAGTAAGGAATTCAGTGTAATACAAACTCTAAACTAAATTGCACGATGGAATGCTTGGACAAATACCGACATTATTAAAACTTTTCCTATTCACCAGGCCACATAACTACTTTATGGGACCGGCCATGATCATTGAACGGCACAAACGAGAGCTACGTTCACGAAAAAGACCTTCAAGAAATACAAATTGCCATTATCATGGTAAAATTCGCGGACAAGACGGATCTAGAGTAGCGCTATCGGCTTGTAATGGCATTGTAAGTACTCGTATATCTTTTAGTTTTTAGCTACGAACCTATTGATCGGCTTTTACAGAGCAAGCACACTTTCCATTTTTCATCCAAAACAAGAATTCGCTTCATAGGTTGACAATGTATCACCAGTGATCACGGCTTGTCCAACACCCGTGATACATGACTAAAATGGGACTCCGCTCTAGAGGCAACAGCAAAATATGAAAGTTATGCTTACTTTATAACAATTGCATTCCTTGTATGTACGAAATTTGTCATGTTCGCTGGCGCTACACTTTAATCGTGATCACAGGTGATACACTGTAGCCTAATTTGTTAATATTATTTTTTAAACTGAATTATAAAAGCCCTGTGAAATATAAACTATGTACCTACTTAAAATTTTAAAGCGATTGGTAATCTCTTGTGTATTACATTTTATACATGTGCTATATCAATTCAAGTTTCAGATACTCTGGCATTTAACCAGATAATTAAAAAATAGCTAATCAATCAGTTAGCGGGTAATTCAATAAAGCAAATAAGCATTTCAATCAGATTATAAAATAACATGAACCACTTAATGGAAAATGTTTTTAATTGATCAGTTAAAGAAATTGAACAATATCGATACTCGTACATGTTCAATTTCTTATTTAAACTTAATTATTATCTCGATAATGTTGAAATGTTGCAAATCTTTCCGAGATGTAATGCAATAGTTTTCCCTATTCCTAAAAAATCTATCAATAGTCCCACTTGATTGTTTTTCGGGTAGAAGTTCGGAACGCGTTTAATGCTAAAATGTGGTGTATGTTACGAAGCCTCCTATTAAACCTAAGAAATATATCGGAATTCGTGAAAATATAGATAACAACTTTAGCCCCCTCGGAAAATTTGAAAGTATGATTCTATTAGCTTATAAAAATGTTTCGCCGGGGTAGAATTATTTTGAAAACTTTACATGTCTAAAAGATATAACGAAATTCGTGAAATTGTGAATAAATCCCTTTTGACGGACATGATTTTTACTACACATCTGTACTCCAATTAAAACCTGAACCTTTTTTTAGCTTTAATTATTATTGCAGGAATTTTTTAGAATTTTTTTTTATGTATCTCAAGACGCGGTAGATATCTTTTTAAATTTTATGCGGTTTATTATTAAAATTGTGCTTAGTCTTAAAAGTTGATACTTGGTATCTAGGTATATGTAAATCGACTATTAATGTAATTTAAGAAAGAAAAATATAAAGGCAGGTGGGCAACTCAATTGTTATTTTTTTTACGAATTTCGTTATATATTTTAGTTATGTTTAGTTATAAGCGCCTAGAAATCGATTTCTAGTTTCCATTTCGATATTTAACACCTCAGGCAGTGTACAGAATGGGGTTTCGTAAATTTTCACTAGTTCCGACATATTCCTTACTTCTACTACGTTATCGATTTCGCTTTTACTTTTAAGGAGTTTAACTATCAACAAATATCAACCATATAAATTTTTTTCAATATTCAGACCACAGTGCGATGTAAGAGGGCTGTGTACGTTTTCACGAATTTCGTCAAATATTTTAGGTGTAAAGATATTCAGTATTCGATGTTTGTACGATCCTTCGACTACCCGATCATAGACCGCTTCAACTGATGTCACCTAGGAGGTGATATATCGACGTAGAATTAACGTGAATTGGTGCACATTATTGTGGCTTGGTGTGAAGTTGCAGACTTAGCTATGCAGATCTGTGGCAAATTATTGCACTCAGTAAAGACCAACTAGATTGAAAATAAATTACTCTAGAAACATTTATCACTCATGTCAATGGTTGACAGAAACTAGAACTTTCGTTTTTAGATGAATGATAAGAAACTTGTTGTCGGGGTCTATTGAAATCTCATAGCTACAATATCAGCTATCAATCTTTGTAATTAATTTACACATGATAGCTATGTGTATTGAATATTTATAAGCGATTCAATCTTCAGATATAAAATTGCCTGGTAAAACTGATAATTAAGCATTCATAAATTGCGAATAAAGACAAAGCTCCGATCATTTGCATACTCTTTGCTCCATTTACAATGTTAACAATATTTTTGAGTAGATCAATATTCCGACTTAATTGTCAGCTTATGCAAAATGTTATTTATAAGAATTTGCCTTAATGCTAAAAGGAACGTAGATCGTGATTGATTCGAATTTTTTAACTCTATACAAAAATTTCTATATTCCAAACCCCAACGTACGTATAAATTTCACTCGTGGCTAAACTAATAAATTAGAATCATTACAAAAAAATCCTGACGTACGAACCGAATTAACTAACGACTTTATTCGATCTTATAGAATGACGTGATATCGAAGATTATTTGCCGGGGAGTGTACCGCCCGATAATACGAAAACCCAGCAGCCTATACGACAGACTCCATTATAAATCACTCGAATTAATCCCAGACTATGGTGAATAAATTTACGGATGACATGCAATAACCATTAAATGCTATTAACTTCAAATTAGCAGCTCGTTAATGCGAAAAACTTACAGTCAAGTTGCAAGACACGAACTACTACAGGCCGCTTTAATTCCGATTTGATTTCGACCGATCGTGTATTAAAAAAAAAATCAAGGAAGTGTGTAGATCGGAGCGCAATTTAATTGATCGTGATTCAGAAAATTGTTAATTAATTAGCGAACAAATTGGTGTATTGGCGTCGTTATAAATTTGATGGGTTTTTTTTTTGTTTTTTGAGTACTTACTTTTAAGTGCTCTCAGAAGCAACTAAATACTACAGTTGAAATTCGGGATAAATGTTTAAATGGTCTTATAGGAAATTGGAATGAATTTATGGTTTGTTTTTTTGGCTATGACACAAATTTGAAACTTGATGTACATATGTCTACCAGTAGTTTGTGGAGTACAGTTTTAGAGTACGTTTAAACTTCAAGCGTTTTAAATATATCAATATAAAAGGCACAACATACTGTTACATGCTACCCTGGTGACTCATACAACTCAGTTTCCAGTGAGAAAAACAACAACCTCCCAACACTTAAGTGAAAAGCGTTGAAAAACACCTGAATGAGCACATGTGAAAGGCGTGGAAAATTATTCAAAGTTAAACATTCTTCTCGAACACTTTTCCTCTTCATAGCATGTCCGGAACATTCCACATACACCGCCAAATATGCGAGAAAGCTCTCGACTCAATATATGCAATATATAAGCGTACTCAAGGCAGTTTTACGTGAAAGCATTCAGTTCTACGTGAAAGCATTCGTAAGGAGATTTTTATTTTAAAAGTAATTTTTTTACTAATATAGAAAAGCTCGTGTGTTTCACAAATGCCCACAACTCTTTTAGGTCTTAAACTATACATCGATGGGTCTTTTTATTTCTAAAAAGTGGTAAAAAATAATAATTAAATATATAACTTTTTTTCGTCCGGTGATCTTATACAACTTTCACAAAAGACAGCTCATATCTCTTAGGTGTCGAATTAATTACTGCCACTTGGCTCCATTCAATATGCTTACATACAAAATGTGAGTTCAAAATTTTTCTTCAAACGCATTTGCAAGCGACATACAGCGTTTACGGCGGACAGACGGATATTTTTAGCTTGTGTGGGGTGTAGGACCAATAGACACCAAAAAGTGAAATTTGAGAGTACCAATTATTTTTTCCCTAATTTTAGGTCGAACCCAATACTTCGCTATAAAAAAACTTAATAGATAAATTGAACTGGAGAAACCGGGTTACTGGCTTAAATCTTTTGTTTTTCAATGTTTTGACAATTTGCAAATTGATATGTGCCCATATATAATTTCCGTTTTTTTATGATTCTAGAAAATGAAATAGTGATTTGAGTTACGTATTTTATTATTCTGTAGGCAGCTCACCTAAAAACGCACAATGGGGATTACTACGTCGAACCATCTAAGCACCACGACTTTTCCGAAATCGACGGTCATCCACATGTCGTATTTCACAGATCTGCCGTCCATAACAAGGTAACTAGTTAAAAAGCAGCTTAAATTTCAAGTTTTGAAATAAGAAATATTTATTTTTAAATGTTTCAGAAGAAACGTAAGCATCAACGTAAAAAGAAACATCCTGTGAGCAATTGTGGCACAAAGGAACCTCGTCGTCGTACCGAAACTAAAATTGAATGGCAGCCACAAGGCAAAGTAAAAATCATTTAAATTTTCCGCCGTGAAAACAATTTGTGAAAATTTTTAATCGCAATTCTTCCCAACAGGTAATTGTTCAGCGTGGCCGGAAAATCCGTCGACAGCACTATCACACAATAAGTCCGCTAAGACGTCGCTTTAAACGTTCAATTAGCAGCCCACGACACGTTGAAGCGTTGATCGTTGCCGATGATTCTATGGTCTCGTTTCACGACGACGTCGAAACTTACCTGCTCACAATTATGAATATGGTTTCCGCCTTATACAAAGATCCAACTATCGGCAATTCAATTCATATCGTTGTCGTTAAGATGATTCTTTTCGAGGAAGGCGAGGCACACCTTGATCTTAATTTGACTGAAAACGCCCAAAGAAACTTGCAGACCTTTTGCACGTTAGTATGACTTTCTCTCGATTAGTACGACTCAAATACCCTTCCTCCTCCCACTCCACCCATACATGGAGTCTGATTTGAATTTTTTGTCAATTTATCCTCCCGCATCAGGTGGCAGCACAAGCGGAACACCGACAGTGAAAGTGACCCATATCATCATGATGTCGCGATTTTAATAACAAGGAAGAATATTTGCGGAAACGATTGCATGTAAGATAAATCGATGGCTATGAACATTTCTTGACTTTTATAATAAAAATTAATTAAATAAAAATTCACAGGACTCTGGGCCTGGCAAACGTTGGTGGCATGTGTAAGCCAAGAAAGTCGTGTAGCGTGAACGAGGACAATGGAATCATGCTGTCTCACACCATCGCCCATGAACTGGGACACAAGTTAGTATTGAAAAACTTTTTTTTATTCAAGTTTTGATTAAACAAGAATCTAGAGATAGAGCAATGTGGTCCTGGCTTATCTAGTCCCATTATGAACGGAATAATTCCATAACCAATATCGTAAGTGAATCATTAATGATTCACCTAGGTGACTTCCCCTACGATTCTTAAGTGAATCATTTAACGTTGTACTTTCTCACTCGTAATATGATCGGAAGGGAATCATCTAGTTGGTTCACATGTACAACATTCACAATTTGTATAAAACACAATAGAGCTTTGCATCTATAAATTTCACCAATTTACACAACTACAAAGTTTTGTTTTCCTTTATTAAGGCCCCATGAGTCCGGTGTGACAATTTTTTATCCCAGTTTGATTTTTCTTTCATGAGAGGATTTTAATCGATTGAACTCGTTTTTTGTTCGTGTAATTTGGCGTGGACAATACGTCCGCATCGTTCGCTGTCTATCAGCGAACTAATTTTAAATTTACTGAATAAATAGTGTTATAGGTTTTCAAATTATTGGTTTTCAAATTATTGCGGTTTTCTTATGTAATTTGTCCCATGAAAATCGTGAAAAATTACTTTAGTTTGACTTCATATATTATTAACAAAAATGAAAATTTTTTGTAATTTGCTTAATGGAAGATATTCTTTAAGATTTTTTCTACCATAACATTAATGAAAATGTCATGTTAACCATTCAAGAAATAGGAAATAAATGCACACAAATAACTCGGATTTACGTATTTTAAAAAATGTTTATGGGTTGTTCCTCTACTAGCTACTTTTTTAAATACAATTTTGAATTTTTTTTAATGGGCGACCTAGTTTACATACCAGCTAACAAAGTAAGGTTATTTGATTTTGTTTTTTTATTGCTATTCAAGTGGAAAATTCACATAAAAACAGCCATAAATCAACAAAATTACATTTATGAAGCCTTAATAACGCTATAAAATTGTTTCAAATTGACTTAAACTTAGTTTCTTCGAATTTCCTGAAGATTACCGAGCTTTCAACTTCGGTAATATTCAGAAAATTCTGTAACGATGGAGGCAGCAATGAGCAAGGATCAAACCGAGCGTGAAAAAGGCTTGATACAGTACTGATGAACATATTTAGATGTTAGGATCTAGATCTCGAATTTAAGCTGCACTGAAAAGTAGTGTCACTGAAAATTCTTATGGTTCACTTGGTGTTTAAACTTTGACAGGGTTTCAACCTTTTTGTCCTCCCTTTGATGTGCCTCGTACATCCTTTGTGATTGGACTTAGTTCGCATCTTGCATGGAAGTTCTTTTACTACCCCATCGGAAAATATATGAACTTTGAATAACATAGGTGACACGACTGACCCTTGGGGGACGCCGATAGTGATTGCAAATGGAGTCGATGAAACGCGGTCTACAAGCTCAACAGGTTGCTATATTCTAGCTTCTACCGGCGCAGACAGTTTTCCCACAAAAACAAACAGAAAAAACTACTGAAAGGCGGACTTCCCCGAGAGAAATTCCCTAGTAGCTACAGTGACAATTTCAAGAATGCCGATCATAAATTTTAATATGTCTTCCAGCAATTTCGAAGTCATAAATAATTGGCTGTGACATGATCACAAGATCACGTACTATCGACGGTGGTTGGCTATTACAGTCGAGTGATCGACGTCTCCGTTGGCTACCCCCCCCCCCCCCCCCGCCTTCCTCATCCCCCGCATTCCCTCGTCGACTGATTGATTTGTTAAACCACTGAAAACCGCTCACGATGAATAATTTATCGATAATTTATGAACTTTCGACAAGCACGACAGCCCGACTCAATTGATTTATCAGCAACAAACTCCCGACAGATTGCCACAATTGAGCGAACGATTTGAGATTTGTACCCACGCAATGGCCCTAAAGATCTTAAAGAAATTTCTCAAGACTTACGTATAGCTTAATCAGGTGATTATCTCATTTCAGCTTTGGAATGTATCACGATACATTGAAGATCGGATGCGATGGAAGACACGGACACATAGTGCACATTATGACGCCAACATTCGGTGCGGATACTGTTCAGGTTTCATGGTCGAACTGTAGCCGGAAGTATATAACACATTTTCTTGAGTAAGTAACATCTTCTTTGAATCAATTCGGCGAGAAAGGTACTCGCGATCTGTAGCCTAATGAATGAATTGTACACATTTTCTAGCCAAGGACTGGGTAAATGCTTGGATGACGCACCCAGTAAATTAGACTTTTCATATCCGGATTTGCCGCCGGGCGCCATGTACAAGGCCGAACAACAGTGTCAATTGCAATTCAATTTAACGGACGAGGAGGTCGCCGTTTGCTCATCGGAACAGGAAATATGCTCGCAATTATGGTGCCTGGTGAACAACGAATGTGTGACGAATATGAGACCCACGGCACCGGGTACAAACTGCGGCAAACATAAGGTAAAGTATCTACTTTCAC
The DNA here is from genome assembly GCA_949128065.1 of Beris chalybata. Lineage (NCBI taxonomy): Eukaryota > Metazoa > Arthropoda > Insecta > Diptera > Stratiomyidae > Beris > Beris chalybata. Next base: position 30,293,928 of record OX421896.1, on the reverse strand, counting down.
CTGTCATACTGTAATACGCACAGAAACCAAACCCCAATAGGCCCATCGAGGCCGCAGAATTTTTGGATTCCAAAACGTCAACTTGTACAAACTACTCACAGGGACTAAACCCAATCAGCCCACTGAGGCGCAGTATTTCAGATTTCAGACCGCCTTCAGCTTTTATAAATCTACTCACAGGGGTTAATTTTGATGTAACTATAGTTTTCGTAGTCGGGACTTATGGACGGTGTTCTTTACATATTATTTTATTTTATGTTAAATTACTTATTTTATTTATTTTATTTATTTTATTTATTTTATTTATTTTATTTATTTTATTTATTTTATTTATTTTATTTATTTTATTTATTTTATTTATTTTATTTATTTTATTTATTTTATTTATTTTATTTATTTTATTTATTTTATTTATTTTATTTATTTTATTTATTTTATTTATTTTATTTATTTTATTTATTTTATTTATTTTATTTATTTTATTTATTTTATTTATTTTATTTATTTTATTTATTTTATTTATTTTATTTATTTTATTTATTTTATTTATTTTATTTATTTTATTTATTTTTTTTATTTTATTTATTTTATTTATTTTATTTATTTTATTTATTTTATTTATTTTATTTATTTTATTTATTTTATTTATTTTATTTATTTTATTTATTTTATTTATTTTATTTATTTTATTTATTTTATTTATTTTATTTATTTTATTTATTTTATTTATTTTATTTATTTTATTTATTTTATTTATTTTATTTATTTTATTTATTTTATTTATTTTATTTATTTTATTTATTTTATTTATTTTATTTATTTTATTTATTTTATTTATTTTATTTATTTTATTTATTTTATTTATTTTATTTATTTTATTTATTTTATTTATTTTATTTATTTTATTTATTTTATTTATTTTATTTTGTTTTTATTTCAGTGGTGTCAAAATGGAAAATGTGTGCACATTGAAGATATTCCAAAACCAGTTGATGGAGGTTGGGGTAATTGGAGCGATTGGAGTACTTGTTCAAGATCATGTGGTGGCGGAGTTTCTATGCAGTTCAGAGAATGCGATAACCCACCGCCAGCAAATGGAGGGTCGTTTTGTATAGGTGAGAGGAAAAGGTAAAGCTAGGTATTTATTGAATTTATGTATTTATTTCTGATGCATTTTTAAGTTGACTTTTTCGGGGACAATTAAAACCCTTCCGACAGCTTTCCTTCTTGGTATCAGTGTGATGTGTGACAAATTTGCATTCGAGTTACCTACCTTTCTGCCAGTAGAGTAAATTTAACTTAAAAGTGGATGAAAGTTTTAAAATGTTGCGTAAAAAAACTTATTTTAGTCGTATCACCCCCATCCATCCATCGTGTATGTCTCCATTCATCACGGTTAGCATGTAATTTTATACCCCTAACCGACTAAGCGATGGTTGATATTTTCGTCGATATGTAACATACTTGTGTACTGCTTGGCTCTATCTATTGAGTGTGGAGAAATAAGAGTTGAGGAATGTGCATAGATAGAATAGATAATTTTTTTCTGGTAGGATATTATGTAAGAAAATCGGAGTATTTAACTGAAACATAATATATCTGATTTGATAGGAATACAATGTTCAATTCAATTCAATTAAGTTTATTTCCACAATATATGTAGGTACATACTTAAAACTAGACATTGCTGGTAAATTGGTTGGTTAGGTGGTCAGTTAGCAAACTTTACATCCATAGTTACATATGTAGCTACAAGCTGTTAATAATAATGGTTAGAATAATTAGAACAGTTTATAAGAACAGGGAAAAATACAATGTGCGGTCAACTCTAAAAAACCAGTCAATCTTCAATCCGGATTCACTTGTCATATACCATAGATTCTTATAAGATCGTTAAGTAAAACAAATTGTCCTTTAAATCCTATTCTATAAAGAGTGATACTGATCACTCAGTCTTATATATGGTATTTCCAAGCCATATCACAAATCACCTACATGTTGACTTCTCCAAGTCTGGCTAAGTGGTGTTGCATTCCGTCAGTCAGTTCCATATATTTGTTTCTGCCCAAGGACTACATTTTTTACTAACATCATTGGTTTCTCTCGGGCTTACCAGTAGTAATTTGAATACACACCCAAATACGAGCGTTAGGCTAAATTAATTGAATTTAATAAATGAAATTTCAGGTATACCATTTGTAATGTCGACTCTTGTCCCGAGGGTGCGTCCAGTTTTCGAGCAGAACAGTGCTCGCATTACAACAACCAGACTTACGATGGACAGAAATACACTTGGCTACCTTACTTCGACCGATGTAAGATATTAAACACTATTATTCCACTCAATGATTTTTCTTTGCCTAACAATTTTATTTTTATCTTAGATAATCCCTGCAAACTATTCTGCACAGATGAAGATGACCGAGTAATCGCAAATTGGGCTGACACAGCTGCAGATGGAACTCCTTGTAAGATCGGTACAAAAAATATGTGTATCGACGGAATATGTAAAGTAAGTGTATACTTAAAGGATATACGACACGTAGAAATATGCAATAAGAGTCTATTTGATGGCGCTACAGCCTTGAAAAGGTTTTGGATAGGAGGAGGTTTGATTTTCTTTGGTGCCTCAATTGGGCCCAATTGACGTTGTCTGGAATTCCTTTTTTACACTTGTCAATGAAGTGCAGTATTTCCAGATGAGAAATACCGACAGTTACACGAAACTCTGACAGAAGTGACGAAGCCTTTTGTGAACAAGTCTCCCGCATTCTCAATTCTTCTTTATATGACAGTGTCCAGTCAGAGCATCCACTTGGGCCCGGATCTTATATCTACTTAATAACAACCAAAGTTAGGACCATGCCAAAAATTTCTCGAGGTAGAGTGAATCCTGGAAGTTGAATTCACAAATTTTTCAAAGACTTTTGTATGGAGTTCACTCAAAATATTCACTTAAGTTTGTGGATATCAATTCTCTTACTTGTAAGCATTGCAATTTGGTTGTATACAAAGTTTCAATTCCTAGGTAAAGGTTTCAACGATCTAACTTTAAGGCATTTTGTATTGGAGCTATTGGAGATGGAGAAGGGATTTTAATTTACCTAGGTCAAAGATCTTCTGACTTTTACATTTTATTGGGTTATGGAGGAACCCATATTGGCGTAGGGGATTGGGGACAAATATTAATATTTGTTAGGGGAGGAGTGATTTACGGAAGCCGTGGACTATAATCAATTATCTTAAAAGCCAATTCGGAATCCTAAGAGCAAAGACCTTAAAATTTAATCAGTAGATAAATTCTATGGACTATTAAGGGTATTTGAAAGCGGGAAAACATTCAAATTTTTATATCTTAAGAACACAAGAACTTCTAATAAAAGAAAGTTAGTAGCTTGGTAACCATTAGTGAAACTAGGAAGGTATTTCAGCAGCTACATTCCCATAGCTCTGTAATCATCCCTATTAAGTTTTATTGTAGGTATATTTAATATCTATTAATTGCACTATAATCAAAATTACTTTCATCACACACATAAAAATAAATCTATCAACAGTCTGAGCCCAACTTTATTGATTTGAAACCGGAAGGGTTTCGGCAGATATCGCGAAGTCTGGCGTAGGTAAAGGGCAACATACACTATCATTCTTGCATAAATATTTGAAGTAACGCTAGAGTTTATGCCATCATGCAGCCATACATACACGAGAGATTTTCGAGAAAAATTCAAATATTCATGCAAGAATGATAGTGTATGTTGGCCTTAAAAGACGAAACTTATCACCCCTAAGGAATATGTCGGAATTCGTTAAAACGTGTGCTGGTAGAACCCTGTCACACCCCTCTTACGGACTGAATTTAAAAAAAATCCTAAAAACCGTTTCAAGGCATTTATCAGAAGAACTGGTACATGTAAAATCAATTTAATTTTTTAGAAGACCTAAGAGATATGACGAAATTCGTGAAAGTATATGCACCAAAGTTTCACTGACAACTTTCAGCTCACCTACTTACGAAGTCGAAATTTTGTAGGAAACGTTTTAGCTATCGAGCAAAATCATGAGTGGATCCCGCTTTGGATAGTTTCGATACAAAAGTTCTTCAATTACGTACTTAAATTTATCTTCGTTTTAAAGTGGAACCCTTAAAATTATGATTTTAAAAATCTTCCTCGTCCTTATGTGATTTTTAACCGATAACCAATTTTTTTGAACAGAGAGTTGGCTGCGATTGGATTGTTGATTCCAAAAAATCAGAAGATCGATGCGGGGTTTGCGGAGGAACTGATGAAAATTGCGAAATTGTAAAAGTAATAGAATTTATTTTGATAATAAATAGGTAAATGAATTAATTTTATTTTTAAAAATTCCAGGAAGAATTTCGTAGTGATTTCAATATATCAGATGGCTACATTGAAATTACTACAATACCGGAAGGAGCTCGTCATATTATTATCGAAGAGTTAACAAAATCGCAGAATTTTCTTAGCATCGGAAAGACAAATACGAGCGAATATTATTTGAACGGAGAAAGGTAAATGTTAATATTAAGGGTTTTTATTTAATAAAAGTTTTAAAAAAAATTAAAATTCCCCAGATTGATTTCGATGCCTGGTGAATTCATTATAGCCGAAGCAGAGAGTCTATACGACAAGGAAGAAGAAAAGGAGCTTATAAAAATTCCTGGTCCAATTCTGCATACGATTACTTTATATGTAAGGAGTTTTTTTTTAAGTATTCATTCAAAATTGTGCTAACCATTTGAATCGTTTTCAAGGTAATTGTTAGAGGCACCACTAAGAACGATGGTATACGCTATGAATTTACCTTGCCGGCCAAAAATTCTACTTCTGTATTGACCTACACGTGGAAGCTAGGCGACTGGACAGCTTGTTCTGCAACTTGTGGCGGCGGAATTCAACATCGAATGCCTCATTGTTATAAAGATGGAAAATGTAAGTTCAATTCTGATTTGTGTCTAATTTGAAGGTTTTTCAAAATTTTGAACAAGCGCCAAAAGATTTTGAAATTAGACAAATATAATATTTTTTTGACGAACGTTCAAATTTTTTGGTTGGTCAAAACATTTTGATTTTTATGTCAAAATTTGTATTGGAGTTCAAATTTTCGTCAAAATTTTGATGAAGTAGTAAGTAGTCCAAAAAATTTATAAATTTCAAAAATCTCTTAGTTTCGTCAGACGAAGAAGAATGCTGGTCGAATTCGGAAAACGAACGTCCGCTTCAAATTTTACGCGAATGCAATCAGGATCCGTGTCCAGCGCATTGGTGGATTGGACCATGGCAACTTTGTCCAGTCACATGTAAGAAGAAAGGTGCACCGAGTCCGGTGAAAAGGCGCTCGATAATGTGCTTGGATCAAAACGATATAGTCTTGTCTGATGTTCAATGCGAGGGTGAAGCAAAGCCCATTGATTCGGAAAATTGCAATCTTAACATTCCAGAGTGTGAATTTGACGAAGTGCCCGAAGATACGTCGAATTTAATTTGATTTATTTTATCCATGCATCCACTCTTTTATAGTTTTTAATGTTTTACATTTTTTTTTGTATTTGTTGCTTAAGACATTCTGCAGAAATAGTGTTAAACACATATTTTTGTTAGCATTACGATGTCATGTGTTATATTAACATCACCTTCATCAGATTTTCGCTCTTCGCTCGCGACTCTATTTATACATTTGTCTATTTGTAGAATAAGAAAAAGAACAAACAAGTGTTACTCGTGTACTTATTTAATTAGTATTTTGATGTATTGTCATTTTTTTTTTACATACATATATTGTTTTATTTTAATTTTCTGCAAACGAATTTGATGAAAACCTTTTTACTTAAATTAAGCAAAAAAAAATAAAAGCTTTATTATTTTGCTAACACTTCGATGTCTTTCATTTTTCAAGGAGAATTCAGGGATAGCGAGTGGGATGGTCTCAAAAAGGTCCGTCGAGCCGGATTTAAACTAGTCAACTTGAATTGTAATATACTTAAGTGACATTTGGTTCGAAAATAAACCCTTTTTATGATTTTAGAATATAAATTTTATTAATCTACGAAGGTGAAGGCAAGTGCTCTTTCTTGTCCCTTTCAAGGCGCCCTTAAACGCGTACTTGATAGTCTAAAATAGCAGCGTCAGGTTTATAAGCTGGGAGATTAGTTGATGTGTCTATTGAGTCTATTTAACTCCTAATTGGCTGATCTTTAAAAATACCACTGATCCCATGAATGAAGATTTTCTGTAGTGAACATTGGGACAATTGTTAAGAGTTTGTTGTTCTTTCCAGTGTCAGTGGAGTGAAGCTCCAATACGAAATCCCCGACTGTTGATTGACCGTAGTACTTGACGAATTTTTGGAAAGAACTTTCACTGGAGAGGCCAGTTTATCATAAGATTTTGTGTTGGACTAGGTCCGAAGGAGCTGTTTCGTCATCGGAATGCAGAAGACTCTTCAGAGGGTGTATTCTAGCCAACTTCCGAAACACCCTGACAGCTGGTGGAATTGCTGAGGCAAATTCTATATAGCCACATCGTAATCCAAGTTCATTTCCACGAATAATGTAATCGGGAACTCGCCGGACATCTACCTTATACTAAAGGCGGGACGTATATGGCTATGAAATGGTTGTAACCTTGGATAACCATATGGCTATGAATCTTGAAAATCTGTTGTTAAGTCCGGGGCCCAGTGGGTCCAACGCAAAACTTATTTTTACCAATACTTTTATGTTACTAGTTTTTCATGGTCATGCTACCATTGAAGCTATTAAATGTTAAGAGTTTGTTGTTCTTTCCAGTGTCAGTGGAGTGAAGCTCCAATACGAAATCCCCGACTGTTGATTGACCGTAGTACTTGACGAATTTTTGGAAAGAACTTTCACTGGAGAGGCCAGTTTATCATAAGATTTTGTGTTGGACTAGGTCCGAAGGAGCTGTTTCGTCATCGGAATGCAGAAGACTCTTCAGAGGGTGTATTCTAGCCAACTTCCGAAACACCCTGACAGCTGGTGGAATTGCTGAGGCAAATTCTATATAGCCACATCGTAATCCAAGTTCATTTCCACGAATAATGTAATCGGGAACTCGCCGGACATCTACCTTATACTAAAGGCGGGACGTATATGGCTATGAAATGGTTGTAACCTTGGATAACCATATGGCTATGAATCTTGAAAATCTGTTGTTAAGTCCGGGGCCCAGTGGGTCCAACGCAAAACTTATTTTTACCAATACTTTTATGTTACTAGTTTTTCATGGTCATGCTACCATTGAAGCTATTAAATGTTAAGAGTTTGTTGTTCTTTCCAGTGTCAGTGGAGTGAAGCTCCAATACGAAATCCCCGACTGTTGATTGACCGTAGTACTTGACGAATTTTTGGAAAGAACTTTCACTGGAGAGGCCAGTTTATCATAAGATTTTGTGTTGGACTAGGTCCGAAGGAGCTGTTTCGTCATCGGAATGCAGAAGACTCTTCAGAGGGTGTATTCTAGCCAACTTCCGAAACACCCTGACAGCTGGTGGAATTGCTGAGGCAAATTCTATATAGCCACATCGTAATCCAAGTTCATTTCCACGAATAATGTAATCGGGAACTCGCCGGACATCTACCTTATACTAAAGGCGGGACGTATATGGCTATGAAATGGTTGTAACCTTGGATAACCATATGGCTATGAATCTTGAAAATCTGTTGTTAAGTCCGGGGCCCAGTGGGTCCAACGCAAAACTTATTTTTACCAATACTTTTATGTTACTAGTTTTTCATGGTCATGCTACCATTGAAGCTATTAAATGTTAAGAGTTTGTTGTTCTTTCCAGTGTCAGTGGAGTGAAGCTCCAATACGAAATCCCCGACTGTTGATTGACCGTAGTACTTGACGAATTTTTGGAAAGAACTTTCACTGGAGAGGCCAGTTTATCATAAGATTTTGTGTTGGACTAGGTCCATATGGTTATCCAAGGTTACAACCATTTCATAGCCATATACGTCCCGCCTTTAGTATAAGGTAGATGTCCGGCGAGTTCCCGATTACATTATTCGTGGAAATGAACTTGGATTACGATGTGGCTATATAGAATTTGCCTCAGCAATTCCACCAGCTGTCAGGGTGTTTCGGAAGTTGGCTAGAATACACCCTCTGAAGAGTCTTCTGCATTCCGATGACGAAACAGCTCCTTCGGACCTAGTCCAACACAAAATCTTATGATAAACTGGCCTCTCCAGTGAAAGTTCTTTCCAAAAATTCGTCAAGTACTACGGTCAATCAACAGTCGGGGATTTCGTATTGGAGCTTCACTCCACTGACACTGGAAAGAACAACAAACTCTTAACATTTAATAGCTTCAATGGTAGCATGACCATGAAAAACTAGTAACATAAAAGTATTGGTAAAAATAAGTTTTGCGTTGGACCCACTGGGCCCCGGACTTAACAACAGATTTTCAAGATTCATAGCCATATGGTTATCCAAGGTTACAACCATTTCATAGCCATATACGTCCCGCCTTTAGTATAAGGTAGATGTCCGGCGAGTTCCCGATTACATTATTCGTGGAAATGAACTTGGATTACGATGTGGCTATATAGAATTTGCCTCAGCAATTCCACCAGCTGTCAGGGTGTTTCGGAAGTTGGCTAGAATACACCCTCTGAAGAGTCTTCTGCATTCCGATGACGAAACAGCTCCTTCGGACCTAGTCCAACACAAAATCTTATGATAAACTGGCCTCTCCAGTGAAAGTTCTTTCCAAAAATTCGTCAAGTACTACGGTCAATCAACAGTCGGGGATTTCGTATTGGAGCTTCACTCCACTGACACTGGAAAGAACAACAAACTCTTAACATTTAATAGCTTCAATGGTAGCATGACCATGAAAAACTAGTAACATTGGGACAATTCTTAAATTTTGTCTACACCTTCGATTTTATCTGGTAGCACTCTGAACTTTAATGGTGGAATGGCATGGTAAACAGCTATTCCTAGTGCGCTAAATTAGGGGTCGAATTTATTCCAGAGAGTAAGTCCAGGTATTGAGACAGGTGTTGGAACAATGGTGCGGTTATAGCTGGATCTGATGAAGATACATTTCACACTTCACACTTGCCCAAAAGACCTTCCAGATCAACCAGCGTGCCAGAAACTGACCGAGATTTGCGGTTTAAATATGATCCCTTTGAATCCTTCGGAATCTATCGTCAACGACGAACGTGAAAATATGTTGATTACAAGGTAAACTTCTTGATTTCGATTTTTTTTTTATTATAATAGTCTTAAAACTAAATCAAATAGTTATATAAAATGGAATGATTAGCAATGAAAAAGAGTAAAGTTTAGATCACAAAATCAACTAAAATCTAAAAACAAAACAAGAGTATCAGTAACGTAAAAATTAAAATGATATCCTAAAATCTAGTGTTATCTGGCATTTTCACAAAATATGCTACTTTGTCCAGCGTCACTGGATAATTGTGAATCCATCGGCTTCCTTTTCTCAACGATCCATCGATTCCATCTTTCCAAACACCTTGCGGCAAATACACTAAAAAGTATACAAAACTATTGGCCTGAACATAGAATAAGATCAAACAGTACTTACCCTCTCTCGATTCTTGTCCTTGTTCCAGGATAGGTGCTACAATTAAATCCTCCCCTACCGAAAACTCATCCTTAACGCTCAAACAAGCCGAGTCCTGGGCATCTAACATCCACAAGGGTCGAATCAGTGGCAATCCTTCGTTCATCGCATCGGTTAAATAGTTCTTCAGGACTGGTATTACAGTCTCCTGTCGGATTTTCGTCAACTCCTTAACAATGTCCATTACATATTCGCTTTTATATTCGGACGGTAGATGGCTGAATTGTCGCGATGGTAAGAAGGATACAAGCTGAATCCATCGAATGTAGAGTTCCTGACTGGGTAGCGGTGGCTGCGGCAGCGAATAGAATGAAATCATTTTGGTGGCATTCTCTGGCAGGACATAATCTCCACCAACAGGTCCAGGCAAAATGAATGGATAGCCAAGAATTCCGTGAACTAGAACCGAGACGACAACACTTTTGAGACCTTGCCATGATGAGCTTGCTGGTGGAAGGCTTAAGAAAGCTGGTGGTCGCGGAACTTTTGTAGCCGTTGATATTCCAATGTTGTTGATAAGTTCTTCAAGTCCCATCGAGAATTCTCGGGCATACATATCCGGACTATCGAGAGTTTGACGACATTGATAGTAGTGCGGCATGTTGTATGCTGTTCCCAAATCGAAGTAGAATCCATCGATCTGATACTCCTTTATGACCTTTTCAAGCTTCTTAACCAGCCACGGAATCGAAGCGTTGTTCGTTATGTCCAATACTCCAGCACTCGATGCACTCTTGTATCGCGTTAAGGCCGGAATACTTCGCTCCGAAAGTCGCTCATAGATCAGAAGCTTCTTCTTGACTGCATCCTTGAAGTTAATACTATCCGTACTAATGAAAGGCTGCATTGTAAATATGACGCGAAAGCCTCGACGATGCAAGACGTTAATCGAATCCTTCAAGGTCGGAAATCTACCCTTATCAACGCTGAAATCCCCAACATTCTCCTGCCAAAATTCATTGACCAGAACATGTCCAAGCTTCATAAAGCCCATGGCAATTACCTCCTCCGAATAGTTGTAGATCGAGTTTTCGTTCAAATACGTGTGATTCAGGGCCGGTATTTGCCAGACCGGTTCTTCAATCAGAGAGTGAAGAATCTTAAGATCTTCTTCTTTAAGGCCGTCCCATAAGCTTTGCTTGGTCATTTGTCTGTGCAAAACATTCATGTCATTCGCCACACACACCTTATACTCCAATACCGGTAATGGCGTCAACTTGTTTACAAACGCAAACTGATCGTTCTTCGCCCGCATACAGAACTTATTCGACGTATTGTTGATCGATATCTCAAGTGGTGTCCGATCATTCACCTGAATCGCAACACCTCGCGAACTAATAAAGTATCGTCTTAGTGCATTGCCAAATTGCTGGATTTTTGCATCACCACTTATAAATGGTGTGAAATCGAAATTGGCAAAATTCAATGGCCAGTCGGAATTTTTGGTCAAACCACCACCAAACCAGTAGCCATCTTTCAGCGAAAAGTCGTAACAATCGGTTGGATAGACTCCGTCTCCCAGTGATTGCCACTTTATCGAATAGCAACTATAAACATCGAGATTTTCGAAATTCATGTAGAATCTGGCCAGACCATTCCACTCGAGGCAAACACTTCCATCGTCCACTATGTCGTCTGTTAAACAATGGAACGGCTTGTCTGCGGCAATAGTGGTTCCCAAGTTGCCTATCAGAATCTTATCGCCCTTATCATTGAAGACGGTCAACAAACGTTCGACCTTGTTGAACTTGATCTTATCAAAGTACAAACGAGTCAGTACTTTGTTATGATACATGATGTTTGCATATCCCACCTGAAATTCAAATGTGAATAAAATTAAAGGTCTATTGTTTAAAATCCATGTAAATCTTACCAAAAAAACAATAATGAGTGACAAAATAGCAACAAACACTTTGATCTTATAGTCTTTTGTTTCCTTCCTTTTTCGACGGATTACTGATGGGAAAGCCTGTTTCAAAAGAAAAATATTTTCATAATTTACAGCAATTAGTTTACACAAAACTTGTAGCTTTTAAAAAATGCTAATCTAATGTTTTTAAACGTTTTAGTAACATTCCCCATAAAAAAAAATTACTCATAGTAATTTTACTAACATCGCGAACCATTGCCCAATTTCTTTCACTGTATTATATGTACAACCTCATTTTGTCACCATACATCCAAGCGTAAATTTAGTGCTCTAGGTCAAGCACTTTCGAAATTATCTACTTTACATCTAAGCTGCTTCTACAATTGAGCAATTCTTTTTTTTAACAAGGTGCAACTGATGAGGAAAAACCTTACATCTAATATCATTCCATTTTCTTTACTTAGAAATCTTAATCTTTGATTAATTGAGGACCCTGCAATTACGGAATTTGTGACTTAACATACCATCACCCTAGGGGCCATTTAAACCACCATTCAAAAGATACGGACCATTCACCATTTAAAAGATACGTCTCTATATAAATTCATCATTCAACATCATAACCAAAGAGGTTCCTAAGCTACGGAAACTAAAATTTTTTCTTCAACATGCTCCCTGTACCTATTTCTCACACCCGCACCTTATTAATTAAAAGGGTCCACCCAACATACTCACCAAAAAGAACTTAGTCCTAGGCTAACTCTAGACCAACATCCAAAATGGATTTTCATGAAAAAAAAATAGCAACTCGTCAGCGAATCGTAACGATAAATTAAAATCGAATCGCTTGTCTATATCCTAAACGATTTGCCGAAACACAGCCCAATAAAGTCACAAACAATCTTACCTGCATTTTTTCTTTCAATAAACTCGTAAGCGATGTCGCACTAGCAATCGATGTTTGATTGCTTATAACGCTATGACTATCAAACTCGTTGGCAATCATCTCTTTGTCATTGAGTCGAAGCGACGGTAATGGAGCCACAGAAAGTCTTCGTTTCGTCCGAAATGTTGGTCTGGAAGTAAGAAACATAATTAACTTAACTTTTACTTTCAAGCATTCATAACTTTAAATAGGTTTCAAATAATCGCCTGGAACAGTAAGACAGACGTGCACTAGATCACTCAAAAAATTGGCAATTTACCAAACCGTAACCGTAACTATGTGAGTGTGAGCATTCAACATTTTGATTATGTGGTAGAGGTAGAGGGCACAGAAAGATCACGTCGATCGAAACCAAGTCAAATAAAATCAAACATTACACTGTATACCACCATGCCAAATATTCTATTATTTTCGCTGCCAAATACAGTCAGATAAAGTAATCGTCAAATTTTTCTTAACCACAATATTTAATTTGCTCTAAGGTCTAATTTTCCATAAAAAATTTTACTCAAATTTGTCAAATTTTAATAGTCAAATGTTTGACAACATGGCAAACAATGTAACGCAGACTTCAGTATATGAATACAGTTTTTGTTCAATAAAACTTATAGTGTCATAGAGTCAATGAAAAGTGAATTAAAATTTTACTATATAATTCTTATTTTTTGACAAAATAAACTCAATTTTTTAATTCAATTTTTTATCGCAATAAAAACAAAACGAATTTTTCCGTTCCTCATGAAACCGCACATAAACTTAATACGATTAAATTTCCCATTAGAGACAATGGAAACAGCATCTAAAAATGTTACGCCGACAACTTATGTAAGTAAATTAATCCAGAATATATCTGCTGTTGTCATTTTTGTGGTTGCTTTTGAACAATCAACAGATTAAGCAGATTAAAATAAATCCGATAAATCGGCGAGCGATCTTCAATGGGTCGATAAAGTTTTGATTGAACAAGTATTGCGCAGAAGGGTTAGAGCACTACCATCCCCCACAGAAATAATATCATCTAAAAAAATGTATTTAAGAAAAAATGCTCGATAATATTAGCTCATTTTCATTCCAAGATTCTATTATTATTCATAGCCAAGTACTCTGCGATTCAAATTTTTCATATAAAGTAAATCTTCTGAAATTGTCATGACAAAAACTACTGTACTGAAATGCGTTTCAAGTTATCGTGCAACAAATGTGATCATGTATTTTAAAAACTTATGTGATATATTTTAAGAAGTAAAAAAACTAACTAACTAAAGAACTTCTCACTTCACTTAACGTTTCGGGGTATGACATGCTTAAGACTTTTGTATGGTAGAGAGTGGAAAGTTGCAGTCCGATAAATAAAGGTCTCGAATTAAAAATGCGTAGAAAATTTCAGAATATCGTTATTAGGTGCGTTTTTTTCAACTCGACCAAGATCAAAATCATTCGTCTCACATTGAAAACAACAACAAAGAGATGATCCAAAATCATAATAGGAACAAAGTTGGATCAGTTTTTCGCTATAAAAGCGGCCTCAGAATTCATCTAAATGTTTACTAATATAGCATTTTCATAGATGGCGCCCTACGATTTATCTCAATTTGTAGCAAGAATTTGCACCCAATAAATACAAATAAAATCAATACATTTTGTAACATTTTGTAACATTTTGTAACATTTTATAACATTTTGTTAAGTCTATGTGTAATATAGAGACAGCATGCTCAAAATGATTGAAAAAGCCTTTATATCTACATACATATGTGCTTTTCTACAGAGTTTCATCGCTACGTGCAATAATGTGAAACTACACGTAGTCTTTCTCAAACAGTTTATCAAGGCATTTACCAAGAGGATTGTTAACCCTGCTAAACTAGCATCGTTTTTTTTCAATTGTCATCTGATCCTGTTAAAAAAAACACATATTGATCGTATCGTGTAATATGTGTATCAACGAGTTCGAAAGATTCATATGTGGAAGCCACTAGGCTATGGAATAATTTTAAACTTTTGGGTCAATCTGTATTCAAGTACAGTTTGGAGACTTACAGATTTAAGCTTAGCAGTAGTATTTCCGACCAAATATTGTGAGCAGCGTTAAACATTGAGGAATATGGTCAACATTTTTTTACATTTCTGTCTAGATAGTATTATGTAATATTCCAGCACATAGAAGGAGGTTGCAAGCAAAATTTTCAATTTTAGTAGAAAGCCCCGAAATAAAAAAGTAAAATGGAAAAAAAGACTTTAAAATCGAATAATATCGAATAATAATATAAATAAATACATTATTTTACCGCGAGCTACTCGCAATGTACCTGTAGTTTCTTAGATAACTGGAATTAAAATACATACTTCTAATCAGGGGAAAAAATAATAAACTAGTTTTCAAGTGGGCAATTAGCTACGACTTGGTTCCAATAATCCAATATAATGATTAAAAGTTTTAATAGAACGTAAAAGTAAACAGCGTGACTCTTCTAAACATTACTCGTTTTGTCGTAATTGACCAATATACATACGAGTATAAAAAAACAAATCTATTTTGATCCATTATAAAGAGTGTAAACACTACATATAAACACATAGGAATATCAAACATTTTCCAAATTAAAACTCACGGAATCAATAATTCCTTCATCATGATATAAATAAATTTCACCTAGGATTTCATGATTAATTTAATGAATGACATACTTTATTAACAAATTTCATAATAATATTTGAATTTTTGTGGATCCAAGTGAAAAATAAAAGAATTTATGTTGCTCATGAAATATGAAAAGGTAGTGCAACCAATGAACAATTGATTATTGATATCGAAAGGAGGAAACCCATGTGGGAGTGGGAGGGAATATAATGCGTCCGAAATGAAAAAAAGCCGAGATCGACACCATATCTATGTAAAACGTTAATGGAAGTAATTAAAACTTAACAAATATCAGTAGCTATATGAGAGCAGATTGAAATCAAACTTTTGAGTGGGGGTGGCGTATCTCACAAACCAATTGCACTAGAAAAATAAAATTCGGTTTGAGTGTAAAGTTTGTCAAATATAGATTGATCAAAGTAAAATGGTTTAAGGCGACGGGAGAAATAGGAGCAACGGGGGAAATGGAAGTAACGGGAGAAACGGAAGCAACGGGAGAAACGGAAGCAACAGGAGTAATGATAGTATAGCACCAAACAAACGTGAGCGTAGCGAGGCTAGTATTATATAATCGCCTAAAATCTAATTTAATCTAATTTAAGGGTTGAAGGGTGGTTGTTACGAACTCCAAGAAATATTTTAGATCTAATGAGATATCGAAGTTATTTTCGCTCCAATAAGATTTATGTATAGATAGGTATACTATATGTACATAATGCCCAAAAAGCAGTTTAAATTTTGTTGTTGTACCCCTAAGGCCCGTTTCTACGATCGTCACTAACGTTCTAACTAAAACTTTAACTGAGAGATGCTCATACGAAACTTACAGTCAAAGTTCTGGTTAAATTTTAACTGAAGGTCGTAATAACGGCCCTTAGAGAGCCTAAAATGATTGTGTACGTTTCTACGAATCTTGACATACCTTTTTGCTATTTTATATTTAACCTTTAAGGGATTATTTGATTTTTTGTCAATAAATGTTATTGTTAAAATAGAAAAAATAAATAAAAAATCTGTTATCAACTTGGACGCGGACTTTAATATTTTTGATTAGAAGTCTGAAACAACTAAGAACCTATTAAATATGAAGCTTTTTGAATCATTTTTGCTTTTAAATTGTCAGTCGCATAATAACCTTCATCGCACTTCAGCATAAAACGTTTTAGGGACAGAGGTTTCTAACTCGTTTTATAAGAAACCCAAAAATAACTTCATTAGCCAACGAGCAATTTCAGCGTTTTTTTGGCGTCAATTTTAAATTCACAATTATCATTAAGTAACTCGAACAAATTCATAAAGAAAATTCAATTTCTTGTCTAAGAGATATATTGAGATATTGTGAATTTCGAAAGAGGAATGACAAAATTTTTGAATGACTTTAGTATGGACAGAAGAAGTCGTTCGATTTTCTTCATATTCATTCTTTAATCTGCAACTTCTGCAAAGTTATGGTGAATTTTTGTGTCAAATATCGATCGTTCAGAAACTAGTCTTAAAATTTGCGTATACGAAAGCAATTTTCGTTTTAATGTTAACGAGAAAAAATTTATCTACATACTAATAAAAAAGCGAAAAAGATACGAGGACTCAATTGGCGCAGATTGCAAATTGGTTCTTAGATGCACAAATTGGAGGACGCGAGCTCTGAACCGAGAAGACTTCAGACAATATATCCTGCAGGCCCGAACCCGATTTGGGCTGCGCGCCATTGATGACGACGATGAATTAAAATTAAAAAGTCTTATAATTTTTTTAGAAATTGTAAAATCTTTTTTGAAAATAACTGTCCTTAAAGCAGTAAATTGTTCTAAATTGATGTAGCAAATTTACAAATTTATATTAAATTTATCAAAATGACGAGTAATTTTTTAAAGTGTGTATTATTACACATTTTCGTCATGAATTTACTAACTGCAAAGTAAAATTACAATACCGAATGAAATATCGCACTTTTATTGTGTAAGATCTGACATTGTGTATAAAATTACGCATCTTGCATGTAATTTTGATACTTAATGAGTAGTAATTTGTTTTTGTTTTAATGCAACCGGTTCGTTGTTTCATTCACTTATTTCGTGGTTTTGTGTAAGTCGTGATTTAAAATTGAAAAATGAAATTAATTTGCTTATAGTGTGTAGAGTTTGGGGCTTTAAAACAAATAAATTAAATTTATATAACAAACTTGGAAATTGTTTTATACTTTCTACCATTTTTGAGCTATATCTTGATTTTTTTTCCAATTATCACGTGTTGATTGATGTCATTGAATTTTCCAAATTGGCGATTAATGTGTACTTTACCCTCCTAATACGTCTCCGAATTTATTTGCCGATCATTCGCTTGAAGCTTAGATATTTATTTCAACTATCAATAAATTAATAATAGTAATAGCATAAGCATGTTACATTTTTATTGTACATACCTACATATTTTAATAAATATAAATTGATACGAAGCGCTTAAGATGTGTAAATTTATGTTTTATATTTATTAATTATATTAATACTAGTTTTTCAGCGTAAGTAGTAAAAATGACAAGGATGCGTAATGAAAAATAACAATAATATTATAGTTTTATTGCCTTCTACTGAGTAGTAAAAAATGTTTACTGTGTAGACAAGACTTTTTACTTTGGTAAGTAAGCAAGTCTTATTTTTGTTATCGTAGTAAATACAAAACAAATTTTTCCCTATCAAATAAATGACAAAACACTCAAAGTTAATACTGTTAAATATTAAACTAACGAGACAATAGAAACAACTATTAAGCCGCCAACTTATGTAAGCATTATTAATCCAGAAAATGTGTGTTGTTATAATAAATTGTGGAATGTACCTACAATAGATATACCTTCACATACTTTTACATGCACACCTTTTACATCGTAAATATTTCTTGTTGGTCAGTTTTTTTGAACTGACCTGTTTAAGGGGAAATACCCGAATCTCAATTAGAATGATTCGCGATTACGTCACCAAAAATGCCGAAATATAAAATAACATGTAATTAAATCCACATTAATTTCTGATATGTAAAAATAAGCCACAAATTTGTGTTTTCCGGGGGGTCGAAAGAACAAATTTTATCACCTTGAGAAAACTCACATACGATCAGAAGATGATCGAGCACATACTGTGTACACGTTTCACGTTAGAAAAACGATTGTTGTTTATGAACTTGAATTTATTTATTTTTTTTATAACATTTACACTATAAATTATATCGATTAAAAGTTCCGTGCTTCAATTATAGACATTATCGATGCCACACTGTCTCTTCGATCACGACAATCGCGCACCGATCTCTTCACGTTAAGAAGCCAAGAAGAATCTAAAAAGACTGATAAAGTCGACGGAATACGATCGAGCAGCTTCTCTGATCTTAGCCGGATCACTTCCATTTTCACGCCGAAATGGTACTCGCTCGACTACGAAAAATAAAACCCCTTCGCTTCGTTTAACGAAAATTTACAACACGCTTAAGAAGCTCGCATTGCTTTTAGCTTAATGCTACGTAACGAGCCATAACAAGTGTCGCCTTAATAGAAATTAGTCTCAATCTGAAGATAGAACGGATCCCCGTGATTCTGGACACTCAATCTAAAGATTTAATGAACGTGGACATAGAGACGTAGGCTGATTGCATGCATTTCTTCATTGAGAAAGATATGGAAAAAAGGCCAGACTATGCCCGGGGTGAGTAACCATTTTACGAATTATACCATCCATCGTCGCAATAATGCATCATAGAATTGGGTTCATCACTTTAGTACGCTACTTAGAACTTGTTAAGGTTTTAACTCATGGCGTTGAAGGGCCGGTGTTTGCTAATTTTTCTTGGAAGAGGCATTAAAAAATCGTTGAATTTAATTTACAAGTTGAACGGGCGAAATTCAATTGAAGTTCACTGATTAGATACAGTAAATTCTTGGATATTTTACCAGGTATATATTGGTTATATCACTGGTATAGCGATCTGAAACAGAAGCCTTACCATCTATAGGTGTGTAGCGCAATATGTGAAACTAGTGCAGGACCTTATCAGTACGCCATGTAGTCTTGCCAAAAAGATAGAATCTGTAGAATTTGTCCTGTGATTGATTGATCAGGTGTGAGGCTCAATCTTATCCCAGCTGGCATCATCGATTATTGTGGATGCAGGAAGAAGATTCTGCTCTATTTGCGTTTACTGATAAATTATTGAATGCTCCTTATCATTATCATTAAGGAGTTCCTTGTGACACTGGAGGAAGCAGCTGCTGGAGGATGCTGAGGTACAGATTAACGCTCAATTTATCTGTTAGTTGTCCGTAATGAGAAAACATCAAGTTATCGGCTAAACCATTAAGGAAACAGTCAGTTTATATGTGAACCGCGATGGCCCACTTGGACAGAAACATTGGTTCTTTAAAAAAAAAATTATCCAGAAAAACAGCTTTAGTTAATATTGATACTATCGTCTCTCAATCGCAATGTTTCCATTAGATTATCCAGTGGTCTTTCAAAGACACAAGCCTTCCATGTCAATACAATAGATTCTATAACTCAAATAAACAGGATGAAATTTAGCAGTAGAAGTAATCAATTAGTGAAACCTGGTGACTCAAGCAAGACTAGCGACCAATCTACAACAAGCCTATTATAACGACTAAGAATCCGGATTGTATGAACTTCCAGCAATCCATTGAAAGCACCCGGGACTCAGAAGGAAACGCGTACAATGTCAAAAGGACGAAGAAGACCTGGACATACTATAGACCTAAGGTGAATGTCCATCTTTCTCGATGTCAGAACAACTGAAACGATAACGAAAACCTTCAGGATCTGAAGAAACTAATTATTAACTAGGAAAAGTCTAACTAGCTTTGTGGTTGGTACGCTAGCCTATTAACACTGAAGTCGTGGACTTGAATCAGTTCAAATATTGGAAGTAATAGAACTATCATAAAGAACCATGCTCCAATAGGTTGTTTTTTTGTCGTAAAAAAAAACTGAAGACTTAGGTAGATCAAGACTTAACGCGTCATTGAAAATTACAGACCAATCTCTAAGATATCATCAATTCCGAAACTTACTTTACTTCGGATCTCTATGGCAGAAAACAGTTGTAAAAAATGAGTAAAGTAACTTCATTGTTCATTGATGTAGTATCTGTTGCACCACAGGATAGTCATTTAGGACCGCTATTGTTCTTAATTTTTGTTAATGATATTCCCTTAATCTTGAAGCACTCTCAGTGACTTATGTATTCTGATGATGTAAACAATTTTAAGAAGATCTCTTGCCTGGAGGACTGTCAAGGGCTTCAGAATGATTTAGACGAATTCAATGCTGTATTTGAAATTCAAATCGATTCAGTATTCCAAAATTTAAATTTTTTTCGGAATTTAGATCCTCTTCTCCCCTATTATGATTGATAATTCACTGTTGTGTAGAACGAATAAAGTTAAGGACCTTGTTGTCATATTTGATGAAAAACTGTCATTCGTTTTGCATGTTGATTATGTCATATCTAAAGTAAACTCAATGTTGGGTTTCATTAATAGATCCTCTGCGGATTTTTATGACCCTTATATGTATGTGCATTCAAATAACTCTTCGTATCTTTTGTATGACCTCTTTTGAAATACTGCGTCGTGGTTTGGGATCCTTCATATGAGGTCCATATTAGTCGGATTGAAAAGATCCAAAGGAGAGATTTGGTCTATATAAAAAAAAAAATTGAAATTTTTTTTTAAAATCACTTACTGAGTTCATAAGTCCAAATAGCACTTATGCAATTAAAACTTATTTTTACCTTAGCAGTATTTACGTTTTTAATTTACTCTTAAAAGTTTCGTAGTGTAACACCTATAAAATTCCGCAATAATCAACGTTATAAGTGGAACTACATACATTAAACGGCTTTCTTTGTTCTTTTTATTTGCTATTAAAATCAACGCCGATCTTACACCTACTCGAAATAGAATTAAGCTGGTTTACAAAACATCATTCGCAAAACAGACTTTGTGACCGACAACATTCATTCATCTTAATAAACTGTATTAATTACCATATGATTTAATGCGCAGACTTATGAATTATGACTAACGTGGAAGCTGTTTGTAATTATATATTATTATAGTCAGATTCATAAATGTATTGTAAATTAGATTAGTTCTAGCTTAACGTTTACCGCTTTAATTCGAACTAAGTGTATTCTGAAAGATACAAACTAATTCAAACAAGTGACAACGCTAAGATAATTGTAAAGCTAATTTTGATATTCCTACAGAAAGGAAGAAAATAACATACATACATACTCGTACCTAGTTGTTTTTGTTAAATGATGGGATAGTAAGTTATTATAAAAAACATAATTTTACAACAACCTTCCAATACCAATACCAACACAATTTGCAGTACTCAATCAAAGGGGAATCGAGAAATCTGCAAATTTGTCGAATACTCTCCTTCTCGACTCTTCTCGCATGCAGAAGATACATACTTCAGGCAAATTACAACAAACCACCGAATATTCGGAATAACTCTCGACTCAACACATGCACTATATAAGCACGACAAATTTTGCAGCCAAAGACAGTTTGTGCGATACGAAAATTCCATTCTCTAAAATTACTTGTCGCCAAGCAGATTCGAACCTAGTACCAGGTGCACCGAAGGCAAGTGCTCTAGCCACTAAGCCACCCAGAACTTTAAACATTACTTAATGCAAAGCTTTTGGAGTCTTTAAAAAAAAGAAGCTCTAGTAATTGTTTTCTTTATTATGATATTCGACCCACGCAATAAATAAACAAGTGATTAAAAAGTTTTTTTTATATTATTAAACATCACCTAAATTTGGAGGTGAATTCGCTCTAGAAAAACTATTTTGGAAGCTATTAACATTTAACTACAAGTATTTAATCACTTGAGTAATTCTTTTTTTTTTAATAAAGTGTGATTATGACTAATCCATAATTTGTTGAACTTTCGGCTAAGTAATCTTCCACTTAGCCGAAAGTTCGAAAGAACATGTAATTAAATTGAACATGCAGGATGAGTTTTTTCTGAAATAACTGAAAAAGAGTTAAGGTCAACTATCTCGTTACCCAAGGCATTTTTTAGCCCCAATTTTCCTTAGATGGTACAAACAAGTCTTCAAATAACTTTACCTATTCCAAATGATAAAAAACGACATATTCAAAAAAAAAAAAGGCACGATAACGGGCATACATTTCTATGGGTGTTTAACTCAGCTGCACAAACTCTGCTATATCCTGTTTTCTAAGTTTATAACGATACACCCAGAATCTCTATAGTACGTTTTTTAAAAAATATTAGCATCCCTGCCATTTTAATCACGAAAAATAGTGAAATTTGATAAAAGAGAACCCATTTCGTTAAAAGTCATTCCCATTTAACAGTTGCTCCTTAAGAAAATTTTAATAACATGCGTACCTGATTTTTTAATAACAATATCGCCATTAAAGTTGTTGTTACAGTTATCTAGATCTCAATCATATTTAAAAAGTGAACTTCATTCTAAAGCGAACGGATGTATTAAGTAATATGGATTTAATTTTCTTTATTGCGAACAATTTAATGAAATAAAAACCTGGTATTTCTGTTTGTTCAAAAAACGTCAGAATGAATTATCAGGAACTTCTCTTAACCGAAATAAAAATCAAACTGGCACAGATTTTCCTCAAGCGAGCAAATTACAACTTATACGTGGAAACAAAAAAAAATCCAGTATTTTCCCAGTCAATTAGATGAAATTTTTCTCACCTGTCTAGACTATGCCAACCATGACCAGAAAGTGGTACATCATGTGAAATAATTAAAATCTGCATCTTCGATAAAATCAAGTTACAAAAAAGCGTCTTTCATTTGTACAAAACTCATCAGAACCCGCTGTAAATAAAATTCTAGTACTTAAAATCTCAAGTTTTATTTAACATTTCTAAAGCATTTTTCTTGGCGCAAACTAATCTTCTTGTGCAAGTATCTTACGATTTTCGTAAAAGTAGCATACTTTCAGGTGATGTGATGTACCATATAAACGAATACGCACTTCATACTGCCCACAACAGTTAAGATTGTATATTAAAAAAAATGTATTTATAATATTGAATAAAGTGACGATAATAGGTGGTAATGAATTTCAAGTTGTAGACGTATGACGAACACGATGCAAATGTAATTGAAAAAAATTGATCAATTTATTATAGTAATTTGCATCAATTTACTGATGAATTTAAATTTTTTATTTTTTTCAATTTTTACTAGTTTTATTGTGATTTTTTTTTCGGTTTTCGCTAACATGATCATTTAAGCTTATTACACGATCATTTGAGCGTATTACACTGGAAAATACTGTCAGATAATGTAACCGTCAAACTTTTGCTTGTCGCATTATTTTACTCATGACATTACTTTGTCAAATGATACCCAGAAAAAAGTCGAATATACTAACACTATACAATTTAGATCAGCCCAATTTAAAAACTTGTATGTTCTAAAAAAAAGATTTTCTAGATATAACTTTGATACCGTAACCCCCTTACGCCAGTTTGCAAAACGTAGTTTCGAGCAAAACCCGTTTAAAATTTTCGCTTGTACTTTTTGCCATTAGAAATCCATAAAGTAGGTGCCTAAATGATACGATAGCTTACGTCTATAGTTGATTTCGAAATATTCGTTTGAGTACCATATTCTACACATGTTTACCCACCAAAATAAGAAAATTTTTGGATTGAGTTTATTGTAAATACCTCTTAACTCCCCTAGAGGTGTAAAGCCAGTATCCAGTGTATGTCATATTGTCAAATGTTGGACTAATAAAATTTGATGAAAAAATCTGTCAAATTTTTTTCGTACAAATTTTTTAGTCAAAATAGATTTTGTATGTGACGTTTACCATTGTCGTAAGAAGACCCACGAGTGTTTAAAATTAATAATAATAGATTAATTTATTTTAAAATCATAATTAGACTAGGACTAGCTGATAATAGACTGATCAAAACCTTACAGTTTTAAATTGATAATTTCTTTTGAATAAGTATAAAGATTTAATATAATAGTTAAGTTAAGTTTTTAATTATTGTTTAAATTCATCAATTAGGTTTTTTACTTGCCATTTTCCTGTAAGTATTTCTTCTCTTAGGTTACAATTTTTTTTTGTAAAATTACTTTAACCGTTATATTCTCTAAAGTTGTGTAGTTAGTAAGACTGAGCTCTTAAGGGGGTTAGTGACTTATCGAGTTTTCATACAAAATCATGTACCCTTTGTTCAGAAACCGCTCGACCGGTTTTAATCAAACTTTTTACACTTACTATGTTAGTAAATCTAAATAAATATTAAAAACTAATTGAGCTTTGAAAGTTTAAAACTTTTTCATATTTCTTAAACTTAAAAAAAAAATATTTAGAATCAACTTTTTAATAATTCCTTCGTTCAGTATATGTGTCTATCTTTAAGCAAAAAAAAATCATATTGATATCTGTTATCAGTTTCGAGAAAAATGAACATTTATGGAAAAAAATGCGGAAAAAAAAATTGTTTAGGAGAGCAAAAAAAACTAAAATCGTTTAGTTTCAATCTTTTTTCAATGGTTTTCTCTCCAAATTTAAAGTTTTTTATTTATATTGCTAATACAAATCACGCAGATGGCATTGGTTCTGTTTTCAAACCTGTTTTTTTATCAGATTATGTGTAGTTTTTCATTTGAAATATAATAAAAAATACACTCCCATGGAGCCATGGTGGTTGAGACTTGAGATACTGTACATCCGTGGGAGTTTAGGAAATCACCCATGATGGTAGCTTAGGAACTCAGTTTATAGCATGTTGTCAAATATTTGACTAAAAGAATTTTACGATAAATCTGTCAAAATAGATTTTGTGTTTGACGTAGACGTAAAGAGTAGAAAATTGGAATTAACACAGTTTTCTATCAGAGTATTGACTAACATTTGAATTTGATGTGACATCCAGCGATGAATTGATTGGATCATGAAAAAAATTGCACTGCCCTTCAATGCAGATGCAGTGTTGCTTTAATTGGATCAAGAGCTTAATTCTTTTTACCGCATCTACTGCCCAAATTTTTTTCTTCGATGACTGAGTAATTAAAATTAATTTTTATTTTTTTACTAGTGCTTTTTCCAGCACCTCTCATTGTACTCCAATTTTGAACAAGTTCTCTGCACTACGAGTATATATCCATTCACCTAAGGTTAACTAAAGGTGAACAGTTCACAGACCGGTTTCTTTCGAGTTTAGCCGGATTGGTTTGTAATCATTTTGTTCTTTTGATACCTTCAATCTGTATTATGAGCCAATGACGCAGTAGAACACCTACACCACTTCAAGAAAATTTACGGCAAATAAAGTCTAATAAAAAACTTCATTTAATTTCAAAAGTGTATGTCAAAATAACCGGTGTTCCAAATGTGCTTGTATCACACCGTATGGCAATATGTACATATGTCAAATATTTGACTATTCTGATCGTAAATTTGACAACTATTCTGTTTGACAAATGCAGTCAGATAGTGCAATCGTCTTGGTATGACATTTTTTTTTTGTTCTATTTTCCGAAAAAGATTTGAGTGAACTTTTCGTCAAATTTGTTTAGCATACAGCTTAATAAAATTTTATTTTAACAACAGAAAGACTTTTGTAAAAAAAAATCACGTTGAACGATTGATCTCATTACTGGTCACAGCACAGGATCAAACTAGAAACATGACAGTGCCCAAAACAGTGATATTAAATACTACTCGAAAGCCCAGAAAATAGAAGTGGTCATACAGCAACCGCAGAAGAAAAAACAATTCAGTTACATCAATCACACTGTTACCAAAATTTGTCAAGAACTAGCTCACCGATTTGAAGTTGTCCCATATATCGAACATAGCTCTGAGCACACCTATAAATTATAAATTGTTTTGATCACAAACCTCGAAAATATTACTATAAAAAAAGTTTCGAGGTTTTCCCAAATTTGCTTTAAATTTATTCATTCTGATCGTAAAAGTTCCCATTAAGTAAACAAAAGCTGACGGTGTTATTAATCGGCGTATGTCAAGGAACAATACGTGTAACAAGGGCATCGTGCAAGTCAACGAACGAAGCTTTTGAGATGTTTAAGTGCAACGTTATTGCGATTAACTGACACACTTCTTGTAGCGATCGTAACAATATAGGAAGTAACAAAAACCATAGGTCGTGTAAATAAACAAGAAACTTACCGAAAAATAGCCTGCTTTTCTTCTTCCTCATCTTCAGATGTGCTCTTGCTATCAGGTACTGGGGTCGGTGGAATACTGCAAACAACTGAATCAGCATCGTCAGTGACCTGTAAAAATTGCAATAACAATAAAAACGGGGTTTCCTTAACAATTTATTGTTTTTAATTATCCGCTATAAGCGGCATAATAAAACCAAAATTTCTGCGAACCTGACTGTCCAGAAAACTGTTCAGACTTTCCTCGCTCGAATCGTGACCGTTTTTCAAAAACACACCAAACACAGAGACCGCCACCTTAGACATAATCCGAAAATATTTTCGAAAAATCCAAAATTTCCGCGTTTAACTTACGAAAAATGTTTCTGCCAGTTTTGATGAAGTACCCTGAACTGGACTTCCCAAGTGACCAGAATCAGCCATGTCCGCTGACATTCCTTGGCTTGACTTTAATCGCTCTCAATCTAACGTCTTGTCTCAATGCAATTATTAATGAACTTTTGCTGCTGTTTTTTTAGTAGAGCTACTAAACTCCCCCGCGTTTCTACGGATCGCACTATCAGAAACTTAGACTGCACTCGGGGATCAGATTAAGAACTCGAACGAAACAACACTGTGATTTTAAGACGCTGACTTTACGAAGAGACAAAAATTAAAAGTTCTGATGTGATGTAACCGGTTCGTGGGGATTTATCGAACTGCGTGGTCCCAATCTGGAGAAGTTGTTATTTCTTTAATGAGATGGAAATGCGTGGATTACGCCGAGCTTTTTCATCCCAATGACAATAGAAGCTGTAGCGAATGGGTCGAGAAGCATTGAGGTCTTGAACAAATTCATTTAAATTTTCTTGATAACGTAATAAAATAATACGAATCGAGTTTGATTGAGGAGTGCACGCTAGGAAGACGGGCGTACGTTACGCCCCGCTAGATAGTGTAATTCTGTCAAGATCAAGTCGGAATTAAAGTGCTGACAGGGAAAGTCAAGAGAAAATTCTGTGATTGATTTATCGCTTCTAGTATCTAGGATTTCGGTAAGGAGCAACTCATACTAAACTAGTTGATAGTTTTCTAGTACTCGTAGATCCTCTAGTGGGAACTGTAACCATAGATTGTCCCAAGTGGTTATCGTGAATGTTTCGGTTCCACATTTGATATATTTAGATGTTATTGGTAAGTTTTCAACCGACAAAGACAAGATAATCTTGATTCAGATCCATTGTCTCGAATCAATGAAATTGATCTTCATGAAGTGGCTAACTCCCGAATCCAAGATGCAGCTCTAGAACAAGTTAAATTAATGCCTAACTTGCTTTTGGTAGCAGTTACCTTATAAGATACTAATTTTCCAGTGTGGTGTGATACATCCCCTTCCCCGAATCCACCTAATATTCAAATATACATAACTTCGAATTTTTCAAGTACAATACATAATTGAACTCATCCCGACATTGAAGCAAAATCAAAACTGATGAAACAGAAATTTGTCAATCCTTCTATGAACAAAAACGCCCGTTTATGAACAAAACAATGTATAAATTTCTGAAAACTTTAACAATACCTTAAACCCCTTTTCCCCATCCCCAAGGGCTTCAATATCAAAAAATATTTAAATCAGTTTTTTCCACGACTTATACCTAAATTTAAAGTGAACTAAGAAATCTATCGGAATTCGTGAATATGTACACAACCACTTTACAACCCCTTAGGGGTTGGAAATCGAAAAATTTGGAAAAAACGTTTCCAAACGCGTATATGAAAAGTTTGCAAAAGGAAAATGACTTTCATAAGTTGACATGCCTAAAAGATTTAACGAAATTCGTGAAAATATGAATGAAAGAACATTTTCACAGAAATTTTTTTTTGCTCGACCTTTGTACGCAAATGAAAATTTGAACTTTGTTGGCGTTGATAAATCTAGTATCACATCTATATATAGGTCTTCAGTTTCAGCTTTCTAGCATAATATTCATGATCATATCTGGTACGGTTCTTGAAATATAAAAATGTAATTTTTTGGAAATTACTATCCCCACTTCCGCTCTTCATATCTACGCACATCGTTTGTCTACGTTTTTAAAGAACTAAAAAATTGCTTACATGTTTTTGTAAGGCGAAATCTGTCAAATTTGTCTTTGCGTACGCCTTTTGAAGTACCTTTTCTGATAATTGCCAGGCATCAGGGACGTCATTTGTGAGGGGAGGGGGGGGGGGCAGGGAAGTCATTTGCTCCCCCCTGAATATGGTATTTTCATATATTATATGTAACATATGTATATTTATGTGCATATAAAAATATATACATTCATAACATCTTGCCCCCCACTCCCTAGAAAACACTGAAATGACGGCTCTGCCAGGCATGACAAATATTTTATACTGTTCATCAAAAAACCACAATATTTTAATAGACAGACTTAAACTTTGTTTTTCGCAAGTCTCCGATTCTAATGCCGCACCTTTAAGGTCGGTAAAATTTACTACAAAGCCTAAAGATTAAAATTTGAGTGTTTTAGGGTCGGTTTCACCGTTGAAGTTTAAACCAAATTTTTGGTTTAAACTTAGGAGCTTATTCGTAAGATCCTAAATTTTTGGATTAAACTTCGACTGTGAATACGACCCTTAATGCTGTAGAATTGTATAAGAATATTTTTTTAAATTATTGTGTAGCCAAAAACTCCAAATCCGCATCACGCCCGTCTGCCCACCCGTCTGCCCACCCGTCTGCCCACCCGTCTGTCCGCTTTACGTTACGACTTATAAATTTTGTATACGTTGATTTTATAATAGTCGCAGCTAAAACTATTATTATGAACAATATTCTATTAGTTCTTCATGTAGTTGCCATACAAAATTTCTGTAAAATGTCACAAAAAAAAAATATTTTTTTAACGTCAAATGTCAATGTCAAGATAAAATTATCGCGATAGTTCTATCAACTATCTCGTCAAGCATGATAGTGCGATAGTGCTATCATGACAGCGCGAAAGTGACTATCGAGAAGTTTACATCGTGATAGTTATAACGATAGAAATTATCATGAAAGCAACTATCGCAAAAACTATCACCGTGAAAACAAGGCTTAAGTAAGATATCATTTAATAACTGTTTGTGCACATCTATTCTATTGATATATTTTCAACTATAGTATAAATAGTAGTTCAGTATTTCATCTAGAGTATCATACGATTGATTGGCTTGGAACCGATCGTAACTGCGTTATGTTTTTAATCAACCTTTCACAACTTCGACCTTATTTCTTGATTGGGTGCCCAGGTCTATGTTGGTCCGCCAGGTATTAAGGATACATTTTTCAGATAATATCAGGTAAGTCTTAGCAAAACACCTTAACCAAATAGTTCACCAGCTGTCCCGTCTAAATTTCGTATTATTATTTCAAATCAACAACGATAATTTGAAATAATAACAACTTTTTCATTACGCCATTATTATTTTATCGTTATCACTATCTCTGTGTACTTATTGATTATGAAATAAAGAAAGTTGGATATCTAGTTCAAAGTTTGTAAAACACCCTGCACTCTACTTGCCTACTAATTTTATTATCGGTACAAACATTTAAAAGTCGTTATAATTTGTTTACTTCCAACTACGCACATCACAGATAAAAAAAAATCGGTTGGATTTCTTTCATATTAACTATGCTTTTGATTTTGCACTTAGCGACAATAATATTTACATAAATGGAAATTTCTGAACACAAAATAAGAACTGCATTCTTTTAAAATATGTTTAAGTAAATTCGGACAATTGTCAACTTCAAGAACCAAAAATAATTTTTACCTGTAGGTAAATGATATTTCCATATTTTATTAAGTGTGAAGATGAAGAATATTTGTGATAATAAATTTAGTGGCATATTCCATGAACAATATTTACTCTGTGAGTTCATATTTTGACTTTATCTTGCATAAATCTATAACATTGGTAATACGACTAACTGGCGGTTATAATAACTTAAGTATCCAATCGAGGAGTGTTCTCATAATTATCAAATTAATACCCATAATAGTTGAAAAAGGTTGAATCCATAAACATGTTTAATACCATTTGACAATCAATTGAAATTAAGGTGTATCTATTTTCATTATCTAAAAAAAACTTAAGTTTGAACATTCGATTTTTGTAGAAATTTAAAGGAAAATTCTTTTCTACATTATTTTTTGAATAGTAAAGAATTCTAAAGAATTAAGTAAAGAATTCCAACTAAAGAGCTGTTTCTAGCGGAGAAGAGCGCTGTGAGTTTCTTTATTGTATGTAGTAGGTACTTCACTTCTCCTTGAATAAAAAAATATTTACATTAACGATCAGTTTCTCTAAATTCCTTAAATTTTAACTATTTTAAGAATTTTGTTTTTTAAAAGTACCGCTCAAGCGTGCCTAATGTACCGAAAAACTAAATAACATCCCAAATAACTTCGTTATTCTGCGTATCGGTATTAAATGTGTTTTGGACCCAGACTGTTAGCAGGTTTCTTATTAATTTTTTATTTTTTAATTTGACTAGCCTAAAGTAGTTTTTGAATTTCAACTTTGTGTTTTAAAATGTTTCATAGCTCTATATGCATTCCAACTTTCAACTTTCTAGCATACATGATTCCTGAGAATCTGGAGACAAACATTTTTCGTCTAAAACTCTAATTAAGTAAAGTTTTAGAAAAAATACAGAAATACAATAATAAGACATCTTTCTTATTTTATCACTTCCAATCGAAATTTTATCACTATCACTTTTCCATCAACCATTTCGAATAGAAATTATTTCATTCAGTTCGGTATCAAGTTGTAAAATAAATTTTTTATTATTTTCACGAGATGCTATAAATTTTGATTGATCTTTTAACAATATGCGAGTAAGAATTAACTTCATATTATAGTGAGTTATAATGATTGAGATGGATTGATTGATCTGTTTTATTGATAAGGTGTAAATGAAAATCTTGATGTTTTTGAAGATGACATGTATTCCAGATTGTAACTTAAAACGATGTATTGTAGGATTTGAAATATGTTTAAGATAATTAAACCGCATATGGTTTATAATGAATCATTTAGACTCGCACATCATTCTATCGATTTAAGTACGTGCGATTTTGTTGATGACAATGCTTCAATATAAAAGAAAAACTATTGCAATCGATAAAAAATTCAACGATAAGTGAATTGAATAATAAAGATTAGCTAGACAATTCATACTTAAGTATTGCGTTATAAGATACAATTAAGTATTTAATTAACATTACTTGCACGAATGATAAGTTTGGAACTTATCCAACTTCTCAAATTTACATATTGAAGTGAGTTATTTAATTGTCTAATTAAAAACAGTGGCATATTCAGGGAGATTAAAAACATATGTACTACCCCTAATTATAAGATTTTTAAGAATTTAATATTTATAGCTTAGTAGGTTAAAATATAAAATTCCAAATTTCGCATGGGTTTTTCCCTAAAAGAGGGCATAGTGAATAGAATATCACGAAGGTGATTATTTACGTTTTTATATCTCATGAACAGCTTCTGTTAGCTAGTTAAAATATATTTATCTCGATATCACACGAATAGCTTATGTTAGAAATTTGAAACTTCTATATATACAAGTTAAAGTTATAGTATGTCATCGTTTCATATCTCCAATTTCCTTCAACTTATTCTTTTTTAATCTTCGGAGTAAGTAAGCTCGATAGACTTCTACTCCAGAAGTGTAGGAATTGCATATAGTCAATTTGGGTGACTATAGCTATTATAGTATAGAGGAAACCATAAAGTTGAATCTAGGTAACTAAATTGAAATAATTTAGTGGTGCTTCGAACACATCGGGAAAGCGGAAAACTACAAAAGTAAAATAAGAACAAATTAGATTTACAATGCTGTTCCATAGAAAACAAAGGTGTTCACCTTAATCAACTTAATTATATTAAATTAAAAAAGTTGAAATTCTTCTCATAATTCCTTGAACTCAATAAGTGCCCATAAGGACAGCACAGAATCTCTGCCACACATGTTTCTAATTATAACAATCAAATAAATAAATACAATAATTAGAATTATTGGTAAATAAAACCCAGCAGGTAGAACATTATCATATATTTATATGATATTTATATGATTGTGTTACATTTACTTATTAAATTATTCTATTTTTAGTTCCGCATCATTATGTGTTTTTAAAATTTACATACATTTCTTAATAACAAAAGCTCGAATATTAAGTTTACTTATCTTTTCACACTTTGACTCTCAGCCTTGTGTGCATATTAACGCACAATGAAAGAAATTAATGTATTCATAATTTGGAAAATTTTAACATCTTCATGCGATTTTCTTTATTACTAAGAGCAAAAGGGAACAATTATGTTCAATAACAACTATATTTATTTATTGACTTTTTCGACTAGAGTTTTTGTAGTTGTGTATTTGAGTGTTTGTGCAATCTAGTGTAGTAGTAGGTGTAAAGTTAAAAAGTAAAGCAAACAATTTGTGATTTACTTAGAAGCCACCTCAACGACTCATTTGCGGTTCACCTGAATGATTCACTTACGAATAAGAATACTGAACGCTCAAGGATTCAAAAAGGAATCGCAAAAGAATTCAGATAATTCTAAATATGACTCACTTGGCAATTGGCTCAACGCGCTTTCTTATAACTGATGTCGTGATATGGCTCGCATGAAAGTGTACTATAAATCCATCCTTAGTTTTCAATTAAAGCTTCGAGTTTCGTTAATGAAGAAACTAACTAACAAACTAACTGAAGAGTGAAGAGCTAACATTCGATCACTACTTTTACTTGGTTCTATAATGCTTAATTGTTACTTTTGTACAAGCTTGTTTCGAAAATGTATGTTCTGTACAAATATCAAATTAAGAGATCTGAGCAAGTTTTTTGATTTTAATAATAAAAAACAAAATTCTGCTAGAAAATAACATTTACACCCTATAATACCAAAAAAGTTACAGACCCTGAAAATGAGAAGACTATAAACTTCAAATTCAATATCTACAAGTTTAAAAATTGTATGACTAAGTTCGATCAGAGAAAAAATATGACTAAGTTCGATCAGAGAAAAAATACAAAAAATACTTTAAGGGGTTAGGTGGGTTTGAAAATTTCTAAGAATGGATTTTTTGTTTTTTGTCTTATTAAATAATACAACATGTCTAGAATATTCTCCCAACATTTTAAATCGATCCGAGTAAAATTATAAGAGATGGAGCCTTCGGAAGTTCCGCCCACCGGGTCACGTTAGCCTCAACTTAAAACTTTAATCGCGTTTTTCTCGAAACTCTATTTTGGAAGTCGGTGAACACGATTTCTCGAAAAGTTATGAACCGACCTTGATCAAATTTTGCATACTTCTTCAAAATAACATTATCTAGTGCTTGAACGAAGGATTTTTTAAATCTTTATTACTGCTTATTTTACGAGGCAATACATGGTGAAAATTTTACCAATAAATGGGATTTTTTGTTCACAGCTCCGCGAAAAATTCAAATTTCAAATTTTTTTTTTCCTTCGTTCAAGCACGAGCTCTATGCATGTACTAACGGAAAATTTTTGGGTTTTTTAATTTAGGATGAACCAGTCATGAGTTATCCTGTCCACGCCGGGACCACTTTTTTTGAGAGGTCAAGGGAAATGAGGTCCCAAAGGGTGAATTTCTAAAAATTTTACGAAATACTAACGAAATGTGTATCTTTGATGTACTAAATTTTTTTAAATAAAATATATCATTAGGTATGTATATTAAAAAAAAATTAGTGGAAATACCATTTTTTTAGGGCTCTGAAACCCACTTAACCCCTTAAGCCCTTCACGTAACTACCATATCGAGGTTCTCAAAACATGTGTTTATGAATATTTGCCGGTAACTATAAAACAGTTATTGCGTGGCGTGAACTTTGAATTTTGGACTACATCAAAAAGTTAGAAATAAATGAGTGTACGAAGAAAATCGAGAATGAAACCATCATATAAAAGTTCTTGGAAAAATTGATTATTATTATTCCGAAACTCATTTTAATACAAGAAATTATTCAACCATAATGACAAAAAATTCGCAAAAATTATTTTATTGATGGCTAGAAATAAGGTCTAGAAATATTAGTAAACAAAGTTTCTACACTCCTTCGGGTCATACAACTCCCATACTAAAGTGGTTAAAACGCCGATTATTTAGAATGCTTAAGCGAGGAACCCGAAGTTGAGTGTACGTAAATTTTTTTGGCGTTTCCAGATAAAAGAGTGAAAACGAAGCTGTAAAATTTTTACTGAAATATATTAAACTTCAGGTAAGAAGTTTACCTCAAGTAATTAGCCTCCATAGAAAAGTCCTGAAATCTTGTAGTTTCTTTAGATTCACATTTAACAGAAAACTCTTTTAATTACAAATTACAAAGCTTGTACAAAATTAATATAGGAACAAAAACAGATAAAATTAAGACTCTCCAACAGGTAGCTACCATACAAATGTATTTAAAAAAAATGAGCTTGGATTCGCTTGAACTCACGATAACACGTGAGCTATTGCATTAAAATATTATATTTGAAATTTCAGGGGATTGAGTTAGAACAAAAAAGAGAATGTTATTTTGGTGTATTGATGTGGCAAATTCATCTGTTCAATATATCTAGTAACTTCCTTCGAAAACTAACGTAAAATTGTTCAAAGCATTTATTCACTATTTGAGATTATTGTAAAAAAACGATTTAAATCAAAGGAATGTTTATCTATAATACCATGCAAATATCCCTAAAAAAAGAGTAGCCTACGTTTGGTCCAACAAGTGATAGCTCGAGATTATAAATAATAATTTGTAATAGTGATGACACTAATGTAGGTACTCATTCGACTAACAACCATATAATAATCAAATGTTAGTTGTTTTCTGGTGTCAGTTGAGTGAAACCCCAACACGGAATCCCCAACTGTGGATTAATCGCTGTCCCTGAGGATATGACAATTGGGAAACCTTCACTGGATAGGACAGTTTATAAGACTGTGTTGGACTAGGTCTGAAGGACGGATGGCATAGACACTTCATAGGGTGTATTATGCCTACAATCCGAAACACCTGGACAGCTGGTGGTTTTGCTTGGGAATATTCTAAAGGTATAGACGATGTGAAACCAATTTTCATTATCAAGAATTATACCGGAGTGAAATTTTTACCATCCCAGCTTTATACTAAAGGTAGGTGACACTGAAGATCATCCAATATTTCAACCAATTTGGTGGAATTTTTGGTTGTTCGCTAAGATATTTGAAGCTTAACGCTTAACGCATCGAATCACGCGAACAGCAATAATTTTTTTTTACCAATTTTATATTAATGAATTTTTTTATATACGTTGTTTTTGTACTGGTGATTGCTCAAAAATTAATTGTGATAGTCTTAAATTTGGTTAAACTTTTGAGCAATCCACGCACACGAACAGAGTTGTCTTCCTATTGTTTATTATCCCCAATTGCAATATAAATCGTAGTTTAATAGCTCAGTATTTCATTTAGAGTATTTGACGATTGACTGCTGTTTATCGTGATTGCAGTAAGTTCTTTCTCAATACATCAAACTAACACGAAAAATGATGTCGAACAACATTTCCAAAGTTTCCAAAACTACATGAAATCAAGTTTTCCAAATACTGCCAAACCTGCTAATTGGGACTTTCTGTGATCGTACCACCTACCAATTACCAGGCACGTTAAAGTTTCTTTCCAGTTCTTCTTGTATGTATGTATCAATATTTTGACCACCTTCAAAACGGACCATGGATCTGTCTACAAACTTGGCACATAAAGTAAACTGGAAAATCGGGCCAAGAGTATGGCCTGACTTGAATTAGCAAAAAAATTATCGATAGTCAATGTGCCTTGGTTGGTATGCACTTTCTTTGTTTTATTCAGTATGCAAAAGGGACATAATAAACAATATTCAACTAAAACCTTTGTTATTTTCGTTTATGTAAAAAAAAGCTGTCATCTTTGTATTAGGACCGTTCTTATTAAAAATGGATTTCTTTAAATTTGGATCGGTCCCATTAAAAGGTCCTTTGACATCTGAGTCCTTGACGATCTAAGATTTTTTTTTCTATTCCAACCTGGTCCGATTGAGTCATTCTTTTGGCTGGTAAAAATCATTTCCAGTCTAATTAAAGCCACGCGATGTTCTTTACAAATCAGTTTTACAATAATTAAGAAGTGTTTCTTATGTACGCGAGTTACGTTAATCTATTTGGCTATTATAACTGAATAATTTATTCATTGCACTGACAAGCCAACTAACGTAAATATTTAATTATTTTTTTAATATTTTCACCTTAATGTACATACATACGAGTTGTTATTATAAAATTTTCCACTTACTCCACTATCCCTTTGATTCTCAGCATAGGCGTCCTCCAAGGCCTGCAAATTGTTCAAGGCGACTGGTAGCGATATAGAGTTCCTCCGAAGTCCCCGACTACCGCCGGGCATTGATACAAGCGGTCCCGGCGAATCAGGACCTTCAGGATTATTCGAAATCGAACTACTATCGCCATCTATAGCGATCGCAACGCTCAGATCGATACCACGACGTTCGGCCAACGATTGTTTTCGCTGCATCGAACCATTGGGATTCTTAAAATTTTCCGAAGGATCCGAGTCGGCAAAAGGAATGATCTCCGATTCCTGATAAAATTTCAGTTGATTTTCTTTCGGAACCGTATCACTAGGGCCGTCACTCATCTTGGTTTTGGAAAAATGTCCTTTTCCGCACAATGCAAAATCACTTTTAATTCGAAACTATTTGTTAGCGATCGCGGACATACCAAAAGTCGTACACTAATCAAAATCGGATGGAGTTGCAGCCTTGTCTGGTTTTGAAAAACACGCGCGAATTACTGAAGCAACTAGTGCTCTAAATGCTGTTAATAAGAAAATGAGTTCAGCGACAACATACGCTCATACCGCACTTAACAACTCGTTAAACCCACGGCTTAAGATTGTGTGGAATAAAAAAAGAATTTAAAAATTAAATTTCTTAACGCGACTTAAGATCAATATTTGGCAAAAGACTAATAATTCTGATAAGAAAAAAACCGAGTAGGTATGTGCTTCTCTTATTAATGCAAATCCAACATTATAGCACCGCTTCTGTACCTGTGCCAGGTTGACTAGCACACTGATCAGACCAGACTTTACAACTGATCGTTTAAAGTTCTGTTCGGATCGTAGGCGCTTCATTTACCTCATAGTGCCTTTGAGATACCTTTTCCAGGTGCTAATTGCAATGGTCAATTATCAAGTTAATGGTCAGACAATTTACCGAAGACGTGACACTATTTGGCAAAAAATTATAACGTTATCTTAGGTAAGACGAAGCTCTATTCGAAATCAAAACGATCCAATCACGGATCGCACTAGATGCAACCAAATTGAAATTTCGGCAAGAAAAGCAAATGCAAACAAAAGTCATACACAAATTTGGATAATGTCTTGTGATTTTTGTATCATATTACGAAGGAATTGGAAACCACACACCACAAGCGAAAATTAAAACTAGAAACCTCTCTAATAACGCCACCACATGATTGCGTAAGGTAATTTATCAAGACAGCGTGTTTAATTAGCGCTTATTGTGCCAATAGTTTATATCTTCCGGTAGTAGTAGTATGAGATCCGTAAAGATTCGTTCAAACAATAAATCATGCATAAACTTATACGACACTAATTAGTTGATATTAGCGTTTGGAATGTTTACATTTGAAATACTTTTGCTTTGTGCAGATTAGAGTTATTACGCTTGATACCAGGTGAAACCTAGGTGCGATTAAACATTCTGTGTACTCTAGAATACACCCCAGCAACGCACTACACTCGATACTATACTATCCGAAAATTTCAAATGTTCCTGAGGGTTTCAAGTTTCATGCGGCTTTAGAATTTCTAACTCAGCACTTTTACAAGTTTGTGATGAAAAGGTATTTGACTTGGCTAGAGATCCAGAACAGGTGTGTCCGAAGACGATGCAAGATCAGAACAAATACAATATCCAAAGTCTGGGTGCAATTTTATAATTTTTCGAGTAGAAGTTCGGAACGCGTTCAAAGCTGAACCTAAAAAAAATCTTCCAGCAGTTTGGGCAAAACTTAATATTTTTTTGGGGCAAGTTCTTAAAAACCGCTTAAAGTCAAGGTGCGACAAAAGTGCTATCGCCACAGCAAACAGTAAAAATTCAATCTCGTTTTTAGGTGATAATCAAAAATGTATCAAAATCAAAATTTAGTGTTAAACAGCCTCCGGGTTAATCTATACTCTCCTTAGGGGTTGAATATCGAAAAATCTTGAAAACGGATTTTAGACGTTGTTTTAAGAGTAAGTACTCGGAAGAACCACTCCCCAACCCCGTACGTTTCCCAATCAAAAATTTTATTTTTCGAGGGTACGTACCCCTATGGGTTGTATAATGCGTTAAGATTTGGGATCGAACTTCTTCAATCTGAAGGGACAAATTTTGACAAATTCATGAAAATTCAAAAGCTAAATGAAGACCAAATGTCTTCTAAACGAAGATCAAGGTGTAATTAACCCCGTGACAAAAAATATGTAGTGATCTAATAGCCGAAAGTATTCCTCCCTCGCCTAAACCCAATCGTGCTACAACTACCTGGCATACCAGTCGGAAAGGACATCTCTTCACCGGTTACTTAATTTATCGACGTCATGAAAAATTTTAATGCGAAATGATGGCTTAAACCACACTCATTCAAAACGAATGTGAAAGTGCTTCAAAACGGTCAAAACCACCCTAGGCAAGCAAATATGGAGGTTCATAAGAGGCATTTCATCAAGAAATGCCAAAGTTCTGACCTTAACTAACTTGGTATCTGAATGGGATCAGGGTCAAAAAAATCTAAGAACATCAGTGGCGCTCAATTATTTTATAGAGAAGGGTTTATTCCATTAAGAATCGCCAAAAAGTGAGACCTTACTAAATGTTAAGGAATTCGAAGAATTAGTGGAAAAAAAATATGATTTAAATTTTTGTGTCTGTCCAATTTTTTTTTGCAAGTTACAGTATGTTAAAGATTTCGCATTTTCGGGTCCAAAAAATCTATTATAACTTTTATGTTATATTCTAACTTGTATGTTTTCTGAACCGCACATTGATCTAAAACTCACAGTTCCGTTTTGGAATAGAATCAAACACGCGTCTCATGCTTTTGACATTTTTGACCAGAGCTCGTCAAACGTATTTATTTCTTAGGGTTACCACAGTCTTCCCCACTTATTTTGACAATTTAATTTTTGAACACAATAATTTTTAAATTCGATTTGAAAATACTAATTTTAATTCATTTTATATTCGATTTTGAAAATACTAATTTTAATTCATTTTATATTCGATTTTGAAAATACTAATTTTAATACATTGTATATTCGATTTTGAAAATACTAATTTTAATACATTGTATATTCGTTAAATTTCCTCGGTGGACGTCTTTCTCTGTATGGTCGTCCCTGTGGAGCTTCTGGTGTTGTTTCAATAACTGGCTGGTGTTCTTGATAGTTTTGAGCTTCTGGATTTAACTCCGGTGATACTGGAATTTCTGGAATCGTTGGTATGTTGAATGATTGGTTCAGTTCAAACTTCACATGCCTGTTACATTTGGGAACCAATGTTGCTCTTAATTGATTTGTGTGTCTTTTAATTTGTCTTCCCGTATCTAGGATGACCTGGTAATGACGATTTCCATATTTCTTCTGGATCTTCCCAAATTGCCAAACATTTTTGTTGTTAATGAAGAGACGAACTTGGATCCTCTCCCCCTCTTGAAAAGCTCGTGCTGGTTTGCCAACAATCTGGGATGCTTGAGGTTTGTTCGGAAAAATGGCGTTTAATCGAATCCGTAATTTCCTATGTAAATATAACTCGGCTGGAGATTGACCACATGCAAGTGGCGTTGCCCGATAACGGAATAAAATGTTTTGTAGTTTCTCGTGTATTGGTGTAGTTTCATTTGCTGAAGCTTTTAACTTATGTTTTAGAGTTTGTACGTTGCGTTCTGCGAGACCATTTGTAGCTGGATGTCCCGGTGCAATAAATTTTTGAAAAACTCCATTTGTTGTACAGTAAGTGCGAAATTCCTCGCTCTGGAAAATTGATGCGTTGTCTGATACAATGACTTGTGGATATCCGTGTACTGCAAATATTCTTTCCAATAGAGAAATTGTTGCTGAGCTGGTTGGTGCTTCTTTGATAATTTTAATTTCAGCCCATTTAGATTTTGCATCTATACACACCAAGAAGTATAAGTTTTCGAACGGTCCGGCATAGTCTATGTGAATCCTTTCCCAATTATTTTCAGGAGGATCCCACGGGTGAACAGGAACTTTGGCTGGATTTGATTGACTTAGAGCACAGCTTTCGCATCCCTTAACTAATCTCTCGATATCACGGTCGATGCTCGGCCAGTATACGTAGCGGCGTGCAAGCTGCTTCATTTTTGTAATACCCAGGTGTGTCTCATGAAGTTCATCAAGTATTCTGGAGCGTAGACAACCTGGAATTAGAACCCTGTCTTTCCTGAATAGTATGCCGTCCAGTAATGTAAATTCAGAATTTTCTGGTTGATTTATAAGATTATTGACGATTTTGCTAAGTTCTGGATCTTTTTTAGTTTCGTCCTTTATAGTCATGGATGTAATTTTTCCGTTTGAAATTTGAAAAATAACTTGTGAATATATCTGGTTCACTTCTTCACCTATTGCTTCGTCTACTGAAGTTCTGGATTTCGGTAAAGGTGCTCGTGATAAACAATCCACGTTCTGATTCTCTTTTCCTTTTTTGAATTGTACAGAGTAATTAAAACCTGATAGAAAAGAAGCGTATCGAAGTAGGCGTGCTGATGTCATTTGTGGCAGTGCTTTGTTCGGGTGTAATATACGTGATAATGGCTCATTATCGGTGATTAGTAGAAAATGTTTCCCAAACAAATAATTATAGAAATGAGTTACGCTGAATATAATGGCAAGTGCCTCTCTATCTAGCTGACTGTAATTTCTTTCTGAAACAGTGAGTGATCGTGATGCAAATGATATTGGCCTTTCAATTCCGTTCATGTTATGACTCAATATCGCTGCTATACCTGTTGGACTTGCATCGGTTGTTAATACAAGTGGTAAGCTGGGATCGAATGGTATAAGTACTCTTTCACTGCAAATCTCAGCTTTTAATTTCTGGAATGCTGATTCGCAGCTCGATGTCCATACCCAACGTTCACCTTTCCTTAATAAACAACGAAGAGGATATGACATTGTTGAAAAATTTGGAACAAATCGAGAGTAGTATGTTATTAGTCCCAAAAATCTTCTAATCTCGTCACAATTTGATGGACGTGGCATGTCTTGAATAGCTCGAACTTTCAATGTTGACTTGCTGATCTTGTTGTATTCTACTATATGACCCAAGTACTCGATTCTTTGTTTCAAGAATGAGCATTTATGTTTATTGATATAAAGGTCATAACTGTATAGTTTTTGTAAACACATTTGTAAATTTTTAATGCATTCCATTTCTGTAGTTCCGTGAACTATAATGTCATCGAAATATGCTTCGGTTTTTGGAATGTCTCTTAGAATCTGAGTAAGAAATTTATTGAATTCGAATGGAGCTGTTTTAATACCAAAACTCAGTCGGTTCATACGATATGTGCCCCGGTGTGTTGAAATTGTCTGGATCATGCTACTATCGTTATCTACTCTGAGATGTAAGTAAGCCTTGTATAGATCAAGCTTACAGAAATATTTTGAATTTCGAAGGCTGTTGAGTATCTCGTCGATACGCCGTATTGGATGATATGCCTGGACCAATCTTTCGTTTACCCCGCATTTGTAGTCGACGCATAATCGAACGCCACCATCGGGTTTCGGAATTACAACTAATGGGGAGCCCCAATCGGTATTTGAAACTGGAGAAATGATTCCCTGCTCTTCTAGAGAATCTAGTTCCTTTTCCACTCGTTCTCGTAGTGCAAATGGTACGTCTCGTTCCCTCGTAAAACTAGGTTTTGCGCCTTCTCGCAGTTGAAATTTGACTTCGAATTCTGGAACACAACCAATACGTTCTTCGAAGATTGATGCGTAGTTTTTGAAAATCTCTTCAATTGAATCGATAGCATGTGTTTTAGACATCTGACATACTTGAGATGAATTTAGCATTTCGGCGTCCACGTGTTGAAGTTCTATACCTAGGCCTCGTATCCATTGTCGACCTAGGAGCGCATGATATCCGGCTGGAACAATGTGTAATTCGCCCATGATTTCCTTTCCGTGATATGCAACTTTAACAGAAATTTTTCCTTTCTGCTCAATAATATTTCCTGAATAGGATCTGAATGCAATATTTGACTTTTCGACAGGTATATTCAAATTCATACGATTGAAAACATCTTCTGGTAATAAGGAAAATTTTGCACCTGAATCGACTTCAAACTTCTGATATTTTCCGTTAATTTTTACAGAAATGATATACTTGTCTGAATCAGGAGTCATTTCGAATAAATCTACAATTTCTATTTTGTTAATTCCATGAATGGAATTCGAATTACTGGAGTATGAGTCAGATATATTGTTAACTGTTGATGTATCATTTGAATTTCCTGGTCTATTGTGTAATCCTTTTATAAGACTCGAAATACATACTTTTGAAACATGACCGGCTTTTTTACAAGAGTTGCATTTGAGTTTATTTTTATCAGTACGACATTGCTTAATTTTATGATTTGCTTTTCCGCATCTTATACAAAGATTTTCGATTCCAAGCGTCTTGTAATTCGGTTTATGCCTGAAGTTTACTTGTGAGTTTCTGGAGTCTGGACTGAATGATTTGAAACTGGATTGAACTTTTGAACGATGTCTTGAAAAGTTTGAAATTTTATTTGTATCTGAGACATTGGAATTTGTACGGTTCAAATAGGAATGTTGTCCTAGTTCTTTACTTTCGATTTTTGATACTTCTAGGGTCGTTGCTTTAGTTAAAATGTCTTGAAAATCAATAGTGCCTGATTGTAAAATTTGTTCTCGTAACCAGTCGTCACGCAGGCCACGAACAAACTGTGCTCGAATGAAACATTCCGTAGTTGGAACTGTTTTTCCACATTGACATTTTACTGTGAATTCGCATTCTGCGATATCGCGTTGCAATTCGGCAACGTATTCTGAGATTGACTGTGATTCCTTCTGATAATTGTTAAGGAAATAATGTTGAGAAACAATTGCACTCTTTTTCGGAATAAGCATTTCTTTCAATGCCTTTATGAGCTCATCATACTTTAGGTTTTTTATCAACTTTTCGGGACCAAGAAATGCTGCTAATGTGTTATAATGGCTTTGACCTATCGATACACATAGCAGTTGTGCGATTTTCCCTTTATCGCTTAACCCTTTCATGTCGCAGTAGTTTCCAAATCGTTCTAAATAGCATGAAAACTTTTCACGGCGAGCTTCGAAATTTTCGAAAGGAGTTATGTTGAAAAATTTCTCGGAACTTCCCGGTTGTTGTTCCTGAGAAAACGTTTCTGCAATTTGCGCTATTAATGCGCGCTGTTGCTCATGTAACGTCTCGATAATCTCCCTTAACTGGCTTGCTTCCATTTTTAAGTATTTTCCCGGA
Organism: Beris chalybata; assembly: GCA_949128065.1. NCBI lineage: Eukaryota > Metazoa > Arthropoda > Insecta > Diptera > Stratiomyidae > Beris > Beris chalybata. Next base: position 30,249,906 of record OX421896.1, on the reverse strand, counting down.
AATTTAGGTAAAAGATAATGTAAAAATTTTTACCTTATACAATTTTGGCTATGATCTTAACCTTGAAAAACCATCCACATTCGGGTCGATCAATTTGCAATGTTTTTCTTGATTTTCTTTGAATTTTTCTTTTTTCTCGTCGCCAACTATTATAACTTTTATGTTATATTCTAACTTGTATGTTTTCTGAACCGCACATTGATCTAAAACTCACAGTTCCGTTTTGGAATAGAATCAAACACGCGTCTTATGCTTTTGACATTTTTGATCAGAGCTCGTCAAACGTATTTATTTCTTAGGGTTACCACAAAATCAAAGTACATCTCAATTATATTATAATAGTAAATTTTCTGTAGCATAATTGTGAAGCACTTATGTTCACTGATCTCAACAAAAATAATAATAGTTTTTTGGCGAATTATCCACAGAAAACTATTTTTCCCGAAAATTGATTATGTGCAAAAGCATAATTCAAGTTTGCAAAAATGCTAAAAACTCAAAATTCCTTGGATTAAGCGAGAAAAACGCAAAAACCAAAATCAAATCGAATTTTCTGTTTCTAAAGCTTTAGATTTTCTGCTATCACTGTCTCAATTTTGATACGATTTTAATTTTTTGAGTAGCTGGCAGTCTAACATTTATTTTGAACCTTTCTGCAAAACGTATTTCCGAATTAATTTTCAAATTTCTAGAAAGAAAATTTTAGAGGGAAGTTGTTCGTAAGGGCGACGTGAAGCCTCCCCATTACTCACTGTACGTAAGAAAAACGTGTAATTTGCGGTAAGAATACTACAAAACTTTGTAATAGCAATTCTGGAAAAAACAAGGAAATTTTAATTGGTTACATCAGAACATCCTAAGCCACAGTAAAACTATACAATTCTCCGTATATCACAAAAAATCGATTTACTTTATGCAAAATATGTTCTTACAGATGTACCAAGTTAAGACTCACTAGCATTTGTGAAACAAAACCATTTGTGAAACAAACGTACATACGCCATCTTTAGTACTCCACTAGTTTCTCTAAATGTACGTATATAGGTATATAAAGGGTTTTCCAATAAGGACTTGACAACTTTTTTTCAAAATAATATAATTTAATTTGCAGACGTTGTTCCTTCGTGTACTTTACCATGATAAAAATGTTTAGTTTACTGAATAAATTGACAGTGACAGTTCGATGATTAGTGAAAGGGTGCTTTCACAAATTGAATTCAAAGTTGTCAAGTCCTTATAGCCTTCACGATATATACATAGAACTCTAAATTTTTCGTGCACCACTTGAAACCAGTTGAGAAATGAAATTTATTTGTTGAAAATTTTTCTGGTGTAATTCTTATACTCTATCAAATTGAATTTGAAACGAAATAATTAAAATATTTTGAGTTATGTCCAAACAGACAAAAATAATTCTTTACTGATAACAAAAATAACAGTTCTTATAACAAATTAACATCATCCTTTAGGCAGGACATATATAATTTTACTTATTATTATAATTAGTACTTTATTGAGTATTCAAAGTTCTTCTATTACATAACATGATATCCAGCATCAGAATTACGTTCTTCCATTACTTTATTGAAACAATCCGCTAAGAACGCATACTAAAAATAAAAAAAATATATTAATGTTTTTAGTGGTAATTAATATTAATGATCTTACATGTGCCGTATAGAGTTTAATCCATTTTCCAGGCAGTTGTTCCTCGGAAATTTGAAAGCAAAAAGTTGTAGATTCTTCATCGCATTTCCAGTGAGAAATGTTGTCCCACATGAAGTCAACAGGATCCATTTCGTAGGTACTATCTTCGCGACACGGATATAAACGAAAACTCATTATACCTATCAATCAATAGAAATTAATCACTATTAATTTAATTGCTTTATGTAGATTTTTTTTTTTTTATTTTTCCATGTTAAGACTTCTTCATGGAAAAAAGATGAACTCTAAAAATCGCATCTTCTTCTAATTAAATACCTATCTTTGTATATGCAGAATAGTCCGTTTGGTGATCAAACAAATTTAAGGGTTCGTTCGTTTGATCATCAAACAAATTTAAGGGTTCGTTCGTTTGATCATCAAACAAATTTAAGGGGTGATTGATACGCTTATTTTATCAAATAGAAAAAAAACGTATGACTTGGGATTTACCTTAAACATTTACTAAAATAGAGGGTATTTCGGAAAATTATTCTAATTAGACTATATGCAACACTGTCAAATATTTGATAAATTAAATTTTGACGAAAAGTTCGGCCAATTTCTTCCGGCAGAATAAAGGATGTGTAGGGCAAATAAAGCACAAATTTGACTTCAAATCAGTTTTGAGTTTAAATTAAGACCGAGTTCAAATATTGAGAGACGCAACTTTGAGCTACGACGCATACTAGGCACCAAAAAGAGTCCATAGCAACCCTTTCGAGTAGTTAATCAACCCCAAAACATCATGTGTCCCTGATGGACATGACTAGACTCTAAGATCCTCTAACTTCGTAAAGAAATAACTGCCCAACCACACAAAAACTTAATAGCAATCCTATGGCATTCATTTATCAACGAGTAGCTCCCATACAAAAAGTCCTTAAAATACGTGTTCACCAATATCGGACGATAAACTCAGAACCGTTCAAAGCAGGAAATTGAAGTTTCGCCCAATTTAATATTTCAATGATTACAGATTTTTTAGTATGAAGAAAAAAGAGTAAGTCCTCTGTGTGGCTACCATAGAATGAATAGAAAACTTACCAACAGACGGTATAACGCAAACCGATTTATAAATATCCGATCCACAATGCGGAAATTCAATATAAGCGTAGCTAGGATCGTTTCGTACGAGTGCTAAGTATTCCGAAGGGTTTGATGAATATTTCTCGGTAATTCCCGTACATAAATCTGTGTCCTTAGCTCCAATCACCTCGCTTTCTTGATTAATTAGCTGTGGATAGACAAGAAACCTTTGATAAATACTTACTAATCGAATTCTAGGGATAAAGTGGCTATGTAGCAATAATATCGATAAGACAAAATTATAAATATGGTAAATACCAATAGAAATTACCTGATTGAAGATGAACTTTAATGCCTGCTCATCATAAGGAAGGCTTAACTCCTTGTAGATTGAAAAAAGCCAACGTCGAACGCAGAGGCAAGTGTCTACAGACAAGCTGTAATTCTGTGCGTAAATTAAGTATGGAAATTCACCAGACTGTAATTTTCTATCTGTAAGAAAAAAAGGATAATCAAGATTACTTGTTTAAAAGCTGCAAGCATTTTTTCGGACAGCAAAATACCCTAAAGGTCGACCATAGTTTCTTCACCACTTGTTCAAGGGGCATTGCGGCTTCATAAACTCGGGAGATGGTCTAAGCCAAGGTTCTGGGACATTCCGACATACCTGGTAGCAAGAGCAAGGTCCATTTTAACCTGCTACACTATCCGTTGGGATTCCCATGTAGGGGTCACAAAATTAGAAACATACGACCCTATTCTGAAATTATAACCTATCACAGATCACAACCTTCCCTTACTAAAATTTTGCGATTGCGCTTCCCAGCAAAAAACGTGGCTAGGGAGGATGGATACCTACTTGTCTATCTACAACTACAAAATCGTACCCTCCTCCCCCTATCTCAGTGACAAAATGTGAAGAATAGGGTATGAAAAAAAGCCATAAATGAGGCATGTAGTTAAGCTGCCTAAGGTACCCCCCAGCTTAACGCATATACCTACTTATATCATTATGATGGGTATGATGGGGTGCACGTTGGTGACCAATGTACCCTGCCATGAGCAAATAGGCTGGGTACGTTGGTGACGTTCATAACCTATGTAGCCCGACGAGAACTGAATGGAGGTTACGTTGGGGGGTACGTTGGTTACCAACATTCTCTGCCATGAGCAAATAGGTTGGGTATGTAGGGAGTGATGATAGTAACCATTGTAGCCATTGTAGCCATTGTCGAGGACTGAATATGGGTTACGTTGGTGAGTACGTTGGTGACCAATGTACCCTGCTACGAAAAAATAGACATGGTACGTAGGGGGTGACGATGGCTATGAATGCACCCCACCATAGACACATTGGGTGGTTACGTAAGGAGTAAGTACGTTTGTTATCAATGTACCTTACGATTGACAAATTGAGTGGGACCGAAGGTACTTTTGTTATGAATGTACGTGGAAGTCTGAAGCTACTCTTAAATGTATTGTCGATTAATGAAAACGTTCCTCAACTGTTTGAGTGTGGCTATGTGGGATACAAAAAACCGATTTTGTAAAATTGCGACCAGTAGTAGTAGTAGTCTAGATGACTTAGTGGCTAGAGCACTTGCCTTCGGTGCACCTGGTACCAGGTTCGAATCTGCTTGGCGACAAGTAAAATTCGAGAATAGGATGCTGGAGGTAAAATCGGGGTAATAATCACAGACGAGCGTGTGGCTGACAACTTCACCTCCTAGTGCTCCGTTGGTCTAGTAATGAAGTAACTATAGCGTCTAGCATTACTTCAAGGCCTATGCCCAATTTGGGTTGTTGTGCCATTGATTATTATTGAAATTGCGACGCTCCCCTAAAATTGTAACTCATAATTCTTGATTCCAAAGAGCTGTTTACATTTCCGCCACCCAACCGATCTTAACAACCCCAAAATAAATCACACTTGCAGCTGGATAACAAAATCAAAAAAATCTTACCAAAATTCGGCTGCACACGTTCGAATAAATAAAAATATTCTTGTGTGTACAACGATAAACCGGCACGTTGTACCAACACATTCCACACTTCATCAGCCTTAAAAGATTTCTTAACCATCACCGATACCGCACAATTATCCGGTAATTTAATTCGAATTTCAGCTACACTATCCGATAAGAAATCTTCGGAATCGCTTAAGAAATCTTGTACTAGATCACTTTCGGCCAACACTTTTATCCGACATAAATCGTAGAAGTATTGTTCCAATTGTTTTCGCATGTGTTCACTTTCCGATGCTGTTGAATCCGGGCGGTATTTTTCCGGAAATTTCGGCAAACTTTTAACATATGCCGGGAAGTCTGTTAGGAGGGAATATTGTAGATTTTTAAATTCGCCGTACATTCTTGAAGTGATTTTATAGCCAGCCATATAAATGTTGAAACTTTTTAACTGTTTTCCATTGTGAAAACGCATGTCGTAACTGGGAATTCTGGGGATAAATTAGAGAATTTTTTACTAGTCTTAGCATGTAAAATTACACAAAACTACGCACCTAATCGGTAACGGTTGCACTTCATTGTGCAGTTCTTTTCTCATACAATAGAATTCCTATTTTAAATAAATTTTTTAAAACTCATTTTCCAAGCATAATTACTCTCTTACCCATCCCAGTGATGGCTGGTCAACTCCATCAGTAATTTTATGATATTTTTTTTTGTCACTAAATCCGGAAAAAAATTAATTTTAATGTTAAGAAAACAATTTCAAACTATTCACCGTATTGTACTAATTTCCAAATGGTCCACACTTTCGTTAGTGGGATATGCTGCAGCGTAATGCTGGCTAAAGCCGGCACTATCAATCCAGTAAGTGGTTTCCATCCTCCTTGTCCTGAGGCTACAATTAAACTAAGTCCAAATCCAAAATTATTCTCACTGTTTTACAATACATTCATTATTTTTATAAATACTTATATTTTGCTCTACCGATTTTTTTACATATAGTACATAGCTACTTAGTATTATGCTATTTTGTTACATGTGTATTTTTTTTGTTTTGTTGATAAAGCTGCACCCGCAATCATTTTATTTTAATTATTTTCATCGTTTCTAATAACGTTTTTAGATTTATTATTCAATCGAAATAAGGTCGCCTTTTATTGATAGCATTGCATTAAAACAACCGCAAACCACAAATTGGACCGAACTGCATTCGAATCTCGCAGTTTCTAAAATACGGTGCATGCAAAATATAAATATTTATTATCTTTGTCGTTTGGTTTTCAGATTTTTGGTGCACACAAAATTCAACAATAATATAATTTTTAATTGGGTTATCTTCTGGGTCAAACTCGGAGCGGAATTGTTTCGTTTTTAAATGGCAAAGAATGTTTAATGAAATTTGAGTCATATAGCCTTAGTCACTGTGAATTTTCTTAATTAAACGCAGACAAAGACTTTTATCATTACCTGATGAATCTTTACCTTAGATTGTGAACAGCTCAGCTCTCCAAGCTTGTTGATTACCGAGTAGATAAGCTACATAGATGAGATAAACTTAAATATCATACAAGAATAACATGGAAATATCTTGAGGCTCCATGTGCACGTTAAATGCCTTTTGATGATTTATGACTGTTTTCTTGCCAATATTTAACGTTAATGGCAACAAAAAAACAAAATAAAATAACTCCACTTTATTAGCTGGTATGTAAACTAGGTCGTGTATAGAGAAAAAATTCAAAACTGTATTTGGAAAAAATGCTATTAGAACAACCCATAAACATTTTTGAAAATGCGTAAATTCGAGTTTCTTAAACGCATATTACCTATTTCTTGAATAATTAACATGTCATTTTCATTAATATAATGCTAGAAAAATCTTAAACAAGGTCCTCCATAGATCAAATTTTAAAAAATTAATAATATATGAAGTCAAACTGAAACAATTTTTTACGATTTTCATGGCAGGAATTGCATAAGAAGACCACATTTCATTGAAAAGTAGCATAGATAGTATAATTAATTGGAATTGCTAGAAGATAAATCAATGAAAAAATTATTGATTTAATAGTTTTGCGTTTCAAATAATTTAAAAACCTATAACACTATTTTTTTCTGTAAAATCAAAATTAGTTCGCTGATAGATAGCGAACGATGCAGACGTATTGTCCACGCCAAATTACACGAACGAAAAACGATTTCAATCGATTAAAATCCTCTCAAGAAAGAAAAATCAAACTGGGATAAAAAATTGTCGTACCGGAACTCATGGGGCCTTAAGGCCGTCTTCTGGTCTAGAGAGCCGAAATTTATGGGTTTTTTGAGGTGCGATAACAAAAAAACAACAAATATTTTTACTATACATTTTTCTACTACATATTTATTTATCCTTTAATATTATATACAAAATTTGTAAAAAAAAATATAAACATAATTTTGCGAGTTACAAGCGGTCAAAGTGGGGGGTAGAAAAAAAACAGACTTTAATGGCGGACCACGATTGCGCCTCTCCTGGTCATCTGAGAAAAAAAATGAAAATGGATTTTTAATTAGTAAGGATGTCATTCTAGTCCCTACCTCAGGCAAAGAAAACAAAAAAAAATTGGCAAAATGGCGGCTGCTTAGAAAAAGGTCATTTTCTTCCGCTTTTTCTCACGATTTTCAATTTTTTAAAAATAGTTACATAAAAACAAAATTTCGCTATAAATTTGGTAGGGACTATAGAGGGGTGTATAGAGAAGGATCATAAAAAATTTCAAGTAAATCGGTTCATTACAACTTAAGATATCATGTCCGCCGTATCGGAAAAGGTGGATTCGAGAAAAACGCGTTTAAAGATTCAAGTGAAGTTTCAGGCAGTCTAAGTCATATAATGGTACATATACTTACATTTTATTAATCGGCGATTCCTGGCCATGCAATCCGCCTTCGGTTAGTTCAAAATCAAAGTTTTCTGCTGTTCTTTGTACTAGACGAGCAGTTCGAGCTTCCTTGGAAGCATTAGAAGTCCGAAGTTCAGAGCGGTAAATCCGCTCTTTAGTTTACTTACATTGCTGTAACTCCACAAATAATTGGAATTTTGAAATTTCCTTTGGAGGGTATATTCTTGAAAGACTACACATTGAAAATATGTAAAAAAAACTTGACTGAATTTAATCTCGCGCACTTAGTGTGACAGTTGATGTATCCAGGTGAAGAACCAAATTGAACCAAACCAGACGCGAACGCCGAAAATTATTTCGAGGGTGGTTTTCAGAGAAAAAATTATTTCGGGAGGGGTTTTCAGACAAATTTACGCGTCGAGTATAAGTTACATTTAGTTATGCGCTTGTAATTACATCATTTGGCGGGGGGGGGGGGGGGGGGTTACATTTAAAAAAAATATTCTTGTTCACATTACTGGAAAAACCACATTATCGAAGGTTCACATTATCGAGATTATACTGTACCTCTCCAGCTCTATCCGCTAGAAGGAAAGCTCATCTTAGAGTTTACTTTATTTATTTGTTTTTTCTGATAACTTATAAATTCTTAAAAACAGTTTTGGTAAGAACTTCATAGCCTCTGAATGATCGACTCGGAACATTGAAAGTTAACTCACCCAGCAGATGAGGTGAACTTATATCGCCAAAAAGAACATTAACTGCAAAAACAGCAGTAAAAAGGCATCGTCTATTCTCAAGTGACTCCAGTGAGTAACTGGAGGCGCTTGAAGTAGGAAGGAAGGCGTAAAGGGTTCACCCATGGAATACCATTTAGTACAAATCTCAGAAATCTTCTCTGTACTGACTCAATCCTATCGATGTGATCCCTGTAGTAAGGTGCCCAGAATGGACACGCATAACTACTCAGGAACAGACCAAACAAAAGCACAGTACAATGTCCTCGTAATGTGAGGGTCATCGAATTCCTTCGACCATCGCCTCACAAAACCCCAGACGAAGTTGGCTTTGTTGACGATATGATTGACGTGATCGTCGAAAGTAAAAAGTGTATTAAAATGAACCCCAAGATCTTCTTCAACAGCCTTAGTAACCTGGCCGCAACGGAGATCGCGAGAAACCAACACTTCATTGTAAGCTCTAAATGGTTTGACGAGTTGGAATGGATTTGATAATCCTGTGGTAGCACAACGTACCTCTCTAGGTCTAAGTAAGTCTATGTTCCCACTGGCAGCCACACGCACCTACCTACCCACCTATTTCAAAGAGTTTGTGAGACAAGAGCCTTCAAGTGCGTTTGCCATAGCGTGTACGACGTGAAACAGACTACTTTCAGTTTACTTTTTAAGAGTCTACTACCCCTGAAACGTTAAAATATCAAATTTGTTGGTTTCAATAAACATTTTTGAAATTTTAGGTATTAGACTTAATATTTCAATAAGTGTTCGAATAAATTTTGTTTGAAATTTTGACTAACTTACTAATGCATTTACCTTAGTCACTCAACTGAAACTGTGGTCACGTACTTCAAATGGCTACTGTTATACTAAATCTAGCGATGATGTCTTTTTTGCGGAAGTGACTTACTGCAACGACCAGAACCATAATAGCCAATTTAATAAAAACCTGCTCGTCTTATCGCAAACAGGATTAAAAAGTACCAACTACACCCTGGAGTGAAGGTTCCAGTGGTTTTCCTTTACCTTTGAAAATTGTCCAAAAAATAAAGGATTTTCCGATATTATTTTTCTACCCTTTTTGGGACACTTTAATTAACTGGCTACAAAGAGGTTTTTTGATTAAACAAATTAATTAGTATTTGCGCACTTAAAACATATTAATTAGTTTTTTGTTCACACTGTTAAGAGGCTGTCATGCAGTTTTTATTTTGTTTTATTATTTTTAAGTAGCGTAGCGTGCTTATTAGCTTTCCGGTCAGATACCCCGGAACACAACATTTCATTTTAATTTAATTTTAGATAAGTTGTGCTAATAAATTTATGCACTTAATCATATATAGGGCTTATAAACACAGACTAGACTTAGGCTTGAAAACATAAAAACTATCAAACCTTTTCAGGATCAGAGTCACAAGTCACAAAGTAGATGGAAAGTCACAATTAATTCAAAATTCATACAAAATTGTTACTGTCGACCTACTTTGTGACTCGGTCCTGAATAGGCCTGTATATAGGTATATTAATAAAAGTAAATTATGGCGACACAATATTTATTCAGTGCACTTAACGAGATACGCAAAACTAAGGATTTGTTTAAAAAAAAATATTGCTGATTATAATGAAATAACGAAAACGGAAAAATAATACTAAAACTGGAACACCGATTAGTAAATAAATAAATAAATAGATGGACGACAGATAAAGCGGAATAGGGGTACGCAGTTTTACCAACAAGGCACTTAAATGGAAACTGAATTGTTTTCTTACAACAATGTGAATTAAACTATTGGTTTAATCAGACAAAGACTACAACTTCTGTCTATAAATAAGATACGAAAGAAAACATGATATTTATAATATGAGATTTATTAAATTAATACAATATTATAATAGATTCCGTCTATTTGTTCACTCTCAAACAAAAATCATATAAATTTAATTTAATTTAATATTCCGATACGAATATTATTAAATAAATTTTGTTACAATATTAATCCTAATGTATACAGGAAAAAAAAACCACAGTTTTTTCGACATCTAACCAATAAAATTAGATTAAATAAAATATAAACATCTTGGACAAAAATTAAAAATCAAAACACAATATTTTACACCATCTAAATTCGATTATAATAAAGGATGATAAAATGTGCTCCACTTTGGTCAATAGAATTGGACGTGTTGTGGGAAAAATATTTTATCTATCGAAATACAAAATTAAAATCTTACTTGGAAAACCTTTTCATTTAAGATCTGTACCTTAAAATATTTCTTGTTTTAATTATTTACCTCGGATAAGATGGTGCATTATTAATAAACTGATTGGTTTTTTTTTTATTTTAGTTTTTCATTAATTACCGGAATGTTAAAATTTGTTTTTTTCGAATTTATGTCATATATTCGTATAATACTTTTTTTTGTCGATTTGTTTCTTTTAGTTTTTTTTTTTTAATTGAAGTGCTTTTTGTAGTTTTTAAATTTTATTTGATTTTAGAAATTTTTTTTTATCTCGCATTGTTTTAATTAATTGATGTTATGGCCACAATAAAATCTAAATTAGTTCAATTTTCTTTAGGTAAAATTTAAAATAAAAAGAGAAATTACCACTCTTTCATCGTTTTAGTTTTTTTTGTACAGTATTCCTAATATACATACATCAATATACAATAGAGTCGAAATATACAAATTGTTTTTAATTTTTCACTAACATGAAAAAAACAATAGAACGAAAAACTAACAATAAATTGGAAGCAGTCGAAAATTCCATTAAAGGAAGTTGATCTACCGATCAACTTTTCATTGTTTTTTTTTATACAATTTTTTAAAATAGTTAGAGAGAAAATACAGTTAAAAGGAAGACGTAGGTATGAAAAAGGTGAGAATGTGGTACTCTGGACGCGATCACATAGCAAAGAAACGATGAAAATTGTTGTAATGTTTTTGCTCAGTGTGGCAATATCACTGGTGCCTAAGTCATGCTATGCATTTGGTGGAACCAGCTTGGCATGGTGTTTTATAAGTTGTTGCAACTGAGTGAAACCATCACAGGACCTCTTTATCGGAGACAACTAATGCATTTGAGCCGAGCATTGAAAGAAAAAAGATCCAACCAATTTCCCACAATAAAGGCTCAAAGTTTGACAAAAAACGCCGGGAACCTATTTGTACACCTAATACTATACTAGATAAAAGTGTTTTTTTTTGCTCATCATGTTCTACTAGGTCTACTGACCTTTTTCTTGCTCATCTTCTACTAGATGTACTGCCTTCGAACTCTCCTGAAGTCATTACTAGGAACTAAAAGAACGAACTAGTATGGGAGTGATTGAGAATCGGAAATGGTCGCTCACTATGGTGAACTAAAATGCCCAAGCTTACTACGAACTACTTATGGATAATGCCATGTATATAAGCAGAGAACCGAAATGCAATGCGAGGACAGGACAAAGAAAGGACAGAGGCATTGCACAACACGAGCAGTGACGGAATAAAAATACTCACACAACAAGACTCACTGGAAACAAGACAGATTGCAGGCTGAAACGAAAAGATTCAAGTACTTCATAACAATAGAACAACGGAACCCGACCACACAATATCATCGTGCGAAACAAGAGTAACAATAGTATCAGTACCAATAATTACAAATTCGCAGCGACCGTCGAGAATCAGAAGGCAGCCGGATTGTTGCACGTATTCATCGCGTCACTGATCGGACCGTAATATGGCATGTCTGAATTGTATCTGTTTACAAGCAAAATGAATTATGTACTTTGGATTCAGCAATCGAGCAAATCGGAGCCGGTGCTATATTTCGACTTTGTCCGCATCCTAAACTGTGCTCAAAATTGTAACTGATGTTTCTAGCTTCTGCACTTCTGTTGCAGTTTAACCGTTTCTCAGATTTTATGCCGAAAAATAGCAGGTGGCAGATTTTTTTTTTACGCATTCTTAAATAAATAAATTTAAAAACCAATAATGGTATTACCAACAATGATGGTCTGCTCCTTCGGACCTAGTCCAACACAGTCTTATAAGAAACTGGTCTCTCCAGTGTAGGTTTTCCAATTCTCATGTCCTCTAGGACATCGAATTATCAACAGTCGGGGATTACGAGTTGGGGTTTCACTCCACTGACACCGGAAAGCAACTAACATTAAATCATAGTGGCTTCTATGGTAGCTTGCTATGAAAACATCAATTAATAGGATGATGGTCTAATTTCTAAAAAGATAAAATCATTTTGCTATTTGCGAAAGGAATTCGAAATCGAAGTTTGTGAACCGAAATTAATCATAAGACAGCTATCGGACGGATCAAATCAAAATTCATACGCGCCCGAAACACTTGATCGCTTTGGGAAGGCATGAGAGTTTCTTGTACCTCCTCAGCTCTGTCCGTTAGGTAGTCAACTCATTTAGGAGCTTCTTCAACAGTCTTTGTAACCTGATCGATACGGAGGATAACAGTCCTGCAATAACCAGACTTACCAAAGTAGCTAAGTATCACTCTTCGTCCTTATGAAGAGACTATACCTCTGACTACATACCAAACGTAAAACTAATAACTAGCTGAACAACTATATCCTTCTCACTCCAAATGAGCCACTCAACAGTTTTATAACAACTTTAAATATTATTTTCATCTGAATTTATAACATCAAATAAATATGTCACAATTTTGTGTTTTTTTTTTCGAATTGACAAAGTTAAAAACAACTTAAATCTACAAAAGAAAATGTCAACGTTAATTTTTACATTAAATTTACTCACCAATCATTAGAATCTCGTACATGCGTAACGATATGGTAATAATTACAGTCCAACGGAATTACATTTTCAATTTTTTTTTTATAATAATAATCGAAATATTGCAGGGTCTTAAAATTATAAATATTCTCATATGCTGATCATACTCATTTATAAGCTACTCGATTTTTAGTACTTGTTTTTAGAACCTAAGTACATATATAGTCAATATATATATATATATAGCAGAGCATAAATAATTACAGTATTCCTACGAAATTTATATAAATGTACATCTGTAAGTTCAGTTCGAAATAAAATATAAATACTGAATGAAAATAACAGGTGCAATTTTTGCAAGAGCTTAGATAGAGGTGCAAGGGTAACAAACACAAAGATTTCTTGTGAAAATAATATTCTAAAGTGGAAATTATTATTTATGATGTTTGTTACCTAATTTTTTTTAAATATATATAATTTATGTTTTTTGTATATAGCTAACCTCTAAATGTGATTCGCGTATTTTATATTTTATGTTTCATTCTATATATAATTTTACTTTACATAATCATGTAATTGGTATTGGTGTTTCCAATAAATGTATATCTATGTAAAAAAAGAAGAAAATAATAATAATGAGAACATGTAGCCGTATAACGAAACCGAAAAAAGAGAATAATCATTAGACTAAGATGAGTTTATAGACATATCACTTAATTAACACAATTTTTGTTAATCGCCGCTATCATCCCATTTGCGTTCCTCCATTATTCTATCGAAACAATCGGCTAGGTAGGCATGCTGTAAAAGAAAACAAAAAACAAACCGGAACAGATCAGAATTGATCGTAAATTCGGAATAGATAGGCACTTACATATGGTGTATAAACCTTAACCCATCTGGGAGTTTTTTCATTGCGAGTGTACTGAAAACAGAATGCCATCGATTCGTCGTCACTTTCCCATCGTGCAACTGTATCCCATGTTAATTCGACCATTTGAGCTTCTAGTGCGCCATCTTCACGGCAAGCATGTAATCGAAAACTTTTCATACCTGAAATTAGTGTGGAACGGAAAATTTTCATATCGTATGAACTAAGCATTTTTACGGGATTTATTTACCAACTGAAGGTACAACATGTCCATCTTTTCGACTATCACATGAGCAATGTGGAAAAACAACGTCTCCATAGCCGGGAAGCGTTCGTGCCAACGCTAAATATTCGGATGCTTGTTTGGCATCTTGTAGGGCTTTCAGTTCGTAGAGTCGTCCGTCTGCCCGAATGTTACTTCGATTCACTTCGTCTACGGCCTGAAAAGATCGAGAAAAAATTTCATTAATATTAACTGGACTAAAATGGAGATGTTTCTTAGATGCCCGAAAGAACCGACTGATGAGAAGATAAGAAAAATGTTTTTCATCTCAACAGTGTTTTCTTCGCGGTATTGAGTTTTTTTTTTTAACCCGAAATCAGAATATGGAAGATAAGCCTAAAACAGAATACTGACTTCGACGGCAGAGTTCGCCGCACAGTCCTTAGAGCACACACACGTATCCCGCTGCCCACAATGGAAACCTCAGGAACGCGGTAATCTGAACGCGAAGTCTAAATATGCCGTCACCATCGACCCGGCACACATACGATTTGAAGAATTATACCGTAAACCGATTCGCAGTTGCCATTCAGTTTTACTTAACCGGCACGACGAAATCCGCAGTCGAGTCGGTGGAAGTTTGAAACCAAAACTCCTTGCACAAAAGGAGGCATTCTCTTGTCCGGGGTCGTGGATGCCGCATTCGCAAAACAAATGCTTTTCTCGATGTCGGAATCCTCGTAGTTACGGCACAAATCTTCTACGTTTACCGTACCCAGTCTTCTGGCGAACCTTGCAATGGTAGACCAATAAGAATAATATGTAGGGTATTTCTGTCTTTAAGGCCCGTTCCTACGATCTTCAGTTAAACTCGAACCGGAACTTTGACTGCAAGTTTTGTATGAAAATATGTATGTCAGTTAAAGTTTCAGTTAGAACGTAACTGACGATCGTAAGAACGAGCTTAAGTAGAACAATCTTGGTTCTACTTACGCTCAGAGCTGGCCTCTGCCTCATAAGAAGACATGAACAATTCCAGCCCACTTGGTATCAATTAGCTCATCAAATGCCCTTTACGTCGACAGCATTTATAGCTTCAATTGGCCTACTCATATATGTATACAGCCGGTGCTTGATTCGAAGTTGAACCTTTCCCTGCGAGCTTATAATTCGCAGGTTGCCAGGAATTTCGCTATGGTCAAGAACTCGGCAGACTAAAATGGGCATTGAGATTCAGTGACGAAAGCGCCAGAGCAAAATATCTTAAAACAATCCACAGTGCAGATGTGAAGTGCGTTGAGAACAATCGAGAAGAAAATTCAAGAAGTAAATAAGAAGAGTGGAAGGCTATCGCCCTAAGTTCTTTAACTATGAATCCGCGTAAACAAGGAGTCAATAGCTTTTCGGCCTAGCAATAGGCCGGATGGACAAACCCCACCATCTTGTAGCTTGTATTCCGCGGATGCACTTGCCACTTGGGGAACAAAACAACCGTGTATAAAAGAAGTGAAATGACGTTACAAGTGGTTGGCGGGGTGTTGGACTGAGAGTATCGGCCTAGAAATAGGTTGATAATAACCAGCTTTTCGTCATTCGTCTCACTTGAAGGATAAAACGCAGACCATGTAGAGGAGATAGAGGTCAAGCATGAGGTGGATTCCCAAGAACCCATCCGGTCCTCATTAAGACTTGACGAAAGAGAATAACCGAAGGTAAGAAGGACCTAATGGCTGAAGGATTGATGTAATAGACTGAGGCCGTGTTCGATCAGAGATCGAATGACTGATACCGAAAGGATTTGGTGTGGTGGTTCTTGGCTGCTGAATCTAGTGGCTAAGCCTTGATGTAGTTAGTGGAGAGAGTAAGGAGTGACCGTAGGTAGGAAGGACCTGTGGTGGAGTGGCTGATATCTGATGGATCAAGGTTGTAAGACTGAGACCGGAAGTATTGATGGAGCGGAGAGGCCGGATTTCTAAAGGTAGCAATACTGGAAGTTTTATGGCAAGTAATTCAGTAGCAAAAATTGGTGGAGTAGTTGTTTGGGTTTCTCTTTGGGAATCCATCTACATCATCTCGATTTAGTCTAACGTGTGTTACGTCGTGCACGCTGGATGAAGCATATTGCTTGCAATGTTCCTGCTTCGTCTAGTGCACGGCACTGTGGGTAAGTTTTTGACGTGCCTGCTTGGCGCAGGCTGGTAGTTAGGTTGTGTAAGGGCCTGAAAGACTTGTCGAGTAAGGCTCTACTACTTTAACGAATGATGTCGCAAGATGTCATTTAATTCCTGGCTACCTATGTGATTGACCCTCTCCCTCCCCCCCCCCCCGTCTACGAAGCCCGACTCGATGTTTAATCGGGCATCACGGGGTGAGGAGAGCACAGGATAGGCTACTATCATCTCCTTGCTATGGTGAGGCCCTTCGGGGAGTCACGTGGTGGCTGTGGTTATGCCCAAGCGTGCAAAGTTCTTCGGACCTGTACGTGGAGTTGCAATACAATCGGACACTGTGCTCCAAAAAACAGCAGGAAAATATCGGCCTCTGTAATGCTCACAACACTTCAGAAAAGATTGCTCACACGATTGCAAAGCTTTTTGGAGCTCAAGAACGGGAACGAGGACAAAATTTTATAAAGAATATTTACTGAAAACGAAACATAGGTTCATCATTATGAGACTACAGGTCTCGATGCAGTGACATAAAAAGGACATAATCCGCTTTAAGAAGTTAAAGGTGTCCCAGTCGGCCAAGAAAGTCATTACTAGAAATTTAAAGGATGCTTTTATTAATTAGAAAAACCAAAGGGTCAATACACAACTGAGCAGAATAGAGTTGGAGCTTAAGTTGTGAAAAAAAGGGAAGTGAACCAAAAGAGTCATATGAGAGAATGCATCAGTTTACAAAATTAATGCGACGTACGACTTCAAACCGTAAACCGTTTATTACTTAAACCTAAGGCACAAAAAGGATCTACTTATTTGGTAGTGAAAAAAAAATAGTTAGAAAGTACACGAAAATTAATAGTGTCGTGTTAAGGAAAAATATTTTGAAAGTGAAAAATAATATCCCCTTTTGCCCTCTTTTGTGTTTAGTGAAAATTTGACTATGACAAAAGTGTCTGAGCTGTACCCATGACCTAAATAGCCCTTAAAACCTTTAAAGCATTTATATTTTTACAAATAAGTGATTGACACTGATGTGATCGATAGACAGACAGACAGTGATTAGTCCAGAACAATACGACAAAGAAAATGATAAGAAATCAATGAAGCGTTCTAATGCGTACATCCGCAGAAAATTTGTTCAACATAATTTTTCACAAAACACCCACAATAGATACGACTCGAACAAAAATAATTAATTAAATCACTTTAGGAAGCAACACGTTGTTTATAAAATCGTTACTTACTTGATAGAAAATAAACTTAGCTGCCTGTTCGCCATCTGGAAGGAGTAGTTCTTTATTAACTGAGAAAAGCCATCGTCGAACACAAAGACATGTACTCGAGGCTGTACTGTAATTTTGAACGTAAAGCTGATGTGGAATTTCATGTGGTTGAAGTTTTCTTTCTACAAAAAAACACATTGATAAACACATTGTTTCGCTTACAAACAACCAAGAAATAATTAACTCAAGCTGTTTACATACCGAAATTATACTCAACAATTTCAAACAAGTAGAAATATTGCTGTGTATATGACGTGAGATTTGCTCTTTGAACTAAAATATCCCAAACAATTTGGGCATTTGCCGATTTTTTCACCGACACCGTAGCAACTTCGTGATCAGGTAACATAACTTTAATGTCCACCGGCGATGCGGACAAATCATCTTCGGAATCCGTTAAGAAATCCTGTACAGCATCACTTTCAGCAATAACTCGTACGGCACAGACTTTCTCCAAGTATTGTTCGAGGCCGCGACGTCTAGCATCCAATTGTTGTTCGCTTAATTGAAACGGCCATTTGCCCGGCAATTTTGGAAAATTAAATCCGACAAATTCTTTTCGTAGGATCGAATGGAGATTAGAGAATTCACGATATCGACGCGAACACAGCTGCCGACCGGCCATATGAATGTTGAAGGCAATAAAACGTTCGCCATTTCGCGTCACTATATTATAGTCGGGTATACTGTTGGAGATTTTAAATTGATTAATTGGTCTCGATGGTAATTTCGAATCTCAAATTTTCTACCTAATTGGCAATGATCTTTTCTCGGAGTAGTCAATGTAAGAGTATCCACTGGGGTCTTCTTGGGGCTCGAGACGTTCTGCTTCCTGAAATAATTGCGAAAAAAATAAAATCAATTTTAGTAATGTAATTGAACGGAATTGATTAAAACTCACCTGTGGTGTTACGGATATGACTGTTAAGGTTAAACAATCGCCGCCTGATTTGATCAGATCAACGACTTGTTTATGAGTTGCTCCTTCCACCGTTACATTATTCCTGGAATTGAAAGAAACAATTGTTATAAAAACTGATATAATCACAATGACAGTCTAATAAAGCTCTATAAAGTCACACTTTTCTTCATTTGCCTTCTCGGCTTTCCATGCTTCCTCGTCGAATTCCGGAAACAAACCAGGACAATTTATACAATATCCGGCCGATTCAATTTGATATAAATAATCCATGTTTGTTCAGTGCCAGTCGTAATACAACTAACTGGACATGACACCTCCAACCCGATAGTATGAACAAAACTGTCTACGTTTTATTATTTCGTTCCAATGTTTTCGATAATTAAAGGAATATTTACATCTGTACAAGCAATCGAATTGATAATAACGCAATTTAAAAAGTATTTAGCACGATTATTGTGCGCCATAAATTAATCAATTCCAACAATAGTATTCGTAAATTTGCTAGTATTCTTCGAAAATTAAAGATTGTATCAGATCGAAATCTCAAAAGATAAGGTAGTTATTGTCTCGAAACAGATGTTGTAACAGTCCCGTTGAAAGTTTTCTAGTACAACTCCTTCCGTTTTTCGAGTACAGTCGAAATTTATATTTGATTCATTCGGAAAGTGGATGCCAACGAGTTAGGAACTGCTATCGAGGCAGTGGAAAATGGATATCAACTCTAAGGCTCGCTAGACGGCAATTCAAACCTTGTTAAGTGTTAGTATCCACTTAACAAGGTTTGAAGGTCTGAATTTTGTATCGTCAGATAGGACTGCTGCGCAACGAAACGAGACAAAAAGTGATAAGTCGGATACTAGATTGGCAGAGGAATATCTAGCAGACATAGCGGATAAAATTTATATTAGTGGCTGCAAACACTTCGGATTAGCCGTCATCACTACAAAACGAGATCAGCTTTTTTCAGTACTGTGTATTTATCTGATATTAAAGTGTTTACCTCAAAGACTCAGCCAGCCCAGATTGAAGAGTAGCATTTATTGGTTGACTCTGACTTACTCGTGATAATCAAGTGCAGGGATTTATAGTTGAGGTTTTAAGTACGTCAGGATTTGTACCAGGAATAATTGTAAAGTCCTTCAATCTAATCTTTTAAGTGCAGAGGGCGGCTTGCTTAGGCATCACGGGCGCTTTGCCATCAACGCCAAGAGCTTCAATGCAGATTATGCTGCTTCTGCTGCCAATAGATATTCAAATAACGAATGCTGCTAACAAAAGCGCCCTGATACTAAGAGTCTGGTGGCTGCTGGAAATTATGGGCATAACAGAATTCTTTTATTATTTTCAGATTGTGGGCTTAGCGAACTCACCGACTATATAACTCCATGTTTAAGCTTCGATACAGGCTTCTATACCCTTTTCCCTACTAGGGGAGAATGGGATAATCAAAAAGCGATAAGGGAATCGGAAGTTGCTATATTCACAGATGGGTCAAAAATGGATACTGGAACGGGGGCAGAAATTTTCTCAGCCGACATGAAGATTCAGGTATCCGTTCGTCTGCCGGACTACTGCAATATATTTCAAGCCGAGCTTTTCGCCGTAAGCGGTGCAGTGGACATACTAAATTCTGCGACAAATCTTCCCGAAGAGTCGTGTATAAAGACAGTTATAAGGCTGTCTAAATTTTCACGAATTTCGCCATATTTCCGATCAGGCATTAAACATTGACTGCGCATTGGACTATGATTCAAAATTGGAATTGGGGATATAAGGGTAATTGCTTCCCGAATTTCGTCCCCAAAAATAATAAACATGTACCCGAATAATCAATCAATAATAAAGTATTGTAACCGACTTTGTATTTTATTTCAACTTTTTAAAACTAAATTAAATATGAAAAACACAAAAAAAATAGTAACTGAACTGAACTGAACATAAACGCCTTTGAAGGCTCTATGCTCCAAAAGCCTTTCCTTTTTTAGTCGTTTGATAAGGTTAGAAAAATATGAAGCAAAATCCTTGCTCGGAATAAAAATGTTGGTTTCTATATTTCCAGGAACGGCTTAAGCTTTGATGTTGAAATTTAGAATTTGTATACAGCTATTATATAATAGTCGGCTTGAGTAGAGAGAAACGGAAGTGGGGAAAACAATGCGTTCAAGATGCTTGAAAGCTGCAAACAAGACATTCCAAGATCCGTGCCTTCGGAACGGTTCATACCACACATAGAGATATATGTTCTGGAGATGACAAGCAGCGACCATTTTGAAGCCGGACGATTTCTCACAAAGGACCGGTAATAAACACTATGCTACTATTAGTATCTTACTCACATTTATGTTATACTCCGGTTTTGAACACAAACCATGCTAAACAATTGAACACTAGCCTACTATTTGCATCACCTGGCATAAAACGCTCCATACAAAAAACGTTCAATATTGTGTCAAAATGCTTCAAAGTTCTTTATACAAAAACGGCATCTTATCGTCTCCAGTATTTATATCTCTATGATGCTGTGTGAGTCAGAATCGAGAGAGTTGATGACGTTTGTGTGGTGAGAATATTGAATTAAAAAGAGATTATGCTTACACCGAGGTAACTCTTTGATTAGGGAAGGACTAACTAAGATCACGACCTTTCTCTATCGAAATCACCATAATCCGTTTCATCGTATTAACCGTTTTCTTGTAAAGTCACCTGAGTTTCAATTGCTACTACTTTTGTGACTTTTCTTCTTACTCCTTCGTCTAATATGATTTTTTCTCTCGCAACTTCTGAACATATTTTTTTCCTGGGGATAGTTTAAGACCCCATCAGTCCGGTACCACTATTTTTTATCCCAGTTTGATTTTTCTTGCTTGAGAGGATTCTAATCGATTGAAATCGTTTTTCGTTCAGTGTAATTTGGCGTGGACAATACGCCTGCATCGTTCGTTGTCTATCAGCGAATCAATTTTGATTTTACGGAAAAAATAGTGTTATATGTTTTCAAATAATTTGAAAGGTATAACTATTAAAAATCAATAATTTTATCATTGATTTATCTTCTTGAAATACCAGTTAATTATACTATCTGTGATACTTTTCAATGAAATGTGGGTCTTCTTATGTAATTCTTGCCATGAAAATCGTGAAATATTGCTTCAGTTTGACTTCATATATTATTGACAAAAATGAAAATTTTTTAAAATTTGATTTATGGAAGATCTTCTTTAAGATTTTTTCTAGTATTATATTAATAAAAATGACATGTTAATTATTCAAGAAATAGGTAATATGCGTTTAAAAAACTCGAATTTACGCATTTTAAAAAAAATTTCAAGGGTTGTTGTTCTAATAGCATTTTTTCCAAATACAGTTTTGAATTTTTTCTCTATGGATGACCTAGTTTACATACCAGCTAAAAAAGTGGTGTAATTTTATTTTATTTTTTTGTTGCCATTAACGTGATATATTGGTAAGAAAACAGTCATAAATCATCAAAATCGCATTTAACGTGCACATAGAGCCTTAAGTATGTTCTTAGATACTGTCCTTCGTTCAACTTTCATATAAGCGTATGGAGTTTATTTTTCGATATGATAATAATAATAATCAATGGCGCAGATTTACTTCAATCAGGCCCGTGCGCAGGAAAGTATGATGGGGGGGGGGAGGGGGGGTTTATCAAGTTCCCTCATACTAAATGTGATGGACCTAAAAAAAAAAAAAAAAAGGTCCTCACTTTCCTATGAAAATAGGCCCGTGCGCACGGGCCTGACTTCAATTATATCTGCTTAGTTTCAAGGCTCAAAATTCCTATCAAATACTCTAGTTATAAATGACAATACAATTATTAGATTTCAATACTATCCTGAATCGATGAAAGCGCACTTAGCTGGCTATAAATTCCAATTAATCGATGTTGCCGTTAATAACCACTGTAATAAATAGACATCTTAAGTACATACTATATTGTGGCTATTATCAATATTGACAGACAAACAGAACATTTAATTAATAAACTAAACATTGTTGACCAAGCGATTATAGTGATTGTAGTTTCGTAATGTAGAACTTGTACCTACAAAGCCCATTAATACGTGGACTACATTCTTTCGTTTGTTCACTCGAGAATATTATCAATCGACGTCATTTAATCGGTTCATAAAAGCATTCGTTACAACGTAAATTATTGCTTATGGTTTATTTTCATCACGACTAAAAGCACCTTTCACTTTTCGTTGGAGTTATTTTTCGTTACTGCAAACGTTTGCCATAGAATTTAAGTATGCTGATTTTTTTTTCCGAATTGCACAATAACGTAGAATGACGTACATATTATCTCGGAAGATCAAGCCACTTTTATTTCACAGCCTATGTAATATGTTTTTTTGCAAGCTAAAACTCACTATGGAAAGGATTTGCTCATCAATCAATGCCTTTCTTAAATTATTGTGTGACCTCCGATAAGGCGCAGAGCACAACAATATTCGCCTGCACAAGGTGAGATTCTGAACTTCAGATTTTGTCTGTCACCAAGATGTATTATTCATTTCTTGAGTTTCTACTCGATTGTTTTTTTTTTTGTTTGACAATTTCTCTGGCATTATTGAGATACATAAATTGACAGTGTAGACGCATAAAAAGCATATGGCAATAATGCTCTCAGCATTGCCATGGCAATCATTGCCGTGCAATCATTGCCATGGCAATTTTGATGATAATATTGCCAGAAAACGAATGGTTTGACAGAAGATAGCGTCAATTGTCAACATGTAAGCTTAGGTTTTTTTGCTTTAATTGCCAAATGGGTGAAAATAATTGAACTAAAAAACTATTGAATTTATCAATTAATTTTCGAAGCTATGATACTTCGAATTCACTCGCTCAAATGAAAATTGCCTGGCAATGAAATGGACACTCACTGCGATTTGACTCAATGGCAATATTGCCATTGTCATTGCCAGAAAAATTGTCAGTGTAGACGCAGGATTAGGGATCAATTCTGGGCTCTTGTTATTCATCCCCTTTATTGAGGATCGTCTCAAGCGTTTCGTTGTGGGTCTCAATTGCATGCATATGACTTCAAAATATTAGACCACTATCTCTTCCACGGCCTACTGCCTTTATCTGCGATGTATTACTCACGGAGCTCGAACATAATTGAATTTGACTAATGCGTTGATGGCTCTTGCCAATGAATTTTATTTGATAACAAATGGAAATAATAAATCGAGCCTCTAAGCTGTCTGCTTTCGCACTTAGATCTTCTATAATGTTGAACCACATCGAGTCCAGCGTTAGTCTGTACGTCTTATTGTGTCATAGCTTTTTTGATTGCTTCTCTGTTGTCTGGTCTCCGCAATACAACTCCCACACTAATGCGTTAAAAAAAGTTCAACGTAAATTTACTCGTTCACCTATCAAGTTTGAAATTACGTGCATACCATGTGAAAAGCTTCTTGTCCTCCTTAATCTCTACTTATCTCCTTAAGAAGGGAGATATTAAACAGAAAAGTTTTCGAAAGGTCTTCATAGGTAAGAGCAAATTGTTCCAAAATTTAGAGTAGAGTTAATTTAATTCTGATGACGTAATAAAAGGGTAACTCTACTAACTCTAGTATGTGCAGAGTTACAAGGAGTTAGAAATATCAAGTGGTCAGTAATTTCGAATGCTTTGCGTGGCAGTGTAAAGTTTGGACGAACATCTTTACTTGCCGCTATAATACTTTGGAATACCACTTAATTTTACTTTATTATTTTAATAGAAACAGTAATGTTATCGATTTAAAAAAAAAAAAAATTTGCCACCCTGAAATTTTTTTTTTACACGTTTTATAACTAATAAACACCAAAAAAGCAAAAAAAAAATGTTCAGTCCGTCTGTGCGCCGTACGCAAACTCGTTTGAGGAATTATAGTTCCCGAACCCTATGAGCTATTAAATTGATTTTTTTTTTCGGAATAGACATGGTAGACCCCTTGAAGTGAGATTTTTTTGAGGGGTGAGGGGGAAGGTGGGGAAGCGTTTAAATGAAAAATTTTGGTTTCTAGATCTCAGCAACCGCTTATGGTAGGAGGCTGAAACTTGGAATTTCTATAGAGCTTTGATAGTGGAGCCATTTGGAAAAAAATTGCTGATATGGGTGAAGGGGTGTGGGAGTGGAGGGGAAATAATGCGTCCGAAACGCAAAAATGCCGAGATCGACACATTCTAAAATCCAAATCTCTTAAACCGTTAACGGCAAGCAGCTAAAACTTAACAAATATCTGTAGTTATACTAGGAGAGTACATTGAAACAAAATTTTTTGGTGGGGCTGGTGGCGTACGGGGGTGGGGGTTGAAATACTTAAGATAACGATATCTCCCAAACCAGTGGCACCAGGAAAACAAAATTCGGTTTGGATATAAAGCTTGATAAATAAAGATTGCTCAAAGTAAAATCTTTGAAGGGGGCAGGGGAGCATAGAAATGGAGGGGGAATAAGAATTTCTCAAAAACATCACTTTTCATATCTCAATAACAATGTAAGATAGATGCTTGAAATTTTTACCAGAAGTAGGCCCAATAAAACCCTAGTAGGGAAAAAAAATTTAAAGGTGAGGGTGTAGAGGGTGAGGGTGGGGAAGTGTGAGAAGGAAAAAGTTCCGATGCTTATATCTTAGGAACCTGTAACGATATAAACCTTAAACTTCGTATTTAGATAGAACTATAATAGTGGCATGGTGGAAAAATAAAAATTTTTTTAGGGGTAGCATGGTGCGAGGGTGGGGGGGTGTTTTTTATAACTTTAGAACGGCTTATGCTAGAAAGTTGAAACTCGGTACGTATATGTAAATAAACTAGAAAAGTAATTCTGATAAAAAAAATCGAATATTCATTGGCGTTAAGAAGGGGGGGGGGGGGGGGCAAAAAAAATTATCAGTAGATATAAAATGCATATATTTTCACGATTTTCGTCATATCTACTAGGTCTTTCCAAATATTGAATTCATTTTTGTTCTACGAATTCTTCATATGAATACCTAGAAAGTGTTTTCAAGATTTTTTGAAATTCGACCCTTAAGAGGATGTAAAGTGGTTGTCTACTTTTTCATGAATTCCACCATATCTCTCAGGTCTTATCAGATATCGAATATCTATTCACTTCCCCAGGCTTGTTTAATAATCACCTATTTTTAAGTTTTGTCTTTTTCAACCTCTAGACTGCATCCCGGAATATGACCCAATTATATAGTTCATATGTTACACCATATTCTAACCGCTTCCCGAACTTTTTGTTAGGTTTTCAGTCACATAGTAACATACACCGCATCCCCGAATTGAACGCGTTCTGAACTTCTGCCGGAAAAATAATACAGTTGCGCCCAGACTGTTGGCAGATTTTTTATCAAAATAACGCATCTAATGCAATTGTCAAACTTCAATCTCATTTTAACTTTGAATATGACTTCGAGTAACCCTTTCGGTTCCTAAATATCAGAGTAGAGTAGCTCTCATTTGAATGTGTTATTTAACTCTGAAGGCAGCTCTAGCGATGCGACTTTCTAGGTGTTTTTTTTTATCCTATAGTCAAATCATATTCCTGAACGAAATTTTCCAATAACCAATCAATTTCCGACTTATATTTCTGATAGCATTTGTGAACTCGGTAAAGAGAAATGTACTCTAGAAGCAAACTACGCAGACTCAACTAATTAATTAAATTTATCGATACTAAAATGCAATACGATCATAAAATAATTGAGCTATTAATACTACTCGCATAGACAGAATAACTTCTCACGGTTTGAGGTGGTATTCGGTCACACTGAATGCACATTTCCTAATAAATTTCGTAATAAACTAAGTGTAATAAATCGGTGCTGTAAGCCATCCCCGAATTTTCAATACGTTAGAAGCTTATTGTGCACGATATACTAGGCCAAAAATAAACTTAACCGGGTGGTAAATTAAGAAAACGAAGAGAAATATTTTGCTTAGACATTCACGCAAAAAAAAGACCTTAGCTTAATATTGTTGCAAATTAATAATTTTATCAGATTAAACCGCAAGCTCAACTATTCAATTAATAAAACAACATTAAAACAATTTTCGTTTTCGGAACTAGGTAGTTTGTTTACAAAAAAATCAACTTGTTTGCATGAAGTAACATTGTAAATAACGAAATTAAAGCGATAAGCCGCAGTAAAATATAAACAACGTTAGGTTTATCTGTATGGCAAGAATGTTTTCTTCTGACCGTGACGGCAAGTCATCTTAAGACTTCTACATCGAAAGGTTCAATGTCTTGGAACGGAAATGATCAATGTGAATTTTTTATTTTGAATTTGATCTTATTATTCACTATTTGTGGGGGTATTACGTGTGTTGTGATCAGGCAGATTTATATTTTATTGATTGAGCTTTGATGGGAAACGCAAGATTGGCCTTCACTAACGTCGGTGGTGGTAGGCTACTATCCCAGCGCACTAATCTCAAAAGTTGAGAGTTTGAATCCCTTTCGAGACAATATCCATTTCCAAAATCCAAAACTTCACAGGAATTGTGAATCGAATCGAGATCGTTTTTGAATACCGATCTTGCAGTACTGAACATTTACATTTGACATAACTACATATGAACTAAGTCCAAAAAAATTCTAGAAAGAATACCGTCCGGATATCTTTTTTCAGTAGTGAATATACTCGCATTCCCGAATTTACTTAATTCTTTTCCATTTATAAATTTTTTATTGATATTGTACCGGAATCGTATCATTACTTACAAACTAGTTTCGAAAGAATTCTGTATTTCAGAATTGAACAAAATACTGTAGAGTGATATCAGTAGGTACTTTAAGCTGTTCTTATTTAAATAGAAAAATATATTTTTAGAACTTGACATTTGGGAATTCTTCAAGTCTGTACAGTGCCAGTAGCAACCGAAATTATATGCAATATAATTCGAATATTTTAGTAGACAGGTACCTACACTTATTTTCAAATTAATTGTGAAAATAAAAATAAGTACTGTATAGGTATTGCAAAATTTATTCTATACAGTATTAAATTTCAGCACAAGTTGAGTACTGATATTCGATGTTAAGCTACAAAAGAAGTTAGTCAGTACACGAAACCTGTTCCGCTGGAGCTCTACATGTTTCAGTATTGGAAGGGGGAAAATAATTCAGTTCGAATGCAAGAATGAGCAATATCAGTCGAATAACTCAGACACAGAAGTCCTTCAATGACGTGGTTATTGCACAATAAACAGAAAATTTGTAGAGCTATAAAGCTACATTAGATTAAAGCGCTGATACAAAAATAGATAAATACAAGCTTCCATAGAAATTTCCTTCAAAAATTTGTGTTGCATTCACCCAACCTAGCGATAACTCAAGAATCTGAAGTGAATACGAGAAGACAAGACTGCAAGAAAAAGCTGGCAGAAACATCTGAGAAGAGAGGAAATGTAATATTAAGTTCGGGAATTTTTTAACTTCAAAATTTTAAATCTGCGAATTTAATTTAAAGAAATTTAAGATTTTCAGTAGTAACTTTAAAAGTTATGACAAAAATTGTTGAAATGTGAATTCTTTTCGTTTTCATTTAAATTTTAACATTTGGTATCGTTGCGGAGAAGGTAAGGAAAGTGCCTTCCCAACTTAGTCCGGACAGAGAAACCTCTTCCTTAGAATAGACACGCATCCTTAGAAATCCCTAGAATAGATAAGTAAAAATAATAATTAAGAGATGGTAAATATTATTAAAGCCTTGTGCATTCAAAATTAATGACTTTCCAGAAGATTATATTCTTGCCATTAGCTAGAATTTCTCTGAGATGAAAGCACTTCCAAAGACATCATTATGCCGAACAATTCAAGAGATGTTCCTATTCAGGTGCAAGGTACGATGCAATTCTTTTAGGGAATTTAATTATTTTCGAGTTTTGTATTTTAGAATGATAAGAAAAGAGAATTTTCTAGTGAGAAAAGAAAAGAAAGTAGGCTTGTTAGAAAAGTAGGTCGTCGTGCTCTTAATTTAGTAGGTGTACACAAAAGTTGTTTATTGAAACTTTCGTATTGTAAATAGCTTATTGTTGTTGTAAAAAGAATTTTGTTTGACAAATGAGTTATACGAGTAGCAGAAAGACCTTGCTGTTCAGTAGCAAATTTTTTATATCAGTTATTTTTTTTCTATTTATTAGCTTTCCTAAATGTTCAACGATGCATACCAATGAATAAACAACAATTGTTCAGTATTTAAAACGTATGCCATATCATTCTGAAGTAGGCTAGTGTAGTTCGTGAACGAACTAGTTCGGAAGAGCGTTCCCATAAGTGAAATGAAGTAACTAGGTCGCAGTGAATTCCGATCCTAGTTCGTTTGTAGGAAGTAGTTCGTTATCACATTCGCTTCCAAGCGAACTGGGAAGGAAAAGAAGGAACTAATTCAGTTCGGCGAGGGAAGTGAGGATATCATCACATTCAGTGCGAGCAGTCGCGCACTAGTTCATTCTTCTAGTTCGCAGTTCGCGAGAAAGAATTGTTGATAAATGGTGTAGGGAAATATGATGACCTACAAAAAAAGTAATCACTTCCGTTTTGAACGAACTAGTTCCTTTTTTTTAAGTTCGCAATTCGCGAGACTGAATGTGATGGCTAGTTCGTTCGCGGCGGAAGTGCTGACTCTTTCAGGTTATAATACTTTTTTGAAAGGTCATCACAACGAATTAGTTCGCGAGGGTTCGGGACCTAGTTCCTTCGCGATCACTAAGGTAAACTTGAAAGCGCCTATTCTAAAGACAGTACTCTATCAACGAGGCAATGTATTGCATGTACATGTCTCTAGGAAATATGTTTGTACAGTACTGATACAGTATTTATTTTAAAAAGCCAGAAAGTCAAATTCCATGGACTCTAAAGATTCACTTCATTTTCATGTACTACCTACTTATTAAATATTACAAGATTCATACAGTCCTGAAGCAGTACTGATTTTTTGCTACGGTACTGAAAAACAGAATTGATTCCGTTGTAAATGATAATGCCATTGCGATCTGAAATTCTTACAAAACTATCTTATTTCGCGGGACATCCAGATCCTCAGATTCCTGGTATCAACCTGTCGATTAGTAACTGAGAAGTTCATAGTTTTTAGGGGTAAGCTATTTGAGGCTTTTAAAAATTCTTGATTCTTAGCAGCTTAGCTTAAGTTTCACAGCAAAAGTTGTTGTTTACGGTCATTTAACTAAGAAACGGTTTCCTTAGTTATTATTCCTGGAATTATAAAAGCCTATTTTGCCACCTTTCACACAAGGATACATTTATTGCTCTACCTTTAGCATTTTCGAAACTTTTTTTTGTAATACAAACCATTTCACCTATTAAGGAATCCCTTTTTTAATTAAGTGCAAGTAAGAAAGTCACACTACTTCTTGCTAAACATGGTCTTGATATTTTAGTAATTTTCGAGAATGGTATTGGGTGCCGGACTACCAGTTCACTCAGTTGTAAATGAGTACCTGAGTTAAAATCGGGGTAATAATCACGGACGAGCGTGTGGCTGACCACTTCACCTCCTAATGTTCCGTTGGTCTCGTAATGAAGTAACTCTAATCTATGCATCAGTGGTTTGGTGGACCAAGTCCGAATGTGCATACATCCGAGCTAGTCTCGCTAAACTACAGAGGACCGTCTGCATCGGTGTAACAGGTGCTCTACGTACCACACTGGGAGTGGCACTCGATGCGCTGCTCAATCTGCCACCGCTTGATATTGTTGTTCAGGCAGAAGCAATGAGAGCTACCCACAGACTAATTAGACTGGGCCTGTGGAGAAAAGGGCATTGTAATGGTCATGGAGAAATGGCCCGAAGGTTGTCTGAGAACTCTATCTTCGATATGCCTTCGGATGCTATGACATCAATGTATATGCTCAAAAGGAGATATCAGGTTGAGATTCCGAGCAGGGAGGAGTGGGTAAACCAGTCCGCTTCGGGTAGAGGTTGGGGATTCGAGTATAATGGGCCATTGTGGCCTGAATGCTCAAGACTCATTCGGTGTGTCTTCCCCACCCCAAACAACAACAACAACAACAACAACTCTAGCATTACTTCAAGATTACGCCCGATTTAAGCGGTTGTGCCATTGATTACACAAGTTTACAAATTCGGCTCAACTTTTGGACCCGAGCAGATGAGAACGATTCTTAACGTTATTTGATGCCCTGAACTCAGATCTTTAAACCGTGTGTCAAGATTGATTATAGTTTTCGAGTTTCAATTCTTTTTTTCACGCTAGGATTTAGAGGGAATGTCAACAACAGATGTACCAACTTAACAAAAAAAACAGAACTCAAATCGGAACAATAAAAACGCCACACGGTGGTTATTCCGGGAACTTTTTGATCAAGGTGGTATACCTATGTTTGTTTGAGTTATCATCCTCAATGGTGCGACAGCCCAAATCAAGCCAGGGCCTGCATGATACATTGTTTGAATTCATCTCTACTGTTTTACTCCTAGCCCCGCTCATAATGTAATAACATTACACCCTGTATATAACGTGCGTAAAGTGCTACAAAGTTGGCCAGAGGCAGAGTAATAATTTGTTTATGTCCGAGGCTCAGTTCTATGCGTTAAAATCTTTTGTGACTGGATTAAATTTATTATAGGTAGTTACTCCATAAAGTATAAAACTTGCTAGCGGTTGCTATAAAATCTAAGCCTCCAATGTCGTAAAATTTACTCAGATACCAAAAAAAAAATCAAAAAATTCGCAATAGCTAGTTAAAACGCTGTCCATGCCAACAAATTGCTATTTACATAAACTCTTAACTTTTACTATCATTAGAGCACTGCTCAAAATAATTTCCAATAAACATTTTACTTCGTAGTTGCTACACCACAAGCTCTCAACATCTTCTCACATTCTCAACTAGCATTTCAAAATTGTTCAAAATTTTGCCCGAAATACTACAGCGCAAATTTTTTTTTTTTTTACAAAGCACCACAAAGGGTCTAACTATCCAATTATGAAAGTGAGTGGAAAATTGAATTAACTATACCAGTTATATACCCAGTAGCTAACAACATGAACCTGTTTCAAGTATTTGTATCACCTGTTTCTTTTGTAATGTCGATGATTTAATTGCGACTCGAAGCAATGCACATAACTGTAGCACAACATTTAAGTTAAAAAGTTGTTTTGTTGGTAGGTTTTCTTCGCGACGCCTTCACAAAACCGAATAACATTAACTTTAAGTTACCGGCCGACAGAAAAAAAATATATAAACCGGAGGAACAGGTCGATCTAATCGTGAATTAAAGTTTTTTTTTCTGAATGTTTCTTCGTTTCTTTTCTTAAGTAGTTGAGCTTTTCGTCGCTATTTCTGCACATACAAAAATGGTAAATTTTATTACAATTCAAACTCGCGATGCAAAAAACGAAAGGTACTTTTCACTTGCAAGACAAAAAGGTACAACGATTGTTAAACCGTTCGACTCGATTTACTTGAAACGATTGAGAAAATTACCTACTCCACCGCCGGAGTAGCTATTGATTGAAAACACGTTTATCATAAAACTGATCGAGCTAATAAGCTGTTAAGCTTCAAGCCCCTTAAAGATGTTCTGTAAAATTACGAAAATAAAACACTTGAGATTTTATGTAGGTTATCTTGCAGTGTCACCTACGTTGGCATTCATTGTACGCCCGGTATAGTAATTGACAAGCGAGGCTATTGAAAGATTTAAAGAAAAAACAGCTTGAAGTCAGTAAGTTTTCGTTGTTCACCTTTTAAAAAAAAATTATCTTCAATATTTTGTATTACGAAACTTAAAGAGCTTTGAATAAATAAATTTCCATACGTACAGTTTGAGGTGCTTAATTTGAATGTTCGTTCATCGATTCGGAGTGGTTCTCAAACCCTTTCGTTTTATATGTTAAAAAAACAACAATTCTTCCCAAATTTGGAGTTTTTCGCGTCTATGGAAATTGAATAATTATTAGCATTAGAGAACGATAACAGAGACGGCCATACTATCTTTAGTCGCAACAACCAACAGAAGATTTGACCTTTTGAGATATAAAGATAACATAAAGATCCCCAAAATGTTACACTTTTACAGCCACTGCCATATAACAATTTCCTGCCTGTCTTTCGCAAACGACTTTACTAGCTAAAAGGTAATATATTTAGGATTTCCAGAATCAGTCCTTAGTGAAAGCAATAGCAGTTGAATCAATGTAAACAATTCCAAGCAGAAATGAGATCTTAACAACAGTTTTACAGATAGACTTAGCTATCGAAGTGAAAACAAAAATTGCAAACACTCTGGTTCTAATTTTATTACTTTTCGGGACAAATCCTGAAAACTACTTAAATTCGAGGGGCGGCAGAAGTGCCAGTGATATCAACACTCCTAAACACAAATTACGATTTTGAGTCTAAGTTCGGGACATAGTCAAAGTCAAAATATGGTTCTTTCTAGACAAGGAATTAAAGTACCTTATACAAAAATTTAAATAAATAAACAGCCCTTAAAATTTTGCTTTAATATCGACGAAAAAAGGAGCCTAATGAAGAAACCTCGCCTCTTAGTTATCCCTCGTAAGACTCTGGGGGAGATTGGAGAACTTGAGTACAATGGGCACAGTTGTCTTAGAGCTCAAGATGCGCTGCCTTGCTGCGTATTTTCCCCGCTTCAAACAACAACAACAGCAAGACTCAGAGGGAGAACCGCCAATCTCTTTCCTGTTAAGTTTAACCTTCATGAATTCAAAAACAACGTTCACCGCCACTTACGACCCTTCCTTCCCGCTCCACCGCTCTAAGTTTAGTACCACGTCATTTCCTCTGTGCAATCGCATTAAAGGGTGACCACCTAAGTTATTAAGACGACCATAAAAAAAAACCGGTGGTGTCTTTTGAATGGTTTCTTAGCTAGTCGATTTCGCTATTGGTCGACCAATACTCGGAACTAACCTTGTGGGGAACTCTCGCGAATGGCCACTGAATTAGACTTGTGTAGTTTATGAACGAACTAGTTCGGAAGAGCGTTCTCATTACTGAAATAAACGAACTAGTTCGCAGCCAGTCCCGCTCCTAGTTCGTTTGTATTCATGGATTGCCATTTGGAATACTTGTTGATTTTTTTAGATTTTTTTAGTTCACGACATTCTACCAGACGACCCTTATTTTTTTGTTCTCCACATTCTACCACAATATCGACTACGCGGTCTTTCCAAACTAGGCTTGCGCTTTTGTTCACTACAGTGACCGATCATTTGAGGTTCCCGATCTATCACGCACTAGTTCGTTATTTTAGTTCACTAGTTCGCGTAAGTTCTAGGAGAACTAGGAGCGGGACTCACTGCGAACTAGTTCGTCCATTTCACTTATTGGAACGCTATTCGTTCACGAACTACACAAGCCTATTCCAAAGTTCACTGCCTTTCTCATCACTGAACTCCAGCGAACTAGTGAACTAAAGAACCGAACTGAAATGCGCAAGCACACACTGAATGATTTTTGTTGGATATAATTGTGTATATTTTGACCAATAGGCGAAAGATGATCTTCTAGGAACTCTAGTGACGATTTTAAACAAAATTTTGGTAAATTTCGCTTTTAAAGCTTTAAAGAAAAAACTTCTTCTATTCGTATTTCTTCTACACTTTACTGCCCACTGAAATGAAATTAAAAAAAAACTATAAGTAATCATTTTGCACATTTTTAGCACGGTCTCGCGAACTAGATCACTTTCTGATAAAACAACATCAGAATGAACAACCGATCGTGTACTAGAGAGCTAACGTGTGTTGTCGATCCGTGAAAGCATTGCCAAGTGTAATAATTGATCCATCCTGTATGAATCCCCAGCGGTTTCTAGAAGGCGAATGAATTGGCTGGGTAGACCATTCTCCGACAACATAGAGGATTTGAGCTCGTTAGGGCATGACAAACTGGTCAAGTTCTGCAGGGATAGTGTTTTTGAGGGGGCCCATGAGTATTTGCAAATGCTATATACTTTAGGAATGTCAAAGAAAAAATAATAAAGTAGACGTGGTTTTCAGTACAGTATCAACAATATTTCGCCCAATGTACTAAAATGTACTAAATTTGTATACTAACGAACTCTATTGGCCAATTTCGGTGAATCTCTAATGTAATTAATACGCAATTTTGACGAATATCAAAAGAACTTACCAATTGCAGCGTCTAAGAATAAATTAAAGTAGACGACATCTTCAGTACAATAGTAAAAGTACCAGTGTACTAAAATGTACTAACTCCATTACTCAATCTTGTCGTTATCAAAATTATAACAAAGTCATCGTTGATAACTGGAACAATAGCACGAAATGACAATGACCTATACTTTATAAAGCGCTAATCGATAAATAGAGCCAATCATTGTTAGTCGGAAGAATAATTAATTTTCCAGTTGAAAATATCAACAAATGCTCAGTTAAAGCTTTAATAGTTTATTAATAGGAAACAGTAGTAAGTCGACCTTACAAAACGTTTGATGTAAGAATATTAACAATTATGTAGCAATAATGTCATTTAAACAATTATTTTTACGGTATGTGAATATTGTAGTAATCACGATATTTAGCCATTCGATGAGGACAGTTAACAGTCCGCATAACCCATAATTTTCTAGTATTTCAACCGTTAAATTTGAAAAAGAAAATTATAATAATAACAACGCTAACTGATAGAGGTAAAAATGTCAGTCTTTTGATGACCGATTGTGGTTATCGGATTGGAGTATTTCGGGCCTTTAAAAACAGATTTCTATTTATGCAATTTTATTGTTCTTGAATGTGGTTAGAAGAGAGATGAATTTCATTTAATTTTTATGTAAATTGCATTCCTAAAAATTGCCGGCTATAATATTTTTTATGACCATTTGCTAGCTATAAGATTTTATAGCCAGCATGTCTCTACTTAGAATGAATAGGTATGTAAATTCAAAGGCCATGAAAAGTCATCAATATTTCAACGGGCTATCGGAGATTTATTAATTGAGTGTACGTAGTAGCAGTTTGCAGTAAGAAAATTCATAGAATGAAATTTAGAACTGTTTTTGAGCGAATTAGTCACATTTTGTAGTTTATTGTTGTGAGCTAAGAAGAGTTCGCCGGAATTTCATGAACAAGAATTCAATTCGGTCATAAAAAAACAAATTGGTTCATTAAATTTTTGCACTTGGCAATTCAAAATCTCGTAACTCAGTAATTACACTTAGGAATGCTTTTACAGTTCTCTTATACAAGTTCACAGCTTTATCAAAAGGTGATCAAGGATTGCGCACCAGTGCTGAGCTTTTATACTGCATATGTGAACTCCGCAATATTTCGAGTACATTCGATTGCAGAAAAATGTTAAAGTTTGAGGAGAAACATCTAGTAGTTTGGTTTTGTCAGCTGCTTGAAGTGCTTAGATTGATTTATAACATCGGCAAAAGAACAATATTGGTCAGTGATCCAAATCCTTTATTTTAGGATGGAAATATGTGTGGAGAAATCGCAGTAAAGATGAAAGTAAAAGTTACTTATGCACCTACCATCAGATACTGGTTTCATAAGCAAACCTGGCAGAACATCAATTTTTGAATATTAATGTATCCACATCTATTTTCGATCAATGATATCGTGTTAACATACCGCAGGATGAAGATCAGAAACATTGCTGACATTGTAAACGTTTTGAACGAGATCGGGAATGGCATCGAATGATAGGGTTAATTAGGATGTTTATGCACCGACACTGGCATTAAAGCGCAAATTGGTGAAACGGCCAACTCTAGGTGGGCAGGGATGGCAAGCTGCAGTATTTTTAGAGCCCTGTGGCCCGAGCTGGATAGTTAAAAAACTAGGAATATATTGACTTGTGATGCGAGGAAAACTGCGCCTGCACGTCGGAGTACTGAGGGGTTACTGTATGCTGAGGAGACACGCTATGCGACTAGAAGTTAGAGGAGACGACCATGTACAGGTTCTGCTATGATCTGCGAGCTGTAGAAGACATAACTCACATCATTTGTGAATGTCCAAGGATCACTAGAAGCCGTTTAAGATGGTTGGGTAGTATTTTCTTCGAGATCATCGAGGATTTGAGATTGTTAGGGGACGACAAACAGGCCAGGTCCTGCAGGGATTTGGAGTGCTTTTGAGAGATGAAGCAACCCACGAGGATCTGAAGAGATCACAATGGTACCATGCGGTTCCGAGTGAGCGCAGTGATTCTAGCGCTGCACATCTTCTTGAAACTAACTAACTACCTAAACGCAAACTGACAAAGTTACAACGTCTCTATACAGTCAAAACAATAAATTCCATCTGGCGAACGTGTGCCACGGAGGACGAAAATGATTCAATCGATTATGTTCACCGCTCTTTGGAATTCGCGAGCCCTCATCTTCGCCGACTGATCTGATCTGATCGAAGACTTGGCAACCTTTTTTCTGTTAAATAATTGACTGATGCTTCCTAAGTTACAAAATTCTACAACTATATCTTAACGCACGTTTGGCAAATTTCTCGTTTTTCCTTCAACCAATCTTATGCAACTGAACTAGTGAGGTTTTGATATTCTTAACCATTTTGCACAGCAAACCTTTTTCGTTGTTATTTTCTTAAACGTTTTTTCCTCGGTTTTAGACGTTAATCACACAAAAATAAACTTTCCGATTTGGAAATTTGATCGAAACCGCTTCTCCTTGCCTACAGCATAATTTGTTGGTACTTAAGTTGTCATGCTTTTATTTGCTACCATCCAATTGGTGCGGTGCGCCTCAAGTTTTCCATTCATTTGGCTAATCTGCGATTTTATTATTCGCATCAAGTTTATGCCATTTGCATAATCTATTATTTTGGCTGGAATAAAATAGTGTCTGAGTTGTTGGCAATTTAGTCGAGGTTGTTCCGCTGAAGGCTCATTGGCATATGGCGCTTCAGAAAAACAGGTGACTGTAACATAAATTCATCGTTGCCAGCCAAAAGGAGAAATGTTTGAAAAGGAAAGGAACATAATATAAATATTTCGTCTCTAGTGTAAATGTTATCATAGCATTTATGTTTTACTTTAATATTTTAATACATACCTATAATAAAATATTGCAATCGAATCCTCCTTCTATACTAGAAAAAATTTTGTAATTTCGTTTTTGGGGCGCAGTCGAAAACATGGTCAAAATGAAAAACACGGTTTTGAAGACTCAGGCGCCTCCAGGGTTGATTTGCGGGTGCATGCATCGATCTCGTCAAAACGTTTTGGCCACAAAAACTTCCAAGCCAAGTTGAAACAAATTTGGCAGCCTCCAGTCATGGATGTGCTTCAAAACCATGACGGTCTATATTTATGGACCAATGTCTGCGAAATTTAGTTGCAAGACGCACAACAAGCCGGAAGCTAGTGATTATGGAAGACAGGATTGACACAGTATCTCGAGAATTTCAGGCGTGGAAGTCTAGTCAATCGAAACAATCAGACAGCAGTGAATACCACGAAAGGTTTGGATGTAAGCCACGCAAAGGCAAGGAGCCATTCAAGTACACTGTTCAACAGAGCTCTTATGTACTAGGTGCCGGTCCCGAGAAATGACACAGAGAATCAACTTTCAAGGGATGAATCCGTTGTGCCCCGAACAGAACAGAGCTATTCTGCTGCATTAAGAGGTGCCTTACTTCCAAGAAATTCATACGAAATCAGTCCAAAGGTTTGCTTCTTCTGCAGTTGGATAGAAACAAGCTCTGACGGGATCCCTATAGACCCATTTTTGGTCAGTGCTTCGCCCCTTCTTAAAACTAAAACTAAAAACCAAATACTTACGGGCCACTCGCGTCTAAACGAACATCTTCAAATAATGAGGGCGTCATAATTGATAGCCAGTGCAAGTTCAGCAAAACATATGCAAAACCTCCAAACAAATCCTGTGCTGCTGCAAGGACGTTTCAATAGAATCGCACAAATGTCCGGAAGAACTTTTTATGGATGCAACCAATTGGGAAGATTTTTAAGAAAATAAAAAGTTGTCGAGGATCTCTAGTTCGAAACTGGAGGAGATTTATGAGGTATAGCACAATTGTCCTCTGGCGGTTGGAGGTATCTCTCCTTCTTCTGCTAACGAAATTTGAAATCTGAGTCCGAGTTACCTGTGAACTGGATTCGGTTATTAAATCTGAACAAAATAGGATCAAAACAATTCTAAAAAGCACAATCAATCCTTGTGTATCCTAGTAGAGTGGCCCGAGAGAACAATAGGGTACAACGTGTTTAGGAAATCTCCGTATACTATACGGATGGACCGAAAATGGAATGCGGTACTGGCGCAGGCGTCTTTTCTAAGCAGCTGAGTGTAGAGAAGTCGTTTAAGTTGCCAGATGTACGCAACGTCTTCCAAGCGGAAATTCCGGCTGCGTTGCAGACAGCAAATATCCTGTTAATGGGAGAGACATGCGATCAGAATATTTCATTATTTCATATTACATTGACAGCCTGGTGGCCAGAAGAGGTGCTGCAATCGGTCACCATTAAATCCCAGTTAGTAAAGCGCTGTCGAGAAGTGCTAAAGGTACTTCGTAGTCAGAACATTTGCTGGTTTCCAGGTCATAGTAATATACTAGGGAATGAAAGAGCCGATGAGATCGGGATCGGCATCGAATAGTAGGGTTGAGTATGATGTTTGTCCAGCGATATGCGGCATCAAACCGCAAATTAGTGAGCGTGCTAAAAAGACGGCCGACTTCAGGGGTGGGCAGGGCTGGATAGTCAAAAGACTAAGAATATATTGACTTGTGATAGAGGAAAATTGCGACCGCTCGTCGAAGCACTAACGGGCACTGGGGAAACACTCTTTGAGAGTCAAGCCAGGATAACCCTGTAAGTGCAAACCTCAAAAACCTTTTCTGCTATTCTGCTTTTATGGACCTCATAATATGGAGTCCATATCTGGCTCTATTCCAGAATTGACCGAAAAAAATAAAGGACTTAAGGATCATTGAAATCCTTACACAATCTTCGCACAAGGCCCAAGATGGAGTTAGCTTTATTCAGAACATTTTTAATATGATCGTCGAAAGTAAGAAATGAATTAAAGTAAACGCCCAGATCAAGTACCTTGTCGGATTTATGTTATAAGTTTCCTTCAACGGTGTAATTAAAATTAAATGGGCATTTCATACACGAAAAAGAAATAGTTGTACATTTATTAACATTCAGAGGCATATCATTTAAAGTACACTAATCAGATAAATGCCTAAGGTCCGGAATACTCGTGGGCGCGTGAAGCTTGGCGAGTGTTACGGGGGGCAACCAAGAGTAAGGGAATAAGTTCTTTTAGTTCCTTACTACATTTACCATGAAAATATCTGAGTACTCCGACATTACGGCGATGCTCAAGTGAGTCTATAGAAGCTGAAATGGCTTCGTCTCCAATTAGTCGAAACGCATGTTTTTGAATACGATTGAGCAAGGCTAAATGGGATTTAGGGGCCCAACCCAGATATGCGAATTGTACTCAAGACGTTGTCTGATATATGCCTTGTAGATTGTAGCTAAATCAGACGCTGAAAAGTATTTCTTACACTTCCGTAGAATTCCAAGGCGTTTAGAAGCATCAATTGCGACATCAAAGATGTGCTGGCTCGAGTTAAGGTGGTTGTTGATTTTTACACCTAATAATTTGAAGTCATCAGCAGAAGAAATTTGTACGCCACCAAAGGATATACTTGAGACCGTCGTCGGAACATCTTGTTTAAGGGATAGATGACAGGACTGTGTTTTGGAGGCATTGAACTCTACTCTATTTTTCTTGACCCAGTCCAAGATGAGATTGAGGTCTGAGTTCAATGAGCCGAATAACTCAGTGCGTTGCAAGGCCACCGAAGTCGGACGTGCCTCTGCAGCCGAGTCGAAATTAAAGACATTGTCCAATGTACTATCATCTGCAAACCTATGGATTGGATTGAAAGTTGACGACTTATGGACTTTTAATCTGGAGCCAAACGACTGAGTATAACATTGACAAAATCTCGAGAATAATGAATAAGAGTATCCAGGCAGTTTACAACCTACCACATTTGACACCTTCTCCGGAACTCTATTTAACTTATGGAAAACTAAATATTGGACAACTTATAAGACTGGAGCGAATAAAAATTATATATAAAATCGAAACACCACCTTACAGAATCTTCAATCACTCTTATACACAACAACGACATACATCGCTTTAATACACGAAATGCTTCGGCCATACGACAAAAACATCTACCAAGGACTGATCGTCTAAGAAATGAAGCGATCTATGAAACAATAACTGAATTTTTAACTCACTACCAATCGAAATTCGACATTCAAAAAATATATTGGAACTAAAAAAATTAGCGAAGATATTTATCCAACAAGACGACACATAAGTGGATGCTCTTAATTTCTAATCGGTAAAGAAATTACTTATAGTTAGCTGACAACATCGTCAAGAGGTGCTGGGTATCCATCGGTATGTTTCTTAGGGTCTAAACAGAACACGAACTTCGACTTGAACCGCGCAGTCCCTGTCTTTTAGAATACACAGGGTTATACGGTGATGCCCACAACACCGACTTTGCCTGCGATTTCGGTAAAGTAGGCAAATGGACTGCGACCGCCGCAAGGTAGTCAAAATCGAAGTCGAAGTTCGTGTTCTGTTTAGTACTTTAAAGTTCTCGAAATTCCAGTATTCTGTGTGAATGTTCGATGCGATCGCTAGAAGGCGTTTCAGAGGGAAGGGTAGTCTTTTTTTAGGGGCTGACAAACTAGTCAGCTTCTGCAGGGAATTTGAGTATTTCTGAGGTGATGGAATAGCCCAGGAGAATCTGAAGGGATCGCAATGGGCCCGTACGGCGCCTAGTGGTTCTAGCGCTCTTAAACCTAAACTCAATCCTGCAACGTTAATCCCATCCAAAGAAATGGGAGTTTTTTTCCGAGAGAGCACCATCTTTGGGCGCTTATACGTACGTTGAAGATACGAAATATAAACAGACTCTTGCGCTAGCCTGAGGGGATGACACAGAGAAAAATTTTACCAAAGTTTGATAACGCCAATCGCCCCACGTTTCTGACCTGCCTGGAACTGTTCCGAAGTCCTCACTGAGATGGGGTTTAAGTCTTCAAAAGACGGCTTCATTATGCGTGAATAAAAAACCATGTCCATGTCCTTCAAATCTACAACTTTCTTGGATGGTTAACGTCTTTTTAAAGCCGGAAGTAACAGATAAAGCTGCGTTCAAATTTCTCCGGTCGAAAAGCTGCATACGAACCGGAATCGCAAGTGACTCACGGCGCAAGTTAAGTCGGCCGAAGGCGATACGCGGTGGTGACTAATTG
This sequence comes from Beris chalybata, assembly GCA_949128065.1. NCBI lineage: Eukaryota > Metazoa > Arthropoda > Insecta > Diptera > Stratiomyidae > Beris > Beris chalybata. Next base: position 30,208,022 of record OX421896.1, on the reverse strand, counting down.
CGACCTCAGGCAGACATCGTTTTCGTTATAACGGTGATAATTGAGTTTTGTGAATATAATTCCAGTGCGCTAATTCCAGCAATTAGCAATAAGGCAACAAGCTGAAATAGTAAACAATAGACCAGGAGACTTATGCCTAGCTAATGCCCTTCAGGAGACACGAAGGTTATGGACACTCTGGACTGGCCCTTGCCCTTTCAACTTCTAGAAATTATCGCGGTTCGCTGCAGCCAGGAAGGGAAGGGGAGAAAGCAGCCAAATGTCGTTTCTTTTGTGAATTTGTTGTACAACGCACGACTTTTGTCAGATAAGAAGGCACAGACCTCGCCGTTATCTTCGGCTTTGTCAGAGTTCTGGACGCAGCGGGGCGTTTAAAATGCAAACGACACGACCAGCTGCCCGCTCCATTTCGTTGGCAACACGAGCCCAAAAGAGTGCGACGATGGAGGCAGCCCTTCGGCCACGAGTGTCTCGTTACGCCGACCCGTGGATAATTGAATTTTCCGATTGCATCAGAGTCGAGGCATAAAACTCGGCCACTTTACGGCCAACCGCAGTGAAACCGACGACTGGGCGCATAATTCAATTATCAAAGGGTCGACATCGACGGCATTCAAGCCCCAAAATAGGACACGTTTATTTTTGACGGTGTTCGGTGGGCGCCCGGTAGAGTTTATCGGCCCCGAAGACAAGGTGGGCTTGCGGTGATTCCCGACCTGGTCGGTGGAACGGGGCCTGGCATCTTGTTGACAGCTGTAAGGCGCACCGCACAGAACACACACAAAAAACCCCCAAGGATATCGATCCGCGCTGGCGGTTGCTGGTGGATTTCTTTGGGCTCGCTTACTTCCTACCCCGACCAGAGATTAAAAAAAAACCACGACATCGCGTAAAAAGGGCAATTTCACACAAAAATCTACTCACACTTCCAGGATCCGATCGCCCTTCTTAATCCCGGCCTTTTCGGCCGCACCATTTTGCAGAACCGCACTGACATGCTGCAATGGGGCGTACAGCTCCCCGTTAATTGATCGCAACTGTCCACCTTCCGACACTTGTCCGCGTACATTGAAACCGAAACCCGTTTCCGTTTTGTAGATGGTAACGACGCGCGGCCCGTACGGATCTTTGCTCATTTTCGGTCCGATACTTTTCGCATCGAGATTCAGTTTAGTGTTTTTATCGGGCAATTCGGACGCGACCGTAACGACAACGTTTTTTTCAACACAAACGGACGACGGTACCGACGACGACAAAATATTTCTTGTGCTGTCAGCGGCGCTCCTCCCTTCCAAGTCGGCCATTACACGCACACACGGCGCGTTAACACTCATACCGATGCGCAAGAATCCTGTTTTTATGCGGAGCTGTTCGCTGTTTGCTGTTTTTCGTGTACGATACGCGGCGACAAAAACAACAATCTAGCGATGACAGATGCGAGCGGTTTGACAGAAGGGCGGAATGACTATTGCGGCGAAAAAGATGATTCTGTGCGCTGAATTAAAATTCGCCGTGTTGAGGTGAATTTTGACTTTCAATATGGCATTACCGAGAAATAGAAATTAAACGGTCTTTTTCAAAAACCGTTAAAGTTTTATTTATATAATTTAAATTAAAATTGTAAATACAAATTGTTTAATTTATAACGCGATGTTGGATGAATAAACTAGTACTCGCCATCAACCTGTGATATTGTAACGTGACGGAATAATTAGCCCATCGCATTGCGGCCTCCTGCAGGCTTTGACCCAAGTCAGTAGCTCAGTTCTGTAACTTATGAGTGAAAAATTTCTCACCAAAAAGTCAAAATGAGGACGAATTAATGCAGTTTTCTCTCTGTATTCTCACCAAATGAGAAAGCACCGTACTTGACTACGCATTTGGCAATCTTTCATTTCTCATTTGGTGAGAATACAGGGAGAAAACTGCATTAATTCGTCTTCATTTTGACTTTTAGGTGAGAAATTTCTCACTCAAAAGTTACAGAACTGAGCCACAGGTTTCGAAGAATCATCAATTTTTGTGTGAGAAAAAAAATGTCAGTCCTGCTTTCTAATAAAAATCAGTTTAAAAACAATCTAACAATAAATTATTCTCACGTTAAGGCCAGCATGCCAAAAATTTACTTTCACGGATAATTCTTCCGACTTCTATCCTCCACATTAAACCCAGAACAGATTTTTTTTATGGCATGGCTTATAAAATGTGAGCAGGAAACCAACCAGTAAACAAACATCGCATTTTGATTTTGCGGAAGTTATAACTTCGATAAGACTTCGGCAAGACTGTTGGGTGCAGATTGTGAGCTCTTCGATAAAGCTTCGGTAAGACTTGCAAGCGGATGCTGAACTTTCAGAAGCCATTGCTTTGGCGGTAATAACCTCTATAAGGCCTTTTAGAAGTAAATATCAACAGTCTTATGGAGGTTTACAAGCGAGCTTCGCTCAACATGTTTAATTGGGAATATCAAGTGATTGGGCTTCAACCATATTTCGAGAATTTTTCGGATTGGCCTACTCTTACCGTAGCGGACTAAAGAGTGTGCAATTCGCATTTTTCAAACATATAGCAACATAGTCAAGACTGTCTAAGGAAACACTATGAATCTGTCCGCTGCTGTTCAATTTTGTAGCTGCTGTTGTTGGAACCCTCACTTCTGCTTCCCTCCGGTCTTAGACAGATTTTATGCGGCGGCTGGGGATCTTTGTAGCCTTGCGCTCCTCTGGAAAGGGTTTCTATTACCGCTGGTAATATTTATGGCAGCCTGGTTGCCATTGCTGCTACGTTTTTCGTTGGTGTGGTGTCAACTGAAAGCCGTTGCTCCCGTTCGAATGTGTAGTGTCCTAGGATCACATGGTTATCTTTGCAAGTATAGAGGCCATGCAAGGGTTGAATTAAGCCCTTTTAGGGCCTTGAGTTCACAGCCACATCAGTCAGAAGTATTGCATTGAAGCCTACACCATACTCAATGGTGACGAACCCAGAGTGTTCTCTGCGATTACTGCAGTAGTTCGGAAAGCTGTTTCTGTTCGTAGAGTGTGAAATATTGCGGTACAATTTTGTGTCAACAAGTCAAGTGCAGTATGTTAAAATCTTCGTCCCTATTGACCGTAGTTTAGGGTACTTAGGGAACATGGACTCTAGATAGTTAATAAAAGTATCCGTTTGTTCGTTAGGTGCCCTATTAGAAGGTAGTGTACACTTTCTTAGACCTGAACTCGAGTGTGTGTAAGTGGACACTTTCTCCACGTTCCTATCTACACTCGCCAAAAAAAAACGGCCTCTGCCTTTTTTTAGTTTTAGTTTTAGGAAGGAGTGCCACGCTCAGTCCATAGTATAAATACTTACATAGTAGCCAAACTCAGTTCGAATTCTCGATTTAAACACACTAACATGCGTACAATCTACACGTATTCAGAAGCTGCTTCTCTTTCAGTCATGGGCGATTACTCTGACACACATTTCTGTTTCTTTTGCACAATTTGGTATGTATGGACTAGTAATTAGGGAAAATGACGTGAGTTTGAGGGATATGGCAATACACGAAATAAGCATAAAAACAACCAAAACAGACAAAAAAGCGATAAAGCTACATTGCACGTACGTAATTGAAAGAGACGAAAGATTTGTCTCAGTCATCAGCTGTTTAAAATTTTGAGAGGTACAACCAATCAAAATCGTTCATTTGAGAGGTGAAATTTTTTTATGCGAAAAATTTTGTGGACTATGGTGAACATAGAGAGTTTGCTTACTATGTAAGTATTTATACTATGGCTGAGTCACAGCGCACACTAGGCACAACAAGAACATATATATATATTGCTTTAGCAATCCCTTCGGAAATATCATGGAAAAAATAATCAGATCTTCCAAACTGTCGAGGAAAGGACTGCCCAAACTGCTCCTTGTTCTGTGACCGCCTAAAGGTACAGACTGGCTGCTACTGCCAACCGTTGCGATCAGCAGTAGACCACTGCTTCAGGCAAAAACAAGCTGTCATGTCTGTCTCAACAGCTGGCCATAAACCTTTTTGTTTCTACGTTTTTTCCGTAGATATAGTCCTTTTAAATTAAGCCCAAAGATTTTCTATTGTATTTAATTTAAGTCCGGCCAATCCATTACAGTAACTTTGTTTTCAGTAGACCACTGAATTGTTATACTCTAGATGAAATCATATAGGCCCGTTCCTACGATCGTCAGTAATGTTCTAACTGAAACTTTAACTGACAGATCCTCATACGAAACTAACAGTCAAAGTTCTGGTTAAATTTTAACTGAAGGTCGTAATAACGGCCCATAAAGTATTATAAGTTTAATCCAGCCCGAAAAGTTTGTAACGCATAGAACCGAGCCTCGGACGAAGAGAAGTTATATATTATTTTATGTTTATTTTGGGCCGAAATCACTAAATCCGTTTGCTGTCCGTTTGTCCGTCTGTCCATCTGTCCGTCTGTCCGTCCGTCTGTCCGTCCGTCCGTTTGCACGATAGCTCACGAACGCGTTGACCTAGGAAGTTGAAATTTTGTCACAGCTTGTAAAATAGAAAAAGTAAAGCTAAGTTCGTTAATGGGCGATATTCTTCCACTCCTTCGGGTACCTCCCATACAAGAGCCCTTGAAACACGTTTTCACAATTATTGCTCGAATGCTTCAAGTTAGGAACTTGTAATTTTGCATAGTTAAAGTTTAAAATGTTTGAAGCGAAAGTTCAGAATATGATACAAATCGAATGAGTGCTTCGTGTAGCAGCCTAGAGAAGTCCTTCAAAAATGTGTGCTTGTTACTGAATCCACCATAACTCCAGAACGAGTTAAAGCAGGAATTTAAAATTTTACAGGAATTAGTTTTATACCAAAACCAAGATGGTGTTCATTAATTAGCGTCATCCGTTGACTCCTTCGGGTAGCTGTCATACAAAAGTCCTTAATAAACATGTTCACCAATATTGAACGATAACTTTAGAACGCTTTACGTTACGACTTTGAAATTTTGTATACGTTGATTTTATAATAGTCCCAGCTAAAACTATTAATATGAAAATTATCCCATAAGCCCTTCATGTAGTCGCCATACAAAAATTCTGTAAAATGTCCTAACTTAATTTATGGACACTATAAATCAAGAAATAGAGTAGCCACTATACACTAGTTTCTACCTTTAAGTAAAAAGTCATGTAATAAATGTTTGTGCACTCCTCATTCTTTTGATATATTTTCAACTAAAATACAAATCGGAGTTCAGTATTTCATCTAGAGTATCATACGATTGGCTTGGAGCCGATCGTGACTGCGTTATGTTTTTTGTTTTTGTCGTATGTTTGGGCGTCGTTGTCCTGTTGAAATCACCTTAATAATAGCATCTCTTCTTTCGCATAAGGCAACATTACACTTTCAAGGATGTCAATGTAACTATCTTGCGTTATCTTGTCAGGGATTTGAAAAATAGGACCCACACCGAAACATGAACAACATCCCCATATCATGATCTTTCCTCCACCATGCTTCACTGTCTTTTAAGTGTACACTGGCGATAGTTCTGCATTAATGGGTCGTCTTAAATCATTAAGTCGTCTTGATTATAATAATATTTGATTATTATAAATCCCATATTTGCAATCAGAGCCTAGCAAATTGATTTTTGTTTCATCATTCCATAATATTTTATTATATTTTCTGATATCTTGGCTGTCATTTAAACTTTTACATTCTAAAGCGAGTTTTTTTTTCAAATTATGTTCGCTGAGCAATGGAGATTTTGCTTGTTTTCTTTAAGTTTTTTCCTAATTATTCGTGTTGAAAATACAAGGTTTTCCGGTAAATACTGTTAAATTTATTTTGTGTGACGTTTCGGACTCGACTGAGTCCTTTATCAAACTGCGTGTTGTAACTGACAATCTCAGCTAGTTCAGAATTTCCGTCGATGATACGAATGGTTATTTTTTCGCCATTTGGATTATTTCTCTGTCTTCCCTTATAGTTGTTTTTCGCTTTGTTCCTCTATTTTCAATTGTTTTTTGAACTTACAAATCATTTGTTTGTTACTCGTTTTTCATGGTCAAGCTACCATTGAAGCTATTAAATGTTAAGAGTTAGTTGTTTTTTCCGGTGTCAGTGGAGTGAAGCTACAATACGAAATCCCCGACTGTTGATTAATCGTAGTCCTTGAGGACAATGACAAATTTGGAAAGAACTTTCACTTGAGAGGCAAGTTTATCATAAGATTTGTGTTGGACTAGGTCCGAAGGAGCTGTTTCGTCATCGAACGGCAGAAGACTCTTCAGAGGGTGTATTCTGGCCAACTTTCCGAAACACCCTGACAGCTGGTGGAACTGCTAAGGCAAATTCTATATAGCTAAAGCTCGGGAGCCAGTGGGTCCAACGCAAATTTTATTTTACCAATACTTTTTTGTTACTAGTTTTTCATGGTCAAGCTACCATTGAAGCTATTAAATGTTAAGAGCTGTTGTTTTTTCCGGTGTCAATGGAGTGAAGCTCCAATACGAAATCCACGAAGTTTTCTAATGAAAGTCTCTTGCTCCTCAGTGCAATGCTTTGATCGTTTTTGAAGTCTCAATTTCTTTCTATTTTTCTATTTTTGCCCTATTTTCCTTTCCACTTTCTAGTCCTAGTCGAACTTTTGGGAATTCCCCAAAAACTTAAATTGCTCAACTTGAGTTCAGCGGTTGATTTTAAAAGATCTTATAGTGGTGAGGAATTAGGTGGCGTAATAACTTAGGCTATTATAACGGACAAAAGGATCGTTTCAGTTGCATTTGAATGGTGTACATATTTCATTTTCTACAACTGTAGGTCAAGGCAGCCGTTTTATTACAAATTTTCTAGCGTTTCCACCTTAGCCCCTTGATTTCAAAATATACAGCGAACATTTATTTAAGAAAATCGAAAAATCTTGTAAGAAGTGAAAAGCAATTTCAAAAAATTCGATAATTTCCCGATTCTGTTTGAAAAAAAAAAATTGTTTAAAACTTTTCTGCTGAATAAACAAATAAAATCAGAGCTTTTCAATTTGCCACAACTCCACGAACCGAACGCACCCACTTCAAAAGCCCATTCGCCGCGCAATTCAAAAAAACCAAGAACCCATTCGCGTAGTTCGCTCCCGTGCCCTACACACGACAAAACTCCGCCGCGACCCGCACGACAAAACATAAGAAAAACACAAAAGTCGTCGCCGTCGTACGCACACCACCGTACCGTTCATTAATAAAGTGAGTGAAAATGGCGTCCGATCAACCAGCCGACCACGAGCTGGTAAGTAAATTTTTCACTAATTCAACCCGAAAGTGTGCAATTTGTCGCGCGATTAAAACGAAAAGTACTTTTTCGATAATCGCGCAAACGAACGCAGTGAAGAATTCGGCGTAAAAAGCCGTGAATCTAGTGAAAATCGAACGAAACAAAGGCAAGGGTCGGACGACGGGATGTCAGTTTTACATTTCGATACGTCCACGGGCCAAAACAAATCGTCCAATTGTCGCGTTTAGTGAGTGAATTTGTCACGTTGAACGGTCGAAAATGACCGAGCCCCGGAGTGTTGAGCGAAACGCAAATCGAAATTATCCCGTCCCATTTGAAATTATCGCGAAAAGATGCCGTGAAGTGGCACGGAATTTTTCTGTTGACTTTTCGTTGTCGAGGGGGGGGGGCGACATGGAGCCAAGTTGCGCCGTTGTGTAAAGGAATTTTTCGTAAAATTTCGGATAACTGTTGCCCGTTCTGCGCCTTCAATTAAATTCCCGATCGTTAATTCTACGAATTTGTAGAAAGGCTAGGTGGCGGCTCCCTTTGCGTGTGGGATGGTAGTGCGCGCTGCCCACGACTTCAGCAGGGCGGGCGCTCCCTAAAAAAAAATTGTTTTTTTTTTCTCGTAAATTTCGTGTGCGGGATGGGCGCGAGAGTTCTCAGAAGCGAAAGCGACGAGTTGATAACGACTCGCGTCGGTAAATTTCCAGATAAGCAAAACAAGACCGGGGCGCGGGTGGTTGCTCCCGTATGTTTACCTGTTGCGCCATTTCTCACCCCACTGAGTTCTGCGAAGACGGCGTGTGGGGGGCATGTCGTCCACGGCGGTACGGACGGCGATGGTATTGCTATTTCCCGTAAATTTCGCCCCGGTGACACCACACCACCTTCTCATGAATTCTGCATTACGTAGCTCGTTGGATGAGCCCTCAAGCTACAGTCGGGCTTTTCGTTGACCGGGCCTTCTTTCGGCCGGCAGTGTTCTCTGTTGGCCGCGGCTCGCTTGTTGCCGCTGATGATTTAACTTGCGATTGGGATGCACGTGACTGCTCCCAATCTCCCAATCTGTTGAATGGTTTTGAAAGCCTTCTGCAGCCCGGACACCAACAGGAAGCCGTCCATCTTCGGCTCTACAGCAATTTCCAATCAGACCCAATTAGATCCAATCATTGTCCGTAGGGTGGGAGGAAGTGCAGGCACTGGCCTTGACCGCGCTTGTCGTACGGTCAATCAACTCCCCCGTTTGATTCATCAAAATCACATGCACTACTTCCTCTTTCGGTTTTTCTTGCCCGGTTTCTTTCCGATCGAATAAAATGCAAAGTGGGCCCGATTTAGTTACATGGCACTAAAAAGGCTTGGGGAGCCAATTGCAGTGGCTGTTTCTTCGTCGAAATTCGCTTACGTAGTTTTATACTTTATACGGGGGGAAAATTGGAATAAAAGTTGTGTGACGAGCGTCACAACGAGTCTAAGTAGTTGCCAAGTTGAGCATATGCACTCGCTCGCACGTCCAGACCTCGCTGGCGTGGGGACCATCGATTTGGAGACGGTCTGTCTGCTGGTGCTAGGTTCTAGTTTTGATTGTGTCCTCTCCTCCGCCCGTCCTGGCCGCGGTTCAGGTCTGACTCAGAAAGGTGCTCAAGTGAGGATTGAGTTTGAGTTGGAGCTTGGGTTCAATGAGTTTTAAGATTTTGATGGTGACGGATGTAGGCAAGTAGGTTGCTGGTAAGTGAAGTGATTCAGGCGTTTTGGAGTGGAAATTGTTTATTTTTTCTGGCAAAAAATTTCTATAGTTTCCCCACAATATTTTACAGATAAAAAATACGCCACGTTCCATAGTTCAATCAGAAAACGACTAAATGCTGTTCTGCCCCCGTTCCATTCGTCATCATAGGTTCTTGGGCTCCAGGATAGACCTCCCCATTCATCTGGATCCAGCGACTGCTTCAGTTTTTGCCCTTTAAAAATGGGGCCAGTATTTGCGCTAGGCACAACGGGACAGCAAGAAGTCACAAGAAAATGTAAACAGGGATCTCGTAACTATAAAAGTTGTCTCGCTTTGTTTCACATCGATGCGTTTTTTTGGGCACGAGTCAAAGGATGTGGTGTCGAGGAACTGAATGTTCGCAGAGAGTGTGAACAGCAGTGGCCACGCATTTGTGCGAGAATGTTTCGTGCGATTGTAGGCGACGCTCGAGACTTTAGCTTCATACTGTCGGTCATGTTGCAAGGAGATGGCAGAACAGTTTAATATTGCACTTGTTATGGGTGCGGGAACACGGTATTGTTCCAGGTAACTGTATTGCTGATGAACACATCGGGGCATTACTGATAATGACGGGAAAACGGACTCTGGTTACCGCTTGTTGGACTTAGCTGAAAAGGCAAATTCAAGCTGGGGAAATTGCACTACGTGTCGTACTGAAACACAAATCTAGGCCAAGCAGAATCTAAAACGCTACAATTTACTGATTTTATTCCATAGTATGTGTCCTGACCGGACATTGTTTTAGAGGCAGGCATGCAAAAAAGACTGGGGCGATACGCTAACGGGTTGAATGCTGTATAATATAAAGGGTGGGCCATCTAGTGGTTTCTTTTTAAATCATAGGTTATTTTGACACTGAAAGCTGTTTTCCGCTCGAAATCTTGACAGAAAGTCAGTATCATACCTCCGCGGAACGGAATGACTCGCTTTACGCTTGAACAACGGTGGGGAAATATTGAAAACTTATTTCCAAAGTGAGTGCTGTGTACCCCAAACAGTACGTTTTTTGAAAAGAAGTTTTGGCCGAAATGAAATGCTGTACGCAATTTTGTGCAAAAATTTTGTGAGACTGGCATGCTAGTGGACAACACTCATGGTCCCCGTCGTCGTACGGTGCGCACATACGAGAACGTGGCTGCTGTAGCCGAAAGTGTGAGACTCACTCCACGAATATCAACTCGCCGTCGATCTCAACAGCTCAACATTTCACGCACTAGCCTGAGGAGAATTCTGCACAAAGATCTCGGATTGGTTCCTTACAAGGTCCAATTGACTCAGCAATTGAAGGCGCACGACCATCCGCTTCGTTATCGCTTCGCAATTTGGGCCTTAGAGCAGCTTTTAATTGGACGAACAATTTTGGGAGGCACATTTTCATCTCGGCGGCTACGTTAACAAACATAATTGCCGCATGTGAAGCTCGGAAAACCCGCACGTTATTGTCGAGAAGCCAATGCATCCACAGAGAGTGATAGTTTGATGCGGATTGTGGAGTGGTGGCATAATTTCTTCGAAAATGAGACTGGGAACAACGTTTCGGTCAACGGTGATCGTTACAGAGCCATGTTATCCGACTTTTTTTTTTTACTGAAATTAAAGACATGGATTTGGACGACCTCTGGTTCATGCAGGATGGCGCGTCATGCCACACAGCCCATGCCCAAATCGATCTTTTACGCACCAAATTCCCAAATCGTGTTATCAGCCGTCTTGGCGATGTCAATTGGCAGCCTCGGAGCTGCGATTTGACCTCTGTGGGAAACCGTGAAGGGCCGATGTTATGCCAACAATCCAGAAACGATTCAAGCACTTAAGGCCAATATCATCCAAGCAATCCGTGAGCTACAGCCCGAAACCATCAACAAGGTCTTGGAAAATTAGAGTGACAGAATGCGCTACTGCGAAGCCAGCCGAGGCAGCCACTTGAACGAAGTTGTGTTTCATCATTAATCGGAATGTTTACTCTTACTAATAAAGCCATAATACATGGAAAAAAGATAATTTTGTTCATTTTATTGCATTTTAAAAAAGAAAGTTGTATTTGGTCCACCCTGTATATCTCTACGAGTGTATAGTAGAGAAGGAGACGGGGTGCTATCTTCCCGGAAGACTTCTGTTTCAATTGGCTTTCTCGACACGGAAGTTACGAGTATCCAACGGTTTATTTAAAGCTGCAAATGGTTCCACGAGTACAACTTAACTTCAAAATCCTGTGACATCACAACACATCCACGCGATATTAACCTATTCTTGACCGAAGTATTCTGAAATATGCGGGGGCATTGTCTGGACTTCCACATTACAAGGTTTACGCCGACAGAATTGAGTTGGTTCACGAAGCTTGCTTTCAGTGACCTTTCCTTGCAGTATCCACTGTGGACCATGCTGTAAGCACAGTGGTCCGTTTTGCATAGCTGCCTAAACAAATTGCAACATCGTTCGATAGAGAGCAACATTGATTTCATTTTCAAAGAAATAAGAAACGATGATTCTTGCAGATGATATGGTATACCGCATCACACCTTACTGCTGAAAAGGACGTACATGATTGACGGCACAGCTACATTGATGGGCTTGGCAGAAGAAAACGAAGTTGTTTCAGTCGACTATCCGTAGCTCGTATCCTGCAATTTTGTCTCTTATCGAAGCCATTTAATTGCAAATTAGATTCATCGATCAAATTGTGGATTTAATCAGATTTTTGTTCTGCTTATTGCGGGTGAAATCATTAATTTGCTTTTCCACAACGAAATAACATAATCAATCCCTGTCTGGTAGTTTATCGACTTCAATTCTTGCCAAGTTGAACTTTATATGGGAACATGTGCAATGTGGCAAAAATCCTCTGAATAAACATCTCCACGGTAGTCCGATTATACCTAATCGTCTCATTGTTAATGTTTCTATTCTATACACACCGTGCACGAGATATGTACGTAGTCTTCGGCACAACAGAGATAGGTTCCTTACTAAAACTTGCCGAAAATGCGCAACCAGATGATTTATTGCTAGAATTGTGAATGCAATCCGCGTCAAACCATTTTACCGTTGGTTTTCAAAATAAATTTTTACAATTTTTGTTCGGTTTTTGTGTGTATTGTTTCATATTAATTTCCCCTTGAAAGTCTTAATAAAATAATATCATTGGTGGCTTCTCATTGCCTCCCTCCCTGTAGCTAATCATTGGATCCCTAGTGGCTTCTCATTGACTCCCTGGTGGCTTCTCATTGACTCCCTTGGTGGCTTCTTATTGATTCCCTTGGTGGCTTTTCATTGATTCCGTGGTGGCTTCTTATTTATTCCCTGGTGGCTTCTGATTGACTCTCTGGTGACTTTCATTGATTCTCCAGGGACTTCTCATCAACCGGTGGCTTCTCATCGACTCCTGGTGGGCTCTCATGGAGTACCCTATCGCTGCTCATCGACACCCTGATAGCTCGACTCCGGGTTTAACAAAAATGTTTTCTTTACATTCGAAGTGCTCCAGAAAAAAAATCCTGGCTGTTTCATTTACTTATTCACTTTTATTAAATATGGGGAGAGGGAAGCAATGGACAAAAGTTGAAACTTGGATCCTATGTAAAACACTTATTCCAATTAAAATAAAATTTAGGTGGCTTTACTGGGGTGATGTGGCAGATTGTGTACTCTAGATGAAATCATATAGAGTATTATCAGTTTGATCCAGCCCAAAAGTTTGTAACGCATAGAACCAAGCCTCGGACGAAAAAAAAGTTTTATATATTATTTTTTGTTTATTTGGGACCAAAAAGCTCAAATCCGCTTGACGTCCGTCCGTCCGTCTGTCTGTCTGGCTGTCTGTCTGTCTGTCTGTCTGTCTGTCTGTCTGTCTGTCTGTCTGTCTGTCTGTCTGTCCGTCTGTCTGTCCGTGAACACGATAACTCAAGAACGCCTTCACCTAGGATCTTGAAATTTTGAATCTGGGTGTTTTGTTGAATTTGTAGGGCTAAGTTCGTTAACGGGTAAAATCATCCTACTCCTTCGGGTAGCTGCCATACAAAGTGTCCTTAAAACACGTGTTCAAGAATATTGGTCGATAGTTTCAGAAGAGCCTTACCTACGTTTATGAAATTTTGTATGTGTTATTTTTCCAACAGTTGGAGCTAAATGTATGAAGAAAATCCAATTAGTCCTTCGTGTACCTGCCATACAAATATCCTGTAAATATGACTTCACTTAATTTACGAAACTCACTATAACTCAAATAATCTTCTAGCTACGAATTCAGAATTTTGTACAAATTAGTTTTGAGTGAAAATGAAGTTCGAGTTTACTAGTCAGCGAAATCCTTTTACTCCTTCTGGTAGCTGCCACACAAAATATCCTTAAAACACTAGTTCAAGAATATTGGCCGGTAACTTCATAAGGATTTAACCTACGACTTTGAAATTTTGTGTGTGTTAATTTTCTAATAGTTGAAACTAAATGTATGACTATGAAGAAAATGCTATTAGTCCTTCGAGTGGCTGCCATACAAATATCCTGTTAAAATATCTTCATGCAATTCACGAAACTCACTATAACTCAAGTAATCGTTTAGCTACGAATTCAGAATTTTTCTGTTATAGTAACCCTAAAATTTTACCTGCTTTTATATTCCCAAAATACATCTTGATCACACACGTCCCGACAGTCTACGGCCTCTTAATTAGATTAGGCAGGTTATTGGATATGAACTCATTGGAATATACCAAGCCATTAATCGATAGATTTATAAAAATCATTCTTGTTCGTTTGATTGATTTGATTTATTTCGGGCTCTTGAAAACAGTCTGATAAGGAAAATCAACTGCAATTAATCGAGTTTCTAGGTGGTACATCTATTTTGCTCAGTTCAATTGTCTTGCTTTATTTTTTCGTCGAAAGTATAATTTTTTTAGCCCGGGAGATTTGCTTAGATTTCCAAGAAATTGATAATAAAACCGTTTCAACTTTCACTGATTTCTAAGAATCTCGGTGCTTGTTATGTCGATTAAATTGGTATTTTTTTTTTATAACTACCCCTGCCAATAATTGAATTTCTTGTGTAAGTTTTTTAAACATTGCTCAAGTGCAGAAGCCTCAAAAGCGGAATAAACATCGACTGAGTTATTTTAGTCTAGGTTTTGATAATATTCGAGCAGTGGGGTTTCTGGGAAATCATTAATTTGTATTGCAATTAATTGATTGATTGAAGGTGGCACTGTTTGTGTTATCAGAGTCCAATTAGCGATTAAGTGTGACCAACAACTGTTTCAAATTCTACGAAAATTTTGTGAAGGTGAATTTCAAAAAGAAAATTGTTTCTTCTATCGTTTTCTACGAAATTTCTTCGACGTCGAAGTAGATACTAGTGATAGGTAGGAAGGTTGCATGGTTTGACTAATAATTGACTCGTAGAAATGTTAAGAATGTTGATCGAGGTCTTATTTAAATGTATGTCAATTTTGGCGCTATTAAAGATCTAAAATTGATTTAATCAGTGCGCATTTGAAATTAAAATGAAAAGTCTGTTGCGAGGAAAATCAAAGAGATTTTTCAATCTTCAGAATCGCTGCGTGTGGAGGTACTTTTCTCTTACGCTTATTTAGGCTTCTATTTTTTGTAATTTGACTGTAGGGAGTTTTCAAACCAATTCATCTGCGATGGGACAAGATAGGATTTTTTTTCAATTGGAGTTGTTTTGGTAACGCTGGAACGGGATCCCAAATTGAACCTGTTGTGTCCCACCAAATTCTCTATTAATCCGAAGTGGAGCATTTCTCGAAGATGATGGATCCGTGGAATCCGGATCGAAATGACGAAGCCCTCTGTTAGCAAGTCCTTTCTATTCACAGAGAATGAATCCTGTAAAGAGGATTCCTTACGTGTCCTTATGTCCAATCAGAGCTCACTCTGAATAGTTTCATTGGGAAGTAAAAATATATCATAGCAGCAATGTGATATATTCTTTCTCAAAGGAAGCATGGTTTTACTTTATTATTTTAATAATTAAGTATTGTGATTGATTTTTTAAAAAAAAAAATTTGCTACCCTCAAAATTTTTATTTTCACGTTTCATAACTAGTAGACGCGAAAAAGGCAATAAAAATTTTCAGTCCGTCTGTCCGCCGTACGCAAGATCGTTTGGAGGCTCGTAGCTGCCAAACGCTTTGAGATATTAAATTGAAATTTTGTTAACGAATAGACGGGGTAGGCGCCTTGAAGTGACCAAATTTTTAGGGGTGGAGGTGTGAGGGGGAAGGGGGGGAAGTGTTTTAGACCGAAAATTTTGGTTTCCAGATCTCAGTAACCCCTAATGTTAGGAAGCTGAAACTTGGAATTTCTATAGAGCTCTGATAGTAGACCCATTTGCAGAAAAATTGTCAATATTGATCAAAGGGTGTGGGAGTGGGGGGAAATGTAATGCGTCCGAAACCCAAAAAAGGCGAGATAGACACATTCTAAAATCCATATCTCCTAAACCGTTAATGGCACACTATTCAAACTTGAAAAATATTTGTAGTTATACTAGGAGAACAGAATGAAGAAAAATTTTAGGTGGGGGAAGTTGTGTATGGGGGTGGGGGGGTGAAATACTTAAGATTACGATATCTCATGAACCAATTGCTCTAGAAAAATAAAATTTGGTTTGGGTGTAAAAGTTGACAAATAAAGATTGATCAAAGTAAAATTTTTTAAGTGGGAGGTGGAGCATAGAAGTGGAGGGGATGAGAATTTTTCAAATCAAACACATTTCATATCTCAAGAACAGTTTAAGATAGATGCTTAGAATTTTTACCAGAAGTAGCGCTAATTAAACCCTAGTAGGGAAAAAAGTTTTGGGGTTGAGGGTGTAGAGGGGGAGGGTGAAAAGGAAAAAGTTCCGATGCTTATATCTTGAGAACCTGTAATGATATAAGCCTTAAACTTGGTATTTAGATAGAGCTATAGTAGCGGAATGTTGGAAAAATATAATTTTTTTTTGGGGTAGTATGCTACGGGGGTAGGGGGTGTTTTTCCTAACTATTAAACGGTTCATGCTAGAAAGTTGAAACTCGGTGTGTATATGTAAATCAACTAGAAAAGTAATTGTGATAAAAAAAAATTGAATATTCATTGGCGTTCAGAAAGGGGGGCAAAAAAAATTATTTGTAAATATAATAAATATAAAATGCATATATTTTCACGATTTTCGTCATATCTACTAGGTCTTTCCAAATATTGAATTCATTTTTATTCTACGAATTCTTCGTATGAATACCTAGAATGTGTTTTCAAGATTTTTTGAAATTCGACCCCTAAGGGTAGTTTGGTACAAGTGGGGGTGTTTTTCCTATATATGGAACGGCTTAAGCTACAATGTTGAAACTCGTTGTGTATATGTAAATCAACTAAAAAAATAATTGTGATAAAAAAAAATTTGAATATTCATTGGCGTTCAGAAGGGGGGGGGCAACAAAAAATATTTGTAAATATAATAAATATAAAATGCATATATTTCCACGATTTTCGTCATATCTACTAGGTCTTTCCAAATATTGAATTCATTTTTATTCTACGGATTCTTCGTATGAATACTTTTTAGAAAGTGTTTTCAAGGTTTTTTGAAATTCGACCCCTAAGGGTATTGTGGTACAAGTGGGAGGTGTTTTTCCTATATATAGAACGGCTTAAGCTACAATGTTGAAACTCGGTGTGTATATCTAAATCAACTAGAAAAATAATTTTGAATAAAAAAAAAACGAATATCTATTGGCGTTCAGAAGGGGGGCAAAAAAAATTATCTGTGAAAATAGAATGCATATTTTCCCACGTTTTTCGACATATCTACTACCTCGTCCCAAATAATGAATTTAATTTTATTCTATGTATTCTCCATATGAATACCAAGAAAGTGTTTTCAAGATTTTCTGAAATTTGACCCCTAAGGGGGTGTAAAGTGATTGTGTACTTTTTCATAAACTATTCCATATCTCTCAGATCCAATCAGATTTTAACTTCCATGATCTTAATCTTTTTGATAGGTTTTCAGTCACATAGTAGCCTACACCGCATTTCAGAATTGAACGCGTTCCTAACTTCTGCCGGAAAAATAATAAAGTTACGCCCAGATTGTTGGCAGATTTTTTTGTTTTGTTCTTTAAAATTGTTCGTGTCTACATCAGAACAACTTTCTCATTGTTTTCTACTCACTTCTGTACACTCGCGAAACATATTTTTTGTAGTGAAAAGCATGGGATATTCTAACAGAAAAATATACAAGGTCTTGATCAACCGTTGTGTAAGAAACTTATGATTTCCACGATTTCACGAACGGCTGATGCTAAAAAGTTGAAATTTGAACCTAATATATTTACTAAGACGATACGGGTCAAACAAGTTTTTAACTCTTATAACAGCTACGATTAGTAAAACATTGGTGATTCTATAGGTCAAAGAGCCTCGGTGGCGCAATAGCTCGAAACCTCTTTGAAGTAGGAGAAAGCTGGTTGTCCAAGGTATTTTTTTTTCATAAGGTCAGTCTCTCAGCGCTCTCTTGTAACTATACAATCGTTCCTGATTCAACTTTTGGTGCGTATGGCTTTCAATCAAATGCCAACCACGAACTGAAGAGGTTCCCATCTGGATTTCAATTTGCTATGTCTTTTTGGTAGCACACACGCCACAACCCAACATCATACAAGCGTATAATGAACAAAAAAACGGGATGATATTATTTTCTGTCATGGGTACAGACAAGTATGTAAATATTCCTTTAAGCACAAACTGAAACATTTGTTTGCAACTGAAAGTTTGTCTGCAATAAAAAATGCAAGACATGTAAAAATACTGCACAAATGAATACTCTTAGTTTAGCTCTACTGAAATCGTTTTTTTTTAAATCGTACTAAATCGATTATGTCGTCTGCTTTCTTTAATAAGTTTTTTCGTAACGATGAAAGTTCACTTGCCAAATAAGTTTGTAGGTTGTATCTGGAATAGAATCGAATGAATTGTTAAAAGTTTTCCAAGAAATGTCAAGAAAAGAATTGATAGAACAAAATTCAAACGAACATAGGGCGGGACTTTCAGTCACCCACCCTGTATTTTTAAAAATAATTATCTCTCTTAAGAGTTAACTGTTGGAAGACTACGCGTCGGCGGTCTCAAACCATTGATTCTAAAGGTGAAAAATTCGTTTGAAAGAAACTTGTTTTTGTCTGAGGGCGTACGCCCTTACAGCTGGTGGTATTTGATGAGGTTTTTTTGTGAACTATTCTATAGTTAGTAACTTCATCGGTGGAGAGGCATTTTAATTTTTAACAAAAAGGTCCGCAACGTTGTTGATTAAAAAAATTTACAATAGTTTTCCTCTTTGTTTGATTTTAAATTGAACTGTGACGTTAGAAAACAGGAAGTAGTAGAATTCGAAAGTACACAGTCCTTGAATTCCCGGGCAGACAGAAAATGGGAAATATCTTCCAACAGTAAGAGCGCAACTTTATTATTTTTCGGTCAGATTTTGGATTGTGGTTGGCAGCAAATCATCTTGGTTACGTCCTGTAGGTAGATGTTAATCATATCACCTTGATCAAAAAGTTCCCGGAATAATCACCACAATAAAGCGCATAGATGTACTCTTGGCTACGTAACTTTTGCAAATATCAAGCTATGACGCTAAGATTTAGAGGGAATGTCAACAACAGATGTACCAACTTAACAAAAAAAACCGAACTCAAATCGGAACATTGCCACACGGTGGTTATTCCGGGAACTTTTTGATCAAGGTGATATTTGGGTGTGACACCCTCCTTCGTACCAAAATCGCACAATTGAAAGGGGAGTACAAATTATCCAGCTCGTAGCCTTCCACATCAAAAGTTTTCTATGCCGAAAAGAATCAACTTTAATTCTATCTTGCATTTTGTATTTTGTGAAAACGTAATTTTCAACCCATTTTCATACCCGAAGGGTTGAATATTGAGAATTCCTAAAAACGAAGTGTATGTCTGTACAAAAACCCGTAGCACTACGAATTATTTAAAAATTCGACATCTCTTCAGATTTATGAGATATGGCGGAATTAGCGAAAAAAATGTTCATCCCTTTTCACTCCCGTAAGAGTTGAATATATAAAAACTTAGAAAATGTTATGTTTTAAAATTTTTATCAAATTTTGTAGTATCCTCTAAGCATCCCGATATGAAAATCTTTAATTATTTTATTCTCTCCGATGGAATTTAAGTCTGGTGACTGAATGGTCATTTCATAGTCAAAAATATTATTTTTCTCAAACTATTTGTAGTCGTTGTCCTACTGAAAGGTTCAAATCAACGGCATATTTTCTTCAGCACAGTCGACAGCATCTTGTCCTCTAATATTCGTACATAAAAGTCAGCATCTATTTGCGTTTCAATTCTGTGAATCGAATCGACACCATAGCATGAAAAACAACCCCATTTCATTCATATTGCCACCATCGTACTTGACATTTTTTTTAGTTTATTTCGGAGAAAATTCTTTTCCTGTTGACGTCCTTCTCGTCATGTAGTCAAATTATTTTTGATGAGCCATATTATCGCTATTGGTGAACTCATTTCAGGATTTAATTGGGAAGATTACACAAAAGAATTTTTTTTTAAAATTAATTTGACAATTTGCATGTTTCAGATGTTGAAATTTTCCGTGGGTTTCCTTTTTTCTTCATACCAACGGTCGTAAGATATAGAAACCAAATTTGTTTGACAATCGATCACAATGCTTTTGAGTTAACTGCTGGTCTCATTGAATTGTGGATAACGCAGAAACGATTCACTTTCACTTGGTGAGTGTTGTGTTTCCTGTGTCTGGAACGGGTTATGCTAGAATCTTGAAACTTGGTGGGTATATATAGAGATGAGAAGTAATTTCGGTAACATGAATTGCGTATTGATTTATGGACGTGTGGAAAAAAGTGGTCAGTGAAAATTGTTGCCCTATTTTTATGAAACTCGTTGTATCTCTTAAGGTGCTCTGACACGAGCGATTAAAATTGCTCAATTTGCAGCAATATTCGTCAATTTTAACGTCACGAATATGAAGTAACACACAGCAATAATAGCAACAGGCGATGTGGATAAACTTTTCATCAAATCGTTTCTG
The DNA here is from genome assembly GCA_949128065.1 of Beris chalybata. Taxonomy (NCBI): domain Eukaryota; kingdom Metazoa; phylum Arthropoda; class Insecta; order Diptera; family Stratiomyidae; genus Beris; species Beris chalybata. The sequence continues at coordinate 30,187,887 of OX421896.1, read as the reverse complement.
AACTGTGAATATTGACCAATATCTAGCAATTCATCAATAAGGGATTACACGAGCAATTCAGTCTATGAACAACAACACGAAAGCAAACTTGACAAAGCAATCACAAACTTAAAATAAAACATGGAAAAATTTGTATTCCAAGCCATTACAACACGAAACTTGACAAATAAATGAACTATTCAAAACAAAACTTTACAATTGAATCACCGAACGAATATTAATATTACCACATTGCCGAAGTATTGCCGCAACTAGCATGATATTGCCTGTATTGCTCCATTAATCGCTCGGCATTAGTCGTCGGGCATTCAATTGCTTGTGTACGAGTACCTTTAGGTCTTACTTCTGAATTACCGAATGAAATTTACTTCAACGGGTTCTTGAGATACATGTCTAGAAAAGGTTTTTAGATTTTTTTTTTATTAATATTTTACCTTCTTTACAGCGTCTTTGGGGGTTTTTGCTTTGTGGTAGAGATGGGCAAAGCACTTTCTTTCAGTGAAGTACTTTACTGCGAATCATTCACTTTGAGGAACGAGTTCAGTGAAGTAGTTCCGGAACTCTTCGTTTCGTCAGTAGATGTAGAAGATGACTACAAAAAAAAAAGTTAAGTATGTACATCTAAAAGATGATGGAAATAAAAAGTATTTTGTCACGTATCCAATGGAACTGCAGTTCAGTTCAAAAGTAGTGAGTTACTTCACTCACTCACTTCAATGAAGTGTTCTTTTGGAACAGTTCACTCCTGCACGACTCATCTCTAGTTTGTAGCTTAAATCTTACATAATTAATAATAATAATAGTGCGCAATAGTAATTAACAATCAAAACAAACTTTCATTTTTTTTTGCTACAGAGAAATCAGCACATACTCGTAGTTCTAATGTGACAAACACATCCGTGGGGTAATTTCATACATTGGAATTTTGTTATCTGCATACAAATTTACCTTAGACCGCGGAGGGTGTCAACTTTTTCTTAGAATGTACCGGATCGTTCATAAAAAGGAAGACGACATAATGTAATTTCATATATGATGTACGTACACACTTAAGAACATAGCTAAAAAAAAAATGAAAAACAAACGGCCGGATATCCGCCGGTTTCACACATCAGATTAATGGGATAAAGGTGACGCATACAGTATGCATATGATATGAGTATGTAAAGACGCAACGAAAAGAGAAGACATTACAACATCCAATCCAATGTCAACCCCGATATCATTGTGATATGTTCAACTGTGATTGAAATTTGTTTTTCATCTGCATAGAGAAGTGGATCCGACAACGCCTGAGTCTTCCGAAACTCTGATACGCCATGGAACGTGGATGAACGATGCGCAATTGAGGAAACTTTAATCAGAATGCGCACATGGAACAGAAATAAAATCCACACGCCAATTGAGATTTCTTGGAAAATTATATTTCTTGTGTATCAAAAATAAATTCTTCCTCTTCGTTGAAATTGGAATGTAAACTGATTTCAGTATGTAGTTCAGCGGAACTAATACCAACTCGAATTCGGAAGAAAATAAACCCCGGTAGAAGAATAGCTTCTATATTGGCATTACGCTACACAGGTACAGGTGTCGCATCGCACACTGGCTTTCTGGCCAAATTACACCTAGAGCAAGTGACGACAAACACTTTTTTTTATAATTCACCTAAAAGAGAATTTCATTCGTTCTTCGTCGACCCCGAAGGCTATTTCAATTAACAATGGCATTTCGCAAATATAAAGATATAAAATATGACTTGGCAATTTGCGCATAGAAATTAAACTTTTCACTTAATAAATAATCTTTTGATGGATGTACGTCAAAAAATTAAAACAATTTTTGGTATTTATTTCAGTAGAAAGCCAATCGTGTTTTCACATTGATCTAAACTCAAATTCCAGTTTTCAGTTTGAGGTCAGAGTTCGAAGATGATTTATAAATCGAAAAGATTGAATTATTGGAACAAAACTTTGATACCATTGGGCAATGCTAATGAAAAAGGGGTTTACATCATCGTGTATCGCGAAAGACAACCCTCTTGGGTTCCCTAAGTGGTGTACAACTTGTTTCGAAATACCGAAGCTTTTATGTAATAAATTTGGGGCGAAAAAAAAACTATGAACAATTCGGAATTGAAGTTTTGCACACAGATCTAACACATTGTGTTTTCGCGTATTTTGTGGTCAAGAACATAAGAAAAATGACTGTGATAAATCGAGCACTTAACACTGAACGAATTGTGGAAGAAATTAAGCTTTTGTCTTATTTGTCTATTTCGAAATCATCCAGGTTACACGGTAGTTTACACTCAAATTAATAAGACAATGTTATTGTTTTTTTCCCCCGTTTCAAGAGTGAAATGAAATGAACACTACTTTTCACGAAATAATTTGAATTGGCGAAACCGACTGTTGGTGAAAAAATTGATCGCATTTTTGGTAACTTAGTAATAGGGGCAAATCAATCACTTGTTCAACTTGTTTTTTTTGTAGAAGGATTTACATAACATTTTATTGAAATAAAATAATTTGTAGATAATTTAAATTGTCTCGGTTTTATCTCCTGGACAAGAGGGGGCCAGCAAATCCAAAAAACCTGCATTTGATGTGTTAAACACAAACGAGGTGGCTTCTGGGAAAATTTTATGGGGGTTCATCAACTGCCATAGATGTTTGATTTGGATTAGAAAAACAAATTATAAATTATTGTTGCCTGTTCCATCTTCCCCAACCTAAAAATACCAACAACTATTCTTAGAGATCCTTAATCCCATAACGACATCAGGCTGGACACCGATATCAGCCAGCGCTAACCAATTAACTCTATAAGCCTGCTTAGAAAAAGTTAACTTCCAAATAATAATAATAATATAAATTGTTAATTTATACTTAATTCCGTTATTATTAATTGGTAGCACCTAACTACCAGGCTTGCGTAAAAGAATATTACAGATGGTGGGTATGAATTAGGCTTGCGCATTGTAGTTCACATTAGTGACCGCGAAGGAACTAGTTCCTTAGTGTTCGCGAACTAGTTCGTTGTTGTAGTTCATCGTTCACCAAAAAAAAGGAACTACTTCCTTTCAAGTTCGGATTGAATGTAAAGTCCGTCCCCACCCCTACTACTTTCCTTCAAGTTCGGATCACCTACAAAAACGAACTAGGACCGGAAGTCACTGCGAACTAGTTCCTTCATTTCACTTCTGGGACCGATCTTCATAACAACCTGAAGATTAGTTGGATTCCTTGTAACACTTACTTACCTGGAAATGAAAAGGCAGACGAGCTCGCCAGACGGGAGTCGGAGATGACCACAGATCTGGTCCACGAATTGGTTCTATGTCCCATTGAACGTGTAGTAAGGGAACCGATTGATATTGAAGCACTCAGACAGCTCGTTGGTGTCTTCATGAATCTGCTGGCCGAAACTCGATAGGAGAAACACTAGCTTCATTTTGTCTCTGGACAGGGAGATTTGCAGTCAGCTTAAAGGAGTCCTAACGGGTCATTGTTCCTTTGGGAGAAATGGCTAAAGATTGGGAATATTCATGGCTAATCTGTGTCGCTGTGATGATGAGAATATTGAACCGACATTGGAGGATCTAGTGTGTGAATGCATGAAAATTTTTCTTGACCGATCTATCAGAACTTGCGATGATTTATGGAGAACTACTCTCTTCATAAGGAAGAGCAATATTGGGAATCAGTAGTCTAGAACCTGGTTTTATAGGAGGGGGCCACAATGGATCAGCGATCTCTTGTGATGGACTATGGCACAATGCTTCAGTCCACCCTTCTCCACCTAACCAAACTAGAAGGCTTGAACGGGACGGGACTTGATTAAATATGTTTTTGAGAGAGAAAACCAATTTGACATCTCATCAGGCCCGAGAGATGTTGAGATTGTCCTTTCAGTCTTTTTGGATAATCAACCCCCAAGTTGGGGGTATTGTATTTTCAATATTTAATCCTTTTCAACCCTATGAGGTTGAATTTACAAAAAATCTCGAAATTACTTTTACTTCGTTTGAATAAGTAGCTTGTAAACGAAAACCTAATTGGTACCTCATCCCGCCTAAGATATGTTGAGAAATTCGTGAAAATGTATTGAACTTACCTCCGTAAAGTCGGCTACAGACTTATCGCGTCTCGCCTATTTCGCGTCTCGCCTATTTCGCGTCTTTCTCGTGAATAGTGTGTCGAGGTTTTTCGTGTGTTTCTCGCATTTCATTATTCGCGTTTCGTGAGTTTTCTCTACTGGAGGTGAGTTTATGACGATATCAAAAGGTTTTGCTTAACGAGACAGTGACGAAAAATGTGAGAGATGATTTTTTCGTGAGTTTCATGTGTTTCGTGAAACAAGAGGAAAAACTCGCGAAATATGAAAAAGAAGAAAAGCAGGAGAAGTCTGTAGTCGGTTGATTATAGAAAAATTCTCAAATTCTTGTTTTCATTGTTCTTAAGTAACCTGCTGAAGGCAAAACCAATTTTAAATTTCATTGATCCTAAGATTCTGGAAACAGAGGCCAAAGTTCTAACCCACTTGTGGTAATAACGAAAATCTGGCAAATACATTTTGGGTGTTTGTATAAGTGGGAGCCCCTTAGGTTCGAATATCAAACAACCCAAATTAATGATTTGAAATTGATGAATGTTACCTTCTTTCATAAGAGTGGATACGATTTTCCACTTATCAGAAGGTAGTATATCACGAAACAGGTAATTTGCGGCAACCAAGGTCAATCTATCGATCTGAAAAAAGACTATATTCTTCAATCACCACATAAAAATCAGGAATGCTAATTTTACAGTCATATTAAGCAATTTTTTTTTCTAATCTTCCATCACCACTCTCTTAGAAGTTAAACAAACTGCTATTTCTTTTAAATTCACTGTAACAAAAATTGAAAGCGAAGAACACGTGTCCGTAGTCAAATGGTACAACGTTTATTGATCGAAGACAGGATTAAATGGTTCTTAATCAATTAAAAAAAAACATATTGTTGAAATCATGTTATGCAGATTAAATTGCTTTTTTTTCTGGCTTTTATAGTCATTCCTAATTGATATATTAATTTTGATATAATACCCGAAATGCAACTTTCGAAGCATTGGCACCATTTCTCAGTGCTTAGTACGAAAGAGAAATAATTCAAACTATTTTCTATTTTGGGTAAAATTTAACACGACTTTTGTATTCGAATTTGAATAGATAATTTTAAGATAAAAGGACAATGCCCTGAGTGTTTTGATCAACAGAAACTTGCTACATGAATCGATAGAGCAATTTCGAAATCCTTTTCAGTTGCTCAAACAATAGCTTTTAACCTTTTTACCTTTGTAGGATGAATGATACTTGAGAGCGGTGTTGATCTCATTTTAATTCCAACAAAAGGTTTAGCTGGAAATAGCTATTTATTGATTGAAATGGAATTGTACGCTGTAAAGACCATAAGGGAAAACTCTAACAGCCAACTAATCACGTGTTGGGGTTATTGTTCGGCTGGAGGATGTTTGAGGAGAAGAGAAAAAGTCTAGCTGACAAAGCTCCTCAAGAAAAAAAAAAGAGCAGACCTTCATTAAAATTTGTTTGAGTTTAATTCCAACTAACGCTCCTTTATTGTATTGTTTTAATATAATGAAGTATTATTATCGATTTAAAAAAAAGGTTGAAATTTAGAATTTGTTTTTTTCGCGTTTTACGAGTAGTTTTCCGCAAAAACGAACAGAGGGGAAAACAAAGCGTCCCCAGAGCTCGAAAGAAGGAAATGTGACATTGTAAATGTCTTCATACATTTTCACGAATTTCGTCATATCTCTTAGGTCCGATTAGATATCGAAATGGTTTTTACTTGTACTGACTTCCTGTATAGGTATTCGCCTAAAAACAATTTTTAGGATTTTTTACTTTTCAACCATTAAGTTGGTGCTAAAAAGTAGTACCCGTTTTCACGAATTCCGTCATATCTCTTAGGTTTTATACGATATTGAATTACTTTTTATTTTCGCGAACTTTTTATACAGAATTTTTGGCTATCTCTGGTCTGATGAAGAATCAAATCGGTTTTTAACTTTTACTGTACTTCTACTTCTACTAATTTCAGAATTTTTCGACATTCCCCTTGATTGCAATCTTTTTCATGAAAATAGAACGAAATTCGAGATATCTACGCGGGCTTTGTTTTTTTGCATGAAGTCCACATAAAATGCTTTGCTTCTTCTGGACAGTCAGTCTCATTGCAGAATGTGTACGGAGGGGTCTTAATACATTGAACGCATCACCGTTTGGACTGAGAATCAAACCGCTTTCATCGACGTAACAATCGAAAATACCACAAGGACTGGGAGAAGCATACAGTCTTACAAGAAATGCTGAAGGCGACAAACTAAACATCTTATTTTTATAAGATACGAGCTTACTGACCATATTACATTCTTTAGTCATATCCCACTACCAGTTCATCCTACGTATTATTAAGTCATTGAACCATGTCCATAACATCGCTTTCTGATCAATTAAGTGACCAAATTCCATGACAAATTAACTTCCCAAAATAAAATTAAATTAAATCATACACCCAACTTAAATACATGCAAGAAATTTCCGTCAGTCAGAAGCATAAACATTTAATTAAATTATTAGGCGAAAAGGCAATGCGTAATAATAACACGAATATTAACCCGAAAAATTATTACTAAAATTCGATGCACTCGAAAGATTTATGATTTGTGTTACTTTCACCTGAATCACTATCGATTCATAAGGTCTGGTGGATTTCGAAGAGAGCCTATTATCAAATTTATTTGGAGTTTTCCTGTTTAATTTTTTTTTTCTGTCTTTATTACATCATACATAGTTCCCATATCTTGTGTAAACCTGAACTTTTTATCGACTATTGCATATTACAATAATTTGGATTGATCAAAAGCAAAGAAAATATCGATATTGCCGATTTTTTTTGACATTTTTTTCGTTTTAAGATCTCAATTTATTTATAGTACCTAGTCCTGTCATAAATGCTGTTTCTTTAAAAGGTTGTTGTTTACTTGTTAACATTAAGAGTGCAAATTCTTGGTATCCACAGTTTAATTGGCTTAAAACTTTCGCATTTTTGGATAGTCGTGCAGTAGTTCTTATAAACAATAGGGGGAAGAGCAGCTATATTGGCCCACTACAACTTTGAAGCCTAGAATCAATGTTCATCTGCTGCCAGAACTTGTTGCCTTTGATGTCATGCGTTCTAATGCCAGTCATTACTTAGTTCTGCTCTTTTCCTTACAACTACCTTTACCAAATTATACCTTCTGTCCTTTCTCTCCCCGACGAGTTAGCTCTGACTAACATTCTGTCACCGAATAATCACTAAGTTGGTGGACTTCGATTTAAAATTCAGAACGCACGAATGAACTAAAAGAAATCATCATAAAAGAACAATGGAAATATCTCTCTCATAAGATCCTGGAAGTGTCTTACGAAAGCATGTGCATTTTTATGGGAATAATGCTCTTATAATTTCTTTCGACAACTCTCTTTATCAGAAGTGTGAATGCGATTCTCTTTATAACTACTTTTAAAGTTGATCAAGAATAACAGTCTTAGGCCCGTTCCTACGATCGTCAGTTAAATTCTAACCGGAACTTTAACTGGAAGTTTTGTATGAAAATCTGCCAGTTAAAGTTCCAGCTAGAACGTAACTGACGATCGTAGGAACGAGCCTTAGTCGCTCTAGGAATAGGGCACTATAACAAAAAATTCTATAATAATTATTTTAACTCTTATTGCAAAAGTTGTGCTATGAGAGTATATTAGTATTATGAGCTTTTTCTAATACCATAAAAAACTGACCAGAAAAGTCTTGCAAGCTCATTTTTGTGGGTATCACCTTCCACTTAATTCTCCAATTTAAATACAAATAATGAAAAATAAATAATAAAGTCTAGTACAGAATACTATCGATAGACTATTTTTTTTACACACCCCATAAATATTACCGAAATTCCCTTATCTGAAAGGAAGTACACGCAACACTATAACTTAATTCAGAATCTTAATAGAAGTATACAATAAAAATTTATCTACTATCAGTTATCTTTTGGAATTGCGTTTACTTGATATCAAATCTATTTAGTCGGTGTGGTCCGATAGCGCACTTCATTCATGTAATAATATCATGAAGCAAATATGAGAACAAGTTTATCATTACCTTTAATAGGAATCGCAAATTAATTATGAATGAAAAATAGTTTGATAAGGTTTTTTCGTGTATGCTCGCATAGACTGTAAATAAATCATATCTACATTATAAATTTTTTAATAGCTTCGTAAATCTTTTCTATTTGTCCTTGACAAATACATTTTGTTGCGCAAAGCCGTTCAATTATGTTGGGGAAAATCGTGAGTAAAGCCTATAGCGCACTGTTTAGACTGTTCGCGTTCATTACAAAAATCATAACTGACTTGAAGAAAGAAAAAAGAAGATCTTGAAGAGATCTTGGAAAATATTAAAAGTTAAATTAATTGCAAACCATATCCTACTGAATTTAAGGAAGCTATTGCGAAATCAAACTTAGACGACATTGTCATTGCTCACGAAATTTTAGGGAGACAATTTTTGAATCTTTATTAGTAGCTTAAATGTGTGAAGCTAGAATAAATTTAATCCTCCCCAAAATCTTATGGCATAGAATCTCAAGCCAAAATAGTGAAACTATGTTTTTTTCGGTAATCGCCAAAAAAAAACCTTAACCTGGTATGTATTTGCCAGCGTTTCTATACGATTTTTCGGATACGCATTCACCTGGAAAATCAAAATTTGATTTTTTGGATGTAGGATCAAATTGGTAAAACCATGTCCTTTAGTGTTTAGTTACTACTATCTCGGTGGGTCACTATACAGAATTCGTTTTTAATGCAAGTGATTGCATCTTTAACGAATTCTAATTCCCCGGGTAGGCTCAACGGGTGACGGGATCCGTTACAAAATGTGTATTTGATATTACTTTATTACTAGATTTGTTGACACATATAATTATTATTTGATTTCCTTTGGGTTTTTCCTTTCGGTCTGATTCTCTGTGTGCTACTCTCAGCTCTGCTTGGCTGAGCTCTGCTCTGCTGGACTAGTCTTCGCTCTGCTCTGCTCTGCTTGGCTCAGCTCTGCTTGGCTCAGCTCTGCTTGGCTCAGCTCTGCTTGGCTCAGCTCTGCTTGGCTCAGCTCTGCTTGGCTCAGCTCTGCTTGGCTCAGCTCTGCTTGGCTCAGCTCTGCTTGGCTCAGCTCTGCTTGGCTCAGCTCTGCTTGGCTCAGCTCTGCTTGGCTCAGCTCTGCTTGGCTCAGCTCTGCTTGGCTCAGCTCTGCTTGGCTCAGCTCTGCTTGGCTCAGCTCTGCTTGGCTCAGCTCTGCTTGGCTCAGCTCTGCTTGGCTCAGCTCTGCTTGGCTCAGCTCTGCTTGGCTCAGCTCTGCTTGGCTCAGCTCTGCTTGGCTCAGCTCTGCTTGGCTCAGCTCTGCTTGGCTCAGCTCTGCTTGGCTCAGCTCTGCTTGGCTCAGCTCTGCTTGGCTCAGCTCAGCTTGGCTCAGCTCAGCTTGGCTCAGCTCTGCTTGGCTCAGCTCTGCTTGGCTCAGCTCTGCTTGGCTCAGCTCTGCTTGGCTCAGCTCTGCTTGGCTCAGCTCTGCTTGGCTCAGCTCTGCTTGGCTCAGCTCTGCTTGGCTCAGCTCTGCTTGTCTCAGCTCTGCTTGGCTCAGCTCTGCTTGGCTCAGCTCTGCTTGGCTAAGCTCTGCTTGGCTCTGCTCTGCTTGGCTCTGCTCTGCTTGGCTCTGCTCTGCTTGGCTCAGCTCTGCTTGGCTCCGCTCTGCTTGGCTCCGCTCTGCGTGGCTCAGCTCTGCTTGGCTCAGCTCTGCTTGGTTCGTCTTCTGCTTGGGTCGTCTTTTGTTTGGCTCAGCTCTGCTTTGATCTGCTCTGCTTGGATCTGCTCTGCTTGGATCTGCTCTGCTTTCATCTGCTCTGCTTGGCTCTGCTCTGTTCGGTATGGCTAGTTTTCGCTCCGCTTGGCTCTGCTCTGCTTGGCTCGTCTTCTACTTGGCTCAGATCTGCTAGGCTTTTCTTCTGCTTGGCTCAACTCTCTGCTTGGCTCAACTCTGCTTGGATCTGCTCTGCTTGGTATGGCAAGTCTTCGCTCGCGCACGGCTAAAATACGAGTGGCTTATCCGCGGATCGTCTCTTAAAGTCATTCTCGTACATAGCCACAGCTAAGTTCTTTTATCTGTTTTTGATTGATTGAAATTTTTTTAAGAGTAATTCGCATCTAAAAAAACTTTATTCAAAACTATGCATTCGTTCCTACGTTCTCGTCCCTTTGTTTTACTTTCTTCGTTCGCTCGCGAACTAGTTCGTTCTTTTAGTTCATTCATAGTTGATCTTAAGGGGAGAAGGTGATGAGCATAAAAAAAGGTCAGTAAATCTTGAAGATGTTGAGCAAAAAAAAAGCTCGGGAGGTAAAGTTTTCTGTCACATGTCCAACGGAAGTGAAGTTCACCAAAAGAAGTGAGTTACTTTACTCACTCACTCACTTCAATGGTGTGTTTTTTTGGAACAGTTCACTTGTGAATCTATTCTCAAATGACCTTTATATTGTAAATGGGTTGTTGGCTGATAAATTGAAACAATAATGGGAAGATAAAAAGTGTTGCAAAGCTTCGATAGAAAACTCCAGGACGAATGAATAGTGATGATGTGTCTAAAAAAATACAATCAGATTGGAGCATCTTGAGTTTAAAAGTTCCTATTTCGATACTTTAAGCAGTGACAATTAAAATGTGCAAAATTTTAAATTCTCCGCTTTACTTCGTGGTCCTGAATCCGAATGCAACGTTTACACATTCGCCACAGAAAAGACACTACTGGACAGTAGGCTTGCACATTTTAGTTCCCTATAGTGACCGATCATTTGCAACTCGCGATCCGTCGCGAACTAGTTCGGTCTTTTCGTTCACTAGTTCGCGGGAGTTCAGCGAAAGATCGTGTAGGAAAATGTGAAGACCAGTTGCGGATCCCGATCCTTTGCAAACAAGTTCCTTGTCTTAGTTGACTAGTTCGCGAGAGTGCAGTAAAAGATGGTGTAGATTAATGATCTGTCCAGTGGACAGAATTGCACACTAGAAACTAGTACTACTCCATTCGCATTAACATTCGTATCGATGTCAATTTTAGACACGATTCAAATGAATTCGCATTGAACACGAATGTAGTGTTTACACACTGCATTCGAGTGCTATGCGAATGTAGACTGTAGAATGTAGACGATACACAATTGCGATGATGGAAACGCGGTATAACAAAGTTGTTCATTCGATTAAGCTTATTATAGCCTATCGTTTTAGTATAGAAATAGAATACAGGAATCCAAAGATAATACAGGAAACCGGTGCTGTGCATATCGCCATCAACCTCTTCAATTTATTGCTATCCAAGTTTGATTACGTTCTTAAATGGCCAGGAAGAACATTATCGAGACTCCCAATGTAGTCGAGTAATGTTGATCTCTTATTAAATTCAGCAATAAATCTATCCAGCTGCGAATTTAAGCATTCAATCCGCCGCCCACTACAATTTGGAATTAAAAACAGAATTAAATTTATCTTGAAATCAACGCTCTGGAATTTTCACTTTGATTCTGTGTATCGGTAACAAAAAAAAAAAACCTTATTTGGAGCGAGTTTAATCGAATTTTTATTCCAGTCGATTTCAGCGTACCTTTCAACAATTTCACACGTTTCTACGAAAAGCTACGTAGCGCCATAATTAAATTTTAATGACACTCTCACACAATTGGCCCGATGAGCTTAATTGATATTTCTTGATCTCATCACGATCTAATTTGGGGGGGAAATTTTCGCAATTAGACTGCTGACACCATCTCGGCGATGTGCGAAAAGTTCTGTTTGAAATCTATACCACAACCGGAGGAATATCTACTTAACTAATAACCACAAGTTTTCTTTTAGGTAATTACAAACGGTATCTACTACAAGAAATTGTACTTGAAAACACTTACGAATTTACCGGTTTTATTCGAAGCAACTTCTGGTTTATCTCGACTGCAATCTCATGCTGTGAATAAAAACGCAATCATATGAACGGACTTTTTCTCTCGAAGAATTACAAAAAAAAAAAAAAATTCCAAAATATTGAAATATTTTTTGAATTTGAATTTGAGCGAGCACAAAAAAAAAATGGAAGTTATATCTGATTATTTTGCAAGACAATAACAATAAAAAGTAAATGAGCTGTTCAACTTCGCCATCATGTTTTCTGGAGTAGGTAGTACCTACCTATTAGTACATTTCATGTAATTGTCGCAATTTTTTTCTTTTCTTCTCTTTATTTCAGTGTTGCGTACACAATGAAACGAGCTCTTGACGCTAATTTCCGGGGAAAAAGTCGAAAAATTTCGTCGATGACGGAATGATATAAGATTTTAAGATGAGATCAACGTTTAAACGGCAAATGTAAAAATTTCTTCGCAGCATGGGTTGCAACTGAGTTGCGTTCGCATGAAATTTGCTTATCATACAAAGCCTGCATTAAAATCTTTCAGGGGCAACAGATTTAAATTTTGATAAAAAAAAACAATAGTCTAAGAAGTGGACCTTCCATTCAAAATTCTGAACCTAGAATTTTTGAGACACTAAAATTTAGTTTTTGGAACTTATCCCAAGATAGATTGATCTTGCTTTGGGGGTTGACTTAGACTCCTCTATTACTACTAAGCCTCAATTGGACATATTGTGACGTCCCCCAGGATTATCTATGATTCCTCTTCGATCCCTGTGCTTTCAATGAAGCTTAGTATTTTTCGCAGAGGAACAGTCAGGAATTCCGTTGGTTCCATGAAACCCTGCCCGAAGTGACGAAGTCTTTTGTGAGCAAGTTCCTCACAATCACAGAGAATGTGCGTGCTCTGATGTTTCGTCTTTGTCATCATAAATTCTGCATATTTTGAGACCGATCCTGGGGAGGCCTCCGCCAAAGAGTAAAGCGATTTTTCTCAAATAATACATCCTGAGTTCTTGCCATGAATTGGAATCATATGTAATTTTAGCTTTATGGCTACAGATCAAAGGGTTCTCGAATTTTACATTCAACCTTTTTTTTAAAGAACATTTGAATGTGTGTTTTGCATTTATTTGGTTAGTTTACGCGATAACTTGGATGATGAAGGAGAGCAGGGCTACACGAAAAAAACTCTTGGCTTCTAAATCAGGGAACCCTGTTTGTTATAAAATTGAAACTAGATTTTTATAGGGTTACTAGCCGCGTACTGCAGTTACGCTCACGTTTGTATGGTGTTATACTCCCGTTTCTCCCTTTGATCTATTGTTTTTGTTTCCCCTGTTGCTTCCATTTCTCTGTTGCTCTGTTTACTCTCGTTGCTTCGTTGCTACCGTTGCTCAATTGCTCCCGTTTCTCCAGTAGCTTCCGTTGTTTCCGTTTTTTTCATTGCTTCCGTTGCTCCATTGCTTTCGTTGCTCCATTGCTTCCGTTGCTCCATTGCTTTCGTTGCTTCATTGCTCCCGTTTTGCCTGTTTCTTCTTCCCTTTACTTTCGTTGCTTCGTTACCACCGTTGCTTGGTTGCTCCATTTTCTCCCGATCCTTCCGTTGCTCCTGTTGCTTTTTTGCTTCTGTTACTACCATTGCTTCCGTTACTCCCATTGCTTCCGTTACTCTCGTTTCTTCCGTTTTTCACGATTTTTCTGTTACTCCCACTACTCCGTTGCTCTCTTAATCCCGTTGCTCCCGTTTCTCTTCCGTTACTCCCGTTACTCCCGTCATTCTTATTGTTCCCGTTGCTTCCGTTCGATTTTGTCAGACGTCAGATTTTGTCATTTGATTGCGTCGCTCCCCACCTATTGCAGAATCGTTTTACTAAAACAGTTTAAGGTTTATGGTAGGCTTGTGTAGCTCGCGAAAGAACTTAGTTCGAAAGAGCGTTCCCATAACTGACTTCCAGACTGAGGACCTTTTCTTTAGTTCATCACATTTTCCTACACGATTTTACACTGAACTCACACGAACTACTGAACTAAAAGAACGATCTAGTTCGCAACGAATCGGGAACCGAAAATGATCGGTGATTATTAGGCTTGTGTAGTTCGTGAACGAACTAGTTCGGAAGATAGTTCCCACAAGTGAAATGAACGGATGAATTCCGGTCGTAGTTCGTTTGTTGGAAGTAGTTCGCTATGACATTTGCATACCACGTATCATTCTGCGATGTTGGAACTGAAAGAAGGAAGTAGTTCCTTCCTGAGTGGGGACCTTTTTTTAAGGTGTCAACATTCAATCCGAACTTGAAACGAACTAGATCCTTCCTGATTGGGGACCTTTTTTATTTCTTTAGCTCACATTCAATCCCAACTTGAAACGAACTAGTTCCTTCCTTATTGAGGACCTTTTTTTTTAAGGTCCTCACATTCAATCCGAACTTGATGGGACCTAGTTCGTCGTTCGTCCGTGAGTGAACTGCGAACTACAAGAACGAACTGGTTCCCGAGGGCTGGGACGTTCGCAATCACTAAGGTGAACTAGAATTCGCAAGTCTAGTCACTATAGTGAACCAAAATACGCAATCCTAGTTTAAGGATCGATGGAGTGCAGAAAGGCAAATATTTTTCTATCTCCAGAATGGCTGATGATAGAAAGTTGAAACTTGATAATTATAAAGAGCCCAAGGTTCAGTTTCCCAAAATTTTTAAGTCAAATAACTCTTTTTTTTTATTATTTTCTTGGACAATTTGACTAGCTTGTTTTTAATATTAAAAAATTTCTTCAAATGGTTATACTACGAGCTACATTAAGTCTGATATTGAATTTTTTTAAATCAAGCATTTAGAATTTTTTGTAGATATGCTGTTCTTTTCTTTATTATTAAACCTAGTCAGCCTTTACCTTATAGCGTCCTTAACGTATACAAATAGTTTGTTTCGTCCACTTCTTCTTTTAGTTTTAACAGTTTATGCCATCAGGCATAAAAGATTTCTGTCCCAATTAAATTTTGGTTGGTGTCTTGGCTTAGCTTGACTGGTTTGAACGCAACTGACGAAGTCAAGAAAAGAGTAGACTTGGAAATTTTTATTTAATAAAAAAGACAACATATAAATTTTCTTCGAAATAATTTTGTCTAGGGGATTTCCATGTAAACTTCAAGAAAATTTGACATAATCTAGCTAAGATTTGCATTACATTTCCACTTTGTCCTCGACATCTGAAGATGTTATAATTTTTTAGTGACACTTCTATGATGTGTCCCAGAATAACTAATGGGAGTTCGACCATTAATGAAATTAGCTTTAGAAAATATCAAAAATCCGGATGTAACCCGATTAGCTTCTAGCTTAACGAATTCTTGAGTTCTTGTGCTTTCGTCTAGGCGGACAGAAACTAGATTTCAGGTTTTTGGCCATCACTGAACAAAAAACTATGCATTACAAACGTTTGAAACTGGATTAAACTTATAATCAGATTTAATCTAGACTATAAAAAGAACCAGTCCAAACAAAATTAGAGATAACTTGCCTGCTAAATTAAGCTTTTTTGCAGCCCTGAAAAAAAAACCGAACATCTTGTCATCCATCCTACATCTACTTACCTATAGTACGCCAAACAACAAAAAAAGTGCACCTCTTTGTTTGCTTGTTAAGTCTCAACAACGACTTATCTCTAGCTTAGTCCAAGTTTTCTGTAATGTACTTTTTTTTTTTCCTTTTTACCTTCGTTTACCTTGTCGTCTTACCTTCTGGCCTGATGGTTTTTAATAGCCAGCACGCAGACCTCTTTCGCCAGCAGAGCTAATGTATGGTAACCTCTCTGTATAGTCGCGTAGTGTTGGACTATACAAAAAAAAAAAGTAACATAAGAAAACCATCTCTTCGCACATTTTATTCATTGGTGGTACACACCGAGAAAAAGAGATAAATAAACTTGAAGAAAGTTAAAGAAAAACGATGCCGTTTAGAGTCTTAGATTTAAGAAACACGATGGTGAGGTGATAGGTCTTTTTTCGTCTTCGTTGCTACTTTTTGTTGTTGTTGTTTTGTTTGTTGTTAGCTTGCTAGCTGGATGGCTGACTTGCTTTAGTGCAGAAAATTTTATTGGATCTTGTGGATCTCGGGAGTCTCTCGGAGTGTACAATTCAGTTCAGCGAACGCCCTGGATCCATACGTTGGGGAATACAAAATACGCCGGGGTCGTTGTCGATTTTCTATCAATAAAAATATTTTTTTTTATTCTAGTTAACTGCAAACGATTTGGCAATCTTGAATTTTATTCACGGGCGTATTATTTTTTTTTTGCTCAATGATTGCTTTTTTTTATTTTTGTTAATTAATGAGTTATTATTTATCAAACTGTGTTTGTTTGATTTAAATAAAAAAAAAAACGGTTTCGAGTGAATTCGGTTGCTTTAAATAATCCAACAAAAAGAAATCCCTGTTGTGTGTGCTGCATTGTGATATCAGTGTCTAGTTCTAATAATATGCCCCTGTAGTGTTAAAGTTGCTGAATTTTTTGAAATGATTGATAAGGATCATCCAGCAAATACGCTAAATTTCTTATTTCGATGCACTCTAAAGGTATGAACTACTCAGAAATTTCGCTTTCCTGTGTAACAACACTTTAAATAATTTTTAGCTCCGATTAAGTAAACCTAATCGAAAAAAAAAATTGCGCTCATAAACTATTCGAAGTTTTGTTCGGAGATGGTACAATGAAATTGAACGTTTCGTAGCCTCAATTTTCACTCGTGCGTGGCCCGTGTTTGTTGCATTAACATCCCATTTCCGTATTGGATACGATTAAACTATTATAGGGTACCGTCTCTCTGTTTGGCTTATGGACCTCACTCATGTTATGCGATTATAAAATCGTTTTCAATTTTCAAAACATTACTTACACGAATTTATGCATCTCGATTGGATCGGTAGTGTTAATCGTTTTGTATTATGCTTAGGACGTTTTTAATGACCGGCAATTATACGAATGGTCAATAAAGTTACATACTTCGGGTGAAATGGGCAACGGTATGAATGGGATAAAATGGTGTTTTTCTCTGGAATAGGTTTGTGATTGGCACATCCGCAAGTCATTAGCTCGCAGATATAAGGAGCCATTTATCATCTCACGAACTCAGTTTTATATAAATTTAGCTCTTTGGATTGCAATTTGTCTTGAAGACTTTGTAAAAATGGTTTTCACGAATTCCGTCATATTTCTTAGGTCTTTTAATTTCTTCTTTAATTTCTACGGGTCCTTCAGATAATTGCCTAAATGCCTATAAAATACTTTCAGGATTTTTTTGTAAATTGAATGGGGTATAAAGGGGCTCCATACAATTTCACGAATTCGACCATATTCCTTAGTTCTGGTCAAATATCAAATACATTTTCAGAAGTGCTGTATACACTTTCACGAATCCCCTCATATCTCTTAGATCTAATAAGATTTTGAATTGGTTTTTATTTACACAAAATTTGTATATCGCTGCTTTGCTTTGACAGTGACACAACTAAAAAAAGGTGGTGTATTGAATCCATTCAAAAGTCAGTGAACTTTTGTCTCAGAGTACGGCACATTTTCATTTCTTATAGATAGCCACCAGTATGCAGTTTCGCCGGTATCAAACTTGAATAAAAGTGTCTTGTAAATGTTTGATGGCTTCTCCTAAAAAGCTAGCTCAGCAACGATATAATCTCCTAAAAATTGTTTTCCCGATTTTTCGGAATTCAACCCCTGGCAGTGTAAAGTAGGATTGTGTAGTTCGCGAACGAACTATTCAAAAGAGTGTTCCCATAACTGAAATAAACGAACTAGTTTGCAGTTAGTTCTGCTCCTGGTTCGTTTATATTCATTCGTTGTCGTGTGGAAGTCAGTGCTATAATACACTTCTGGATGTCGTTCCAAAGTTCTCATCACTGAACTCCCGCGAACTAATGAACTAAAAGAACGAACTAATTCGCGAGGGATCGGGAAAAGGAAATGATCGCTAACTTTGGGCAACTAAAAAGCGCAGGTCCTTAGGTCTGAGGTGATATCAAATTGGTTACTTCTAAGGACTTTTTATGTAGTAGCCCAAAAAATTTCCATTTTTCGATATTAAACCTTCAAATTGTGTAAGGGGGAGGAGGGGGTTGTATTCGTTTTTACAAATTCCGTCATATCTCTTACGTCTGATGAAATATTAAAATGGTTTTTAAGTCTGTGGGCTTTTTATGACATCGCCTAAAAACTTTTTTTTAGAATCGTTTGAAATATAGCGTTCAAGGGTGTTGTAAATGGATTCTACACATGTTCACAAATTTCATCATATCTCGAAATCGTTTGATGAAAGTCTGATAAGATATCAAACTAGTTTTCCCATTTAGGAGCTTTTTATACAACTAATTTGCCAAAAGCAGATTTTAGGTTTTGTTGATATTCAGCTCTCAAGTAAATGTGACGGGAGGCATACGTTTTCACGAATTCCGACATATTTATTAGGTGATGAAAAGCATCTCAACAGATTTTCTCTTTTGAATAAGCGTACCATACCAGTTTCTTGTTCAGACCATTTTTAAGTATTGGTAGGTAGCACGCGTGTAATAAGCGACTGTGAGACCAACTCAGCGTAATATTAATGGAGGCAATAAGGGGCTGGATGGAATAGATCTTGATCAAAAGAACTGACATTTTACAAGCCTAAGGATTTTATGAGGCTACTCAAGTCAATTAAACAGTTTTGGAATGGTTTGCTTCTGAATCAGGGAAACTTAAAAAAAAGATTTGATTTGATAATATTAAACGGAACTTCCTCGATAAATTCTTTTTTTTAAAAGTTCCAGTGTGACCATCAATGGGAAATAGAGCAACAGTACTGTCTTGATTCACTCCTTGCATTTTCTTCATGGTTATTTCTCGTCATGTATTTCTTGGACGAGACCACAATGTGTCTTGCGAATTTTTACCAATTGAACAATTTTGTGCTGTTTTCTTCAAGGAATGTTCGGCTTGGACAGTTCAGTGATCTCTTGAAGATCGTCGTCTGATAATCTGATGTGCTCAAAATATCTTCAAGATGTGTCGAACACATTGGACTAATTTCATGTTCTCCTATAAAGTTGGTATTTTTGCTTTTTCCCCCATACACCATAAATCGATTTTTAAATACATATAAACAACGCTACCCGATGAAACAGTGCTTTCAAACACATTTTTCATACTGGACTTTGCAGTAAATGTTTTTCAACTGTCATTTCTTCAAACAACCATATATTTACAAGGAATCGATCGATCCTTGCTAAGATCGTACTGTCTTCACAGACTGCTGACACTGAAAACTAAACCCAAAAATTCTGTAAAATCAATATTTGTATCGATTTTGTTTTTTGTTAATTTTGGAAACCTCTGAAGTTCATGGCATGTTCTTCCAAAAATAATGTCTGTTGTCTTCATGTTTCTGCTGGATCGATGTTGTTCTATTTCCGTATGTTGTTCTATTCCGTATGTTAATTTGCAACTATGTATGCACCAGAACAAAAAACAAAAATTTGGAGTGTACTTAATCGCTACTATATAAATGTCATTAAAAGTGGATGCTCACATTCGTCTTGTTTGCTATTCTTCAGTTTTCTGGGATATGTTCAGTGACGATCATCTGAGATAGAGCCTCGTGTTAGATCGCTTATTCGCATCGAAACAGGGTAGCATTTTATGATATTGAGCTCCATCGACACTTTTCCTGCTAAGTGAAGGTGCCTTCAGAGATCTGACTATAATTTCTTAGAGAGATATTTTTGTGGCACTGGTTGGAAGTAGAGATGAGCAAAGCAGTTCCTTTCAGTAAAGTTCTTCACTCCGAGTCACTCATTTTCAGGAACAAGTTGGTCAGTGAAGTAGTTCCAGAACTATTAGTTTCATAGTTCCTTCCTTTCGTCAGTACATGAAGAAGATGAGAACCGGACAAAAGAAGGTCAGTACATCTAAAAGATGATGAAAACAAAAAGGTCTGTTAAGTTTTTCGTCACGTGTCCAACTGCAGTTCACCAAAAAGAGTGAGTTACTTCACTCACTCCCTTCAATGAAGTGTTCTTTTGGAACAGTTCACTCCTGAACGACCCAGCTCTAGTAGGGAAGATCAGTTAGTTTATATAGAATTTCTTGGCTCAAACTGCTCTTAGGTGTCGGCTCCACCAAGACTTCTTCTATCAATTTTCTGTTGTTAATAAATATGATCTAATTCATAATGGACCACGTATTGAGCCCTTAGGGGAACTGCAGAGGATGTAACTTTGGAAGACAACATACTTTCGAACACAACATGAAACTTCTTGTGAACGGGAATAGTATAGATATGCTGTCACAAGGTGTGATCAACGAAGACATCATCATCATCAATACTTTTGTTAAAAATTAATATCTTGTTAATCTGTCACAGAGGGATAAGACAAGTGCCAAGCAAGATGCAATCAGATTAAAGACTGGCTGACAAGTTTTTGTCACCAGACATCTAGAAGGGTATTTCGGATTTTTAATCGTGGTCAGTAGGTCCTGTCTGAAACTTAACATCGTTACGTTTATACGCAATACAACCTACTCCATCTTAACAAAAATATAGCTCAACATTGTACTGTACTGTAGAGATTCTATCAGCTAGACAGGATGTATCACAATAGCTTTTGCATACTTTTAGAATGAATTTGAATATTTTGCATATTTTAATATTCAGTTACGGCAAAACGAATTCGAACTTCAAATGTTGAATAAGCCTTTTTTATAGCGATCATCGTTTCCCAATGGACTATACATTTTCTTCCCTTGTTAGACTTTGAGAACAATTTTTTCTTTGAATTTTAAGTCATTGTTGTTATCGAGATATTTACCGATTCTACGTGAATAAATATTTACGATCCTAGACAGTAGAAACAACTTTTCTTAATACGGATATCTACCTGAACTATATTTGTTCCAGGAATATCGCTAAAACTGATGAATTGATTGAAACGATTGATTGAAAAGCGTCTACAAAGTTCTTATTTTACAAATTTTGTTTGTGGAACGAGCATACCTATTTGCTTCTATACATATATAGTCGTGCAATATTCAATGCTCGAGACTGTACGAAGGGTCAGTGCAATTCTAATTGTCTCTGAATTCGCTATTTTTACATTAAGCTTCTCAATCTTTTACTGAAGTTTGAGAAGGACATAGTTTTTTAAAAGAGTTATTTTAAGAAATTAAACGAAATGACTTACGCTCTTTAACAAACTAAACTTTCTGGATAATAGATTTAGTTTAAACGATGACCGGTTTTTGCTTTATTGCTTAGAAATGTTGTCCAATTTAATAAATTTTTGAATATTGCACTAAATCGCGTGCCTCCAATTTTCAAGAAAATTTTCTGGATAATCAACACTGACCTGGAACATTCACCTCGTGCTTTTCTATAGTTATTTTATATAATTATATTTTAACAATTGAATTCGTTCAACCTACTCTAAGAGTTGGCGAGTTTCATTGAACTCACTAGTCAACTGATGTGATGGTTTGGAATGTCGTCTACCAAATTTATCACTCGTGAAATAAATAATAAAAAAAAATATTATTGCAAACGACAATAGTGCAACAGCGAGCACGCAGGAAATGAAAAGATAATAAATATCACTCATTGTTACTAAGTGTGGTATGTTATTTTTGTAAGTTGACTAAAGATCGCAGTCCGAGTCATTCGTACTTTATATTTCGCTTTGTTAAACTGCAATAAAACAAGTAATGTTTGTACTAATAATTCCCAAATTAGCTCTAGATACTAAATTGGTGACCCCGCCTTTTTTTTTTTACTACATAGGTAGCAGGTACCCATATTAGCTACACTTAAGTTCGTAATTGCATCGTTCTAAATAAATAATAACAACAAGAGATGGGCAAAGCAGTTCTTTTTAGTGAGTGAGTTAACTCCGACTCACTCACTTGAAGGAACTAGTTCAGTGAACTAGTTCCAGTTCCTTTTGAAGCTCAGAGTGAGCCGGGTGTAGTCCAGTGATAGTGTAGCTCAGAGTTAATGTGATGATCTACAAAAAAGGTTCTCAATTCCCCGGCGAAAACGAAGTAGGTCGATTTCAAGGTGGGAGTGAATGTGATGACCTAAAAAGAAAAGAAGTTAGTTCACTTACTCAAAGTGTGAATGTGATGACCTAAAATAAAATGGTCCTCACTTCCCCGGCAAAAAACAAATACTTTCAAAGTTCAGAGTGAATGTGATAGCCTAAAAAAAAGGTCATCACTTCCCCAGAAAAGGAACTCATTCCTTTTCGATCTATGTCACGTGGCGAAAGGTTCTACAGTTCACCAAAAGGAGTGAGTTTGTTCACTCACTCACTTCAATGAACTCTTCATTTGGAACAGTTCACTCATGAACGACCCATCTCTAATAACAACAATAATAACATCAAGTATTTGTGCATTGTGTGTCATAAAGCAGTCATTATCTGACATAAAATACTTACTCCTAAGTCGAAAAAAAACCGGAAGAATGTATAGAATGTGGCATAAAAATAAAGACCAGTATTTGGCTACAGATATATTTTAGGTTCACTTAAAAAACCAATGCTGTTGTGTGCCATACTCAGGAACGTTTAAAGTAAACGATTGTTCTCTCCGTTCGCGAAAAAAAATCCACCTCTATATAGTCACCGACATATCATCATTTATAAGTCTGTTGGGTAACAATATGAAAGTTTAAATATTATTAAATACTTTTAGTTTCATTTCATTCAGACCATTGTTAAAAACTATTCACTTTCTCAAGTATCGAAAGTGGGTTTAAAATGACCGATAAGTCGTTTTCCGATAAACTACTTTCAATGATACTTGAAACGATAATCGTACGACTTTATTTGTTGTTCGCTGCATTTGTATTCCGATCTCTTCGGTTATTACTAAGAAAGTTAGAACAGTTCCTTGTTACTCCCACGATTCCTCTTATTCTTCCATATCCATATCTTAAACAAAGTAAATGATTCATTTCATACATAAAATCCGTGTCTTATTTATATTTTACGTTTCAGTAAAAAAAAATGAGCTGATCACAAGCCGTGCATGCTTTCTTTTCGCTGTCGTCATTAATTCACAATGACTTGCTTGTTGTTTTCTCGTCCTACGCTCTTAATCGCATCCAAAAATCATTGTTTCGTTATATAGAGAGATGCACACCTTGTTCTTCAAAGATGTTGTATGAAAAATGAAAACGTAAATAATTTTATTCGTAGCTTTATGATTTGTTTTTTTTTTTCTTTTTTTGCGTACACATCATCGAATTAAGGTCGTACCGGTTAATGATGAACGAGTAGAAAACTCCCTAGTATGTCACGCTTTGGGCTATATAGTGAACAAGTTTGTCTTGTGGGCATGGCTAATAGACGACGGATGTTCGGTAAGAAAAAAAAAGGTCAAGCATTTTTCTGCCAAATGTATGTTATTATAGTCGAATGAGAGGATGAGACATGATGGTTTTGCCGGAATGAATTATAAAAATTGCATAAATTTCTATTTATAGATTTTAAATAATTTATTGTTTAATGATGCTTGTTTGCATTTGCATGTTTCCATGTGAGCTGAGGACACAACCCCCTATTGCTTAACTGTGGTTAATTATAAAAGATACGAGCAGATGTTGTAACGCAATTTGATTCTTATCGATTTTGTGTAAATGGTCAATTTGATTTTTTTACAACACACTTGAATCCAAGCCTTTGAAATTTCACAAACGGCATTCCCTAGTTGTCATGTTTTCGTGTGATCAATTTTTTTAAGAACTTCTGTACAGTACCTACTCGAAGCAGTGAAGATATTTTCGATTTGTAAACCATATATACATTGAACCATCTATTTGTCTGTAAGATTTCAATCCAAGCGATCCCTTCTGTTGCTTTCATACATAAGTTATAAGAAAATTTGATCTTAGATACAAAGTACAAATTTTCAAAGAATTAGATCCGGAACGGTTAGTCTGCCAGTTAGCGCGAACAAAGTAGGCTTTCGCATTCTAGTTCACCTTAGTGATCGCGAACGAACTAGTTCCCCAGCACTTGCGAACTAGTTTGTTGTTGTAGTTCGCAGTTCAGTCACGGACGAACTAGTTCCCATGAAGTGTGATTGAGTGATAAAAAAAAAAGTCCCCAATCAGAAAGGAACTAGTTCCTTTCAAGTTCGGAGTGAATGTGAAGACCTACAACTTCGCGGAATGATACGTGGCATGCAAATCTGATGACGAACTACTTCCTACAAACGAAGTATAATAGGACCGGAATTCACTGCGAACTAGTTCGTTCATATTCATGGGAACGATCTTCCGAACTAGTTCGTTTACGAACTACACAAGCCTACAACAAAGGTCCTTAAAATATTTGTTCACGAATGTCAATTTCAGAACGCTTCAAGCTGTTAATCCGAAATTTTGTACAAGCTAATGAAAGGAATATGAAATAGGATCGAGTCGCCTAATTTCTATACAAAAGCCTTTAAAAAATATGGTCATTCATCTTGCACAGTCCAGCATAAATCTAAATACCATTCAATAAGGAAGTCAATATTTCACATGAATAAGTCTCAATGTAAAACTGACGAAAAGTTAGTGAGTGAAAACATCAATTCTTTGGTTAGCTCCCGTACAAAAGTCCATAAAGAAAACGGTTACATTTTACTTGATTATTTCAATAATACAACATTGTGATCGATTTTAAAAAAAATCTCAAATTTTATTTTTTTTGTTTTATGACTAGTAGACAAGCAAAAGGCAAAAAACATGTTAGGTCCGTCTGTCCGCCGTACGTCAATCGGGAAAATATGTTTGAAGGCTCGTAGCACCAAAACCCTTTGAGCTATTTAGTTGAATTTTTGTTCGTGGGTAGAGTGGGTATACCCGTTTAACCCGGATATCTCCATCGACCATTCCATGGTACCTAAGTTTCTATGCTGTTAGTCTGTGTAGAATTTATACCTACCCACCAATTTTCGGAGAACTTCTCCATTGTTAATTGTTAGGAGTTATTGAAAATATATAGATACCAAGTTTTGATAAGTTTTATTACTCTGTTGAGTAAATAATGATAAATAGTATCCACTCGAATTCGTGCTTGGGCTTATCCGGGACCCCTGTTGATGGGTGGGGTGTGAAGGGGGAGGTGGAGAAGCGTTTTAGACCGAAAATTTTGGTTTCTAGATCTCAGCAACCGAACAACTTTAGATTACGATATCTCACGAAACAATTGCACTAGAAAAATAATATTCCGTTTGTGTATGACAAATAACGTTTGCTGCAAATAACAACATGAAAGTTGTTCTAAAAATTCACGTCTCACATCTCAAGGACAGTGTAAGATAGATGCCTAGAATTTTTGCCAGAAGTAGGCCTAAGAGATCTCTACCAGAAAAAGAAATTTTGAGAGTGAGAGTGTAGAGGATGGGGGTGGGTGAAAAGGAAATTGATATTTATATCTCGAGAAACTATAATGATAAAAAGCTGAAATATTGATATTTAGATAGAGCTATAGTAGTGGAATGTTGAAAAAATACAATTTTTTAAAGGAGTAGTATGGTACGGGAAGGGGGTGTTTTTTCTAACTATAGAGTAGCTTATGCTTCAAAGTTGAAGCTTTGTATGTAAGGTACATGTAAATCAACTAGAAAAGTGATAAAAAACAATTCAAATATCTATTACAGTTTGGAAGGGGATGGAAAAAAATAATCAATGAAAATGGAATGCATATATTTTCACGATTTTCGTCATATCTCTTAGGTCTTCTTAAATATTGAGTTCATTTTTTTTCTACGACTTTTACATATAAATGCCTAGAAAGTGTTTTTAGGATTTTTTGAATACTCTCTCTAAGGGGCTGCTAGGCGGTTGTGTACTTTTTCACGAATTCCGCCATATCTCCCACGTCTGATAAGATATCGAATATCTCAATACTTTCACGTGCTTGCGTAATAGTCGTCTAATACCCCAATTACATGTTGGGTCAACGTAGGCCAGCGCGAAGTCGGACAAGTTCTGGCCAATACCAGCGTGTGCGGAGTGCTGTCGTCGAAACTTAATTCGTAAGTTTCAGTTGTCAATTATCAGCTGTTCACTGTCAAACCTTGACTTGTGTCGAAAAACCGACCCAGCGGCGAAGTAGCACCAGTGCCGACAAGAGGTAGAGCCAACGCACACAAGTGGAGTGTCCACATGTTGGTACCTGAATGCATTTGCTTTGGTTGACCCAACATGTATTTCAGGCATAAAACTTGTTTTAAAGTTTTTCTTTTTTCAACCCATAAGAGGGTAAAAAGGGTTGAACACTTTTTTACGAATTCCGTAATTTCTTTTAGAAGTGATAAACAATTGAATTGGTTTTTATTTTCTCGTACTGTCTTCACATTCATCTATTAACTCCTTTCAGGCTTTTTGGATAATCAACCCCCAAATGGGTTTAAGAATGTTGCATATGTTTTCACAGATTCCTACATATTGCTTAGGTGGTGATATATCAAATTCATTTTTACTACCTATGGTTTCCTATATAAGCGCAAAAAAGTCAATTTCAGTATTTTTAGATATTCAATCCTAATGGGTGTAAGGAGGGGTTGTATGCATTTCAATGTTCCGGTATATTTCTTAGGATTGATGAGCTATTGGATTGCTTTTCACTTCCACAGACTTTTTATATAATCGTCTACAAACCCATGTCTCATCTTTTCGCTATTCAACTTCCAAGGGTTTGCATATTTTCTCACAATTTTTGCCATCCCTTGATGGCATCTGATGAAATATGAAATTGGTTATTTCTATTTTAAATATGTTTATTGTAAGAACTGTTAAATGAATCTTATCTTAAATTAAACAATTCGGTAGTTAGCAATAGTTTGTCTTTTATTTATTAATATTGAAAAAGTACGTATCCGTTATAAGATATTCTTGAATTATCTGAAGGGCGAAAAAAAAACATCAGGCAGCGACAATCTAGTCATCCTTCGCCTTTTCTTTCACGACAGTAGTTTCAGTTATTTCTTCTTGTTACGCCCAACGACATCTTTCGAAAAAGGGTCGTAACCGAACAAAATTAACTTTCCAAGAAAAGTCATAATCTCGAAACAACTAATGATATACTCCGACTTTGACCGCTCCCGAACTTTGACCCGAAAAATAATAAAGTTTCACAAAAGTTCGGCAGATGTTTTCAATAATTAGTAGATGATTTTAGTATGATTTATCAGTTTAGGTGTTACTATTCCTGGAAGTAGCTTCCATAAAAAACTGTGATACTGAATTTAAAGTTGGAGTAAATGACCTTCTAAGGGAAGCTATTTTTGCTATCCCCAGTAGCTTGATACGATTGACTGCTACATATCGTGACTAGTGATTTATTCTGTTTAATGACTCCCACGAATAAAGGTCAGGCAGATCGATTTTGTTCTACTTGTTCCGTTCGAAAAGAATTATTGCTGTTTCGAGTTCGACTTTGGCAAAATTTATCAGCCATAAGATTTCCTCTTTGTATGGTTTTAATCTATTGGCGAACTAAACGAAAAACTCTGGTAAAGATACAAATCTTGTGACCCTAGCATTACTTTTTACTAGGGCATAAAATATTGGAGAACTCCACACCTAAAAACTTTCGAGTTAACGGTTCCAATGCGAAGAATTTATATGCCTTGAATCTGATGAATCCATTAACATCTCAATTAACCGGTTGTTGGGCATAAACCTAAATGATGAAAATAAGGTTGAAAGTGCTAAATGCCACTAAGTTTATACATTTGAAATAATGTAAATATTAGTTTTCACCTAATGACCCATTTAAAAACTATTAGAGCTACATCGTCGTTGTAACGTAACGTGTTTGTCTGTTTTTTTTTATTGGCATTTGAATTGAATTATGTCTTAGCTGTTAAGAACTGAATCTATTTTCCTTAATAATGCAGTTTACTTTCTGTTTTCAATCGTTCAGCTTAGTAATTTTTCAGAATAATATATAAAACTTGTATCACAAAATGACTTATTTTTTTCTCTCTCTCTTCTATTTCAAGGCCGTGAAACACTTTATCGATCTTGTAAAAGATATCGGATCATGTTCTGCACGAAAAACAGTAACACAATCGACTGCGATAAAATTTTTATATGCTCGTAAATTTGATGTACCGCGAGCAGTAGCACTTTACGAACAACATGAAATCATACGGCAAAAAGAATGTCTATACAATTTCGATCCTAATACGGAACCGCTTCGATCTGAATTGGAAACTGGAAAATTCACAATATTGGTAAGAATATATGAAAAACTGTGTTTTCTTTGGACGAAATAAATTAATCAGATTTCGTTTATAATAAAAATTTCAGGCTGGACGAGATTCGAGTGGTGCCGCCATTGCTTTATTCACAGCAAATTTGCATAGTCCAATGACCGTTACGCACAAAACTACTTTACAAGGAATAGTTTATCAATTAGATGCCGCATTACAAAATGTCGATACACAAAAAGCCGGTCTTGTTTTCATTTACGATATGAGCGGATCGAAATATTCAAATTTTGACTATGATTTATCGCAAAAAATTTTAACGCTGTTAAAAGTGAGTAGTTTTTTTTTTCTTCTTTAGTTTTATCTTAAGATAAGTTGGAACTGAAATGGAATGCTGTTCGCATAAGAGCAACATTCCCAATGCATAAAATGACGAGTTTAACTTTCATTGACATTGTGATGTGTTCGCTTTCCATTGCAACATTATTTTAAGCTTAATTTTACTTAAGAAATCGTTTATGGCTGCTCTCTACCACTTCGATGAAATTACGTTTATATTCCGTCATACTATAATAAGTTCAGTGTTGACAGACCGAGCGAATTGTTTAGGAATTTCCATCGAAATGGTAAAAGAGAGTAAATATTTGTTGTGGTGATCGAATAGTTGGCTTCGTATCAGCGAAAATAATTTGTTCACTTAATAGAGAAGTATGAGTAATAAATATACCTCCCGGTAGATGGGATTTCTAAATACCACTAAATCATTCCGCACCATTTTTGTTAGAAGTGATATCATCTGCAAAATTATAGGTGTCTTCTCATTCTATGGATTTTTCGGAAATCCTGTGATCCAACTATACCAAGCTCGTTCCATTTTCTTATGAAAATCACGTAATTGTTTTTGTTGTCAAAGATTAGTCGACAGATTTAGCTGCATTTTATTTTATTGAAGTAATCATATCTAAGTTAGTACGATACAATAAAGCCCAATATGAGAGAGTGTGGAAAAAAAGGTTCAGTAGCAAAAATAGCTCTAAAAAGTGAACTGAGCTGTAAGCTGATTCGGACCATGACAGAATTACTCATAAGAAGGCTTACTATTTTACGAATAAGTTACTTGGTAGCTTAATGTGTAGCTTGTCAAGATTTTTTTTTTGTTGTGTTTACTAATAGAAGTGAAAATAGTAAAGCAAATAGTAACAATTTAGTGAGGAATAACTAAATTGTTACTATTTGCCTTTGTGTTTACAACAAGTCTAGCACACATTTTTATTTAATGTTTTTAAATACGTTTTTTCCAAGTCAGTCTATGAAAACTAAATTCTTTGTTTTCTAACTGACGCTTCAGTTGTTTCAATGGTAAATGCTTCATTAAAAAAAAGTTAGTTAAGTCGCACTGGAAGATGAAACGATGAAAATTTTCATTTATAATTTTAATTATGTACTGTTGAACCCGTGAGAGCAGCATTGTTGATGGTTGGTAAACATTGTTAACCTGTTCTGCACTGCAAATGGATATCCTAAAGTATATCCATAATAATAGCTGTTACTTGTGCGGCAGTGTATAAATGTTACTCAGTACAGTTGAAAGAAGTGCAAGAATAGAAATCACAGTCGGTTAAATCGTACCGACATTGTAATATCTTGAGTTTGTTTACAAAGGACTCCACGAAATGTGTACATCACATAAAATCTCCTCCAGGTCGGAAGGGATGATCTTTTCGTGTTCGTGTCTGCGGACACTGATTGACGACAATCATAGTCCTCATTGATAAAAATCCCACAGGAGTTTGAAATTCAATGGGATGACCCTTCAGAAGAATAGCGTAAGTCTTTATTTCTTAATTGCTACTCCGAGTTAGTTCGGTATGTAGTTTTTTCGGAGTTCTACTCTATTGCCGTTCATTTACTACAAGTTATATTTTTAATATTGTAAAATTCATCCAACAAATGATTTTTAAAATTTCAAAATTCATGTAGCATTGGCAGAGCCTATAGAAGCCACTTCTCAATTCTCACACCTCACACTTCTCGAACCACGACCCAAGAGATCTTTTGTTCCTAGCTCTTGACCACTCCCTAGGCTATATCTATTCCTTTAAGAAAGCAGATGATTTTATTCAGGGGAGTCTTCGATAGTTTTTCATAGGTGAGATAAAATAGATAATGTGCCTTCTTGATTTGGCCACTGCATCACAATCGCACAGAGTGTTTCAGATATGGTATCACAGAATCGACATGTATCTAGTGGTACTTTACTGATGATCTTAAGGTGATAATTAAGGAAATGATTGTCGAAAAAATATCCCATTATAACCCGTGCGTTATACCTGCTTAAGGAAAGGAATTCCGCTCTCCTCCTTGAGACGGTCAGAAATTTCTTTGACTGTCGTAAGTCCTGAAAGTGAGTACCAATAATCTTCCACATGAAGATTTAACCACTTTAAAATGCCATCTTTAATGAAGCCCTTAACTACTCTACAGAATAGTTTCGGGTCAATCATTGGTGAGTTGGCTCCCCGCTTAGCTAGCTGGTCAGCGGATTCGTTGCCCGCATCAGAGCTAAACTATTATGATGTACCAGATCTTTAAGAAAAGCTGAAACAATAAAATTGCAGCACTAACAGTGTCTTAGAGTCGTCCGTGTACCAGACTAGAGCTTCTTTCCCAAAATCTGGTAGACCAGATTGCCGTGATACACTATCTTACAGAGTTACCATACTACCTTGATCAAAAAGTTGCCAGAATAACCACCGTGTGGCGCTTTTATTGCTCCGGGTTGAGTCCTATTTTTTTTTGTCAAGTTGGTACATTTGTTGTTGACATTCCCTCTAAATCTTAGCGTCATAGCTTGACATTTGCACAAGTTACGTAGCCAAAAGTACATAGATCTCTGTGTGTGTTTGATCAAGGTGGTATATGGTGTCTCAAGATAGTAACAGTGTTTGGACTGTCCGAAGTGACAAGCTCCGAAGTCCTGCTTGGATACAGCCGCTGCCACTACGTGTCTTTCGAGTAGTATTACCAAAGCTACAAGAAACAACTTAAGGCCCAAATGAAAATGCGAGTACTATCGAGAGAAATCACTCAACGTGTGGGTACTTTTGATGGTCACTTCACAAAGGCTGCTAGAAATCGACCGTAGTCTCTTGCGACTTGCATTAGTACCACCTCCCTGCTTACTGACAATAAATCTTGAAAGTTGGACTGAGAACAGAATTCAAAATCTTCCTCAAAGATTTGGTATGTTGTAACATTCATTGAGCTTAACCTAGGACGGCCCTAGAAATCAGGATGAAACTAATTTCTAGATCTATGAACAATTTAAACTTCATCCAAGATGAAGTTCACTGAGAACAAGATTTAAGGATCACTACACATTCTCGACCCTTTTGTATCTGAATGTAATGAGGACAGTTTGCTGGGAGCCACGCCGAGGAAGATTATTTGGACACAGCACGAAATTTAAATAACCGATAGAAACGAAAAGGGATGGATTCAATTGGTCAGTTCTTCCTACGACTGAACTAGAGTTTAGCGACGTGCATGCTAGCATCCGAGCTAGTTGCTGCATTGTTGCAGCTATGTGGAAAGCGTTGTTTGAAGATTCAGACCAATAAGCCTACGCCTGAACTATAAGGAATTGTCCACCGATTTACTCGTTGATTGATAAAGTAGGATAAGTTTCCAGCCGCCCATTGGAGACTATTAAGAAGCATGTGATTTGCGCAGCTTCACAGATTCTAAACGCAGACTATTGAAATTAGATATCTCCGTGGACTGGAGCGAGCATTGAACCGGATCGACGAGCAGATGAATGGAGTTGCACGTGTGGTGTTGTGATGCGTTCTTCCATCGTTGTTTTGTTGTTGTTATTTGTCTTGCTCGCTCAAATTTATCGTGGTCACTACCAAAACCACTTGCTTACTACGTACTACACTAAAACCTAAATTCTTCTCAGTAGGAACATAATAAACCAAATTCAGTTTTAATAGTCCAACATCGTACCATGAACTCCATGGCCGCTTTCAATTCAATTAACAAATATCTTTTTTCCGTCTTCCACCCGCAGATCATCAGAAAAAAAACCTACTATCTGTGGCACGGCACATTGAATCACAAACTCATTGCCGAACAAGATTCTAAACATGCAAATTAAAGTTGAAATTCCACACTATAAAGTAGTATTAAGTTCGACTCCCAATTCACAAAATTTTCTGATGAAATAGCACTAAAATCCGTTAAGCATATGGCAAGAATCAAGACGGTATCAGATTCATGTCTAACATGATTTTGCGTTGGCACAAAGAACTGGTGATATCGAACAGGTTAATTTCTTATCATGATCATGCAAAATACGATCGGAAGGATTCTTTAAGATAAGCTGTTTCTTTGTGAATTCCGGCCGGTTCGATTCTATAGACAGAACCGTGCTTGGTATCTACTGGAAATCGTTAATTTGCTGGCGGAATCATTAATTGGAACATTCTTCATACGAAAGAAAAAAACCAATAAAACACCATGTCATTCACCAATTGTTTAAAAAAAACTTTAATGAGATGGTTACGAGGTCGAATTACTTGACTTAATTCTTTTACCGCTAACAATTAAGCCATATTCTGTTTAAATACGGAATATGAAGAAAAATTTCTTTATGATTCATCACAAAGAAGAACAAAAAAAATAGATCAATAATTTGTGTGTTTCAGTAAGAGCCATTACCGCGTTCAAGTTCATTGTTTTGAGCTAAGTGGTTGGCTAAATTAACTCTTCAATTTTCAAATAAAATAAAAAAAATTGTTTGTGAGTCTCACAGTGTCATTGTAAAATGTAACCAAGGTAAAAATGTTGCATATTGTATGTTTACAATTATTATGAACATAAGTGCAACAACATCACTTAAACGCTATTATCTTAACGATTATTTTCCATTTACACCGATGGTCATAGTGAAATCACTTAAGGGGTACAACTTTGTGCACATACTCGAATAACAACTATTGTAACTTTATTTTTTTTATTATAAAATGTTAATTATATGCGACAAACCGATTAGCTTGCTTTCCATTAATAGTAGAGAGCTGTTGTGACAAGGCAACTGTTTTCTTCCTACCAACAGACAACTACTAGGTACTACCATAATTAAGCGAGGCTAAAGAGTTTTATGATAGTTTCATGGTCTTATTGGACAGTGTCATTGCCACTGTCATTGCTTTAGTAGTAAGTCTTTTTATTTTATAAACAAATTACTTAGTTTGTCCAAAAATAATCACCAAATACCTTTTTATTTTTTCAATAAAACTTCCATTCACTTTTGATAAATTTCTTCACATTGCGCAAAATAGTTCTCAAGCTCATAATTTGTTTAGCTTTGCGCTACACTCATTGTAGCAGTTGTTATATCCTCGTTGGAACTCAAGGCCCTTTTACTCAATTTTGTCTAATCAACAAGAAGTCACAAGGTGTTAAATCCGGGAAATAAAAGCTAAGTGAGAATTTTGTTGACTCCAGTCATTGGTATTAAGTCGTATCTTGGCCATTGGCACATTTTGATTTTTGGCGAATTTTACCACGTTCATGCTTTACGGAAAATACATTTAAAATCTCGAAAAGAAAGCGATTACAGTTTCAAGCGATTGAGTACGATGTCCACAGGCATTATGGTATTCTTATAAAATTTTAATAAACGAAAATTTAATCATAATTTCTAAAATCAACCAAATTGATCTCGTTTCATAGACTAATGTATTTGCAATAGAAGTACAAAACACAATATAAATCTGTATATTTACCTTCCGTTGCTTCTTTTCAAAATGTTCTACAAATTAACATACGCAGTTTTTGGCCTCGTATGATCGTTCTAGTTTATCTCCCAAGAGATCATAGGTTTGATCCATACTCTTGGTATGGTCCTATGTTTCTCACTATATCCACTCTACCATGCTTTTTAACAATGTGACTTTTCAAAAATTCCATTCTTATTTGTCCTTTTATACCCCTCCCTTAACAGGATTGGGCGACAGGCTAGGTAGGTAGGTAGGTACACGTGGCTGTCCGTGAGAACACGGACACACTTAGACCTAAAAGGTCCGTTGTGGTACCACAGGATCTTCGACTCCGGTCCTACTCGTCGAACCATTTAGAGCTTATAATAAAGCGTTGGATTCTCGCGACCTCCATTGTGGCAAGTTCACCAAGACAGTTGAAGAAGTACGCTCCGAGATGAGCTTTCCTTCTGACGGACAGGGCTGGACAAGTGCAGAGAAGGTGAAGGACTGTCTCCTCCTCCTCCTCGTCCTGGCAGCTTCTACAGAAGTCGTTTGAGAAAAGTCCAAGCCTTTCTGCATGCCGACCTATAAGACAGTGTCCGGTTAGGACACCGACTGTTTTGCTGATGTCCGCCCTTTTGAGCAGAGTCAGCCTTTTAGAACGATTAAGATCCAGCTTTGGCCAGATCTGTCTCGCAGTGTGACATGTTGTACCCTCCGCCCATCTTGAGTTGGTTTTCTCAATTGAGTCCAGTCTCAGTAGCAGTTTACATGTGGAGAGAGGCACACCCAGGTTCTGATATACCGGCGAAGTATGAAGGGTAGTGCCGCGCCGAGCGAGTTCGTCAGCCATTCAGTTCCCTGGAATATCCATGTGTCCTGGCACCCAGCACAGAAGAATATTGAACTGTTCGGCCATCTCCTTAAGAGATGATCTACATTCTACGGCGACCTTTGATGTTGTCGAGGTCGATTCCAGGGATTTTATCGCCGCTTGGCTGTCTGTGAAAATGCTAATATCCTTAGTAGATATTACATTACACCTCAGCCAGGACAGGGCCTCCTTGATCGCCATAAGCTCCGCCTGATAGACACTACAGTGGTCCGGAAGGCGGAAAGAGCTGCTAATATTAAGCATTTCAGAGAAAACACCTCCACCTACCCCGTCTTCAGTTTTGGAGCCGTCCGTATATATGTGGGCGGACTCCTTCTTCGTTCGTACCAAGTCCCTTTCCAACTCTAGGCGGGTTGGGATGGCTGTCGAGAAGTTTTTATCGAAGTCATAACTGGGAGGGGTGTAGTCGGTGTTTTCAGGAATGTTGAAGTGACTCAAAATTGTTGAGTGGCCTGCACATATGTCAGTCCACAATGTGGAGGCCTTTAGCCGAATGGCTGCACTGGCTGCCATTTGCTTGCCAAAGATGTCTAAGGGTGGCAGACTGAACAGCATGTCCAGTGCTGCAGAGGGAGTTGTTCTCAGAGCTCCGCTGATGCATATGCATGCTGTTCTTTGTACCTTTCCCAGTGTGGTGCGGTTAGCCGCTTTATCTAAGGCCGTCCACCAGGCAACAACACCGTACATGAGTATCGGTCTGATGACGGACACGTAGAGCCAATGAACTATCCGGGGTTGCATACCCCATTTAATGCCAATGGCCTTTTTGCATGAGTAGAGCGCAACTGTTGCTTTCCTTACTCGTTCCTGAATGTTGGGTTTCCAGTAAAGCTTTCTGTCCAAAATAAGACCCAAGTATTTTGCACTATCGGTGAAAACTAGACTGGTACCATTCAGAGAAGGAGGGTCTACGTGAGGAATTTTGTATTTCCTGGTGAAGAGGACTAATTCTGTTTTGCATGGGTTCACGCGACAGGCTAACTGAGAATAAAATTAATTGACAAGAATTTAATTCGAGAGAAAACTCGAAAGCGGACGAAGGGATGATTGTGATTCAATAAATTCGATCAGTCAAATATCGAAGAGGCTTTTCCCAAGTATTGACTGGGGAATTGAAAAAATTGGGAAAAATATAAAAGAAATTTGTAACCTTGGTCAAACAGCTGTATTATTTCCACTTTGTCAAATGTTTTACAAGTTTGTCAAATTATTTTATTGGCATTTGACAAAATTTTGTTTGTCCTGAACAATTTGACGGAATTTTTTTTGCCCAAATTCTCATGGGGAGATTGCTACGTTTTCGGTGATGCGAAATAGATAACAGAAATACGAATCTAGCTGGGGCGGTTTACTCATCCGAAGCATCCAATAAAGAGCTTTAAAAGAATCTGAATGCAGTTCTTGGTGAACAAATTTAAGCGCGTCTAATAATTTGGCCAGGAACTGTAAAGGCGTTCATTTCAGATTTGCTAAAAGTTGATTGGTTTATCTGGTATCCATGGTTTATCTGGTATCCACCAGTTGTTCCCATTTAGACGATATTTCTTTGAATTCGCTTTTGTCTTACTGCAAGTTACGGCAGAAAGTGCCCAAGTTGTACCACAAGTTGGGTAGAAGGCTCAAGATTGAAAATCTCAAAAGTCTTAAACCGGCTACAAACTTCTCCTGCTCTTTGTTTTTCGTATTTCGTGAGTTTCTCGTCTTATTTCAAGAAACACATGAACCTTGCGAGAATACGAGAAAGAACTGTACACAGAATTCGCAAGTTTCGCGTTTTCGTGGTTTCTCTACATTTCATGAAGTTGACTTATTTTCAATTTCTGAACTCCTGCAAGTCCAAACTGTTGACATTAACCACGAAGAACCAAAAACTCACGAGAAAGTCACGAAAAATCGTCTCGCATATTTTTCGTAACTTTCTCGTCAAGCAAAACCCTTTGATGTCGTGAAAAAACCGCCTCCAGCAGAGAAAACGCACGAATCGCGAACAACGAAACGCGAGAAAAACTCACGAAAAACACACTATTCACGAGAAAGACGCGAAATAGGCGAAACGCGATAAGTAGTGTAGCCGGCTTGAAAGTACAGAGCTTCACAATCACGAAATTTCTTCAGTTCATATATGACCCCTTCTAAAGCCTAGGGTCCAAAAAATGAATTGATGTGGAGGGTTTGAGAGGTGTTACAACAAGAGGCGAATTAGCTTCTGGGATTACAGATGTCGTTGTGAACAAAAATAGTGGTGAGGCAACGTTTTTCTTTATTGATCCGATTCGCTCGACAAATTGGATTCCACTGCTTGATCTTATCCTTACAAATCTGCGAGTTAAATATGATGTCTCAATTTTGCCACCAATTAGAACGACTGACCATTTCTTAGTTCGCGCAGAGTTTCCAATTTCAACAAAAAATTCACTGACAACCCAAAGCAACGCGAATATTAGTTTGGCATTTTAAAAGAGTTTTGTTTTTGGTACTTTTGATTAGAGTCTATACTTTGGCCTCTAAACCTTTAACCGAGAGATTCCTTAAAGGAATGAGGCTTTTTATTACTTTCATTTTTAAAAGAATTAAGCCGTCAATGATTTCTTGGTTCAATTAGGAGTGTCTCGATGCAAACAAAGACAAAAACAAAACTTTCCAAGTATGTATATAAAGACAATCCGACTGCTGATAATAAGATCGTTCTAAAATTACCAAAGGAATACCTGCAATAGTATTTTAAAGCGTTCTAAATTCAGGCATGTGTAAAATCTTCGACCGATGATCATCGACATCCTTAAAAGCCTGAGATCTTTTTGGTTATTTGTTAAATCAATCAAATATAATTTTGAATTGACTTCCACACCATCTATTCTTAATGGTGACCGAACCGTATTAGATCCATTTTGAAAAAGCTAACCTCTTGGCGCCATGTTTCTCCGCAGATGAATCGAAAGTCAATTTTGTATGGAAGTTAAGTTTATAAGTGCTCACTGTAGGTAAAGAATAAATGAATCTTAAATTAGGACTGTATTGCACTTGATTCACGTAGCCACCTGGATGATTCATTTTCGATCAACCTAAATGATTCACTAACGACTGCCAAAACAGATCTCTTAATAGGTGTGTTTTTTTCAACTGGATCACGATCAAGATCATTTATTTTACATTGAAAACAACAACAATTGAGGTGATCCAAAAGCAAAATGGGATCATAGTTGGATCATAAAGCTGCTTCTGAATTCAACAAAATTTTCGCATTTTCACAGTTGTCGCCCTGCAACTCAACTGCAATGGCAGCTGTTAATTGACATTTGTCAAACGTCAATAAATATTTTCCGTATTTATTAAACAATATTCGCAAATATCGGCACAGTATTGGCTCAATACATAGTAATTTTAAGTACTTACTGCTTCTATTTCGTTTATATCCATTATTTTCACTAGTATCTGCCAATAATATATCAATAAATATTTGACGGACAACAGCTGACACATAATTTCTAGCAGGAATGCCAACCGTTTAAATTGATTTTTTTGGATCATCCCACAGCGTTTCTTTCAATTATGATCTTGATCCAGTTGAAAAAAACGCACCTATTGATTCAATATGGAATCGTAAGGGATTTTATATACATATACCAAAATATGAATAGTTAGTGATTCGTTTGCGATTATTTTGGTTTGCTGGGTAGATGTTGCTTATCGTGGCTGTGCATTAGGCTTGCGCATTCTAGTTCACTTTAGTGATCGCAAACGAACTAGTTCATGAGCCCTTGCTTTCAAGTTCGAAGTAAATGTGAGGACCAAAAAAATAAAGGTCTCCACTCACGAAGGAACTAGTTCCTTTCAAGTTCGGAGTGAGGACCTAAAAAAAAAACAGGTCCCCACTCGCCAAGGAACTAATGACCTAAAAAAAGGAGGTCCTCACTACCCTCGCCAACTAAACTAGTTCCTTCTTTCAGTTCCAACTTCGCGGCATGATACGTATGCAAATGTGATGACGAACTACTTCCTACAAACGAACTGGAACCGGAATTCACTGCGAACTATTTCGTTCATTTACTTATGGGAACGATCTTCCAAACTAGTTCGTTCACGAACTACACAAGCCTACTGTGTATTTCGATCAAATTTTGGATAGAGTTCAAGTCCAAATTTGTTAGAAGGGTTCTTGAACGAATTCCGGATTTAATCATTTCACAAATTCAACTTTAAAATTTTAAATTTTGCGCCTATACAACTGTTGAAAGGTTTTTTTTGTATGAAATGTTAATTATATGCGACAAACAAATTAACTTGCTTTTCATTAGTAGTAGAGATGTTGTGACAAGACAGCAGCAAATATAACCACACACCTTAAGTAAGGCCAGAACGTTTTATGATATTTTCACGGTCTTATTGGACAGTATAACTTTAATCCATTGCTTCTATATGGAAACGAGAATCTATGACTAGTTTTTAGTACGCAATCAATTTTCATTGACTCTCGGTTCTCGAGATTTCTTGAAGAACTACAGGGTGGGGGGATATTAAATCGCACGGTAGTTAGCTCACGTCGCAAATCCACAACCACCGACGATCGACGGGCACACGTCATCTTATTACCATGAAATGTTAATTATCTCCAAATGTGGAATATTAAAATGAATGGAAAATAAAAGTCGTCGTCGTCGTTGTTGTTTGTTGATCGCGTCGGTTAATATCGTCGTCGTTTTGGTTAAACAAAAACTCATCCGACCTCATTACTTTGGACGCTCAATCGCGCCTACATAATCTTGAATCCCACGATTTTTTTTTTTTTCTTTTCCTAAACTAACTAACTCCGGAGGATATGCTGATTTGTCACATCATTGCCCGGCAGTGGCCAAAAATTTTATTTTATGTACGTTAAAAATGGACAAAATTCATCGTATTGTTTTTTTTCGTTTAGCTCGTGCTGTAATCAAGTGGTCATCGTTTTGTCGGTTGGTCAAATTGTTCGAATCTTATGTGTACTATTTGCCCGTGTAAATCTAGACGTAGGTGATGAGCTTCGAAAAATCGCCAGTAGACAAGTTGGTGTGGTGTACGAGTAAAATTCTAGTCAATGCGCACGCTCGTCGATTTCCGCAAATCGATTTTTAGCTCGCGTCGTTTTAAATGTCTCTAGTGTGTCTCTGCTTCGAAACAACTTGGTAGCAAATATTTTGTTGTGCTTCGGTGTTCTCTTTAAAATCTTTAGAACAAAAAAAAAAATAAAAATTAATCAGGAATTTGTTCGAGGTTCACTTCGTGTAGTTTTCGTGCCGTTTTCCTGCCGAAAAAGATAAACCATAACAAATCTGAGTTTCGTCGAACCAATTCACCCTTCTGTGTACATGTTATAACAGTGTGTAGTTCAGTTCGAGGGGTGTCCTTTTTCGAATTTCGAATTCGTCCTGTTTTAGGTTGTGTTCGATTCGCAGACTAGTGTTACAATAGAACTTGGCTTCATTCATACGTTGATCGTTCCGAAAGACCGTTCCCCTAAAGAGAGAGAGTCGTTCGGATATCGGCTTCAGTGTTGGATATTTTAAAGTCTTCTGGCTAAGAATTAATCCAAGTGATGATTTCGTATTAATTAACCGACGAAATTTCCGTCCCGTGCCATTGATTAAGCGAAAGTGATATCATATCCAGAATAAAGCGATTCCGAGTCAATTTCTGACTGAAAGTATTCTAGTGTTGTATTCCAGGTGTGTTGTGTGTCGGCCATATTATTACGTTTTCTGAAATCAATTTGAAAGTCCCCCCTTTCGATGCTGCGGATGTGCGCCGTCTTCTCTGTGTACAGTGTCGGAATTATGTAAAAAAAAATATCAAAATAATTCAAAATTTCTTTTAATTTTATCTTTAAAGTGATATTAAACCAAGCCAAACCAGTGCCAGTTTGGATACGTATAATTTTCTTTATATGAAAAAAAAAAAATGCAATTAGCAGTATAGTGGGCTATTTTTAGTGTACGCTACCATATAGCAACCAAAACGTTACGACAACGTCTTTCGTTCGCCTTCATTCTTTCTTACCTTCTCTCGGAACGTCTCGCAATCGAGTCAAGTTCAGCTACGGCACCACGGTGAAATTAATTTTGTGTCGAGTGCGTTTTGCATGTACAGCAGCAGCAGCAGATCAATAGCGGGAGTCACATCGAAATTGTTCAGGTAAGCGAACAGCGACAGATAAGTCGACCTGTAGATTGGGGTCTCTTATAATTGCGATAATTAAATTTATTCATCTTCATCGAGATTATTTTTTATATTCGATTTTTTCTTTTAGACCATAATTTGGAATACATTTCGACAATATTGGCTTCGGATCAATCCAATCCGCCATTAATTGATTTATATGCAGTCTTCCTGTGCCAAGTTCTACTTTGCAAATGTTTTGTTTACACTGTAATGTGGGCCAGATTGAAGCAAATACACCCACCCTTCTCGTACAGGTGCTAGCCGTAATATTTCGCCTCGTACGAGTATAATGTGTAACACCTACCACCTAGTAATTGATGTCGTCGACCAACATTGCCTTCTACCTAATGCTTCTATTTACGCTACTTGGCACAGATGTTTGTGATTTTAATGATCACAAATAAAAGTGCCTACTTGTGGAATGGGGCAGAAGAATAGAATACTGTCCTGACTGTATTAAAAATGGCAAATGGACTGTTCGGCTGCACGGGCTTATCATTGCTCTTAATATACGGATGGATAACCGACTTGAAGCTATCGACGATGGACAGAATTTGGCATGTAGAACATTCGTTCACGAAATTACAGAGCAGTCAGTCGTCTTTTTTCTGGGCATCCGCTACAAGGCTCCACTGGTCTACCTGGCGGAACGTCAAAACACCTGTATCCATATGACCCCTTCTTTAATGAGGTTCTTGCTTCTAATTAGGCTTGCGCATTTTAGTTCTCCATAGTAAGCAATCATTTCCGATCCCTCGCGAACTATAGTTCGTTCTTTTAGTTCGTTCTTTTAGTTCACTAGTTTGCGGGAGTGATGAAAACTTTGGTCATTTTGACAGAATGTGAGGAGCAAAAAAAAGGTCCTCAGGAAGAATGTGATGACCAAAAAAAACCTTGGCAATCTACATGTTGCAATGAATGAATAGAAACGAACTAGGAGTGGAGCACACTGGGACTTGGTTCCTTCATTTCATTTCTGGGTATGCTCTTCTGAACTAGTTCGTTTCCGAACTACACAAGCCATTGATTTTGAGAGATCAAAAAACGAAAATGTTTGCACTTACCACATTAGTGCGCTATAATAGGCGTGTTCTTTTCTAATCATCCAGTGCAGAGCAGGTTAGCCACATGGGAGAAAAAAAAGCTAAAGGCTTTATTGTGCGAAAAAGAATAATGATCGATTTTCTTTTCTTCGATGATAGTGAATAACTCTCATCGTTGATGTTCGTCTGTCTGTACGATAACTCAATAATGCGTTAATTTGGAAAGTTCAAAATTTGTATTGAATCGTTGAGTAGAATTTGTGGCTTTATTGGCGGGTAAAAATCCTCATCTGCTTTGGTCAGTAACTTCAGTACGGTTCAAGCCATTAATTTGCAAATTTGCTTCCTTTAATGGTTTGCAAATAAACGAATTTATTGCCAGACGATTGAGGCCAGTTCTGGCAGGATCAATACAAAAGTCCTTGAACAATTCGTGTATTCATCGTCCTTAGAACCGAATTTATATACTCCTTAGAACCAGCGTGGATTTTTAAACAATTCACTTTCCGACAAGCAATATCCTCGGCTATAATGAAAACAGATCAGGTGTCCCTCAAGGAAGCCATCCAGGGCCATAGCTTCTCGTTCTTTGAAATCTGTATGGAAAATTTGTGGTTATCCGAAGCACATGAAATCGAATACTCGAAATAGATTTCAAGGAAAAACAAATTGGGGCTGGAAATGCTACTCTGCTCCCCCGAACCCCCTCACATTGAAATTAAAATGAACTCTACAGGCAAAAATGAGGGCAAGTTTACTCGCTAATCGATACGAAATCACTTAATTTATTACTTCTAATTTAGCATAGGTGGTATGACTGGTATGGCTGAAGAACTGAAGAACGAACAGACATTTAATAGCGCGATTATCCAACCAAACTGACTCGTCAGTCGTCCGCTTTGGGTTGTTAATCCATTTGTATAATATAGCTATGCTATTTACAAACAACGGAAGTCGATTAAACACACAACATCACATAGGCGATTGTTAGAGAATTTAATTTAATTTATTTTATTTTATTTTTTTCTCATTTCATCGAATGAAATTAAATCGAAATGTTTTTTTATATGCTAAAATGTTTCGCAGTGATTTATTGTATCACAAATTGATTGCATACAAATTATTTAAGAAAATTTGAATATTTCGTGAGTAATGGAAGAGGAGAAGGCGGAAGGTCAGGCCTTCATTCTATCGTTTCAACCTTGTCTTTTTCGCGAATTTTTCTTCAATCAGAATATTGCGGAAAAGAAACGAACCATTTCTGAACAAATAATGTAATTTTTGCGATGAAGCATTTTCGATTTTGTTTTTTTGTTTGCTATTGTCATGCCTACAAGGTTATTGATATAAGATGTTCCACCTCTTCATTATATCCAAAATTTGGTGGATTTAATAATAGCAAAATCGATGACACGAGCTAGCATATATTTTCGCACATAAAATCTGATAAAAAATTTGCTGGGGGAATTATGGTGATGGGTTTTTTTTTTACAGATAAATATATTCTTGCTTGAAGTATGCTACATTTTTCAGAGGATTACGAATGTGTGAATTTTGATACGAGTTACCTAATGCGTTCAATTAAACTTTTAAATTAAATGTTAAACGATCAGGGAAAAAATAGCACGTTTTTTTTAGATAATCTTTCAAGCAAAATATTGAATTCAAAATCAATATGACTAAATGACTTTAATCAAAAAAAAATCCGATTTTATTGTTGATTTATTTGAGTAAGAAACTTATAATCGACTCGACGGATTATTGCAAATTTCTATCATTTTGAAGGCACGTGCCAAGCTTATACCAGCATGAGCCAACTGCTTTTACAGATCACTGTACACATTATTTATTTTCGCAACAAGAAAGCTGCATACGAAAACACCGAATAGAATTTCACAAAAATTTTTTGTTGTTGTATAGCATTTACAGAGGTCCTACTGAGGTCCCTGTGAATGTTTGGATTGGGCCGTATTTCATGGGTTCTGTATTTAGTGCTATCAAAATTTAATTCCCAATTATTGAGAAGTCTATTGCATTAAAATTCGACGAAGATACAAATTAGCTGAAAATATCGTATAAAACTAAACTTGCCTTCAATGTCCTACTCCTGCCCATCCTCTTAATCATTTTCTGCGTACGCTGCTGAACATTTATCCAAGCAATTGTTACAAGTTCATATACAGAATTGAAGAGAAGCGTGACGTATTAATTTTTTCTAGAAAGCCTATCTTCAAGGCAGTCTAAAAAATGTATGGATTCCTTGAACTGCTCGTGCGTGAAAAGCAAAAGTTTTGCGGCGCTTATATATTGCATGTGTTGGGTCAAGAGATTTCTATCCCACATTCGTTTGTTTGAGTGGAACATGCGAGAAGTGTGTAGAGCTTTCTACGCTGTGTTGGGTGGATATTGGGA
Source organism: Beris chalybata (assembly GCA_949128065.1). NCBI lineage: Eukaryota > Metazoa > Arthropoda > Insecta > Diptera > Stratiomyidae > Beris > Beris chalybata. Next base: position 30,143,275 of record OX421896.1, on the reverse strand, counting down.
GGTTGTAGTTTTCTCTAAAATGTGATGTGTTTTAGAAGTGAGGTCAGATTGCCAGGTTGAAATAGAATATTGACACTATTAATTTGGCATAAGAAAAATATTATGGCACATAAACTCAAATTTAATTGAAGTTAAGTACAAGTCCACGAAATTTATTTTAGAAATGGTAAAGGGCTGGATTTTGTCCTTTATTTAAAGTTCAATTTTTCAAGATCACACCTCCAAAGGAACTTAGTTTCTTCGTTGGTCACATTCAAAGAGTACCCATGGCCCAAATATACATTCTTAAAATTTGAAAAGTTTTATTATAAAATTCGAAAAGGTATTTCCAATCAAGTGCACTTTTGCTCCCTTCTTCAAGCCACCCGTTTATGTTAAAAAAAATTTTTTTTTGAAAATTGATGATTTTCTGTATAAAACTGGTAACGTGTGGGCATGCACTTTATTTATAAATTTACTTAATAATTAAAGATAATCTTAAGATTCTAGACTGCATTGATATATTGCAATCAACAATTCATTTAAATTGTAAAAGAAAAAAAAATGCTTTTATTTGTTAAGTAATATTTTTATTTGTTAATAAACAAAAATATTCTTTTTCAACATAAAATTTAATTAATTTATCAATATTATACTTTTAAAGCAGCTAAGTACATAATAAGAACTTTATGTTTTGTGTTTTGCCTCAAATCAAAAAAAAATATAGAAAAACCCAATTTTAGAAATATACGCAGTTCGCTTAAACATGAGTCTGAAATTGAATTTCAAAATTATGTCTGTAGAAATTTTGAAATTTTTGGAGTTTTTGTCTTTTTTAACAGGTGTACTTCGCATTTGCTCCAATTTTTATTGAAGTAATTCTATTCTATCATTCGTTCTTAGTTCTTATAAATAAATCTGTTCATAATATTGTATTTGTCTGTATGTTTGTGCTCTATTTGTGCAAGTGCTGAATCGATTTTGTTAAGAGTATAATTTAACAAATTTTGATATCTCAATAATATAAAATTTTGATATCTCCCAAGAGCGCTATTATTGCGCTATGCTCTAAGAGGTCAATTAGAAATTGTATTCATATCTCGACCAATGGCAAATCCTAGAAATTTGCAACTTGTCATTTAAATACATATGAACAGCACAGAGGAAAAACATTACTCATATTTTTGGTAATGTTACTTCAGTTTAAACTTGAACCAAACAGTTTAATTTTTAATACGCAATAACTATGGGCTACACAGACTTTTCCCTTATTTATGTTTGAGTATATATGATATGTGTAAAGCTAGTATTACACTGTTACCGCGTTTACATGGAGAATTGAATCCGATTCAATCTTCTAAAATCGCATGTAAACGCAGACTGGATCGAAACAAGATCGAATCGAAACCGCTTATGTTGGACATTTAATGCCATTTCATGTTTCGATCTTTGGATTCTCCATGTAAACGCGGTATGTATGTAATGCTGTCAAATATTTGGCGAAAAGTTCTGTCAAATATTTGGCGAAAAGTTCTGTCAAATATTTGGTGAAAAGTTCTGTCAAATATTTGGTGAAAAGTTCTGTCAAATATTTGGCGAAAAGTTCTGTAAATTTTTTTTCGTCAAAAGAGCTTCATCTAGAGCGATAAAATAATGTGACAATCAAAATTGTACACTGTCTGACACCATTTGCCAGGGAGAGTGGTCACATTTGCATTTAACAGCGTGTCATACAGTGTAATAGGACCCTCAGTTATCTTTTGGAGATGGATCCAAATTTGGTTATGCATAAAAGAAGCTTGATTAGTAGACTGTGTTGAAAAAAGGATCTTTTATTGACCGTGCTCAACTTTAGTACTTTTCAGTTCAGTTTGAAACCCGAATTGATTTAATTCGGAACAAATATGTTACAACTCTGGCCAAACTGAAATCTTAACCGGGAAAGTGAAGTCGTGAAAATTCCCCAAACAAATTCTGCTAGAAAATCGCACACATACGCGCATTCAAAACAATTTGTGTAAGTGGATTATAAGTCCTATTCATCGAAAACAGCACGTGCTGATTTTATAACAAAATCACAATATATTCACATAACTAACTACATATTATAGTTAAAGACTATATGGCAAACTAGATATCACCCAGTTGACTAATAACCACAAGCGTTGCATGAACTAAAATGCGTAATAAATACCTAACGTATTTCGTATCCACTGTGATGAACACATTACAATTGAACTCGCGTGTGCTCTTTGAGGTTGCCTGGCATCGAACTAATTTATCAGCGATTAATCAGTTTTTGATTGATCACATTTTCATGTCGTTGGTATCTTTTTATGCGTTTCGAAAGTTAAATTAACTGATTGAGTTAATTTACTTAGCTACCAATTTGTAAATATTAAATTGGAAATATTGGATTTCGATATTTTGGTATGTCAAAGTTAGATCTTTAAATTAATTGACTATCAGGTAAATTTCTTAAATAATTTTTTAGTATACGAAACTGATTTTCTGAGAATGGTGACCCTGGTTTTTACTATAAAAACTGAAGACATCTGTATCCTGTGTAATATTTTGTACTTAAGGGGATCATTCAGACACACAAAACATTTTTGAAATATGAAGGCTTTAAAACTCAATATCACTAACTTTCAATTATACATACTGTTGTATGATATACTGTTGTATGATATACTGTTGTATGGTATACTGTTGTATGATATACTGTTGTATGATATACTGTTGTATGATATACTGTTGTATGATATACCTACAACAGGATCGGGTTTTTAAGTGTATAATCTGAATGATAGCTGTAACCACGGAATTCCATTCCCTTTTCTTAGGTGCGCCACTGGTGCTTTCAAAGTATTTTTTCTTTCAACGGCAATATTTTTTAGGCACGATCTTAGCTGATAGTTTTTACTCATAGCACTCTTATAATAGAAAAATTCCGAGAATGCTGTTCTTATAAAGAAAATGTATATGCTCACTTAAGATTCTGGGTTTTTTGAGCAGAAAATTGCTTTTCGGGGTATGCCTTTTTTTCCTTTTTCTAGTCTAGTCACATGCAATATTTCTTTTGTACGTCATCTCCGTATATTTAACGACTAATTCTCATCGCGGTAGAACGCTGTGACTTTAAATTGTCATTGCCATAAATTGAAGCGTACTTTTTGGTCATGAATGCACGCTACCACCATTTACAGACTGTCTGGAAATGTTAATTACCAGGTAGCAAGTTCACTTGCAGTAAGAACGGTAATGAAAAGAAAATTCACATCAAATTGATGGTAATTACTGACCCAATCACACTTCGTTAAAAACCACCTGTCTGAAAGCTATCATTAGATACTTGATTAATTATGTAGATATAATTTTTTTCAATCAAAGCTCAACCTATTCGATAGTTGAAAAAAAAAGTTCCAATGGTAAGTGCTTGCTAATGAAAATTAAAGATATAACCTTCATGTATTAAAAATCAAATTGTAGGTACTAATCCTGACCCACAATCGGAAAGTCATTAAAACACATACCAATTTAGACTATGCTCACAAATTTTCTATACCAGGACGAGATTTATACTTATTACTGATACAATTGCGGTCAGAAGATCTCTCTCGAACTCAGGGGATGACTGAAATAGAAAATTTGAATTCGGCATATCCTTTTTGAAGAAAATCGTATAACTTAGTAAATCCTTCCTTAGCGATTTGTAGTCGCCTACTTCGCATTGCATATCATTACGATTTGACCACTTGGTTAAACAGTGTAATACTAGCTTTGCACCTGTATGCCATGCTGTCAAATATATGACGAAAAATTTTGTCAAATATTTTCCGTCAAAAAAGACTTTGTTTAGAGCAAGTAATGAATAATATCGCAAATAAAAATTTGACGATTTCACTATCTGATAGCATTGGCCAGGAAAAATATTCAAATATTTGACAGTGTGGCATACAGTGTAGTACCAGGTTTACAAGTGCGTTAATCTGGATAATACTTACGTAGATTATATAAACAAACCATGTTCTTTATGAATCCTTCACAACGTGTTTAATGTGTGCCATTATATGCAAATATAATAATATAGAATGATGTAATGAATTATAAAGAGTGACAGTATGTAGCAGTAGCTTTCTCTCTGCTTGACACCATATTAATAATAAACACTTTGATAATCCGCTAACATATTTTGATAATCTACTAAAATGCACTCGATAAGATTGGCAAAAATTGATTGATCACTTATTATCATGAATTCATGAATTGGATTCTTATTGATTAATGAAATTATCTAAAAATTTCTTGATTTCGGTAAATATTTAATGCAAAGATAGGCAACGTCTATTTTATCTGAATTTTTGAGAAGTTATGTAGTAAAACAATTCTGGAAATTACTAAATATGAAATGCGATTAATTTAATTTCAAAGATCATTTTCTGGGATATCAGGTTGATAACAGTGAACAGTCCATTGCTTGATTATTCTAAGAAATACACGATTCAATTATGAAATTTTAGAAGTTAGGAGAAGTTTCTTAAATGGTAATTAAATTCTCGAATTAGCCTTATTTTCATGTTAAATTTCTTTTCTTGAGCTAGTAATACACTGTATGCCATGCTGTCAAATATTTGACTAAACAAAATTGACGAAAAGTTTGTCAAATTTAGTTCGTCAAAATAAACTATGTATAGAGTAAATAAAATAATATGGCAAACACAAGTTTGATAATTACAATACCTGACAGCATTTGCCAGGAAAGTAGTCAAATATTCTGAGTCTTCAAACGCGTTGATGTACAGTGTATACGTCAGACATACGGACATTTATGGTGAATTTGGATGAACGTGAAAATGTGTCATTTTCAGTTCGATCTTTTATACTTTACCGTTTAAAAAAATGTATAAAATATTTCGTCTCATTTTGACGATATCAAGGTGAAATTAATGAAGTGTATTCAGTATTGAATTGCAAAACATTTCGCCTGAAAACTCTTGAAGTGAAAAAAATATAAATTCAAAGTTTATAAACAGTTCTTTGAAATGTTTACAAAATTCAAACAGATGAAAGTAAATATTCGAACGAAGCAAAAATTTCGAGAAATGTTATTTTATTATAAAATGTGTAGGGATGATTGGAATGCGACATCGACACGTTTATTTGTAATATAGTTTTGTTGATTGCAAATTTGATTTGGTTGTTATTTATTTTACTATACGAAAACTGTTTTGCATTTGAAAGATTCGCGAGAATTTTATTGGCTGTTAGTGATGTTCTCTTGCGCAAAGTGCTTTTAAGTGAATTTTGTAGGTGTGGGAGTAAATTGTGTGATTAAATTGTGATTAATTGGATTATTCAATAAGATTTTGCTCTTTCTTAATATAAGGCATCCTAGGTCACTCGATAGACAAAAGTCTTGTAAACTTCTCGTTGAAACCTTGTTCATGAATGGGACTCCAGATTGACAAGGAGGTCGAAATCGATAACAAAGAGGTATAATTTATCGACGTATCTTTGCGATAAGAAAATTGAATCTTTACTGCAAAATACATATGTATATTTTCAATAGTATAGACTTGCTCACCTAAACCAAAAAGCTATTTCCTGAAATCTAGTCTGAATATGCCTGTTTCATCGCTTCCACAAAAATTCATTCATATAAAAATGCTTATTCTTAAATGTATGTCATAGAAGTTTGAACGGGACAATATGACATATGACAATATGACATATGACAATTTGACATATAACAATATGAATATGGTGATATGATACGAGCATTGTTATGATTGGGCCTCATTTCAATGTTAATTGCATCACTTGACACCTTATGCCGTTGGTACTCTTCACAAAGTTATCACGTCACACATTATAGTATTATACAATTTGTCCGGTCAGGACACAAGGCACTTGTCCTGAAAAAAAGGGAAGAAACTTATCTTCGAATGAATGTAGAGTTACGCTACATAAAATGTATAAGTTTTGGTTTATTCTTTTGAGTTAGCTAGGGATTCATTGATGCGCTCTTGGTAGAAAAGTTATTAGTTCTTCAAATGCTGGACTATGTAAATTGCACTCTCAGAACAGGGTTAGAAAGCGTCAGAAAAATATAAACCAAGCGTTATCCTTTTCAGGATACAAATTCCTCAATTATGTATCATCTTAAAATGATTGCCAATGTGTCATCAAACCGCAATCGAGTAGTATCTTCTCCAGTCTGTGATTGCGAGCGATGATATTCACATTCTGTTCTGATTCGGGAAAAACCATAAGTTAGTTGAAGCTAAACCTTGAAAAACTACATTACCTAAATCGCAGATTAACTTCAATAAAACATATAGAGCATAAATTCCACACGATATTGCGTGTTAGTTAAAATCAATACAACGTAAACAATTTGATAAACAAAACGTTCTTCGGACTGTTTTCCGGAGCAGCATAAACATCGTTCATATTGGTATAGGTAATGTATTAATCATCACATGTGAATGAAATCTTAGAAAAATTTCTTTTTCTAATAATAGAGCAAAATTAATAAAAAATACTGATGTCCCGTTTTAAACGTGCAAAAGCTAGAAAAAATTATGTGTCACCCAAGACATGAATTTAGTATTAATAATTGGATATTTTTTAAATTTTGATGAATTTAAGAATAATTGAGATTGTTGACTCTGCGTTATAAAATACGAGCGAGTGTCATACAACAACAAAAAAATTGTTAAACAAAATTTACGTGATTTCGATTTTTGTATTTTTCGAGGTCAGAGCAATTTGCGCGAAGACAACCGCACGTAACCTTCGACTATGAATAGAATGCTATTTTGGTCCAACGTGAAAATAAACCATTAGAAGTACGATAAGTGAAAAACATTGTTGCAAGACGACAAAAACGATGACAACCCAAAATTTAAGTTGTCTTCTTTAAGGAATATGAAGATCTTGGATACATGAAACCAAAAAAAGTTGCCAAAATTATATTTGCATCGATCTCTGAAATATAATATTATATAAAACCAAAATCGGTAATCTTCGCTCCAGTTGACTTGCCAATTCTTGTATACAATGAATATTCTTAGTTTTTAATAAATTGCACAATGATCTTATAAGCATATCTGACCTTGGGCCATGTATAGTATCGAGATAAGCTAAATTGGTAAAACTAGTTTTTTTTTTGCACTTATCTTCAGATATTAATTCGATTCCAATAAATCCGATTCATTGATTGATTGCCCATATTTAGTGTGTATTCACGTTCTTTTCGAAGAGTCTTCGATTTTTTAGACTTAGTTAAATGTTCCTTGATAGTTCATCTTTTTACCGTAGACCGACTAACTTGATTTTGACTGTTTGACTATTTTTAGAGCTAGATATTGAAAGAAGACGTTTAAGAATTCTGGTTTCTTCGAATTAGAATGGAATTTCCGTGCGACAAGTGGATGTGACTGGGCGACAAAAAAAAACTGAAGACGCAATATACAATGCAACCTTGCGTGGTGAAATGAAATACTGCCAGCGCGAAGTAATTGTTGCAGGCAAAAACGTATTCTTATTCAGTAATTGCATTCAAATGATGTTCTCAATTTGGGCACAGTTGAATAATTAATAAGATTGTTCTAATTGTATACAATAATTAAAACAGGAATAAAATTAACACACAGCACTGTTAAAAGTAGTTAGGCTATCTACTGAAATATAACTTTCTAACATAAGCCGTTCTATATGTAAAACTCTACGTTTTTCTTGCATCGCTAAGGCCTGTATTTATCAAATATTTGACTATATGACGCATTGTCAAAAATTTGACTATATGATACTATGTCAAATATTTGGTTATATGCTACTATGTCAAATATTTGACTATATGCTACTATGTCAAATCATTGACTATATGCTATTATACTATGTATGTCAAATATTTTACTATTTTGTGTTGTCAAATCAATTTTGGGACCAAATTTTTGCTTCTCAATTGAGCTAAAATTCTGCGAGACTCAAGTATCACTACTATACATCTCGTTACCTTAATCATATTTTATGAGTAAGTAATTAAGGTATGAAAAATTAGGGATCACCTCATGTGCTGCTGTTAGAAGAGGGAGAGGTTCACATTTTCCCAATGGGTTTTTTACGCCACCATGCTGATGACATTCTCTAATTCAACCTGACTATTGCCACCCACATGAGTTTTATTATATTTTTATAAAACTTCTACAGGTCCGAACAAGGCTTTGTCGAATCTTGGTTATCGAATCTTAAAATGTAAAATATCCGAGGAATGACAACTTTATAGGAAAGTGAATTGAATTTGACAAATGTATTTGTCACAGCTTGCGAATATTCTGGTTAGACTATTCGTGAATGACGATCTTTGAAAGACGACTAAACAGTCCAGAATAGTCACTTGTAATCCGATTGGAATTCACAAGAAGTGTGTCGAGTCGTTTCAAGAAATACATGGTTACAAATAATCGAACAGAACATTTTAAAAAGTGAAATTGTCTTCTATTGAGTGGATCTTGAGATATGCAATGTGCTATGCAGAAAATATGTCGGTCTGGTAATGGTACTGTGGTTGGCTGAAATTCAGCAACTAAAGACCGAATAAACTTATGATTCCAACTCATCTGTACTGCAGCGGAATTCACGCGGAACTCCTTTTCCACTTCAGTACTGAAACTTGCAGAGCTCGAACGGATCATTTGGAACCCGAACTGAATTATGTTATCAACAAGTGATTTAACAGCAAATATATCGATACTACACCTGTACTGATTTTTGGTGTACGAAATTTTGAGTTGTTTTTACTACAAGTATTATTTCTTGAAAGTGTCAATCTTCCTCGTCCTATGCGAGTGTCCGGCCCTATCGAGAACGAGAAGACGGAACCTCGGTGCTTATTTTCTCGATGACCTAGGTGATATCGATAAGGGAAAGCGCTATGTATGTAACATAACAAACTTTATAAAATCTAGTAAATGGTTTTCATCATCACTCCTTATACCGTACCATTATTTCTTGTTGCATTTCCAAATCATAAACGTACATCTGAAGACATTTTACACTTTAGACTAGAGATGGGTCGTTAATGAGTGAACTGTTTGAAAAGAGCAGTTCATTGAAGTGAGGGAGTGAAGTATTTCACTCCTTTTGGTGAACTGTAGTTCGTTTCGCCACGTGACACACCTTGGAAAGGAAGTAGTTCCTTTGCGATGTGAAGCTTGAAAAGAACACATTCATTCCGAACTTCAAAAGAACTAGTTCCTTTGTGAGTGAGGACCCCCTTTTTTTTAGGTCCTTACATTCACTACGAACTTGAAAAGAACTAGTTCCTTTGTGAGTGAGAACCCTTTTTTAGATCTTGATATTCACTCCAAACTTGAAAAGAAGTTCCTTCGTGAGTGAGGACTTTTTAAAATTTTTTAGATCCTCACATTCACTACGAACTTGAAAAGAACTAGTTCCTTCGTGAATGACGACCTTTATTTTATTAGATCCTCACATTCACTCCGAACTTGAAAAGAACTAGTTCCTTCGCCGGGAAGTGTTTTTCTTAAAGAACTCGAACTAGTTCACTGAACTAGTTCCTTTAGTGAGTGAGTCGGAATTCTCTCACTCACTAAAAGAAACTGCTTTGCCCATCTTTACTTTAGACTGTTCAGAATCGAAAATTTTACTGGAGAAAATTTCACTTACTCGTATGTCTCTTAAGTTTGAATTCTTAGTACTGCTGACACAGTACTGTCTTTATGAATTCGCGCTTTATTTTATTTGACCAAAAACATTTGATAGGAAAAAATGACTAAAATCGCGAAACTTAAACCAGTTTTTAATATTAATGGAATGTTTTCATGGGAAGCTGCCATAGAAGCAAATTTTGAAGAATTTTTTTTTGTTTTCCGGCGTTAGTGGAGTGAAACTCCAACACGAAATCCCCGACTGCTGATCAATGGCTGTCCCTGAGGATATGACAGTTTGACAACCTTCACTGGGTAGGCCAGTTTTACAAAAACTGTGTTGGACTAGGTCCGAAGGAGCTGTTTCATCATCGGAAGACATAGACTTGTCACAGGATGTTTCATGCCTATTATCCGAAACACCCTGACAGCTGGTGGTATTGCTGAGGATTATTCTATATTGCGATATCGAAACCAATTTTATTCTCTGCGAGTTATACTCGAGCGAAATTCTTGCCATCGCATCCTTAAACTAAAGGTAGGTGGCATTGAAGATCACCCAATATTTCAACCAATTTAGTGGATTTTTTGGTTATTCGCTAGGATATTCATATAAAGCTCAACGCTAAGAGCGCCGGATTTTAATAGTTTAGATAATAAATAGCTGAAATCCTGATCCATCCATGGTGTACCTTTGGGTCCAAAACGCTCGCGAATTGTGGCTTAGCGAATTCGGAAGTTTATAGGAGGGAACCACAATGGACCCGCAGTGATCTCTCGTGATGAACTGTGGCACAGTTCTGCAGTCCACCCTTCTCAACCTTACCTAACCTAGGGTAGAAGAGGAACCACTTAAGTATTTCGTCCTGGTTATGTAGGTTCAAGCCTGGTTTTTTTAGGTTTTAAATGTGCTTTATTTGCCTTGTATACTTAATACTAACAGTTTTCTATCTTATTCCTAAAGCTAAAATTAAGCTATATCTAGGCTGCTACCGTTCTTAAGATATAAATGTTATCGGAGGGATGTTTGGGTGGAGTCTCCATTATTCATTACAATCTTAATGTATAATTATCGTTTAAATACATATGTATGTGATCACTGGTCCAACTATTGCCGTATACGTGAATGTTGTTAGGATTTAGACCCAAGGTTTTTCAAGAAAACTTCTACAGGTCCAGACAGAGAGATATTGGGCTTCTCAATAGTGCGTTCAATGTGTGTATTCCAGTTCATCTTAGATAACAACCAAATATTTGACCTAATTGGAAACCTTAAGCCTTCTCACCACGAAAAGGTAGAAGACCCCCCCATATTAATTCTATCCGAGAAATTTTCGGAATACTTTGGAGCTTATCAAAGTCAAGTTCTTCAAAGGAGTTATGAGAAATACGAATATAATTGCTTTTTCTTCTTTCCCTCCCAACATTCATATGGAGCAATTCCATGAAATTGTTGCTTTTTCACAAGTTGGAACTAAAATTATCTTAAAGGTACCGAGCTTTAAGCCAAGGCAAACATCTTATTTAAGGCAACGACCGTGTAAACTCGAATCGCTATTACAATGCCCCCTCTTTCAACTTTCCTTCTTTAGTATGAAAAATTTATATCAGCAATTTTCCAAAGCAAAGAGCAGAATTTAGAGCATCCTCAGAAAGAAAAGCCTGCAAAAAAAAAAATGAACAAAATAAAAACGAATTGAGAAATACCATCGCATAGGACAAAGATAGAAATCAGGACGCTTATATAAGAATCTGTTCACAATTTCCATTACTCCTGCATAGCGATAGCCGGAATACAGGACACAGGACCAAAAATTCTGTATGATGGGGTTGCAAGAGGGTCGGTTAGTTGGTTGGTTTCAATGGGGACCCCGAACTATACAAACAATAAAGCGTGTGCTCGAAGGCATCAGGTACACACAACACACAGGGTGACATGCAGTATATCGAGGGTTGGGACTATTCACAGTAGTCAACCCGGCCAACCCCCTTCTGTAATGTAGACTAAATCTATATTTTTGCGATTGCGACCGCGTTTGTTGTTTTCCCTTCGTCGTTCCGAGGCTCTGGTGTTCGTAAAACGAATTGATTCGATGCAGAATATTTTTGTTGGCGCGTGCTTCTCAACATTTCTTCCGTCCGTGTGCGTCCTTGTTTGTACAGCAGAGAGGACTAAAGTCCTGTGCATGGATTGGTGTAAAGGTAGGAAAGGGAGGGTTGGCTGTGTATATTTGGCATAGGATCAACCCAATCCCCTGTTTGTCGCGTCGCGTTGGACTAGTTTCACCGCGTACTACGGTACAGATGCATTGCAGCCCCCTCTATACCGGAAGTAAGGTAGTGTGTGCCTTGTCGGATCCATGCAGTGCTTCTACTTTCATATTTAGGACAGATGTCCATTTCGAACAGCTGGTCTGAGTAGTTGTGAGTGACATTATCATATCCTGGCTTGTTCGATTGTAGATGTGGAAGAAAGTGAATTCCGCTGTATTCGCTCTGTGATGCTTCTGCTACTTGCTGCAGAATCACCAGCATCACTAGGTTCGAAGAGTCGTCATCAACATCATATCACGGTCGATTTTCTTTATGAGACATACTCACTCTATAATTTTGTTCGTCGCGTTCATAAATTGGGTCGATTACTCGTTCGTCGTACCGTGAATTGTCGTCTAATTTCGTTGTGCAGTTTAGTTCGTGCCGAGATTCGAGAGAAAGTGTATTTCTGTAGACAAATCAAGAATCTTGTTAAAATTCACCTGTAGTTTTTGTGCCGACGCACAATGCAGTTAGTGCGAAAATAGGACAAGACTTTAGCCTCATCCGAAAATAAGACACCCAACAGAACAGTGGGTATGTATGTACTCTATGCATTTTTATTGAAATCGAATTAACTCGGTACCCATGCCGTCCTCACCGTATTGATTATTTCGCCTTAGAAGCTGTCATAATAACAAGAGGTCGTTACTGGCCGGTGGAGTCCCACTTTCTTGTCATATTCTAGTTTATTCGTCACGAGCTTATAATTCATATTTTTCACCCCGATTCGTATGTGGTAAACAATTTCCAAAGTGGGTTTCCATGTTCAAATCGTTCGCAGATATATTAAACCCATTTTTCATAATTCCCAATAAGTTTTCACGATAAAAATGCCATCACCACACCACACTACTCTCAGCACAATTCGGTTTTATATAGCTTCCATGGGAAATGGAAAAAATTGTTTTCCTACGAAAACATATTTTTCTACTTGGCTGTAAGTTGCCTAGTTCCGATGAATTATTGTTGATTTATTTTGCTGGAATTGTTTATGTTGACAATTTTAATGCCGTCCTTAAAGCGCGCGCAATTTCCGAGAAGATATATTCTGATTGTCGTAATGAATTTTATGTAAGTTATGCAGATTACAAGATAACCGATTTGGATCATGCGAAAACAAACGGTATTTATTTTGTGCGGAAATTATGAATTATATATTTTCCAGATAAACAACAAGTTAAGTTCTAAGTGAATATACGGCGAATAAAACGTTTTGTTGTTGGCTGAGCTCATAATTTTTAGAATTTGTATTGGCTTTCATTGGAATCCCAGTCTTCATACGTAGTTTGTAGTCTAGGTGGCTTGTAATGTTTTTATTGAGATTAATTTATTCACTATTTACTACTTGTTGTAATTGTAAACACGTTTGTTTTTTTTTCACAAATACATAGGCGTGAGGGAGCAATGTGGAGCCACTTAAGAAAAAATATGCTTTTATTTAAAAACTTATAGGTATCTTACAGAAATGAATTTTAAAAAATTATTAAAAAATTAAATGAAGATGTTTTTCAAAACGTTAATCTAACTTTCATTATTGGCACTTTAACTTTCATTACCGTCATGTGTCCTTAACGCTTTATATTTTTGTTTTATGAAAGGGGACCGAATAGGAGGCAAGATATTCGTCCCACCTCTATATCACCGACCCGAACAAAATAAATATTATAAAATAGGACAAAATATACTCTTCCAACCAAACGGGACTCAACTTTTTTGCAATTCACGTTCACAGTAAAATTATTGCTCATTCCTTTGGTTTCCATAGGTCGCTGGGTAAAATGCGGCTCGACGGACCAAAAAAAAGTGAATTTTTTTTGTAAACAAAGTTTTGATAAAATTTTCTTAACTATCAGAAGTGACAAATTTACACAATCTTTTCAAATGTGAAGATTTAGTAGTTGTATAAGGGCAGACGGATTTCCATAATAAAGGGAAAAATATAATTTAATTGTAAGCAGTAGTTTTGTAATATCAGAACAATGAATGTCCATTATAATCTACAACCTTCTCTCTATAACCCTAGGGTTATTCAATAGGAATATAACAATTGTATATTTAAATAAAACGCAGAATTGTAATTATCTCAATTTCCAAACGTTACTCTGTCGTGAACTTCACCATGATAGAAATGTAAACCTTGACTGACGTTTTGACATTGACAGACCAGCAAAAAAGTTTAAGGGTGCGTTTGCATTTAAATACAAAATTGTTATGTACCTATTGAATAAGCCTTTACAGAGATGGTTTCTTATTTCTTGAGTCAATAGAATACAGTGCAACTTGCTTATAATGGGTACTTTTATAACGTACTTTCGGTTATAACGTACCTATTTTCAATCCCCATTCACAAATGTGAAAGATTCTTATGTTGGTTATAACATACTATCGGATATAACGCCCTACTTTCGTGATCCCCTCAAAGTACGTTATAACCGGGCTGCACTGTAGTTCGTTCCTTAACAAAATTGGCTAGAGCACTTGCCTTCGGTGCACCTGGTACCAGGTTCGAATCTGCTTGGAGACAAGTAATTTTCGAGAATGAGATTGGGTGCCGGACTACTAGTTTACTCAGCTGTAAATGAGTACCTGAGTTAAAATCGGGGTAATAATCACGGACTAGCGTGTGGCTGACCACCTCTTCTTCTAGTGTTTCGTTGGTCCTAGTAATGAAATAACTCTAGCATTACTTCAAGGCCTAGACCCGATTTGGGTTGTTGCGCCATTGATTATTATTATGATATAACAAATGCAATATAATTAAGGAGAACTCAGTCAACCCTTGAGCCCTAAGTTGTAATTTCGATCCATAATTTCAGATTTCTAAAGAAAAGCATTGAAATTCTCGAACGTTTTGAACACATTTCTCAAAATCGTACTGTCCAGGATTTCAGCAAGATGCCAATGCCAAATCATAGTCCGAATTATGAAAGACACAAATAAAACTGTTGACTTGGTTTTTAACACAGCTAACTGGACAAAACTATAATAAACTCGTTGACATTGCAACTTTTCTTACTGCGGGGCCATATTCTTAAATATTTCTACAATTTATGGACTTACGATTAATCTGGAAACTGTGTCATATCTCTGGCTGTTAACTTCAATATTCAACTATAAGGTGGCCACATAACTAAATATCGTGGAAAAGTCATGAAATTTTGTAGAACCTGGAATAAATTTGTAATTTCTTAAATGTTTTGATGTTGATCTGATTTCTTAACAAACACCAAAAATGAAATTATACCTGAATCGTACTTGAATGTTATGAGGTGGGGTTTTTAACATCATCATAAGTACGATCGCCAGCCGAACCTAAGCAATGCACGAATACACGAACATCTTTTCTTAAATTCAGAAAGAACCTCCTTTATCTGAAAGGCAAGGCAAATAATGAAATATTCAGATTCAAATTTGTATCCCAACTACCATAACGTTCTTAAGTACCTTCTATAGTTGAACTTCGACAAATGAATATTTATATTTTCTGTACTGAATACTGTCGAAATAAAACTGAACTTCCTACTTTATTTATTTGTTGTTGTTTTTTTTTTTAAATCTATGTGCATACATTTTTTTCGGAATTATCAAGCAGGTTCTGAAACGATTCTATCTTTCAGTACCGAAGTAGAATTGTAAAAGATGATTCTAATTGCTTAAGAATTTAATTCAATGCGACAGGCAGGATTGCCACATTGTTGGCTGTAGAATCTGCTGAGTAAGCTTATAAAATAGCCCAAAACCAGCGCGAAGACTTGTAGCCCAAATATTGCGCTTAACTTTATCAGACCTACTTAAATGTTTTGAAAATTGTTGCGATTTCGACGACAAATGGTGCTTCAGAATTCAAGAAACACTGTAATGTAAAAATGTGTGTTTGAATATAGAAATTCGTATTTATCACAATTTTTAAAGTCTTGTCTGAAAAAATATTTGTTGTCTTAATCAAATTATTATTGAGATCAAAATCTTCAGTGATTTATTCTACATGTAAGTTATCAGACAAAAATAAAATATTGCTTTTTACTCTTATGAATAATAATGTACATTAGTTTATGTTACAAGATGCACTTCAATATTTAACAACATAAGCACCTCATAATCACCTTCGCTTAAGATCAAGCCGCCTCCCGATTACGATGCCGAAAACGATGCCGTTCTACCCAAAAGCTAGTTTAGCAAGGCTAACAACCCTCTTGGTAAATGCCTTGGATAAACTGAATAGGCAGGGCTACGTGTAGTTTCCCTTTATTGTATGTAGCGATGAAACTCTGTAGAAAATGCATAGAAATACAAAGGCTTTTTAAATAATTTTGAACATGCTGTCTCTATATTACACATAGACTAAAAATTTGGTACAAATTGTATTGATTTCCCACGACTATCCCAGACTAATGGGTGCAAATACCTGCTACAAATTGAGTTTGAATCGCAGGGAGCCATCTGTGAAAATAGTAAACATTTAGATAAATTGATAAGCAGCTTTAATAGCGAAAAACTGATCCAATTCTGATGCCATTATGATTTTCGATTATCTCTTTGTTGTTGTTTTCAATGTAAAACGGATGATTTTAATCTTGATCCAGTTGAAAAACACACCCATTATTGCATATAAGATTTAACTCAAGATACGACTAAAATGCCTATTTTTTATACAAAAAAAAACTGACTCAATATATGTAAAAAAAAAAAGGTCAGTACTGCTGAGTACTATCGCCATCGGTACTCTGTTAAAATACTTCTCAATAATATAATTCAGTTAGATCACAAAAACTTCCGTTTGAGCTCAGCATGTTTCAGTATTGGAAGGAGAAAAGAGTTCCACTGGAGTACAGACGAGTTGGAAGTATGAGACTCTTCCTGCCTCTTATCAAAATACTATGACTTGTTAACTTGTAATCGAAGGTTTTTTTTAAATCACGGCCTCTTCTCCTTGGATGATCGTTTTTCCTTGTTTTGTAAAGAATTTAATTATGGCACGAAACCGAATTATCGGCTTTGACCTGCGGGTAGGACAAGAACTCGAAGGACATACGCGGAATCAGTCCTAAAATTAGTAGTTTTACTATTGAGGCATGTAGTTACAATGTCCAATTAAAGAAACTAGTATTAATGGTGATTCCGAGAACTTTTTGAACTCTTCTCGTTCACAAAAGATCTACTGTCACAGATAATAACAACTTTTAAATCAATAATTTAAGTTTAAATTTATTTATTCTATTAACTTTTTTCTTACAATTTGATAATTCGAATTAAAATTTTTAATACCACAGAGTCGAGCTGAAAAATTGGGAAATGTCGGAACCAATTTTATTGAGATCAATGTAATCGCTTTTAATACGAAATTAAACCACTCAATAAGTAAAATTGGAATGGAATATGTAAATATAAAGAAAAACCGCACATTTACAATTTTCACTTCTACAATTTATTGAACTAATTGGATAACTTGACCAAATTTTAACTTTTCTGTACATTGGATTCGTTAAGCTTGTATTGTATAGTCTGCCGTGCCAATATAGAACGAAGTTACTTCACATTATGAGATTGTGACTGTTAAATATTTGAGCTGAAAAGCAGTCAAATTTGTTCTTTGTTGACCTAAGATTCTAGTCAAATTTTTCAGGAAAACTTGATAAAATATTCAAGAATACATTTGTGATGTATACCCTAGACTCTTAGTGATTCGGATCAGAAATTTTCATATTATTAAACTCTGGAAGCTAACCAACGTTCGTTTTCCCACGTTTCTATCCAGGTTGCTCTTCTGTCTCCTGGTTTTGTTTGCTTTAAAAATAAACTTATTAAATAACTTTGAAATTTACATCCCTCTCATTTACGGACTTATCATCTTCACTTCTCATTACCAAAGAGCGATGTTATTGTGTGTAGTGAAAGTTGGTAAAATTAAGACTTCAATATGCAAAACCGAACTCAGAAGAAACTGAATTTCTTTCTGCCAAGTCTAAAATAAATTTAGGACTATAACGTCTGATGTGTTTCATTTCCTTCTATCAACATAGTTCAGCCAGTTTTAAAATGGTTCGTTCGAGCTCTGTGTGTTTCAATATTTAAAAGTAAAAGGAGTTTCGCTCGAGTACCACTGGAGTACAGATCTTTACTTCAGAGTTACCAGGACTAAATGTGCAAGACCAAAACCTACACCGCAGCTTATATTTATTTCTTTTTTAGTTCAGCACTGAGTGGAGGTTTTGGTTCCAAATATAGAACCTGTCTCTTTGAATCAGTAAGGGATTGATGTAGCATATATTCATAGACGCCCACCAGTACGTGGAATTCGTAATTATGACCTTTGAACCCACATTAGGTAAAATTTGTTACATAGGTATATTTCAAATAGAACATGGCTTTATTGACCATTCATTTAAATCATGCCTGAGATTAACTTCCCACTAGGGAATTGTAGAACGGATAAAATTCTCGTTCGGCGAAATCTTCATCCCCATGAATTGAAAAGTATTCGACACGTGCGATGAGATTATCTATAATTTGTTTACTGTGTGTAGGTGACTGTTACGCAGTCTGTTGTCTTTCCTAGGAAGATTTTAGATAAGCTGTAGCTCAGCGAGTCTTTTCTGAATTAATAACGGGTGTACAGTACTGTAGCGGAGTACAGAGATTCACGAAAAAATTACATATAAATTCTTGGAATTTTTTATTAAAAATGGAATTGTGTTTTTGTATTGAATCCTTTTTAAGTTTACGTAATTCATCTTCTATGGAATTATTCGCCTGACGCGAAACGTAGGTTGAAATTATGTAATCCCTTCTGAGGGGCATAGGCCGCACTGGATCTGATAATCTCATTTGGTTGTTAGGTCACGGGTTTAAGCAAGGTGAGATTCGAAAACACGAGCTCAGTGTTTAAATTCAAATTCATATTTATTTCCAATAATATAAATTTCTCTTAAATGATAACATTGCTGTAAGTGGTCAGACTGTCGCCTCTTCAACTATTGGGTACATTAGTTTAGCGAGCTCAGTGTTTATCTACCGGGGCTATGTGTAATAAATGAATCCTTATTTTGTTTTTGTTCCGCGGCCAACGTCCTTTCAAATCGAAATAACCGAAAGCATGAACAATCTCAACTTCATCATCGACTTAGTAGCATTTAGCGCTACATTTTCTTAATTCTTTTTTTTATGTCTTGACGAACCTCATTTTGCACCATTCAACTAAGTTGACCGGATACTTATCCGACAAAACTTGCTCAAAATGACCTTTCTCCCCATTATTTTAACTGTTTTGGGTTGAATTTGAATGGCTATACATAAAACAACGGTGGTTTCCCTCAGGGTTCTGTTCTATCGCCGATTCTTTTTATTTTTTACTAATGGTCTATTGTCTCCAAGATTTAGTCCAATTCACAGTTTTGCAGATTATGGAAACGTCTTCGAATTTGACTCCCATTAATTAAGTTCAGAAGAATTGTGTAGCTTCCTCCTCGGGCATTGTAACTTCTAACCCGAACTAAGTTTTCAATTGAGGTTTGAATTAATGACAACAATTGAGAATTCCCGTGCGGCATCTGATTACCTTTTATAGTATAATCTCTTCGATTAAGCTGACCATAGTTACGATGGAGATATGATAATCCTTTCCAGTTCCGAGTCTCTTTAGACCTACGTGTTCACTTCATTGGTCTTCGACAGTCAGCTTAAGAAAATTTTAGCAACAAAACGGCTCGTTCAGAGCTAATTAAGCCCTATTCGACGGATGGGTCACCCAACCTTAATCCGAAAAATGGAATTAATATTTTAATGATGCCATCGCCCTGTCGTGTCTCCAAATATCTTCCGCAAAAAAAATTAAATTGACCTTTTTAGCATGTCGTTTAATCCGCCCTATTTGTCTATCCATTTCGCATCAGTCGTTCTTAGTTTTGGATAGGCTTTTACGATATCACTCCGGCATCCATCCTGTATTCGCGTCGAAGAAGAATGTACTTTCAAACTAACTTCGCTGCCATTTAAGCGCAACGAGGTATTTAGTTAATTGAATTCCGACCTCCATTCAATCTTGGTATATTGAGTAGAGTTTAATGCCTCAAAACACAAGAATCTGATCTCATCTTCGATGGTATTCGTATAACACTGGATAAGTCGGAGCATTGCCGTCTTCTTGGAATGAAAATTACCTAAAACATGATTGGAGGTAGCACATATTTGAATGTTGCTCTTGATATTTTCAAGCGTCTATGCTTCGAAAGTACAAAACACATCATCAGATCTTGGGAAAATCGACACTCGCATATTTGGGCAGGTGCAGTCAAGACCCATCTCTCAATCATCATCAATGACGCGACAGCCCAAATCGGGCCAGGGCCTGCAGAAGTTCTGCTTTCGGAACTATAAGTTTTTTTCCGAGGATGAGCTGTTAGCCGATCGCCAAACCCACAACCTGGAGTGCTAGGTCTATAGTGCATAGGCATGTGAACAACTTTCAGCCGGTTATGCTGTGTTAGAGTTCTCACAGCTATGCCGCGACTCCAACTACACCGGTTTCAGACTTACGTCCTGAGTCCCACTGGTATCACTGACTATTCAGGATGTGTTCACTTGCTCCTCCTTGTCTCAACCTGTGCTTGCGACCAACTATGGCGGAGTTGTCATTTCTCAATGCTCGACTGTATTCAGAGATTTGCGTTCTAATTAGGCTTGTGTAGTTCGTGAACGAACTAGTTCGGAAGATCGTTCCCATAAGTGAAATGAACGAACTAGTTCGCAGTGAATTCCGCTCCTAGTTCGTTTTAGGAAGTAGATCGTCATCACATTTGCATACCAGTAGTTCAGTTCGCGAGGGAAGTGAGGACCTCCTTTTTTAGGTCATCACATTCAGTGTCTTCTTTCGTGAGGACCTTTTTTTTTAGGTCCTCACATTCACTCCGAACTTGAAAGGAACTAGTTCACATTCACTCCGAACTTGAAAGGAACTAGTTCCTTCGTCAGTGAACTGCGAACTACAGAACGAACTAGTTCGCAGGGGCTGACGAACTAGTTCGTTCGCGATCACTAAGGTGAACTAGAATGCGGAAGCCTAGTTCCAATATCCGACTTGCGCTCGGTTATAGAAGCGAGACGTGGATATTAACGCGAGCTCCCGAAAAAGAAGTTAGCGCATTCGAAAAAAAGATCCTTCGAAGAGTTTTGGGACCTGTGAAGGAAGGAACGGAATGTCGAATAAGATACGATACGATGAACCAGGAGCTTCAGCGGTCGTCAAGCTACGTAAACTGTAGTGGCCTGTTCATGTAGAGCGAATGGAAGATAGATGAATCCCCAAACGTGCTCCTAAAAGCCAAGTGGTTCCAGGCCAGTAATCAAACCATACAAGCGATGGGAACACTCTACTCTGTTGATGAAGACTGCAAAGCCATCTTAAAAATTAGCATCCCTAAAGATAAAACGAAGTCACGTTCCTTTGATGTTATCATATCCTTTTAATAAACATAATTGTCACAATGAACAAAAATGTATAATTAGTGGAGTGGTATCCAAAGAGACCCAGTTCAGTATCGAAACGCTTAAAATCCAATTTTATTTAGTTCATCTAAGGCTTCCAAAACACGTTTTTTTTCTGCCATGAAAAGCTGCTTAAACGGACATCGATAAAGTAATGTCTTTAGAAATTTTCAAATGTATTCCACAATTATCTGGCGGCAAAACGTATCTGATCGGCTGTCGACCTGTTTTCTTTGCTCTAATCCGAAGCCATAACTTTTCTCGCACGTCTGGAAAAAAACCCTCGAGACAGAATTACATACGGATTATTACCGGTAAACACGAAACAAACAATTCGATTTTTGATCAAATTTAAGCAATTTCTATTTTTCAACTTCTCTACGATCAAATGAAGGCCAATTTTGTGTATCTCAATGAAATTATGAAAATGATAGTGGGCGGTAGTTGTTAGTGTCTAATAAGAGCTACGTTTAATTTTACAAGTAGATTTCTGAAATGATTTCAATGTCGTCGAATTGAAACGGATATTCGAAACAAGAAACATTTCCCGCGAAATGAAAACAATGACGGAACAAAATTTACTAAAAAAAAACCGAGAAGAAAATCAAACAGTACTTGCTTATGTAACTTTCACAGTTAATTCAAAGTTCCACAGAGACAAAATACTTTTATTATCAAGTTCTTAAGACGATGAATGTGAGGCTTGGACAATTTAATTTGACTGTTACATCCGTTATTGTTCGAAACATCTAGAAATTTAATTAGTTACAGCCTATGGCTCTTTGAAATAATATAGAACTCCTACATTAGTTTTTACGCTGTACAATTTCTATTCGGTTTTCGGTTCAACGAATTTATTGTGGAATAAAAACAACAGGTTTTATTTTTGACTGAATTAATGAACTAATTATTACAATCGACAATGGCGAGAAAGCCTGAATAAACTTTCACCCCAAAAAAACAAGCAATATTGTACGATACTTGAAAGATTCGACAAGAGTTTATGTAGCGTTCATTTGGAATTTTATTGTACCTATTTATCTATTAGCTCACATGGCTTTGGCTTTTTTTTTATTTATTGAAATAATATCACAAAAGGCTCGACAATGAAATAGATATAGTGTTTGTTTATGAAAAAATTTCATGCTCAATAAATTTTATTTTTGGCCGAAAACTTTCACGACTTTTTCGCAATGTTTGAATCATTTCACCCATGCGATGACGAGCCATGACTTTGGGACTGGTTCAATGTCCATTGTAATCCGAAGTTTTGCTATTATATGAATTATGAACGATGTTTTCGGATGGCATTGAAATATTTGATTGGATGTAAACACGACGCTAAGTACCAATTGATCTAAATCTTTTTTCTTTTTCGTTTCGCGCTCGTGTTTGCGCTTGATATTCATCGGCATTATCCTTAAAGTCCT
Organism: Beris chalybata; assembly: GCA_949128065.1. Classification (NCBI taxonomy): domain Eukaryota; kingdom Metazoa; phylum Arthropoda; class Insecta; order Diptera; family Stratiomyidae; genus Beris; species Beris chalybata. The sequence goes on along the minus strand of OX421896.1, from coordinate 30,120,393 downwards.
TATGTCGAGAGTTCGTTATAAGTTTGACCCAGTTTTTTTTTTTTAGGAAGCAGCAGCCAGCTCTACTGTTTTGATCCAGTTAGCGAATCCTTGATTTAATTTCCGTTGAATTTATTAGATAGAGAGCTCTCATTCTTCGTCTAAAACAAAAGAGACTTATGGTTCAGTTTGATAATAAATTTTTCATCTCGTTTTCAGGGTGGTTATCCGGCCAGGCTGAAAAAAGTGCTAATCGTGACGGCTCCACTTTGGTTCAAAGCACCATTTAAGATCCTGCGATTATTCGTTCGAGAAAAATTACGAGAACGAGTATTTACCGTATCAGTTCCAACTTTAAGTTTACACGTACCACGAAAATCTATTCCTGTTCATTTGGGCGGTTCTTTAGAAATAGATCATTCCACATGGTAAGTGCTCAGCTTTTTAATGACTCTTGTGTAGTTGAGTGCGTATTAACTTTACTTTATTTTATTTATATCAGGTTGCTGCATTGCTACAAATCGATGACGAATCGTGAGGACGAAATACTAGCCAATATTGGGCAACCAACTGGTCCACAATTAGCATCCAGTGATTTTGTTTGTTCGACAGAAACAAACGATCAATTGAATAATCACGAAACGGCTGCACCGTTAAGTGAATTCTGGTCCGAAAATCCACCTAGTAGCGCCTCGTCGGGGTTCAGTGATGACGACAGTCTGGCTGGGGCCGAAGGTGATCCGAAGACAATTGAACTAATCGTTGAAATGGTGAAGGCACGAGGACGACAAGGTTTAATTAATGAATATCAAGATATTAGAAGTCGAGCACCCGACGGAACATTTATACATGCCAGGTAATCCCAAAGTCTTATTCAAAATAAAAAAAACAGTCTCGAATGTAATAAATATTTCCTTGCAGGATGCGAAATAACTTAGTAAAAAATCGGTATACAGATGTCCTATGTTACGATCATAGTCGTGTGATATTATCACTAGAAGACGATGATCCATCTTCCGATTATATTAATGCCAATTTTGTAGACGGGTACAAACAAAAAAATGCTTATATATCAACACAAGGTATAGCTGGCGTCTTTTTTTTATTGCTATTCAGTCGAATATCTTGTTTGAACTTATATTTGCAGGTCCATTACCAAAGACATCATCCGATTTTTGGCGAATGATATGGGAACAACATTGTCTAGTAGTAGTAATGACGACTAGAGTTATGGAACGGGGTAGAATAAAATGCGGTCAATATTGGGAACCAGTAGATGGCAACACATGTGAATACGGAAATTATCGTGTGCGTACAATTAGTATAGAAACAAATCAAGATTATACAGTAGCGTCTTTAGAACTGACAAACATTAAGGTAAGCGGTTTTTCTTTCACACTTTTTATGTGCATATTTTAAACGATAAAAATATATTTCTGTTCGAAACAGACTGACGAAACAAGAAATGTGTCACATTGGCAATTTACTAGCTGGCCAGATTATGGTGTACCAAGGTCAGCAATGGCGATGTTAAATTTTCTACAAAAAGTCCGTGATAAACAAGCGCAAATGGTTAGGGCGCTGGGTGATACATGGGCTGGACACCCTAGAGGACCACCAATAGTTGTACATTGTAGTGCTGGAATAGGTCGAACAGGTATGCATACGTTTTTATTTATATAATATTTTTCTGGTTGTGGCTCAGAACAAATTTAAGAATAATTTAGGTCGGATGAAGGAAAATAATTTAAATATTTTATACATCGTTGTGGACTTGCCCACGAAAATTGCATCAGTGCAAAAGTAGGTCAGGCATATGCACACATCTTGAACGGAACGTACAATTTTAATTAAACTGGTGCAATTAAAAAACACTATTTAATCCACCAGCAGTTCAGTTGTGCTAATTCAATTTCGAAACAGTAGACTAAATCGCAAGCTCGAATCTGGAACAATCGATGAATTTAATTTCTGTGTGGATTAAAATTTTTGCTTGGGTCAGTTATTCTAAAAAAATTTCAGATTGATCTCTATGTTAGCCGTGCTCGTACATACCGCACACAAAACTTACTAATGCACCACTGAATGCGATTGGAAAAACACTTCGGTTGTGGGTGCGACTAATATCGATATTCTACCACCTTCTCCGTCCTAGTTCTTACGGATGTCCATTGTCCATGTTGATATTCCGTCATCCTTCCTGGCCTACCCAGATTCAGGTCACCGGTTAGGGATGAGAAACATGCTAGTTTTTTTTCTATACTCTCCGACGCTTAAACAAACATCAAACGTTTAGCAGGTAGTGTTCTCTTATTCCGTACACGAAATAAAACACAACTTTACGCGACTTTTCAATTCAGTCGATAGAAAATTTACGACTCAAAAAAATAAAACACGTCAGATTTCCAATATCGATTTGAATAGAAACAAATATCCTCAACGACGTTGTTGTCGTTGGTACACACTTTCGGTTTTTTTGTTATCCCACGCGTTAAACATTTATTTTCTGTGTGTGACGCTAAACGAATCGGCGGTCTACTTATCAAGAAGTACGAAAGATTTATATTGAAATTAATTCGGAATGTATTGCGTGTTTTCAATCGTCGTTAGGGAAAATTGATTAATATCCTGAGATTGTAACCAAAAGTATTGGTGACTTCATCGCACTAAACAGAGCTTTAATAAAGGTGTCGCTGTCGGTTTCCTAAACTGGACAGAATGGAAGAGCGGTGAGGTTGAAATGAACATCGACAAAATAATATTTGCCGATGGTTAATTGGACTGAAATCGACTGCGGTGTCAGGGCAGAAAATACCAAGCTATCGCCTTCCAGGTGTAGATACTGGGGATCCAAACTGAATAAAACATGACTAAACGTCAAAACACAATACTGCTATCTTCACGCAATCGAGTCATTAGATTCGGCTACCATTTTCTCTAAAGTAGTAGAACACCGCGTAATGCAACTAAAAGTTTAGGAGGTCATATCAAAGTCACCCTGCTATGTGTACCCAGGTTATAGAGGGCATGGTTCCACTCTTGCCAAACCTCTCGCAGGAGAATTTCACATTCTGCTGGGATCCGTTAAGGAGGATGTACTCTCACATTTTCTATCAGCGGCTAAAATCCAGATTAAACAAATTCTGTGTCATGTTAACATCGAACTGAATTTCTGAGTGAGACAAAATCTCCAGGATCAAGACGATCAGTACATGCTACTGATCCATTTGAAATAATTCATCAAAATTGGACATCCTATTCAAAGCCTACTTTCGCCGTTGCCAAGACGCGAGCGAGTGACATTTATTATGTGTGTTTTTTGTTCAACTGGATCAAGATCAAAATCATTCGTTTTACATTGCAAGCAACAACAAACAGATGATCCAAAATCATAATGGGATCAAAGTTGGATCAGTTTTCCACTATTAAAGCTGCTTCTCAATTCATCTAAATTTTTCCTTTTTTAGCATTTTAACAGATGTCGCCCTTCGATTCAGCTCAATTTGGAACCAATAGTCTAGAATAGTCGTGAGAAATCAATACATTTTGTACATAAAGTTAATTCTATGTGTAACATAAAGTCAGCATGTTCAAAATTATTGAAAAAGCCTTTGTGTTTCTTTGTATTTTCTTCAGAGTTTCATCGCTACGGGAAACTACACGTAGCCGTGCCTATACAGTTTATCCAAGGCATTTACCAAGAGGGTTGTGAACCCTGCTAAACTAGCTTTTGGGTTGATTCACTTCGTTTTTTTTTTTTTTTTTCAAATGTTATCTGATCCAGTTGAAAAAAACACACATATTGTATCATTTTTCTGACTGATATTACGCAATATCCAGGGCCCGATAACAAGCACTACAGACACTTCTTTGACGAGCTGAAGGAGATCTCGAAAAGAAAAATTTGAAAGTTCATAATCTTCCTCTTCAAGAACCACCTAACTTTTTCAGTCTCTACAACTGGGTCAAACGAGTATGTAACATCATAACAGCGCCCTTGTGCTAATTGGGCCCTGTCTGGGGCGAACGAGGTCACCACTTAAACTAACCAACAAACCTTTTCATAATTTTTTACATGGAAAATACTGAATCGAACTTTTTATCTATTTTTTTGTTGCCTTGTGAAACATTTAAAATAATTGGCATAGGATTCTTTTGTAGATCAAAATGCCCAATAATCCTACCATAGACTGACTGATTCGTTCCATTTTTGTATAAGTCGTCAGGAACTGTTTTGATGGCATGTTCTGCCATGTACGCTATAATCCTCCGCATAGAAGTCATTATTCTCGACATCCAGCCTCTTCTACTTGTGATGACCCTACGGCATGTTGCTAAAAACTTTGTCCTTAATTCGAAGCCTACTACGTGCCATTTATGTGCAGCTTCATAAGTGGTCTCGACCTTGCTCTATCAACTAGCCGCAGGGGAATTAAAGTTGTCATCATGTTTTGTCATAGCAATATTGGAAAGATAGATTTTCTTAAGGACATTGTCCAGTTCTGCCGCTTAGGCTTTATCAATTCTCTTTGTAGTTTTCATATTTTGGATTAAGTAATGTAGCAGTTATATTTAAACGACTATTTTGACTGTAAAAATAAAAAAAATAAAATATTTAAATCCCTGTAGCATTTTTTGAGATTGATATTGATTTGCTTGGATTGATTGGTCACAACTTTCTTTGCCCAAACACAAAACATAAAATGTTCAATTAATTCTAGCGCATTGAGTTACGAAACTCAAATTACATGTAAAAAAAGGCATAAGTTGATAAATGGATTTACGTCACAAAACACTAGATTATTTGTGACTTTAAAACAGTTCATGAAAGTCAACAAAAGGTAAAAAATGAACTAACAAGAGACAATTATGATTACGCGTTTGATTGGACCATTTGCACTTTATAAGCAATTTGTAGTCCTCCCAAGGAATGAGCACTTCAAGGATTCTTACAACACCCTTGACAAGTTCATTACTTTGAGAAACTTCAACGTCAAGTATTTGTAATGGGGGCTTACTGACTGGACGCAATTAAGGGTAGTGAACTGTTAAGAGTCATCAACGATTGCAGTAACAGATTGAAGAGAAATTCTTGTGTCATTGACACTGTTACTATAAGTTGCTATTTGCATGGGTTGTTATGTCTGGATATTTCTTTGAAAAAACAACAATCTTTCCGTCGTACAATAATAGGGTGGACTATGAAATATACTGGGGCATGTACAACAAACTGTAGGGATATAAATCGAATAGTGGAACAATCACGAGTACTTTTAGCTAAACGAGAACTTCTAAGCACCTCAACAACTGGAAATTAAAAATAATGACTACTAATGACTATTTGAAATAAAATTACAAATAATGAAATGGAAACTTAGAAAACAGTGAAAAGAAATCCACATCCCTAAAATAGGTAAGAAACATGAACCGAGAATAAGTGGTGCTTGGCAATTATAGTTGGATATGAAGTGAAGTCAAGTACGTACCGTAAACTGGGGTGGAATTGTGACACAAGATTATGAATAATAATTTCCTGTTAATCAACTTTTCTTTTGTTCTGTTTTTTACGTTGTATTTATATGAAGTTGTATATAAGATATTAGGTCACCAAACGTGCTGTCATCATAATTAACAGTAATAGATTAAAGTCATGACTTCTATTACTTTAAAAAATAAGTAAAGAAATACTTGCGGCATTATTTCAGCCTGGGGATGACATTGTGCAATTTCAGGCACACTAGTTATTTATTTTTTTTGGTAGGATAAATTTGTAGTAGCTATAAAATAAGTTCTTACGTCTTATAAAAAATATTTTTAGGGCCGTTATTACGACCTTCAGTTAAAACTTAACCAGAACTTTGACTGTAAGTTTCGTATGAAAATCTGTCAGTTAAAGTTCCAGTTAGAACGTTACTGACGATCGTAGGAACGGGCCTTAGTCATTAAAATAGTACAATCGGAGTGCTTACTAGGCACTGCCTGATGGGAAGACTAAACGATTAAGTACCGAGATAAATAACGATTGTCGTTCCTGCGGTGCTCCCGAAGTGGCTGAGTCAATATTTCACGTCCTATGCAAGTATCCGGCCATATCGGGAATGAGGAGACTGAGCTTCTGGACATATTTGCTCGATGACCCAAACGATAGGACCATCTATTTGTGCAAGCCGACGTTTGAAACTCCTCTTCTCGGTTGATAGATAGCAAAGCTATGATAGTTCTCCCAAAACAACTTTTTTGTCGATGTTGAAATATTAAAAGGTTGCTCAAACAATGCTCATTACATTCTTCGTTAGCAAATAAATTATCCGTTCCAACTGGCCAAACATGAATGTGATGGCCAGAATCAGGATCAACGATTAATTTTAATTGTGGAAAATTTGTTTTTTTCGCAAGGTTTTTGCTTGCTGCGTCCTGCTAGTCGTAACGACTAAACTATAAGACTGAAGTGGTTATGCGAATGCTAAGGGTAGCAAACGAGTTAATAAAATTGCAGCGTTATAGAATTAACATCATTTATTAGGAAATTTGCTTAAAAAACATGTTTAATAAAACAAAGTGTGCTAAATCGTATAAAAATAACCGTTGACTCCTCTCGTGGTCCTTACTCCTTAAATCTCTTGGCTGCTGGCTCCATAGATGTGTAGCTTGGTCTATATTCTGCTTGAAGATTTTTTTCTATTTGCAACAATTTATTCTGGTGCTGCCATGAGTTTTCATGTTCGAAGAAATCTTCCAAGGTGTTCAGCTTTTTGTTGCAAAACACACAATTCAAATTATAAAATTCGTTGTCCGGTATTTTATTTTGGCTCCATTGCTCGGCCCGTTCTTCATAGTTTGACGAATCTGCTGGCATTTTTGCGATTTGAGTTCAGGTTAGATTTTGACTCCTGTACTTTATTTGTAGGTTCTATCTGATCAATGTCTTGCTAGTTTTTGAAAATATACGGCAAGCACATCGCTTTTATACTAAAAATTTCTAACAAACAAGTCTTTTTCAGTCCACATAAATTTTTACTGTTTATAGGACTTTAAACAAGTCCCTGTTTAGTTACAGAGGATAATTATACCGTCCCTGTTTAGTTACAGAGGCTAAGGAGGCATCTTAACTAATCTTTTATGGGGTACCGTAAACTAATATTCGTTTAAGCTAGATAAATCGAATTTCTTATCTACAGGTAGTTACCTATAAGTGAGTAATTTTATACCTGGAAAAATAAATATCGAATCTTTTTAACTGTTTAAAGGTATTTCGGGTTTAAAGGGATCGTTCAATCGCTTAAATCGTTTAAGAGCTTTGACAATTTTATGGCCTCCTCGTGAACGTTTTTTACTAAAACTGTTTTCGCTCTTTAAGGGCCGAATTCACAGTCGAAGTTTAAACCAAAAGTTTGGCTTAAATTTGGGATCTTACGAACAAGTCCCTAAGTTTAAACCAAATTTTTGGCTTAAACTTCGACTGTGAAACCGGTCCTTAGTGTGCCGCCAGCCTAAACGAATTAAATATAGGTATATTTTCACGAATTACATTTTTTATGGGGAAGAATCACTAATGCATGTTATAAGTTGTTTTTCATAAGGAGATTTTCTAGTGAATAACCGGAAAACAACAAGAACTTCTTAAGTTTATACAAAACAAATGTTGCATTACTTTTAATTATCCTACTTTTGCTGTTTTTGAATCTTTCATGGGTTCTTACATACATTTTGCACTTTAAAAAAGAGAGTGTAAAAAGTCAAACCATCTAAGGACTCATGATTTACCAAAGATTATCTCGATGCCATTTAGGCTAAAAGTGTTGCTTTGGTATTATATATGGCACTTTTCTCACAAGTTAATAGGGAGCAATTTATTAAGGAATGAAACATTTACATGTCCACTATTAATCATGAAAAACTACAATATGATCTACAGGTAGGACGAAAGATTCTAGAGTGCTCCAAGGGATCTAAATCCTATTGGTCATTTGCGAAAGCGGTTAGCAATAGTTTTATTTCGTCATCCACACCTCCTCTTTCTGATGGTAACGGCACAGTCGTTTATTCTATAGAAAAAGCAAATCTTTTGGTTTCGATTTTTGCGAGAAACTCTACTCTTCCACCTAGTGTACAATCCCCCCCAAACTGTGCTAACTAGCAATATAGAACTTCCTCCCATCAAATTTCGCACACGTGTCATTTCGAAAATCCATGCTAGTTTAATCCATAACCTGAGGGTCAAGTACTTGCACTTGACATAACGAAAGCTTTTGACAGGATTTGGCGCAAAGCCCTTCTATCCAATATCATCCCACAGTAGTATCTCACCGCATGTGAATACAATATATACTGTTACACGACATGCCGATGCCTGAACTTATTTCTGATGGTGTCGCACACTTGGAGCATTTCCATCTTCTAGGAATGAACATAAGTAAAAACTAGATTGGAGTCAACACATTTATGATGTAGCTCTTGACGCATTCCAAGCGTCTAGGTTTCCTCCGAAAGTGCAAGAAATTTTTCACAGCAACTTTTTTACAGGAACTACTTCAACATCGTCGAAATGTCGGAAGTAGTCAGCATTTACTACAGATATTTCCACGGTCGCTGTAGTAATAAAATCCGTCGTCTTATAGCTCATTTAGTCCAGTTCCCACGTAATACTAGTTCAGCCTTACGCGCCCACGAGTATTAATCGGTTGGGCCACAACAATTTCGTACAGTGAAATTTAGACAGTCGTTTATTCCTCGTGCAACCAGAATGTGGAATGCATTGCCTTCGACTGCGGTTTTCAGGTTTTAAAAGTGCTTTATTTATGCCAATATCTTAAATCTAACAGTTTTTTCTTAACTGCTAAAGCTAAAATGAGTTATTGTCGAAGGTGCTAATAGTTCTTAATGGCCTCAAGTGGGGACTCTATTATATAAATGGTATCAGGGATGTTTTTTTTGGGGAGGGGGAACAGATTCTCTTTATTGAACTACAATTCTAATTTATTCTTGTTTGCCTTCTACTGTGTGTCCTAGCTGATATGACTATTACTTAAGCCTTTTAAACGTAACATCCACCGATTATTTTCCTCTGATCCCTTTTACTTTTAATCCTATTTTTCATTTGTTTTGCTCGCTCACGTTGTTCTATCGCCCCTGACCATCCTCAAATTTCTATCATCCATCCCTTATCTACTAGAGTCACTGTATAAGAACTAACACAAACATCCATTATCTTGAGTACGGACAATGTGTGTTTCATTTGAAACCAGTACATTTGAAATTTTTTTGCAGTTGTCCGATTTTTCATTTTTATCTCCACTAAAGTGCATAAACGCTGTATTTAGTTGACATTTCATGAGACATATGTATCTCGATTCCGTGAAACGTTAATCAAAATTCATCTGCTACACGTATACACACTAAAACTATGCCATTTAAGAAACCTGCGAACTTTGGAGTTCGCAGGGTTCAAGAGTACTAAAAAGGTACCAAAAGCGTTCATTGTCCGTACTCAAGATAGTGGATGTTTGTGTTAGTTCTTATACAGTGACTCTATTATCTACCATCCTCAACTCACCATCCCACATCCTTCATCCAACATCCTCTATCCACCATCCTTCATCTACCATCCTCTATCAACCATCCACCATCCTCCATTTTCCATCCTCCATATATCATCCATCATCCATCATCCCCCATCTACCATCCTCTATCAACCATCCACCATCCTCCATTTTCCATCCTCCATATATCATCCATCATCCATCATCCCCCATCCATCATCCTCCATCCATCATCCTCCATCCATCATCCTCCATCCATCATCCTCCATCCATACTCTACCATCCTATATCTATCATCCCCAATCCTCTATCCACCATCCTCTATCCATCATCCACCATCATCCATCATCCTCCATCCTTCATCTACCATCCACTAACGTCCATCCTCTATCCATCATCCACCATCCTCCATCCTTCATCTACCATCCACTTCAATCCACTATCCTCTATCCACCATCCAACTTTACTTTTTAGTAATAGGAATGAATAACTAACTAATTCACCGAAAACGAACGAACTGCCGCTAAATCATTTGAAATTCTCTCAAATGTTAAAATAACTGTCGTACCACCAATTGTAAAAATTTTTGTTAACGCAGAAACCTTCGCGGGCGTGTGCTCAATATATCAGCCAAGTTTCATCGTAATCGGATGAATAGTATAGGAAAGCGCAAACAAACAATTAGAGCACCATCAGTGTAGAGATAAACGTGGTACGTGGACCACCTTGTGACTAGGATGTTAATAATATTGTTTTTGTTCAACGATCAAACCGAAATAGTTTTCAGTTTTCCACTGAATATTTTTTTGTCGAACGAACTATATTTAACTAGTTTAATTTTTCTAACTTAAACTTCCATCGATCAAGACTTACATTATTCTTAAAAGTGTAAAAATTATATGCCGTAGAGTTTTATTCTAATCACAAACTTTCCCCTATTTTCCAGGTACATTTATAACATTAGACATATGCATATCCCGTCTGGAAGATGTCGGAACAGCTGATATTAAGGGAACAGTCGAAAAGATCCGATCGCAACGCGCTTATTCAATACAAATGCCCGACCAGTATGTATTTTGTCACCTAGCATTGATAGAATATGCCGTGTCACGAGAAATGTTACAGTCAGTCGATTTAACCGGATTCGACGAAAGAGAAGATGAATCTGAATAGTTTAATTCACTTTAAAGAGGAAGAAAAAATTTAAATTAAACAAAAATTATCTTATAGACAAAACAGAAACACAAATCAAAAAAAAACAATTAGAATTCGCAAAAAAACAACTAAAAGTGTGTCCTTTTTGATTCGTTCGAAAAATGTAAGTCATGCATGACACTAACAATTGAAAAGAAAAGATTACGAGGCCTAATATGTGAGAAGAAAGAAAGTGTTGTTAGAAACATTTGTTCAAAGCAAAACGAAAAAAAAAAAAAAAAAAACGAAACTAAAATCAATTTCATCGTCTCTTCCCTAAAACTTTTTTAATATATTTTTGCCGCGCTGATTTTATTTCTATGTACTATATCTTCATTTTTTCTTTTAAAAGAATATAAATACACAATTTTAAATTTTACTTACTCTCTTTCATTTTCTATCGAATTCAGTACCAATGCATTTTTTTTTACGAGTAGGTCAAAAAGTATTTTACTTGAAAATAAAACATAAAAAAAATTAGTTAATAAAGTAGAAAATAATAAAAAAAAAGAATAAAACAATGAAAGAAACTATTTTTTATAGCTTTTTGAGATCAGCATTAAACAAAAAAAAAAAACACGAAATAAATTTTGTAGATAAAAAATATTAGTAAAGAAATTTTTTGTTTGAAACAAAACAAAAATTTATATCAATTATGTACTGTACTTTGTAAAGGACGTGAACTTATCTCTGATCCGTCAACTTTAAGTCGTTCGTTTCACAACTATCATTAGAAGTTCCGATCGTCAAATGTGCGACTACTGATCAAAACTTTCTTGTCGATTTATCGTACATTCTGCATAATTACCCGAATAAAATTACCATTAGCTTATTTCCGTGGCTAAGTTTGTCAGTGCTTCTCTCCAAATACTTGGCAGATTCTCGACTCAGTCTGAGTACAAATTAATTCACGGCTAGTCATTAAATTAGTTCGGATCCCGTAGCGTTCGTTATTTATTCGAGACCAATTTTACAGTTGTTGTGTGTGTTTTGTTGGATAATTCTGTGGAATTTGATTGTTTAAGAAAAAGCATTCCTTCCACAAAATCAACTGACAACACACACACACAACACAACCACTAATCTAAACCGAATGTTTTCTTTTCTCAACAACAAAAACTAGTATTTCTTGTAAACTGAATATCTGAATTTTGTAAATATTAATTAAAAGATAAACACACACACACACACAGTAATAAAATCATTTTAACAGATTTAAATGAAATTTTTATCAATATGTATTTTGGATAGTTATATTTAAATTTAAATGAAAAAACAAAACTAAAACGAAAAGCAAAAAAAAAAAAAAAGAAGAAAAAAAAATTATAAGAATTCAAAAAGTTATTCGTTTTTTCCTCATATTTTGTTTTTACAATTCTTTATAACGTTAAGTCACATTATATGTATTTTAATTAATAATTAATAACATTTATTTATTAACCCAATTTTATTATTAAAACAGAAAAATGATGAACAAAAAAAAAGTGAAGAAGAAGAAGAACACAGTAAATTTGTTATCTAATTTTAAAACTATTTTATTTTTAGTTTTAAATGTTGAAAGGAAGAGAGAAGGTTTTTTTTTTAAAGAAACAAAAATAACATCTAGCGGGTCGATTGATTTTCATATCGTTTTTGCTATGCGTATTTTTTTTTTGGCGTAGCACAGTAAGTCTTTTTGCTAATTTCCGTTTTTTATGGTAGTACAGTGCTTTGAAGAAAAATTTATTGAATATATTAGAATATCACTACTTGATACGGAAAAATGTGCTTGAACTTAATATCGTCTCGTTTTCCAATGTTGTTGGTGTTTTCCAATTTTGCTCAGACGTAATTCTATTAAAATATCTTTATCCGTTCCGATCTGAGTCTAATGTCTTCTCTGATACCATAAGAAGATAAGAATAAGTGATGTTAAGATACGATTTCATTTATTATTAATGGCGTGACAGCCCAAGTCGAACCCTGGCCTCCTGAAGTCGTCGTCTCGATCCAAAGATCGCGTCCTCCACCTGCTAATTTTTAAGATGACTTTGCTGTCTCCATTTTTCGATTTTGTGAAGCGTTTAATGCGATCGAGCTACGTAAATCAATTGAAGTCATCTGCTGCAACTAGCCACACTAACGCCATTTCACTTTCAAGATATGGAGATAAATTCTTACGAGCCCATTAAGGAGTCATGACTACATAGCAAAACAATCAATATACTATCAAAGATTAGTTTAATGAAGAATTGTATATTGATGTAATCGATGACGCGAAAATCCAAATTGTACCTTGGTGGCCAGGATATCTCACCTCCTGTCATTTCATTCCAACCATTATTGCATTGCAGTAGTCTGGGTGGCTAAGTGGCTAGAGCACTTGCCTTCGGTGCACCTGGTTCCTGGTACAAGGTTCGAATCTGCTTGACAACAAGTAATATTCGAGAATGGGATCGGGTGTCGGACTACCAGTTCAATCAGCTGTAAATGAGGACCTGAGCTAAAATTGGGGTAATAATCACGGACGAGCGTGTGGCTGACCACTTCACTTCCTACTGTTATGTTGGTCTTTTAATGAAGTAACTCTTGCATTACTTCAAGGCCTTGGCCTGATTAGGGCTGTTGCGCCATTGATTATGATTATTATTACATTGCGACTTTGAGTTAATAAAACGATTTGCTGTTTAACTTTCCTTTTTTCGTCCGAACGCATGACCTAGCTTATACGAGAGTCGATTGAAAAGTTCTTGGCATGAAGCATAAAGAGATAACTGAATTTTTTCTACAAAGCTCAATGTGTTTTTTTATATTTTTGAAACAAAGCATCACAAAAAAAAAGGGTTTTGTCTTTATTCAAAAACCTTGTTTACGGCGGATCCACACGCAAACTTTTTTCCTCGTAGGTTTTTACCCAAACCAGCAACGACAAATATTAGCTAGTGGAAAGGTAGGACTGTAGAGCGGACGTATGTAGACACGGCTCGCCACTTAGAATAACTGTTGCGCTTTCTTCCAAAAGTAGATCTCTTTCGCTGATTTAGCTTGTTGTTCGTTTGTTACACTTCTTTAAAATATGCAGAAAATATGCCTTTAGATAACAAATTAAAAAAAAATTTGTTCGCAGTCCGCAAAATGTGAGATCCCTGATCTTTTAGACCGATCGCGACAACTTGCTTTTTTTATCTTTCTATCTCTTTCCGTCTTATCTCCTACTTAGGATTCTGGATTATATCGCATAATTCACGTCTCATTGGCAGCCCTCTATTCACGAATCAACCAGGGTTCAGAAATTCGTTATAATTTTCTATTCGTCGTTGGTTCTCAATAGGTGTGAATATTTTTGGCGTCCAACTTGCGCTCTAGTTCAAAGCAGTTGCATTTTCAACGGAATTCAAAACAAAATGAAAAATGGACATCCTTACAGAAGCAACGTGGAGCTCGAAGTTGACTCAACTCTCAGATAAAGGATACAGAGCTCTGACCAGGATCCCACATTAAATCTGCCAAAAAAAATTCAATTCAGCATTACTCTTGGTGCGCTAGTCTACAATTACCGAGTTCGAGATTAGATAGATAGACTGGATGCAGGGGTTGGTATGGTTAACCTCTATCACAGCACCCTTAGTTGAACCCCCCGAAATTACTATGATTCCTCTTCAATCCCTGTGCTTTCAATGAAGCCTAGTATTTTGCGAAGAGGAATGTTTAGGAATTCCGATGGGCTCATGAAACCTTGACCGAAATGACGAAGTCTTTTGTGAGCTAAACCTTCACATTCACAGAGAAAATGCTCGGGGACCGTATGATGGTGTTTCATCTTCGTCATTGCATATTCTGCAAATTTTAATCTCAGAGAGACCAATCCTATTGAGATGCTTCCTCATGTGACAGGTCCGGGTCTGATGTCTGCTTAATTTTAGATAATCAGATGGTTTTTTCGAGTTCGACGAGATCAAGTCGGATCAAAACGTTGAAGTTATGGAGTGGAAATCAAAAAAAAAAAAAAATTCCAAATGCATGTGATTGTTAAATGTAACGCGTCGCAACCAAGTTGGTTGGAGTTGGAGAGAACCCCGGTTCTTTTCCGTTAGTTTGGTACATGAAACGTATGATTGTGAAGTTCGTGAACGATCTTATCATCCGTGCGTAGAAGACAAGCCATAATTAAAATATCATGTATTCATATTAATTATACATTGAGCCCAATGTCAGCATTCAGTGCATGAGTATGTTGATGCAGTATGTATGACAATATTTTCTCCAGTTCTTTAAGCTGCGAAAGTGTACCTTAATGGGGAATCTTTCTCCGACTTTTTGAGTTGGAAGAAGTTGCCCATTTAATCAATTATTATTATTAAGAAGTGGCTGAACCTTACAGAATGTATTCCTAGCACAACGCCTCAAAGGAAGGTAGTCACTTCCCTACGAGTATACAGTCAAGACTTCATCGAAAAAAATTGATTATTCAAACACTGCAAGGGGTGTAATCATGAAGCTATTTTACAACCTCAAAAAAAACTACAGATGTTTATGTAATTCCGTGCTTCAACTCCTTTTTAAAAATGCAGTTCAATCCTTCGATCCGTACTAATCAGTCGAATCAGTAGCGGGAAATTTCCGCTTCCGTTCGCTTTGACCATTCATGATGCCTGTCGACTCGCTTGTAGATACCTATCCATGATGACAAATTTAGAAAATGATCGGATCGGAAAAATTCTTTTATTATTAGGCTCCAGTGCTTCGGATACCGAAGAACTTACGATACTGACTTGGCTATCGACTGATAATCTTTGACTTGTGGAACTCTCAGTCACTAAACTACAAAGTGTGACCCGAAGAAAGATATTTACAAATAGCATCGCCATAAATCCGTATGGCAAATAATATACGGATATTTTATTCTGAAAGGTTAAGGTTACCGTTTTGATTTTAAAGACTGTCTTTTTTCAATTTCCTACTCAAACATTTCTCTCAAATCGATCTCCCGTTCCATTTTTAAGAATTCAAATTTCTCAATATCAATAAAGTTACAAATTAAATAAGAAAAATCCAAAAATTTTAAAAACCATTAGATTTGTGATTAAACCCAAATGAATACAATGAATTGTACGCTGACAATTGTCATGACAAAAAGATAGGATTTCGTCCACGAAAGATCCACCCATAGGATTAGAGAGAAGAAAAAAAAACGAAAAAAAGCAAATTAATTTTAAAAATAAAAAATTAACAGTAATAAAAAAAATAAATTCGAATTGGGCTATTGGTCAATGTGCATGAAATACGCTTCACACTTACAAGTTGTTCGTCATACACAAATCGTATGAGTTACGAAATTAACTAAAATGAATAAAAAAAAAATAATAATAATTAAATTATTACTAGAGACTTTTTACAAAATAAAGATAAAACAAAAAAGGAAAAAAAAAAAACTGAAAACTTAATGCCTTTCAACGAGAGAACTATTTAACTTATAAGGGAATGCTACAAAACAATAATGAAAATGAAAAAGCAAATACAAAAATATCCAGGAAAAGGACTACAACTGCTGTAGCTGTAAAGATGTGTAAAATGAATGTGTTTAATTTTTACATGTTGTAAACTATTTAATAAATACAATTCTCGAAATGAATGTTTAATTATAATGAAAGATTCGTTTATTGTTTTTTTTTGGAGAGAAGAGAGTGCATTTTGCGGTGTTTCTTGGCCCTTTCCTGGATTGCAATGCAAATTCAATTTGTTTTCAGTGCTATTGCGAATATCATGCGCGATTGGAGTTTTGAAGAAGAAACATCAAAAAGAGTAATTTTTAAATTGACACCTATTTCTTGAATCCCTTCTTGATCAAAGCTTATCTTATGTGTTTTTTGGAGTTGTGGTCGTATGAATAGTTTCACTCGGCTCGTTTCTCGTTTGGACTGCTGAATTTAAATTACTTTACTCGAACGAATGGGGATAACTAGCTTTTCGTAGCGCGCGGTTCTGACGGCAAGAAGATTTCCTTTTTTGGTAGCCAAATTGTGGCTTAAATAAAATTGAAGGTCCCTTTCGTTCAGTTCCTATGCGACCTCTTCTGTCTGGGATTCCGGTAGAAGTGCTGTCCCGGCCTCCGAATTCGGTTCGTGCAGTCGACGCTGTTCTCAATGATGTTGGAAGCTAGGCGTTCTCACATCACAAAGCTTGCTGCGGTGTTTCGGGTTCTGTACCGTATCCTACGTTGTATTAGCACTCGAAGCTAGCGTTTAATAGTTGCAGAGAACGTCTTTATTGAATCGCAGCGACACACAGAAGAAAAACGCTCTACATCACGACAGTTGATGAAGCCAGAGAGTCCTAGCGTCGAAATTGTCCATGCGTATGAAAAACACGATCAGTCGAATCTAGATACGGTCCCGGTGTGTGGAAACGTCTTTGTTACGTCAATTTTCATTTTTATCCTTAGACTAGGTGTGATAAGCCCCATGGCTAGGTGGAATTCCAGCCCACGACCTCAGTGATTGTACAAAGTGCGCTTAGCCACTCGGGACTACAACTCCAAAATTCCTCTCTATGAGGTTGAAAGGTAAGTTGTGTTTTTTTATGACATATTTGTTATTTATCTGGATGCAACGGTGGCGGATTAAACTCAATAACACAAAGTCAACATACTACCTTGATCAAAAAGTTCCCGGAATAACCACCGTGTGTCGCTTTTATTGTTCCGGTTTGAGTCCTTTTTTTTTTGTTAAGTTGGTACATCTGTTGACATTCCCACTAAATCTTAGCGTCATAGCTTGACATTTGCAAAAGTTACGTAGCCAAGAGTACATGTATCTCTGTGTGTGTTGGCGATTTCTTACAATTTTAGAAATGGATTTATTGGTAAATAACCACCGTGTGGCGCTTTTATTGTTCCGATTTGAGTTCTGTTTTTTAGTTAAGTTGTCATAGAGAGGAACTTTAGAGTTGTAGTCCCGAGTGGCTAAGCGTATGGGAATGTCAACAACAGATGTACCAACTTAACAAAAAAAAAGGACTCAAACCGGAACAATAAAAGCGCCACACGGTGGTTATTCCGGGAACTTTTTGATCAAGGTGGTATATTCATATTGCATACAAAAAGATTACAGCTCTGCTTATATTTGTTAATAATTTAGTTTCGTATTCGAATACAGCTAAATATTTGGGAATGAATTTAGATGCCAAACTTAAATGAAAAGAACATATAAAAAAGAAGAAAGAGGAGCTAACTATAAAATATAGAAAATTGTTTTGGCTGCTAGAACGAAAAACTGAGCTATCAACACAGAATAAAACTCTGATATACACAGTGCGACAAATAAGTTTCGAGACTGGCCATGGAAATGTCATTAAAAGAAAAAATCTGGATATTTTTAATTTTTTTTTTTTCAAAATATTCTCTTTCAAAACAAAATTCGCCAGTAATTGTTTGACCAGTTGGACTAAACTCGCTGTGGACAATTCCCTTGCTACCAAAGAATGTAATGTGATGTAATTACTGGGAAGAGGAGTGTCACGGGCTTCGCAGATAATGCAACCTGTCTGGACTCACGGCATCCAACTATGCGGCTGCACTGAGAAAACTAATGCTAAAATAATTCAAACATTTCAGAACAAAGTCCTACGTGGAATAACAAATACTCTGTGTTACGTTCGAAACAAGGATTTACAGTGGCGAGACGTGAAATGTTTCCACCCAAAAAATTATCTATAAGTGCGAAATTATCATAAAAATTTTGATCGGTAGATAAAATACGTTTTTTACAATATTTAATAATAATATTAACTATATAAAATATTTAGGTTGGGTTTTGTTTGTCGAAGTATTGGCCAGATATATGAATTGTTCACTTTCTACTCAAATTGTTTTTTTTCGTATTTTTTGGCTCATTGCAGTCTACTTTTCCGCATTTTCGGTGTTGAAAATGGATTTTTTGCTAGCTTAGCCGCCTTCAAACCAGCCTCCCTCAGGCGATTTCGGACACCGATGACAGTTCCTCCGGCTCTGAAGTGTTTCCCTCGAATATCCACAGCAGTTTTAAAACGATCGCGAAGATTGGCGCGCTTTATATACCGATCTTCTGCGGCAGTCGTAATTTTTTTCCTTCCACTACCTTTCTTACGCTCCAAACAACCAGTTTTCTTCAAACTCAACAGAAATCTATCTAAAGCGGCATGACTGAAGCCTACCTTACCTGCTATCTCACGAGTGCTTAAATTATCCTCGGAGAATGCGATTATTCGGGATTTCACTAATTCATCCATTTTGCCTTTTTTCACAATTTTGCTGTTTTCTGATTATTGTTGACCGATAGCTTTAACGTACAAATATTAACTGACCTAATTTTAGGGATAAGATTTGCCTCTAAACAAAAAAAATACCCATTTACCACTTTTCGCCAAATTTCATGTCTCGCCACTGTACACCGCGACTTTCGAATCGAATTTATTGCGGACGTAATCAAGAAATATGCAGTAATGAGCTAATTGCAAGCATAATTAAAGGCTGCAAACACTGAGATAAAAACTGTGCTAAATATCGACAACGACATCCGTCGACTTAGAAGAACCAAGCCACATGAGCTGCTTATGGCATAACATTTACGGGAATTTAGCGTATAAGAATAAAGAAGAAGTCGAAAACAATATCGTTCTTATTAGCGACATTTTATTTTATATATCCATACATACATAAAATAAATACCGCATGCATGATTTTTACAATGGTTCGCTTTAAAGCTTGTCAGGTTGTGTTTCGATTTCCCAAAACATAAAAAAAGGAAAGTTTCTATATAGTGGAAAGTGTGGATTTTGACGAAAATAATAACAAAATATAACAAATATAAAGTAATCTTAAGATACAAAAAAATATTAAGAACACTTTCACGCGTACGGCTCTCTCTATCAAGAGCGTCCCAAGAAGCTGGGTGTCCATTTCTTAACGACCGGTTTCTCTTTTAACTTTTCCTCTCGTTCCCGAATCTCCATTTGTTCTAAGAGTCGCCGTTGATTTTCACGAAATTGTCCTAACGGATTATCGAATTGTTTATAATATTCCAAAACTTCGCGAACATCATCGATCTCGGCCGTTGCGACAGCTAGAAAAAATCAAAATTTGTTTTTTTTTCCCCCTGAATATATTCGAACAAATGTTTAAATTACTTTTCAGAAATGAAACCAAATCGATAAGGGCTTGATCGTCATCGTTTCCGGTCCATCGGGCAATATTAAATGTGTTCTCCGGATGTAGTTTTGTTGAATTTGGATCCCAATCAATAACAATCACCTGAATTGATCGAATTGTCTCAATTACTACGGTGAAATTAGTACATTGAAATTGACTTACCTTCTTCAAATCTCTATTCAAATTGTCTAAATTTTTAACGTGATGACCATCAACAAAATGTGTAGCGTCCCGCACTAATCTGTACATGATGTATCCGTTCGGATCGAGAGCATCCAATATGGGAAAGACGGTCATTCCTTGGTCGGCAGTGAAAACAACGATTTCGAAATGTTTTGCGGATTGTTCGAGAAATTGATCGACACCGGGTCGTTTCTTGAAACGCCAACCAGTTTGATATGTCCAGTCGGGATGAACGAGAACATCTTTCATTTCTAAGACTAGGGTATATGGTGGCTGAATGTACGGCGGTTTTAATGGATCGGGTAGGAGTTTATCGCGGGAAGGCTCTTGAATCATCTGTAAATTGAAAATTTGTAAGATTAGTTTTAAGAGTTGTGGTGAGAGACGAGCGTTGATCACAAAAAGGGAGTTATGTTTTTTACAACCCCGCATTTTTTTCTGGGAATAATGACTTCGATTGCTGATTGAAATGTTTTTTAAATTTTATTAATTTTTTTTTCGTGATAGTAGGGCGGGTTGGGGTGATACAATAATTAAACTAATCCTTCTAAAAGAGTATACCTACTGTTAAATAATTTCTAGGTGCAATGGCTCTCATCTAAATTTCTTTTTCTTTTTTGTGGTGGAAAATGGGGTTTCCTTCCACAATTAATTAGTTACTGTAAACAAACGTAATTATTTTCTTTTGTAGGGAAAATTTTATGTAGTTCCCAGGGGTTATGACTCAATCCCTTCATGCAAAATGGGAAACTCCTTAAAACTCAAAGAATCGGGGAAGAATTCTCCATTTGGGTACACTTTCACAGCTCAAAGGACTGGAGACAACACTGTCACACAGCTCAACGAACTTGAAGAAATTACACAGTATCAACATACTCATGCAATGTATGCTGACATTGGCTCAATGTCTAATTAACATGTACCTTAATCCCAAGAGTACTCCCCAGTCAGTGCTACGCACTGGTATAAGGGAAAGTAGAACTAATTTTGTTAATACAATATATATAAAATATAAAAACCTAAAAAAAGTTAACAAAAACGTGTAGTTATCCGAAAAAAATTAATAGTTAATATAGTAGTAACAAAAAAAATTTTTTTATTAAAAAGTAAGCAAAATTAAAAAAAAAAAATAAGCGAATCATGCAAAACATGCAACAACAGCACATACACGCAACAACAGCATAAACATGCAACAACAGCACAAACCACAACCGGTCAGACTCATCTTATTACGAGAGCTAGGTCCTCGATAAGTAGGTAAAGCCGCCTGACTAAATTATCAATATCAGGTCGTCTTTAATTGCAACAATTCAAAAATCACATTCCTAGCTTCGAGAAAGAAGATGCTTCTTTGCAAGTTGCTTTAGCTGAAAGATTGTATTACTGAAGGTAATGAGTTATATTCACAAATTGCCTCAAATACAGTCGTTCAGTCCTAGGACAATGTTGTTGTCTAATAAAATCTACACTTCTTGTGTTAAAGTTGTGTACATCGTGATTGTGGATCAGTTTGATTGAGGATTTTAGTCTATTGTTGTTAATATTGTAAATTAGTTTAATACGTTGCAGGCTTATGTGCTGTTGTAAGGCAAGTTTTCCATAAGAAAAATAAAGTTCCTCCGATGGTGTTAAATGGGGTAAATTATGAATAGCTTTAATGCCTCCATATTCATAAGTCTCGCAATTTTGTCTAGGTTTCTTTTCGAGGGTTGGCTCCATAGCAGAAGTCCATAGTTTATGTTGGATAGAATAGAGCATATCCTTTATTGGCACGTGTAGATAATCGTTACGCCTTATTACTCCAATAATGGGGGCAATTTTGTTTCTAAGTTTAGTAATGTGAAGAGTCCAAGTAAGTTTGTCGTCGATTGTTAGCCCTAAATATTTTGTCTCATGTGCTCTCGTTAGTTGAATTCCATCTATTTCTAGCTTCAAGTCAATATCCAGTTTATAAATTTGTCTAAAGATCATATAATTTGTCTTGAATGTATTTAATGTCAACATATTACCTAAGAGCCAATGCTGAAATAGTTATAAATCAGAATTAATCAACAACTCCAGTTGATCCGGAATTGTACCTTTATAAAGAAGTAATGTGTCGTCAGCAAATGTAATATATTTTGCTTTAAGGCCCGCGAACTGCAGGTTGTGTATATAACAGATACAAAGTGGGACCGAGAATCGAGCCTTGAGGGACTCCTATACTGACTGTCTTAGGAGAGCTTAGTTCGTCAAAGTTTTTGGTAATGTCCTGTCGATTTATTAAAAAGTTTTTTATTAAGTCATTGGCCTTTCCCCTAATTCCAATTTCCTTCAATTGTTCAAGCAACAATAAATGGCTCACCGTGTCGAAAGCTTTTTTAAGTCCACAAAAATCGCTGCGACGTAAGAACCCTCGTCGAGACTTTGATTTATAAAATTTATTGAATCTAATAAGACTGATGTCGTATTGCTGCCTTCCTGAAATCCATATTGTTGTTTATCAAAACCAATATGTGTCTTTATAAAATTCAATAACCTCCTGTTTATTACTTTTTCGAATATTTTACTTACTGCGCTAGTTAAAGCTATTGGTCGATAGTTATTAGGATCTTTGATTGAACCTCCTTAATGAATGGGAGAAATCAGTGCTGTTTTCAAACAAGGGCGAAATGTGCGACTGTTGAGATGGCTATTTATGGCAGTGCTAAGTGTTGAAGAGATGGTTGTCTTAAGTGTCTTCAGATTATTTGTTGATATGCCGTCGATACCGGGGGCAATGTTGGATTTTAGTTCCTCTATAATATTTTCAATTTCCATATAATCTGTTTGTAAAAGATACATGGTCTCTGTTACTGAAGGGCGGCAGAACCTTTGAAAATTTTCCGCATTACTATTGTTTATTAGGTTCTCCGCAAGGGTGGAGCCAATCGTTCCGAAGTGTTCATTTAAGTCATTGGCGATTAACGCATGATCTTTAATCGGACCATATCGAGAATCTAGCTCATTAATTCCCTTTTTATTTCAACTTCGTAATTATCACTTTTACCGATAGATTCTCTAATTACCGTCCATAGTTTTTTCGGATTTCCATCCGTCGTAGCGAATCGGTAATTAAAGTACTGTTCCTTAGCAATACGGATCATATTTGTAAAATAGAGATTGTAAACAGACTATTGGTAGTCTGGGTGGCTTAGTGGCTAGAGCACTTGCCTTCGGTGCACCTGGTACCAGGTTCGAATCTGCTTGGCGACAAGTTTCGAAAATGGGATTGGGTGCCGGACTATCTCACTCAGCTGTAAATGAGTACCTGAGTTAAAATCGGGGTAATAATCACGGACGAGAATGTAGCTGACCACTTCACCTCGTAGTGTTTCGTTCGGTCTCGCAATGAAGTAACTCTGGCATTACTTCAAGGCCTAGTCCCGATTTGGGCTGTTGCGCCATTGATTATAAACGCGTAATTCAAGTAAAAGAAAACAGAGAACGTCTTAAGCCTATATTGAAAACAATTCCATTTTGTGGCAGTCAAAATGTAGCAATGACCAACGTTCATCATTTTCAAAACCTTCAACTTCAACAAGTAAGATCGAACCGGTTTTTGAATCTACAGGATCCGTATCAAATGAGGGAACTTTACCCCGCTTCAAAATAGAGGCAGGGAACACAAAATTGCTGGAACATTTAAAAAACACATCAGCCAATGCAAGTGACATCAACCCTAGAACACAAAACGACTTAATTGAATGCTTTAAGGAAGAGGTTCAAGAGGCGATACTGAGTAAAGTGAAAGGAGCTGAAATCTATTCAATAATTTTGGATCATACCACCGATCTATCGCATACTGAACAATTAAGCTTGTCGTTCCGTTACTACTTTTGTAGTGTGATACGAGAAGATTTTGAGACGTTTGCTGATGTTTACGAATAAATTTGCCCTGAAGACGTGGATGAAGTTGGTGAACGCCGATTGACGGGTATCGCTTTTACTCATGTCGTCGATGATCTTCTAAAAAAGTACTCGGTTGACATAGTGAAATGTGGTGGAATATGCACAGATAGTTATTCTGTGATTCAGACGTAAAAGGAGCTGCTCAAGTGTTGATTACGAAGGCTGTAATTGCAAGATGGTGTCTTTGTAGTAAGCACGAATTAAAAAACTCTCTTTGGAAATGTTCAAATGTAATTTCATGCCGGGACACAAATGAGCAAAGTTATCGCTTTCGCAAAATTTGTCAGCAAAGAGACATGCATTTTTTAATGATGAAAATGGCGCTCATTTCGAACAAGCCGTGTACAGAGGCTTGTTCGAAATGAGCTGGAGTGTAAAGCAAGACGGACACTTGCAGTTTCAGGGAAAAGTACCGAAAATAGCAAAAACCTTCAAAAAGATCTTTCTTCGGAAGGATTGCAAAACTTCTTCCGAAACTGAAACTGTTGTGCAAGTTTTAAATAGTTTGTAGCAAGGATATGTACCCAGTTATTCAAATATTTCTCAGAATTCTTGCTCCTCTGCCATTAGTGTCGCCACCGCAGAGAGAAGTTTTCCACTTTGCGAAGACTAAAACCATGGCTAAGACCTAAAAAGGGGTAAGGAGCGTTTGGCTGGACTGGAGTTAATGTATGTCCATCAAGACATTGAGTTGGATGTTGAAAAAATTATTTCCAGGAATAAAAAAGTCCGGTAGGCGTCTTGAATTTGTTATTTAAAAAATAAACAATGTTACCTAAGATAAATGTGCAGCGTTCTACTTCCCAATTAAATACCTTGGCACTGTCTTGATTTTTTTTAGCAATTGACTCCCCGCTCTCGCTAGTTCATCTATCTTGTGACGCATACCAAAATAAAGTTCTGCGTACGCCCCTATCCCTAAGTTCAGTTTATAGTACCTTTAAAAGCCTTGGTAGAAACCAGAGAAACACCAAGTAACTACTTTTGTAGGGCACCTTGAATACTATGGTCGTCTAATTTCCCAAAGGCAACACAGGAATAGACCGAAGTCGTTTGCGAAACACGTGGAACCACTTATACATATGTACACCCTCCGGCGATCGGTGCTTTTCAGACTGTCCCAACTGTTCGCGGAAGATCATTCCAAGAAAGGAAGGAGTGTACACACTGGGACCGCCTTAACATCTAAAATCAAATCTAATCCGGGGGATTTGGGGTCTGAATTGACGGAGGATGTAGGTTCAAACTTCTCTATTACAAAACGAATATAAAGTTGATCTTGGCATTAGAATGCAAGCCCAAGGTTGATGACGAAAAATACTTCATTTCTGCGAAATCCCACCAACCACATGTATAAATCCTCCTCCCCCCCCGCAATTACCTTTTGGTAGTAGGTCATCGACTTCCACATCCTCTTGATGTACTGTTGCACAACCGGCATATTGCTGAACTCATCCTCAATCTCGTTCCCTTCGACGTCTCGTTCCGGCGATCCAAAATCATAAACCGCCCAGGTAACTAAAATCCCAGCCGATGCGCCAAACACTGCAAAACTAATCGCACCAAATTACTTTCTCTCCAAATTCGCCCTCTAAATCTTCCTCACCTCAACTTCATTCGCTTCCATGAGCTCTCCTTCTCCTTGCGACTTTCCTCGTCCTGCTTCTTTCGTTCCCGTTCGACCTCTTCGGACGTCGGCTCAGCCGTTTGTGGGAACAATTTCGACAGGATCTGGGGTGCTCCTTCGACCGGTGAACTTCCCGTCTTAGGCGGACCGGCAGGACTGGCTAAAAACAAGAAGAAAAAAAAACTTCGGTCAGATGATTCTGTCAGTGGGGCAGATCGGACGGTAAAAAAATTTCACGACTCGACTTAACCGCACTTTTGTCCGAGAAATTTCGAATCGATCCAGTCGCCGCCCGGCCCCGGCATGCGAGCAAATAACTTGCGTAGGTACGTTGTGCGGCATAGGCCGGACTCAATGTGCCCGGTAAACAAATTTTCCGTGCCAAAGAAAAAACACTTCTCTGCGCCATAACTTCCCTTTTAAAAAAATTTCGTTTTTATACAATCAGTTCATTTCAGGATTTACTTGTGTGACTGCCGACTGCTAGGAGAAAAGTCAGTCGGGTTGATAAAGTGGCCGCTTCGCGGCATACGCGTCGATTGTGCCAGTTTAATTTTCCGGTAGTCGAGTGGTTCGTGCATGCGATAAATGACGATTGTTTTGTGTTTTTCCCGGGTTTTCTTTGCTAAAATTGTATGCTTTGCACTACAATTTTCTGGAATCTATTTTCCTAGCTCAACTGCGGTTTGTTACGTTTATTTAAATTCGTGAAAAAATATTTCAGCTATTTTTAAAGGTTTTTTGCTAATAGATAGCGCCACAATTGAATGACATAGTTGATGCCAATTCCGTTATTCAATTTAAAATTTTTGTTTTGTGCAATTTACTTTCATTTCAAGTTGATAACGTGCAATTCTTTTGCAACGTTAAAGCAACTAAAATTGTTCTTAAGCAGTTTGTGGATTTGACAGTGGTTCGTACCAAAATGCTGGACCCCTGGAAGCAGTTCTACTTAAATCTAACCTAAATTTCCAGTTTATGTCAAGCAATAAAATATATCAGCTTCCAGGAAATTGAGTGTTAGCTACAGCAGTGTCAAGAAAGAGTGAATTTAGCGTCTGGCGAAATGAAAACCGCCTCATTTACTACCCAAACAACAATTTAAATTTAGCTGTCTTCTGATTCGAGGTGAGTTTTATTATTGTTATTTAAAGGTAGTAGTGGGCTTGCTGGAAAATTTAAAAAAGGTTCTACGTTTTACTAAATGTTCTTGAAAAGCAAATGACTTGAGATAGCTACAACAGCTTCTTGTGGACGTAGGGATAGCACCATTGCACACATCCCACTTGAACAGGTTTTATTGTTCCTACGGAGTTAGTGACCTTAGCTTTAAACTTTCCGGACAGTTTATAAAACAGTACAAGCGTGTCATCTTCCACCATTGTATAAAACTTTTACATTAGGCTGCAGTCAAGCTTAATATCATATTTTTGTAGGAGGTTTATCACGAAGGTTGAAGAAATGCTTACAAGGCTCCTAAAGGCTGGTTTACGAAGGACGAATGCAAACATTTTTTACTGAGATTGTGAGGGAGCTAACTTATCGAATTTTCAATGGAGCAGAAAGCAACAACTGCAAAAAACAAAATTGACAGAAATATCGTCAATATTTTTTGCTGAACAAAATATCTGTTCGTTTCACTCTTGATCAGTTTGTCGTTGAAATTTTCCTTCTCCCTCACAATCTCAGTAAAAAATGTTTGCATTCGTCATGTAAACCAGCCTTAACACCGTTTTTATCCAACGTACCATACTTCACAAAGCAGATGTTTCAAAACGTTGATTGGATGGATGAACTCGTACTTTTCCAGGGGGCTTCCAATTGGAAAGTTTAAAGGCTGGCATTGGGTTCATCCTTTTATCTATTTCGTCACAAAAATACGAGTTCCGGGCCAGTAGTAATTGTTGGTGATACGGTGAAGCGTGATAAGTCGTTGGAGCGTGCGGAAGGTTTCCAAAATATCTTCCTTTTATGATATGTTACTAATAGCCTGGGTGTCTTATGTTTCGATATTTGGTGCATATCTGTAAAGGACTGCGACGGGCGGCAGTACCAGCCAGATTGTACCTTAAATCACACCGTTCATTAAGTACTCCTTGTAAGACGATCTGACCGTCTTCAGGTACTGTCTGGCTGGAACTACCGCCTGTTGCGGTATGCAAAAACTGCCCACTGCTGCTTCAAGCAAAAAATTTCAACTGCCGAGCAGTCGCAACAGACATAAAAGCTTAATTTTGCCTGAAGCCGGCAGTTACTCTACTGCTGATCGCGACGGTTGGCAGTTCTAGCCACACAGTTTCAGGCAATGATCATTGTCGGCTTTGGGTCCTGCATTTGTCCGTTTCGAATCTACTTGGTGGTGCGGTGGGACAAATTAATAGTAGTAGTTGTTTTTACTGGTAGTCTCGAATGCTCTTCAGAACACAGAAGACACACTTAGACCTATAATGGTCCGTTGTATTATCACAGGATCATTGAATCCGGTCCTAATGACTAAACCATTCAGGGACGTTTGTACGAAGTTCAGTTACATTCTAAGGCCGCGATCCGAATTAAGCTAACAGTGCTTTTAACCGGTCCGTTATCGGTACGCGTACGACGCTTATAAGAATCTTGAACAGACACTGGAGCATCTAATGTGTGAATGTGAAAGTCTGACCCTCGTGGTTTCAAAAATCTTCGCTTCCAAGACTTACCAGCTAATTGGAAGTCGAGTCAAAAAGCGTGGATGACGCAAAATATAATGTCTGAATGGTTACAACAATTTGACCGTAAAATGAAAATTCAAAAAAGGAAGGTCCTTTTGTTTTTGGATAATGCGGCGTCCCATCCGAAAGATTTGAATTTGACGAACGTTACAATAATTTTCTTACCGGCTAATACTACATCAGTCTGTCAACCCTTAGATCAAGGGATTCAAAATTGTAAGGTACACAACAGAGAAATAATCCTTAAACATATCATCTCGAAAAATGACACAACGAACTCAGCATCAGAGCTCGCCAAAACGATTAACGTTCTTGACGCTTTATATTTTATCAAAGCTTCGTGGGACAAAGTTAACGCAGCAACTATCAAAAACTGTTTTAGGAAAGCAGCATTCATACAAACAAACCAGGACCTTTTGGAATTTTACGCCGAAGATGATCTACCTTTATCCACGTTATTCAGCTTACCAAATGTATTCGACAATGTAAAGGATTAAAATTTGGAAGAATTTTTGAACATCGACAGGACGGTACACACTGAAGAAGACGACATTATAATTCGATTTGAAAAACCAGTTGATACTATGGAAGAAAGTGATTCAAGATGCCGATCCAATAAAGTCATGTGCTGAGGCCCTGAAGGAAATCGTTCGTCTAAAGGAATTTGTAAAAGAGGACTATGTAGCTTTTCAACATTTAAAAACTGGAGAAAGTCACATTGTGAATCAGCAATTTAAATGGAAACAAACCAAGCTTCAACAATCGAAAATTGATCAAATTTTCTATTCTATAACTCCAAGAAATATCGTTTATAATACATACATATGTATATAAGTTCCTTTTTAAATAATTAATATGAAGAAATTATTATTAAAATGCTTTTTTATAATCATATTTTCATTACACATTTATAAAATGTTGTATTTTGTTCGATACCTCCTACAAGCGGACACCTCCCATAGCCGGACAAAAAGACTGGCATCATAGGTGTCCGGCTATTGTAGGTTTCACTGTAAATACATTTGTTTAATTGTACCTATGACAATAAACTTAAACTTGAACTTGGAGTCACTTCAGATTGGAAAACGTTCGAACATTTTTATGCCAGTCTGAAATCAGAAAATAAATTCACACAGGCTTTTTCATGACCAAACTGATTAGGAACTGTACGCTTAATTGCAAAGGTGTTGACGACTGCCGCTTTCATAGGGCAGTAACTTAATGAAGTCTAAAAACTATCATAAAATATATAAGCTCATGTAATCAACATTCACTTAATTGTTCGCTGACACTTGATATTTACACAGCGCTTTTACGTTCTCTAATCTTCGAACGTGTGTCGCGAACTTCATATCATATTTGTACGTAGTAGCTTGGAATACTGCTCTTCTGTTTGATCAGCCCACTACAATTGAGTTGCCTAATCCACACTTACTGCGAAATGAGATATTGGACTCTAAACATATAAGTACGTAATTTGAAGAATTACTCTCAAAAAGAAATAAGTTATACTGTCAAGTGTGTTGAACGCATAGATATGGTTATTGTGGTCAAACTGGAAGAGCCTAAGCAACAAAAAATCCAATTTGACTTAGGCAACTCTTCCACTAAACTAGTCATGGGGAAATGAATTCCTTTAGTGAAGTACTTCACTCCGAGTCACTCACTTGAAGGAACGAGTTCACTGGACCAGTTCCGGAACTGTTCATTCCCTTGTTCTGTTAGAAGATGTACTGAGGACCGAATAAAGTGAAGTAGTTCCGGAACTGTTCATTCCCTTGTTCCGATCTAAAACATGAGGACATAAAAAAAAGGGTATGCCCAGTTTCGTGAAGTAGTTCCGGAATTCGGAAGTGATTCCCAAACTGATCGTTCCTTCGCTTCGTCAGTACGTTTTTGTCACGTGGCCAGTTTACCGAAAGGAGTGAGTTACTTAACTCACTCACTTCAATGAAGTGTCCTTTTAGAACAGTTCACTCCTGAACGACCCATCTCTACACTAAACCATCAAATTTTCACAGTCAATTGAGTTTGTTTTAAGTTTTTTTCCGCTTTTTCTAGGCTTGTCTAGTTCGAGGACGAACTACATAGTTCGGAAGAGCGTTCCCATAAATAAAATGAACGAACTAGGACCGGAATTCACTAACTCGCTAGAGTTCCGGTCCTAGTTCGTTTGTATTCATGCATTTGGGTATAGTTCGAAGTGAAATTAATGAGCTAGTTCGCAGTGAGTCCCGGCTGTAGTTCGTTTGTATTCATGCTGTATACTTGCACTCTGAGGAAAATTTTTCTTTAGGTCATCACATTAAAACTGAAATGAATTGCCAGTGAGTATCGCTCCTTCATGCATTGCTGAGGACCTTTTTTCTTTTTTATATGACTTTAAATTGTACCAGACGACAGTATTCCACAAAGGACCTTTTTTTAGGTCATCACATTTCCCCACACCATCTTTCACTGAACTCTGGCGAACTGGGGACTACGGAACTAACACAACCAACTAGTTCGCGATGGATTGAGAACCGTAACTGGTCTTTACGGTTTCCTTCACGATCTTTCAACGAACTGCCGCGAACTAGTGAACTTAAAGAACGAACTAGTTCGCGACGGATCGCGAACAGCAAATGATCGGTCACTAATCGCTATAGTGAACTAAAATGCGCAAGCCTTTCTTTCTTTATAACAACAATCTTTCCTATCTTCCATACAGGTGACCACAAGAACTCCTCAATTAATGTACCATCTTTAGCGCAGCGAAGATTGTATCTAGATGAAAGTTGTGCCTGAAGCTTGAGCCTCATTGTACCTTGCAGATTCTCTAGCTCCAGTTCGCCTTCAAACGAATCACGATGTCATCCAGGTAAGTACACAGTCTACATACTTATCGTTATCATTTAAAACCAAGCATAAGACAGAGTTTAAGAGGCCCGGCGAAAGATCTTCACTGAGACACCTGTCATAAAACTAATGAATATACATTCTGAACAACGTCATCGAGGTTGTAGATAGATAGCGTCTATGCATGCTATTCTACTACTCCTAGTCAAAGGATCGCTAACTCCATTAATCTATTTTTCCCCACAAAAAAAAAAAAAAAAAAGACGGAGCAGTGGTCCGCCCTACTGGACCAGAGCCGTTCTGTGGAATCTCAACCTCCTCTATTAGGGGCCTTAGGGGTATTGGAGAAACACAAGAAATGCCAACACTGCGACAAGCCAAAAGATTCATACCGAACCACTTAACCAAAAGAAGCACACAGCTTCTACAGTTCGATAAAAATAAAGTACGGGTAATAACCAAAATCTTCACTTGTCTTTCGCGCTTGAAAAATCATCTTAAAAGAATAGGAATCATAACTGATAACCGTTGAAGGTTCTGCCAACTGTAGGCAGAAACCTCTGAACACATTTTTGTGCTGCTGTGAGGCAGTCGCAACTCAGCGCCAAAAGTGTCTCGGAGAACACTTCGCGGACCGTAGTACCATTGCAAAAATAGACCTACATCAACTAGAGAAATAAAGCTGAGTGAGGACCTCTAGGTTGAAACTGGAGAAAGATCTATGAGGCATAGCACAATAGACCACTGGTCGCGGTGCTTGAAGAAATCCCTCCACCTCCGATGAAATCTAATCTAATCTAATCAGGAACAGCTCCCCAAATCTAAAGCTGCATCGCTAGCACAAACTACCTAAAGTTAATTTGTAAATTCATTTAATTTCGCTTTCCATATTTCGATAAATCTTATTAGCTTTCTCTTGCAACTATTTGTTTGTCTGGCCAAAAGATGCTTAAGTAAACCGCACAGACCAATTCTGTTTGTTGAACTTAAAATTTTACGTGGTAGCTCTGGCTGAATGGGACGCAGATTATCGTCGAAAACTTCTCGATTCATCTATCGATTAAAACCCTTAAATTGACTGCTATCCACGCCCTGACTGTAATAAATAATTGAACCAATTTATAGCACAACGTCCTGCCGCCAAAAAATTCTTCCGTCTCAATCAATTATAAATAAAAACTAAGAACGCGCAATTTACATTTATATCGTTTTATTTTGATGTACGTTCATAAAAAAAATATACAGCAGCATATTTTTCTCAATTTTATCACAATTAATGGTAAACACACGTTTCGAATATGACGCGTAGATGGAGGGAGGAGGATAGAGATCACACACAACATCCGTACATAATCTGTGTTATACTCGAAAAGAAATTTTTAATCAGGCAAAAGAACAGAAGAAAAAAAATATTCTTCTTTCGAAAATAATATGAAAGAAAGTTTAAATCACACACATACTTAAAAAGAAAATTCTGATTTGCAAAATATATTATTCTAATATGGATTTCCTACATTCGAACTCTCTACGTTCGGATCTTATCCGTTTTTTCTGGTTTTCGGGCATCGCGACGTCCACTACCACGTTCCAAATACCAGTTGCTCTCGTCAGTAACGGATCGTTTTCGTTGCGGTCCGCCGTTTTGTTTACGAAATTCCGCCCGTTGATGCATCATGTTATTGTGCCAATCGGTTTGCTCTTCGGTGGTAAATTGACGTGAACGATACTCTTCGCTAGCATCTGGTATTTTAGCGTATGGTTCTTTGTGCTTGTGTTCTTCGGCGTACTTCTCCTCGTTGTACTTATCCTTTTGACGCTTTACAAATTGCTTCTTGCTCTTGTTATTTATCGAAGGATGTTCGAAATCGTCAAGAGGATTAGTATTCGGTGGCGGAAGGCTTTCTACGTCAATTCGTTCCTTTGATTTTTCGTCCTCGCGCTTATTGAGTTTATCGCCTTCGTGCTTATTGTATTTCTCTTCGTGCTTATTGAATTTTTCGCCATCGTGCTTATTGTATTTCTCTTCGTGCTTATTGAATTTCTCTTCGTACTTATTGAATTTCTCTTCATACTTATTGAATTTTTCGCCATCGGGTTTATTGAACTTTTCGTCTTCGCGCTTATTGAGTTTTTCTTCTTCGCGCCTATTGAACTTTACGACTCTTTCAGGAGATAAATCCTCCCATCGTGCAAAAGTTGATCTAATCTCGGCTCGCTTATCGTTCAATTCTCCCCCACGATTCTCGACTAAATTCGTTAAATGTTTAAGTTCTTTCAAAATGAGCGCGTTTGAATCGCTGAGGCGTTGAACAGCACGAGTTAAACGCTCCGTTTCTTCAACTACAGGATTTCTATTATCCCATTCGGGCGATTTGATTCGGCCTAGTATTGCCAGAAAAGCCATAAAAAGTGATAAGTAGAAAATTAATGTAAAATTTAATCCAGGTAGAATATGGCGCTCGTGGCTTGATGCTCGAGTCGGTGTTTCTTCTAAAGACTGAGTCAATGGTTCGTACTTATCGGATTCTGTTTGCGATAAGTCGGCGTCCTCAGGAGTACTTGGTGGTGTTATCAGTTCGAACGTGCTTGTCGTAGTACCTTCGTCCGGATTATCGGATTCGTTATCGGTTAAAAGGTCTTTTGTAGCACTGATCCGTTTTACTGGTGATCCGCGACGTGGTGCCGACTGAGGTGATGATCGTCCGGCACTCTCACTATCGCTTATTACAGATATACCGTCCGATAGTTCGCCGTCGGTATGACTTTCATCTTTCCTAAAATAGATGAGATAACGAACAGTTACAAAGCGAGTAGAACTTCGATTTTGTTTAGTTTTAGGCTTACTATTGAATGCAACACAAATATTGACAATCGTGACTATAGCAATCTGTTTTCAAACATTGTCCAGCCTTGTATCACGCAGCGACATGTTAAATAATATTTGAACAAACTGATTTCTAACATCTTGATTATCACTATTCGAAAGTTAACAAGTTTTTACACTTACTTAGGTCCAACTTTTCGTTTGTCACTTTTTTCCACATTCGGTGCCGCAGCACTGTTCAGATCCGAGTCGGTTTTCTCGGCTATTTCCGGAGTAACAAGGGTCCATGTTTCGAACGTTTCGGACTCTGTACTGGACGATATGTTCGACGAATCTGTCGTTTTACTTTTGTCCATTGTCCTGGACTAAATACACAACACGATTATAGCTGCAAGAAACAAAAGAAAGAAATTGTTTTAATAATTTTGATCGAATTTTGCAGGTACCACACTCCGTCACGCCTGATTAATAGTTGAACGCGTCGTAGTTTGCTAATGAATTACAAACAGTATTTGCGATTGTATCTTACATCTGCAATAATATACAAAACAATAAGCACACACAATCACAATTGAAAATTCAAACGGCCAAGTTCAATGTAATAGCAACAAAAGCCTCGTAGATTTTCAATTGCGCACCCCGTCTGCACCCTATATCACGCGACTTAATTCATAACTAAACTGTGTAGACAGACACGCTCGTTACGCTACTGTTAACCGATTTATTTAATTTTAATTACTAACATGTAATTTATCAAAGCAATCGAATTGGCCCGAATTTGATGATGAAATAGATTTTGATGGCAAAAGACTCTTTCATTACCTGGCCTGACTGGCTTGGTAATTTTAATTTTATAGACGCAAGCCAGTTTATGGCCACGTAATTTTTTTTTGTGTAGAGCTTGTTTATAGATCTACACGTAATTTACCCTGAACGAGTAAAGTCTGAATTAAAATCAAATCTAATTTGATAAGTTTGTTCATCGATCGATTTGTTTTCTTTGATATGGAAAATGACGAGGCTCAATGTCTCGAGTTCGGTTAAATATTCGACGATATGGAAAATCAGGAACTAGTAGTACCAGACAGGTGATCAACAAAAAAATCACATTTAGATAAATTTGCATAAATAATCTGAATAAATTTTCATCGTGAAAAGATCAAGACCACATAAACAGTGAATACAAATTATTAGTATGTTATGTAGGTCGACTGGAACGCGCTTCTTTTCTCACCGCAATAATGAATTCACGTTCAACTGATAAAAGCCGAAAACAAAAACAATAGATAAGAACAATAACTGCGAATAAAACAAAATAAAAACATTGTCCAATTTCGCTTTTACATAATATACCATCGCTCTTATCGAATTGAGCCCAGGTTTTTTTTTTTGTTGTTCAGAAAGTGGAACACACGGATGTGATATGCGAGGGATACGACACTTTGGCATGTTTTGCAGAGTTCTTATTTCCAATTAGAAGGTTTTTTTTTGGAGCAAAGAGCAGTAATAGACCCTTAGACCACACTACCACGAGCGAAAAGGCTATGACTGCAAAAAAATGGTTAAAGTACACTAGTATGCTCTTACGTCAATGATAACAAAAATTAGTACTGATATTTTGAGACTGATTGGCAGCAGAAGTGTTTGCAGAATTAGAATATGCTTTGTCTCGAGTATAAAACCGAATTGGCAACGATTGTAGCGAAGAATGATCGGAATCGGGGGTATACAGTAGGATAGAGTCAGTCCTTGCTAAGAAATCAAATCCCAAGTGTAATTAAATCCATAAAAGAATATTAGAAATTAGATAAGTTAAAAAAAATTGAGATCTCTGTGCAGATTACTCCAGGAAACTAATTGCATCGGCGTTCTTAGACGTGCCTTCCAAGGGTTATCTTGAACAAATCATTGGATCATCCTTTTAACTCCATTCTCAAAAATCTGGGGATATCCCTAAATAGCTCTATGAGTTGTTGTTTCCATGTATCTACCATACATCGGAGAAGGTTTATGGTGTTTTATTTAGGCTCTGAATTTTCACCAGTATCCTACCATGGAAAATTAGGTTAAAGCTGGTACGTTTACTAATAATTCCTTTCTTTACATATGGTGGTGTTATCTTTCCCAAATTCGAATCCAACTGCAAACGAAAACTAGATATCGCCTTCAATGATTGCTTACGTTTAATATTTCGCTTGAGACGCTACGATCATATTTCTCCATAAAGGATTGAGTTGCAGCTGCTCCCTCTCAATTTATTTGAAACGGAAAATTTTGCTGGTGTTGTATAACATTCTTTTTACAGGTGAATCATCTTATTTAAGAGAAAGCTTAATACCTTTAAATTCGAAACTACATCAAAGGTTCCTTCCACCACGATATTCGAGGTCAGTTGGTGAGAGCTCCGTCCTTGTCGATTAGGCTGTGCAATAATCGTACGGTCAATGTTTAGCGTGCGGGCAGTTCTAGTGCTTTCATGAATCTATTATGTAATCCTTTTTTAAATAATTAATTATAGTTGTTTCGACTCTGCATTATTTATTATGTCATCGAGTTTATCAATTTCTTTTTATTTATTTTTTCTCTCTTTCTCATACAATGTGATTTTCCATTACTGTCATTTTTTAATTTTTACCTAACTTTTATTTTCTTTCTTCTTGCTTTGATTGTTCTTCCTTCGGACTTTTTTTGTTGAATTTATGGATTCCATTTCGATTTTATTTATTTATTATAATATACATATATGAGATGTACAATCTTGTAGTACTATATAATGTATATAAATAAATACTAAATAGTAAAACTCTGATTGGAGCATAGAGCAGCAACAGTGCTTCTCAACATTAAGTATAGTGTTGAGAAGCACTGTTGCTGATGCGGCCAGGACTTATAACGCTCCTTCTTAGACAACTGAATAATATCGAAATAAGTAGTACGGGAACTTGCACTGTCGTATGGAATAGTTCTCAAATGGTTCATTGAATTTCGTCGTGATTGTATAAAAACAAATAATCGACGACGAACTGCGAGATTTACCTGAAGAAATGATCGCAAATTCAAAAAAAAAGATATTTTGTCGCGTGGGTGTCCAGAAGATCATTGTTTTCCTCCCTTGAGGGGTGGTCTAAAATCGGATCGGTTTGCTCAGGTAGCATGGTGTGGTTGGATCGAAAGAGAGAACTTTGTGGAACCTGAATGCCTATTTTACTACAAAAGAGTCTCCACGATTTACGCTGTGCTCTTCTCAATTCATATTTGTATTTACGAAGTGACGCTTTATAGGAGTCCCTGTCGCAAATATCTTTAGTGCTTTTGGCTTTGTTAAACAGTTGCCTACAGCTTTCTATTAGAGTCCCAGAGTTTTGTCTACCATGGCGGCGGTTTAATTTTCCTCCTGGCCTACGTTTTCAGGGCAGAAGTTCGACAATGGCCCGTTTAGGACACGCGTGAGGGTTGTTAACCAGGGAATCAAGGTCAGTTGAGTAGCTCTAGGTTATGTCTGAAATATTGTAAGAAACCAGGGTATGCCTATGAATTCTTGCCTATTCCTGATTATAAGGGTGTCTTGTATTCTGTATTACCGAGAATGAGGTTAGCCTTAAGAAGCGACTCAATTCTTTCGTCCAAGGTCTTCCTCAACCCTGACTAGAAAAAATAAAGAGGCTGACGCCGTTTTGGAGTGATGAAGGTTAATCTGGAGTAGGTATTCAGCTCGATTGTGATTCGGGTGCGCATATTCCGAGTCAGATACCTTTAGTTCGCCGTTCCAGCATCCGAGCCTAGATCACTTTTAGCGGTTAAGGAGCAGTGGTCCTTTCATTCTTTGTCACATACTGCAGTTCAGCTCTAGGCCAAACCTTAAATTATATACCTGAAAGGATTGGACATGCCACAAAAGCCAAATTGTTCTTTGCGCATGTCAAAGTAAAAGCTGCATGGGCTTACGTAACTGATTATTTTAGGGGGAAACATTTTGGCAGCTAATTTAAAATTTATTTGCATATATTAAAAATATTGCATAAGCATCCTGCAGTCACGATCAGATGCAAGCCAATCGTATGATACTCTAGATGAGGACGAATTTGCCTGTTAACGAACTTAGCCTTACAAATTCGACCAAACATCCATATTTAAAATTTTAAGATCATAGGTGAAAGCGTTCTTGTGTTATTAGGTTAACAGACAGACGGGCGGGCGAACGGACGTCAAGTAGATTTAGAGGTTTTGGCCACAAATAAGCAAAAAATAATATTTAACTTTATTTGGTCTGAGGCTTTGATCTAAACGTTACAAACTTTTAGGCTGGATTAAACTACTCACATTTCTATCTTATTGTAATCTATGTATGTATGCTTTACAGATGCATGTTATTTTATAATATATATATATATATATATATACCTATATATATATGTACATATTTACTAATCATCCGATTCTGTAACTGAAATCTCGGTGAAATGCCAGAAAAGAGTAGCTTTTTCTAATGCATACTTTTTTGATAAACACCCAAATTTCAATAGACTTATTTTTAACAATAATCAATCAATCAGCAATCATTTTTCTATTACTAATTTAATGAGAAGGCTATATTGTTGTGAACTCAAGGGAAACTAGTCTTCGAAAAGATTTCTTTCGATGCAAAGCATTTATACAGAAATCGATATTTTAATAAATATTTCTTTTCTAAGTACAGTTGAATGTTCGAAATGAACAAGCTTGACGTGGCTCTGATACCACCTACTGTCGGGACATGATCAGGATTCTTCTTTATAAAATGATGGTTTCCTCATCCGCGAACTCACTCTGCATAGCTTTCTAGTTGTCGGGCTATCTCAAGGTAATTTTTTGGGATTTCGTTAGCTTGAAGTACAATGTTGCTTGGATTGTTGGTTATCTTTTTATTTCCCGTCCAAAGTCTAAACGAACCTATACAGCGCGGATACGAAATTCACACCTTTCGATTCCAACCGGTTCTCCATCCGAGGTCCATTGGAAACACCAACATCGAGAAAGTGAAATTGGATGATTGTATGAAAAAAACACAACTTTTTTTATGAAGAAAATCACAACAATTTAGGGTTACTGACTACAATACACCCAAAGTGTAGTCCTAAACCTTGTAAAAGGAACAAACCTATTATTTGTTGAGAGAGAGAGAGCATCAAATTGAAAGTGTATCAGTTATCCGTAATCAGACCCTGCTGTTTATCTAATTTTCCCTTCGTTTCTTGTTGCAATTTTTTTGTGATATTGTATCAAATCCGATGGGTGAAAATCACAGAGGGTGCCAAGTCCTGATTTGAGTTGTTGCGCGATAGAAAAAGATTATATTGTTGTCAGGTAAACGTCTGTGATTACTGTCCGACTGTGACCACTCCAATTTCATCGATGTGTCCCTGATTAAATCGGAAAGTTCGTGAAATTGGAATAGCCTTTAACCAATTCTTCCAGCTGTACTGTTTAAAGGGCTTCATTCCAGTTCGATCGGTCGATCTACCTGCAGATTCTGATCTGTACGGACAAACAGATCGTTCCTGTACAGAAAATTGAACTGAGGGATTTAAGAAACGAAGTGATCGTATACTTGAACTAAGGGTCTAAACAGAACAGGGACTTCGACCGCGCAGTCCCTGTCTTTAAGAATACACAGGATTATATCATAGACAAATTATGTATAACTTGTCTATGATTATATGGTGATGCCCACAACACCGACTTCGTCTGCGACTGCGGTAAGGTAGGGAAATGGCCTGCGATTGGCGCAAGGTAGGCAAATCGAAGTCGAAGTCCGTGTTCTGTTTAGTACTTAAACATCTTGTGTTGCGATCAACGATTTGCGATTGATCTCATTGATCGTCAGGAAGAATAGAAGTGAAACATGTGGAAAGTCGGCGATAGAACGCTGAGTTCGTTGGCAGAGCAAACATCGATTTACACACGATGTATGCCGATCTTGTCGACGATTGTTTGAACTGTGACCTTCCGGCTTCGATCGAACGGACAATATCGCAGCTCGAAGAACAAACTAAAAACATTAGGTTGGTCGTTTTTTCGGTTCACGACTGTTTAACGCTTAGTTTGGCACAGGGACAACGCATTAAAAAAAAAAGACAAAACAAGAAAACAAAGTGTTTTCATTGACTCGTCTCCCAAACTGACGCAGTAGGAGGTAGTGGAAATTAAAAATTAAGCCACATGGGTTTAGAAGTTCCCGAGAAAGTTCTGTTCCAACAAAGGGTCAAGATCTGGGACTAATCGCTAAACTAAACTCCTCAGCCCAGGTAGAACCCTGGAGGCCGCATCACTTAACACCTACCCAAAAAAAAGTTCTTTACGCCGCACAAAGGAACTCACAGCGCAATAACAAATCCACCGGAAACGAAAAGAATTTCTGGCAAAATGTTTGTTTTCGTAGGACGCGTGGTGGCCTGCCTGCCGTGCCATTCGCACCGAAAACGACACAAGTTCACCGATTCGTCAGCGGCGGCCTCATGTGCGCTTCGAAACACGTAGGAGAGGAGCTATTTTCGCGACAAAGACGATTCGTTGTGAAAGGCCCATTAAGCGAGTAATTAATTAAAAGCACAAAGTGCAGGGCAAAAAGTTAAAAATACAATTCTCTGGGGTCTGGTGCGGTCGGGATGCGCAATGAAGCGGCATGACCGATGCCGTCGCCGTGCTGCCGAACTTGCAAACACCTTCGCTCCGTACGGAAAAAGTCGAGAGATAGAAGAAAATAAATTGCGCATTCGCCACTTTCACTCAGTTAATTTACAAGTTAATAAAAAGTTTGCAGTCCCAGCTACAGGTGGGGGCTCCAGGCCGGCTTGTGACAGCGGTGGCATTGTGTAGGGTTGTACTGGGGTGGTGTTCCATCGCCTGTTTGCTTCCACCTCCAGCGGAGCCCCGTGAAACCTTGACTTCGAATCGAAAGTTGTCTGACCTTAAAACCATTCCACCGAGCTGCTTATCTACGTCACTATCATAGTATCACACATCCCCTGCGCCACTCCAACAATCGCTGGAA
This sequence comes from Beris chalybata, assembly GCA_949128065.1. Classification (NCBI taxonomy): domain Eukaryota; kingdom Metazoa; phylum Arthropoda; class Insecta; order Diptera; family Stratiomyidae; genus Beris; species Beris chalybata. Next base: position 30,079,378 of record OX421896.1, on the reverse strand, counting down.
TAATGATCTTATCGCTTACCTGAATATGTGAGCTATTGTCCGCGCAGCACCCCAGGGGGTGTAGATTTTTCGTTTCCTGGTTTGTTTGGTGTGGGCCGACGACGACACAAACTCCTTCAATTTCCACAAGCCTCGTAATTTGTTTTTCACTCGAATAATTGTAAAAGGTCCGCTTTAAAATTCACCAACAATTTTGATTTTTTGAAATTAACTTTTAGCAAATTTTAGCATTCTCCGTCCAACGATTAAAAAGAAACAAAAACACGCGCCTACTCGACCTCAACGACTAATTGACTTCTCCGTCGTCCGTCTTCGACTGCTCGACGAAATGTCACCGAATTGTTTTTCTCGTCGCGTTGTTTTTGTGATTGATTTCGTTGTTGTTTTTGTTTTGTTATTAAGTGTTTTGGCTGTGCGTAATTTGGGTGGTTCGGTACGCCATCTTGTGATGGACACATAATTACCGGTGCTGAGACGTGATGCATCTGAACTAACAGTAGGACCATGCAGCTGGCGCTAGCTACGTTAAAAATATTTTCATATCGTTTAATTCCAACACCATACAAAAGCGGAATAAGCGCTGCAGTCGGAAAGATACCAGGTTGACTCTAAATTTAAATTTACCGTTAGCTTTGGTGGAGTGAGCAACACAATGTTCTGGTACCACGGAGTGTGTAATTAGATCGGCTGTAGCGTGTAGAGTTCTTGTAGAGAAGCCAATCTCGTTAGGAGAAGGACAAAACATCGGTTAAAGATGCAATAACAAATTTATTCCAATATATCAAATTGTTTTACTTGGAGAACCCTAACTTGAAGCTTTTTGCTGTTTTCGTAGGCGTTGAAAGCAAAACAAGTTGTGCAGGAATCCGGTGTGAATGCAGAAAAATGTTATACAGATAAATTATATCGTTATTAGAATATCCCAGTTGGTCGCGTCTGCGAGAATCTCGCAGATTTCTCGAAGACATTCCATTTAGTCGCATGTCTCTTAAGAGACATAATATCGATGGTTTGAGCCTAGGAATCATATTGCTTATCTTTCTTCATCACTAGATAGAAGGAAATAGCAATAGAAACATGTGCTCCACCACGATCTATTTGTAAGGCAAAAATCAGCCGCATCACTCCGAGCGCTGCAAATATCATCTGCGACTTACACGATGAAAATTAAATACGCGAAAAGTTACAGTTCAAGTGCAGTTACAATAAAACGACACAAGTGCGATGTGAAGTGATTGGAAATGTGTCACCACGTTATTAGTTTTTTATATTTATTATATTGCAGCAAGGTAACTTCGCCCCTGCCTGCACGTTTCATTTCATAACCACCTTTCTTATTTCCAGCCGATGACAATCTCCGCGAAATATTCATACGAGTACGAGCTTTTATCACAAAACGCTATCATCAAACAGATGGCGCTATTGCCAAAGCCATTTTTCTATCGAGACATTCGCAGACATGTCTTCGAGATTCGGGGAGCATTTGTCTCGATACCGTGTATTTTTCCCATAAGACGTCTCGAAGAATCTCGCAGACAGGCCGCCATGTCTTCGAGATATCTGCGAGATTCTCGCAGACGCGACCAACTGGGATTTTGACTTGTCTGCGAGATTGTTCGAGACGGCTTATGGGCAAAATACATACGGTATCGAGGCAAATGTTCCCCGACATCTCGAAGACATGTCTCGATAGCAAATTTTTGTTTAGCGCAGCGCCATCTGTTTGATGATAGCTAGAAAAGTAATTCTGATAAGAAAAAATTTCAATATTCATTGGGGTTCAGAAGGGGGTTCAGAAAAAAATTTCAGTAAATATAAAATGCATATATTTTCACGATTTTCGTCATATCTACTAGGTTTTTCGAAATATTGAATTCAGTTTTATTCTACGGATTCTTCATATGAATACCTAGAATGTGTTTTCCAGATTTTTTGAAATTCGACCCCTAAGAGGGTGTAAACTGGTTGTATTCTTTTTCATGAATTCCACCATGTTTCTCAGGTCTGATCAGATATCGAATATCTTTTCACTTCCCCAGGCTTGTTTAATAATCACCTATTTTTAATTTTTGTTTTTTTCAACCTCTAGACCGCATCCCGAAATATGACCCAATTATTTAATTCATATGTTACACCCTTTTCTAACCGCTTCCCGAACTTTTTGTTAGGTTTTCAGTCACATAGTAACATACACCGCATCCCCGAATTGAACGCGTTTTGAACTTCTGCCGGAAAAATAATAAAGTTGCGCCCAGACAGACTGTGGGCAGATTTTTTGTATTAATTTTGAATTAATTGTGACTTTCCACCTACTTTGTGACTTGTGACTCTGGCGCTGAATAGTCCTGTATGTCTCGTAAGAGACAAGCGACCAACTGGGATACTTGTTATAAATGTCAATTTGCCTTTGACCTCCTTTTTGTAAGAAGTATTCTAGTACTTCTAGGGGAGCTCAAAACGAGGTCTCCTATAGGATAAGTTCTGGAGTACTCGCCAAACTATTAAAAGTTTCTTGGTTCACCCTGGAATACTCTTCAGGGAGATTCGAAGACCTCGTTTTCTCCTCCATTTGACTTCCTTTTTTGCAAGAGCATGTCCTTTGAAATCTGATCTCCATTTTAAATCACAAAGAATCATTTTAGGCCTCACTCCTAAAATTTAAAATAAAAAAAAAACCAATTGAAAATACAAATTTATTTTGCGTAAAAACTAAAAAAAACACAATTTGTGTGAATAAGTGTGACCTGGCTAACTACCGCGCACCTCTCGAAAGGCTGCGTTTCATATTTCTTTTGTCCGCAAAGCCAGAGTTGCTTGGAAAACAAGGTCGTTTATAGGACCAACTTTATAGGAAGATACAGGGCGAAAAAGGGGTTCAGTACGAAGCTGAATTGTGTGACCAGCTATAAGTTTTGCATAATCGAACGAATAAACCAATCAGTGGCCTCCATCTATTTTAACTGATGACGAAGAAGAGAAAATTGTCGACTGGATATTACAGTATCATCTCAAAGGATTCCCTAGAAGAAACGAGGACGTCCTATTGCTTGTAAAGGAATTTTTGGATGTCCTGCCGAGTACAAGCAGGAATTTAAAATGTTGCAGGAAATATTTTTATATCAAAACCAAGACTGAGATCATTAATTGGCGCCATCTGTCGACTCCTTTGGGTAGCTGTCATACAAAAGTCCTTAAACACGTGTTCATCAATATTTAATGATAGCTTTAGAACGCTGTAACTATATTAATACGAAAAATATCCCATAAGTCCTTCACGTAGTAGCTAATGTACTATACAACAATTCTGTAAAATATCCTAACTTCCTCCTCATTCTTTTGATATATTCCCAACTGAAATATAAATCGGAGTTCACTATTTCATCTAGATTGTCTTGCAGCCGATCGTGACTACGTTATGTTTTAATATTAATTTCAATCATACATATACATAGGTACTTAAACATACAATTTTTTTTCAATTTATCCTGAAGATTTTTTTTGTTAAAATGAGAAATACATATACTACATTATTTTACACGTTTATTTTTGTAAATTGAATCATTTTTGGTGAAGTAATGATGCCGACAAGGAGGCGCAATGGTTTTCATCAGTAGTCCATTTATATTAATATAAAGTAGGGTAGAATGGGTAGCCCTGCACCATAGGTAGAAATGCACCACTCGCCATTGGCGCTCGCCCGTAAGTAAAATCTACAAAGCAGAAGTAGTACTCTCTTTCTCTTTCCTATCCATACGATTGTGTTCAGGAATCGTTAAAATACCGAGTAATACCGAACAGTTATTCGGAGTAAAAGAAAAACGCTAAGGAAAGTTACTTTTCGTATATATGCAACATTTTTGTTTAAAGACAAATTATTGATCGTGAACCTTTCTAGGTAGGCATAAATATAGCTTGTAGTCTAAGGTGTGTTTTAGTAAAGTGCTAGTTTTTTATTTGCTAATATTTATTTAAAAAAAAAAACAAAAATGTTCATCTGGTCAGAATCGGTAGAATTGCACCACGAGCTTATAGGGAGAAATGCACCAGATTCTTATACCTAAGTAGCATGAATTTATGGTCACAAATCATAAAGAAATTCAAATTATTTGGCTGGAATCAGAACGAGCTCGTGCTGCAAGCATACAGCAAACATATCAAATTTGAAACCGATTTTTAAAATTTTAATATCCGTTAACTTATAAAAACTTATATAAAACCATTTAATTACTATTTTTTGGTATTTTCTATTATTTTTTATTAGTATAAAACTCGAAAAATATTTAATAGATTTACTGTTTAGTTCGTTATTGTTTGTTACTTTTGTAAATATATTTAATTTTTTTGTTTCAACTAATTTGGTTGGGATTTGCTACATATTTAAAATGTGGTGCATTTATACCTTTCTCCCGTGCGATGGGAGAAATGCACCATTTGGACCTGCCTGTGCTCTTCTTCATTATGCTCTCGATCTGATTATATTTTGCTCTTTATTACGAATACAATATTTGCGCAAGGTATTTGATCAAACAGAGAAAAAAAAATTAATCAAGTTCCAACATTTTCTACGGAGATAAAAATGCATTTCTACCTAGTCTACCCTACTACATTATTTTACATGTTTATTTTTGTAAATTGAATTATTTTTGGTGAAGTAATGATACCGACAAGGAGGCGCAATGGTTTTCATCAGTAGTCCATTTATATTAATATATAGTAATACTCTTAGGGCCGTTATTACGACCTTCAGTTAAAATTTAACCAGAACTTTGACTGTAAGTTTCGTATCAGCATCTGTCAGTTAAAGTTTCAGTTAGAACGTTACTGACGATCGTAGGAACGGACCTTATACTTTATATTATATTATAGTAACATTAATATAATAAAAACAACTTAACTTTTTTTTTCCTCATATAGGGGGAGTCCGGGAGAGTTGAACCAAGTTTTATTTGGAAGCCCATAACTTCGTAGTGTATCCGATTCAACTTTTGTGTTACAAATAGCCACATTACCTGACTACTATTTTCATTCTTTACCTTTACAATAAATTATCAGACGGAGCACCAAATTTTTTTTTTTATTAAAATCAGATTTGGCTCATGTCTCCCCAAGAGCAGGGAGATATGATCCACCTTGTCGGGAGATTTGACCATTCCGGGACAATTCGTGAACAAATAAGAAATAAATAATAATTTTTAAAATTTTCACCCGTTTTCAGCAAGGACAGGGGAAATCCATGTCAAATGCTGTCAGATGGTGTAAGATAGTGTAATGGTCAAATGCTGTTTGGCAAAATGTTCCATTTGATCATTTGACAATCAATCTGACCAGCAACAATTGTGTCAAATGGGTCAAATAGGAAATGTCACTCGTAAACATTTTTTGTGGCAATCAGTGAAACAAATAGCAATGATTATATAATTAATTATTTTAAGTGCTGGAGTTGGTTTTTTTTGTACAAAATTTCCAATTCCTGGTTTGAACATTCAAAGCTATCGGAAAATAATCTTGAACTCGAGTCTTAAGGACTTTCTGTATGGAGCTACAAAAAGGACCTAAAAAGGGGTATAAGCCCAAAACCAGTCTCTGGAAAGGCGCAGAGAGCAACATCATTAGCGACACACAAGAAATTAAAAGAAGGTGGGATTCCTACTTCGAACATCTTCTCAATTTACGTTCATCCAAACCGTGAACTGGATTTCCGGGCGTGATGTCGGGATATTTAAGAAAAATATGAGAAAATCGATATGAAAAAATAGTATGTTCACATTTAGGAGATTCTCCATTAGCACCAGACGGAGAACATTTCAATTGTGGTTTCAACTGACGAAGAAGACCCATCATCGACACTACCCTCACTGGACAAAATCGAAGCAGCCCTATGTGATCAGAATTTAAACAAAGCGCTGGTAATTGACGAAATACCAGTTCTGAAAAACGCTGGAAACTGTGGCGGAAATATTGCACAAGATGATTTATGCAAAATTTGGACAGAGGAAAATGCATACCCGACGATTGGTGAAAACAAAGGAGATAATCTCTCATATATGGGAATTACACAGGAATATCATTGTTCATCATCAATGGCACGACAGCCCAAGTCGGGCCCTGGGTTCCTGTTCTGTACGTCAAAAATACTGACAAAAATCTACAAAAGACCAGACATCTCGGCTAAACAGGTGCTTGAGAAATGCTGCTATAACACAGATGTGCACCAAATCTTCGTTGATTTTAAACAAGTATATATAAAAGTAGCGACAGGAGGGTACTGTACGAAATCATGCTTGATTTTGGAATTTCATCAAAAGTAGTCCGACTAACAAGACCCCCAATAACAAACACTGAATTTTTATCAAGAATACACACCGATTGCACAACCACCTTCCGAACGAAATGTGGTTTAAAGCAGGGAGATGGTCTAGCTCCTATGCTTTTCAAAATTGGCACTGGAGTATGTCCTCCGAAAAACCGCAGTCGACACCAATGCAACACTACTATTAAAGTCCACACAAACTAGAAGCATACTCAGAGGATTTAAACATCCTCGCAAGATCCTTCACTAGTACTAAGAAGTCAATCTTGACTTCGCCGTAAGAAAAGTGTCTAAATTCATGAAAACGTCTTTTACACTCTCTTGGGAGTTGAATATCCAAAAAAATAATGAAATTTGTTTTATATCTAATTTCAGGTAAAATTAAAATTAGAATTTGCTATCACATCAGAAATAAGAGATTTGTCTGAATTCGGAAAAATGAATCAATTTAAGGAACTGCGAGTTCTTAGTATTTGTTCCAGAAAAGTTGGCAAGGCATACTCCATTATTTTGTATCTTTTATTTTAAAAAAACATTTTCGTATTATCACGTATACTGCGTATGTACTAAATGTGAGACCACCTGCTGCTAAAAAAAAGACAGAACGAAATTCGGATCAAATTAAGCAGTGGCGGACAAAAATGTGGAGCGATAAAACTGGAAAATTTGCTATATTTTTCTGAATTTGTTCTTAGCACTTTTCTCTCTCAATTTCAGAAATTTGCTCTATTTCCGTACGCCGATGAACAGTTGTGTTTTTTTACTTTTGCAAGTATATCTACATATGCGCAGTATCAACTTTGTAGCATAAACCGTATGGGAAACGTGATATGGTACCCGTACATTAAAATTGTGGTTATTGAGGTATCTTCGGAAAATAATAATGAAGAGATCTTGGATTGTGGTAAACCTTTATTTTGGAGTACAGCTGAATCAGCTTCTCCAAGTCTTCTAGAGTATAGCCCATAAGGCTCCTCTGGGCATTCTACAATATCAAATTATAATCAGCATATTTCGGCCCTTTGCGGAAAAGCGAAAGAACCGAAGCAGTTTTTACATTAGCTACAAGATTTTCTCTCTAAAATGATTCCGATTTGTTGGAAAAGGTTTTAATTTCAAGGAAGGAGCATCCATTCCAATCCAATTTCAAAACAAGCACCGTAACATCTTTTTACACGGCCCTCCAATTGCAACAACATCAAATCAATATATGTTGAAACTTTTGTGTACAAATAAAAATCGAGGTGTTTTCGGTTTAAGACGAAATAATGTTAACACAAATGTAATGGTCCGGAAGTGAAATGCGCTCTAAACTTACCACTTAAACATTCCGATTCAAGGTTTGATGTAACTCCCCAATTAGATGACCTGCGAAAACAACCTCAATTAGTTTTATGTTGATAAATAAAACATTATAAAGCGTTCGGCTCAGATTGCAGGCCGCCAAAAGAAAGGCATCGTTTTCTGATACGAGTACCTGGTCTAAGCCAATTACCGCGCACTATCCGGACGCCATTGATTGATTGCTTTCTTTCCGTAAATAGAATGTAAGCCATTAATAAAAATAACAATGTTGAAAGAAAATTTGGTAAATACCCGAGGCAGATAGCTTACACTTTGTGTAAAAACAAAACGGGAAATGAGTGCAATAATTTATTGTTATATTTGTTGTTTGTAACATTGGCAGTGTGTTGCAGCACTGAATGAGCGCGCCTGGCAAACCAAAAAAAAAACAAAAAAAAAAAAAATGATCAAGCCTTGAACACTTTAAAGATCATTTTCTTTAGCAGACCATTCCATTCACAGATCATTTCAAAAATTGCCCACTTCGTGAAACGAACCACAATTCAAAATTCACATCGTCTTTTAGACTCCTTCTCTCTCCCCTTTTTACGACAGGTAATTGCGCCCAGCAATATAACCAGCACCTTGAAGTTAAGTGCTAACAGTAGTTAAGACGTCCAGTCAGGTATCAATCACAGACGCTTCAGAAAATCCGTTTTATTTTCTTTTCAATGACATTGCATCTGAAATTCTGCCATGAACAATTTCAGGTGTACAGAGGCTATTCGCAACGCAAAGATACGACGTATCTTATTTCAGTAGGATGTTCCTATATGGAAATTCTTGGTTATGTTCTTGATTGCGTATGGCCATACTTTGTTTTTGATGCACCCGTATTATGGCTCGAGGAGCCGAGAGTAAGGGCTCAAGGTCATTTAATAAGAATACATCATACTGTCCGTTGAGCCCGGGAGGATTAGTCTGCACAAAGTGGCTTTTCTAGGTAAAAACTGAAAAGTTCATTATCGTAGAGAGGATTGGTTATTAGTAGAGTCTTGAAGTGTTACTAGCCTTACTAACGTGACTAGAATTTAACATTGTAATGCACTTGAGGCACAAACCAACAAAGTGTTAGCCATCATACAGACCCTTGTTATATTTTTATTGAACGACTTGGCATCCGAGGACCAACGCTTTCATTTGGAAAGACAAGAGATGTTAGATCAGTGGCCTGTTTGTATAAACAGTGGGCGGTATTCCTAATTGACCGAGAGCTGGCAACTTTTTTCTTATACCATTTTAGCAAGCACGAAACTGCCGAGGTAGGTACAGTGTAAAGGGTATGTATTCCTTTCACGAATTTCGTCATATCTCTTAGGTATGGCAACAAATGAATCACGAATTTCGTCATATCTCTTAGGTCTGCCAAAACATAAAATAATTTCACTTCAACGAACTCTCTATGTAAGCGCAGAGGAAACGTTTTTAAGCTTTTTTTATATTCAACCCGTGAAGAGATTGGGACACGTTAAATGTGTTTTGTATTTTTTTTCACGAATTCCGACATGTTTCTCAGGTCTCATGATATATGTTTTCACGTTCTTTAAAAGTAGGATCAACTCCAGATATGAAAAGAAATTTCTTGCAACAAATTCGGGGCATCTATTCAGCCAATGATCGTCTTAAATCCTATAACTTTCCTTCTTTTGTCACTTGATTCACAGGACTTTTTGTCATCACCATCTTCTCACAAAGCTCCAAATTTTGGTTAAACAATGCACTTGTCTGTATCTGTGATACCTAAAAAACTTTTTATCATCAGCATAAAGAAAAACTCCTGGGTTTTTTAATCAGCGAGCTGTTGTCATTCATAAACAATTTGAACAATGAAGGATCTAAGTGGTTCCCTTGTGGAGCTCCCGAGGTGTAAGCAATTTCCGATGAAAGCACTCCACGAAATAAAACTTTCAAAAGTCTTCATTTGGACGCTGCTTACAAGGTTCGATTAGGTTAGGTTAGGTAAGGTGGGTGGGCGTTGAGACGACCAAACACATAGACCGCCAATGGGTCCGTTGTGATCCCACATGCATGGGAACAAGTACCATGTGTCCAAGACCACATCTTAGATAAAACAATCCACCAGCCTGACAAACTGCAGCAGCTTATCTAGCTTAGTGTTTGCGAATTCACCGAAGTCTATGGCGAAGCTCGTACCTAAAATGCGTCCTCGCCTCAAACCCAGGCCAGGTCATTAGCAAAGCTTGTGGAAAATATTTTCACCGGGTTCACTACAGCTACGTCACAGATCTGTCACGTCCGCGACACCTAGTCTTCTGGCGTGCCTGCCAATCAGGCAATGGCTTAGTAGACCAATTAGAATATATGTTAGTAGACCAATTAGAATATCAAGAGTATTCCTATCTTCGAGTAGGACAAACTTTATTATTAGTACCATAACAGAATCGTTGAAAAATAAAAGTTCCACAGGCATACTCGTCCTGGATGTACATAGCGAAGGCATTTGACTGCATTTGGCACCATGGCTTAATATATAAATTAATCAAATCTCTGTCTTGGCAACCGTAAGTTCAGAGTAAAGATCAAGGGTAGCGGTTACGTAATCTGTCTGAGTCCTACGCTTTTTAATATACGTATATACAGCTGATATCCCCTACTATCCGAGCCTAGCTATGTGTGCTGATGATGCTGGAATTCTCACAAGTTCGGCCGATCCCTGTTCAATAGTATACAGCATCTTCAATCTCAGCTTTAATTACTAAAATCATTCTTCAACAAATGGAAAATTAATCCGTCGAACACTCAAATTATTTGTTTTACAGAAAAACGTTAAATGCGCAATCTTCCGAACCCCTCTATTAACATCCTTGGTGAACCCATTAACTGGTCGCAAACAATACAACACCTTGATCTAACATTGGACAAAAAATTAAGTTTCCATGAGCATACCGAACGAACCTGCTTAAAAATCTTCAAAAGTATTCACACCATGTATCCATTATTCAGAACGGACTCAGGTGGTACCCGAAATCGTAACATTTGTTGTCCTCCACTAGCATTACTTGATGTCTACTATTACTCCCCAATGGTTAGGCTCCAAAGGTCGCACACACTCCAGTTCGGATCTCTTATAACTTCCTATTCATCTTTTAGCCTAGTATCCAGATCGAGTGAAATTTCGCTTACTTCTCACTGCGCTCATTCCGCTGTGAGTTTAGTTCGTGAACGTTACCGAAAGATGTCGTTTGATAAAACACAAAAAAACCAACAATTTATTTTAAATTTAAAATCAATTTATTTTAAATAAGAAATAATCAATATTTTCTTTTGGAATATTGTGTTCCAATTGGCAATACGTGAAAAGGACAATGTTTTGTCGACCAGACAGGGCACAAAACATTGGTGCTGTGTGCTGTTTTCTCCTTAATTTTTTGATGTCGGAAAACTACATTGAGTATTTTCCACCGAATTGTGCTGATGCATTGGATGACAAGAGTAAAGTTATCGAGAATGAATGCAGAGAAAGGATTTCGAATGGCAATACCAATATGATTAATTCGTTATTGAAAATCAACACTGAACGTCCATCAAAATAATTCGTAATGCAGTAGGCCATGTAATAATATTTTCATGTTTAATAATATTTCAAAACGAGACAAAACGTCAAAATTTTACCGTGAAACTACGATACACACTCAGTTCGCTGTGGAATCTTTCATCAGCGCCATCTGTTTGAAAACTGCAAGCAAAAAAAAATTTCTTTTGAACTGGATACTAGCAAGCGAAATGAAAGCGAAAAAATTGTTCACTTGCATTTCGTTCGGTTTTTTTTGTATGTGTTTTTTGATTTCACTCGATCTGGATACTAGGCCTTTATTATAAAACAAACAACTACTTCTTTAGCTCAGATTTGTTGTATTGTTTTCTTTTTTAACATGTAACTTTTATTTGTGAATATTTTTATATGTATCTCTTTTAACTTCCTATTCATCTTTTATCATAAAACTTAAACAACTACTTCTTTAGCTCAGATTTGTTGAATTGTTTTCTTTTTTAACATCTAACTTTTATTTGTGAATATTTTTATATGTAAATTTATAATCTTTCTAAGCCCTAAGCTATTGTGTAAGTGAAATTTATATTTTTTTCAATGGTTTTAAATTAAATTAAATTAATAAACAGGAAGTCGAAGCTCTCAGTCGAAAACAAGCTTTTGATTTTCAAAATGGTCATGCAGCTAATAATCCTTTATGGCGAACCTACCTATCTGGATCAAATGTGCTGGCGTTCACAAGAAAAGACTGCAGATACTGCAAAATGAGTGTCCAAAGATTATTTTAAATAACCTTTCTTCTGTTCCACTCGCATCATACACGAGTTAGTCAATACTCCATTAATAGTGGAAAAGGCAGCGAATTTTAATTCAAGATTCTACGAAAAATGTCGAAACGCAACCAATCCTCAACGAGTTTTCTATGTTATACGATGGATAGCTTGAAAAATATTGCACTGCTGGTATTGATCTGGTGTATCACCTAATACTAAGCATATACAAGATAAACGGGTATATATCTAGTATTGAACCTGTTTCATGGTATACAAATTCGATAATTTTACCTAGTATACTATGCATTTTACTGCTAGTAGTGCCATTCCCCAATAGTGTGGCGAGTATCGCAACTAAAAATCGTTGCATGTACATAGTTTCTTCTTGGCGCTTACTAGTTGTGTTCTCTGCCAACATACATGGTATCATAGGTCTTAATAGCCGTGTAGTCCATAAGGGTTTTAGGCCCCAGGTTTTGTCTACAATTTGTAGTAGTGACTTTGTCAGATACTTTCTCCAAGTGCTTGTTCCGTAGGACTTTCTGATCCAGAATTACTCCTTGGCATTCTTCTTCAATTTCTGTCGAGAATTTAATTTCCGTTTCGTGTATCCTGAGCGATCTCACTTTGCCCACTACTTTTCTAAAATATCATAATCGTGGTTTTCCCCTAATTGACTTGTAGACTTAATACATACCAGAGTAAACAAATCTTTTAGTTCTAAGATAGTTAAAGTCCGCCCAATCTCTTATTGGTAGTTGAAAAAACCGAGTTTTACTAGCCATTCACTAGACAGTACAAAGTCAACGATTAAGCCCGAAATATTAGCATACTTCAATGTTTCTGGCAATGGAGCAAGTTTCGTGACGCCGCCAAATAATAATACAGCTCACATCTGTAAAAGAAATTCGAACAATCAAATCGACTCTTCAAAAACGTAGTCTAGGCTAAAGCAAATTATCTTTTAATAATTATTTATGAAAACTGACAGCCTTTCAATCAACTGCCTATAGACAGGAGAGTTCATGCCTGAATGCAACACATGCACTTGGGACCAATTTTCTCAAACTTCTAGAGTTTTTCACTGTCTGGACTCAGGGACAATAAACCTTTGTCCGTCATAAAGACGACCGCTACATGCCGACTACAAACTAAACGCATACGAAAATCCCATTTTTGCATAACATCCGTTTTTCTACAGTTCGCTCTAATTCGTCAAATTGCGCGAACGAATTGGTTGCGAATATTCTTCGGATCAGTCTCGAACCCTACACCAAAGCCAATCATTTATGCAAATTGACAACTGCAGTAAAAGGACTTCCAATAGGACGCGTAATTACCCACCTATCACATACCTGCCATTATACTTAATTGTGGTCTTAGTCGTTCGAATTGTATCCAACCAATTAGGCTATTAAATAAAAAAAAAAAAAACAAAGTTTCAAGAGTTTTGCGTGTCGAAGCACCAAACTTTAAGATATGTAGTTCTTTTTTTTAATTTGCCGAAAATTTAGGCATAAACAAAGCAGAAATTTCTACTAACTTTTTAGGCCATAAAAAATTAAATGTTTTGAAAATTTCGGAGCAGACACGTTGCGTGAGAGAAAATCACATAAATCTTAAGAGCTACCTAATTAAAGCAGAAAAAATTGAACGAATTACCGTAAAAGAGCGCTTAAAATTTTTGTAGGGTAACTATCGACCTCGGTGAACTACCGAATTACTTAGTTATGTGAGAACTGTACCGAAAATTTCTATCATTAAAATTTGTTTCGCTTATTTTCGAAATATTAAAGTTGTGTGATCAAAAATCTTTTCACAGTTGAAAATGTCCGTTTTTCATGCAGTAATTTGATTCTAAATTATGTTCTTGTGAGGTATTAATGCAATTTGCACAGTTATGGCGATATTGGGGATTAGGGGAAATTATATGTTAAAGATTAGAGAACATGTCGAAAGGTGGAAAGAATAAAACGTGGATGGCTGTAGAGTGTTTCGGAAAGACAATAAAATGGTCAATTATAGTCTGATCTTATCTTATCAACTCTAAACGACTACCTTCGTAGGAATATTCTTAAACGCAAAGATAAAGGAATCGTGATGAGTCAAATTTTTTGTGGGTAGTTTATGATAGGTTAAGTCGTAAGTATTTAGGCGTTTTAGGCGAAAATTTCACGGATCTATATCTCAGGAACCGCTTATTCTAGAAAGTTAAAACTTAAAATTTGTGTATATTCAGCTCAGATAGCTATTTACAAAAGAAATATCGACATTGGATGGGGAAGGGGGTAAAGAGGGAAGAATAAACATGTCCGAAACTTTAGAAAGCTGAAAACGGAATATTCTAAAATCCATATCTTCTGAATGGTTAATGGAACAAGATGAAATAGTATAGTATTCTAGAAATACAATTTTGAATAGGTCAGTGGCGACCACAAAAATTTGGATTTTGATATCTCGTCAACGAATTGTGCGAGAAAGATGAAATTTGATTTGTAAATATAGCTGAACAAGTGGAATAGAAAACTGTTTAAGGTAGTGAGGACTAAACATATTTTTAGAAAATTGAGTCTCATATTTGAAGACCTGTTTAAGATAAGATCTTGAAATTTATACATCAAGTGAGGCAAAAAATTACACCTGAAACTTGGTGCTTGTTTAGGGCCTAGTTATTGGTATGGTTGGTTGGTTGGTTTAAGGCTAGCTTGTAGGGAGGGCAGATTTTGCGACCAACTTTCTCTAAGCCCGCTGATCATATCACTCTATTTTTTATTATTAATGCTATGTTAGTACTACTAATTGATCGAAGCATTTCAAAAGAATAGCTTAACTTTTTTGATAAAATCTGTTCAAAAATCGGTACTTTTTGAACAATCAGTACTTTTTGAACCATCTTTTAAAAAATTTAAAATTTGATGATCTTCGATCAAATAATTCTTTTGTCTAAAACAAAAAAAAAAATGAATGAATTTTGATAAGTGGTTGGCGAGAAAACGGGCAAACGCTTAAAAAAAATGATTTTTTAAGAAACTACTTTATTAACTACAATGTATTGAAAATAGAAAATTTTTTTTTTGTCCTACATGCTCCCCTTAAGTGGCAGCTCTGATTTCCAGACAGAGCTCAATTAGATCAGAGGCCGTTTTGGAACCACAAACTCGTATTAAACTCAGATTTTAGGGGTTGTTGTGACTAGGGAATTCAAAAGAAAAACACGAGAAAAAATTGATCGAAAAATTTATATAAGCACTCTGTGCTGTTTAGGAAAAGTAATAACTCTCCAATTTTCTTCCTTGAAATTCCCATCGGGTTTCTGTAGAAGGGTTAAGTTATTGGCACATTATAAAAAGTTTTTATATGGTGGCGCGATACAAGGGTGTTTTTGTATTACAGGAATGATTATTCTAGAAACTTAATGTCCATGTTTATTCATCAGAAAAGAAATTTCAGGGACAAAAAAAGTATTGTCGGCTACACGGTTTTACGAACTCCGTCATATCTTTTAGGTCTTCTAAGATATCGGATAAAATTTCTAGAGGCTCATCTAAAACCAATTGCAGGTTTTTTGAAGTTGAACCCCTATTGGTATTAGAGAAGCGTTAAAGCATTTTGTTTTGAACGAGCGGATACTATGAGATTAATATCTATTCGTCTACTTCGCATTGTTTATTACTGCAATTTGACCACTTAGTCAAACAGTGTAATACTAGCTTAATTGTCAAATTTTTGTTTGTCAAATTATTTTATTATTATTTATTTATTTTCTCCGTTGAGGAGTTTCCACGTGGCTTGATAGTTTGCGTCAAATATGAATTGATGTTGGGACATCCGTTACCCACTTACAATTGGTTATCAATGTAATCTGCCTAAAAGTTAATTTCAGGATTTTTCGACATTCAACATACATATAAGAGTGTGTAACGTAGTTCATGTTTTCACGAATTCCGCTATATCTCGTGTATCTTACTGATTTTTACTTCCACTGTGGAAGTTCCTCAGGATTTTTATATTTTCTCTTCAAACCCCATTTCAGGAATGTTTTTTGACATTTCATGGTTGTCTACATTATCACGAATTCCGCTATATCTCTTAGGCCTTATGAGATATTGAATGGGTCTCTTCCTCTTCCTTAGTTTATTTTTAAATAATAGCCCAAAAAGAGAATTTTAGATTTTCTGATACTTAAGCCCCGTTTTCACGGCGATAGTTTTGTACGATAGGACTTTCGCGAAAGTATAGCACGATAGTATGATAGTGTGACAGTCTGCTGTTTACACGGCGCGATGTACGATAGAGAAATTAGACATGTCACTTGTCTATCACGTACACACAAAATCACGGACACATAAAATCAAAATTATATTTTTTTTGCAATTAGCAACACGTATTCACAAGATCGAAATTATTATTAAATATATTTATGTTTTGAAATTATTTTTTAACGTCAAATGTCAATGTCAAGGTAAAATTATTGCGATAGTTCTATCAACTATCTCGTCAAGCTTGATAGTGCCATAGTGCTATCATGACAGCGCGAAAGTGACTATCGATAAGTTTACAAGGTGATAGTTATGACAATAGTAATTATCATGACAGCAACTATCGCAAAAACTATCACCGTGAAAACGCGGCTTTAACCCCTAGGGGTTGTGAATGGTTTGTATACGTTTTCATGATCTCCATCATGTGTATATCTCGAGCCAAATGGGATATTGGACTGTTTTTAACTTTCAAGAGCTCTCATAAAATTGTTAAAAAAAAGGATTTCAGTATTTGTTTTTTTTTAATAATCATCCTTAAATAAAAAGCAGATAGAAATAAAAACCTCCTTAATAGCTTAAAAAATGAATGAGCTTTTTTCTAATAATTTTTTTTTTTAAAGCGAAATGAAGACATAATACTCTGTATATAACATACGTTTGTTAAGGTGTCTGTCATGAACATTTCTGAATTTTTTTGGTGAAAAAATATTTATTAATTTATGTAATAGGTATTTGTAATTTTAAATCACATTTTTCTAAAACATGACGTTGCGGTTTCCCTGATAAGTCGTTGTAATTTTATCTGAAATCAAAAATCTCAAGAAATTTCATTAATATACGTAGTGATTGAACGAACGGTTTTGGAAAATATAGATTTTTAACAAAATGTGGGCGTTTTAAAAAAAAACGTTTTTTTTAACCTCAAAATCGTACTTTATTCCTGCATTAAACAAAAAGTTTTCATTTAAAAAAAAATCCTTCGTTCAATCACGAGATACATAAGTTTACAATAAGTACACATAATTTCGAGAAGATTCATTGAATAATTTTTGAGATATTGCGGTTACCGACTGTGAAAAATAATTTTGAGAAAAACATGTTTAAGAAGCAGAAATTGTTTCGAAAGATACGACCGCGATTACAGTCACACAATAGCCTGTAACTCTGGAAATGTTTCACGTATTCCTATGAAATTTTCACACAACATTTCTAGAAGTATGTTTTTTTAGAAATAATAATTTTTGAAAAATCATTATTTTTCTTCAAAATTTTAAACGTATATGACCCCTTAATGACAATGGATTTTTTGTAAAAAATTTGGGTGGTAATTAGGTATCAATAGAGTATGTATATATATTAGCCAACCAGGGAATTCGCTACTGGTGCTCGCTGCCTGAAAAATCGCCATAAGGGACATTAAAGAAACAACGACCTTTTCTGGAAACTGCAGTTTGAAAACTGTGTTGAACTCGGTCTGATGCTATTTTGAACAATCGAGTTGCATTGACTCGTTAGAAGGTAACATATATTATGCGATTATTCAAACCGAGTTTACAGCCAGTGGCATTGCAAATACTCCTCCATATGTGCGTTCCTGAACTGAAATTTATATCCACGAATTATAAGTAAAAGTGTGCAATTGATTGCTAAGATGCGTACACTGAAGTTCACCTCATATTTAAACCAATTTGGTTCTTCTCTAGGATGTTGATTTTAATTGTATATTAAAGATGAGTCCTTTGATGATGGAATAGAGGCAGCTAGAGGGCTTACATGGTTCCTTTGGTCTCCAATTTCGGGCTTTGAATGGTTTCATTGTACACAGAAGTGTTTATTCCTTTCGCAAACCGAACTGACGGTGTGGCACTTAAATTGGAAAGTGTTTGTCAAAATAATGCCAGTTATGAGGCACAAGTCTGCTTCACATTTACATCACAATTTCCATCGAAATGACCTGGTCGAATTCAGTATTCCAAACACTGTAACCGTATCACGATATTTCGTTTGAAAATCTTAACAAAGAAAGATGGTTTGGGGTGGAAGAAGCCTTAAGTGTCTTCATTCAGGATACCATAGTACCATCCAATACTTATCGAGTACTTGGTTATTTAAATATTTCACAAATGACCTAGAAACAAATAAATTCTGGCAGCTGTCGTATATCTCTTCTGCTTCAAGTACCTGGTTTTTACCGAATGTGGCGTGATTCTCTAATGACTAGGTACTCGTTTTCATAGAGACTTGTTTCCTAAGAAATTTCTTGTTTATTTTTCGATACTGACAAGAGCACTTAAAATCGAGCTATTTAAGCGTGAAAAATGCTTTACTTTTCAAACTAATTCCTCGTAGAAGATCTTTTGCTGAACGGAAGGCGTGCTGTGTACAACTCGCCAAGCTCATTGCTAACTACCAAAAACACTACTTTATATGGTCGATCGTCGGTTGAAAGAAATTTTGTAGCATCATGGTGAACTTGGTCATACCCAAACTGGGGGTGAAAAAAATGAGATATGTTTTTTTTTTTTGTTTTGATGTGAAGCCAGAGGTTTCAGAAATACACAAACTTTTTGGGTTTGTTTTCTTCGAAAAATTGAAAATTGTTTTTGAACAATACGCGAAAAAACAGGCCCAGATTCGCACCTGGTATACAACTCACTTGCGATCATTCGACATCGACGTTTTTTTTTTTCATATGCCCACCTAACACCAATTTAAGCCCCCCCGAAATTCGGCCATCGATTATCCAAACAACTCTCTTAAGCCACTCCCTTCTAATTCGCCGACGGTACACGGATGGAGACGGTGATGTACCTGTACGAAGATATAAAGCACCTCGACGCGGTGTATACCTGGTTTGGAAAAAGGCAATCAAGTAATTGGTTATAAAATCATCACGTGTCAATTTCATTCCGCCTTTGGCAGGGAGTTGAGTGGAAAGTTGGGGTCTCTTCCAGCGTTCCGCCATACAGGTAAGGTCTGGTGTATCGCGGCTGGTACCTTACCTGTACGCCCAGCGTAAATGACTTTTACATTATCGTCGTCTGGTCGGGCAAACCAAGACATGTGGTTGGTTTTTTTTTTTTTTTTGTGTGGCTGTTTTTGTTTTTCAGTCTTCCTGCGATCGTATCACCTGAACTTTTCTTCGATCTGTGAGACCTTAGTACTTCGGGCATATGTTGATCAAAACCAACGTTCAAAGTCGGTCTCAGCAGCGCGGATGATTTTGATTTAGTCGCGGGGGCCCCTAAATCGAGCAACAAGGCCGCCGAGCTGCGCGGTTACATGCAAACGCGATAATGTTTTTGCATATCTGTAAGTTACGATCGCATTTATTGGACTGTTCTGTGTGCGTCGAATGCGTCATGTTCTTAGGTTGTAAGATCGGATCCGCGTTGCGTCCATTTCGGTTTCTTGTGATCGGTTGAGGGGGGCTATGTCCTATCCGCGAAAGGACACACCGATGGGTAATGGGGGCCCACGTCGGGACAGTCCAGCATCTTGTCTTGACTCTTGTCTTGCGCGGAGACTAAGTGAAGAAACATATCGGCAAGAAAAAAAAAATAATATGAAAATTACCTTACCTGGTACCTTCTTACGAGGTAAGAAGATAGAAGTTAAGGAGTTAAGGTGCTGGTCTGGTTAGACGCCCCGATTTCGAACGTTTCTGTTGCCGGTATTCATTCAATGGTTTAAGTGAGTAATGCCATCGGATGCTCTGGGCGGAATATTGCGTGCTTAGAGGCAATGACAGATTTTCCATTTCTCAGGGTTTTCATATTGTTCCCGTCCTGGGTTCGGGGCGTTTTCTTAATCTTACCCTGTAAGGGGAGATAAATCACGACCCATGTGATTCGTTTCGATTACCAAAAGAAGACCTGGGGGACAGTCGAGTCGTGGAGGATCCACTGTCGTCCATTAAATAGGAAGAACGGTGCGACGCCGACAACTTCTCGAAGACTCATACTAATGAATGCCGTTCAGGTACACCCAGTGCAATCTTCTTAGTACTTCTGGACAAAACAAGTATTCGAGCTGACGAGTGGTGTAGGTGTGTAATTGTTGCACGGTTACCTTGCGGTATTCATTCGACGGTACCGAGTATCGTAAAGAAATGGAGAGGAGTGTAACTGCGGTTTGTTACCTCTTCGTGGGACGAAGTACAGCAGACGGTCCATCATAAGCCTATAATATCACGTATATAACTAACTAACTATACCTATTCCAAGTATTTACCTGTATGCAGACCAGACAGGTGCATTTGCATTGTGTTCTCATGTTCTTTCGTTGATTACCAACTGTAGGCGTCTCTGAGAATCGCATTAGTTAGTGAGAACTTCTAATTCAGGAGCTTCGGATTAGATTTGCAAATTAGTGTGATGATCGACTAAGTGAGTGTATGCAAGAGAGGTGAAAGTAGTCGTCTTTTATTCTTCTTTGTTGACGGCGCTACAGGCTTGGAATTTTGAAAGTAGTTGGAGCATTTTCATTATTGTTATTAGTAAAGTACCTTATTTTGTGGTCGACCTGAAAATAAATACACCTACATATGTAATTATTACCCGGTAACATGTCTTTATATTTTGGGCTTAGTTAAGATTTATGTAGGTCAAGAATTTGGAAACTAAGAAAATGCGGTCAAACGTTACGCCTGTAATGGGAAGGGGAAGATTTTACCGCACTTGCAAACAAGGTGAACACATGTTCGCGGACAGCACATCACTGAGAATCTTCTGTTTTGGCAGAACCTGCACCACAATAATTTCTTTGCTCAACATCTTTCACTTACCAAACGCCAATAGGAAGATGAAATTCACAAATTGCAGAACAATCCTCATCAATCCCATCCAGTAATGCATAAAGCCTGAATTAGATTACCACAACAGCAGCAGCGACAGCGACAGCAAATTGTTTTCATTGGTAGAGAGCGATCAGCTGATTGAGTGACAGAAGCACAAACGTCGTGCTGCCGAGTCATCTCTAATTCTAAATTTGCTGTTGCTGTCTTCATATGCAGCGTGGATATTGATCGTGAGCTGTCAAGTTAATTTTTAATTTTGGTTATGGAGGAAAAACTGATTTCTTTAGTGAAAGGAAAGAAATTTTTGTACGATAAATCGAGGAATTCGTCCAAAAAAGTACATTTAAAGGATGCTGCCTTGTCATAATATTCTGCTCGCTGCCTTGTGCTGCTGTATTGCAATCTGATACAGCCGACAGCAAAACTATATTTTGCGTTTCTGCGGCTGCCGCTGTTGCTGTCGCTGCCGTGCAATCTAATTCAGGCTTAAACCTTCCAACTCTGTCGGGTTGACTCGACGTCGATTGTCAATAAACAGAATAGCGACTTCAACGCCAGACTAAACGCCATATTCCTAAGAAAACAAGTCACTAAAAGGGATTAAATCTCAACGTTATAACAAGCGCTTCCCGAGTAAAGTCCGAAAAACAATGTTTCCGTTTCGCTGTCAAAGTAGACTGTATGGACTGGCCATGTAAATGCACACAATGGTCGAAACGGAACGGACGAGTTGACAAAACCCAACTTTTACGGATCACATAACCTCATTTGTTGGAAAATGACATTTGAAAAACTTAATCGTTTAGTTATTTTGCTGCTTTCCTACAACCCGAACAAAAATTTCAAATTCCAATTCAAATGTTGTCCAACGGCTTTGCAAATCAGTTCCAATTTTTTTTTTCTGGCTTCTATATGCGGGTCGGTTGTTCAAATCCGGCTCGACGGATGAAAAATTATTAAATATTTTGCCAAAAAGAGTATTAACCCTTGAATACTACAGCTAGATTTTAACGCTTACGTCGATTTTAACACGTACGTCGAATCGACTACCATCTTAAGTAAATGTAAAAATAAAGAAAACCACGTTATTATTTTATCAGAACAACTTTATTTATTTTTTATAATTACAATAGAAATATGTTTCAAAGTTTGTAAAAACTTTGTTTGAGCGCGGAAAGTAATAAGAATCGATGTACCTGTAGTATTCTAGGGTTAATACTAGTATTTTTCTACAAGACTTTAACTATCAAACTGTTAGCAAAGCCATTTCCATTGCAATATGATTAGAAATAGGCTTTCACAGTTAGTACAGAGTTGAACATTTTTCGAAAAAGTATAAGAAACGTTCAGAGTATGGCTTTGCTCTTCGAAAATTGGATATTGGTAGCAAAAGTGACTGTATGTCACTTGTGACAGTTATTTTTTGATTTTTTTGAAAGCTCATAAAAAAATTGCTCACAGCGAAAAACATTTGAGAATCACTGTTTTAGTCATTTGCTCGCTTGCATGTTATATGGGTGCGCAGGCTTCAATTTGGCTCGAAATTTGGAACGAAATCTCTGTTGATATTGTTGTATTGAAAGGTGACACCATTTTGTGTCAAAGGTATTGAACAACAAAGAGTCCATTGTTCCACCCTGTTTCGTTAAGATATTCAAAAATGCTAGCTTAATTGATTTCTTATACGTAATTCGTATTCGCCTGATTGTGAGCTCGTCCCTAATCAGAAGTAAGCCTATATCCAGTTCCTTTCCTTTCCCGAAGTAGGGAGTGAAGAGTATATCTTTGCCAAGGTTTGAACCTTCAGGACTACGATGTCTTTAAATAACTTTTCGCGACGTACTTTAAATACTGACGCTGACTTTTGAAGCAGGCAGTTATCAAGAAGTTTCTATTATTCGATACAAGACAAGAAAGCCAGAGGACGCATGTACATATGTCGTATCTACCTATATAAAATCTAAGTCAAACCGACATAAATAAATACTAAGATCGGTTAGGTTTCAAAAATAATAGTTAAGCCTTCAAAATGTATTGCGTCTAGACTCTGTAGTAATTACTGCACCGAGTCTTCTGACTTTAAAGTTGCAGAGCAGACTTCGCCATGACTAAGTCTTGTTGGCAGTTCATATAGTTACATGCCACCTTGGCAACATGTACAACTCGATCAGTTTCCAGTGTGAATAGCGTCAGCCCTGGAATACCTAACTGGAGTGCGAAGAAAAACGCCTGATTGGATACCTAGTAGAACTCAATCTCCAAACTTCTAAAACAATCTTCTTTTCTAGAAATATATTTTTTTGTAATAGAATATAATAATAAATAATTTTTTTGTAACAATTTTCGTAATTCAGGTAAAACACGTTAGTCAATATATTGATCATTGTCTTACACACACTACCATATGCAGTCCACTCTTCAAACGTGCACATCACATAATAGGGCTGTCGTCCAAACTACGTTAAACGCAAACCTGAAAATTAACATTATTCCAAGGAAATTTATACGAATTGCAGCTTAAATCAGCAGCACAATAACTTCTTACCTCCCAAAACACTGAAATTAACCTGCAAGTTTTGCTCTAAATCGAAACGTTTCGGTGGATTCTTTTCACGAAATTTATCACTAGCAATAAATATCCGGGGAAAATAACAGTGTTGCGACACCTCGTTTATAGTGGAACCGTACTGCTAACCCTTTCGACCACCCCATACTTAAATTTGCAATTTTAATACTACACTTCCATATATCGAAAAATTCTTAGCGTGATTGTTGGCTATTCTTTAGTGCAAGTCGGACACATCCTGTAAACTATTAATCCTCCTTGTTATATTAGGAGGTCGGCCATTGTCTCTCCATTGCACTTTGGGCGTCCTTTGTACAAGTATCCTTAGAGCTCGTATACGTATATCAGTCTGTTACCTAGATGTACTCGTACAATAATCCAGTGGATAATGGGATACTCCCGTTCTAAACTACGAACATTTCACCGAAGGCTTCTGAAAATACTCTATGGGTAGAACTTACTTGGACAGGAAGTAATTGTACAAGGTAGTCCTGCCATGTTCTGTATTCAGGATGTAGATGTGCGTGGAAGGGAATCTAATAATATAAAAGAACCACAATTTACATAAATGGAGCCAATTACCACATTTACGCAAATTTTCGAATTCTGAACAAGCTCGGGTCTCTTTGAGAGTAAGGTAGTTTGCTTAGGTTAAAATTGTATTCAAGCCTCATGTTTTCACCGGTTTAAAATGTAATGTTGGAAATATTTAGTTATAAATTTATTAAATCAGTTGGGGATGTTTTTTGACTACTATGGAATCACGAGCAATTATGGAATACAACAATCCGATTCATTCGTAAACAGTAGGAATGAAATGGTATAAATTTTGTTAGAATAAGATCGGAATAAAAATTCTAAATAGTAAGAACGAAACAAGTAACTCTAACAGCAATAACGAAACAATTAAACCCATGTTCAGAAACGAAAGAAATGCATGTTTTAAGTAAGGATGTGGTGTGAATTGTTCGTAGAATATGCAATGTGCATTATCGATCTTAAATTTAAAAACAATATTGTAATACCATGGATAAACCACTGGTATTGATATCATAATATCGTCAATACCAGCAGTGTATCACTAAGCATATACGAGATAAACGACCTGATACATATATAGTATTGAACCCGTTTCATAGTATACAAATTCGATAATTTTGCCTAGTATACTATGCATTTTGCTGCTAGTAGTGCCATTCACCCAAAATGTGGCGAGTATCATAACTAAATGTCGGTGCTTGCTTATATAAGATACTGTCAAATCATACCATATGTTCTGTATATTATATGCAGCTAGTTTCAACGTCATAATTTAAATACCATGGTTTGTATATTAGCTGTGTATCAATGGTATTACGCTCTAATTTTGTATTTTCATGTTTTAGGGGAGCAGACCTCCAAACCAAGTTTTAGTATTGCTTGAATTTATGTTCACGCACGGTAATGTGGCGAAAAAAGTGATCCATATATTTTCACGAATTTCGTCATATTTCTTAGGCGTTTCGAGATACCAAGTTAATTTTAGATCCAGAAGGTCATCAGAAAAAGGTTTAGAAAATGCTTTCAGGTTGTTTTTATATTCAACCCATTAGGGCTGCAAACGTTTTCACGAATTGTGATTTAGATGTTTCGTGTAATGTAAAACGAATTGGCGTCTACTTTCGTACGCTTTCTATAAAATCGCCTAAAATCAATACCAGAATTTCACGATATGAAGTGATGTAAGGAGGTTGCATACATTTTCACGAATTTCTTAGTTCTGGCTTAATATCGTATTGGATTTTACTTCCTCGACCTTTTTATATAATAATATAATAACCTGAAAACCAAACTAAATTTTTTTTATATTCAGCGCTTTAGGTGGTGTTAAGGGATTATGAATGTTTTTACGAATTCCGCCAGATCTCTTAAGTTTGATGAGATATCGAACTTGGTTTTTTCTTCGACGGGCTCTATTTCAGGATTTTTTTTGTAATTCATTCTCTAAGAGGGTGTAAGGGTATTGTATACATTTTCACGAATTTCGCCATATATTTGAGGACCCATTAGATATTGAATTGATTTTTAATGGCGCAGGCCTTTTGTTTGTTTGAAGAATCACTGATGTTTGCCGAAATTTGTTTCTTACAAAGAACTAGGACAAAGTTTATTTTCCAACTAACCTCTTGGCCTCGAAACATCGTGTGCTGTAACTTGACTTTGACCGCGTACCGGACTATAACCCAAAATCGTAATTGGTGTGATTGGCGTCGATACTTCTGTCGCACTTCAACTTTGATTAGATAAATAGTAAAGTAGCGTCCAGACTGTTGGCAGTTAATACTGCTCCTTTGACAAAAATCAAGTGGAATTTATTTTTAACTCGCACTTCGGACAAAACTCCAAAGTGCTTACAAAAATGTCTAACATCTTAAATCATATCAAATTGAACCGTATCCATAGACCATAGGACAATTATAAACTCTTATTTGGATATAAACCTGCTTTTACAGAATGCAATAAAACAAGGACGTTAATCAAAAAATTGATCTCCTGATTTTTCTAACTTTCTTAAGACTCGACTCAATATATCTATAGAAATATATTAGTGTCTAGCAAAGTTGTAAGAATTTCTCAAACAATATACTTGTTTTTAATGTGATAGAATGCATATTGTGACATGTGTCCTGACAATTATCAGTGATATCTAACTCCGCAAAGAAAACTACTTACAACCCTCCATATACAAAAGCTGAGAAAAGTCTACGCACTTCTCGAACACTCTGCTCGTTCTCGCATGTTCTTCTCACTTCCCGAACACTCCACATACACAATCAAATATAATAATCAATGGCGTAACAGCCCAATTTGGGCCTAGGCCTTGAAGTGATGCTAGAGTTACTTCATTACTAGACCAACGGAACACTAGGAGGTGAAGTGGTCAGCCACACACTCGTCCGTGATTTTTACCCCGATTTTAACTCAGGTACTCGTTTACAGCTGAGTGAACTGGTAGTCCGGCACCTAATCCCATTCTCGAAAACTACTTGTCACCAAGCAGATTCGAACCTGGTACCAGGTGCACCACTAGCCACTAAGCCACCCAGACTATCGAATATGCTGGAAATCTATTGACTCAAGTATGTGAGCGCCGCAGAACATGTTCACGGGATAAGTTTTTCTACTGTGCGAATGAGACAAGGGTCAAATTAACGCGAAATTGTGACTGTAGATTCAGTAGTAGTAGAGATCGTGATGCGCTTAATTTTAAACGAATTGCGGTTTACTTTTAGAATCTTCACAAGTTACCTTAAATCAGAAAAATGACCGCATGTAAGACTGAAGCCTGCAGAAAGGAAATTTAAACATTCCATTATCCTTATATTTTGAATTTCATCATTTTAATTGAACAAACAAACAAATGTCTTTTACAAAACGCATCCGTATGTTGCTCGTATTTAAAACACATCGAATTTGAATGGAATTTTCTTCGGCTTCGAATCAAATTACTCTGTAGACCGACTCTTCCAAAGACGCTGTGATTTAATACAGTGTGCCCAAAAGCCATTTTTGAAATCAAATTGCGCAGGTTTAAAATCGATACCACATTAACATTACGTACGGCTTGTCGTCTTGTCTACGTTGTTGTGTATCGGTCCAAAAAGAGCCGAAAGGCATAATGACAACGGCCAATGCCGTAGAGCCATAGCCTTCCATTTATAAGTGCCGCGACGTCTATTTGTGAGCCCCGACTTAATGATAGGGTCCGCGCAAAAGACGATTAAAGATTGGACATGTTCCCCAGGCATCCAACTATAGACGTTACTACTAGCGAGATACTCGTACGTACATTGTGTGCACGAAATAATAATAATAATAATGTAGACTAGAAATGGACGAAAAAAAAGGAACACTTTCAACTAATAAGTCAACTGAGAGCCGCACAAAAACCTGGTGTCGTGTTTTTTTTGTTGACCGATCGTACCTGGTGTGTTACCTGGCCGTTTTTTTTACACGTTTTAATTCAAAGTGCGATTTGTCTGTGAACGTACGTTAAAAAATGGTTACATAACGATCGCTTGGAATCAATCAAGTCCATCAAACATGTGTGTCAGGTCACATATTGGACCGATCTGCTCGGAGTTGAAAGGCATCTAGGTAACATACTCACTTATAATAGTACCAGTACCTAAATTTTTATTATACAATAGTCCAGCCATTATACAATTTTTTTTTTTTTTGGTAACCCAAAAATGACATTGGACCATTCTCGGACCCATAGTCTGAGTGACTGGCGAAGAAAACCTGAAATTAGTTTCCAATTAACATGGCGCGCATTAAATTCGTGATCATTGGGCTAAGATTACTCTATCGAGTGGAGTCATCATTGCCGAAAGTCACTGACACTTCATGGGAAAATTCGGTTGTTAGAGGTCTGTGGTATATCGGCTTCTGTAGATCGAACTGACCAAACTGAAGTGAACTAAATAATTGAACTGGACTTGATGCGGAATACTTTCAAAAAATCGAATTCAATGTTCACTAGAAAAAGTCAAACGTATCATTTCAAGTACTGAGCGATTTTCGAAGGCTTTCTTGAGTATGTCATGATGAATAACGTGCAACAATAGCAGAAATCGAAGATCTTGGACGATCGAGTAATGATAGCGACTGCGACTGATTTAGTATGATGCAATTTCGATTGGAGGATTGAACAAATCTGTTTGTTTCTTATAAAAAAAGTGAAGTATGACGGACATGTACCTATTCATTCATATGTGTGATTTGAAATTTACTGACCATTATGTAAACTACACAGACAAGATCATCCGTTTGGGTATTATGCGTGGATTGAGTTCTGCAAGGACCTACTGCGTTGTTCTGCCAAAAGTTGTACAATAAATTGTCGCATTAAACGGATATAAACTTGGGACATGCATCATGCGTGCGTGCCCATCACTTTTCTTATGACATTACTTAGGAAAGGTGCGAAAAAGTCATGGGAAAAATTTGAACTGTCTTTCGGATATACCAACCGTCGTGGGGATGAAAAGACGCGTTTCAGTTTAATTTCTCGCTTATAAGTCACTACCATAGTAAGTAGGGCGGACGGTATTCAGCGTTTAAATTAAACAGAAATATTTTGTCACATTTTCCTGTAAGAATGGTAGTAAATATGCTGAACTCTGCTCCTTTAGTAAGTGAAAACGACTAAACTTTTATCGCGTTTTTAGTCCCATCATCAAGAACTTACCGACCTGCAAATGTCACAAGAAGCTTTGATGATAAGATGCGCAGCGCGGTACAATTTTCGGTGCTTTCTTCAATGCGCTTATGACACAAAAAAAACTTGATCAAGAAACATAATTCTTATTTCTTAGGATTGACAATGAAAGCCGTTTTCCGATTGAAACACAACAACAACAACATTATTATAAAGCGGAGTTTTAGCCGCGGACTACATTTTACATAGTACATAAAAAACTAGCTGTACCGAAATCGTCGAGAGTTGGCTCAACATCAACTTATTCGGCTAGAGATACTTTGCCTTCGATAGGGGGTTGGTTCCAAACTACGTAATTATTGTGCCGGAAAAAATACTTTAGATATTATTAACAAATAATAAATTTTATGTTTTAGCGTCGTCTCGACCAAGTGAGACGAGGCGCCCGTGTGGGCTACGCTAAACAGCGGAGATTGAAACACATCCTTAAAAAGAACTACACTGTAGAAACAATTCATTAAATTTTACATCTTTAGGATAGTAGGCAGATGTGCCACAGCTTTTTTAGTAAATTGACATTAGGCTGTAATAGTCAATTTGAATGTAATTATAAATTTTCGGTCAGTAAATTTCAATTTGCAATCAGTATCTAAATTTCAATTTCGAAAACAGGAAATTCACTGGATATTCTCTTGAATTTACATTCTAGAAAAATTTTTAATATAATTTCTTACTTAGGTAGGAATCGAACCCGCGATCAATTGTAGTTTTGCGTAGGTTAGCCACTGCATCACCGAAGGCGTTTCATTTTCATTTCAGTAGAAAACAAAATTGAACGAAAAGCGTCCAACTTCTTGGTTTCATATATTACATGTTTTCATCGCAAAATTCAAATAGTTAAGTAGAATTACAGGAAAAAGAACGTAATTTTCAAATCATATATTATATAAATGGAGTTAATTTTACACGAAATATTGTGTAGTTTTGTGAGCCTTTTCATGTAAATTGTACGGTTCGGTTGAAAAGTACTTGATTAATTTAGTAATGCCAGTAATTTCGTGTAAAAGTGATTGAAATTTGTACTTTTACTTCAAAAAATTAAGTAGGTATATTGGAAATTTCAAGTAAAAATTGCATTGAAAATTAAATTAGTTTTATTTTAAAAAAGGTTATACCCAGCGCCGTCATTTCAGCATTTTATAGGGGGGGGGGGGGTGGCAAGATGTTATGAATATATAAATATACATTTGTTATATATAATATATGAAAATACCAAATTCAGGGAGGGGGGGGGCAAATGCCCTCCCTGCCCCCCACAAATGATGTCCCTGGTTATACCTACACAAAAAGCTAAATATTTCGAAAAATTTAAAAAAAAATTTAATACGACATTACATGATTTAAGTATGTACAAAACAAATAGCTTTGTCTTTTTATCATGTAGCATAATCCAATACAGGAGAAATATAATGTTCAAACTACAAATTAGTAAGTGAACACACTTAAAAGAGTACATCATCGTCTCCTTCATCTAGAGATTGATTGATGCTTCCTAATTTTACCCTTTGTGATAACATCAATAAAGATATTGTAGTTACTTCTTTCTTTAGCACGATGATGCATATGAATTTATATCACAAATTTCTTCTAAAAGAATATTACATAGTTTTTTGACCCTGCTGTAAAATTTCTAGAATTCAACTCTCAAGATTTGCATCGCCGACTGACAGCCTGTAGAAAGGACTAATACAATTTTTATTTGAAAAATTGAATGCTTTGCCTCCAACCATTGAAAAAATAATTTATTGCTCGATATTCGTGGACACGAATTGTAAGGACTTATGTATGAGAGCTACACAAACAAATAAGTGAAGCGATTTCGTTCAATAGCAAAATCGTTCTTACTTTTAAATCCAAAAAAATTCTTGTCAAATTTTAACTTCCTAGTTCGATGATTTTTAAAGTTCTAGTGGCTTTTGAAGTTTGTATTGCAGTTGCTTGGTCTTTTTCCAACTAGCAAAACAAACTTCGCATTTTGATTTTCCGGAGACTATAACTTCGATAAGACTGTTGAGTTTAGGTTGTAAGCTTTTATCTTCGATAAAGCTCCCGTAAGACTTACGAGCGGAGGCGGAACTTTCAGAAGCCATAGATACGGTAATAATCTCTATAAGGCCTTACGGAAGTAAATACCAACAGTATTTTATCCTGTAACTATGCGTTTTAAACGCGTTTTAGTAAAATAAACGTGTTAAAAAAGTAGTGTTCATACTAAGCAACTCGTTTCATTTAGATACATGTTGTGATATGTTTTGACAGATAGATATTCAACTGTGTTTCATTAGCAAATTTATGCTTTCTGAATTGTTTGAAACAAATGCGTTTGTATAGCAGTAATGAAAAGTGTATTTATTTGCTAATGCAGTCGTTGCACAAGCACAAAATTAAGTTTCTACAGGATTACATAGTTTCTTGTAAAGCTTACTTCGATTTCCGTCAGGGTCGCAGTATATGTTTTCGGTTAAACGCGTTGTACCTACGTGTTTTCGTAAACATTGTGTTTTCAACGCGTTTAACTCGATTTAAACGCGAACATAGCATTATGGAGGTTTGGTTTGGTTTGGGTTTGTAGAGTAGCGGACTAATGTGTGACGGGCCGTGGTTTGAATCCGAGAGTGTGCAAGGTGTAAGTAAAACCAATATACATTTTTCAAACAAAACATAATAATTTACAGGAAAATAAATTCGGAAGAAAATAAAAGTAAAAAAATCGTGAATATTGTTTTTCGTTTTTTTTTTTGTGAATTTCGTACGGAAGCAAGAATAGCTTCCATAAGACCTTATACCAACTGTTGGTGCTTGGCTGTTGCTGGTGAAACATGGAGAAATGTGCGCCAAATTAGTTCGGTAAGACCTTATTGAAGCTTTATCGAGGTATGAGAATAGCTTCGATAAGGCCTTATTGAGGTTAGTTTGCTAGTTGGGCTGTCTTCATTGAAATACTGAATTGGGTAAAAATTTGAGATAGAGATGGGCAAAGCAGTTCCCTTTAGTAAATGAGTTTACTCCGAGTCACTCATTTGAAAGAACTAGTTTAGTGAATTGTTCGTTGCGTGATTTTCCGTGGCGAGGGAACTAGTTCCTTTTCAAGCTCAGAGTGAATGTGATGGCCTAAAAAAAGGTTCTCACTTCCCCCGCGAAGGAACTAGTTCTTTTTCTCTGTCACGTGTCGAATGGAACTGGAGTTCACTAAAAGAAGTGAGTTACTTTACTCACTCACTTCAATGAAGTGCTCTTTTGGAACAGTTCACTCCAGAACGACCCATCTCTAATTGAAGATATCGGCCAATATTTGTGAACCCCATTTACTGTACGAGTTCTATCACTGGTGTGTGTAATTAACATTGTGCATAGATCCTTGGGTACCTGATACTTTTAGCTGTTACTTCTTGTAAATCGATGTAGTTGTAGTAGGCAGATAGTTTCGGTATCAATACACTAAAGATCCGATACCTCTTTTTGCTCTTTCTTGAGTTTCTTTCCGTTAGATGTGTCTGTATCACTTTTAAGTATCAGGTACCATAAAGTATCAGATACAAAAGTGTCAGCCTTACCACCATAAATAGTGGTTTATTTCAGCCATTTGTATCTTGCGATCAAACCGAATACTTTTCAACAAAAAGCAAAAAGTTCGTCAAAAAGCAAACATTAAAATAAATTGCAATTATCTTTGAAATGCGGAATAATTAAACATGTTCCTTAGCGGACTGATGTAGTATCAGAGGAATAAATTTCGATTTCAAGTTGTAAAACGGTCATTGGTGGCGGTCTAATGACAGTGTTTAGTCGAGTACAAAAAAAAGAAGAAAATACCCTCACCTCCTACCATTCGCTCGAGGCCATTTTAAGGTCTTGCACGCCTAATTTTGCCCGTAAATTATTTTTTGTCCTTGCCAATTTGACGTTCATGCGAATTGTTTAGCCGTTCGTTGAGTATCGCGAACTCATCGTTTCGGTCTCCATCATCATCTTGGAGCATCTTCAAATCGTTCATTTCATTTAACTCCTGTCGGCATACCTGGCCGGCGCGGTTTAAGGTAGTAAACTATTCGCGGCAATAAATAAATAAAATATCTGAGACCTGAGACGAAGAGTTGTACGAACGAAATTAAAACCTTAAATGCGAAGGGTCTCTTCAGCTTCACGCAACCAATTTGCGTTTTACGTTAGCAAACTCACCGGGTTGGGTGTCCCAGACTCTTCAAATTCACAACGTCTTAGCTGGCGTATATTCGTCTTACCTGTACGCTTTACGCTCTATCTATATGTGATGGCGGGAAACGATATTCCTATCATATCTTATGGAAATGATGTGTGTAGGTACATATATGTCCCATGTTTTGGTTCATTTTCTTAAAAACAAGGCAAAGTTAAGAGGAGGATGAATGTCTGCCTGGGAAGATGCTGATGATGATCCATGTCCATGTCTTAGCGAAGGGAAGCGTAGAAAACAGCTAAAATCGATGATGCACTACAACCTGAGGTCCTCAGGTTCCGTGGCATCTTATGGTTTTTTTCTCCTGTCTGTTCATAAAATTGTACCTTTCGTAGCGTATCGTTAGCCGATTGTGCGGTATAGGCCTTCTTGTACTGCTGCTGTTGCTGTTGATGCGGCTAATGTTGCTGCCGCAATGTTGTTGTTTTTGGGGTGCAATTTATGTGTCTTATGCACCATGAAATAAGAAAATTGATGCAAGAGCAACTGTTTGCTGCTTTTAATCTGCAGAAAGTTCAGAGTTGACCAAGACGGGCAGTAACTCCATCACCTCTTACCAGCTCATTTTCATACTTACATACTTCTGCTTGTAATAACGAAAATATGCTGTTCGCGCTGATACACCCTCGTTGCATTACGAAATAATGATATGATTGCTCTTTGTCTTCAGATGAGCTAGAAACATTTAGTTGTCTTCATCACTTCAAATAAATTAACTATTATAGATGTATGACGGGTGTTTTGTTCACATTCTTTTGCTTGGTAATTTTTGGTTGAAAAATACGATTTAGGTAATCGCAGAATATTGTGAATGGAACGGTTAGCATATCTATTTCGTCACTGACTCAATGTTAGATCTATTTCGAAATCTTACAACTGTGCTTGGAACTTGAGAACACTAATTTCCGTTTTGAGATTTGTTCGACAGGATTTGCAAGCAAATTAATGGTTCAATCTAAATTTGATTGAACAGCGTCATCTATTTGTCGAAATTTGAATAAAGAAGAGGATAACTCAGAAAATCTCGATATTCTATTCGTATTAAAATAAGTCATACATTTCAATCCGATTACTATAGGATCATTCCATCAAGAATCGCAAAAACTGTGACCTTACCATCGCCGATTTTTTTGAAAATGTGTGTACCTAGTTGAAGAGTTATTGGAAAAAAATATCTTTTTTTTTGTTTGTTATAGTATGTTAAAGTTTGGTGTCCAAGTCCTCTTTGAAAATTCATATCTCTGTTAATTTTTATCATCTAATATATAAAATAAAGTCAGTTTTTATGGAAGTTACGATTTAAATCTACACCTGTGAACCGTTCCCTCCCAAATTTTGCATGGACAGTCTCGAGACTACCGGACAGGTAGTGAACATAATTAAATATTCCCGAAATTGGTGGTTCGCGAGTTATTTCAACATTTGAGCTTTTTAGTAAGTTAATTCAGATGGTCTTGACTTAAAAATAAAAGTTTACAACTGGCAGTCGTAGCCGAGCGGGAAAGGCGTCTGACTAGAAATCTGGGAGCGTAGGTTCGATTCCTGCCGACCGCGATCATGTGTGATTTTTTTTTTTTTAATTTATTTGTTTTGATTTTACTACCGGCTGCGAACGTGACGTGAGTAACAGGGGCGACGAAACATAATTATATATTACAGAAATTGGTGGTTCGCGAGTTATTTCAAAATTTGAATGGATGGAGTATGGAGGATGGTGGATAGGGAATGGAGGATGAATGTAGGATGGTGGATGGAGGATGGCGGATGGAGGATGGTGGACATAATTATGTATTCCCGAAATTGGTGGTTCGCGAGCTATTTCAACATTTGAGTGGATGAAGTATGGGGGATGGTGGATAGAGATTGGAGGATGAATGGAGGATGGTGGATGGGGGATGGAAATAAAAAATTAAAAATTTGAAATTAAAAATTAAAAATATAAAGTAAAAGTGAAAAAAGAAAAATGGCTTTAATGTCTCCAGTTTCTTGAGCTGAAAAAGTGTATTCGAAACGGGAGTAGTAATGTATCAACGGAAGAAACAGGACCAGTGGATAAACGGGAGTAACAGGGGCGATGGAACAACGTGAGCGTAGCCGCGATACGCGGCATATTACTTGGGGCGATGGAACAACGTGAGCATAGCGAGCGTAGCCGCGGTACGCGGCTAATAATAATAAAATATGACTTATTTTAAAGGGGAAAACTGTCAAAAAAAAGGAAAAATACCAATCAAATTTCTCCTCAAATTTTTTTTCCAAGGATAACGATGTTGTCCTTTATCCTTGAATATCTCTGAAAGTCAACTTTTTTTTTTTATTTTTTTATGTTTTCTGTATGTAACTCTTTTTCAAAACATATCCAAAAAACTACTTTATAGAAAAGGGGGCATTCATCAAAAACTCCATTGAACTTTTTAACCAGGTAAAATCGATCCACAGAGATTGAATATAGTGGTGTAACCACGAAGAGCTTTGAGCAAAAAAAAAAAAAAACACAGTTTTGCATTGGCGTACAAAAGTGGAAACATATTTTTTTTTATAGTTTTATAGATTTTCGTCACATTTCGTCGTATCTATTTATGTCCTCCGAGATATCAAATTAATTTTAATTCAGCTGGATCTTTATACAATATAAGCACACAGAAAATGTTTTACAAATTTCTCAATATTCAATCCTTAATAGAGCGTAAAGTAGTAGTTTACATTTTCACGAATTCCGACATATTTCTTAGGTCTAATGAAAAATCGAATTCGATTTCACTTCTAAATGCTTTTAATATAACCGAAGAAAAACGAATTTAAGTATTTTTCGATATTCATCCCCTAGGGAATATACAATTTTTTTTACATTTTTCACGAATTCCGAAAAATCTTTTAGGTTTCATAAGATCGAATTCGATTTTACTTCTATGGGCTTTTTACATAATGAACTAAGAATTAATTCCAGAATTTCGCAATATTGTACAACGTGTAGGTTTTTTTGTCTGGATTCCAACATATCACTTAGGTCTGATGAGATATCAAATTCTTTTTTTTTAACGCGCACTCTAAATAATCGCCTAAATATCGATTTCAGAATAGATACTCAACCCCTAAATGGCAATGTCAATATTTAATCCCCCATGTTTTTATTGAAATTGAGAAAAAAAAATTAAATAAATTATAAACCTGTCAACAGACGGATCTATGCGACGGACAACTTTCAAAATAACCAGGATGATGTTCGAATCGTTACTTTTTTAGGTTTTTAGTACCCTAGTAACTTGCACCGCATTTTAGTATTACATGCGTTACTACGGACTTCTACCCAAAACGCAAAATATAGTTGAGCTCAGATGGTTAGATTTTTGACTATGGGTTCCTTGTGAAAACGAGCGAGTGCCTGTTTTACTGTTGTATGGAAGCCACTCACGGGAGCTGGGTGATTTTACTCGCAAAAAAGTCTTACATGATTCCTACGCATCACATTAGAGTTCCCAAAACCTCAACGACGTATAAATCATAGTTCATCCCCTGCCTGTAAGATGCTGTAGGATGGGTGTCCTTGTTAGAGCCGATTCGATTACTTCATCATCCTTAACGTATGTCAACCACAATTATCAACCGATAATTGATGCAGGGCTGTAAGTGCGGAGTACTTAATGCAGTTAGCAACGTTGTACTTTATCACTTTGTTGGAGTAATTTGATCTGCGTTACTTATCGCATTCCGTTCCAATGTCCGAAACCGCAGCACGCTTCCTTGGTGTGCGGATCGATAACCCTTTCATTTGGCATCGATTTCACTATTAATGGGTTAAGTTGCCCGCCCGTTCTGTTCGATTCACCTGTACACATCAACCGAATAATGGACCGAACATATTCACATGTTATCGCAACGCGTATGCAATAATTCGCGACCGGGATGCGATGCGATCTCAACGCGGGGCCTTAATGCAGTGCATGGGGTCCCTGGGAAGGGGGGGGGGTGCAAGCGGGAATCCGCGCAAAAATTACCGAAACACCCAAGAAAATCTGAAAATCTGTTAACAGCCGAAGTTGATTTATGACACCGATCCGGGCTTTTACATCGGGCAATATTTTGTCGCGGATTTTAATTTATTTCGTTTAGATGAGTTTTTAGTTGTTCATTTCGTTGGCAAGGGAGGGGGTCCTGAGCGCGGAACCAGTGATAACAAGGGAAGCGCATATGGCAATAACAAAGCGATGCGCTACGACGGGATCCAACGGAGTCTAAAAAAGGCGCCAATGTCTGGCACTCCATGGGGTTCTCTCGGGGGTCCGGTTGATGGAACAGTTTTTTCCCGTGTTTCATGTCGAGCGCGTTCTTACTGTTCTTACTCCTCCCGCTCAGGTCAAGCTCAGAACGCCGCGCTTGCTAGACTCAAGTCGGATCGATCGAGCGGTTATTATTATTTTTTTTTGGGTTTGTTTAAACAAATGTCGCCGAGACGAACATGATCCCATATGAAAAATTCCAAACAGGGATAACACGCAAGTAATGATCACTAAATTGCATTTCATCGCGCCGAGACAGTTTTGAGTGGGACATAATTTCGAAGGTAAGATTTCGCGATTTAAAAACAAAGAAGTTATATCGAAGTTCGAAAAAAGTGAAGCATGAAAAGACCCAAGTCCATGGTCAAGTCTTACCACCCCACGCTTTCAGACCCACAACGAAGATTCATATTCGACTCATTAATTACTGTCAGGAAGAAAACAAGTTCCGACAATCATCGGGATATTAATTTCTGCACGATAATTTGTTGCTAATGCCGATTAACAAAAAAAAGAGACCAATTGGCTTGCATGTTTATAATAATTTAATAATTTTGGGTGGTGACACTCCAATTTGAAGGTAAACGAATTGGAAAGGTGCACTATCCGGAAATTGTTCAATCATATTCACGGTTCGAAGTACTATGGCTTGAAATTTGTCTAGCTTCCTACCTGGTCTCGATAATTTTTTGCAACACTTTGCCCCTTGATTGGTCCTTCGTACTAAAGATGAACGATTCAAAATGTGAATTTGATGTAAGATCGAATTTGACATATTCATAGCCAGGTAAATTTGAGACAGTATTCAACTGAAGGACAAAAACTCTTATAGATTTCATTTTTATTTTGGTCTCGATATTTAGATTGGGCTTGTGTAGTTCGCGAACGAACAAGTCCGGAGGAGTATCAAAAGGGCGAATTAGTTTGTAATCAGTCAAAACTAAGCCTTAAGGCCCCATGAGTCCGGTACGACAATTTTTTATCCCTGTTTGATTTTTCTTTCTTGAGAGGATTTTAATCGATTGAATCGTTTTTCGTTCGTGTAATTAGGCGTGGACAATACGTCTGCATCGTTCGCTGTCTATAAGCGAACTAATTTTGATTTTACAGAAAAAAATAGTGTTATACAGTATTGGACAAAACTAAAGCATCCCTGGGGTGCTTTAGTTTTTCCCGGCATCTTTTTGAGTACTGAGAAATATTTTTGTTTTATTTTTTGTTGTTGAAAAGACTGAACTGTCATTGTTACGTTTTTTTTATAATACACATGTAAGTAAATAATAAAAAGTAAGAACAAATTTTTTTCATAAAGTTTTCCTGATAATATCAGACGATAACTGATATTTCAAGGGGTGCTTTAGTTTTGTCCAATACTGTAGGTTTTCAAATTATTTGAAACGCATAACTATTAAGAATCAATAATTTTTTCATTGTTCTATCTTCTAGAAATACCAATTAATTATACTATCTATGATAGTTTTCAA
This sequence comes from Beris chalybata, assembly GCA_949128065.1. Taxonomy (NCBI): domain Eukaryota; kingdom Metazoa; phylum Arthropoda; class Insecta; order Diptera; family Stratiomyidae; genus Beris; species Beris chalybata. The sequence goes on along the minus strand of OX421896.1, from coordinate 30,040,574 downwards.
TGAAATGCGGTCTTCTTATGTAATTCTTGCTATGAAAATCGTGAAAAAATACTTCAGTTTGACTTCATATATTATTAACAAAATTTAAAGTTTTTTAAAATTTGGTCTATGGAAACCCTCTTTAAGATTTTTTCTAGCATTATATTAATGAAAATGACATATTAATTATTCAAGAAATAAGCAATATGCGCTTAAAAAACTCGAATTTACGAATTTTAAAAAATGTTCAAGGGTTGTTCTAATAGCATTTTTTTGAAATACAGTTTTGAATTTTTTCTCTATACACGACCTAGTTTACATACCAGCTAATAAAGTGGTGTAATAATATTTTGTTTTTTTGTTGCCATTACCGTGAAATATTAGCAAGAAAACAGTAAAAAGTAATCAAAATCGCATTTAACGTGCACATGGAGCCTTAGTTTCTTTTAGTTTTAGGAAGGGGCGCCACACTGTGCTGCAGCGCACACTAAGCACCAAAAGGAGGCCCATAGCGATCCCTTCGAATAGAATCGTGGAACTTGCCAGTTAATCACCCCCAAATCATCCCAAATCCCTAATGAACTTGACTAAATTGTCATACCCTATCAATTTAAGATCTTCCAAACTATCGAAGAAGAGACTGCCCAATAGTGATGTGCAATGCGATTACTTTTGAGTAACGAATAATTACTGAATACTTCAATTTAGTATTCGGTACTTACTATTCGTTACTTTATTGAGTACTTCGTGGTGAAAAACATTCACAACTTAGACCCTGTAGAAGCTAAAGAAAAAAAAACTAGGAACAAATTTCAGGAAGCTGTTCAAATGGGTGTGCACATATGATCTAAATTTTTTCCGGGACTCTGTCATAATCGGAATGTAACAACCATTGTTTTAGGGTAGACATTTTTTTTTAACGTTTGCTTCCCCCTTGGGCTGAATATCCAAAAATCCACAAATAAATATTTGGCCAATTATGTAGAAAGCCTGAGAAAGTTAAAACCAATTTGATATCTCATCAAATCTAGGTGGTATGCCTGCATTCATGGAATCGTCTGCAACTCCTTTACACCCCCTTGGGGTTTGATTATCAAATCATTCTGAAATTTATTTTCTAGACAATTGCATGGAAAGTTCGTAGAATTAAATCCCAACTTAAAATTTCGTCAAATTCAAGAGATGTGGAGAAATTCGTGATAACGTATGCACCCAAAAATTTTGATATTTCAAACGATTATCGTAAAAATCGGATACTATAGTCGTTCTCAATTTATCCGAAATTTTAATAATACTTGTATGGCCCATAAAATGGGGAAGGATTTTGATCATTACCCGGATTATTATTAAAATACTTATTAACAATTTCTATTTGATAGCTGATCATGGCTGAAATTCAACCTTTCACAAAAAATTTGACAAACGTTCACATTTTTCGATAAGTCTCGCCTCTGGACGACAAAACTAGAATATAACAAACATTCTAGACATCACAAAGGGAAGTAAATTGTCCATTTAATTAAATTTACCAAATCATGTCCTGAGGACGTAAAGGGTTCTGATAATACATATACGATTTTCCTATCGATAGTCCAAGAAGTTTGCTTTTCGGGCAAACTGTTCGGGAAGACGACGTACAAAAGTTGCTCGACTTATTGCCTTCTGGAGCATTTAATTTGTTTGTATGTCAGCCCTTAAACCACCGAAGGAGTTAAGAGTTCGAGCTGGTTTATAAACAGACGGAAGGGATGCATTCGGGGGGTGAAAAAAAAATCAGCAAACATCTGAACGAACAATGCTGTCTAAATTCCATACAAGTTGAGTTGAAATAAACAGAGGATGCATGAACAGAATACTAAAACTTGTGGCCAACTACGGAATTGAGACGTTTTTTTTCTTGGCAAAGGAAAAAGAAGTTATTTGAGCAGAATTCGTGCAAATCGACACAGCTCCTTTTGCGGCGTATAGAAGTCTGATCTATAAGAAGCTATCGCGTATCCTTGCTGGTCACATTAGCGTTTGGGAATAGATAATTAATGTTATTAATAATGCAACCGAAGTTTCTTCGCCGAAATGCGAATAACTTTGGGGCATTTGAGCTACGGGAAAAGTTCGTAAAGAAATAGCAAGGAATTTCGTTACATCTTCAAATGTAATTCATTCGCCGGTCATTTTTTTTGTCTGTTCTTGTTTAATTGTATACTTAGACGTGGTCCTTGGGCCAAGACTTGCAAACTTGGAACCAAGAAAATTAGAAGTTTTTTGTTTCGAAATTGGATTAATGAATTGCAAGTTTTTGATAAGGACAAAATCAATGTAAATGAAGATGAATGATTTTATTTAAGGCAAAACTTTTAAATTTTATAGATTCACAGATTGCAGATTGCTCCTTAGATGCATAAATTGGAAGAACCGGGCGCTGAATCGGGATGACTTCAGACAATGTATCCTGCAGGCCTTTTCCCAATTTCCGTTCCGTTCAGGATATGGATTTAAGAATGGATTCGAGATTTCGAGTGTTTCTTTCGGACGCATTGCGTTTAACCCCCACACTCACTCCCCACAAGCCATGTCAAACAGATAAAAGTGGTATTAAGAAATATTTTTACTACCCAAGCTAAGAATTACTACCCAAATTTGCACCCCGGAGAAATGTCAAAACGGTCACACTGGTGAGCAGTGATAAGAAAGCGGACAAAGTGTCAGTGCAAAAAAGAATCTCCTCTACGATAAAAAGGTGATTCGCCAATATGAAAGAATTGTGAGATATTTTTCACTGTGAAATGATCGATCTGAATACCTACTGGGCAGTAATTATAAAGTAATCTTCATGACGTCGCATGTAGGAATCGGCGATCACATAATGAACATTTCGTTTCAGCCCCATTTGACTTTATGTTTCAGGAATGTTGGGAGTGTATTCCACATTCGCTCGGTACCGTTTGATAAAGGAAGTATTATATTTGAGTAAGATTTTAGTACGTACTTGTAAGCACGCACTGCACTTAGCAAGCTCATGAGAACTATTGATGGGTTGTTCATGAGTTAACTATTCCAAAAGAACACTTCATTGAAGTGACTGAGTGAAGTAACTCACTCTTTTTGGTGAACTGCAGTTCTATTGGACATGTGACAATAAATTTTACTGGTTTTTTTTTGCCATTGTCTTCTAGATCTACTGGACTTTTTTTGCTCATCATCTTCTCCCCTCTATGAATACACTAAAAGAACGAACTAGTTCGCGAGCGAACGAAGGAACCATGGAACGAAGAGTACCGAAACTACTTCACAGAACTATACTGACTTTTTTTACATGGTCCTCATCTTCTACATCTACTGACGAAAAGAAGGAACGATGGAACGAAGAGTGCCGGAACTACTTCATTGAACTCGTTCCTTAAAGTGAGTGACTCGAAGTGAAGTACTTCACTGAAAGGAACTGCTTCGCCAATCTCTAATAAGAACAGTCGCCATTGAAGACGACATAGGAGAATCAGTCACCCTAAATCTTGAATTGATAAGAATTTTCGATACTTCCTCGACTTTCAAGATATTCGAACTCATATCACCGAAACGATTCATTTTTGAATCGTAATGTTTGTTGCAACTCAAATTTATCATTGGATTCATCAACACATTGATATTTCATGTTTTCGGGGAACTATTGTTGGACATACGGTACGACGTGCGAGAACTAAAACCAATTGTTCTTTTAATAGGTCCGTTTAAAATTTCTGAAGTTTGACCAATACTGTGTCTTACTAAATTCTTAGAAGACATTTTTTTTTCAGGAAAAAACTTTAATTAGACCAGCTCTGAAGAGAATCAATACCGGTCATACGAAAACTCCCTAGGGAACTGAACAAAACTATTTCATCCAAACAACGACTCCTTCTCTCCAAAAAGGATATGTTTGGCGTGAAAACAGCAATTACGCAGCAAGTGCCTGAGAGTACTCAATCAAAGGAAATGTCACGCCCGTATGCTACTATGCGACCTACACATACGAAAAATGTCAGGACATTGCACGAGCAATCCTTCTTCCACCTATAAAATCGTTCTTTCATAAAGTACTAAGAGATTGCGTGTCATTTGTCACCCCCCAGTCATCACATGTCATGTCGTCTCCATACTTTGTCATGCATCCACCCATATCCTTTCTTGCCATCGACATAACTCGTTCCTTACCTAGTCACATCGTAATATGGGACAGGTAGGCAAACGTGTGCGCGATATGTTCGGCAATCAACTGAAAATGTCATGCGGTATATCAGAGTGAAGGCGGAGCCTTAAAATAGGAGTACTTCATAAATACTCGCGCGTTCTGATATATGTAATGCGACGCGTTCCGTACTGTGTCCTGGAAGAAGGCTACCATATGAAATATAAATAAAGGACCAACCGTAACGACAAGCGACATATCCATGACATGTGTCTAACTCCTGCTAATCGAAGTCCTAATGAATGAAAATTACAGAAAATTACGGACGGGGTGGTTGGTGGGTCGTAGAGGAACCTTGCTACGTAGGTGGGTAAGCAGCCCAGGCCATCATAGCTGCAGCAAGGACCCTTCAAACATATTCCACACGCAATCGAGAAAACGCCAAGCATATAGTGTTCGGCATAGCAGGGTCTTTTTAATGGCAGGGAAAGAAGCAGGTCGCAAGTTTCACTTTAAATACAGCGAGGACGAAAGGATTTTTATTTTTTATTCACTCGGGGTGGTTTTTTTTCGCGATATGAAACAGTGTCAGGCAAAAGTCACGTTTGCTATGGTATTCATACATTATGTGGTATTTATCCTCTTGTGGGGAATAAAAAAGGTGATTTGTTATGCTATTGTTGCAGGACGAGATTCAATTAGCGATTAAAATGATGAGATCATAAGAGGAATAATTGCTGCGGAAGTGCAATTTTATGCCTCAAACTACGGCTACATACACCACATACGAGTAACATACGCGAAAGTAAGGTAATTGAGCATGAAAGTTCAATTAGAGTTGTTAGCTTTACGTGGAAAAAAAAATCCATACAGTAAAATGGTATTATTAAACTATTAATTATAGTACGTCGCTAAATTGGACAATTTACAGGACGATTGGCGTAATTTTACGTTGCGTGACGCGGACATTCACGTACGTTCCAATTTAAATATGGAAAAAACATAATAAATTTTATCTGTGATTCAATTGAGCAGAAAATTGAAAAATACAATTGCGCAATTTTGGAACAAAGTCAACTTTACTGAAGTTCTTAAAGTGAAAACTATTACTTCAGATTTCATTCGAAGAAAGCTCTGAGTCGTAAAGAATTTTATCACCTTTTCAGTAGGGAGCATACTGACCGACTCCTTCAGTACATATGAGTGTAAGCAAATAGCTGTTGAAATTAAAGTAAGGTACTTTAAGTCTTGCATGCAAACTGCTCTTTCTTTACAGTCGAGCTATGCACTAGCAACAATTTACATGATGTTGTAAATTCGAATGGCATAAAATTTCAATTTCCCCATAATAAATTCCTTTTTATTGTTCCATGTTGTTTTATATTTTTATTTCTGTTTTTAACGATTTGTCGACTTGATATAAAAAGAATGTAAAAATTTTTTTATTAATTTTGAGTACCTACAAATCTTTGTGAAAATAATAAATTAATCCAATTATTCGGTTTAATAATTGATCTATTAATAAGATCAGAATCTGTTAAAATTAGAAACGGATTTTGAAACAATATCCCGTATTTGTATATTTTTGTTATTATTATTATTATTATTATTTATTATTAACAAGTATGTAAATATACATAATTATTTTTAAATTTGTAAGAAGTGGACTGGTTGTACTGCAAATTTAATTACATATGAATTAAGTTGCGAATAACGCCCGAATGAATCTCGTCAAACGAATGACAAATCCATATATGTATGACAATATATGTATATTTTCAGTACTAAATACTATCGAAAACAAACCTGTCTTTTTGAATTTATTTTAATTGTTTTGTGTCAGTCTGAAACATGTGAAGTAATTCTGCATTTCAGTACCGAAGAACCGAATTTCGACAGAACTGAGCAAATGTTGCTGTTTCCGAGATGTTGTTATGATAAAAGAATTGACTAAACGAAAAATGATTCTTTGGATCTCATTTGCAGTTGGCTTCCGTATTAGAGATAGATAAAAAGCCACCCACTCTCATATCTTACTTTGTACTTACGTCAAATCTTAGTTCTCTATCTTTAGCGGTTCTGGAGGAGTAAAAATCCGCGAAGGGCGGCTACCAACATGGCGAATTTAGGCATCAATCAAAAGCTGGCGAATAAGTTTGATGGTCCTTTTAGAGTTTGTAAGGTGATGGCGAATGATAGATATGTGATTGAGTTGGTTGAGGGCGTGCGGGGTTATAAGCGATTCAAGGCGACTGTGGCGATTGATTCATTAAGCCTAGTACTGTGTTCCGAGCGAAACGAAATGAACTGTCAAAGTCCATAAAAAAAATGAAAATTTCGTTATTTTTTCGCAACGAAATATTTCGTTCGTTTTCCAGTACTGTGTTCTTGAACGGAATGGACATTTGCCGTAGTTATTACTAGATGGCGCTCGGCTCAGTAAATTTTTTTTTTTCAAGGGTCCGGGACCATTGTAATGCGAGCGAAATATTTGACAATTCAAAATTTTCAATAGTTCGCTGTGAATTCAGTTAGTTTGTGCTCGGGAAATTTTGTGTGAGTTTTATTTTGTTGTGTTCTATGCCGGAACTGTAATTTTTTGGCAATATTTTAATTTTTTCAAATTTCGCGCGCTTATATGTCAACGACATCTAGTAGCGAACTGTATAGAATATTTCAATCTACCTCGAAGGTGTTTTTTTCGTTCGTGTTCGTTTCGCTGAACACAGTACTATACTTTAAGGCGATATTGTAGTAAAAATTGCGAATTAGGCAGGTGGATCGTCTTGATCTAATAGATCTGCTGGAGTCGTAATTTACTACAGTAATGAGAACATTAATTTCATTTCAGAATGGCCGAATGTTACACCCACGGCCAGATGGCGCTGGCATCAGCAAAGAGCACTAAGGGCGAGTACTGTGCGAAGGTGTGTGTGAAGGTACGGGCGTATGTGCTGGAACGGGTCTGATGAAATGGCGATTAGAGTTGCATTCTGGCGAGCAAGCGTGACGGTGTATTTCTTGACCACAGCGTGTGAGATTATAATTAAAGGCGAATAAACGAATATTTTTGAAACAGTGAGTGTTATTATTTTTTTTATCGTAACAAAATAAATACAAGTAAATGAATAAAAATAAATAAATAACAAAAAAAAAACCCAAAAAGGGAGAAAAAAACCAAAATAAATAAATAAAAAAAAAAAAATATTTTTAATTCAAAAATCAATTTAGTCTATTTAAAAGTCCTTGATGGTTGCCTACACTATCATCTGCACTGCTTTCACTTGAAGCTGCAGAAGCAGCAGCAGGAGCAGAATCAGCAGCAGGAGCAGAAGCAGCAGCAGGGGCAGAAGCAGCAGCAGGAGCAGAATCAGCAGCAGGAGCAGAAGCAGCAGCAGGGGCAGAAGCAGCAGCAGGAGCAGAAGCAGCACCAGATTCGCTGGAGTCCATGCTATCCAGTATCCAGCGAACTCTGGGCAATTGGGGTCGCATCACGCATCGCGCACACGCCCCTGTCGTGTGTGCATGCAACACACTTCTCCAAAATATTGATTTGTGACTTTAGTGCGTGTATTTGTAATCTTTTCAATTCGTCATGGTGCTGCTGCTGCTTGAGAAGAAGACGCTGTTGTTGTTTAATTTTCTCAATCTGCTGCTGAAACTGCTGCAGTTCGGCGTCCATGTCTTTGATTTTTGCGGCTACGTCTGCTCTCGGCTGGAAAAATCGGAAAAAAAAATTAAAACTAGAACTGTGATCACGTGATCACGTGATAAAAGCTTACCCGCACCACAAACGTGGTACACTCCACAGGTGATGGTGCTAGCAGCGCTGCGTTTGAAGGTCCCTGTCCACACAACTTCTTCGCTCCGTCGTTTGTTTCATTTTCCTCCCTACTTCTTTTTCGGTTGACTTTCTAAATTTTTTTTATCATATCTGACACTGTTGGTGGCGCTGTTGATTGAGAGAAAAAATAAAATTTGATAATTTACTATCTTATTTCAAAGCGAAAAGATACAAACAATACATATTAGTAAATATTTTTTAGTTGCTGACGAAAAGAGAAGAGTTGAGAAAAGCATGAGAGCTCGCGCAAAAAGTAGTCGGAGCATAAAAAGATTGAATATAACATGGCAATGCTGGTCCCATTGAAAATGTCAAAGTTAAGTCAGCTGACATCAAAAAGGTAAGGGAATTCTACAATTATTAAATAGCTATTTCTTTTTATTTAAGGTCGAGCGAGGGTTATTGAAACTGGTGAGTGGAAATCTTACAAAAGGGCTCTAACAGAGTACAACCACGAAAAGAGAAATTCGTGAAAATTGTCCTGCCAGTGTATAAATTATTTACTCAGAAGAGCAAGAGTACACAAAATACTTTCTAAAGCACACACTAACAAAATGGGCTTATTACAAAAACCTGATCGCTCGATTACAGAAAATGGGAAACAGACGTGAACTTTTAGCTCGAACTCATTTCCCAGGTTCCTCAACCATAGAACCAAGCAATGAGGAAAGGTACACCGTCCCTAGGCCAAGTAGACCAACCATATTGGACTGGAAAAACTCAGGCGAAATCTTCACTGCTAACAAGGTTAAATGGTCTATATGAGTTGTTGTGTTTGAGGCCTTGGAAGAATTATTTTGACTTAGAAAAGTCAAAATAATTGAAGGATAGGAATGGTTCGGGACAGAATGGGCCAATTCCGCCTACGTCCGAATTGGTGGCTGAAGTAGAACGGAAGCGACACGCTTGCTGGCGGCCGGGACTAGCTACGGCAGTGTGGGGGTGGTTCTTGTTCTGACTTCAGACCATAAACCCTAGGCCTAGACAACAAAATTTCGTGTCGGCTTACTCCAGGGTGATTAAAATTGGGACTATCTTCCCAATAGGTCGTGAAAGACCAAGAAGCGGTGGAGTTGCGCGACTTCGCGATTTGTCAGGGCGCTTAGGTGTAAGTAGCGCCCTGCTCTGCCCACCCTACCTCAGCCACGACTGTCCTCTAGAACATTTCGCGTCGTGGCCCCTTATTGAGGTTCGGGGCTAAGGAGCTAAACGCTCGGGTTCACTATAAATGGCTCTTTCTAGCCGTTAATCATCATTAAGGAGATTATTATCACTAAAAAAAAAACGACCATACAAAATTGCTGGAAAAGAAAACCCAAAAAAAAAGAAAAAAGGAAATCATGCAAAATATAATATAATATAATAAAAAAAGAAACAAAATCAAAACTCACCCCATTTGTTTATTTCATCCGTTTGGTTCTCTCTCGTCCTAATTCCTCCTTTATTCAAATTCCCTATTTCTCATTCTTCTAATTTCCTATTTCTCATTCTTCAAATTTTCATCTTTCCTTTCTTCAAATTCCCTATTTCTCATTCTTCTAATTTCCTATTTCTCATTCTTCAAATTTTCATCTTTCCTTTCTTCAAATTCCCTATTTCTCATTCTTCTAATTTCCTATTTCTCATTCTTCTAATTTCCTATTTCTCATTCTTCAAATTTTCATCTTTCCTTTCTTCAAATTCCCTATTTCTCATTCTTCTAATTTCCTATTTCTCATTCTTCTAATTTCCTATTTCTCATTCTTCAAATTTTCATCTTTCCTTTCTTCAAATTTTCATCTTTCCTTTCTTCAAATTTCGTATTTCTCTTCTTTTCTTGTAGAAATTCGTCGGGCGGCAGATATTCTTCTTCGCGACATTCGGACAAGATTGAATTTTCGTACGGCCGACGTTTCTTGTCACACCCGGGACGATTAACGGGCACGACGCGTGTATTTAACTCAACACGAAATTTTAGTTAATTGCTCGATTCGCGAAAACATTCACAAAACATTTCCATTCACTTTGAAACTTGTTTTTCATTCGGTTCATTGGAACCCCTTTTCCTATCTTCCAGATCTTTCACATGGCTGTCACAAGTATGAAGATGGCTTCTCGTGTCACTTTTAATTGATACGCGAAGTGTTGCAGCTTTTGAACCCGAACCAACAGCGTTTGCAATCCGATGCCTTCAAAATTCTTCGGTGGCTCTGGCCACCCACGTTCTTCGGATTTTACGGCAAAATGACCACTCAATCGTCGCAGGGAAGGTGTTGTCAATTACAAAAAATAACTTTCACGCCAGACGTCTACCGTTTGCCGTGTTCTTCCTATTCGAACCTTTTTCCACAATTCATTAGCCCGCAACTAAGCGATTCTTATGTTAATATTTGCACCGAAAAGACGAGGATTAAACGCAAAATCCGTTCAGCACAGAAAAAAATTGAAACAAAAAAAAAATTCACCAATTTAGTTTTTGGTTTAACTTTGCACAACGAGTACGAACTTATGCGGTGTTTTACTGAAAAGCGTTACGAGCACGACTACGTTTGATTAAGCAAACATTTTGAAAAATCTAACCACGAGAAATGTTTTACGGTAGTTTGTTAACGCGAACTATACGAAACTAAATCGTGTATTACTTGACAGCTGCAAAGTCAACGATCAACTCTCGAGTCGCTCAATAAAAAAATTAAAAGGGCCAACGGCAAAGAGAAAAACCGTAAACAAAACGAACCGTCCGATGCATAGAGCGCTCCGAGGTCAGGTTCTCGTTATAATTAATTTTATTATAATTTCTTTTAGTTTTATTTGATGAATTTTCAAGATGCTGTGGTAGTTAAATACGAAATAAATTCAAATTTGTCTGACGCAATACTAGAATACCACTGCCATCGTTATCACAACGAAACACACAATCCGATTTCTAACCTCAATAATTTGGCGGTGGTTTTTTCTAAGCCTGTTTTAAAGTTTTTTTCTTCCATCGATTGCTGCAATTAAAACGAAAAGGAAAATGGCAGAAGATGACGCCTATTCCGGTACGGTTCTAAACCAGCCGCTTTCAATTAGGTAAGCTTTTCGCCGTTCGACTTATTTTCACCACGACACTTAACCCGAAAAACTCGACAGCGATCTGCGCTACACTTCGATGTCCGCCATTTGCACCGTCTCCTCCTCTACGTTTCTTCGGTGGCAGGGTTGTCGCCACTTTCTGTGGATCCACACGATACTCGAATGACATTTTTCGAGGATCGAGTGGATCCACAGAAATGTTAACGAGATTGGTGTTACCAGCCAGCGGCGACTCAACAACATAGGCGGCTCGCCGTTGGTTTCCCAGCGCCGAACCGACTAAAGAAAGTCGTCGCTTTTGGTCGGTCTCATGCGCACGACTGAGTGCCGGGCAATCGGTGTGCTCCCTCGGATCACTGCCTCAGATCCTTGGAGTGGTAAGTCCCCAGACGTTTGCCTCCTAGATCCTCCAATTCATATCGTGAGTTGCCTAGCACACGACGAATTCTGCACTTGAGGAACTTCTTCGCCAGCTTGGCATTATAATTCTGCGCGGCTGTGGACAAGGAAAAGTTTCTACGGAATACCTCCTGTCCTACACAAAATTGTGTTTTAGCAGCACGCAGATTATAACGCCTGCTGCTGTCCTCATGTGCGACTCTTATTTTCGTCTGCGCCAGTTGTCTCACGATAGGAATTCCCTCTCGAGGTCGAAGCTGTACATTTGACTCTCCCAACGCTCGCAAATGCTTCAGCAGTTCGTAGTCCTTCCCGTGCAACATCATGTGATTCCCAAACAAAACCTGATAAGGAGAAAATCCAGTGGCTTGGTGGAGTGAGCTACGAAGAGCACATCCAATTTTGCTTAGACTCTCATCCCATCGTGTTTGGTCATCAGTGATGAATGCTCGAATTCCGGCCAGGATGGACTGATTGACACGCTCCGAAGCATTCGCTTGCGGTGAGTAGCTCGGGGTGTACAGGTGTTTAACTCCGTATTTGTTCAGCATGGTGTTAAACACATTCGACCTAAATTGAGAGCCGTTATCGGAGAGGATTGTCTCAGGTGTTCCAAACGTATGGAAGACCTGCCCCTCCAAGTAGTTTGTGATCTCTTCAGCAGTGATCCGCCCCAAAGGATGTAACAGGGGAAATTTGGTAAAATGATCCAAGACGATCAAGATAGCGATCTTACCCCGTTTGGTACGTGGATATGGTCCAAGTACGTCGATGTACAGATGTTGGAATGGCTGATCAGTCTGGAACGGTTCTCCCATAGGCGCTCGTAGAGGTCTGTTCGGGGACTTTGTCTCTTTGCAAGTGTCGCACGCCAGAACGTAGGTGCGTACTTGTGTAGCCATTCCGGGCCAGTACAAAAATCGCCTGACTCGCTCTAGCGTTTTGGCATAACCACCATGGACCGTGGTGTCTGCCTCGTGCGCCTGAGCGATCGCAGCTGACGTAAGGCTCGATGGAATCCATAATTTCCAGGCCCTGTCTTCAGCAATCGGGTCACCGTTGTGAGGCTCTGTGCGCTTATACACGAAACCATCCCTCACGCATACGTCAGGAAGCCGATCGGCGTTCGCATCGACGGTGGACACTAACTCTTTATATTCTTTGCCAGAGAATTCTGGAGAGTCCATATCCACCATCGGTGCCACATCGATCAGCGCGTTTAATCCCTCTTCGTATACACGAGAGAGAGCGTCGGGTACAACGTTCAGGCTCCCTCTTCGGTGCTCGATTGTGAAGTCGTAACCTTGGAGTTTTAAACTCCATCTTGCCAACCGTCCTTGTAGGTCTTTCTGCGACATGAGCCATTTGAGACTTGCGTGGTCCGTAATGATTTTGAACGCAGTCCCTTCTACATAGGCTCGAAATTTTTTCACGCTCAACACAGCTGCATAACACTCGAGTTCGGTTACGCTGTAGTTGCGTTGAGCGGAAGTGAGCTTCTGTGACATATACGCCACTGGAGATTCCGATCCGTCGTCGTTTTCCTGAAAGAGAACGCTACCCACCCCTGATTTACTGGCGTCGCACTGGATTACGAAAGACCTCTTAAAATCAGGATTGATTAATAAGGGGGCTCTCGTCAACAAGTCTTTCACTAATAGGAAGGAAGTTTGTGCCTCTGTAGTCCAAGCAAACTGGTTGGACTTCTTTAGAGTGTCTGAAATCGGTGAAACAGTCGCAGCAAAGTTGGGAACGAATCGTCGATACCAGCCTGCCATACCAAGAAAGCGTCGAACTTGACGTGCGGACTTAGGCGAAGGGTAATCGACGATGGCTGAAACTTTGTTGGGATCCGTTTTCAAGCCTCCTTCTCCAACGATGTAACCGAGGTATTTCACCTCTTTCAGACAAAACTTGCTCTTGTTGACGTTAATGGTCAGGCCAGCCTTTCGCAAACATTCTGCGACTTCTGCCAATAAAACCAGATGTGAATCGAAATCCTCAGAAATTAACAGCAGATCGTCCAAATATACGAATACCTGCTCCTTCAGCTCGGGTAGGATGACTTTGTCCATCAAACGACACATCCTTTGCGGCGCGTTGCATAACCCAAAAGGCATGCGAGTGTAGTGATATAGAGGCCGGCCAGGAATGGTAAACGCTGTATACTCCCTGGATTTGTTCTCGAGAGGAATCTGCCAAAAGGCGTCTTTGAGGTCCAGGCTAGTAATAAAATTGGCTCGCGGCAAACGACTTAAGATACCATCAATGTGTGGTAATGGATAAGCATCCTTCTTCGTCACACTATTGACTTTGCGCGAGTCCAAACATAACCTGACCTTGCCTGGCTTCCTCACGAGAACCACAGGCGAGCTCCATGCACTCTGGCTGGTCTCTATAACGCCAAGTGCCCTCATGCGATCGATCTCGTCATATAAGAGTTTTTGGATCGCAGGAGACACAGGATAATGTCGCTGTTTGATGGGACTTGCATCACCAACGTCTATACTGTGTTGTTCGACGTTGGTCACACCGAGTCCGTATACTTCGTATGATGGAAATTTGGACTTTACCATTTCCAACCTCTTTACATCTGTGGGCGTTAAATGGTGGGCATCCGGAGCTATCAGTTGCGATGCAGTATCGGGAGTATCGACCGCGCTGATAATGCTGGGAGCTAGTTGGAATGATCGCCAGAAATCTACCCCTAGGTACAATTTCTGCGACAGGCTCGGCACTATATACAAGGTAATGGGTTTGGTAATACCACGAAAAGTAATATCGGTGTTTACCGTGCCCAAAACTTTCTGTGCAGCACCATCAGCGGTCTTCACCTCTTGACAGACCGGTCGATAATTCACCTGTGCATCATGGAGACGTTGTAAAGCGTTTGCCCCCAGGCAACTGATGCTCGCCCCACTATCGAGGAGTCCTTCAACGTCCACTCCGTACAAGGATACCATGGCGTACGGACGTATGTCCAACGGATTGGTAATGATGGTAGAGAGGATCGCTTTCTTTTTTTCACGCACCATCCTCCAGAATGTACGAAGGCGCAAGATTGATTTACTGCGACCGGATCCACTCGTTAGTGATGATACCTGATCACCACTTGCGATTGAAGTAGGCGCAAAAATTCGCTCTCGAGCCTCCATATATTCCTTTAGCCGAAGGTGGTATGGCTTGAGAGGATGGCGGGAATGTCGTCTTGGATGTTCTTTTGCGATAAGGGCTTCTTCAGGCCGGGAAACAGCCGGCTCCGTCTTATCGCTTGGTCTCGTTAATAATTTGACGTGCGGAGTGTTGATCGTCGATGAAATGGGTTTGGATGCTTTTACGTTAAAAGGATGGGAATTGGGTTCAGAGAATGTTGTAGGTAGGGTATTAAAATTTGGAAGGGTATTGTTAGGGGTTGAAAATTTGGGTAAAGTTGTTTCATTTGGGCTGTCTAATTGAAATTGGGACGTGGAATTGGAGTGGTGAACAGATTTTCCTACTGCTGTCGGGATGCAGTGTTCGGACGGGAGGGACCCGCTGTCCTTCCGTCCCTTCGGCCGTTTCCCGCCTTGCAATGGACGCAGTTGGGCTTTAGAACGTCAGCCCGACCACATCCATAGCAGAAGATGCCTTTCGCAGGCTCCGCACACTCACGATAGCCGTGACCTTCTTTCCTGCAATTCCAGCAGATCCAGGGGTTCGATAGTCCGGCCAAATCGACGGAAGAAGTCGTATCCTGATGTTCTTCCACGATTGGCTCATGTATCTCGTGGACTCTGGCCTGGTTCCACGGGGATGGTCTGGTGGCTTTTCGCGTGTCTTCCACCTGCACTACAAGCCGACGTAACTCGTCCATAGTGTGTACAGAGTGGAAGCACAACTGTTGCTGTGTGCTGCCCACCAGATTTCCGCGCACCAGAGCCACGAATTCGGACTCAATCATGGGAGCGTTCAGCAGTGAACGAAGCTCCGTCATGTCTTGTTCGAAGGACATGAAGGGCTCGTGTGGCGCTTGTCGTCTACCAAGCATCTGCTTCCGTAGCTCCCAATCCGTGCTGCGCTCTCCCCAGACCTGCAAGAATGCTACCTTCAGAGTATCCCAAGACGAGTTGTTATTGGACCGACGCCACAACCAATACCACTTGTTGGGCCTACCATCCAGCAGCAGATGGAAGCCCTGCGTCAGCAGATCTAAATTGCCGCGCAAGTCGCTCATCGCGAGAGTCTCGGCCCGAAAAATCAGCTCCTCTGCACGTAGGAGTTGGCTATCCCCGTTAAAACGCAAACGCCAATGCCTCAATGGGCTGTAGGAATTTCTTACACGATGATTAGGGCCGTGGCTAACGCGATCGCTGACCAACGCGGCCGCTCCGGTCCGCTGATCTGCCCTCCCAGCACGCGAGTCTCCCTCTGCTGCCGAATAATGGGCCCCCACCGGTCTCTGAGACGCCTGCTCTTCCCGAAAAACCCGTCTCATCAACTCTATCAGCTGATCTACTCCCAGCTCAGTTCGTACCACTGGCGAACGTGTACGCCCTGGCGCTGGATTCGTCGTAGCTGGGATACCTGTGTCACGGATATCGGACCAGCGTGGTCGTTCGCCTACTACCCTTTCCGGTGATTGTGGGATTGGATTTACGAGCTGGTTCACCCCCTGCTCTTGGCCAATTGAACCGTCAGGGGCGTAAAAGACCCCACCGCCGACCGTTTCCAGCGGAAAATCAAGATTTAACCGCCTTGGTGAAAGTCCGCCGGCCGCTGACTTCGCTCTGCTGCGTGTCACGGCTCCGGTTCTCGCTGTGGCGCCCTCCACGCCCCTAACGGTCCAATAGTCCTGCGGCTCCAGTGCCTGGCGACAATTGGGACACGTTTTGTGGCTCAGCACCCACTCCTCCACACAATGCAGGTGGAAAGTGTGCCCACATTTCGTCCGCGCTTCATCTTCGCCCCCCACGACATGTTGGCACATCGTACATATATCTTCCTCATTCCGCCTTAAAGGCGACCTTGGCAGTGGCATAGCAGACAGGTGAATGAACGAGTGATTGGTTGAGAGAACGAGTGATCAGATGTAAATGTGGTTGTTGTGATCGAATAATTGGTACAATTGTTCGATAGAATGCTAATGAATGTAAGTTGTGTATATTATTACTAATGGAGCAATTGAATTAAGTTTAATGACCGAGGGATGAAATGAATGAATGTTGCGCAATGAGGTGGACGACTAGTGAAAAAAATTATATATCTGCGTGTCTATGAATCTACTGTGTTTTCGACTGTGTTTGATTGAGTGCGTAGTTTAGCTATAATCGAATGAATTTTGGATGTTCGAGTACAAAAAAAACGAATGAATGAAGAATATATTCCTGACTATATGCGGGGTAAAGGAATTCAAAAAAAAATATGAATGAATGTTTGAACGCATTTAGACCGTGTGATCGTCAGAAGGAATGTATATATCCAAACCCGAAACGAATGAATGAACGCTATCACAAAATTGAATGAACGATGGAATGCGAAAATGGTTGTATGTTTAAAAAAAAAATATAACGAATGAACGATAGAATGAAACTTGAACCCAAGAATAAATGATTGTGTGTATGTTAATGTATGTGAGCGTATTTGAATTTAGAACAAATGAACCCTCACGTTGTCGCAACCTTTCCCCTCCCCTCTATGCAGAACAAATCGCGAAGCCGATCTTGATCTTCCTCGCTCCATCGGGAAAATCCGGAACGCGATAAAATTTCAACAAAAAAAAATGGGGAAAAATAGCAATCAAGAAAAAAAATCAAAATAAAGCGCAAAAAAAAAATCCAAGTTAAAAATTTATCGTCAAAAGATTTATAAAAAAAAATTTAAGTATTCAAAAAAAACTCTACGTTATTTCACAAAAAATATTCTACGTTACAAAGGAACTCTAAAAGGATGGATAAGGAAATAAGGTACTTAACAAATTTCCGACGAAATTTCCTATCATCTAACTCACCAATATTTTACAAGTATTTTTCCCAATTGTCTGACGACACGCCCGCCAAGACAGGGCATGCCCAGCACTCAAAAGGGTACTTGCAAAACAAAAGTGGAAAGAATCAGAAAGAATACGTTTATCCAACTTGCATCACATCAATCTTGTATGCAGACAATATTTCCCTTTCCTATGGAACCGAATTGGCGCCTAAAGGTTGCCAAAACGGTTCGTCAATAGGATCGTTCCATATTGCCTCCATACAGGTTCGATGAAATGTTCTGCTGTTGAAAATCTGAAAAGCTTGTACACTTGGACTTTGATTGCCGTTCAGGCGAAAATTCTGTCGCAAAACGACTAAGTTTTTTTGTCCTTTTGCTCACCAACTTTTTTGTACGGAATTTTTCTGACTCGCACGTGTTGATGAGCTACGCTTTGTGCACTAAGCGTAGCGGTGGCTAGCCCCACGTTGGGCGCCATTTGTTGTGTTTGAGGCCTTGGAAGAATTATTTTGACTTAGAAAAGTCAAAATAATTGAAGGATAGGAATGGTTCGGGACAGAATGGGCCAATTCCGCCTACGTCCGAATTGGTGGCTGAAGTAGAACGGAAGCGACACGCTTGCTGGCGGCCGGGACTAGCTACGGCAGTGTGGGGGTGGTTCTTGTTCTGACTTCAGACCATAAACCCTAGGCCTAGACAACAAAATTTCGTGTCGGCTTACTCCAGGGTGATTAAAATTGGGACTATCTTCCCAATAGGTCGTGAAAGACCAAGAAGCGGTGGAGTTGCGCGACTTCGCGATTTGTCAGGGCGCTTAGGTGTAAGTAGCGCCCTGCTCTGCCCACCCTACCTCAGCCACGACTGTCCTCTAGAACATTTCGCGTCGTGGCCCCTTATTGAGGTTCGGGGCTAAGGAGCTAAACGCTCGGGTTCACTATAAATGGCTCTTTCTAGCCGTTAATCATCATTAAGGAGATTATTATCACTAAAAAAAAAACGACCATACAAAATTGCTGGAAAAGAAAACCCAAAAAAAAAGAAAAAAGGAAATCATGCAAAATATAATATAATATAATAAAAAAAGAAACAAAATCAAAACTCACCCCATTTGTTTATTTCATCCGTTTGGTTCTCTCTCGTCCTAATTCCTCCTTTATTCAAATTCCCTATTTCTCATTCTTCTAATTTCCTATTTCTCATTCTTCAAATTTTCATCTTTCCTTTCTTCAAATTCCCTATTTCTCATTCTTCTAATTTCCTATTTCTCATTCTTCAAATTTTCATCTTTCCTTTCTTCAAATTCCCTATTTCTCATTCTTCTAATTTCCTATTTCTCATTCTTCTAATTTCCTATTTCTCATTCTTCAAATTTTCATCTTTCCTTTCTTCAAATTCCCTATTTCTCATTCTTCTAATTTCCTATTTCTCATTCTTCTAATTTCCTATTTCTCATTCTTCAAATTTTCATCTTTCCTTTCTTCAAATTTTCATCTTTCCTTTCTTCAAATTTCGTATTTCTCTTCTTTTCTTGTAGAAATTCGTCGGGCGGCAGATATTCTTCTTCGCGACATTCGGACAAGATTGAATTTTCGTACGGCCGACGTTTCTTGTCACACCCGGGACGATTAACGGGCACGACGCGTGTATTTAACTCAACACGAAATTTTAGTTAATTGCTCGATTCGCGAAAACATTCACAAAACATTTCCATTCACTTTGAAACTTGTTTTTCATTCGGTTCATTGGAACCCCTTTTCCTATCTTCCAGATCTTTCACATGGCTGTCACAAGTATGAAGATGGCTTCTCGTGTCACTTTTAATTGATACGCGAAGTGTTGCAGCTTTTGAACCCGAACCAACAGCGTTTGCAATCCGATGCCTTCAAAATTCTTCGGTGGCTCTGGCCACCCACGTTCTTCGGATTTTACGGCAAAATGACCACTCAATCGTCGCAGGGAAGGTGTTGTCAATTACAAAAAATAACTTTCACGCCAGACGTCTACCGTTTGCCGTGTTCTTCCTATTCGAACCTTTTTCCACAATTCATTAGCCCGCAACTAAGCGATTCTTATGTTAATATTTGCACCGAAAAGACGAGGATTAAACGCAAAATCCGTTCAGCACAGAAAAAAATTGAAACAAAAAAAAATTCACCAATTTAGTTTTTGGTTTAACTTTGCACAACGAGTACGAACTTATGCGGTGTTTTACTGAAAAGCGTTACGAGCACGACTACGTTTGATTAAGCAAACATTTTGAAAAATCTAACCACGAGAAATGTTTTACGGTAGTTTGTTAACGCGAACTATACGAAACTAAATCGTGTATTACTTGACAGCTGCAAAGTCAACGATCAACTCTCGAGTCGCTCAATAAAAAAATTAAAAGGGCCAACGGCAAAGAGAA
This sequence comes from Beris chalybata, assembly GCA_949128065.1. NCBI lineage: Eukaryota > Metazoa > Arthropoda > Insecta > Diptera > Stratiomyidae > Beris > Beris chalybata. The sequence continues at coordinate 30,020,762 of OX421896.1, read as the reverse complement.
AAACCGTAAACAAAACGAACCGTCCGATGCATAGAGCGCTCCGAGGTCAGGTTCTCGTTATAATTAATTTTATTATAATTTCTTTTAGTTTTATTTGATGAATTTTCAAGATGCTGTGGTAGTTAAATACGAAATAAATTCAAATTTGTCTGACGCAATACTAGAATACCACTGCCATCGTTATCACAACGAAACACACAATCCGATTTCTAACCTCAATAATTTGGCGGTGGTTTTTTCTAAGCCTGTTTTAAAGTTTTTTTCTTCCATCGATTGCTGCAATTAAAACGAAAAGGAAAATGGCAGAAGATGACGCCTATTCCGGTACGGTTCTAAACCAGCCGCTTTCAATTAGGTAAGCTTTTCGCCGTTCGACTTATTTTCACCACGACACTTAACCCGAAAAACTCGACAGCGATCTGCGCTACACTTCGATGTCCGCCATTTGCACCGTCTCCTCCTCTACGTTTCTTCGGTGGCAGGGTTGTCGCCACTTTCTGTGGATCCACACGATACTCGAATGACATTTTTCGAGGATCGAGTGGATCCACAGAAATGTTAACGAGATTGGTGTTACCAGCCAGCGGCGACTCAACAGAGTCTTAAACAAACCTGTAGAAGACAGGATATTTCCCGCTTTACTGCAAAGAGGAATGGACCATCTTTTACAAATACTATTATCCATATTTAGAGCAAGCCACGCATGAGGTTATATACCCATATAGTGGCGTAACATTAGGTGATATATATACCAAAAACAGGGCGCCGTTCAAGCAATAATCCTAAGTCGTATCGTCCTATCAGCCTAACGTCATTTCCCTTAAAAACTGTGGAAAAGATTATCGATAGGCATATCAGAGCTGGGGCTTTGAAATCTCAGCCTTACACTCCAATCAATATGCATATGAACCAGGGAAGTCTACAACCCACGCCTTACAAAACCTAGTCACAAAAATCGATAAATCGATTACGGCTAAGGACATAGCTGTGGGTTGTTTCTTAGATATACGAAGGGGCTTTTGACAACACTGCCTACGAAAGCATCTACTCTGCTGCACAAAAGCGCTGTATTGATCCAAAGACCTGCAGTTGGATCAAGGCCATGCTAGAACGCAGAAAACTAACTTCGAGACTAGCCGACGCAACAGTCACTCTCATAGCTGCGAAAGGCTGTCCACAGGGTTGGGTACTATCACCCATCCTTAGTAGTGCTTAGTAGTGGACGACCTTCTTCAAGATCTAACAAACTCCGGAATAACGGTACAGGGTTGCGCTGGTGATGTTGCCATCCTTGTTAGAGGTAAATTTGAAGAGACGGTGACAGATCTTATTCAGAATACTCTAAACCAGGTTGCAACATGGTGCACTAAAGGAGGATTGGGTATCAACCAAAACGAGGTGTAAGGACAAGTTATCTAAGCCTACTCTTTTTGGAGAATCCATAGAGTATAGGTAGGTAGGTAGGTGGCTGTGGCTGTCCGTGTTCTCACGGACAGCCACGCGTATCTACTACCTACACTTAGACCTAAAAGGTCCGTTGTAATACCACAGGATCATCGAATCCGGTCCTCCTCGTCAAATCATTTAGAGCTTGTAATGAAGCGTTGGATTCTCGTGACCTCCATTGTGGCAAGATCAACAAGACAGTTGAAGAAGTAAGCTCCGAGATGAGCTTTCCTTCTGGCTGACAGAGCAGGTTAAGTACAGAGAAAGTCTAGGACTGTCTCCTCCTCCTCCTCATCCTGGCAGCTTCTACAGAAGTCGTTTGAGAAAAGTCCGAGCCTTTCAGTATGTCGACCTTTAAGACAGTGTCCGGTTAGGACACCGACTGTTTTACTGATGTCCGCCCTTTTGAGCAGAGTCAGCCTTTTAGAGCGATTTAGATCCAGCTTTGGCCAGATCTGTCTCGCAATGTGACATTTAGTAGCATCTGCCCATCTTGAGTTGGTTCTCTCAATTGAGTCCAGTCTCAGTAGCAGTTAACATGTGGAGAGAGGCACACCCAGATTCTGATGTACCGGCAAAGTCTGAAGGGTGGTACCGCGTCGAGCGAGTTCGTCAGCCATGCAGTTCCCTGGAATATCCCTGTGTTCTGGCACCCAGCAGAGAAGAATCCATAGAGTATGCTAGTGAGGTAAAATTCCTGGGAAGCATCCTAGATGAAAAGCTCACTTGGTGATTGACGTGACAGACCGCGCTCCCGGCGTTTGTATTCAGTTTCGGTGATTATATCCATTATATCGCATACTTTTTTCGATTCTTTTTATGTTTTCGTGTTATACATGCATTGAAGTGTCAAGAAGTTAATCGTGCGGTGATTTAAGTTGTTTTTTCTTTAAAGAAAAAATTTTAAAATTCTAATTATTCGTATTGCTTACATTTCTTTGTCTTTTCAAGCAACGTAAGTGACGCATGCGCTGTGGTTAGTACACTTCCGAAAGCCGAAACCGAAAAAATGCTTTTAACTCTACTATAGTTTATACTCGTACCTGTGTCGCGAACATTACTTTATACTAATTAGAAATTCTGGACTTGATCCTAATATTATTCATTATGTGATATTGTGTGAGTGTAGACTCAAACCTTGGATCGGATAACCATTCGAAACTTAAGCTAGTATTACACTGTATGCCAGGCGGTCAAATATTTGACCGAATTTGATGTCAAATATCCAACGCCATCAGGTCGGAACGAAATTCTGACAGATTGTTCAGATCTAAATCGACGTGTTGGCAGACCGGCAAAAAACCGAACTCCAGTAGGTACATAAAATAATTAATTATATAATTATTGCTATTTGTTTAACTGAGTGGCACAAAAAATGTTCACGAGTGACATTTCCTATTTAACCTATTTAACACAATTGTTTTTCCAGAAATCGCAAACGGTCAGATTTGACCGCCTGGCATACAGTAAATTACTAGCGTTAGTGTATGAAATTTATATGTGCTCTAACTCTAAGCACATTGATTTACCATTTCTCGTGTGGACTGTGGTGACATTACTTCCTTCCTAGTACTAGCGAAAATTATATTTTTATTCACCTAAGATATTGAAGGAGATCAAAAGAGATTTGGATTTCGATAAGCCCCTAATTAACCTCCAATCTTCAATCTGCATGATTTTTACAAAAACAGGATCGAGTCGGTAAAGAGAATGTAGCCATATAATTCGCCCTGAAGGTTCTTTTCTGTTCAGATCAATTACATCCTCCTTCTTATCACGAATCAAAAGAAAATTGTCAGCAAAGAACGCTGTTACTGTTCTATTACCGCGAGGGATCATTTAAGGAACCTAAGCTTAAAGAGGAAGTCCCAGTTGACTATATGAAGCAATAGGCGATTAGAAGGTCAGTCAGGTGTAAGGAACGTTGCAATATCCACAATGCATCGCGAAGAGCGCCTATTCCGCCACGCGTAAACTGAAGAATATTAATAATGGCTGCTGGCTGGAATCGATTATTCCTGTCGCCAGAATTCTAGGCAGCTTAAAGCTATGCAAGATCGCGATCTTTAAGACTTAAGCCTAAGTACGAAAGGAAGCAAACTATGTCATTTACAGATCGCGATAGCTCGCGATAGCTTTAAGCTGGCCGATCATTCTGGCGACAGGGATATTCGATTCCTGTAGGCGCAACAATTAACCTTAGATGCCTAGTAATTAAACGCGACCACTTTTATGTTCAAAACCGATCTATCAACAATCTCTGTAGGTCGCCCATATATCTACAGGTAGGAGGAGAACCACATCCACTTCCTCGAAAGTAATCGCTTCGATATTTTTAATATCAGAATAGAGAGAGCTAGGCAGCGACGGAACGCACTACAAAATTTAATTGCATAAAATTATGTTGCACGTGATATTGGCGCACATACTCGTATAGTCCCCAGTCCCAGTTCCAGTTGTGTACTATCAGTTTTGTTGTTAATAGCGGCAGCGATCGCTATCGATATTGCCATTCTGTTCGGTAAATTCAGCTGCGCATAGTCCGATATATGACACGGTATGTCCCTAAAGACTAAAGTAGGCGTACCGAATCATTACTATCATTATACGAGTAATATCAGGCCAGCAAGTGGATTTTATAATGCAACTGAGTAGTTCTTGATCGTACATTAAGATCTTCGTCGTCGTCGTCCTCATCGTCATTCACTTTACCATCGTAGACACTCTCCTGGTACAGTTTTGCCAGATTCATATGTAGGTGCGCTCTGCTCTACACATGACTCGAAATTGCAGGTAATTTCCACGTATACCTTACCGTCCATATACACAAGTTCGATCGTCATCTTCTACAATGCGCTTCTTAGATGTGAACTTCAAGTATCGATCATGCCTTACACAATTTCAAAGGAGAATCAAGACGAGATACAAATATTATACACAACATGTATTTGTGCCAGGATATAACAAACACTACTTGTTATTTGTTAGGGCTACTGAACCAACAGCAATAATACTTATGAAAATAAATCCCGCATCAAAATTGATGGTTCTTTTAATGATCAAAAGTTAAATTAGCAGTCTGAATGGAAAACGAACCAATTTCAGGATGAAGTTCGTAGTGGAGTTGAATAACAAGACGCCCAACATCAGACCAACTTAAATGGCACCTCCATAGGTACATCTTGTTCGAAGCAGTTAATTAAAATTATAATTCGATATGAAGGGCTTCTTATACAGTAGTTTCCTAAATTGTTGATTAGGTACTCTATTGCTAACTTTCAAGTTTTTCATATGAAACTGGAAAAATGTGCACAACAAATTTAATTTAAAATAGATTTATTAAAATTATATAAATTTAAAAATTTATAATGAGCAATTTATTGCAAAAAAAACTTAAAAAACAAGTTAAGAACTTGTCCTTAGTTTTGAGAAGATCAGGTCAAAAGAAGGCCTTTACAGTTTAAGTTAAAAACTTCATTAGAACTGTGCTTGGGCTTCTAGTTTTCCGATAGAAAATTATAAACCTGATAAACCTCTTCTTAACTAGAGTTCTTAAGCTGAACACTTAACTTAAATCAGTAATTCATTTTCTTATATATAAAATACCAGAAAATAAATCATAAGAAATATTTTTAGGTGTTCATTTAAATAGTTCTCTAAAGAAATTTTAGATTGAAAACATCCTAAAAGAGATAACTTTTATCTTTCTAGCATAAGCCGTTTCTGGGATACAAGAAACCACCCACCCCCATACTTTGATACCACTATAAATATTTTTATTTTACTAGGATCTCTCTATATACTGACTCTAAATAGTTGAAAGTTTTTATTTATTTATTTATTTATAATTCAACAAGAGACATATAAATATACACAATTATTACTTCATTATTACTACTGACTTAGACCATCATCTAAATTTAATTATGTAAATTATTGGGATAAGTTAGGTTTGTTATCTATATTTCTAAGCTCACTGGGCTTACACTAGTGAATAAATATTTTTTAATTTCAGTCTTTCTATTAATAAATTAAATTTATTGTTTTTGAGCAGGTAATTTACTTTATAGTTGACTTTGTTATTATGAGTTGAGCAGTCATATAAGTGGCGATAGTCAAGTGTTACTCTGCATGTAGCTCATGTCTCTTTGTTGAGAAGCAAATCTCTTCTCAACAAAGAGACATGAAGTCGAAGTTGTTTCAAGACTAGGAGGTTGTTGGGAAAGTTAAGTTTTTCATTAGAGTAACTTTTTTAGAAAATCCATGAAAGAAAAAACCAAATTGCTACCTGCTATCAGGCCTAAAAGATATGATGAAATTCGTGAAAACGTATACAACTCTTTTACACCCCTTTAGTGATTGAATTTCGAAAAATCATGGAATCGGTGTTTAACTGATTACATAAATAGCCCGAAGAAGTTAAAAAACAATTTGATACCATATCAGACCTAAGGGATGTGACAGAATCCGTCAAAACGTGTACATCTCGCTTACATTCCCTTAGTGGTTGATTTTCGAAAAATCGTGAAACCAGTTTTTAGTTGATTTCATAAATATCCCGAAGAAGTAGACATTTCCATAAGTTGTCAGACCTAAGAAATATGAAAGAATTCGTGAAAACATCTACATACTATGCTTTTACAACCTCTAAGATAGATGGCGAATTTTCAACAAACTTAAACCTCAAAAAGTAATATAAAAAAAATTCTGAAAACGATTTTTAGTCGATTTTATAAAAATCTCGTCGAAATTAAAAGCCATTTGATATATAATCTGACCTAAGGGATATGGCATAATTCGTGAAAATGTTTCCAACCTTTTTAAACCGCCTTAGCACTAGAATTTAAAAAATCCTACAAACGCTTTTTAAGCATTGATCTAAAGAATTCGTAGAAATAAAATTAATTCAATATTTTAGAAGACCTAATAGAGTATTAGGGTTTTTTTCGCAATTTGGATTTCGAGTTACGAAATTAATTTTACATTTACGCACTCTTTATAGAAGCAAATAGAAAGGTTTTTCCAATTTTTATGACATCCAACCCCTAAAAGAGTGTAAAGGGATTTTATCCATTTTCACGAATTTGGATAATTTCTTAAGTCTAATGCCGTACCAACTTCGCTTCCACTTCTAAAGGCTTTAAATATAATTCGGATTCTATATTCAACCCCCAGCATTGTAATTTTCACGAATTCCGGCAAATCTTTTAGGTTTAATGAGACTGAATGCGTTTTTACTTCGGATCTAAATTTGGAAGTCAGGCTTTGCCATTCTAATTATTATTAATTTATTATTTGTTATAATCCTTGCTTTCGCAAAGCCTGTAACAATACGACAAATGTCAATAATAAATCCATCAATTAGATGCAGGTAAGTTGCCTTACTCAGACCCCAAATTACAATAATAATTTGATTTAAAGAAATCAAAATAACGGCAGCTAGACCGTCCGATTAGGCCCAGTCAGCATAAAGGAGCCCCGAAAAATCGACCATAAACCAATAAATCGACGGGGCCATTGAAAAGAAGTCAAAAAATTCGAAATTCTAAGCCGCACAATTACTTCGATAGAGCGGTAATTTTTGATTCAGTGCGGTTAATTATTCCACCTTATAATCATAGAGCACTAATGCTCCCAAGATGGGGTCTATTGTGCCGCAAGAAAATTTCCCAGAGCAACGCTGGGACGAATATAATGACCGTGAAATGTTTACGCAGTCATAGCGTATCTGGTGCCGGTTTGTTCGGTTCGATACTCGAATGTGGTACTTACTACTTACGCAGAAGATTTGCCACACGCAAATCAAAGCAATTCGTTCAATAGCCCACGGATTAGACCCACCGAAGACCATAAATTATCGAAAAACAGCTAAGTCCTGGCCATTCAACGCCGTGCGGTTTTGTTGATCTTTCGTTCGGATTTTCGGTAGTCAAATTTTTAATGCATCACCACAATTTACAACAATAAAAGTAACAATAACAAGATCACTTTGATCGGGGTTTTTTTTTTCTTCGTCTTCTTCATACGTTCGTACGATGTGTGTACGAGTTAGCGTATGACCCGCTGGTGATGTGATTAAATTTTCCCACGCCTCTATCGATTCAATCGTCTTCGCTGAACTGAAAGCTAATGTCCGTCTTCAAAATGCTAATAACCGTCCACTTGTAGCAGTAAAATTGATCGAAAATGCGCTAATAGGTAGCCAATCATTACGTTATTGAAACAAGTGAATTATTCACGCACTACATTACCTGCAAATATGCCTGCAATGGAAATTATGCCCGAGGCTTGGAAGGCCTTTTCAAGCCCAAGCCGTTGCTTACTCCATTAAACTTGTACGAGACGAGGGTATGAAAATTGGAGGCAGTACGTCTGAAGTGAACATAAGATTCCCTGGATAGTAATTAGAATGTAATGGCAAATTTATTTGTTTATATTGTGGATTGGATCAAATTTATAAATTATAAGAAATTTATCAATAACTATTATCCGAAGTGCAGCAAATCACATGATACTTGGACCCGTGCAAACTTTAAATCGAAAAAGCAAACCCTAGACTGGATAATATCGTTGTCACAAAATACAAACAGAATAACTAAAAATTGCTCAGTTTTTTTGCCACCCACACTGTCCACAATGATTGGTTGTATTACACTTTACTCTAACTAAACAAAAAAAATGAAAAAGTACTGTGATCGACCTAAAATTAAAAAAAAAAATTGATTCCCTGAGATTTTGTGTTTTAGGGCACTGGTTCCCAAAAAATGTAAGAAAAAAGTCTGTCTCTCCGCCGTATACAAATCCGTAGCAAACAAACGTTTCATGCTAATAACTTAAATCTTTTTTAGTGGGTAGATGTTACTTACAAAGCGCCAGCGAAGATAAACTGCATATATTTTTACGAATATCGTCATATCTCTTAGGTCTTCTGGTATATCGAATTAATTTTAATTCAACGTGTTCCTTAGATTAAGGCCCTATGAGTCCAATACGACAATTTTTTGTCCCTGTTTGATTTTTCTTTCGTGAGAGCATTTTAATCGATTGAAATCGTTTTTCCTCCGTGTAATTTGGCGTGGACAATACGCCTGCATCGTTCGCTGTCTATCAGCGAACTAATTTTTATTTTATAGAAAAAAATAAAGTTATATGTTTTCAAATTATTTGAAAGACATAGCTATTTAAAATCAATAATTTTTTCATTGATTTATATTCTAGAAATACCCATTAATTTTACCATCTGTGACAATTTTTAATGAAATGTGGTCTTATGTAATTCTTGCCAAAATTTTCTTCAGTTTATTTTCATACAAAAATTAAAATTTTTTAAAATTTGATTTATGGAAGACCTTCTTTAAGATTTTTTCTAACATTATATTAATAAAAATGACATGTCAATTATTCAAGAAATGGGTAATATGCGTTTAAAAAACTCGAATTTACGCATTTTAAAAAATTTTCAAGGGTTGTTATTCTAATAGCACTTTTTCCAAATACAGTTTTGAATTTTTTATTTATACAAGTCCTAGTTTACTTACCAGCTAATAAAGTGGTGTAATATTATTTTGTTTTTTTGTTGCCATTAACGTGAAATATTAGAAAACGTTAAAATAAGAAAACAGTCATAAATCATCAAAACAGCATTTAACGTGCACATGGAGCCTTAATGCCGAAAAATTGTTTTTAGAATTTTTTCTAATTCGTTCGGTTAATAATAAGTGTAAAAGTATTGTAAAGATTACAATTTCCCTTGGGTCTGACTAGATATCAAATGACTTTTATTATTATTATTGTATTTTAATAAAAGTCATAGAAATACACACTTTTAATTTCCACGAGACTTTTATTTAATCACGTAAAAATCGTTTTAGGACCTTTTGGACAAACCTTTTAGAGAGAGTATAAGCGGTTGAATACGATCTCACGAATTTCGTCATATGTCTTAGGTATGATAATGTATGAGGACTTTTATGTATATAATAACTTAAAAATAATTTTTTAATTTTTTTTTGATATATTGTTTTTAAAATATAATATAGTATGGTGATCAACCTGATATATAAAATAAAAATTTGCTACTCCGAAATGTTATATTCTTATGTTTCAAGACTAGTAGCTCCCAAAAAAAACCTAGAAAAATATCCTTCTCTCCGCCGTTTGCACAAATCCTTCAACCTTCTAATTATTTTGTTTGACTTGGTTGAACCCTTCAAATGGTATCATTTTAAGGGGTGAAACTTGGAATTTATATCTCTTCTGATATTATAAGATTCTCTGTGTAAAGAAAATTTATTAAATTAAAGATTGTTGCGGGGTGCGGTGGAGCATTACTGAAAATTAATACCAATTTCATATAGAAATTTCATATAGAATCAAAGACAGCAATGTTCATATTTGCATTGATATAGTGCTTGTAAAAAAAATATTCTGTGAAAGAGGAGTGTGTATATTTTCACGAATTTCTTTTTATCTCTCGGGCTGCTGAGCTATTTAATAAATTTTAGCTCTGTGTGCTTTTCTTTTGAGTGCTTAGAAATTGCTGTCGGGATGTATTGACATTCTACCACTAAAGTTAGACCGTCTTCAATTTCTCGCAGTGTGTATATTTTCACGAATTTCTTAATATCTCTCGGGTTGCGGAGATATTTAATCATCTTTCGTTTTGTGTGCTCTTCTTTTGAGCGTTTAGAAACTTATCAGTATCTCGAAGACTTTCGTTTGTCATATCGCAAATCACGACCTAATGGTCAATCTTATATCATTTTTTATAGGACTTCATATGGTAAGAACAGCCCAGCCTCTCGATGAAATGAAACTGGTAATAAATTCTGTGACAATATTTAATTATTAAATAATTGCAGGAATTGTATTGCAACTTTAATTTTGTGAAGGGTCTCGAATCCGTTAATCTTAAAAAAAAAAATGATAAATAAAGAGCATGTGTAGATCTTCTTGAATTTCGACATATTTCTTGGGTCTAATAAGGTAACGATTTTTTTTTGTACCAACATATGTGTAATCGCTTAAAAAACGTTATTAGCATTTTCGATATTCAACCCGTAAGACGCACTGTATAGTGATGATATACGTTGATGTAATTCCGACAAATCTTTTGAGTCTGACTAGATGTCTGATTAGACTTTACTTCAATGGGCTTTGTATTTAATCGTCTAAAAAATTTGATAATTTTGGAATATTCTTTCCCCTAATAGAATGGGAAAAAATTTTACAGGTTTTTTCACGAATTTCGACATATCGCTTAGGCATAAGGAGGTGTAAATTGTTTTTGCTTGAACGAGCTTTCCATAAAATCGGTTAAAAATCAAATTTAAAATTTTTTTAGTTTCAGCCCCTAGAGGGCCACAAGGTTGTATATGTTTTCACGAATTCCATTATATATCTTAGGTTCACATTAGTTTTCCCTTTTGCGGGCTCCTGATATATTAATACCCACAAATCATTTTCGAGATTTTCAGATATTCATCCTCTTAGTGGAAAAGTTTGTTATTTTTTGGTACAAGTCTGGAACGCGATTAATACTGAGATGTGTAGCAGGCCGTTACTATGCGACAGACTACCTAGGGAATGCCCAGGAAGGAAACTCCTTCAGATAAGTCTCACAGTTTTCACAAAAGTTTGATATTGTGACTTAGGATTTCATACCAATGATTTTTTAACTCTGGAACTATGTAAATTTAAATTTACATTACGAAAACTGGAACTAAAGTTTCTTTATTCGCGTTCTATCTAGGACTAAATTGAGTAAATGGGTTTGAACCCGTCTAAGGCTTATTTCTACGTATCGATTACGAAGTACAAAGTACTATTATGTTTGCAAGCTACGAATAAAATATTGCGAATATTATTTGACATATCCGGCTAGCGACTCCACGCTCTTACTATAACTGGTGTCGCGATGCGATTGTATTATCGCAATCGCATCGCCTTCACTAAATTCCACCTTGAGAATTTAGAGTAGGCAAACGTAAGGTCGATCTGGTATTCAACCGTCTAATTATACTGAAACTGCTTCGTGTAATACTCAGACCACAAATCCAAATTTCGAGACACCCTCATACCGAAATTATCATCCCATTCCCCTGATACATCGCTTAATGCATGAACAGTTTGAATAAGTAAACGTGACATATCAGTACAACCCTTCTCCGAACAAATCATCCCTAAAATGCGTTCCAAGAATTGATAACAGTCGAAAACTTTTGGCCAAACTAATGCCGCATAGCTGATTTATTTGGATCAAAGCGCACGCTACCCCCGTTTACTGGTGATTCTGAATTTTACGTGTACGGACAGTTTGAAAAGCTCACACATTCCATCCTTCAGGAAAGTCGAAGTTAGAAACTCTTCCACAAACCTTCTTTGCCGGGAAAAAGATTTACATCAAGACTGGGCAAAGTAATCTGTCGACAACTTTCTTATACCTATACGTAATAGGGCCGGTATTTTGTTAAGGGTTTTCTTAAGGGTTGCGCTCTTTATTGTATGCTGTGGGAACCGACCGACATATCTTCTTATACTCTTGGGTGAACTTTAACTTGTTCACGTCTTAACAAAGCGAACAACAGCTTCGGAAAAGGGTTTTTCTTTCGATACGGGGAGACGTTTCATCTACGGAAAACGTTCGATTGGAAAACATTTGCAGACGGGTCAGTAGACCTCAGAATGTAATCTTTCCTTAAGGTGTAGTGTGTATCCTGTTGAAAGAAAATAACAGAAAAAGGCGATATGTGGAACGATTGCGGCGAACGCTTGATCCCTTTTTGTGTTTCGATAAAAGTTAAAATTCGATAACCGTTGAGTTCAAATCTCAAGGGGATTACCATTGCGGCGTGTTCAGAAAAAGGATTGTAAGCGAAAAGGACATGCTTAACTTTGAAGTTAATTCTTTGGTGATTTACATGGTTGAAAGTGCATAAGCCGATGGCTTAGGTTGTTTCTTGAAATTCACTTCTAGGATGCATTTATAAATATTTATGAGGTGAAATTAAAGGATCTCTGAACGTAGGTAATATGGCACTCAATATTCGTTAGAAATGCAAGTTTGGTGATCGATTGAAATGGGGAAGAACTAAGGTGAGACCATGCAATTTTTACCAAATGTATAGACTCGTTGGACCCCTACTAGCTTTGCGGTGGATTAACAGGAGTACCAATTAAGAGTGTAAGTAAGAGTGGCGGATTACGAAATCCAAAAAACCGCTTCTTAAAATTTTTTAGATATTCCACCACAAATGATTTAAGCAACTATGCTTCTTTTCACGAATTCCACATCATTTCTTACACTGAAAGAAAAACTATGTTTATTCCAAGGACTATATTAAGGTTCTTCTAACTATTGTAAAACTGACATGTTTCCAGTGATCATGGCTATGATGGTACGAGCCATAGCATATAATTCGTAAAAACATAATATGGTTATTAAACGTATATCCCTACTGAAATTTAATAAGGTTGTATCAATCATTCTCGTTACATGATGTAATTGTGTATTATAATCACGACAACCATATTCTATGATCAGTGGAACCATATAATTTGATAAAATAATTCCCACAACCATACCTTTCACAGTACGAAAAGGGTCGTTCGCGGTGTAAGTTCGCTTCTTCCAATTTCATGTGTGATTTGTTCGAGAGTGTTTAATTGTTGTTCAAGTCATTTATTCATGATCGAAAATGTTTACTTTGTGAATTATTTCAGCGTCACATGTATCTTATGATTGACCTAACCATCATATTATAAAAGAAAATTGCGTGACTCATACACCAAGGCTCTGAAATCAGAACTATGATTCAAGCAACCACGCCACATAAATTTTATGATTGACCCAACCATTATATTATTAAAGAAGGTTGCGTGAATCATACAACAATGTTTCCACAATCATAATTTTGTTTGAGCTAAACATGTTACATGTTGTAACATAGTTGTGACAACTATAACCTCAATCATAGAAAGGTTCTCTCAAAATATGGTTGCCACAATCATATTTTTTCTTTGAGTGTAGGTCTGATGATATTGTAGAGTCCAGATAAGAACCTCGATAGATGAGTCAAGTTCCAAATAAGAAGTTGATAATTTGATAACTTATTTCCTCTAGGACTTGCATTTCATACACAAGCCTGTCATGTTCCAACCCGTAATTAATTAAATTTGTAATAACCTCTTATTGAAATTGATTCAATAATTAAACTCATAGTTAATTGTCAAATATTGTTTAAAACTTATAAAATATTTCATTTATAATAAGAAAACAATTCAATAATAATTAATTAGGATAATAATTTATATATATATGTAGTATATGACTAGATTTTATCAAATGCGAACTTCTACTGAATATAATTTTATTTTTATATATTTTTACACAGTAACTAATTTACAGTTCTTGCCGCAATATGTCGAACTAGTTTACTTTATTATTTTAATAATAGGTACAGTATTGTGATAGAATTAAAAAAAAAAAAAATTTGCTACCCTGAAATTTTCTTTACGTTTCATTACTTGTAGACACGAAAAAAGCTAAACAAAAATTCAGTCCGTCTGTCCGCCGTACGTCTATTGGTATACACAAAATTGTTTGAAGGCTCGTAGCACCCAAAGCCTTTGAGCATTTTAGTTTCATTTTTTTTCGTGGGTAGAGTGGGTGCACCCCTTTAAGTGGAGGGGTGGGGTGTAAGGGGGAGGTGGAGGAGGCGTTTTAGACGGGACATTTTGGTTTCTAGATTGCTGCAACCACTTATCCTAGGAAGCTGAAACTTGGAATTTATATAGAGCTTTAATAGTAGACCCATTTGGTGAAGGGGTGAGGGAGGGGGAAATAATGCGTCCGAAACGCAAAAAAGCCGAGATCGACACATTCTAAAATCCATATCTCCTAAACGGTTGATAGCACGAAATAAAAACTCAACAAAAGTCTGTAGTTATGTTGGGATAAGAGATTAAATAAATTATAAATAAATTGAGTGGGTGTCATGGCGTACCTACAATAAATAGAAAAAAAAAAATTCGGTTTGAGTAGAAAGCTTGATGAATGAAGATTGCTCAAAGTAAAATTTTTTAAGGGGCAGAGCATGGAGTGGAGCAGATAAAAGTTTTTCTAAAAAAATCAAGTTTCATATCTCAAGAACAGTGAAAGATACCTAGATGCTTAGAATTCTTACCAGAATTAGGCCCAACAGAACGCTAGTAGTGAACAAAATGTTGGGGGATGTGGGTGGAGAGGGTGAGGGTGGGGGAAGTTGAAAAGAAGACAGTTTCGATATTTATCTCGAGAACCTATAATGATATAAAGCTGCACGGTTGAAAATTTTGGAATACTTTTTAATAAACAACAAAGAATTCACCGGTTTTGTAATACACTATAGGTTAAATTTCAATATTTAATGAAAACTAAAAATATTTCCAATAAAAACTGGAATGAAACGTATACTATTGTATTGAAAGCAACATAGTTAATATATCCTATATTAGTTTGTAGTTTTATTTATATTTATTACTAGTACTTTAATAATGAAATTTAAACCATCCCGAATTACCATTAAATTTTGCATTCATTGTGTGTTAAAATTAAAAAATCTGCCAACTTTTACAACTTTATTATTTTTCCAGCAGAAGTTCGGAACGTGTTTAATTCGGGGATGCGGTGTATGTTACTATGTGACTGAAAACCTAACAAAAAGTTCGGGAAGCAGTTAGAATATGGTGTAATATATGAATTATATAATTGGGTCATATTCCGGGATGCGGTCTAGATGTTGAAAAAGAAAAAAAATTAAAAATAGGTGATTATTAAACAAGCCCGTGGAAGTGAAAAGATATTCGATATCTGATCAGACCTGAGAGATATGGTGGAATTTATGAAAAAGTATACAACCACTTAACACCCCCTTTGGGGTCGAATTTCAAAAAATCTTGAAAACGCTTTCTAGGTATTCTTATGAAAAATCTGTAGAATAAAAATGAATTCAATATTTGGAAAGACCTAGTAAATATGACAAAAATCGTGAAAATATAGGCATTTCATTTTCACTGATAATTTTTTTTGCCCCCCCCCCCCTCCGAACGCCACTGAATATTCCAATTTTTTTTTATCAGAATTACTTTTCTAGTTGATTTATATATACGGACCAAGTTTCAATTTTTTAGCATAAGCCGTTCAAAAGTTAAGAAAAAACACCATTCACCATTTCACCATGCTACTACTATAGTTCTATCTAAATACTAAGTTTAAGCTTTCTATCATTTTAGGTTCTTAAGATATAAGCATCGGAACTTTCTGCTTCTCACCCTTCCCTACCCTCACCCTCTACACCCCCACCTCCAAAATTTTTTTTCCTACAAGGATTCGCGCGTCTACCTCCACTCAAAATTTTTATTTCAATCTACTCTCCTAGTATAACTACAGATATTTGTTAAGTTTTAATTACTTGCCATTAACGGTTTAGGAGATATGGATTTTAGAAAGTGTCGATCTCCACTTTTTTGCGTTTCGGACGCATTATTTCCCCCTCCACTCCCACACCCCTTCACCCATATCAGCCATTTTTTTTGCAAATGGGTCCACTATTAAAGCTTTATAGAAATTCCAAGTTTCAGCTTCCTACCATAAGCGGTTGCTGAGATCTTAAAACCAAAATTTTTCGTCTAAAACGCTTCCCCTACCTCCCCCCTTACACCCTCACCCCTCAAAAAATTTTAACTTCAAGGGGTCTACTATGTCTATTCATAAAAAAAAATCAATTTTATAACTCATGGGGTTTGGGAGCTATAATTCCTCAAATGAGTTTGCGTACGGCGTATGGCGGACGGCGTACGGCGCACAGACGGACTGAAACTTTTTATTGCTTTTTTGGTGTTTATTAGTAATAAAACGTGTAAAAAAAAATTTCAGGGTTCAGGCAAATTTTTTTAAAAAAAAAATCGATAACAATACTTTATTATTAAAATAATAAAGTAATACAAAATGTATTCAAATGCACTCTCCTTCGTATATAGTAATTCTAAAGTATTTAAATTAATTCCTACCATGGAATTCTTAATGAACTGGAACGTGTATATTCCTGCTATTTTTCATTCCTTCCACTGAAATAAAAAGTAATCTAAATGTATTACTTGTTTTTTGCGTGTTTCAGTTTCTAAGCCGATTGCATTCCTGAAATATTAGAAGAAATTCCAAATATATTAGAAGAAATTCCAAATGTATTAGAAATTAGGATTTCTGTTTAATTTCTCGTGCTTGTGTCACAAGAACACACGTCATAAAGTTAAAAGTTAAAATGGAGAGCGTACGTGACGAGTTTTTGGTTAAAGTTAAATTGTTGGTTTATAGTACTAAAAACAGTGTGGAAAACGAGTCCCCGTATTTGAGTGCCGAGTATATATTTTGTGCAAGTGCGACACCGGAGCAATTGTGGAATTGGAATTACTCCCTAAAATAATTGCACAATTTGGTTGCTGCGGGTGCTTCTTTTTTGTGTTTGAAGAATATGGTTAGTATACATATTTGCAATTTGTAGTAAAAAATTAGTTTTGATGGCATTTCAGTTCCGGAAAAAACAAGAAAAAATTTCTTTAGCTGAGCGATGCATTGCAGTCGTAGGTTCCGAGCTTATAATTAATTGTGAGGTAAGCTCATTTAATTAATTACAATGACTTTATTTTGGTTGAAGACATGAAGCTGATATTCATTTACACTCATACCTCACTTTACGGCCTAGATACGTTTCGGGAAAGTTGGCCGTAATACCGAAATACCGTACCTATAACGAATTATTTATTTTAAGTAATAAATCAACCGAATGTCTTGTAGCATTGTCCAAAATAGCGAGGTATGAGTGTATTATACATATTGCTATGCCCGTATTTTGTACTCGTATTCACTTATTTTAAATGGCACATTTCAGATTCGGAAATATTTTGTCACAAATAATAATGAAGTAGATACGATAAAAATAAAAGAGCATGCTGAGAAAGGTTCGTTGACAGATTCTTTTCGGAGACTTGTCGTACGATTAGCAGCATCCTTTTTAAGAAGCGTATGCGGTAACTATCATGAAAGTACTGAACCAATATATGGGTAATATTATCGACCTAACCTTTTACACTGCGTGGAGTACGAAAATGATAAACATAAACATTGTATTCTACATTTTTGAAAACGTGATTTTGACTGTATAAATTCGTACTGCAATTAAATACATTAATAAATATCATATATTATTGTTTTATTTATTGTAATATCATACAGGTCATCGTCCTAACCATTATTTGTAAAATTAAGTTTCCTATCCTCAGTACTGAAAGAACAAATGAGATGCTAAAGTATTTGGTAAGGTATCTCGTAAATACAAGAATATTTTTCAATACCGTATATATTTTATTTAAATAATTGGAATTCGCTATTTCGCATTGCTTATTACTGCAATTTGACCACATGGCCAAACAGTGTGATACTAGTTTTAATCCCAGTTTCAAGAATACCTTTTAATATATCAATAATTGAATTCAATATAGAATATTGAATAGAAATTATTATTTTTGGATTCAATTATTTATTACTTTTGTTATACATTTTAATATTATTGAGATTTTATTTCATGATTGATGGGAATACAATTAATTCTTTTTAGAATGAATTGGCATAATACAATTATATTGAAATTCAATAAATATTTTATATTGATTGTCATTTCAGTAATTGTGAAGTATTACATTTCAATACATTTCTGGTGTGGACCTATATACAATCCAAAAAAAATTGAATTTCATTCCAAAATTTTCAACCGTGTGTAACCTGGTATTTTAGAGGCATTGTGGTACTAAAGGGTAGGACAAAAGTCACCATGTGGGCCAGAAGTCACCATGGGGTTTAAAAATTTAATAACTTTTTCGTTTATATATATATTTTTTTTTCTTTTTTTTCAGATTATAATTATAAATAACACCAGGAGAATAAATAATGGAGAGATTCACAACAGAGATAAATATATTAACGAAAAAGTTTTTAAATTTGTAAACCCCATGGTGACTTTTGGCCCCATGATGACTTTTGGCCCCATGGTGACTTTTAGCCCCATGGTGACTTTTGGCCCCATGGTGACTTTTGGCCCCATGGTAACTTTTGGCCCCATGGTAACTTTTGGCCCCCATGGTGACTTTTGGCCCACCCTGTATGGTACGGGGGTGTTTTTCCTAACTACGGAACAGAGTATGCTAGAAAGTTGAAACTCGGTTTGTATATACATGTAAATCAACTAGAGAAGTAATTTTGATGAAAAAAAATTCAAATATCCATTGGCGTTCGGAAGAGGGCCAAAAAAAATTATTTTTAGAAATAGAATGCATATATTTCCACGATTTTTATCATATCTACTAGGTCTTCCCAAATAGTATTGAATTCGCTTTTTTTCTACGGATTCTTCATATGAATATCTTAAAAGATTTTTTGAAATTCGACCCCTAAGGGAGTGTAAAGTGATTGTATACTTTTTCATGATTTCTGCCATATCTCTCAGAGCTGATCAGATATCGAATATCTTTTTACTTCCACGGGTTTTTTTAATAATCACCTATTTCCAAGTTTTTTTTCCCCTTTTTCAACCCCTAGAACACATCTCGGAATATGACCCAATTATGTAATTCATATGTTATTTGTGGCAGCGGCGTAAGTATTCTAGCGCGACCCAATTCTATCCGCTTCCCGAACTTTTTGTTAGGTTTTCAGTCACATAGTAACCTAGACCGCATCTCAGAATTGAACACGTTCCGGACTTCTGCCGAAAAATAATAAAGTTGCGCCCAGATTGTTGGCAGATTTTTTTCTTATGGCGACTGCGAGCGTTAAATTTCTCATGAGATAATAGTTGGAAGTCAACTACGTAGTACCGGAACTTCTTAGTATGTGAAGTGATTCGCCAGTAAACTGAATGTGAATCATAGCGAATCCGTTCACTTAGTGAATTCGATACAAACTCATTTCGTGAACTCGTACTGACGGATGTCTTTAAGTGGCGGCAAATAACTGTGATTGTTGTAGTCTATCGATTTCATAGATTACTATAAAAATGGATCTAATTTAGTTACAATATTAGGTCGTAGGTTTACATAGTTATCGATAGACGACTTAGTTAAAAACACTCTAAGAGACCCGTTTTCCGCTAGCATCACTCCGTACCACTTAGTAGTATCGACCTAAGCTACACACCCACAAAAAAAAAAGGAAAATAATTTGA
This sequence comes from Beris chalybata, assembly GCA_949128065.1. Classification (NCBI taxonomy): domain Eukaryota; kingdom Metazoa; phylum Arthropoda; class Insecta; order Diptera; family Stratiomyidae; genus Beris; species Beris chalybata. Next base: position 30,001,062 of record OX421896.1, on the reverse strand, counting down.
TCGCTCTTTAAGTGGTCCATCCATCTCCGGCTCAATATTTCATTTATCTGCCAGTCAGTTGTATGGAAGGCTCCCTCCAAACATCGGCACATGCAATATTAAGCCATTTCTGCATTGTCATCATCAGCCGTTAAAAGGAAAACTTTCCAGCCGTCATAACCCGTCATATTTTGGAGCATATCATCCTGCAGGACTCTTCAATTTACGGCTCTTATGTAAATTGGAATGAACCTTTTTTTCGTCCTTGCTACCACAGAAGACCTATCCTCCACGTATCAATTCAGGATTGGATTTTTCTCCCGGGTTGTTTTTGGTGAGCCCTTCGATTTAATACGTTCCATTTTTTCCCGGATATGTCCATTTTTCGACTGCAGAAGTTGTTGTTCGAGTGAGAGTTATGGCAAAAGATGAGGATAAAGCGTAGAAAAAAGACAGAATCAGATTTTTTTTTTGGGAGAAATTAGCCTCTTCTGGACCCATAACTGCCCCGTCATTGCCGTATAAATGCCTAACGAAAAAACGACTTTTTCCAGGCATTCGAACCTCTGCCTTGTTGAAGCGCGTGAAGGGCTTTCTGCAATCGAAAATCTGATACTGAACGGTTTAGTTGCATTAACTGTCTTAGTAATGTCTTAAGAGCCCGAATTAACATTTGACAAGTAGTAGTGGTCCGAGAGCATTACCAGCGTGTGTAGTGTTCTGGGGCACAAGATCCCATACGTAATGTAACAGATTTGGCTTAGAGTCATGACGTGATGTTATAAGGAGTGGATGCTAATTTGATTTGTGCCTGTCAGGTGAAGCTCGTAGGAGGGACCCTAAGAGGGCGGTAAACACCGCACTCGATAGGCTTTCGTATACGGATTTTTTTCCCAAAAGTATTGGGTAACGAAAGCAGCTAAAGTACCCAGAAGGGTATACGGCTAGATGTTGCCTGGCCGGAATACCTAGAAATGAATGATTTTTTCGGTCAGTAATTGTTACGGTCAATTAATGATACTTGAAATATTTTTGGCAGGTTATGCTCGTAAATGTGCCACAAATAACTTAGAAACCGGCCCAAGTGGATTCGGTACTCAAATGTTTCATTTTCTGGTGACCAAATAGAAGCTCAACTTCGGAGAATTTCGAGTGTTCATCAAATATTTACAGTCAATCGTACAAGTAGTTAGGAGCTTGGCATTCGGGTTTTTTTCGAGCAAAATTCCACTGGTTTAGCTTGAAAACTGAATTTGTATCTTCGGAAGCAACCATTTTGTCCATTTATCTTATTTAAAATAAATTAAGTATTGTTGTTTTTTTTTTTCGAAAGCTGAAAATAGCTCTTTAAGGCCTTTCTAAGATTGAGCCGCAGCCATCTTAAAAAAAATGGCTTCCTTCGTTAATTATGCCTACTAAATGGTGTGAATTTTGAAGTTTTCAGGTTCGTAACTAACTGAAGTGGAAATCTCATCGTTCATTAAATTGAAAATATTTGCTCTGACTTATGAATATGAAGATGAAGAGTCGAAAATTACTCGTACTTAAGGTCATCGAATCGCAATTCTGTCGCAATCATAATCAATCTTTATATGTACTCTAGAGCAGCCTCAGAAGTATGTAACGCATAGAAGGAAGCCTCGGTCAAATTTTTTTATAATTCTCTGTGAAGTGATGCCTGAAACTGCTCAGTCTGTTTGCTTTCTGTCCTTGTATTGATGTGAGAAGCTAAATTTGGTAAACGCCTAGGTCACCTATGAGTTACAAGAAAACATATCCTCTCATGGGTCACGGAGACCTTCCGAATCAATTAAGTTCATATACCTACCGTCGGGTTAAATGTTAAAGGAGCCCTAAAATGGGGTCTTCAAACTCCAATTTGGAAGGAAAGTGCATTAAAAAGTTGTGCCCAGACTGTTGTTCTTTACCTTTTACATTAAAAAAAAACATAACGCAGTCACGATCGGCTGCAAGCCAATCCTATGATACTCTAGATGAAATACTGAACTCCGATTTATATTTTAGTTGGAAATATATCAAAAGAATGTGGAGTGCACAAGCAATTATTACATGACCTTTTACTTACAGGTAGTAACTTTTGTGTAGTGGTCGATTTTTTGATTTATAGTGAGTTCCATAAAGTAAGTTAAGATATTTTACAGAATTTTTGTATGGCAACTACATGAAGAACTTATAGGATATTTTTCATATTAATAGTTTCAGCTGCGACTATTATAAAATTAATGTTTGTAAAATTTCAAAGTCGTAAATGAAAGCTTTCTAAACTTATCGTGCAATATTGGTGAATATGTTTATTAAGGACTTTTGTATGACAGCTACCCGAAGGAGTCAACCGATGGCGCTAATAATTGAACTCCGTCTTGGTTTTGGTATAAAACTAATTCCTGTAAAATTTTAAATTCCTGCTCTAACTCGTTCTGGAGTTATAGTGAATTCAGTAAAAAGCATACGTTTTTGAAGGACTTTTCTAGGCTGCTACACGAAGGACTCATTCGATTTGCATCATATTCGGAACATTCAATTCAAACATTTTAAACCATCCGTATGCAAAATTTCAAGTTCCTAACTTAAAGCATTCGAGCAATAACTGGGAAAACGTGTTTCAAGGACTCTTGTATGGGAGGTACCCGAAGGAGTGGAAGGATATCGCCCATTAACGAACTTAGCCTTACTTTTTCCATTTTACAAGTTGTGACAAAATTTCAACTTCCTAGGTCAACGCGTTCTTGAGTTATCGTGCTAACGGACGGACGGACGGACAGCAAACGGATTTGGGGGTTTTGGCCAAAAATAAACACAAAATAATATACAACTTTTTTTCGTCCGAGGCTCGGTTCTATGCGTTACAAACTTTTCGGGCTGGATTAAACTTATAATACTCTATATGTTCATCTAGAGTATAAACATTGAGGAGTTGAATATCAAAAAAATTTCAAATTCATTTTTGAGGAATTATAGATATAGGTACAAGGTCTGTTTAAGTAAAAAACAATTCGACAACTCATCAGACCTAGCAGATATATCGGAATTCGTAAAAAAAGTGCAGAAACTCTTAACATTTCCTTAGGGGTTGAATAACGTAGAGTTCATAAATAATTTTTGGGCGGTTATGTGAAAAGCCCGTGAAAGATTTAAGTTAATTCGATATCTGATTAAACCTAACAGATTTGTCGGAATTCGTGAAAGCTTACACAATAACCTTACTATTTTATAGGTTTAATATGAAAAAAATTTAAAAATTGGACTTTAGGCGATTATGTAAAAAAATCCGTAGAATTAAAAGCGAACATTCTTAAGACTTATGAAAATGGACAGGATTCTTAAAACCATATTGATTTACTTTACTCCCACTAAGAAGTGAATAACTTCGAAAAACGAGTTCTAGACTCTTAATTTAAGAGGTTGTCAGAATTCGTGAAGATTTACTCTCCTCACCTTCAGTTAAGAGGTTGAATATCGAAAAATGCTTAAAAATTGGTTCTTAGGCGATTATATAAAAAGTTCGTAGAACTAAAACCAAATTTGATATCATATCAGACTTAACAAAAATTACAGAATTCGTAAAATCATATTCATCTACTTCATTCACACACTTCGCACAGGGATTGAAGAGGAATCATAGTCAATCCGAGGGGACGTCACAATAGGCCCAACTGTGGCTGCAGTGACAGAGGTTTACAATACCAACCCCTATTTCCAATCTATCTATCTATCTACTGCCATCAAGAATAAAATATCGCGAATATTGAATTATTAATATTCTAAGTTGAAAAATTTTATTTTTTTTTATGGTTCAGCGATTTGCAGTTTCGACTAAACTGTTCAATCAGAAGTATCCTCATTATCGGAGCTGGTATCATCCCAGTGATCCATCTGGCGGCGGGACCTTTTCATTATCCCGAAACTGGGATGTTCATCTCGGTTAATGGTAACTATAAAATTTGGAATTTGTGGCGTATTTCTATCCCACTGTGTGCTATTTCGTAATTTTCCTGAGGGTTTGATGCGTCAACGCAATACGACGACTAAATGCAACTGATTCCTGCAGTTCTCTGATGTTCTTCCGTAAGTACTTGTGAATGCATTCGAGACATTCCAAACTTGAAATTCGTCTAATTTCTTTGAACTTAACCTCACTGTCTTGTTCCATTCGTTTCCGTACCAGAAGATCTGGACAAATGTGTTCTGTGGGCATTTTGAATTTTGGAATTGAGGTTCCACTGGAAGAAATACTTTTAAAAGTGGTGACAGTCTAAATGAAAAGACAATATCATGGAAGTAGTGTTCAGGAAAATTTTTACGTTATTGTTATGATTTTTGATACCTTAGCACACAAAACAATTTCTTACTTACTAATAACAAATGTAAACGTTTTATGCAATACAAAAAAAAAATTGCTTTGTAATAAAATTAATTAAAAATTAAAATTAATTAAAAATAATCAAATTTGACACAATTTTGAAACAAATTACATTAAAAATACTAGTTAATTTATGAATAACCAACAACATTGAGTGGTAAGAACAACGGCACTGATCGTTGGGCGAAGTGGAATGTCGGGATCACTGTTACAATGGTTTCCTCCTCTGGTTAATCGTAAATCGCGTGTTCGCTTTAATGGTTCAATGTCATCGGAATTTATTTTTCTCCCTGGTGTTCCTCAGGGTTCTATCATGGGCCCACTTTTGTTCATCATATTTAATAACGATTAACCACTAATAATTCAATATCCTTGTCTCCTCTATGCAGATAAAGTAAACATTTATAGGGAGATATGTTCATTGCATGATTGCAGAATATTGCAATCAGATCATAATGCTCTTACTTTGTGGTGCTCCAGTAATTGTTTTCCACTTAACGTCTCTTAATGTCGTAAAACGTCCTTGGTACTTAAGGGGTTAGGTGGGTTTCAAAGGCTTAAAAAAATTAGTATTTTTACTAATTTTTTCTTATAATATCTAATGAAATATTTTATTTAAATAATTTAGTAGGTACATACATCAAAGATAAATATTTCGTAAGTATTTCGTAAAATTTTTGTTTAAAAATTATAAAAATTCACCCGTTGGGACCTCATTTCCCTTGACCTCTCAAAAAAAAAGTGCTCTCGTCGTGGACAGGATAACTCATGACTGGTTCATCCAAAATTAAAAAAACCAAAAATTTTCCGCTAGTAGGTACATGCATAGAGCTCCCATTTTTTGGTAAAATTTTCACCATGTATTGCCTCGTAAAATAAGTTGTAATAAAAATTTGAATGAAACATTTGAGTAGTTTTAAGTTGAGGCTGACGTGACCCGATGGGTGGAACTCCCGAAAGCTCTGTCTCTTAGAATTTTACTCAGACCGATTTAAAATTTTGGGAGAATATTCTAGACATATTGTATTATTTAATAATGGAAAAAAAAGAAAAATCCATTTTTAGAAATTTTCAAACCCACCTAACCCCTTTAATAAACTGATCATGCTTTTATTTAAAACCAAATCGTTTAGTGTGTTCCCGATGAAAAATAAACACTTTCGTATTTAGGCTGCATAGAGGAGCTACCATTCAAAATTACTTAAAAACGTTTGCCTGGCATTGAGTTTGTCACAGTCGACAACTGGAGAACGAACGGCGTTCGTCGATATTTCAAGTAAAACACAATTCGTAAAAAATTTCTTGAAAAAATTACGTTTTATTCGTAAAATAAACACATTCCTGACAAAGCTGCCCGATTCTATGTAATACTTAATCACTGATCGATCGTTGCTATCAATCCAAATCGCTTTACGAATACTTCCGAGTCGAACTCACTATCGTGTGACTTTTCGCTATACCATAGTACAAACTGTCTCGATAGTAAGCTCTGTCGTGCTTATGTACTGTATGTGTTGAGTCGAGAGCGTTGCTGCATATTCGGTGGTGTATGTGGAATGTTCGGGATATGTTGACGAGTGTTCCAGAAGAATAATGAACCTTGCAGAATTTTCCACGCCTTACTAATCGGTATTTGCAAGGTTGCCAATCGGTGTTTTTCTGTACCTTCCATTATTGGGAGTTTATTGTTTTTCTCAATGACAACTAATCATTCGGGTTGTCAGGGTAGCATGTAACAACAATTTTTAAACCTCGTGGACAACGTATTAATTGTAGAAACTGATTAGACAATAGCTAAACCAAATTTTTGAACACATGGTTCATATATATAATGGGAGCAATTGTTCATATTCTTCAAGTGCTTATCGAAGGACACAATGCTCTTACAATTCTCTTCTTCTCAAATCTCCAATTACATTTTAATTAGGATTTCAGTATTCCTTCCTGAGTATCATACTATCGTCACTGCGGTATATTTCTTCTTTTCATTTCTTAATCCAAAATCCAATTTCTCAGTCCGAAATTGAAATAGGATGAATTCAATCTGAATGGTGATTGTGGTCATAATACCGAAAAGCGGCAAAAGACCAACAAAATTATGATAAATCATCTTCATCTCTTGCAGATACAGAGTGAAAAACCGTCTCCTCCAAATTGATGATGAGAAGTCCGAAAATGGTCAAAGGTTTTGAAGGCTTCTGCGTCTCGGCCATATCGAAGCCCCGGGATCAATTGAGCGAATGACAAAACGTCGAAATGTAATAACCGCGGCGTATGATTAAGTCGGCATTTTGTCAAAAGGAAAAATGTTAAAGGGTCGAGGATGCGTCCCTGTACCCACGTATATACGAAACCAATTCCCGTGCATTAATCGATATAAATATTTGATCCCAGAAATTACCCCATGGGGCTGTATAAATCACACCAAATCAAATCCAAGACGACCATCCGGATGCGGCGAAGGAACACGGGCTCGATAGGCTCGAAACATAAGGGCTTCAAGGAGTACAATAATTGAGTTGCATGTCTCCGTCGCATAAATCTTCGGGGTTCCATACTATCGTAAATGTCGTCTGGATATGATGTGGATACGGATTTGCCATATACTGGAACTGTGAGGATTTAAGAAAATAGATTGCGACGAGCGGGGACAACTTGTTCGTTTTCCATTATTATTAAATCCATTCGAACTATGGGATGCTGTCCATGTTGTTCTTAATTTCATCTTTAAGATATGTCGAGATTCACTAGGCATTTCTATACGCGATAGGAGGGTTTGCTTAGGGGATGGACGAGATCCAGGCGTCTTTGACAAATTCTGTACGTACGTGGCGAATATCGCGGTGACTGTAATTCGATATATCAGGTACATACCTTACCTTTTAATGAATTAACCGGATTCCATTGGGACAATCCGTTGAATTCGAAGCTGCTTCCTTCGCAAGAACCTTATGAATTATGAAATGTGATATGATCCATTCATTCGTTAAAGGACATATTTCGGGTGTCTTTTGTCAACTGGTTGCATAGGTTTTTATTGGCTGATTGTCGCTCTGTGAAATAAAATATGGTAGGCTTTGATTTCAAAGAATTTTGATTGAAAGTTTTTTCTTCTTGATTTCATTGTTCAGCGAGATAAGCGTGTTGCGATTTTCCGCGACCTCCAGATGGAAAAGAAGTGTTTAATATGTAAGAATTGAAATTAAGATACCTAGATGGAAAGTGCCCTCTGTGTAGTAGATCCATGAAGCATGAGGCGATGTCACGTCTGGCTACCACTATATCGGGATCTCTGGAGTTGTAAATCAGAAATATATTTTGTATTCCTTGGCTTACCGTAATTCCTTACATAGAACAGAGGGTTGTAAGGAGTTTTGTGACTAATTATACGTACCACGTAGTTCACGATTCATGGTTGCTGAATGATGAAAGGTCTTCTCCATACCGGGATAGACGGAGAAGGAGAGAGGCTGATACTGTTTTGGAGTAATTAATATTAATCTGTACTATTCGTAATATTAATCTCGATCACCGATAGGTTCACATCTTCCGAGTCTTCCGAATCAGATGTCCAGATGTCAGCAGGTCTTCCTCAATGCGATTGGGAGTACCGAACGATCACTCTGTTCGCCAGCGTCCGAGACAAATGCCTGTTATTCGTTTAGGAGCAGTAACCGTGACGACTAAGGGTTGAATCGAAATCGGGTTGCGGCAAGTCCAGTTCCATCGCGGATTCAGTGTCGCCGAGTTTGAAGTCGCTACTGTGGTCGACTTATAGAGCAGGGCTTGTCTTCATTTGCATCGCCTCGATGTCTAACGCGCACGGCAAGGAATTCTCTACCTTGGAAACCCTGAGTGTAATTTGACCCAGGCCAAAATCTACTACACCCTTAAGGTTAACGAAGGAAGACAGGGATTCCTTGTTGATCACGACCCTCACGTCCCTTCTTGGATCCTCCATCTTAGCGATCTATCAATTTTGGATTGTAACATCGGGGTTGCTTATCTATAAAATCGCCAGGACAGCTGTCGTATCCGAAGACTTGCTTGATAACTTGGCTCTTACAAGTGACCTGCTTGGGATCACATTCCTACCACAACATCTAGTATAGCTCCAAGACAAAACTTACCTACTAGAATGGCGACTGCCTCCTTGTATTGATCTCTGGTCGGAGCAGATTACTAGCTTTAGGTGGCTCTGGCGCCACCCAACATCGCAGCAGGAAGGGACAGAAACAGGACTAGGATGTTTCCTAATGAGTTTGAAGAAACCATCCACGAAATCGCTCTGCACTCTGCTTTCCAGTTGTCGTCAACATCACTTTTGTCTATGAAGGTCTTCATAAGGTGGTCCTTTAGGACTTTATTGAAGATGTTTAAGGATACCACTGTGCTCGAATTGCCTGGCTTGACCCTTTTTACTCCCTCAGGAGATCCATCCAGCGATCTGTCTTCCTTGGACATTGGATCTTTGGCAGCTGGTTCCAAACCTTCGGTGGACAACTTTAAAGTCCAGTCAAAAAAAGCCTTCTGTTTGTCAGTGCGCTTGTCCACTGGTATTGCGCAGATAATGCTGTTTAATCCGGAAGTCGTTAGATTTTCAAATTCGCGACTCGACCTAAGGGTCCCCATCCTGGCCGATTATCTGCACGGGTCGTATAACACCTGAGTCCAGTCCGGATGAGTAGAGTGGAAAGGATATAATTTAAAAGGAAAAGATGGAGAGGGTATTTGACTATCTCTTGGTTTCGGAGCAGATCCTCCTCATCCCCAACATCACGAGGACAGTCGGAGGAGGAGTTTGGTATTTAAAAAGGTCCATCTTTATTACTATTGGTAAGAGTTTGAATTTAATAGCGCAAAGGGTTTGTGAGTTTTGTGCCTTCAAACGAGCACAGCGGACAGACGGACAAACCGTGTTGTTTTGAGTCAACAAGTTCTAAAGTGGTTGAATTTTTTTGTGAATTGATTACAACTGAAAATGAACCACCAAATCAAAAACAAATCGAAACGCAGTAGTTAATCGCAAGTAATACTCGAAAATTAAACTTTATTAAAGCCCATTTAAGCCCGATACGAATCCGGATGTAAGGTTTTCATTAAAACTTTAAACTGTTTTATATTAAAGTTTGATCTGCTGTCGCTGTCGCGTCCAACAAAGGCCTAACATCAGCTTTTTACTGTGAAAATTTTAAAAATTAGTCATCAAAACACGGCAAAAATCTTCAAGTTCACATTGTTGCGGAGAAAAAATCCAAACGAAATAAATCTGAGATTAGAGTTTCAATGCCAAGCTACAGCCTTGTGGAGCTTAAGAATGGATATTGTCGACAATAGTCGCTTAATAATAGCCAGCGTAACGTGCACGTACTCACTCAAAATCACATCGCAATTCTCAACGAAATCGACATAAAGTCATTTTTTACCACCAACCATGACACCTGAATGGGGGCGAAGAAAAAGTTAATCATCACGATCATTATCAGCCCAGATGAGCCGTGTGTACAGCGGAATCCCAGGTGCCACACACACGGTCCGATCGGGTCCTAATCTTCGATTACCGCCGGTAAGGAGGCGAATAAGACGGGGATCTTCACAAGATCCGAGTAGCTTGAAGAGGTGCGGGGGGAACGGAATCCCTCGTGAAAAGAATGGATCCACTGAAAAACTTACTACCGATCGCACAATAGACTGGTGTCGCACATTCTTTTCAGCAATTCCATAGCTTAGAGGCTATGAAGTGCCTTAAATTAACAATCAATCAAAATCATTTGTCGCTTAAATAGCAAGTAGACGTGTATGTGTGTTGTGACACAAAGCCCCCCGGCCTTACCGGTATTCGTCACATGGTTCGGAAAGTTAAAGAAAAGGTGAAAAAAGTGCCACTCTGTTGTTGTAATAGTTACCTGCTTTTCCTACCTTTACAACAGGCGTTCTATACTTTTTTGAATACTCGCGCACTATCGAAGGCTTTGGAGGTGGCATGAATCGATCCGAATGAATAGTCACGTAATGACTGCCAAGTATCTAATAGTTTTCTGATCCTGAGATCTAGACATTATTTTTGTATGTGATCTCGAATGTCCTCACTTTTGACATTGTACAGCTTTCATACATGTATGGCTACAGGTAACATACTGGTCAAATGATCAACGTAGTTATACTGTCTTTTATGACGGAGATATTTCTTAAGGCGATCGCGCATTTAAAAGCAGTTTAATAGCCATGACAGGGACTTGTAGCTAAACTGAGTGATGTATTCGTTATTGACAGACCTTTTGTTGAGTTGACAGAATAAATAAATAGGTTGTATTGTAAGATTTAACTCATGAAATACCATGTGCACATTAAAAAATCCTGTTGCCATAATATCGACCGCTTCATACTTCAAAGACACCGGATCATATGACATTGTTTGACACTGCTACTTTCTTACTGTCCGCACTACACTTGACTGACGGTTGCCCATTTTTTCAATAGAAAAGATAAAAGGGGCTAGAAATGAAAATAGTAAGTCCATTTTTTTCAATTGTCCCTTCGTTATTTTCGTGCTTGTTTGCGCTATACAAATTGTTACTAAATATTGCAGTAGCCCCTACTTCTTTAAGTCACCTTCAGAACTCCCTCTAAAACACACCAAACTCAAACGGTGTACAATCGGTGTACCTACAGTACAATTTTAAATCTAATAAAATTATCGGGTTCTTCTCTTTACCGCGAATAATTTTTTTAACATTCATCCTTGTGGGTGGTTTTCTTAAAAGAGCATCCCTACCACGTATGCTTCAAAATCCAACTCCCTACTACAAGTGGCTCCTAAGTTTTGGAAAGATACCGATTTAGCCCACTCACCCTCTCATAGGGAGTTTGTAAAGAATTTCTTTTTCTTTTTTGTTCACAACTATTTGTCCTGACGAGGTTTACATTTTGATGCAGTAGTAGAAGCGTTTTATTTTTCCTTCTCCGCGTTTCGACGTGAACCGTCCCAACGATATTCTCAAATTATCACCTTGAGTCCGTCCCTCTTGGCCACACAAAAAATGCACCCCCAATTGAAGACTATACAGTATCTACAACCACTGTAATACCATAGATACACAGCCAGTATGTAGGACATGGTATTGAAATCATAGTATTGCAACTAGCTGCACATGATACACTGCACATATGGTATGATATGACAGTATCTAGTATAAGCAAACACAGCCGTTTAGTTGCGATACTCGCCACACAATTGGGAAATGGCATAACGAGCAGTAAAATGCATAACATAGTAGGTTAAATTACCGAATTCATTTACCATGAAACAGGTTCAATACTAGATTTATATCAGTTCCTTTATCTCGTATATTCTTAGTATTGGGTGATACACTGCTAATATTGATGATATCAATACCAGTAGTGGTATAGAAATTTGAAGCTTTTATCTTTGGGGGTTTCTTACTTTTGGCGTTCCAAAGACTTTCGCGTACGATGCACATATGCTGTGGCCTAGTTTTTTTGAGAGTAGCCTTTTTTTAGATTTCGTATTATTGGTTTTCAAAAAAAATAAATGATTTTAAACAATTTTAGTTTCTTTTCAGGCTTTTTAAAAATTCAGGACGGACACAATGTGAATATTAATTTAAAACTCTGCCTACACTTTGGGCGCAACTTTATTATTTTTTACGGTAGAAGTCCGAAACGCATTTTATGTTGACTGCCGAACAAATTAACAGGAGGTACGTATACATTCTTTCTGACCGACTAAAATCTTATTAAATTTTGTTTCCTACTTTACCGGTACCGGGAACGAAAATCGGGTAAAAACCAAGGTTCGAATTCGAGTACCCACCATATAAATGTTGTTAAAAAATAGTTGTGATTCTCTAACACCTGAAGTCGATTTGGACAATTTGCTATCAGAAAAGTCTAGAAATTAATTTTTTTTGTAAATATTTTTGATTGGAAGTTGGTGTGTCCACGGAGAGTCGTTCCAACATAGTCCCTGGCTTAAATGTGGTGTTTCCAGGTGGAAAATATCGATTTCATCATATAAAGGAACAGTTTATGGAACAAAGTTAAATCATTAGAATTTGAAGGGCGTACTATGGATTTTGGGCACTTTGCACAACTAATTTATTGCACTAAAAATGATTTTCTCTCCTTTCAGAGTTTTTCAATCACGTTTGGTGTAAATAATCAATTAAAAAAAAACTATAACTTAAAAGTGAAAATAAAAGAAAATTTCAAAAAGTGGAAATAAAATCGGTCCATCTAAATTTTAATATTCACCGCGTAGATAGCAATAAAAGAGGGCGGAAACAGTTGGAGAAAACTGGTGAGTCGAAATTTCTTTTCCAGTGTTTGTAACTTCGTCGGATTGAGGTATTTGCAAAGTTAGTTAGCAAAAATTGACTAACAATCGGTTCACATGAATCAATGGCGCTACTGTCATAGGAAATGACGATGTTCCTTAACTTATTGAATTTTTAATTCGAAAAAATAGACCCCGCATTCTTGCAAATACGTTTCAAATTCGAACCGACAATTTAGACCAGATTGTAGAGCATTACCAATCGAAATTTGGGTCGAAATTAAAATGGAAATTTCATACTGATTTAAGTCCTTAAGGAACTCGGTTGGTAAATGTAAGTGTTTCGCAAACTGTTGAAGAAGCCGGACATTTAGAAACAAATCGGACCGAAAATTGGACTCAAAATTGAAATCAATGAAAACAGGGATAAAAATAAAGGGATTCGCTTCTAGCTAAATAAAAGGACCGATAGGTGGACTGGAGTATTGTTTACCCACTAATAATAGCGAATCTAACAAAACGCATCCCGATTGCAATGGTGGTTTCAGCGCCCTGTGTGCACCCCACAGCTGAGTGTGGCGTGATATTCTTAAATCCTATTGTGCTATTGACCTTCTCAATTAGCAGTCAACGAGGAAAATTATGTATACAAATTTAGAGATTCGCATTTACCTGTTTTTATATTTCTTAAATATTTTAATTAATCCAATTTTCTACCTCTTAGTTTCGAAATATCGGGCGGATCGCTATCAGCACATGTGCGCGAGCTCATTTCACAGTTTGAGGAGCGGTGTGGTTTTGTGCGCTGGAGGAGATCCTTAACTCTCTGCGAATATCAATCTTTTTGATCGTTTGGTTTCTCGGAAACGTTTTAGCAAAGCGTTCTTTACTTATCACAAGCAAAGTGCAGTGAGCCTAGAAAATAATTTTCAAATATGTGCCTTGCTATGTGAATTTATTTGTCATTTAAAATCGGTTTCTCTAAAATCCCTTAATTGACATAATATAAAAATTAAAAAAAAATATAAAAAAGTAAAAAATTCCGGTTCAGACCCGAAGTAAAAGGTCGGATGTTCCATTTTTTTTTTTGGAGTTTTTAGTTATTCCAAATTGGTTATTTTTAAAATTATCAATGTATTGAAAATTTGTATATTTCTCTCAATTCATGTAATTTTTCCGACCTTTAACTCTTCGGCTACTAAATATGTAAATAATTTTAAAATGAAAATAATTGTGAAAGTGAAAGTAATCAGGGATTTCATCAAATGCAGAGGAGCGATTAAAAATAAAAATGGTGAGTCCATTTTACATTTTTATCTTTATTTTTTTTATTGCTTGTTCAGTTACTAATTGCATTTAACATAATTTGAAAAAGTTGCTTACTGCTACTAATTGTTGACTATATTTTCAGTGTACTTTCGAAAAAGTTGTATGCATATTTGTGTTTGAGGGCATACATGTCGCGAGGACCTTTATATAGCCACTTTTCGAAAGAGCAATTTCATAGGAACCTTTTCAGAATATTAAAGTTGTCAACAGTTAATCATTTTTACTTTAATTGGTAACTGATTGCCAACGAGGGATATTTGAAATTAATATTTCTCAAAGCTACTTAAATTTTCAGTGCAAAATTAAAATTTGGAAATGTAATAAATACATACATGACTTTGTAAATTCACATGCCTGATAGTAATCATAAATTACATGGCATATGTAATATTACAATTTGGAGGTTGAAATTACCTTCATTGAAGTAAACATTACCACTTAAAGGCTATATTTTATAAGTAGTTACATGAATTAGGTAATTTTACCTATGATTTGAGGATAATTTTATTATATTAAATGTTGTAATATAACAAATAGTTTTTACTGTCTTGGACTCATATTGTTAAGCTTCCTACTATATATCTATGTGTTCTCGTGTTTTCATGTATTTTGATAGATTATCTATGAACAAATTGATAAGCTTGTAATTCAATCTGGCTCAAATTCTCGATGACCTTAATCTGCATCAGAAGACGAGCAAATATCATCGAAACATCACACTCTAATGGAAGTTTGAGTATTACCAGAAATTAAATAAGACTCCTACTTACTGTTGAGTTTTCAATCAATCGAACATCAATTTCAATGGAAGTTTGGAAGACTATTTTAATTTTAACAAGCAATGCTGCTAAGATTCTCAAACTGGAGGATGCGGACTGAAGGCTATTTCTTCTAGAGACTAATACTTGATTTAGGCTGTCGCACCCGTTCATGGTGTGAGTGTTAAGCCGACATAACATTTAAACTTATTGATCAATCGTTCTACCGATCCCTGAAGATAGTAATCTAGTTTAGGTGCTCCCAAACTGTGATACATCAAACAGTTTTTAGGGAAAGTTGGTTTTCATACCATTTTTTTTTTATATATAGAAAGCCTTTAACCCGAATTGTATAATGTCGTAGAACACCATTAGCATTGAGTATAAGGGCTACAAAGTAGTCCTAAAAGTATTTCTATTATGCATTAAACAAGTTTGAGAGCCTCTGCTTTCGAATGTAAAGATCCAAAACTGTCGATTTCTACATTTTGAATTGGAATATTTCGAAATTCACATATTCCGTTAAACTAATGATCATTAAGGGCTATTTGCGATCTAATCAATGTAATGCTATTTACAATAAGAGCAGAATGATTAAATACGTTCAAGTCGAATGCAGCATTTATGAGCGATAACCTTGTATTAATTTTGACGGTATTTAAAGTACGGTCGTAAGAGATATTCAAATTCGTCGACGAAAGAGAGCTTTCACAATAGCCCGAAGACTAGCATAATGACCGGCAATAGATGCCTCAAATTAATCCACTCAATTTGTAATTTTCTCAAGATTAATTTGTGGAAATTATCCTCATTTATGGGGCTAGTCTATCGCTTAGGATGCGCTGTAAAGGCCATTTTCTGCCGAAAAAAAAAATCGGGAGAAAAAATTAAATCGCCCAAGTCCAAAAGGTACTTACGTATGAATTCAATGCGATGGCAAGTTTACAGCCGCGACCATAGTTAAACTTTTTTTTTTCGTTTTCATCTTTCTAACGCATAATTAATAAAGCAATTTGCATTTTTTTGGCCCGTTAAATAAGTCAGGATGGAGGATATAAAAAATTATCTATGCCAAAAGTTTGTAATTGCTAGCACCTGTGGTTAATTTTTCTTGCTTTGAAATTATTTTTCCCTCCAGGTTGGTGTTGAATTCGAGCCGTTTCTTCTCAATTTTCAGAAATTGAAAAATCCGGTAAAAAAAGGAAATTTATCAAAACACTTAAGTCAACTCCCCGATACCGTCGTTTGCTCTGGGTTTTGACGTATGAAGGTGGTGCTAAGAACCTCTTGCGCCATATTAGAGGCCCTAATGCAACCAACCGTAGCCAGGGCCCTTCGTGATTAATACCTGCACAATATACGAATTATACGCCACTTAAGGTGAGTCCCTCTTAGGACTTTTACGAAGCGGCAATTCACTATGTAGACAGCGATTTTCTATGCATGGTGTCAGGTATTTTACGTGAAGAAGTTCTTGGCGCTGATAAATTTTACTTTCGGAGAATTCAGGACATTTTCGTGGCGTCACGCGACTCAAGGAAACGCAGAACCCTTTAATAATCGTCCAGGAATTCTTAGACTTGACTTCGGTTCATACGTTCCATACGACAGGATATGCTGTTTTATATGCTCGGTATCGGTGAAGGAACGAAAAAAAAGGTTAATTGCAGGCTATCAAAACAGGCGAGTAGATTGAACGAAAAATAGTCAAAAATTGCAGTATAGTCCGTCTGTTGGTTTTAGGGAGTTTCGTATAAATGGTATTTTTTAGGGGTTGGTGAACAATTTTCAAGATGCCTATTAAGTGGTAAATTGATTGCTAGTGTGATGGCAATGAATTTTTGGATTAGTTTGTTGACAGACTATGACTATTATTGAAAGTTCTTTCGGATCGTACGATAGGCCCGATCATTTTTGTTGGATTTGGGTGGCACAATTTGAGTTTCCTTGTACTCAAGCTCTGTAAGTTGCACACATTAAAAAAATATGAAGATTGTTGTTTGCAGTTTTTTTTTGTATAAGATTTCAATATCTATAATAATAATAATAATCAATGGCGCAACAGCCCACATAAGGCCTAGGCCTTGAAGTAATGCTGTTACTTCATTACTAGACCAACGGAACACTAGGAGGTGAAGTGGTCAGCCACACACTCGTCCGTGATTTTTACCCCGATTTTAACTCAGGTACTCGTTTACAGCTGAGTAAACTGGTAGTCCGGCACCTAATCCCATTCTCGAAAACTACTTGTCACCAAGCAGATTCGAACCTGGTACCAGGTGCACCGAGGCAAGTGCTCTAGGCACTAAGCCACCCAGACTACGAATATGGTTTCTATGCTGTATTGAATTCGTAATACTAAGCCAGTATCTTTTTTCAGTACTGTAAATATTCCGGTGTAGATCATCATGCTTTAGCAGCTCTGAATTATCGTCCAGCCACGTTATAAGCACCTCCTTGATGCCAATATGGGGTTAGTTTATATTATAAGTAGTTTCGAACTCTGTAAATATTTAACGCATTCATAGCTTGTTGAAACTTCTCTGATTGAATACATTAGGCAAACTTGATTACTGCTCATCGTCATCATCCTTCTGCTCCTTCAGGAAGCTTTGTACAATTTCATGAAATATTTGCTTATGAATTTGGCTGGTTGGAAAAATCTCAGTTTTGTAACTTAGTAAAATCCCTTCTTTGGATAACTCTCATCTAAAGGGCGATTTAACGATTACGAAGAAATCCAGATGGCTCGAAACTTATACTAACTGTCGTGCGTTAATCGTGTGTTTCAGTACTGGAAAACAAAATTGTTTCGCTGGTGTCTCGTCGGGGTGGCGTTGCGCTTTTTGACGCATCGCCTGATAAAAGGGAGGTAGTAGACATTAACACAAACTATTGCAAGAGTTTCGTAATGAAAAGTTTTTGTTTAGTTGTTTTGAGAAATTGATGTTTCAGCCTAGACCACGCAAGAAAGAACCGAACAAGCGATAGAGACATAAAAGGATCCCAATTCGATTGATTTCATTTGAATTCCATTAGTTCAGAGCCTTCGTCCTGATTCTTGTTGTTGTCAAATGATTTGACCAAAATAAGACCGATTGCATTATCTTATGGATTATCTTATGATTGTATGAATATCATCGAAGAGGCAAGGCGCCAAAGAACAATACTGCTTCTCTTCTAAAATTACTTTTTTTTTATTAAAGCGAATATTGAATTATTAATATACAAAGTTTAGAAATTTGATTTTTGTTTTGGTCCAGCCTTTTGCAGTTTCCACTAAATTGTTCAATCAGAAGCATCCCCATTGTCGGAGCTGGTATCATCCCAATGATCCATCTGCCGGCGGGACCTTTTCCTTATCCTGGAACTGCGATGTTCCCATTCTATGAATCCATCTCGGTTAGTGGTAACTATAAAATTTGGAATTTGTGGCGTATTTCTATCCCACTGTATGCTATTTCGTAATTTTTCTGAGTAGAGGGATAGGGTTTGATGCGTCAACGCAATACGACGACCAAATGCAACTGATTCCTGCAGTTCTCGGATGTTCTTCCGTAAGTACTTGTGAATGCATTCGAGACATTCCAAACATGAAATTCGGCGAATTTCTTTGAACTTAACCTCACCGTCTTGTTCCATTCGTTTTCGTACCAGAAGATCTGGACAAATGTGTTCTGTGGGCATTTTGAATTTTGGATTTAAGGTTCCACTTGAAGAAATACTTTTGAAAGTGATGACAGTCTAAATGAAAAGAGAATATCATGGAAGTAGTGTTCAGGAAAATTTTTAGGTTATTGTTATGATTTTTGATACCTTAGCACACAAAACAATTTCTTACTAACTAATAACAAATGTAAACGTTTTATGCA
Source organism: Beris chalybata (assembly GCA_949128065.1). NCBI lineage: Eukaryota > Metazoa > Arthropoda > Insecta > Diptera > Stratiomyidae > Beris > Beris chalybata. The sequence continues at coordinate 29,982,447 of OX421896.1, read as the reverse complement.
ATACAAAAAAAAATTGCTATGTAATAAAATTAATCAAAATAATCAAATTTGACACAATTTTGAAACAAATAACATTAAAAATACAAATTAATTTATGAATAACCGAACAACATTGAGTGTTACGAATAATGGAGCTGAATATTAGGCGAAGTACCTATTTACTAAAACTGTTTTAATTTTAAACGAGTCAATTAGTCGCCGGATTTGTAGTGCCATCTACAAACGAACATAATTTTTTATTTTGGCGCTAAAAATAATTTTGATCTAAAAATTTTGCAAATTTATATTTGATCGGTTGATTTTGAAAGAGGAATAAGTCACTTTTTAAAAAAAAAAAAAATTTTTGTGACATTGTAACGATGTTTTATACAACACAAAGCAACTTTCTGAGAATCTATTGTTGCAATTATTTCATCACACTTTTAACAAATACAAGAAAATTTTCCCGAATGTTTGTATCAATATTTTTAAACATGGTAAAACGTAAACCCTTAAGCATGTCGTTTTAAAAACGAAAGTGAATTTATTTCTCTCCCTGGCGTTCCTCAGGGTTCTATCATAGGCCCACTTTTTCGTTCATCATATTTAATAATGATTTACCACTAATAATTCAATATCCTTGTCTCCTCTATGCAGATAAAGTAAACATTTCTAGGGAGATATGTTCATTGCATGATTGCAGAATATTTCAATGAGATCATAATGCTCTTACTTTGTGGTGTTCCAGTAATTGTCTTCCACTTAACGTCTCTAAATGTCGTAGAATGTCCTTCGTACTTAAGAGAACCATGATCTCTTTTGATTATATAAAATTATATAATATTAACTCAGAAGTGTTACCTTTGATACCAGACTAAAGTTTGGCCTTCATTTTAGCAATCTAGTTAGTACTGCTTCGAAATTATCGGGCCAAACTCTAAGATCATCATATACGAGTATGTTCTCTAACATTCAAACTTGCATCAAGCTTTTCGTGACTCTAGTGCGGATGCGGAGTGGCTTAGAATATTGCTCCGTTATTTGATCCCATCACTACCTTTACAACTGTCATATTCCCTGCAAGAAAATTACCGGGTAAGTCCGGCGGAGCTCCGCCGTAGCATTACCCGGTAATCGTTCAGTTAAAAAGTATTGGCCTTGGGACAAAATTAACTTATATACTTCGTATCGGTGTACGTACGTGTGATTCGCGACCTCTATCTCCATCTCTTTCACTCCTAGTTAACGGTACCCTGTAGTTACCCGGTAAATTAACCCAATGCCATGCAGTAAACGTCAAGGCGAGGCCAGTACGGTTTAACCGGTAAATGACAGGGTAATGGTACCCAATAATTCTTGCGACGCAGAAAACAAGTAAAATTTTTGGGAAGTCGGATGGCGCGTGCTACTAATGTTTATGGCATATGGAATAAACACTAGAAGCACGCGCCATACCTGCAAGAAAGCACTACCCGAGTTGCAGGTTGGCCTGATGTGATGATCGCACAATTTAAAAAAAATTTAAAGCATCTCATAGGTTTGAAGGTTCAAATGCGAATGGCGCAGGTCTCAGTCGTTTATCATTTCATGCGTGCTTTGACAGTTCCACAAGTATATAAAGAAGAGTTACATCCGCTAGAAAAAATTTCTAACACAAGAAAAATTCTGGTGACATTGTATTGAATCTGCTGAATGTATGCGTACTTTCGGTAGCGATTTCTTGCAGGGTTATTGCTCTTGAATCTGTTCAACGTAAGCTTACTCGTGCTCTCCTTTACAAATATAGTTAGTATTCCCTGTTGTTCTTTCAGTGAACAACGCAGCCTTAAGCTTAAACTTGGTGCAGTGTCAACCAATAGCCCTGACCAGAATAGACTTAAGGCACCTTAAGGCAGCTTAAGTTTTTCTACGACTGTATAGAAATGCACGTAGACAGCCAGAATGGACTTAAGGCATCTTTCGTTGACTTTTCCAAACTTTCGTTAAAACTTAAGTGTACGGTTCTGAGTGTAGAAACTTAAGCAAACTTATGCGTTTGACATTTATTCACAGATTTTCCGAAATTTTTGTGCTTTGTGACTTCAGACTTGTGATTTATAGTTAACTCCACTTTAAAAAAGAAAAATTTATTTTAATTTACACTCTCTTGATGAGTATTTGACGGCCGATATTTGACTTTTTTAGCTATCAAACTTCTCTTACCTTAAGGCTATTGTGGTTGGGTATAAGATTCATTAAGTTTTGCCACAAACTTTACGTGCCTTAAGGCATTTGACGAAAAGTTGTTAAGATTCCTTTACCGGTTTTTTTTTTACCGGTTTTTTCGTTTACAGAGAAATCATGATGACCTCAAGATTGGTCCCCTCAACACATCGTTACCTCTTTTAAAATCAAAGCTGAAATATTAAGTTTATCTGTAGAATTAATAGAAGTCATTAAAGAAATAAATAAATTTAGAATAGAAAAAAAAAAAAAAATATCTAAAATACAGATTTTATAAAATGACCATATGACTAAAATTTCAGTATATTCATTACACTGTAAGCCCACAGAGGTAAGCTCCACTTTGTAACTTCATCACACAAATTGTGCAAACGTATACAAACCAATTCCATGTCTTATCACTCCCAAAGGATATAATGGAATTCGTGAAAACGTGTTCAACACTTTTTTACAAGAGAGTATAAGCTTAAGTTTCTACCCAGTAGGACCGGCAATGATTACAGAATCCATTCAGTAATCATTATTCGTAAGTGACTATGTCGCTTTTTCAGATTACATCATCGATTCTTTTTACATATCGATGTCCTAGGCGGTAATGTATAGCTTAATAGCTGAATTGTTACCATTTGCATGGCTAAATAATCGATTATGGATTGAATGAAAAATGAAATGTTACTACTGACATGATTTTGGAATCGATTAGAGAATGAATGAAAAAAGAAAAGTTAAAGACATGATTACTCGTAGGTACAGGCAATATGGGAAAAATAAATAAAATTATTTAAGCGTATTTGTCTACGAAAAAAAAATTAATTATATTCTTCATTAGCAAAATTCATAAATTTTATAAATTATTTAATTATTAACATTTTCTTTATTTTTCTTCGCCATCGCTTGGCGCGAAATGCATGCATCTTTGAAAATCCGGTTTTTATTTATTTGAAACCCCTTTTTGATGGCTTTTTTTAGATCGTCGGCGCAGTACCCATCTTGTGTCGATAGAGCTCCTTTAAATAGAAATGATCTTAAAGTAAAATGGTATAATTATGATTTTTGTAATTGTACTTACTGAATAATACGTCCACAACATTTTTGTAGTTTCGAAATGCTTCCTTCCCGCGTAAGCCGTCATAATTGAAGTCAAGTATTATTTCTTCACCAAATAATCTGTTAAACCGTTTTGGCAAAGGATCATTACCAATAATGACTTTTACTGTATTTATCTGTACAAAATACATTTTGTAAAAACAAAATAATTGTTTAACTAGAAAGGACTACTTACGAACTCCTCTTTATTTTCCGCAATGTCTTCGTCAATTTTTTTTAGTTCATCCTTCGAATTTATCGGAAAACGAGATACGTTTTCGTTTACTACTTCTTTTTTTTTAATATCTGCTTTAATATTGCAGTATTGGAAGCAATGGCCTTCATTATTTCTGTGTTTTGGTTTTTTATTAATTCTGGAATTATTTTAAAATGTACTTCAGTTTTGAAACGGTTGTTTTAAAATTCAATACCTGTTATGCTGTCAATTTTTTCTTCAATTTTTTTCTCAAATTTTACTGGAAAATGCAATTGATGTGTAAATACATATAGTATGTATGAAGTAGTTACATTATTATAATTTACTTACTATTATTTAGTTCAGACGAACCTAAATCTGCATTGCAGCGATGCACCGGAGTCGCTTTTATAAACTATTACACTTTTTGAATTTATTTAATTCACTTTGAACTAGCACCTTACTAACAATCCAAGCCCTACAAAAATCAAAAAGACAATGACAAACGGAAAAAATGCTCAGCTAGCTTTTTGTTGCATTTTTCTTTTGTTTTCGTGAATTGAACCAACCGAATTTTTCTTAGAAAGAAAAGAATTTTTACATTTGCATTACTGTTTGCATTACTTTGACATATTTTCGTAATGCATTCATATTTTGACAAATTTCATTCATGCATTCATGCAATTCAATTTGAATCGATGCGAAATGTCCGACTGGGTAGCTTCTCAGCCACTAAGAGAAGTGGTTGAGAATAGAAAAATATTAAAAATGAAATTTTAGGCGATTACAAAACAAACCCGTCAAAGTGAAAAGTTATTCGATATCTCATCAGATCTGAGGGAATTCGTTGAACTGTATACAAACCCTTTACACTGGCTTAGAGGTCGAATTTGAAGAATCCTGAAAACGCCTTCTAGATTTATGTGAAGAATTCACAGAATAAAAATTTATTAAATATATAAAAAGACCCAAGTTATATGACGAAATTCGTGAACATATTATATGCATGCCATTTTCGCCTTAAAAAACTCTGCCACAAGATCCCTGTCTATGAGACAGGATAAATCGTATGGTGTACTTAAAGAATGCGCTCAGAAGCAAAGCCAGTGGGTTTGGAACACGGCACTTAGTTGGGGTTTTGCAAATGAAATGGAGTCTTTCGTCCTGGTTTTTGGTTTTGTACTACACCTAGTATAATGGACCATGGTGGCCTGAATGCTCAAGATGTGCTGTTTTGCTGCGTGTCTTCCCCACACCAAACGCAACACAGCACAATAATACCTACCCTTATACAAGTTTTAGGAACAACGCTGAAGATAGCAAAGATAGCAACCTACGTTCATTAGAATTATTGGTTTATTACGAACGTCTGCTATTTTGTGGTAGGTTTATCATCAAAGAGAAAAATACGAAAAGGCTTGACGAATAAAATTTATGTGATCCTCACCTGGTACTTCACCCAGAGAAAATCTTCTCTTTAGTCGCGCACACTTTGCTGAATCCTAATCACTCGTGGGAACATTTAAACTGAAAGTCTTTTTGCCAAAATTTCCTCAAAGAATTACTTTGACATTTGACTGAAGAGCATTCCAATGAAAACCTCTATGTGGTTGACAAATTACAAAAATCATTTGCCCCGACCCAACGTTGTAAACTCGATTTTTTTTCTGAAATTTTTAAATGCAGTAGTAGAACATACCCGAACCGCAAAAAAATAACCTTCACTTTAAAAAAAATTGCGCGCGTAATTGAACCGTGAATCTTTGAAATTGAATACAGTCCCTCAAGATAATCAAAAAAAAAAAAAGAAAAATTAACAAAAAAAGGCACAGAAATAATGATACGGTTGACCACATCAAAAACTGCCGTCAATGAAAATATCATCTTTTCATATTGCTCGAAATTACGAAAATTATCACGTTTCCCACGATCATCTGCAAAATTGCCCTCAAGACGTCGGCTCCTTATTTTGGCTGATCATATCATTTTTTTTTACGATAAAAGTCCAACTTAACTGCTAACTAATTTCTTAAGTTTTGCAATGAAAAAAAAACAAAGATCGCTATTTGACCGAATCAAAAACTAACAGAAGATTTTGATGGACTAACATATGAAGCGCGGTATGACTTATTGTAACGCTGTAAATTAGCGAAGTTGTGGTTTTTGGCGGTTTTGAAATTGTCTAGGGCTGGAATTTGAGTTTTATAGCAACATGCTTTCTAGAAGTAACAAATGATAATCTTCGGCGATATTTCATTGAATAAAATTTTTAATTTTTATTGTTGTGATTAGTCAGGAATCCTCCAAAAGGAACGCTCAAAAGCTGATGAATGAATGAAACTTTAGTATGAGATGGCATTGAGTAAGGAAATTCAATTAGTCCCAAAATAGAATTAATCGGTGCTTTTGAATATGTTGGATTTATAAGAGAGTTATTTTTAAGCCTTTTGTTGTTAAAAAGTAATAGTGTCATAATTGCGAAAATTGTGGTCGTAACTTTACTATTTTTGTTATTGTCACTATCAAACACCACCGCAAAAGTAATACCTTGGATACACAGCTCGTATACAAATCATTACTCGTATATCATCACTATCACCAGGATATTACCCAATAATGTTCATATAGTACGTCAACGAGATGTTATCTACGTAAAATCCAACCTCTTTTCTTGATCGTATATAAATTCGTTGATATATCCTTCTCTTAACTGCCATCAGCGCCATCTGTTACTGAAATTCCAATGAATGACAGTTGCGGACTTTTATATTCTCCCGCCAGCTAAAATTGTTTGAGAGTGTTTTCATTTTTGTGTGTGATGTGAGGGTCACTTTGAGGGCCTTTTTTCATAACTTCTAAAATTTTGGAATGTACTGTTCCATATTAATTAAAAGTTCCATTAAATTCTGGTGTTGCGTTAAACTCATATTTATTTTGAAATATCACAATAAAAGCACAATACTATGATTGATAGACCATGAAATTTTGTCTTTGATTGCTATGTCAAAGTATAACATGTATGGGCTATGTATCGTGCTATCTTGTATCGCATATCATGATTTGAATGAAGTAATTTCTATACTAGCAGTGTATCTATGGTATAACGCTATTGAAAGGAGTTAAGTCAGTGCAAGAAAAAAATACTTACGCCAATAAAATTGACTACTACTTCCATCAACAATGTTGTATCTAATATTTTTAGAACTGATGCAGTACGGAATATTTTAATTGCACATGAATTGAATTCTGAAAAATGTCACATAAAATATCGGGAAACTAAATTCGGGCTTTGACTTTTCTTTAACCTTCTCTGTCAGTGGCCAGAAATAAATCAACTACTGATTAGTTTCGGCGTCTGTTGTAGTTATTGAAAATGTATGTAAGATTTGTGCGTCAAGTGCAAATTGAGCAGAATTCGTTTTCTAGAACATTTTTTATCGAAAAAAAAATAAAATATAGACATGGACATATACTCGTACGTCTAGAAGGCATTAATTGCTTCCAGTTCATCATCGTAAAAAGCAATCAAAAATCACAAAGAAAATAGTCGTCCTGTCTGGCACTTAACTGATCTGCAAACATTTCTCAAGCACATGTTTAGCGCGGCCTCTAAGATATGTCAAAATTTTAATAATAGGGTTGATGGTCCCTATAAGTTAAATGCCTTTACCTTCTGAAACGACATTGGTCTCAAGAAGATCCGAACGCAAACGACTTTTATGTGAGCGTTTTGTGGCTTGGCGCAAAAAAAGGGAAACCGAGAATGGGATCTCTAAACTGAAAATGAAATGTAGATCCCGTCCCGTAATGAGATGGTACCGCCCACTCGTTTAACAGATTACTTGGTTTTATTTTTCGCGTTCAAGCGGACTGTTAATCCACTTTTAATGACCATGTGTCTATGACATTGAAAAATAATCCACGTATGGATATGACAGAGACGAGAATGTGGAGTTCCTGTGGGAACGCCTCTAGAGATCGATCTGGTGTAGTAAAGGATCCTAGCGATTTCATTGCACATGATGTGACTGTAACGTTTTGGATTGGAAACCTTCCGAAAATTATTATTTATTTTTAACCAGAAATAAATTAGAGGGACGAACATACCTACTTATATTAAGTTAATAAACCTGACAATATTTTCCGGTCCCTTCAGTAGGGTAATTTCATTAAAGACTTCGAACGTTTCCATTTTGTTTCAGCCAAATCGATTAGAGATGATAGGTCGTTCACGAGTGAACTACTCCAAAAGAACACTTCATTCAAGTGTAGTAAGTATGTGAAGTAACTCAGTAATTTTGGTGAACTGCAGTTCAATTTGAAAATTAAAAAAAAAAAACAATTCAAATGAATAAAGGAACAATGAAGAACAACAGTGTCCCCTGTCAACGAACATGGTGGGAAGAATGGTAGACCAAAACCAATCTTATCGTTTCGAATAGAGTAAAGTGAACGGTTCACTTAAGGCAAGGTATCAGTTAAAAGGCTCCAAAAATGACCCGATTTCAGGCTTTTTTTTTTGGATATAAAATAAATATGCTTGTATATAAATAAAACTATTAATGGGTTATATAGAGGCACAAGTGAAGAATAACTGTGAATTTTTTTTTTTTAAATATATTACAAAATGGCGACTCCAGCTCCTATGACGTAAGGCCGCGATCGGCGTGAGTTTACGCACGCAGTACCTTCTACAGCCTCGCCAAGTGATCTAAAACCAAAAATTCAAAAAGTTTATGAAACTAGATCAAATTTGCGGGACCCTAACGTTTTCCGATTTTGAAAAAACGCCCTGAGACTAAAATAGCAGCTATTTGAAAAAAAAAAATCACTTTGTGCGTTCTTTTTTTGGCCTAAGAACTCAAATAGAAAAAAGTGGAATAAAAAAGTAAAAAAATCTCGACATTGGGGCCTCCCAAATTTAGTTTACTTTCTTTTAAGCTTTTATTCATTAAAATCGGTTCATTCGTTGGCTGTAGAACGTACCGCGCTCCGAAAGAAGTGGTTTCGAGAAAAACGCATTTAAAGTTTGACGTTATAAAAAAATCGTATTGAATATCAGCCGATCGTTCCACAAATCGGTCTGTAACTCGTGAAATACATTTGATATCGAAATATCCTTTTGTCCACGTAATCTCAAAATGTTAAGGATGAAAATTAAAAAGAAAAAGAAAAAAGCAATTTTTTCCGTCGAGAACTGATACCTTGCCTTAAAGGAATAGTGAAGGGACTGAACGGCTGGGTAGATAAAACAAGAAATGAAATGAACAGTTGAATTTAAATACTTCATTGAACTAACTCTTTAAAGTGAAGGACCAGTTGTGAAGTGCTTCAAATGAACTATTCTTCCCATTTCTAAATATGTAGATTGAATATAATTATCAATTCATTCTTTCCGATAAAAGACAAAAAAAAAAAAAAAATATAAAATGAAAAAAAAAAAAAAAAAAAAAATTCGCAGCTCCGATTTTTTCAATTTTCACATTTTTGGAAACACTGAATATAATAAAAAAAAATATGGACTTTTCTTTTGCGAAAACTCTCTAACAACTTATTATCAGCACAGTCATACGACCATATAGTTCGATTAAGTATTATATTTAGTTGTGTACTGATTTTGCGAACTTATGCGGACAACTATAAAAATACTCCTCACACTAATTCCGCGTGTGGTTCGCATAACCATCTGCCAACTTCAACCTGCGAACCAGCCTGCTACTAAATACATAGTAGTGTATGACTACTAAATAGTAGTGTATTGCTACTTGGTATGACTTTATATTTTATAGATGTGACATGGCTTCCAATATAAATGAAATATTTTCAAATAAAATTTATATAAAAGATACACATATTTTGAAACAAAATTTTTATATTCCTACTTTAAAATATTGGTTTAAATATTTTTTTTCCATTTAAGTAAAAAAGTATTTCCGTTTGAAAAATCAATTAGACTTAAAAAGTGTTAAAATATTATTATACAATATAGTTTTTTATGGAGGGGCATAAGTTTTAAACATATAAACAGCACATACCACCTTGATCAAAAAGTTCCCGGAATTTATTGAAAAAATTAAAAATACAAGTTTATTCATCTAAATCTATATTGTCCCCTTCAAAGTAATCCCCATCGACTGCAACACACTTATGCCAGCGCCTGATCCAATCCTTGAAACATTTTTTATATTCGGTTTTCGGTATGACCATCAGTGCTCCCTCTCGGCTGCTGAAACGCGTTCCCTGTAGTGGTTTTTAAACTCGATTGAACAGAAAGAAGTCACAGGGAGCCAAATCAGGTGAATTCAGTGGCTGTGGTATTTGTTGCTTTTTTCGTCAAAAAGTTACGAATAATGATGGCACTGTTCGACAGTGCGCTATCATGGTGCAAAATCCACGAGTTTTCTGCCCACAATTCTGGTCTCTTTTGGCGAATTGCTTCACGCAAACGTGTTATAACGCCCAAATAATACTCTTTGTTTACTGTCTGGCCTTCTGGCAAAAATTCATGATGCACTACACCATTGCAGTCCATGAAAACCGTGAGCACTGCCTTCTTTTTTGACTGAAAACGACTTGTTTTTTTTGGTCTCGGCTCATTTGGTGAACTCCATTCACTTGCCTGATGTCTGGATTGCGTGTCGTACTCATAAACTCACTTCTCGTCTCCAGTAATGATCCGTTTGATGAATGTGAGATCGGATTCAGCCATCATCTCTTTTGCGACGTCAACACGGTCTCTTTTTTGCATGAAATTGAGGTCTTTTGGCACCAACTTTGCTGCTTCACGACGGAAACCCAAATTATTAACCAAAATATCTTGGACGGATCTATAGGCAATGTTCAAGTCCTCCGCTTTCTTTCTAACGGTTGATTTGCGGTTATTGACCAACATTTCTTTTATTTCATGAATGTTTTCGTCGGTTTTCGATGTCGATGGTCTCACCACTTTTGAACCGCTCGTGCCACGACCGTTTTCTTTAGAGAATCGTTGCCGAAACACTTTTCCAACATTTCCAACGTTCGCGCACCATTATGGAGAACTACTCTCTTCATAAGGAAGAGCAATATTTGGAAGTCCACCCTTCTCAACCTAACCTAAGCCCATGACTAAGTGGGAATAGAACCAATGACCCCGTAGTTGTGATCCAAACCAATGTGTTCAAATGTTCTGATATCGTTTTATCTCTGCAAGTCTTCACTCACACTGATTATCTCCACTTTTTCAGTTCCTATTTGACTCCTTTTGCAACAAACACTCACTTCAACCACGGTTCAGTTTTTGGTGAAATTTAGGTAACCATAGTACACATCCAAGATATTCTGCGCAGGAGTGATGTTTATTGCCTTAAAACTTTTCTAAAACGTATGTGTAGCATTACTCTTCGCTGTCCTTGGTTTGCTCATTCTTTGATATTTCGAGTGTACTCGATGGTGTGTGTATAAGCTTTATGAAGAAGTTGTCACTATTCTATATTTGGATTCCTGGAAGCTTCGAATCCATTAATAATTGGATTAATGTTGCCAGAGTATGGGTACGTGTAATGATATCATTGTTTGATTTTCTTGACCATATCAGTAGTTCTCTCATTCGTACGTCTCTTTCTCTTGACATCATCAATGATTGTACGACCGATTGTTCTGTGAAGCATTTTATGGGATGAGCTTAGAATTTTCATAATACCTTCTTAATTTTTACCGGTTTCAAACAAATTTTGAGCATATCAGCTATCAATGTCATTGACTTACCAAAGAGCCCCACACTGGACATTTTCTGTAATTTGAAATGGTGCTTAAATTCTGAACATCAGCTAAATCGATCGTGTGAAGGTCTGGACCCTACTGGTTTCTGCTCTGTCCGGAACAAAGTCGTGCTCACGACACCACAAGTCACTATTCGAACTTACAGTAAATTCTGGCAAAGTGGCGTATTTAGGCGCCAGCTAATAAATAAAATACTCCCGGTAATTAATAATCGAACTGTCATCTATACCCCGGCCAGAAAGACAAGGCGGCGTCGTCGTATCTGCACGCTTCTCAAAGAAGTTGTCACGCTTGTCACGTCGCTTGATAAGTCCGGCGTATTGCGTGATATTCCCTGCCATTTGTTTCAGTTTCGCTCGACCAGGGCTAGGAATCGTGCGATTCGCGCGGCGTTTCGATACGAACAAAAACCTGTGGACCAGGCATTTCGGATGACATCGAAGAGTGATTGGAGCGTTTCGAGCATTTCTCGAGACCCATAGATCTTGGGATCAAAAACAATTAACGGGGTCATTGATATATGCGCCATGTCCAAAAAGGTTTTCTTCTTCTTCGATTTTATGTTCGCTCTTCCGCGGCGGACAACTTTGTCTTAATCACCCTCTTCACTATGTGAAAGATTGAAGCACTGTGGGAGGTGGACAATTCCACCTTTCCAAAGTCGAGGATTGCGTCCATATGTCGGAATTTTCTCTATTAGTTGTGGCCATAGGAAGGTAAGTATTTTGCTTGTCCCCTCTGGTTTCTATTATTTTGTTGGAACCACTAGATGAAACCTTTTTTTTTCCACCGGATTTTTCGCCATCGTCATGATGAGCGCGGATCGTCATCTTCGTCTCATTTCTGTCTTATTGATAAATTACCAAGCCCAAAACGGGTGAAGAAGAAAATAAATCGAAAAGGCGGAGAGACCGACACTGTGGCCCGGGGAAGAAGATGAAGATCGAAGATGAACCTGCCCGTCGAACACGGAGAATCTTCAAAGCACGGCCATTGACAAAAAGTCAGAAAGGTCATCTGGCACGACTGTCGATATGTCCGAGACGCAACGCATTTGCGGCCAACCTTGATGCGATTGGGATGTGGGAATCGAACGATGGAAATGTCCTTCCCCGCAGGCTTTCCGATTTCATTTTATAATTGAGCCTGGCAGGAGACTGGGACAAACCACAATACAATCTGGTGTCGAGCGCGGTCTCTTCTTCGCCTATGTCAGCTTGAAGCAATGATTCGTTCATTATCTTGGCTTGTCCAGTCGATCGATTCGCCCGAGATGCACACCTTTTCCGGGCACTTTTAATAATCAACGCGATGTGATCGGATCCACTACTGTGAACAGATGCTCTCTGTCCAATGTTCAAGTTGATGTATATACTGTGAAAAATTGTGACCCATAAATCGTCTGTCTTCTTCATCTTCATGTTTTTGATGCATCATCCAAAACGCATATTTCGAATGAAATTGATGGGTTGGTGTATCGTCAGATAGTTATCAATCGCGCCATTGAAATGGTGACTCCAGTTGATTCCGATGGAAAGGTTTCGATTGAATTTCCACCGAAGTTTGCGATTCAATTAAAATAATTAAGCATAATTGCAAATTGAGGAGTGCTCCATATCGCCATTTAAGAAAGTCGTACTATCTGATTCTGATACAAATCTGGAAGATACATTTTTTAGCTTTAGAGAAACTTTTGGGCGCCGAGTCTTTGGTCACACTTTTTTTTTACTGTCATTACTTCAAGCAGAGTATTCCGTGAAACATTTACGCAACTGTTACTGATCCTTGCTTCAACACATGTTACGTAACAGATTCGTAACAACAACGAATACGGTACGTATCCGGGGATATCATAATCTGTTACGTAACTGCTTCATTTCAATGAGTGTAAAATGTTACTATTATGCAGATAAGGAACTTATGGCTAAGGTAATCAGGCGTGTCCTCATATGAAAGTCCCAATCAAAGGCAGTATCTACAAGGAACAGTAAACAGATAATTGAAATTGAATGGAAAAGATTTCAGTTGACGAATAAAAGTCGTTAAAAAAAAAACAATAAATAAAGTGAGAGACATAAGGTCTTGGGTGACTCCGGAATCGATTAGAAACATGGAGGAACTGGTACTACCGTCTAATGCAACTCTTGTAGAAACTGATGTAAGAAAGGGGATACCAACAAAAGGTCTTAAGTCTAACTAAGATACATTAATTGCAAACTCTATCAAATGCTTTTGCAATCTCAAGGTATGCTTCGAGTTTACATGAGTTTTAGCGATCCAAATTCATTTTGGAGATAGTCTATCAGATTTAATTCAATGGAAAGTTGACTATTTTGTAATTGACAGTGGCTTCAGGGCGTTCAATTTTATGGCATAAAATATAACTACCTGTACTGGCTACAAATCATCTGAGCATGTGGAAATGCAGAAAATCGTAATGAAATTGGCTGATACTCTAGTGATTGTAATAAATTTTGATAAAGCAGCGACTCTATATTGTCATGCCGTTGGGAAAGAGTCTTTGAAATGAACTAACCAGGTTACTGATCTGCGGGGAATTTCCCGAAATGGGAAGAACTTCACTGATTTGTGTGAGGCTTGTGACGCTCCGCCCAAATAGTGGATTCTGATCGAAAAGCTCTGGTGTTACTTTCGATTGCGATAAAAGGACGAGCCAGTTATTCCTCGGTCAGTCAAGAGTTCTCTCCGTTATGCAACAGAAATACATGCTGGGCTTAACCGCTATATAGACGTCGACTCAATTAAAAAAAATGGTCCTCACTTCCCTCGCGAACTGAACTAGTTCCCAGTTCGCGAGAGCGAACCTTCTTTAAAAATTGAGAGCTGAGTTCAAAACTAACTAACTGGTTATACTATATACCGTCGTTGCTAAGCCCTCTCTCTCTCTCTACACAAGACCATTCAAAGTTGTCCTACCTAAGAGGACAAACCCACTCCAAAATCCGATTCCTAATCTAGTACACAGTCATATTCAAAACTGATCAAGGTTCTCAGGTGTACTCTTAAGATCAGCGAAAATTAGTATCCAAATATGACAAAAATCGTAAGGTAGGGGAGAGGGGGACAAAGTGGGCTAGCAAGGTAAAGTGAGCCCCTTCAAAAATCTTGGGTTGCAATAGCGCCATCTATTATGAAAATAAACTAAACAATAAAGCTTCAAAATTTACCTTAATCCACTATAAACGCAATCCACTATAAACGTAATACACTTCAATTTCAGTTCCTTGAATTTTTCTCCTTTTACGATTTTGGTACTGTCTGATGTAAGGATCAGTGTTTGATAATTACTTTAAAATTACTGAAGAATTGTTAACGAGTAATAATTTTATGGAACAGTATCATCGAGATCGGTGTACGGGTTGAGCAAGTAAGTTGTGAGATTGTTTAAAAATATATAAATTTTAGTAGATGTTTGCTAACTTGCGTTCATTTGGAACAAAGTGAGCCTGGTGCACAGAGGTAAAGTGAGTCCCGGGCTCACATACCAATATAATTATATTTGAAAATTTAGAATATTAATTTTAGCATGGCAAGAACACACAAGAGAAAAACAACGCATCAATCATGGACTGAAGTTGCGATCAAAAATGCAATGGCTTCTGTTCCTGAAAAAAAAATAAGCCTAAAAAAAGCTAGTAAACATTTTGATATGCCCATGGCTACTCTTCAAAGAAGAGTACTTTCTCAAAATTCAACAAAGGTCTTGGCCGGTATAAGACCATTTTTTCTCGTATCCAAGAACAGGAGCTCATAGAGCACATGTTGGAAAATGTTTGGAAAAAACGTTTTTTTTTTTGGAGTGACTACTAAAGACCTTAGAGCACTTGCGTACGAATTAGCCGAAAAAACCATTCGACCATTCCTTTAGTCACTCAACAGGGATGGTAGAGAAGAATTGGATTTCTTGGTTTCAAACTCGTCATAAGGAAATTTTCTCTACGCTATGGCAGAAGCCACTGCAACAGCAAGAACACAGGGTTTTAATAGACCTAATGTTTATTTATTCTTCGATATGTGGGAATAAATTTCCAGCACACACCAGCACATATATAATGTTGATGTACTGCAACAAAAACGGTAAATATAATATATTATTGTTTGTTATTACTTTAAATCTTAGGAACTATAGTTATTTCAAATCCAATCGAAGTCCTCGAAGCTTATTGCTATAATAGGTATGAAGTAGAGATGGGTCGTTCAGGGGTAAACTGTCCAAAAAAACACTCACTTCAATGAAGTGAGTGAGTGAAGCAACTAACTCTTTATGGTGAGCTGCAGTTCCATTGGACACGTGATAAAAACTTGACCGATCTTTTTGTTTTCATCATCTTTTAGATGTACTGACCTTTTTGTTAGTCGTCATCTTGTAGATATACTGACGACAAGGATGGAACGAAGATTTCCGAAACTACTTTACTGAACTGTACCGATATTTTTTATTTTGACGGTTT
Organism: Beris chalybata; assembly: GCA_949128065.1. Classification (NCBI taxonomy): domain Eukaryota; kingdom Metazoa; phylum Arthropoda; class Insecta; order Diptera; family Stratiomyidae; genus Beris; species Beris chalybata. Next base: position 29,966,730 of record OX421896.1, on the reverse strand, counting down.
TTTGGGTTCTCATCTTCTAGATTTATTGACGAAACGAAGGAACGGAAACGATAGAACAAAAAGTTCCGGAACTACTTATTTGAACTCGTTCCTAAAAGGATTTGCTTTTCCCATCTCTAGTAGGAAGCAAGTACGTAGTTTGACTTCTGATGGAAGTGGCATTCTTTCAACTGCGGTTAAATGTATATATGCCGGCAAGTGTGATATTTGTCCCACCCTTGTTAATACTTCTACGAAAGCTTATGAAAATTGAACTACAAAAAGGCGCAACGCCTGGTACTATATTCGAATGTTATGATTCGAGTTGGATGCCGTGGAACATTTTTATACAATGGTTCAAACACTTTTAAGTCATACTAAGCCCGCTAAAGAAGATCCTGTATTATTAGTTTTTGATGGACATATGTCTCATTCCAAAAATGTAGATTTGATTAATCTAGCTGGAGGACAATTACGTAACAGTTCTATGCTTTCCTCCACACTGAACGCATAAACTACAGCCGCTGGACGTCTCTTTTATGAGACCCATTAATACACGTTTCGTCCTGGCCATTGAAAAGTTTTTAAGGAATAATCCAGGCAGGTTCGTAACACAGTTTCAAATTGATTCTATTTTTGGTGAAGCATATATTAAAGCAAGTTCCGCCGTAGACGGTCCCAAGCCCGGTTGAGGAAGAAGGAGGGGTATGGAGTTATCCTGAATGGCCAGGAACACCAGTATCAGGAAGTAGGAATACGTATGTATGATATAGTTGGACTCGCAGCGAGAACTCCAGCATACTTATCATATCCAGCAGAAACTGCTGCCCTTTTCCTGTCAGAGTGTAATAAAGAAGTAAGACTGGCCCTCCAGGCTAGTATCGCAAGCAATGGTTTCAAAACTGGTCTAAATCCAACTGACCGATTCGTCTTCGGTGGTGACGATTTTATTCCTGCTGTTATAACCGAACATCCTTATCTGACTGAAGAGAATTTTGGAAATGAAATTTATTTGGCAAATAGGGTTACCTCAAGTCCTTCAGTAAACAACTTTGAAGTATGTGTAGAAAAGAGTGGCTATCTTTTTTATCAACCCTAATAATTTAACATCTCTAACGTATGCTTATGCAAACATCGTAAGCTATCGATTTTACGAGAACAGAAGTTTATAACTATTTCCCATTTTACAGAATCTCGGTACAAACCTTAGAGGACTTACTGTACCCCACCTTCTCCTACTATTCACTGGGACTTGACACCGGCCAACAAAGCTAGTTGTGCCGAAAAATTTGGTGAAAAGAACGTCTGAGGGACTTACTTACAGAAGAGCTCGTCACTTGGGTCAGGGCTTCTTGGAACCACATGAATTCTTGACTGTTCCTCTTCGGAAATTACTTAGCTTCATTGAACCACATCAGGTATCGAAGAGAAATCCTAGATAATACAGGGGATTTGACAATATACACAATTGGGGCTCCAGTAACAGAGGAGTCCAAACCAACCCCAACACGAAAATTTAATCAAGTCTACATAAATTCCTCTCGCCACGTGAGACACATTCAAAAGGAATTAGTTCATTTGGTTCTTCACTAGGATTTTAATTCTAATCACAGGTTGAACCCAATAATTAGCAAAATAATTTGAATCGAAAAGCGATGGATTATTTAATATCATAAATACAACAAGCAAGATAAAAGAGCACGAGACTATATTTTACCATCCACCAACAAACATTTTTAAAGATGACCATTTTGCAGTCCAATACTATCCATTTTCATAGCACTCAAGTTTCAACTTCCCATCATAAACGCTTCATAATTTTTCGTCTAAAACTCAGAACAAGACTTTTAAATAAGCTAGTTTTCAAACCATGGTTTAGCCAAGATTCGCTACCTAGCAAACATTTGCCAGGTCTTACAAATTTTCAAAAATTTATATACATATCTCTCTTGTATGGTAGTCCCCGTCTAGGTATGATATTGTCAGGCTAAACAGTAAATACTCGCAATCGTGTAATCTAATGTAATTAATCGGAACAAAATATGGAAGCTGAATGTTCAAAGATCAAAAGAGTTCCCATACTTGTATAGTGTAATCCGGCCAATCCCAATCAAACACGGCTGTCACTCTTCAAATATATCTATCAGTTCGAAAAATTCGTTTCAATCATACATTAACATAATTATTGAAATTGTAAACACTAAAACGGCACATTAATCTAATAAATTCGTCGATGAATTAGTTTAGCCTCTGGCGTCTATATCTTGCCACCTGAATAGCGTAACATTTTAATTTTCTAATTAATAAATTTTGCTACCAGCTGAATATTAATGACAGAAACACATGTGCATAATCAGGTAAGTTACCTGATCGAGAAAAAACGGCACATACAACGAAACTGATTGAAAATCGTATAGTAGTTGATGTGACCAGTGAGTGACGGCTTTCGAAAGATCACAGAACATTTTAAGTCTTACGAACAGTAATTATGAATTTGCCTAAAGATTTGGATTAAGTTTTGTTTTCAGATCATCGACATGTTGGAACTACATTGCACCTAATCCTGACTTTTATGACTAACTGTTGTCGCTAATTGTCTTTAAGTTGTCGTGAGAACTTTTAAGGTTGTACTCAGTGTTGTTAAGCTTAAGATCGCAGTTTTTTTTTTTATTTTTTAAACATGTTTAGTAGCATTTGATAGCATTGCTTGAATAGTGGAAATTAATGCGAGATAAATGTATATTTGTTAAGAAACAAATAGTGCACCGTAGGATTGAGGAACAGTTTTAATGGTCAGAATGTAACAATTAATAATTGTGGTTCCGTGAGACTTTTCTTAAACTAGTAAGTATGTACTTATCATAGCTTCAATGATTGAATACTACCGGTTTAAGGTATTAGTTCAAAAACGTCTTGAAAAGTTGTATTATTTTTTATTCCATTGAAACCCAGGATTAACGATGGCAATGAACAGAACCAAGCCACGAATCTGAGCCCGGATGTTTATTGTTGATTTCGAAATGGCAGCATAACTACACAAGGATGTTCTCCCCTACACCCTGAGCAAGGGAAGCTTGTTAAAAAAAACTAAAACATTTTCCCAAAAATATCGATCAAAGTTTGAGAAGCGGTCAAAGTGGACGTGCGATAGAAGTGTATTCTCTACTGCCACTCCCAAAATTTTTGGGTCATAGTCCAAGAAATTCGTTTTTGAATGTGATACAATTTTAATTTTGTACTAAGTTTGAGTTCGGACTATAGCATGAATATTCATCGGTCAATCCTGAAACTAATTTGCATCGTAGATTACGCAACATTTATATTCCAGTATCATCTACCTTAAACCTACCACCATTTACATAATTCTACAAGAAAACCCGGCAAACTCTCCTCCACCAAAAGGGTCGCATCCATCGCTCTCAGTTCGATCAGTGATCAAATTAAATATTTGCGCTATGTATCAATGTCAATTTCTTGAAATTATCCTCGATAAATCTCAATTTACGGGCATGTAGCACCTTGAAAGTCGAGTTGGTCCTGGCCATCGACAATAGTCGATTCGATAGCAAGCAATGCCACGGCCAACAAACTCGAGAGGACGAAATCCAGGTGAGATGGGGTAGAAGCAGGTCAAAAAAACAAGAAGAAGTTGAAAGTAAGAAACACTTCGGTCGAAAGGGAATGGAAGGATAATTGAGAAGGACGACTGGACATGGGTACATAGTTCGAATCGAGTTGGGATACTAGTTCACCGGTCAGAAAAAAAAAATAATTAAATTACTTCGGGGCTTATCCCAATCAGAAAGGTTTCGAATTTACCCCAGGACGTCGGGGTTTCAACCAATTGGGATTACGTTCTCCGGTGAAATTAATCAATCGAATCGCAAATTTCAGTTCAATCGTATAACAAGGGCTTTCGTATGAGTAGATGTATGGGTAGCGTTTCTACGATATTCGAAACAGTGGAATTCGATACAAGAGACGTCATTTCCAATGATTTCGATTTGTTGATATACCTACTGTGAAAACAGCATTGACTTTCCTCTGTTTTTCCATCAATGGCATATTGTAGGAGCTAGTGAAAGCTTCACTAGTTTCAATTTCAGAGGTATGGGGTGCTCGTGGCATTATTCTTTAATATGTTTTCGGCTAATCCCATATGCCGTAATACAGTTATCTGAGACAAACTAGTTTTCTGGTAATTTTACTCAAAAAATCCAAAAAACTTTCCATAGGCTTTAATTTTATTCCATTTCAAGGACTAAATTTTCCAACTTGACAACAAAAGGTATAATGTTCACACAGCTTTTACACGGAAAGAAAAATATTCTTCATATTGATGAACGCTTTTCTTCAAATATATTTCAATTTGATGCAAAATACATTATAATATATCCGGATGCAACGTGCATCATCATTCTAAATTATTTGGGAGAACTATTCGTCAAAATGAGGAATGACCTGTTCATAAATAAATTCACTCATTGATGAACAATTTCATCTTCTGATGAACATTAAAAAAGGATTTTGTTCAGTTTCAGAATCAGTTCGATTGTGTCTTATATTTGTGTAGTAAATTTTTTCCCTTGTATCTATATGACCTCTAAATGAAAAGTCGAAGCTTTATATTGTAAGCGGTTCCTGATCGGACAAATTAAAATTTTTCATCCAAAATAATTCATAATTCCTAAGGAGCCGTCAAAGATGATCAGCATAAAAATTTGTACTCAATAGCTCAAAAGGTTTGGTAGCGGCGAACCATCAAATAAGTTTGAAGAACAGATGTTATTTTTTTAAGAAAACAAATTTTTTTTTAATTCTATTTTTAACTTTTTTTTAAATTTTATTACATATGTAAATACATACATACATTTCATTTATTGCCCGTATTATAATCTTATAACAATAATGATTATATTATAAATATTTAGAGGGGATCAGATAATAAATCTTAACAGCCTGAGTAATAGTAAGTGGCATGCAGTCGTATAATTTGATTGTGTAATTAGTATATATGATATCAGGAAAATGGTTGGAAAAACCTAATAACATTTAACTAAAACTAAGTACATATAAAAAATTAGAAGTAAATTAGTAAAAATAGGAAATAATTAAATTCATGACTAATCCAAAGACTTATATCAAAAGCATAAACCTATGTAGTTCTTATAAATAATTTAAATTTTATTAATTAAACGTTTAAAATGTGATGCCGGATTAAAACCGAACAATGAAGAAAATTGTTATCACCATTTTCGTGTATTATATTATTATTATGACAAAAAGTTCATTTAATGATGAAAATATTTAGCAAGTCTTAATTGCAGTAGTTCATCACAATTTAGAATTCATCAAGTGATATTTATATTTATCAACTTTTTTCTCATTATTCGTTAATATGAACAAAATATTGTCAGTGCACGACCATGTTCATTATATGATGAATATGGCCACACCAAATAAATGGATGCGTTTATTGAACCAAAATCGACGAATGTTTCCATCAGTTCACAGAAAAAAATTAATATCATGTACCAATTTGTCTCAGTGTAAGCATTATGAGAGTGCTTTATTTTTTAGTGAAATGTAATACGCGTAATATCATGGATACACGCTTGTATTGATATACATAATATAATAGTATTGATATCATAATAACAAAATATCAGCAGTGTATCACCCAATACTATGCATATACGAGATAAACGAACAGGTATATGTACAAGTATTTAGTATTGAACCTGTTTCATGGTATGCAAAATTCGATAATTTTACCTAATATGCTATTGAATTTTACTGCTAGTTCTGCCATACCCCAATTATGTGGCGAGTATTGCAACTAAATGTCTTTGTTTGCTTATACCAGATACTGTCAAATCATACTATATGTGCAGTGTATCATGTGCAGCTCCATGGTATAAGACTCGGGTAGATTAGACCATGGATACATTGGATGCTTGCTTTGAAATCACTTTATTCACATCATAATATGCGACACAAGATGGCATGGTACACAGCCCATGCATGTTGTACTTTGACATTTAGCTGTCAAAGAGTAAATTTCAAGTGTCTATCAATCGTAGTATCGTGCTAATATTGTGATATTTTAAAATTAATATGAATGGGACCTTTAATTAATAAGGAATTGCTAAAAGTACATTCCAAAATTTTAGCAATGAAGAAAAAAGGCTTCGACTGCTAGCTTTTCGTGCCAAACGTCCCAGTATGATGTTCCGGCGAAAAGCACTTACATTGTAGAAAACATACTCATCATACACAAAAATAAAAATACTATCAAACAATTTTAACTGTCGGAAGAATGTAGAAATCCACAACTGTTATTCATTGAAATTTCAGTAACAGATGGCGCCGATGGCACTTAAAAGAAGGCTATAGCAGCTAAAATCATCGAATTTTTATATAAGGAAAGAGGTTGGATATTACGTAGATATAAGCTCGTTGACCTACTATACTACTACTGGTAATATTGACGCCATTATTGTACCACCCAAGATAACAATGTCTCGCTAAGGCGCCTATAAGTTGTATGCATATATTCGTACCTACACATATGTAATTTCATTTCTTCTTCTCCAGGGAACTCACTGCGACCAGGAATCAAACAGATCCTCAGGGTGTTATTCAGACTCACCATCTGCATTATTCTTTTACATTCTTCCACTAGCCTGGATTTAGTTACGTGGATATCAACAGCCATCATAGCAGCTTGGCTGTCATCATACGTATGTATATAGTTACTATTTTAGTCAATGCAAATATTTCAGCCTGAAACACACTCGAGGTATCCGGCAGCTTGAAAGATTCCACAATGTCGAGGTCCATCTTAAAGCTATCATCCCAGATCCACACCTCAATCTTGTCGGAATGTTCACTGCATAGGAATGTCCAAAACTCTAAGACGGTGTCCTGTGATCGCAGGTCGGTACGCTTCGAAATGCCGGAGTATAAGGATATTGACAGGATCCTAGTGTGGTCCAGATCACCTTCTTTCCAATAGGCTACCTAACGCAGACACGCAGTACTCTTTGATTTCACTGCCAATTCTAATGGGGTTTTGTGGAGCAATACCCCCAGAGACCAGGAGGTTGAGATACGTAAGACACCAGTAAGACTCTGTTAAGGTGTTATGACACAAAAGTAGCTAAACAGCTAAAATCACAATTCATGTGAATCGTATACCCGGAACCATGTGGTCATTGTATGTAATTTCCGGAAATCAAAGGTATTACTTTGTTTTAAACACGTTATTGAGTTGACAACTTGTAACAGCACTAAGATGGAGAAACCATGATACAACTCTCCATGCCTCGACATAACGACCAGAAATCTCTCACGAGCCACTACATTGGATTGGATTGAAGCGACACAACAAGTACGGCCCAACTACTGCGTTCAGTAATGGAATTCCATAAATCAATGACAATCGCCCCTCGAGCGTATCTTTTGAATCCCCCCGTTGTGACAAAACTGACTGGCCAAGTCGTTCCATCTACTCGAAACCCCCGGCCAATTCGCGAATCATTTCCATTACAATTGACGGAACACCACTTGAGCGAGTCAAACCGATGACGGCGTGCAAAAAAAAAACCCGGCAAGATAAAATTCTCAAATTGCAAAATGCCATCGTGATTGGTCTAGGGTACACTACACACGGTCCAGCTCACTGTTTTCCAGCCAGCTTCCCAGTCGAAATAGTCCCTAAGCATCATTTATTTCAGCTTGTTGGTGCTCATCCAAGATCCAACATTTTTGCTTGAGATGAGGATGATGTTGCGACTTCTTGTACGAGTGCTTCAGCGACGCTTCTTATGCTAAAAGTTATGCTATTAATCTTATGATTAACTTGTCTTCAAGTGCGTGCAGATCAATCCTCTACTGTTTTTACTCTATCCGATTGATGTGTGCTCGATGGAAAAACACTCGAGGAAAAGTGAATAATAATTGTCACGGGCTTTAACAGTTTAAGAGCCATTCAATTACGAACTGCCAGTGATTAATTCTGTTCAGATGAGAAAATATCTCCGGGTCAGAACACCTAGCGTATGGACATACTTTATCACGAAATTGTCATAAATAATAATTTAAACAGGAAATTGTTAATATTAAAAGAAAGTGCAAAATGTAAGTAGTACGTTTATGGCGAGGTCGTTGGGGCATAGAGATTTAGACAGGGAGCTAGTGGCAATTTTGGTATTTGATTTGTTGAAGTATCTCTGAATCGGAAAATTCACAACATGAATTCAGCTGCGACTGGGTTTTTCAAAAATCTGCATTTTAAATTTCGGTTATCTCTCGCTGTGCTCATTCCGCTACTAAATAAGTTTGTCAACGCGATCGATAGATGTAGTGTTACAAAAGTCAAAATAATGTTCGGCTAGCTGCACTTTCCTCGATGTGAATAATACAAGTAGGGAACTACTTCTATTATTCACATCGCACTACTGAAAACGCTGCCTGATTTTATGTGCTACTTGATCACTGCTCGATCGCTACTACCAATCCAATTCGCTTCACAAATACTTTGTCGTCTCTCGCTTTATCGTAATAGAAACTGTGTATGGCTGCAAACTTTGCCATGCTTATATACTGCATGTTTTGAGTCGAGATCATATTCGGGAAATGTTGAAAAGAATGTTGAACTTAGCAGAAGTTTGCACGCCTTTTCTCATTGTGTTAAGTATTGAAGGGTTGTTGTTTTTTCTTTAATTGAAAACTGTTCGAGTTGTTCGGTCAGAGTTGGATGTACCATTATGCTCTATTTCAGCAATCGTTTGTGTGATATAAATAATTTGCACCTCTTCTTAACTTGTCCCAAACTTCTTCGCAAAATAAATAAAGTTGCGCCCAGAATGTCGGTACATTTTTAATTTTTATTTTTTTTTTCAATTAAAAAGAAAAAAGATTATGATATAAAATAAATGATTTTTAGACGTTTTAGTATAAGGATACGGTAAACAAAATTCAATTGTAAACATCTTAGTTCTAAAAATCTTTAAAAAATAACGTTCCAAATACCCTCCTGGTTATTCCTTAGGTTCTCAGTCCCATAGCCACTCACACCGCTTCTCAGCATTAAATACATTTCAGACCACAAAATAATAAAGTTGCGAACAGACTGTTGGCCAATTTTCATTTAGTTTTAATTACTGTAGTAGTAGCATATCTACACATACTAAGTTTCAACTTTCTAGCATAAGCCGTTTCTGAGATATAAAAAACCACTCCCACCTCCGACCTTGCTAACCCTATCAAAAGTTTTCTGGGATGTCTCTATAGTACCTCTACACAGTATTAAATCTATAGCTTTCTATCCTTTACGGCTTTCGAGAAAATAAAATCAGAATCATCATCACTCCCTAAACCCACAACCTCAAAATGTTTTCCCAGCTAGAGGTCTGCTCCTGTAATAATTTCAAGATCATAACTGATACGGTGCATTAAATATACAAATTTTATTTTTTGGAAAATAGCTGCCCCCCCCCCTTTGCCCTGCGCGCTTCACTTCCCCACTCAAAAGTTTTACATTCAGTAGACTCCACTGGTAATTCATTATACAGGAACTAAATGTTATCTTCCTTGTATAATTGAGTCACCCCTATCCCAGACCTCAGCACACTCTTTAAAATGTTAACCCTTTCTAATCTCCTAGTATCCCTTAAGAAAACTACAAAGTTGCAGCCATCTGACATCAATCGTTCATGAGATATGTATTTTAGAATGTTTCAATCTCTGCTTTCAAGCGTTTTGGCCGAATTGTTTTCACACACCTCAACCCCTATCGACTATTTTTTGCAAATGGGTCCTCTATCATTTTATGTATGTACATACATAGGTCCCAACTTTCAGCTTCCTAGCATAAACGGTTCATGAGATCTACAATGCAAAATTTTTCATCTAAGACGCTCCTCCCTTACACCCTCACCCCTCTATGCCACTCGTAGGAATTCACGCATTCTACCTTTATTAAAAATTTCAAATTAATATCTCAAGGGGTTTGTGAGCTACGCACCTTCAAGCAGTTTTGTGTACGGCATACAGACGGATTTTTTTTTTTTTTTTGCTTTTTTGGAGTCTATTAGTCCTCAAAGGTGAAAATACTCAATTTGAGGGTGGCAAGTTTTTGAAATTTCAGGTCAATTATTTTATATTAAATAGTATTGGTTGTGAGAACCAAACGCGTTTGAGTACAGAGTATAGGACGGACAGACAAACTTTGATTTTTCCCCTTTTTGGGGTCTCCTAGCCCTGAAACGGGAAAATCTAAATTTTCTTTAAATTTTTAACCATATTTTATTTTCAAAAAATAATAAGGTAAATTTGTATGCTGCACTGTAATACGTTTAACCATAAAAATATGTAAAAAAAATATTTGTATAGTAAAAAAGTCCGCCCAATTTTGAATGGGAAATATTTCCTTACATTTGTGTATGACTCCGTCTTCCAGTCAAAATAGTTAAATATTTGATAAATTGGTCTCTAAACTATGTTTAGGTGATTAAGTACTCAGGTCTTAAAGAATATCGACAGCAATTTAAATGGGTGTAGTCCAATTTATCTTAAGTATCACAAAGAGTGATCCGTTTTTATTATGAACTAATTTAAGTCCCTTTTTCATAAAATTCCAATTCTTTAACATGATCATACCTGAGCAGTTTTTGAAATTTTCTTGAGAATGATTTCTTCCATAAGAAGAGAGGTAGAGATAGTTTGCTAAGAACATCGAGTGAATATTATTAACCCACTTAAAATAAATCATTTTTATGGTCTCTACTTGCAAATTGGAGAGTTCGAAAAAGTTTAAAAACACAAACAGAAAACGAAGCCCTCTTTTAAACGATGTTCAAAATTGAATTTTGAATTTTTTTCCAGAATTTGAAATAGACTGATATCCGCAAATTTAACTACCAGTTAAAATCCTATAAATACGTTTCACCTACGGAGAATCTATTCAGTCTGTACCGTGAGTCCTTCCTGGCGTGTCGAAAATGTCCGCAAGAATTCGTTGTAATCATTTCCATCCACTGAAATGTTGGACTCTTTCCGAAATCCAGCAGTTAAATTGCTTGGACTGTTTGGAAAAGAATAAAAATCGACTACTGGTAAATATTCAATCACTGGACACAATGATTAAACACATTGATGAGATTGATAGGATGCAGCAGCAACAACGTCCAGTACCGATTCTTGCGGAACCTAGGACATCGTCTGACTCAACTATAGTTCAACCGATAGTGCGAAATTATAATCCGACGGTCCAACGTAAATTTCATCCAGGAAGTCATCACACATCACGCCGTCCACCAGCCGTGGATCCGGCACAGCGCTTTCATCAGAGAACTCCGGATAAGGTTCAGTACAGAAAAAATCCTTATAAAATTCATCATACCAAAGTACCGAAATGGATTACGAAGCTTTCTAAGAACTCAGCAAGGAAACAACTGATTGAAGAAGAGGCTATCATTCGAAACGGTTTTACTACACGACCAAAATTTTCGTTAAATTAAGGTTAATGGGTACGGTTCATTGTTAAATACTCGGTAATCATATTTCTATTCTCACGAAAAATAGTATAGCTACATTTAACAGGCTACTGCTATTAAGACGGGCTTCAAAATGGAACCCGCTAATTTTTGTTATCGAAGTTATTTTATTAACTCACAGCTACTACTATTTGATTCGAAGCACAACGTGAGATTAACCTAATGCTCTCTTCCCATTTTTGCTCACTTTTACAATTAGCGTAGAAATAGCCTTGATTCCCTTTTTTAAATAATATCAAACAAAATCTGGTGCACGTCAATTTAAATTCTGCAGCTTTTTTCTAACGACTGCTTTATTGTAAATGTTTGCAAGGATTTTTATAGTCCTGGCTGTTTTTAAAAATGTACATATCAGCCCTTATTACATTTTGTAATTCATAACTTAAATTAATTAATATTAAAAAAAAAATTTTAAGTTAGTTGTATGAAATATTGTCCTTCGACTACAATATAAAAGTACTACGGCATTATAACCTGAAGACGTGAAATTTTGAACATTTTCAGATAGAAGCTGTCGCTTAGGTAAATAAATTGTTGATAAAATACTAAAAGATATTACTATCTTTCTTGATTTTGTAACTTTTACCGAGCTGCCGAGTAATTTTGCGCCTGTTTTGAAGACCAGTTATATTTCTTTCTAAATTCCAATAATTTTATAATAAATAATTTTTTTTAAATTTATAGTAAGTAAATTAAGAACTCGATATGTAAAATGACAGATAGCATGTTCGTGAGGACAGCTTGTTCACAAAACGATGCCATGTGAGATGGATGTTTGGCCTGCATAACAAAAAGCAATTATACTCTAGATGAAATCATATAGAGTATTATAAGTTTGATCCAGCCGAAAAATATGTAACGCATAGAACCAAGCCTTGGACGAAAAAAAATTATATATATTATTTTTTGTTTATATGTGGCCAAAAACCTCAAATCCGCTTGACGTCCGTCCGTCTGTCTGTCTGTCTGTCCGTTAGCACGATAACTCTAGAACGCTTTCACCTAGGCTCTTGAAATTTTGAATCTGGGTGTTTGGTTGAATTTGTAAGGCTAAGTTCGTTAACTGGCAAAATCGTTCTACTCCTTCGGGTAGCTGCCATACAAAGTGTCCTTAAAACACGTGTTCAAGAATATTGGTCGATAGCTCCGGAAGGGCTTAAGGTCTTAGGTCTTTGAAATTTCGCATGTGATATTTTTTCACAAGTTGGAGCTAACTGTATGATAACGAAACGAAACGAAACCCATAATAGTCCTTCGAGGGGCTGCCATACAAATATCTTGTAAAAATGACTTCTCTTAATTTACGAAACTCACTATAACTCAAGTAATCTTTTAGCTACGAACTCGGAATTTTATACAAATTAGTTTCGAGTGAAAACGAATTTCAAGTTTACTAGTCAGCGAAATCCTTTTACTCCTTCTGGTACCTTCCATACAAAAAATCCTTAAGACACGTGTTCAACAATATTTTTCGATAACTTTTAAACGCTTCAAACTACAAATTATAAATTTTGTACACATTAATTTCTTCTTGCTCCACCTCCCATATGAAAGTACTTCAAAAAGGATTTTTTTTTTCCAGTTCATGATATGAAATTTAACAGTGAATATTGTCGTTTTGTTTTGAGTAGCAATTTAATGGGAATTTGAATTTTATCGAAACGCCTAAAAAATATATCGAAATTTGTGAAAATATGAAAAGTCTTTTTCGGTCATTTTTTATTCCTCCGTGCGCTTATAAAAATCAGATTTTTTTTAATTATATTTATTCTTCTAGTAGTGGGGCAAAGGGTGATAGCAAAGTAAAGAGGGTCCCTTTAAAATTTCTACTAAAGTTTACAATAGCGGCATCTCTTTGCAAAATATATTATACGATAAAACTTCATAAATTGACCACAATGCACTTTATAGTATAGTAAACGAAATCAACTGTAATTAAGTTCCTTGAATTTTTCTCGGGTCAAGGAGTAACCGACCCGGTCGCATTTTATCCTATACCGATACAATTTTATTTAATAATTAAAAATAATAGCTTTAGCATGGCTAGAACACACAACAAAAAATCAATGCAACAATCGTGGACTGAGGTTGCGATGAAAAATGCAATAGCTTATGTTGCTGAAAAAATTGGCTACTCTACAAAGCAGAGTATGCTTTCAACACACTTAACTTTACCTGTTATTTATTAAAATCATATTGATTGTTTTAATTGATTGCTACATATATTCTTCATTGCTATATTTTTTCGCTCCAGTTTTGGATGAAATTATAGTACGAGTATACCCAGTGAAAAGGCTCACTTTTATCCAGTAGTGGGGCAAAGTGGGTACTTTGAAGTATGTATAAAAAGGAGTAGATATAAAATAATTTAATTTCACGAATATGTGATTAAGCTAACATCCTAACCTATGGATTTTGCGTGAAAATGATTTTATAACTATTATCCATTTTATAGAATCTTGGTACAAACCTGAGGTGACTCACTTTGCCCCAATTTCTCCTACATTAACATATATGTACGTAGTTTCAAGTTTCTAGCCTAAGCCATTTTTGAGATACAGGAAACTGCATTCCAACCTGGTATCTCTAAAGCGACCGTTTCAGACACATTGTCCTCTCCTCCCCACCAACACCCTTCAAATTCCATAGACTATATTTTTGCAAACTAATATACCTATAATAGTTCTTTATAAATTTCAAGTTGCATACTTCTAGCATAACCGGTTCCTGAAATCTAGAAATAAAAATAATTATCTAAACTTCTCCTCTCATCACCTTTCTGACACCCGCACCCCCAAAAGGTACTCCTCATGAGGGTTCGTCGTATCTACCTACCAAACAGATTTTATTTTATCGCAACGGGTTTGCGAGCTAGAAAGCTTTTGTTTTTGAGCCATGTTGAGTCTAACAAACCAACCAACCCAACAATAAGAAGTTCTATACTGTAAATGTATACTCCTCCCATAGTTAACACTTAATGTACTCGAGATTTCGCGCCGCACCACATATGTGTATGAAAATGTAACATGAGATTTGAGGTCCCATACTACCAGTTGCTGATAAAGTGACATCCGAGTGAATTTTTCTTGATAACAATTGACCGTGTATAGCTGAGACTGCAACTTCAGAGCGTACGTAAAGAATTGAATTAAGTGATTTGAAAAAAAACGATTCCTGTCCTGATTGGCCAACCCTTAGTTTGCGGTATAATTTTTAAAAACGAATCCTAAAGAACCCAAGAAAACTTAGTCGCGTTTTAAAAGACACAGTCATAAACCCTTTAATTTTGAGTATCCCAGCAAGTACATAAGAAAGTATGTTAAAAATCAAAAAATTACTTTGCTTAATCAGAAAGGAGTTAAGCAATTACTCATAATGTTTTATTCCGATCTAAACAGTACAACCTTGAAAAGATATATCAAAATAGTTAATATCTAATATGTGATCATTTCTTATACTGCCAACTTCGATTTCTTTTTCTATCGAAATTAATTATTTGCCGCACACAGAAGGACAAAAATTTATAAATAATATCGTTATGTCGTAAGTACCGACAGTTTCGGTAAAAAAATGATTTATTTTGCACCTTCCTCGTAGCGTTTTTTCCACACAACAACGTCCACCATTTATATACCATGCCGGAATTGTGTATTAGGCGAGACAAGAATAATAATAATCATTATCTGACCATAAGATGTTAGAGCCATCGAACAAATGAAATTTATTTATAAGAAATATCAAACCCCGAAAAAAAACACATCACGGCTACCTGTCAGAAGTTATTAAAAATTTGTTCGACTTGAAAATTTGATCGCCCGAAAACTAATCAAATAGACATAATGCCAGTTTGCCCCTCATTTTCTATTAATGATATTACGCTAGATACCACCATAAAGCGGACAGTTTTGAAGTTTTTTTTTTTTCGCTCTTACGGAACATACATACGAGACTATACGGTATTCGGTACGAGTTTCATACATCATTTGAATGCAATAACTGCCATTTCATAACTCATGGACTAATGAGATAAATTATGTTTGATATGAGATACGTTACGTTCGGAACTTTTTTCACCAAATGATTTAGACGGCGTTTTCGAATTTTACGCCTCGTTACCTTATCGGACTTTTGAGTGTTGAACTCTTGTAATGAGTGTTATCTTTCCACACGTTCATGTCTTACTACTTTACTTTAATTTAGGCTTAAAAAATATTTACTGCTGACCCATGCTTACTTTTACCGATTAGGCGATATGAAAGCTGGTATGAAACTCATCTAGTGTCATTTCTTTAAAAGATTGGTTTTTAGCAAATATTAAAGAAAAAGAAGTTTGCTGGTGTTATTTATTTTCACGTACTAGGACTGGAATATTAAAAAATAACACAAGAAAAATTATACATTTGTCCGCCGTGTACAACGCCCGTGTCAGTAGACACAAATTCGATAAATCATCAGCCTTCGGAAATATAACGGAATTCGTGAAACTTACTGTTGGTAGATTTAGGGGTTGAATACCAAAAAAAAATATTCTGAAACCGAATCTAAGGCGATTATATGTATATAAAGCCCTTTAAAGTAAAAAATAATTCGATATCTCTTCAGACCTAAGTCAGTTCGAAAAAATGTACAAAATCATTTGGGGGTAGAATATCTGTTGCAGAACCTCGAAAATGATTTTTAGTTCATTGTATTATATAAAGCTCATTTTAGTGAAAACGAATTCGGTCTGATTAAACCTAAAAGATTTGTCGGAATTCGTGGAAATTTAAATATGTAATACCTTACACTACTTATGTGACTGAATATCGAAAAATTCTTAAGTTTTTTCCCGATTACATTTGAAGCCTTTAGAAGTTAAATCTCATTATAACTCAAAAAAAATATGCTTTGGAATTTGTGAAAATGTACAGAACCATTTTACACCCCTTCAAAGGTTGAATATCGAAAAAATTGGGAAACGGATTATAGTCGCCTATGTAAAGAGTCAGCAGAAGTAAAATTATTTAATAACTCGACATGCCTAAAAGATATAACAAAATTCGTGAAAATGTCTTATAACTTCATCTTTGTACGCCAATAAATAACTCAACTCTTTCTTTGATTACTGACTTAATTACTTCCGTATGTAATATGTACGTCACATATACATACGTACCTAAGCTGACATTTAGTCTAGCATAAGCCGTTTCTGAGATACGTACCTTGTCAAGTAAATTTTAAACTTCCTATCCTTTATGATGTTCGTTGTGCTCCTTTGCACCCTTAAAATGTATTTCTCCTTTAGAAGGTCTACGAGGTCTAGTTCATGTAATGTTTTTTGTGATCATTGCTGTTAAGGCTCTTGAGATATTTATTTCTATCCACTTTCATCTCACTTTTTTGCTCATCCCTTACCCTCAAAAAATTTACAATCAATAAAATGCCCTTGTCCTTTATATAGAAAATAAATTTTGTGTTTCTACTACAATTGAATCGTGAAATATTGTCATTCAAAGTTTTTTATCGACCACCCCTACACTCCAAAATTTTGTTCCTTCTCGAGGCTCCTAATGACAAAAAAATTCAATTCAAACGATTCAAATGCTTTTGCGTACGGTAGACGGACATTTTATTTTTGCTATTTCTGCGATTATTATGCAGGTCCGTGAAAGTGAAGAGATATTCGATATCTGATCAAACCTGGGAGACATGGCAGAATTCACGAAAAACTATACAGCCCCTTTCACCTCTAAGGCGCTGAATTTCAAAAAATCCTGAAAATCGAAGAGGACATGAAAAAAAAATGAATTCAATATTTGGGAAGACCTAAGAGATATAACGAAAAACGTAAAAATATATGCATTCCAATTTTACTGATCATTTGTTTCGCCCCGCTTCTGAACGCCAATGGATATTGGAACATTTCTTTCATCTAAACTACTTTTCTAGTTGCCTTACATATACATCATACATACCGAGTTTCAACTTTCTAGCTTAAGCCATTATATAGATATGAAAAACCTTGTCCACCCGCGTACCATATCACCTTATTTTTCATACATGCTACTACTATAGCTCTATCTAAATACCAAGTTTCGGATTTATATCATTATAGGTTTTCGAGATATAAAAATCGAAATCTTTTGTTTTTCACCCGTCCCCACCCTCATCCTCTAAACCCAGTCCACCAAAATTTTTCTCTGCTAAAGGTCTACGTTATTCTATTTTCAACAAACATTTATAATTTGATACCTTTTTGTGTTTTAATATTTTCTTAGTTACGGTTTTACACACTAAACCGTAAACCGTTAATAATTAGGGTATTTACTGACAAAACTAACAGTGATTGGCTTCTTGTTTATCATTTATTTAATCTAATTTTCCCTTTGATTCTTAATAACCAATTATTTATTATATAACTTAATATCAGTTTTGCAAAATTTGTGGACTGAACTTATTTTTAGCACCATAAAAATAAATTACTTATGTTGATTTGTAGATGGCACTACAAATCCGGCAACAATTTGACGCGATTAAAATTGTAACAGTTTTAGTAAACAGGTACTTCGCCCAACATTCAGCTCCATTGTTCGTACCACTCAATGTTGTTCGGCTATTTATAAATTAAGTTGTAATTTTAATGTTATTTGTTTCAAAATTTTGTCAAATTCGATTGTTTTAATTAATTTTATTGCATAGCAATTATTTTTAGTATTTCGTTCAACGTTTACACTTGTTATTGGTAAGTACATACGTTTTTTTGTGTCTCATGTGCTAAGGTATCCTAACAATAACCTAAAAAATATTCAGAATACTACTTCTGTGATATGCTCTTTTCATTTAGACTGTCACTTTCAAAAGTATCTCCTACAGTAGAACCTTAATTCCGAAAATGACCAAAGAACACATTTGTCCAGATATTTTGGTTAGGAAACGTATGGAACAAGACGGTGAGGTTAAGTTCAAAGAAATTTGTCGGATTTCATATGTGGAATGTCTCGAATGCATTGAAAAGTACTTACGTAAGAATATCAGGGAACTGCAGGAATCAGTTGCATTTAGTCGTTGTATTGCGTTGACGCATCAAACCCTGTACCTCAACCCAGGAAAATATCTAAATAGAGTACAGTGGGATGGAAATACGCCACAAATGAAAAACTTTATAGTTACCACTAACCGTGATGGATTTATAGAATGGGAACATCGCAGTTTCAGGATAAGGAAAAGGTCCCGCCGGCAGATGGATCATTGGGATGATACCAGTTTCGACAATGAGGATACTTCTGATTGAACAATTGAGTCGAAACTGCAAAGGACTGAACCAAAAAAGTCGATTAAATCATATTTTTCAAAGTTGTATAATATACCAATAATTTAATATTTAATTCAATATTCGTTTCAATAAAAAAAAAGGTAATGTCATAAGAGAAATTGCATTGTTCTTCGGCGAGGCTTCTTCGATGATCTTCATACAATCATAAGATAAACTCACTGCAATTGACTTAGTTTGGTCAAACCGAAATAAAATGGTGGTAGTGCAGTCAGTTGCAAAGCCTGTTAGAAAACAACTTGTTCGGGATGCCTGAATTGACACAGCCAGCGTTACGTTTCGATTTTGACCACAACCCGAACTATGATCCAAAAATCGTAATTTTAACTGCTTTACAGACTTTAATCCAAAAACTAGAGAGGATCTCGGTAGCTTAATTGATGACTGATCACTGGCCTAATTGTTGTCGTATATGTATACCCCGAATTTTAGATACATATATCAACTTTTGAACTTACGTCTAGGAATTATACAAGGAATACCGAATGCGGTTAAAAACTAGATACGACAGAAGTGCCGACGTTGCGATGTTCTTAAAACGTCAATTACATAGCACTGGTCGGGTCTAAACAAGGATGTTTTTTTTAGAAAATTAGTTCTGTTAGTATGGAATAGTTGGCCCTTGTATGTTAAATGTCGATTTCTAGCCCACGTATACCCTGTTAAGTTAGTACTACGTCAAATGCTTTTGTTTGCTCTACACAATGTCTGTTTTGTCGGAAAAAATTTGACGAATACTTTTGTCAATTTGTTTTGTCAAATATTTGACATAATAGTCAACAGTGTAATACTAGCTTCAGTGGTTTAATATAAAAAAACGATATTTATTGTTAGGTGAACCAATTTGATATCTTAACAGACTTGCAGGAATTCGTGAGAAACGCATCAATCTTTTTATTATTATTATTATTTATTAATAAGAAGTATATAAATATACATATATAATATATATTATAAAGTAGCTAAGACCATCAGCTGCCAATCTTTTTATACCTACTGGTGTTAAGCGCTAACAAATTCTGAAAATCATATCTGAGCTTTCAACTGAGAAGCTTATGAAAGTAAAATAAATGCAGTATCTCAAACCTAAGAGATATGACGAAATTCGTAAAAATATATGAACCCTTTAAATTCAAATTCTAATTCAACTTTATTTCGTGGTCTCTTTGTATAAACACAGAACTTCTTATTTTTAGAGAACTGATAATGATATCTTAACAACTATATTTCTTAACTGTAAGCATCGGCTGACATAAAGGCTTGGGGTATTTATTAATTAATCAATCCAAGGAAAATTTTTACAAGAAACCTTTCGTGAATAACTTACTATCTAACTAAAACTAATTATTAATCTAACTTAACCTAATAACTAAAGCTTTTCTTGTAGGAAAAGAAGAGGCAAGTGATAAGTAGAAGCGAAGTTCCAATATATATATAGGTACGTAGTTTGAACGATATTTGATGGAAGATTGTATGAGTACATGGGGATGTACTATTCTGTAGTATTAAAATAGAGAGCGAATTAGCGGGTTATCACTCATTTGGGATCTGCGTGAAAAAGATGAAAATCGTTTGTCGGCTAGTTCCTTAACTGTAGGTACGTTGGCAATTTCGTGGAGTCTTTTCGTCGAGAAATAGAAGGGTTTGTCAAGCATCATTTTCAGACATTTGTTTTGGGAGATCTGAAGTTTCCTTTTATTTGAGTTGGAACATTGACTCCAGACTGGAGATCCATATGATAATCTAGGCTGCAGGACTTGTTTGCAAATTAATATTTTATTATCAGTGGATAGCTGCGATTTTCTGTTTATGAGCGGGTAGAGTGAATAAATGGATTTCGATATTTTATTATTATTATTTTCGATGTGGTTACTGAATGTGAGCTTATTGTCCATTACGACGTCGAGATAAGCGGTCCAGGGAATATTTTGGCCAATGAAGTTAAGATGTCGGTTTGGTGAATTTGTTGACTTTCTTTTCTTTGAGAAAAATTTGGCATGTGTTTTAGTCGGATTGATTTTTATCCTCCAGCGGTGAACCCTTTATTCTACCAACCATTTGTATTGTCCTCGCCGTATGCCAATTTAATCTGATATTTTTCTGCTTCAACAACTTTTGTATCAAGTTTCAATCCTAAATATTGATACTTTTGTCGATTTTCTCAAGGAACTGCTATCAGCTGGCATTGAATTTTACAGTGTGGAATCCTCGGCTGGCCAGTGGCCACTACAAGTTTTCTGTCAGTTTTCAGGAAAATAATCAGCATTCCTCACCTTTCGACAGAAGCAATCATATATCAAGATTTTCATTGTCATATTGTCACTAACATTAAAATATACCTGACTATTGCTGGAATATAATTGTATTGTTTTTATTTTGTTTCATACTTGCAATGATACATCAGGGAGATGGAAGGCCTTGAAGTCCATTTACCGGATCATTTCATTCAACAGATTAAGCAATACCAACCAGACCAGTTCCCGATCCGTTCTTACTATACCGAAGAATATATGCAAAAGCAGAAGGATCTGCAACAGCAAAAGGATCTGCAACACCAACCACTGCAACAGCTACAATCCGATTCAGAGAATCATTCCAAATTGCAGCATGGTCAGCTGAACCTTCAGCGGAAAGCGTCACTGCTTGAATCACCATGGCAACATCAATTGATGCAGCCTACTGAGTATTGGCAGCAATATCTACAAATACTCCAGACACAGATGCAGCTTGCTGAACAAAATGGTGAAACAGTTCCAAAACTCCTGCAACAACAACCCTGTCTCCATCATAATAGAAGTCAGCCGCTGTATCTGAAAAGCCAACACCAACATGAGCAAAGTGTGCAGAATTGGACGAACTTTTCGTCAAAAGAAAACCTACAGTCCGATCAGCGGTTGAACCTGCAACAAAAGTGGCATCAACCAAAACTATATCAACCCCAAAGTCAAGAAGAACGCAGTAAAACAATTTCAGTGACTCAACCATTCGCTGAGAGCAATAAACAGTTCTTTCAGTCAGATAAACAAAGGCGGCATCACATAGAATCAACCCAACAAGCTCATGCTTTTCCACGTCCCAATGTCTTTAGACAAAAAGCATCGTTTCAACGATCAAAAGGACACTATTACCAACCTTACCCAAGGCCTCCAAACTGTCAGCGAACATATCGACAAGCTTCGCTGAACAGTAATGATCACATCATTAGGAAAAGCGGCCAAAAAAGTAGATTTAGTAAAAATGAAAAATCACAATATTACTGAGTAAGGTGAACTGTTGACGTTATTCACGTTTAGGAAATCAAGAGATATACTTGAAAAAAAAAAATAATACTATAATAATATTTCCATTTAATGATTTTTATTATAATATATATTAATTTTTTGGTGAATGTTTTTTCACAGTACCTTTTTATCAGTTTGATAGAGGGCTCAGTCGAGTCCAAAACGATACTCACACAAAATAAATATAACAGTATTAAAACTGGAAAACTTGTATTGTCAATATATATTATTACTTAATAATAATTAAATTAACGTCAATTTCAAAATAGTTCTTCAACTTTCACCTGAAAACTTAAATGCTGATTCACGAAACACATGAAACTCGCGAGAAGGTCACGAAAAAATCGTCTCGCACATTTTTTCTCGCTGTATTGTCAAGCAAAACCCTTTCATATCGTCAAAAACCGCCTCCTAGAGAAAACTCACGAATCACGAATAACGAAACACGAGGACCTTACGAAAAACATCTACACACTATTCACGTGGAAGACGCGAAATAGGCGAAACGCAATAAGTTTGAAGTAGTCTGGGTGGCTTAGTGGCTAGAGCACTTGCCTTCGAAGCACCTGGTACCAGGTTCGAATCTGCTTGGCGGCTAGTAATTTTCGAAAATGGTATTGGGTGCCGGACTACCAGTTTACTCAGCTGTAAATGAGTACCTGAGTTAAAATCGGGGTAATAATCACGGACGAGCGTGTAGCTGACCACTTCACCTCCTAGTGTTCCGTTGGTCTCGAAATGAAGTAACTCTAGCATTACTTCAAGGCCTAGGCCCGATTTGGGCTGTTGCGCCATTGATTATTATTATTAATAAGTTTGAAGCCAGGTTAAGAGCTGGTTTCGTACAAAATCGCTTGCCAAAATAAAGCGCAGAAATCAAGTTGGTCAACATTTTTTGCTGTGCTCTTGTCATGGGAGTTATTGGTTTCAGTCAATGCTGGTTCCTTTATTGGAAAGGACTAAACATGAATTGGTTTGAATATTGGGTAATTCAGTTATGTGTGGATGGGTTAAAATTAATAGAAGTAGAAAACATTTCAATTTTGTTCACCTGCACTTCTAAATAATTCGAATATTAAAAAATTGTTAAACCTCCAATTCTCATACCTTAAGAACACATCGTTAAAATTAATGTCACACATGTTAGTCGATCTATTATACTTCTCAAATTTTCTCCGCGTTGAAGCACTGTACACACCCAGACCATACCAAATTTTGACTAAAAGTTCTGTCAAATTCTTTCCGTTGAAGAGCTAGGGAAAAAAGGTCATACATTGAACAACTTGACATACAGTGTAATACTAGCGTGACACATTTATCGTAAATGAAATGGAAAACCCATTATTAAATAAGTTTGGGCGTGAAAGAAGTCTCTTTCGAAACCGCCACTGATGTTTTTTAAATTCGATTGAAAAACAATTTTTTTCGTTATACAGTGATATTTTGTTGAAATTAAAATTGATAAAGACTTGTTAAGTCCGAAAAGTCACAGCTAAATACAATACAACAACATTTTCAAGCGGAAAACTATTTTATAGTTACTTTTTAGGTTTTTAACTTATTAATATCAATCTCTTTAATAATATCTAGGTTTTTTAATTTCGCGGTAAGATTCTTCATCGGACGAATCTTCATTTTCCTCTTGCCACGAGTCATTTAGAAACGGCTGGATTAGGTCGAAGTTCAATAATTCGGGGTCGTTGCTTTTTGTTCTGTACGTAGAATCTGAGACCCAGATTTGCATCCTCAACTCATGAAATGCTTCGTTCCGCTCTTCCGAAATGAGCTGTCCGGACCAGGGATTTCGTTCGTCTGATAATTCGCTTAGGATTGATTCTGACTCCTCCGATTCAGAAGAGTAATATGATTCACTAGATGATTTTGAATCGATCGATCTCACACGGCGTTCTTCAAATTCGGGTGTTCCTGGCCAATAGTCCTCTTGGCCGGTTGATGATGATAACGTGGCTTCCTTATGGTTCTGGTCTTTTGTTATCAAATGGAATTGCGAAGTAAAAGACGGGAGCACTTCTTGTACATCCTGCGAAAATTTTAAATTTGACTGCATTTTTTGTTTTGTTTGTAAATATTAAACTTTTAAGAAGCTAAGAGTTAAGTCACTACTGTCACTGTAAGAGCTCGAATGATACTCTGCTTAAAAATCAAGCTTAATATATAGTTGTTCTAATGGTTAAAATTTAAACCTAAATATTTTCAAAACTATTATTTTATAATGCCATTTTAAAAGGGTAGTAAAAATAAAGTACCCTGTTTAGCTTTGGACCAGTCACTGATGATGTCCTGTTTCCCAATTTAATTAGGTCATAAAAATCTTAATGCTACCAAAGACCTTTTGTACAAAGGCGCCCTTAAAACGGGCAGGCAGGCGCGCTTGCCCCTACCTGGATTTTACAAATCGGTAAAATTGGACATAAGGGAGCAGAGTAGGGTATATTTAAATTATTGACATTAAAAATTGCAAGGATTAATTTTCATAATACTCTACTTATTAAATCTAGACTATGCTAGTGAAAAATCAAGAAAATTACAAAAAGTGTAATATTGTTGTTGCTTTTAATTTCTACCGCACGCTTCAAATAGAAGTTCGCAAAATAGATACACCCATTATAAAATCAGAAAAATCGACAACTATATTCAACACATTTTTGACATTGTTTACTTGAAATATCGTTTAATTCAATATGGTTGAATTATAGTCAATGCCACTGGTACGCGTGAAACTACGCTCATAGTAAAATTGCGTCGCTGCACTATATTTTCACGTTTCATCATATCTGTTAGGTCTTTCCCACAGACAATATAATATATTGAAGTATTGTCTGTGGTCTTTCCAAATATTGATTTCATTTCAATCTGGTTGTTTGGTTGAATTTGTAAGGCTAAGTTCGTTCGGGTAGCTGCCATACAAAATGTCCTTAAGGGCTTATGCCCTCGATTTACGGTGACTACCGCGAGGGCACTTTTTTGGCATGGTCAACTTCACGAGACTTGCTGTTTTGTTGATATTTTCCTTTGAAATTTCCACAGAATGTTGTTTAACTGAACTTTTACTGAAATACAAATATCATGTGAATATGTACCCTCAATTTACGGAACTCACTATAACTCAAGTAATCCTTTAGCTATGAATTTGGAATTTTGTTTAAGTGAAAACAAAGATCGAGTAGTAAACTAGTCAGCGAAATCCTTTTAACACTTCTTAAGACATGTGTTCAACAATATTTTCCGATAACTTTTGAACGCGTCAAGCTATGAATTTTACACAATTTTTGAATGGTTCCAAGGAAAAGGATAAATATGTAAGAAATCGAGTGAGTCGTTTCTACGATTGGCTGTAGTCGATCGTGACTCCAGAATAGGTATATTCGTTATGTTGGCAATGTTAGCCAAAATGGTGTCCGAGTCCTCTTTGAAAATGCATATCTCTGGTAGTTTTTATCCTAGAATAATCAAATATAGCTTATGTTATTTTTTTCATGGACAAATATTTTGTCTTTTATCCTTGAATATCTCAAAACGGTTATTTTTTTATATTTCGTAGGATATACTGTTTTTCAAACTATGTACCTACTAAAAAATGAACTCAATGGGATCGAGGTCAAAAAAAGTCGAAGAACTAATGTTCTGTAGTGATATTATTGTAGTTTTTAATTATTGTCGAATATAATTCATATTAGCTTTATTCGTCCGATCTACCTTTGTAGATCGCAACTATTGATTTGCAACATTAGCATAAAATGCGTATGTAAGTTGTAAAATACATACTATAAGTTCAGTTACAAGTTTTATCAGTGTGACCTTAACATCATCGCCGATTCTTTTGAAAATTTCTGTACTCGAATGGGATTTAAATTTTTTGGTTCAATCTAATTTTTTTTTGTTAAAGTATATGTATGTTAAAGATTTACCAAAAAAGATGTCTGAGTTCTCCTTGAAAATTTATATTTCTGATAATTTTTATCCCTGAATAATCAAGTAGGTCTTATTTCAAAGATAGTTGTTGTTTTTGTTAGTTAAAAAATGAGATAGATATATAAACTTGATTTTCTATTATTTTTTTCACTAGTTCTTCAAGTAAAATTTTTTTTAAAAGAATCGGAGATGGTAAGGTAACAACTTTGGCGAATCTTGATGAATGGACCCATAATAATATGAAAACAATATGATCCTGTCATTAGATGTCTCTTTTTGCAGTCTATATAGCTGAATTCACACAAAACTTGATCAAACAACAAAAAAATTCCGCCCCCCCCCCCCCCCCCACAGCAAAGTCTGGATCCGCCCCTGACTTAGACCTCAACACGGAGTATGACCCAATTATTTAATTCATATGTTATATGTGGAACGAGCGTAAGTATTCTAGCGCGACTCATTCTAATCCGGACTTCTACTCAAAAATAATAAAATTGCGCCCAGACTGTAGGCAAATTTTATTTATCTAAAACGCAACCGCCTGCCTCATACCTATGTACCTCCATCGCCACCAAAAGCCACTTGCAGCCATTCATTCAATATATCAAAAAATTGCAAAATTATATCTTAAGGGGTAATATCTAGTCGGAAGCAAAAAATGATACGGTTTTTTGTGAATTTCTTAAAAAAACATTTTTTATTTTAACTTTTATGAAAAAATGGCGGTTGAGCAGTGCACGGAACGAAGATCGATTTTTTGTAGGCGTCCCGCGGCTAGCAGCACAAGTCTTTAACGAGCGTATCTGGAATAATGAAAAAAAAATTTTTATGATATGCACGAGTTTTACAGTTGAAGTACACACGGATATTCAAAATCGCACTTCGAAAAAAATTTCGATTTTTCAACTAATAAATCGGCCCCAATTTGTTTATAAAAACCGTAATTGTTTATGAAACTCAAAAACTCGTGTGTACTGCACTAGATAATCTATCTAAAAAGGTACAGCCAAAGTTTCATATCGATCGGATAAAAATTACTCCAGTTCTACTGCTAGCTGTTTTTGAAAACATGGTTTCGAGAAAAACGCGTTTAAAGTTTCACAATGTGTTTACTACATGAAATTTTAAAGATACAGGCTTGTTGATTTTTTTACCTTTACTCTACTATCCCAGCACTATATAACTGGCCTTCTGTGTTGATTTGACTGCTGTCGATTTTTTCTCGCCGATTTAGCGTCACAACGGCTGGCTTTTGCCTCATGAGACAGTGCGTGCTCGGCCAGTTCAATGCGGTGCGAATCGCTTCCTTTGCAAAAATCGAAACATTGACGACCAATAGTTATACCGAGTACATCCATAACTTTCGTTACACCAGATTATCCGTCATTGAAAATTATAGCAATTTATTCCCGTTATAGTTCTATTCCATTAACTAAAATGGGGGTTGATCCCCCGAACCCCCCTCCCCCTTGCGTTCGCGCCTGAAACTACATATTAACGCCATCTATTCCTGATTTAGAAACTATGTAGTGTACCTTTGCACCGCCGGTAACAAGTAAAAGGGGCGAAACTCACTCCGAAACTCAATTTGTCATTTTCAAGCGCTCCGCCTTGCTTCGAAAATTCGTGTTTTACGACCACTTAAAATTTGTTTTCAATAAAAAAATGATGTGAGACATCACTCTTGACATGTTTTTACACCATTTAAGCCAATAATAAAAAAATTGAAAAAAAAAATTTGAAAAAAAAAAATTTCGACTAGATAGGTATTACCCCTTAATACAGGCCCTTCAAATGCTTTTTGCGTCTGGGATCGATAGACTGACATTTTTTTGTTGCTTTTATTAGGTTTTACTAAGCCGTTGATTTTGAAAGTGGAGTAAGTCACTTTTTTAAATAAAATTTTTTGTAACATTCTAACGATGGTTTTTGACAACACGAACCAACTTTCTGAGAATCTATTGATGCAATTGTTTCATCACACTTTTAACAAATACAAGTAAGTTTTTTTCCCAAAAATTGACATGCATTTTTTTAATCATGTTAAAACGCAAACCGTTCAGCATGTCGGTTTAAAAATGAAAGTGACTTATTCCATTTTCAAAATAAACGGCTCAATGTGTTAGTACAAAATTTCAGGGTAGCAAATTTATTTTGAAATTTCAGGTGGATCACTTCTTATTAAAAAATAATAAAGTAAAATATTGGCGCTGCGCAAAGGTGTGAGCATTTAACACATGCATTTTCAGAAATATCAGGCTTTTAACTATTCCTCTAAATTTAAATCGGTCGTCTTTATCAGTTGAATACTTATGTAAGTCAAAAACATTTGCAAACTGTGGTGGGGCAAAAGCTGCTAAAAACTCGGTGCGTGTATTTCACGAATTACGTCATATCTCTTAGATCTTCTAATACATCGAGTTCATTTTACTCCAGATAAACACCTAGAAATTATTTTAATTTTTTTTTAATTTAGTACACGTTTTTCGAATTTTGGTATATTGCTTAGGTCTGGTTGGATATATATTTTTTCCAACGCAATTTTATATAATCGCCTAACATCAATTTAAAGGATTTTTTGATTTTGAACAGTTAACACTTTGCGTGCGACACTTTTAGTCAAAAATTTTGACAATGCTATTTAAAGGGTCAAAATTGTGCCGGTCACCGGTGACCCCCATGGCATTTAACGTGTTAAGAGTATGTATATGTAAATTTTCACGAATTCCGCCATAACTCTTGTGTTTGATCATTTGGTCAATTGGGTTTTACGTTATTGTATGGACTATTTATTTTTACTATTCCTAAAGTTAGCTATTTCTTCATTAGTAAACATCAAGACAAAGCTATTACCATCGGCCGGGCTATGAAACTATCAGTGAACCTTTTTTAGAAGATCATTTGAACGAGTAGCTGCTTTTGGTAGTTTATTGCACTGTTTGGTGAGCTTTAGTCCTTTCGGTGTTTCTGGAAAAAAAAGATTTTCTTCTAGGAAATAACCGTAACAAATATATGTAGATCAAACCACAGTTCCAGTATAGTGGAATCGGCTTATACTTCCTTCCGTTTACCTAAGCCATTATCTTCCAACTTAATGTTTAACTCCACGTCTCCAGCATATTTTCATAAAACTAATGACAAAAAATACATCTAAACGCCAATCCAATCAACCTAATGGCATACAATTTCCGGAAATCGCATCGTAAAACGTAAAAATTCGCAATTTAAATTTCCAGCCTCCGAAAACCCGAAATTAATCTTGCCGAGGTCCTATCTCTGCCATTTATATGATAAATTGCGTCATATATCTGCAGAAACGGCCTTAAAACGACATATCGTTCAGATGCAAATCTGGCCGGGGGCTGTTTTTTTTCGACCCTGTCTCTTCGAGTTCATGACAAGTTATGAAAAATTACGGCAATTTCTACGAAATGCTTCTACAGTCCGCGCAACCTAGGAAGAGATGCGTCCTGACCGCAACCCAAAACATATCGGGGGATAATGTCGTTTTAATCGTTTGTCCCGAAAACCGCAAAGAGACGTTCAGTCGACGATCATCAAAGACCCAAACCCGTTCTTGCGAGAGTAGCCGAAAGGTGAAAACTGAAAGCGTCGTGGTGTGAGCGAAAAGCGAATCTGGCGGCACATATCGAACCGTGTTATTATCAACCGCAAAGCCACGAGATCCTAATTATGTTGGAATTTAAAAAATTCACTTCTAGTATGTTATTACACGATCGCGATCGGTAAATGTGGATAGGTACGATCGTTGGGCTAATACTCGAAGCCAAGATGTTCATAGGTACCCATGGTGCGGTCTAGCCTGTGATGATCACTTTGGTGAACTTGCTTGCTCTTACCTTTAATGGTTGATGGGACTCTTGAATTTGATAGATCGGTAACTGTCCCGTGATATACACACGAGCTAATACAGCGCCATGTCTTCGATCTTGAGACTGTCTCCACCGAAAAAAAATTAAATAAAATAAGATTTTGTAATTATTGTCTGCAGGCGATCGTTGGGCTTTTTTGTATTTGGGTCGAGTGTTGAATGGGCGAGAATTGTTGTCATATCGAGCCACCAATTCGTCAACAATCTTGGCTAATACCAAAGTATAGCCACGATCAATAATACAAGCAAAAAGACAACAATCTTCAGACAAGCGATTATTCTTTTTACGATCACTTGATGGCTCCATCAAATCGGTCCGATTTTTTTCATTTTTTACATGCTGGGTAGTGTTTTTGTTCGCTCTAGTCACCAATCTCAAGTTGGTCAACGAATGTAATGAGGGCCACAATCAATCATAAAAAAGATGGAAAAATCACGATCTTCGTTGGAGGGGAGTTTTTTCTTATTCTTACTTGAACCGAGTACGATCACTTTTTCCTCGACCTTTCCGATTGTATAATTAAGGAAAGACATTGGGATAATTTTTTGGGGGTACTTATAACTTTTTTTTCCGCCGTGTTTCTCAGACGAGTCTAATGGAAATCCATTAACACTCAAAGTTGTTTCTATTATGGTGATAATTTCTTGTAAGCACGGACAGGTAGTTTTGTCAACTCATGCAGCAATTCGTTGCATTGTCAGGTGGTATGAAGTTTTTGATAGTGCCGGTTTCAATCGAGAAATCGAACGAAACGTTTTGAAAGCGCTATGCAAGCTTGAAAAGGCCTTTTTCGTTATTATATTAATTGGCATTGTTGCGCGAGATAAAAATTGATATTGAAATTTAATTGTTTATTCGACGGGATCGTGTCCCAATATTTGCTGACTATTTAATTTGGGACTGAAAGGTTGCATTTAATTTCATTATGACCGACAGAAAGACTTGAGCGATTTCATGTAGAAATTGAACCGGAACTGCATTCCCTCACGGTAATTTTTCAATTTTGAAAACAGTTCGAATTTAAATTTCAAAAATTCATATAATTGAAAAATACTTCCAAATTAATTATGAAATTAAGCAATCAAAACTGTTTTTTGAAGATTTTAAATAAACGAAAGCAAGCTTCTTTTTTAAAGAAACTGTACACTGAAGAAACAAATAGTTTTCTTAATATTCATGAATGCCTTTCAATAAACGAAATTCTTTAGATTAATGAACAAATCTTTAAAGCAATGGAAGGATATCATCAGCTATTATTTTGCATCGTATATAAACCGAATTTAACCATATTTATAATTGAAAATACAAGGTTTTCCGTTGAATACTGTTAAATTTATTTTGTGTGACGTTTCGGACTCGACTGAGTCCTTTATCAAACTGCATTTTTCACCGGAAAACCTTGTATTTTCAATTCGAAATGTACTGTGAGTGCATTAATCAAAAATCATATCTATAATTTCAATAAAATTAGTTTACAACGACAGAATTAATTTGTAATAATAAATTTATATTTGATAAATAATTGTAATACTATCTAATAGATAATAATAATAAATTTATTTTTAATTGTAATAGTTAATAAATGTAAAAATGTATTATTAATTGTAATAATAAACTTATATTTGATAATAATATAATAATTAACATAAATTACACTTATCCGCAATATTATGAATTCGTTTATTGGGTCCGAGTTGAACGTTACCGTTTATTCAATCCTTTCCGAGGCTGTTCTTCAGGTTTCTGGACTGTTTTTTTCAGGTGATGTGTTGTGGTGCCTTACCCAACCGCCGAACTGAACAACCAGTCTGACCTATTTGTTAGACTTTGATTGGTAAAGGATTGGAATTGTCACACCTGTACTGCTACTTCAGCATAACCGCTGTACGTACCTATACCTATCCTACCAAACCATACTACGTATCAACGGCAGGGTAATTTTATAACGAACATGCCGTACGTACGTACTACTATAATATCCAACTCAACTATACAGTAAACAAAATTAATGGAACTTTACAATTTTTGGATAGGAGACAAATACGTTACACCTTTTCAAGTAAATTTACATTGGCATGTAATAATCAACTTGAATGTAATTTTAAATGTTCGGTCAGTAAATTTCAAGTTGCAATCAGTAAATTTCTACTTCGAAAGCAGCAAATTTACTGGATATTCTCTTCTGTTTATACTTTAAGAAAGTGTTTAATAAACTCTCCTTAGGATACACTTATTTCTACTTCCAATAGTAGCTCGTACTTACTCGTAATAAAATCCTTGGCTGTGGGCAGGAATCGAACCCGCGATCAATCCTGGTTTTACTGTGTGGGTTTGGCGCGCGTAGCCACTGCGCCACCGATGGTGTTTCACATTCGTTTCAGTAGATAACAATATCAAACGAAGCGTCCAACTTCGTGGCTTACATGTTTTTCGTCGTACGATAAGTAAAATTACACGAAAAAGCACGTAATTTTCAATTCAAATATGTATTAATTAAATTAATTTTACACGAAATGTTACATAATTTTGTAAGCCTTTTCATGGAAATTGTACGGTTCAATTGAAAAATACGAAAACTTTACTAATAGTAGTAGTAGCTTCGTATAGAAGTAGTAGTAGTAGTAGTAGTAGTTTCGTATAGAAGTTATTGCGATGTGAAAAAATCAATATACATGCCTATTCACCGCCAGAGTCACAAGTCACAAAGTAGGTGGAAAGTTAAGTTAACATAAAGTTTTAGACTCTCCACCTACTTTGCGACTTGTGGCTCTGGCGCTGAATAGGTCTGATACTGGAAATTTCAAGTGAAAATTGGATTGAAAATTCGATTTTTTAAAGTAGTGTAGGCACCTTTATAACAAATGTGCCCACCGTATGGTACAAACATACCGTCTTCGCATGCTTCGATAGAGACTTACATACATATATCTTATATGTAGGTGTCCAACGTGTTTTGTTGGGTAATATACCACTGCGAAATTTATGGAGCAAGGTATCGATATGTGGATCGATCTGATATCCTATTGAAGAACTTCTCTTTTTATCACAAAGAGCAATATCTGGAAGAAGTAATAGACCAGACTTATCTCACTGATTAATAGACAGGAAACTTGAAGTTATGTTAAAAGTAGCAGGATCTTTTCATGTCCTTACAAATCTTATTTTATCTAGATAACGTGGTTTCAAATTAAAAAGTGATGAAACAAATTGATGCAACCATTTTCGATGATATTTGAAAATTCAAATGAGCCGATTAAATGACATAGATATATTTATCCAACTTATTTTTTTTTTATTTTTCACTTGTCTCAAGGACTTAAGTTAGTACACTAAAACAACATTTCTGGAATGTATGAGCCTGGAAAATCAAACTCATAGCGATCATTGGCCATTACCTTTATTTATATTTCTTATCATTAAAACTCAATAAATTTTAATATTCTACTATGTATGTGTATTTACTTAATATATTAATACTTAATTATTACAAATTGTTAATTTCCAAGAATTTATATAAATTCGTCATATAGAAGAACGTGAATTTCAAATCGGCACATAGTTTTAGTCTATAGCTTTCGTCTTTTAGATTCTGGTAGAATTTCCTCCAATGCACCATCTTCGATGTCGTCTTCCTCCAGAGATTTTCTTAACCTAAGAAGATATTTTTGAAGAAGTCGTATACAATCCAAGCACATGTCGTCGACAATCTCCTTCTTTATTTCGTTGTTTGAGCACATTTTCTCAATTGTCGAAATATCATAACATTTATGCGGAGTAGACATTTTGCGAAAGTTGTTATCAATTTGAAATTCTATACGAAACTAATTGCTCTGACCAATTCTGCAGAGTTTATATGGAGTGCGTTTGAAGCCTCTATATAAACAAATCCCGATTACTTGATCCCTTTTCAGTTATCCTTTTTTAATAGATTGGTACCTACTTAAATAGAATTGTGACCATAAAGGCCAATTTGGAAATACATTTTTCGATATTTTATTTAAATGGAAGCTGTTAAATATCGGATCAGAAACGACTTATAATGTATTTTGAAATGGAATTCTAATAGATCTAAAAAAGTACTGCGATTAAAAATTAATTTATTAAAAATGCGAGAAATCAGCTAAATGCTTCAATTAACTAGAGCTTTCATGTTCAGAGCCGGTCTAATTCAATTCAACTCAAATTACACCAATTTAAACCCAAAAATATACTGCCATGTTTGTGTAAATCGGCAAAAATTTTCAAACACCAAAATTGTGGTCTTATTTAAGAAATATTTATCTAAAATATGTATTTCTCTGAGGTTCTCTGCAGCCGAATTGTTGAATTTTTTATTTTATACTTTTAAAGCAAATCTTTTATAAACTTTATTATATTAAAATTAAGAACCACTTTGTCAAATATTTTAGCATTTTCGCAATATTTTACCACTTTCGCAGTCAAATAGTGTATGCATCAAAATTTTGTTTAATATTTTATTATTTTTGCTTGAATAGACCTTTTTGCCTAAATAAACAATTTTATTTGAAACAATTTAGGTACTGAGCTTTTCATCAGTTGTTTTTTGTCAAATATATTTGAAAGCATGATACATGGTTTAATTCAAATTAAAGTCCTAAAACGTTAAGTAGAAAATAGCTCCGCTTCTTTGAGTAACTACCGCACAAAAGTCTTTAAAACTATATAATTTTCATTACTTCTAAATGCTTCAAGTGAGAAATTTGGAAACTATTCTTTTTTCCGATAGTTCCGGGAAAACTATTGAACATAATGAAAGTCTTTCATATAGGTACTACCATAGAAAAGTCCTGGAAACAAATTATATATTTTACGAAAATCGAAAAATTGAGCTGCGAGAAAGCTGAAACTTTACATCAGTTAATTTAATTAAAGAACAAGGTAAAAGTCTTTAGTGTCTAAAATTTCCCAGAGCCTTCAAGAAACTCCAGTAAAAAATTCTTAAGCTATGGCTTTGTTAGTCAATAACTTTAGAATCGAGATGAGAATTTAAAAAAAAATCCGAAGTCCTGGAAGGACGTACTTGAAGCTAACTATAAATAAGAAACTTGTTTTACTGGGCTTTAAAGACTTTTCCCTTTACGGTATACCATAAACAAT
This sequence comes from Beris chalybata, assembly GCA_949128065.1. Classification (NCBI taxonomy): domain Eukaryota; kingdom Metazoa; phylum Arthropoda; class Insecta; order Diptera; family Stratiomyidae; genus Beris; species Beris chalybata. The sequence goes on along the minus strand of OX421896.1, from coordinate 29,931,656 downwards.
TAGTTTATAGGGCTCTTTAACTTCTGTAATTAAACAGGGACTCGTTTAAAGCCCTAAAATTTATATGGACTGAAAAATTGGTATGAAAAATGAATTTAACCATCGCTAGTTTGTCATAAATTCTTAGTATTGTAACGACTCGATTTTCGGGGTAGGCTCATCGGGCGCCAAGGGTTCGTTACAAAAATTTATTTGGTTGGACTTCAACTTATTTATTCAGGTTCTTACTAATATTTATACTTATTATTACATTTCCTATTTCATATGAGTTAGAGGTTATGTCATTCTGTTGTTTGACTTAGTTCTAGTTAATTCACTTAGGTTAGATTGCGTATTATTCTATCGTGCTACTTAGTTCTAGTTAATTCACTTGATTCACTTAATTAGCGGTTATAATATTATTTACTTATTATTATCACTTTGGTACTCATCCGCGTCTACTGTGTTCGGTTGCGTTGCCCGTCGCGTTACGTTGCTGGATACGTTGCGTTGCTCTGTGCGCTGCGTCGCTTCGTGCGTGGCGTTGCCCTGTGTGCTGCGTTGCGGTGCTCGGTGCGTTGCGTGGCTTCGTGCTGGGCGTTGTTGCGTATCTCCGTGCGTCGCGTTGCTCGTGCGTGACGTAGTTCTGTGCGTCGCGTGGCGCTGCGTTGCGTGGTTTCGTGCGTGGCGTAGCTCGGTGTGTAGCGCTGCGTTGCGTGGCTTCGTGGGGGGGCGTAGCTCTGTGCTTCGCATGGCGCTGCGTTGCGTTGCTTCGTACGTGGCGTAGCTCTGTGCGTCGCATGGCGCTGCGTTGCGTTGTTCCGTGTGTGCTTTCTCTCGTGCGTTTGCTCGGTGCTGCCGCTGGTGTCCTCCAAGATCCTCGGGTCCCTAGGTCATCGTCCTCGGGTGGCCGTCTGCGTTTCGTTTGGGATCTTCGGTCGCGTCGCTTTCTCGTCTTGCGTCTCTCCCGGCGGTCCTGGTGGAGCACGGTTCCGTGGTTATGTTCACGGGAACTGGTTGGCTGATCTAAGCGGACTTCTATAAGCCACAGACCTTAGATTTCTTCAGCATGGCCAGGAGTAACCGTAGCTCCTCTGAAGTACTTTGAGCCTATGTATTTGACGGACTTCTATAAGCCACAGACTCAAACATAGGTCAGTTCGTTCAAAATTGGCGTCAGCTTTCGCTTTGGGAGGAGTTTTACCTCGACCCGCGGCTACTCACTGACGCCGCTGACTGCTCAATTTGTGTTCGATCGTTTTGGACTATATACTGGCCAGAACATGCACTGGCTGCGAATTATATCGGTTATATAAAAATACATGATGTTTTTATATTATAGCTCTCTTTCGGTATTTTGGTTCTACAGCACTGTCGTTGTTGTAAGCGGAAATTTACCGTAAGATTTCCGTCCTTACAGTATAAAAGCGATGTTTCTTGTTTCTTGTTGTCTATTCTTAAAATCTACCAATATAACGAACTGGAAAGACCAACAAATAAGATTCCGGAATAAAAATTTCAGCTGAAATCAAATCGCAAAAATGCCAGCAGATTCGTCAAACTATGAAGAACGGGCCGAGCAATGGAGCCAAAATAAAATACTGGACAACGAATTCTATAATTTCAATTGTATGTTTTGCAACAAAAAGCTGAACTCCTTGGAAGACTTTTTCGATCATTAAAACTCCTGGCACCACCAAAATAAATTGCTACAATTAGAAAAAAATCTTCAAGCAGAATATGAACCAAGTTACAGATCAATGCAACCAGCAGTTAAGAGATTTAAGAAGTAAGGACCACCAGAGGTGTATACAGCTATTTGTTTACGATTTTGAACACCTTTTTTTTACTAAGCATGTATTTTAAGCAATTTCCTAACAAATGATGTGAATTCTATAACTCTACAATGTTATTAACTCGTTTGCTTCCCGTAACATTCGTAAAACCACTTCAGTCCTATAGGTTAGTCGTTACGACTGACTGGACACAGCAAGAAAAAACCTTGCCAAAAAACCAATTTTCCATGAAAATCGCATTTCGAACCGCAATCAAAATTCATCGTTGGCCCAGCCATAATTGGACTTCACAAAAATCGACTACCAAATTGTCCAAATGATGGGCGAATTCGCTGGTCCCTATGGCAGCATTCATGGCTCTGGTCATAGTCCTCACATAGGACATATCAGCCGTGTGATTTAAATTCGACTCTCACATGTACCGTAGGGATATCACTTAGTGCGGAATGAATATGAGTAAAATCATCGATTTATGCTTTTCATATTCGCCCAAAACTCTCTAATTGACATACGAATCGGCTATAGCACTACGTCCTAATGAAATTTTCCGTTGAAATTCATCTCTAACGTAAATCAGGAGGGCTCAAATGATTGGTTAATTGTTTTTGTAATTAATAGCCCTTTTCTGCAGATACAAATTGAATTGTTAGAGATGAACGGATCATTATAATAAAAAAAAAAATTATAAAATTGTTTTTAATTTAAAAGCTGAAGATAATTAACCCTTGGCAATATATTGGTAATATATATATAGTATTTTTGTCAAGGTTCTATTTCTGTAGAATATCTTTAATTCAAATTTATTATTATCGAGAACCATATGATTACATGTATGGTACCTACATTTAGTAGTATGTATTAATTTGTGATCAGGCTTGTGCCTCTACAACAATAGTGTGAAACTTAAAACTAACAATGGCTGCATTGAAATAAAATTAATTAGATTCGCACGACCCTATTCTAACCGCTTGCCGAACTTTTTGTTAGCTTTTCAGTCACATAGTAACTTACACCGCATCTCAGTATTGAATGCGTTTCCAACTTCTACCGGAAAATGATAAAGTTGCGCCCAGACTTTTGGCGGATTTGTTTTATATTCAACCGCTAAGGAAGTTGCATAGATTATACTTTTGGTTTTATATTGCAGTTTTTACTTCTTCGAGTTATTCATTTATATATAATTTAAAATTAATAAATTTAATTCAATTTTTTAATAATAGTTCGCACAATTATCTAAAGTTTCAGTGATCAGATTTTACATCTTTGCATCTGTAGTTACAATTTAGATTTTTACTAAAATTAATTCTTTGTTTATTATTTTAATTCAATCCAAGGAAAAATTGTGTAACAAACGAAACGTCCAGGTAAAACTTTATTTGTTCACCCCATAAAGCTACTGGAGGCAACAAGCCACACTGAACAAAACAGGGTCGCTATGTCAATTTGATGTTTTTCTGCGTGCAAGTGAAAGCAACGATGTCCGCCTTCAACTCAATCGCTGCTTGTCATCTCCAGTATATATATCCTAATGGTTGCCCTGTTGACAAACTTAGCCCAAATTTCAACTTTTTAGATAAAAGCGTTTTCGAGCAGTCCAAACACACTATAGACAAATGGATTTTATTGGCAACATCATATAGAAAATGATATTGTTGTAAGCAAAAATTTGTCAGGGAATTCGATTAATGTAACTTTATTCAAAACACTTTTCAATTATTACATCTTGCAGTAAAAATCACTACATTTAACTCGTTTGCCGCGCTCCAACACATCCTCGATTCAATTGTGAATGTAATTCACTCAGATGTGGCTTCATCAGAAACTGATCTAGTGTACAATCGCGTTCTACGTTTTGATACACACATGTGCTGCGTCGCAAGATCTCGAGTTCATTCGATGTGCGTTGAATATACCTAAATACCTATTGGATATTGAACTATTATGGGTTTCTCTGCAAAATTTCTACTTTTTAAAATTGATTGTTTATTCGGGGAGCTAGAGGATATGAATGTAACAATACAATGAAATTAATTTTACAAGTAACTAAATATTATTACACAAAAAACCAGAATAAACATTGTTAAAATTAATTCAATGGGACGATTCTCAATGGGCTTGTTGTTGTTTCCTATCTGATCGATTGATTCGGGACATTAGGAAAAGTTAATTTCGAAAAGTTTAGATACAATTGTCTATGGACATGGCATATCCCACATTTTATCCGATGTGCGAACATTTTCAATACGCAATACCTCAAATTTGTAGGTTTGCAAGTACCTGGCTCTGATTTTCCCCCAATATTATATACCTTCACTGTTAATTCTACTAGTCTGATATTGTATTACAATTCCAGCTGAAAATTTGTTGAAAATTCAAAGTAATTTATCCAAAGTGCATAAACAAATGGATTCAACTTTCACGTGCATTACTCAGGGTTGCATCTTACACGTACCAACCCCATACAAACCACCGTATATAATAGTTACCTTGCCCCGGTGCATTTATCGTACAACTGGATAAAGTAATTTATTTGTAACAAAACAAGTACAGGTTTAGGTTAATTGCAAATAATCACAAGTTGGCTCCGACTATGTCCTATCCCATACCAAGGCTCAATAGTTGGTAGCTCCATCTGATAGGTAGTTTTGTATACTGTGAGTCCTTTCAAACAAAACAACGTTATCGCTCACCCCCCAAACGGGATCCGGGACGTGATAGAGGGTACCACGTAGTATGATACTGGGGGGGGGGGCTATGAGGTGTATAGATAAACCGCCACCAGCTCGAATAGGAAGTGCAACTGACTCTCTAAACTTACACACGTTTCACATGTGTCTTTCCCGGACACGATATGGCCTCCGCGTATATGCAAATTGCTGTGTTGCTTTCCCAATTAACCGCGGCCTGATGCAATCGCACTCCGAAAGCAATTTGCAATTACTGTAGTTGCGATCCCTTATTTTCACGGTTGGATCGCGGTGGGAGTAAGGGGGTTGCACTATTGTCGGGATATTAACAGCTAAAAAGTTGAATAGTTACCACTGCTCTACAACGAAATACGTTTAAAAGAAAAATGAAGAGAAAAGGACTTTCAACATTCAAATTGTGAAAAGACCCAAATGGAAATTGGCAACACTCTGCTTCTATTCCTGCTGGGTGCATTACGGAAATGATTGAAATAAACAATTACAAGAGAAGCGGAAGCTTTGCGAGATTCGTAAAACATCAGCGCTACACATCGTAGTCATAGGAGTTGTACGAAAGTTGTGGGGCTATGTTGAAAAAAATAAAAGTTGATAGTATCCAATCAATTAGCTTTTTTAGACATTACTACTAAACTATTATACATAATTCAGTTAATTACTTCCCAAATAAAAGCATTTTCACATGGTACTTTGACAACCCAAACAGCAACCTCTTAACCTCCTAATTCAAAAATGGAGAAAAAACATCGGACTGCAATATCCAATGAGAAAAGCGTGGACAATTCTACAAAGTTCAACATTCTTCTCGAGCTCTTTTCCACTTCTCGGATTGTTCTAACATTTCGCGCACATTCCACGCACCATAGAATGAATATACGAAAAAGCTCTCGACTCTACACACGCAGTATAAAAGCACGGAAAAGCTTGGTGCCTACACACAGTTCTCTATTACGGTGAAGCCACAGTCAGTTCTACGTGAAAGTATTAATAAAGAGAATTGAATAGGTAGCAGCGATCAAGTAGTGATGAAGGAGTATGAGTAATCGGGCTGCATTGTCACGCTTTTACCCTATATTTGTGTAGTTTCCAAGATCTCCGAATACATTCAATGGTGTGTGTAGAAAAGATCAGAACTTACTATGACCTTCTAATTGGATATTAAAAACTTGCGGTTCTCTTTGAAATCTTCGACCTCATTGCTAACTCACTTACTTGTAGCGAGGGTATGCATGTTACAATATGTTAATTATTGGCGGAAATCTGCAAAATGTTTGTGGATTAGCAGTGAAACTCTGACCGGCTCTCTCGACTTAAGCTACTAGTTTCTCAAACTCCTTGTCGATCTACCCTTAGTTTCGCTGTACTTGCAGAGGTTTAAAATTAAATCTTCTCTCCCATAAGACATTAAAAGATACTGTTTTGCTAAGGAGTTTGATCACGTCTGAAATGGTTTTCGGGATAAACAGGTAATTATTAAAATTGAAACGATTGCATAAATGGCAGATGGTATTACTTCAATGGAAACATCAAATCGATTCTGAGCAAAACAAGGTAGCAATAAGCAATTCACTTACTTGAAAGCGTTAAAAGTTAATATCCCAGTACAATGTGTGCCCGTACTACAAGTACTTCCCTTTTCCGATGGACCAATCAACTAAAAGGCCCCTCACAATCTTCAAGAAAGAAATGAAAGAAAGAAGAACGCAGCCAAATAATTGAGCTCGCCATATTCTTCCGTGGCCCGTAATCCGTATAATCCCTTTAATAGCACCCCGAAACATCGTGTACGATAAATCGTTCATTGGTTCATTTCGCAGCAGCAGCAGGTGAATCAATCAATTTCTCTTATGTAATCATGTCATTACTTTGCAACGCTCCAATCCAGCGAAATAATTGCAATTCGCATGTTCCGTGTTTTTCGCCTCATATATGCGATATTGCATTATGCGAAAGAGTTTATGGCCGTATGGTAAGCAACCCCTTGTCCACCCATAACCAGGACTTCTCTATCATTTTTCCGCCATTCGTCGATTCAATTTTCGTATAATCAGCAATTACAGGTACATATGGGCAGGTAAACGTACTGTGCACATGCGCCATTCGCTTACCTTATCCGCGTTATGGCGTATCGAGCCGTATGTAGTTTGATATCGGAAAAATTCCATATAGGTGCACAGGTTGGCAATATAGCATACCAAAGAAAATAAGACCGCCGCAGCGCCAAGCGGTTTTGCTGACTTTTCTTAAAGACATATCGTTCCGACCTCTACCAAGAGAAGCAAGTAAGCAAGGCCGTGTGGATCGACTTAGACGGTGGAGCGCACCTTACTTCAATCGCGAAGGATACCAAGATATTGGGGCATGTCAGAGCACGACTCTTTTAAAATGATGCTTCCGAAAGTTCTGCACTCCGTAATTATATGAAGCCGGAGCTAAACTATGTTTAGTACTTATGAACTTCTTGTCTTCCATCTAGAAACGGTTACTAATCCCATTGGATGCTCTGGAATAATTTTCCTGTGTGTTACGAAACGATTAGCTGCACCTACGTGGCGGCATATATGAAACTCTATGGTTATTTTACGCACCATTTTTTTATATGCAGTGGGTAAGAACAGTGATTCGCAGAAGTATGATTCCATGAAGGCATTAGCAATAGGAATCAAACCAATCACAGAACAAACCCTACAGACGCCTATGATACCAGCTTTTCCGTATACGTAGAACAAATGCTTGTACATACCTACTTTTTTTAATTGGAATGTACATATACGCCATTCATTCCAAAGCATCCCAGTAGAGGAGAAGGATGAAACCTTAAACAACTAGATTTAAAATTATTAGAAAAATATTTCGAACATCTTAAACAACAATTACTCATACCTCACAACAATTACCGTGAATATATGGAATAAAGCTACTATGTCATGATGTCAAATATTTGACCAAAAAATTTGACGGAAAGTTCAGTCACTCCTTAGGGGTTGAATATCAAAAAATCATGAAATTGGTTTTTAGACAATTACATAAGAAGCTTGTATAAGAAAAAAAACAACAATTTTCTATATAATGAGACCTAAGAGATATAATGAAATTCGAGAAAATGTATACAACCCAATCGGGTTCAACCCCCAAGTGAAAGTAATCACTTTCACTTGGAGGTTGAATTTTCATAAATCGTGAAATTGGTTTTAAGGCAATTTTATAATAATCGTGAAAAGATAAAACCAAACTTTTGCAGCTTTAGGTGAACTCGAATTGAGGTGATAACATAAAAAGCCCGTAGAAGTTAAAACCAATTTCATATCTTTTCAAAACTAAAAGATATCATGAAAATTGTGAAAATGTATGCAACCCGGTAACACCTCCTTGGGGTTCAACCTCCAAAAATCGTGAAATTTACTTTTAGGCGATTATATCGCAAGTATTTGGAAATTGAAATAAATTCGATATCTCATCAGGATTTTAGAAATATGTTGGAGTTCGTGAACACGTATGAAGCACTTGAATTTCAGAAAATCCTAGAATAGATTTTTAGATGATTAAAAAAAATCCTGTAGATATTCAAGCCAATTCGGTGTCTTATCCCTTCAAAGAGAATTGACTTGTACCATTTTATACCCTCTAATAGGTTGAAAGGGAAAAATTCTGACAACGTGCTTTAGAAGAATATATAAAAAAATTTGCCAATGGTCTGGGAGAAACTTTATTATTTTTCGGGTCAAAGTTCAGGTGCGGTCAAACAACTGATGATATACGTCGACTATCATCAGTTGTTTCAAGATTATGACTTTTCTTGAAAAGTTAATTTTGTTCTTAACATAAAAATAGTGAAAATAGAAATAACCAATTTCAGATCTCATCAGAACTAAGGGATGGCAAAAATTGTGAAAACATTTGCAAGTCCTTGGGGGTTGAATATCGAAAAAATGAGAAATGGGTTTGTTGGCGATTATTTCAAAAGTTTGTGGAAGTGAAAAGCGATTTAATATCTCATCAAATCCAAGAAATATATCGAGGCTTTGATAATCATACAACACCTTTAAACTCCTTAAGATTGAATATAAAATATTGAAATTGACTTTTTGGCGCTAATATCGGAAACTTTAGGAAGTAAAAATGATTTTAATATATCATCAGACCAATATGTAGGAATCTGTGAAAACATATCCAACCTCCATACACCCAAAAATTCTGAAATGAGTTAATAGATAATTATGAAGACGGCACGAAAAAATTAAAACCAATTCAATTTCTTATCACCTGCTCTCAGAGAAAGAGAGAAATTACGGAATTCGTGAAAACGTGTTCAACCCTTTTCAACCCTCTTAGGGGCTGAAATATTAAATGAGTTACAATAAAATCAAGTTTTAGTCGATTATTACGCAAGCCTATGAGAGTGAAGAGATATCCGATATCTTATCAGGCCTGGGGGATATGGCTGAATTCGTGAAAAAGTATATAACATCGTTGCACCCCTTTAGGGGTAGAATTACAAAAAATCCTGAAATACTTTCCTGGAATTTATAAGAAAAAGCGGTAGAATAAATATGAATACAATATATTGGAAGACCTAGTAGATATGACGAAAATCGTGAAAATATGTGCATTAAATTTTCACTTATCATTTTTTTTCAATCCCCTTCCAAACGCTAATGAATATTAAAATTGTTTTTTTATGTAAATTACTTTTCTAGTTGATTTAAATATACATACCGTGCCAACTTTGTAGTATAAGCCGTTCTATAACTAGGAAAAACACTCTTCATCCCCGTACCATACTACCGCTGTACAAAATTATATTTTTCCAACATGCCACTGTTGTGTGTTAGGTTATCCTATGAGCATAACACGAGTTGCTGATGCAGTAAGAGGATGTAGGGACTTGCCTAGTATCTTTCGATGTTATTTAGCGGGATGACCTGGCGACTTAAAGGAAGCCGGTTAGTGAGGAGGGGAAACACGATAAATAACATAGCTTTATTTGCTTACCTTTTCTTATTTGCTACTATAGCTCTATAAAAATATCATTATTTCAGTTTTCTATCATTATACATAGGTTCTCGAGATATAAAAATCATAACGTTTTCCTCTTTAGAAAAGCTCTTATCCCCTCACTTCCATGCTGCACCGCTTCCTTAAAATTTTTTACTATCAGCAGGCTTTATTTTTCAATCAAATTACACAAACCGAATTTTATTTTTCTAGTGCAATCGGTTCGTGAGATATTGTAATCATTGTCCACCCCCGTACGCCACTGCCTCCGCCAAAAAAATTGTTTCCGATATATTCTCCTAGTATATCTAGAGATGTGTCTTAAGTTTTAACATCGTGACAGTAAGTGTTTAGGAGATATGAATTTTGGAATGGCTCAATCTCGTTTTTTTTTGTGTTTCGGGGGATTCCCTCTCTCCACGGCTTCAACCAACCTCCCCCGATCCCCAAAAGGTGTTTACTGAAACGGGTATACCCACTCTACCCAGGAAAAAAAATTCAACTAAATAGTTCAAAGGGCTTGGGTGCTACGTCGGTAGACGTACATACGGCGTACGGTGGACAGACGGTCTGACATTTTTTTTGCCTTTTTCGTGTCTACTAGTCGTGAAACAAAAATTGGGGGTAGCAAATTTATTTAGTGTTCCGTTGGTCTCGTAATGAAGTAACTCTAGCATTACTTCAAGACCTAGGCCCGATTTGGGCTGTTGCGCCATTGATTATAATTATTATTAAATTTATTTATTACTTTTAAATCGATTACAATACTGTGTTATTGTAATAATAAAGTAAAATCTAAAATCTAATGTGACTTAATGCGTGAAAATGTACAAAACCCGTTGCGAAGAATAAAAATACGAAATTCGTGAAACGATATTCAACACATTTTCACAAATAACTTTTTTTGACCCACTTCCATACGCCGATAAATTCTCAGATTTTTTTTATTTAATTTGTTTTTTCAATACATCTACATATACCCACTAAGTTTCAAGTTTCTAGGCGCAGCTGTTCCAGAGATATGAAAAACCCTGCTCATCCTCGAACCGAACCATCCACAAGGAATATTTTTTTAGAACGCGCCACTTCTGAATCTCTACGTAAATGTCAAGTTACAGGAATTCTGCATTAGCGGTTTTCGAAATATACTAGATATATATAGACTTTATTTTTTCACCCTTCCCATTCCACACCCTCCAAACCCACACCACCAAACTATTTTCGCTCTTGGTGTTTATAAGGCTTATATCAATTTTTTTTAGGTATTACTAGGTCCTAGCGTATTCAGGGTTGAACTGAACTACTGAACGATGACCTGAACTAGGCAACAATAGCTTCTACAAGAAGTTCGAAGCGATCACTCTCCACCGAGCATCACTGTATCCATTCAAATATTGCGCAGATTTAATGCTTAGCGCGTTTATCTAAAGGCCAGGCTAGTTGCTCTGGGGTACCGCTCCAAATGATCGGTACAACAACCAAGAAGAAGATACCTGAAAAGATCACTTTGGTAGGTAATTTATGTGAGGCATGCGAGACGAGTCATCCCTCCACGCATGGATTTAATCATCGTTCGGTCAAATACTGGAAATTTTATGCCTGGGAATCGAAAATATTGTGAGGAACGAATCATGGGAACACAATTTTTGCCCTTCGCTACGTTTGAATTGAACGACGGTGGGGCTGTTAGTGCTCCGCATTTTACTTGTTTCTGATGCAGGACACAAAAAATAAGTCCGTCGTTAGAGGCCCCCGTCTTTAAGACGAGATCGACGACGACCTGTTCGGGAGCAATTTAAGTGCAAGGTGATGCGCAATTATGTTCTGTTCTATGTGAGCATATGTGCATTGTTCGGCCGTTGGGTTGGGCTACGATATGTCGAGCACTTGGGAACTTTGAGTGCGTACTTGCAATGGACAAAAGCCGACTGCAAGAAGGTTTGTCTCGAATGAAATTCGTAGAGCAAAAGGTACCGAAAGTATTGGAAATGTTTACGGTGTGTCCGGAGCCTTGTTCGGGGCCTTCTACACTCGCTACATGCTGCCCGTCATGGCGGATTTATTGCACGCGCAGCTCCCTTCAGGTCAAGCGGTCCACACACTGTCCGGCCCGGCAACACACTCCGTGGTGCTACTTTCAATTAAAAGCACTCCCTGCCCGATTCCACCTGCTGTTTTTGTAATTGTGTTGTACAACACGGTAATTTATTTGTAATCCATGGCGGAAAACGTACCTAGTGGCACCGCCTTTTCGGGATAAGTCGAGAGAAGGCATATGTCCCTCCGACAGCGCTTTGTTTCGCTTATCGACTGTCGAGCGTGGACTTGGACTACGTCGACTTGGTCGATGGTCAGTTTCAACTTGGTGCAATTTTTTCCTCAACCATTGTACGCGCTAAAGCGATCCGGGACCCATTCATTGTTTTCGCGGTCTTTAAGACTTTCAACAAAAATCGAACATTTACTCGGTACTTTCCTTGGTTTTTTTTCACCTTTTTCTTAATTTACACCTGAACAGGTACTCAACCAGTCCAGTCATTCTGCCGCATTTCATTCATTCGATTTTTTTTACAATTTTCGATAGATGAGATTACGATAGGCAGGTGGCAACCGACTGTTTTCACCGATGATCCGAAAGTAAGTTATGACAGTAATTAAACTTCCGGTGACCTTATACAACCTGTGTACGATCCCGGGCATCATCCGTAATGAAGACTAAAAAAAATGGCGCTGCGAAGATGAAATGTTTCCGAGATGGAAAACAACAACACTTCCTGGGTACATGCAACCAATCCTCTTTAACTAATCGTGACATAATTAGGCTATGCTTTCACCCCGGCAAAACATACATCGTGGTAATTTTCACCTGGGACACACCAACTTTGAATTAGCTCCAATGTACTTATTACACGAGTCCCAAATAAAACCTTTTTTTAAACATATTAGTTTCTCTAAAAACCATTTGATTTGAAATTGGTGAAAAGGTGGTACGACGCTGTGGCTTTCTGAGCATAGAAATAATGTTATAACTAATAAGAAATTCTGTTTTTTTAATGGAGGTTACAACTTTTAAAAGAACTCTGTTCTTCGCTACTGCTACCTACAATTATGAGCTTGTTTTCACAATCATATTATTAGTCTGTGACAAAGGAAAGCTGGAAAAGAACAAAAACTTAAACAAATTAGCTTCTATGGTAGCTTCTCACTATGAAAAATTTCATTCTTATAAAAATTGGTAGAACAAAATACAATTGCTGTTGGCGGGATTCGATCCGACGCTCTTAGCGTTGACTTTTACATATTTTAGCAAACAACCAATAATTCCAACAAATAGGTTGAAATATTGGGTGATGTCCAGTCCCACCTACCTTTAGTAAAGGGATGCGTTGGGAAGACTTTCGCTCCAATATAATTCGCAGATTGTAAAATAGGTTTTAATATCGCTATATAGAATAATCCTCAGCAATACCACCAGCAGTAAGGGTGTTTCAGATTTAGGCATAATACATCCTCTGACGAATTAATGCCATCCGACGACGAATCAGCTCCTTCGGATCCAGTCCCACATAATCTTATAAAAAACTGGAAAATTCAGTTTCTTAATGTCATGTCCTTAGGGACAGTGATTAATCAATTCCACTGACGCCGGAACACAACAAAAACTTTAACAATATAAACTCCTTTAGCTTGAAAATTAGCATGTCCCTTGAAAGCGCAAGAGCTCTAGTAGTGTTTTCAGATCAGTATATTGGTTGAAACCTGCAACAGAGACTTAGGTTTGTGCTAAACGCTTCAAAGGAATCAATGGATGTTTTCGATAGATCTGAACAAAAAGGTTATGAATGCCGTCAAAAAGGAAAATTACTTCTGTAGAGTTTCTTATTTTTTTCGCCCATAATAAAACGATAAAATTGTCCAAAAAAGTTCAAAATTCCGTTAGCATACCGTGTGGTCAAATGTCTCGTTTTACGTGCTCAAAATGCAGTCGTCAGAATCAGAAATAATGAATTGAATTCAATCATTTCTAGTGAAAGTTTGTCAACTATTCTACCTTAAATGGGAGGTCCCCCCATGCTATAGCGTATAGAAGGATAATTGCACCAACTGTATTCCACCAATAGTAAATATCATAAAATGATAAAAAGTATAAATTTCCAATCAAAGAACTCAACTATTTTGCTCATATCTTTTGGTTTCCAAAGGTCGTTCAAATCCGGATCGACAGACTAAAATATGTTCAATTCTTTTACCAAAGCAGATTTCATTATAGTATTTTCTTCGAGAATTTAAATATGACTAGTGGAAGTGAATTTTAAAAAAAAACATTGGAAAAATTAAGTTTCAGTAGCTGGATAATGGTGTAGTGTCAGCCTTATATTAATAATAATCAATGGCTCAACAGCCCGAATTGGGCCTAGGCCTTGAAATAATGCTAGAGTTACTTCATTACAAGACCAACGGAACACTATTAGGTGAAGTAGTCAGCCACACGCTCATCCGTGATTATGTATTACCCCGATTTTAACTCAGGTACTCATTTACAGCAGAGTGAACTGATAGTCCGGCACCCAATTCCATTCGCGAAATTTTCTTGTCGTCAAGCAAATTGAAAAATGGTACCAAGTGCACCGAAGGCAAGTGCTCTAGCCACTAAGCTACCCAAACTACTAAGTCAGCTTTAGATTATGGAGAGGGAAATTTAATTTATCTAAACAATAGAACACTTTCGAATAAAGTGTAAGAAATTGTATGAAATTAAAGAATTAATTTCAGGGTAAATGTGTACTTACTCTTAAGATGCTTAATTGTATTGTATTTCTCATAGTTCATAACTAATGCTTTCATAATAAGGTTTTTTTTTTGATGTCGTTCATTTGGTACGAATATTATTTGAATAATTGATAAGAGTTACTAGTCGGGGGAATATGTTAGATTTACAACTGACTTTTGTAACCACACATAAGCTAAATTGGTTGATTAAACATATAACGATCAAGATTAAAAAAAAAATCTTGTTTCTTGATGGTGTGCTCTTATCCACAAAATGTAAATAGCTCATGATTTCTTTCCAGAAATTTAGCTTTTTAACTTTAAACCAAAACGCATAGATACTATAGAAATACATTGTCGTTCTCACAGATTCCAAATAAGTTATAGATACTCGACGGAAAGGCTCCCTAGAGCAGAACAAGAGGAGGCATTTACCCACATCTAGCCCAATAAAAAATGACACTCCAAAAAATAAATATATATTTCAATCAAATTTGCACAACATTTTACAATTGAAGCCCCAGGTGGAACAAGAGATCAACTTGTCTTTCGACCAACATGAGAAATTTGTCGTTTTTGCATTAAAACTATTTTATTGTTTTTTATCATTCTACTAATATTATTAAGGATATTATTATATTATTAGGAGTTAACTGCATCAGTTGAATTTTCTCCGGAAGCAATAAAGGGTCGTCAGAAAAGTCTAGTTCTATTAAAAAAATGATGTGACCCCATGTTGCAGCAAGGACTTCAATTCAGGTTCAAGGTAATTCTATGCTCAATTCTTCTGACTTCTATATGTCGCTAGTTCAAATCCGGCTCGACGGATCAAAATCTTTTATACAATTATTCCTAAAAAGTACTGTCAGCTTATGAAGCGAGAAGTTTAGTTTAGTTATGGGTTGTTCTTAGTTCAATAGTTAGTAAAACTAATTTTATTTAAAATATTTTGCAATAGACTCACGGAACAAGTATCTACAGATATGTATGCAAGTTGTTCCAAACAGTGGATGACATTTTTTGTGCTTCGTGAACTTTTCCGATAGTAAGTTTGCTACAATAGGCCCATTTGAGCCATCAGTAATAAACGTAACCAAACCAACTGTAGCATGAAAATATAATCTTGGTAGAGGTGCTCATTGGCACAACTATTTCTAAGTTTTTGGGTCGACTGAAGTTTGCCACATTCAAGACCAAAGATGATAATCTTATTGAACTCAGATTTCGACAATCGTTAACTGGCACAGAATGAATAGAGTCGAATTCAATGCATCGAAAATGCAATGCTATCGCCTTTCAAACTGGGCACCCACTATCCAACGGCAGTAGGTTTAATAAAGAGTAAGGTACCCAGTTGCGAGCCCTGCGCCTATTCCGAGCCACCGTCCTTAATTCCACAAATAGCTAGGAATTTATAAAAGTTTTTTCTTCACTAATAATTTTAGCTATTTCTATTGTCACAACTGCAATGGCTAAATTTGGTAGAAAAAACTGTCATGAATTCTTAGCTAATTTGCGAAATTAAAGACGGTGGCTCGGAATCGGAAAGCAGGTCTCGCAACTGGGTACCTTACCCTAATTGAAGTTAACAAATCTGGATTGCACATATGTTTGGGATTTTCTAGAAGAGTAAAATGGATTTAACCACATCAAAGTATGTTTTATATTTACAGTCGACTCCGATTTGGATATAGTTCTTACATTAACGTGGGGGGATGGGGGTTGCGTTGCGGTCTGTACAGCCCAAGGCAAAAGTTCGTGGTAAAAGTGTAAACATCTTTAAGGTAATAAGGTGACGATGATCACTTTTTTTATTGAAATAATTTCTTCCACGCGACGTGAGTCAAATACCCATAGATTTTTTTTAAGTATATTCAGATTACAGGTAGGTATTATTTACTTTTTTTTTCTGATCCGTTTATACTTAAAATGCATTCGCCAAATATTTCCCAATTTTTAAGTGGAATCCGCACCGTTCATCACATACTTATAACAGCTCCTGAAGGGCCCTCACCTGCATTCCAGCGGTCGACAGAAAATTAGAAAAAGTCAAATTTTCCAACAAAATTTTGCTAGACTTTTTATCCATTCAGGTTTACTATACAATTTTTGTTAATTTTCTTCTAGCCTCGAGTCAGTAAAATATACTTTCTCCTCAAAATTGCGAAAATTATCCGTGGAGTTTAATAAATTTTTGCACTACTCGTGGATTTAACTTTTAATTAAATACTAGCATATTTCAGTAATTTCTTTTGAGCAGTGCTAAGATAAATGTACCTCGTGGTATTAGCAACAGCCTTGACATAGCTACTATGCTACTTTTGGGACTTAAAATCGCCTCTTGCATATGTTGTTTTTTTTAATTCATAAGTCCATACCAAAACCTCGCTTAAATTCTTATTTAAATCCCCAGTTTTGAAAGCGCGCTCTTGATATTCACCCAACTCTGGAGCACCTTCATTCCGGTAGTCGAAATATTTTATGTTTATTTTCTCCCTTGGCTCACTATGCGCAGGTATTCAGTTTACCGGATCCCGGTACTTTGTGCTCCTATGATCGAAAATATCTACCTAAACACTTATTAGTCTTAGCTTTCTTCTCATTAAGGTGTGATAAAATACTTGGGAGTTTTTCAGAAATTAACGATATTCACTTGCTCTATTAAATTTTATCACGAACACCCAGAAGGCAAACTAATAAAAGCTTACCGGTTAAACAATCAAAAAATCTGCCCTGTTTTATCGATTTCAGTACAACGAGTCTGAGTCTATCTGCTCGTTCCGGCTATACCTGGACTTGGAGTTCAGCACATAATCCGACGAAGAGGTGCATTCTCCTCACGACTAGGCCTCGCCCATGCACTTGCAGCAACCGCAATCAAGGTGCACGCCGCATTGCATTATTTCCTGTCCGAGTCCACTAATTGGACTTGAGCCCGAGGACGACAAACTTGTCTTCTTCTTCGCCATCTTATACCGGTGGGCACTGGGCACCCACTATTCCGTACTATCGACATCTCGAGTAATGGGCAGCAAGGTAACGAAACACGGCGGAAACAGCTTTTTTTTTTGGTCGATCCAGCAAGAACCAGTTGAAGTACCCCATTGAACACTTGCAAATTCGGCCTTGCGGCACGGCCCCACTGCTCCTCTGCGCACATTTGTCATCCGGATCGAATGCAATAAAGAACTTGTCAACAAGTTTATGGTCTTGCGCCCGTTTCGCCCCCACAAATTTGTCACTTTCAGCGGCAGCAGCAAATACACACGGGCAGGTTAGTGTCCAATACTCGGAGAAACATAGCGAAATCGATGATTGCAGTTGCGCCGTCTTGGATCCCCTTTTTGTGTGGCGGTGCTCCCGCAAATGCAGTACACACCTAAGCTAAACACGGCAAGGTATCGGGTCGGCACAAGGTAACTAAAGTTTATGCAGATGGCCCCCACGGTTTTGACATCGGGAAGCTTGGAACGACGATGGTCGACGACTGCATCAGGTAAATTGGAGCGTTTGTTATTCCGCTTTCGAAACTTTGCCGGCTTCTATAGGGCGGAGCGAGGCTAGTGCCCCATTCAGGGCTCCACCTACAAAATCCACTTGGCAATCACACAATTTGTTGTTGTTGTTTTTTTTAACAACGTCTCGGTGTATTGTCGCAGCTAAGACAAAGACGATGGGTACCATTTAGACGCCACATTCTCCGCTGATCTGCCAGAGATTGGACACTAGTTCTATAGCCAGATCCCCACCAGCAGAAGTGTAGTGCGTGGGCGCTTGGATTCTGTGTGCCCCACCGAAACTGCTTGTATGTCTCCAAGAATTCTTGAGAATGGAACGAGTTAACTTTACCCAAATTTGTTTAGTCTTTTATGGCATCTTGTGACTGACTGAATGAGAATCTACAGACTATTCATTCTACTGGCAATCTTTTACACATTTTCTTGCTTTTTCATTGCATGAGAAAACCATACAAGATTTTTTAAACGGAATAAATATAGAATTATCAAAGACGAGCCATGGTTTAAGAACAAAATAAGAATGCAGAGCTGTGGTATAGAATGTTTAGGGGGTCAGATTTTATTCTTTAGTTCGGGTACAGTGTACCGCGGACGCGAAAAATATTGTCCTGAAGACTTTCTCCTTCTCGGATTGTTCTTAACATTTCTTGAGCATTCCACGCACACTACCGAATATGCGAGAAAGCTCCCGACTCAACGCATGCAATATATAAGCACGGCGAAGTTGGCAGCAAACAGTTTTTGCAACGTTGAAGCGAGACGACGGTCAGTAAATGGATTAAGATAGAATCTAGTTGTATTGTTAAATGAACAAAAATCGTTAAATAAGATTCCAAGGTCCTTAATGACTTTAACATACAGCAATGGATCCGTTTCCGTTTAAATTGTAATTTAAATAAATTAACGAATTGCTTCTACGAAATATGATGTATTATAGTTGCACTTAGATACATTTGAATTTAAACAATTAAAATAGCACCAAATTATGCTGTAACAGTAATAGACTTGACACATTTGAAGGTTTTCAGATCATCAGCAAAGAAAGGATAATCAACCTCATGGAACACTTCAGGAAAATCGTTTATAAACAGGAAAGGCAGCGGACTTAAATAGGAACCCTGAGGAACACCTGAGCGTACTATGAATTATTTCGATAGCACAGAATATTGATTGATGAATATTGACGAAAAGTTCTGTCAAATTGTTTTCGTCCAAATAGATTATGCGTAGACTAAATAAAATAATATCATAGATACACAGCTTATATACAAATCAATGAATTAAAATCATAGTATTGAAACTAACTGCATATGATACACTGCATATATGGCATGATTTGAAAATATTTTACAATGAGCAAGCAACGACATTTAGTTTCGATACTCGCCATTCAATTGGGGAATGACACAATTATCCAATTTGTATACCATGAAACAGGTTCAATGCTAGATACATATATCGCATCCCGGGAAGACAACTGGCATAACTCAAAAATGGAGTTACTGAGAAATAAAAAATTAAAGAAATCAATAAAACTTATATTGAAATATTACAATCCATCCTTTTAAATTTCAAGGTTATCCTAATAAAAGGAGTTTTTTGGCATGAAGAGTTTTTCTAAAATTAAGAAAGTGGTTCATTATATGTTGTGATATTCCATATTATCGACAATTAACACAATTACTATCCCATATTAGGATAACTGAAGTATTCCATATTATAAACATTTTGTTTTTTACTATAAACGCACTTTGAAACTCGAGTCTGTAATCAATGAAATTCGATAATAATTGATTTTAAATTTGCTTTCGTACAAGGTATTTTTTCGAATTTTGATTCACTTGTTCACAGTTTTGACATCCTGCGATTTCACATTTATTTTTTTTTGTGAATCCCCTTATGTGATTTCAAATATGAGTGAAGCTATTGCTGTTTAATTACATTCTTTATTATTACTCTATCTAACAAAAGATGTCTTGCTTGTAGTTTGGCAGAAAACATGCCATTCCATATTAAACCCTATTTCATATTAGCTACTCTACAATGGATCTGCAACTTATTTGGCGCTACCAGTTAAAAAATCTGCCAATGGTCTGGGGGCAACTTTATTATTTTTCCGGCAGAAGTTCAGAACGCGTTCAATTCTAAGATGCGGTGTAGGTTACTATGTGTCTGAAAAACTAACAAAAAGTTCGGAAGTTCTTAGAGTAGGGCGTAATATAAGAATACCATTATTGGGTCATACTCCGGAATGCGGTCTAGGGGTTGAAAAAGGAAAAAACTAAAAAATAGGTGATTCTTAAACCAGTCCGTGGAATTGAAATGATATTCGATATCTGACCAGACCTAAAAAGATATGGAAGAATTTATGAAAAAGTATACAATCACTTTACACCCACTTAGGGGTCAATTTTCAAAAAATCTTGATAACACTTTCTAAGTATTCATATGGAGAATCCGTAAAATAATAGTGAATTCAATATTTTGGAAGACCTAGTAGATATGACGAAAATCGTGAAAATATATGTGGGATTTGCGGGTACCTTTAATCAAAAAACCTTCCGTTTAAGAAATAGAAATAGAAGTATAATATAAAGATATAAGAATATAAAAATTTAATAAAAAATATAATAAAAATATACGAGTCGTCGTTCGTCGTTCGTCGTTGGCCGAGAGGAGAGAGAGAGCCCTGTCGTCTCAGTCTCTTTTATATTCGTTTTTTCCCGGAAATAGTTTGCTTACAACTTTGAAGTTGGTTACGTTACATGATAGCGACAAGTAATTTTCGAAAATGGGATTGGGTGCCGGACTACCAGTTCACTCAGCTGTAAATGAGTACCTGTGTTAAAATCGGGCTAATAATCACGGACGAGCGTGTAGCTGACCCCTTCACCTCCAAATGTTCCGTTGGTCTCGCAATGAAGTAACTCTAGCATTACTTCAAGGCCTAGGCCCGATTTGGGCTGTTGCGCCATTGATTATTATTAATACGTTACATGATATGTACATTGTTTACAATAAATTATAAGTAATATGTAGGTGAACTATACGATAAATCTGTTTCCATTCTATTTTGACTGAACATTTTTTTTGCTCCCACTTCCGAACGCGGTTTTTTTTTTAATCCAAATTATTTTTCTAGTTGATTTACATATAAACACCTAGTTTCAACTTTCTAGCATAAGTCGTTCCATAGTTATGAAAAACACCCCCACCCCCGTACCGTACTACCTCTATTAAAAATTATATTTTTCCAACATGCCACTACTATAGCTGTGTCTAAATACCAAGTTTTAGCTTTTTATCATTATAGGTTCTTAAGATATAAACATCGGAACTTTTTCCTTTTCACCCTCCCCCACCCTCACCCTCTACACCAAAATCTTCTTCTGCTAGGGTTCTATTGGGCCTACGTCTGGTAAAAAATTTGAGCATCTATCTTATACTGTTATTGAGATATGAAACGTAATTTTTTTGAAAATTTCTTATTCGTACCACTTCCATGTTCCACCAGCCCTATATGTAGTGGAGATGGCGTGCAGCGACTGTTGGAAGCTGGGCGATTTCTCACAAAGGACCGGCGATATTAACTATGCTACTATCAGCATCTTACTCATATGTAGCTATGTTATACTCCGGTCTTGAAAAGAAAAAAAGTCCAACCTCTAAATACTACGCTAATATTTGCATTTCACTGCCTCCGGGCATGAAACGCTCCATACAAAAACGTATAAAGCACTTTGAAGCATTTTGATGCAAAATTGAACAATAATAATAATTTGAATGTGACGTTTTTCGTGCAAGTTAGGGAACACAATACATATTTATCAATGACATAACCTCAAAATAAGCACTTTTTGAGTTATGTCACTTTTCTTACCGGGGTGCGATACATCAGTTCGTTTATCTCTTCACTGCTGGTATTGATATCAACATCCATAGTATAATGCATCCAACAAAAATTTGACAGAATTTTTCTAAAAAAATTGTCAAATATTTGACAGCGTGGTATCCAGTGTAATACTAGCTTAAGGATCATATTGATCAACCCAACAAACATAAATTGGTGATAGTCTTGCATACAGCACTATCTCTTACTTGTTAAACAGTTTCTTCTTTCGTTTAGGAGTACATGGCAGAATAAAGTTAAGGAAATCTGAATTTGTTTTCTGATTCTATCTGCTGCTCAGTTTCTATCCGCTTCAGTTTTCGAGGTCTCATTTCAGCTCAAAGTCTTAAAAATTTCAGTAACTTTCCGCTTGGAAATAATGTTTGCCAATTATTCGCCAAAATGCAACCACTATCAAAATCTTTTCCTTTGTGTCTGAACGAAAAACAGACTACCTACTAACAAAACGATATTCCATTAAACCTGACTGCCTACCTAATTAATTATTTCAAAATTCCGGATTATTAAAATGGAATAGTTTAAGTAGTAAGATTTTCAATTAAATCCGGATTACCCTTTTATAAAGCGGTCTTACCTAGCCGGTGGGTGGTAGGTGCTTATATTTTGTAATGCCACTTACACTTACGGTTTCAATAATATTTTTTTGTTTTAATTTTTAACACTTTTATTGAATATTTAAATTCCTGGTGATATGAGGGTGGACGTGACCACTGTAAAATTATGTGATATATTAAGAAAGTGGGTCGCACAACACGCGTGTAATTGTTTTTTTGAACAAGAAATATACTCTTCTAAAAGTTCTACGTTTAATTTTTGAAATACATTTTTTTCCTTAAAAAACTAACCCACTTAAGGCCTAATATGGTGAAATATGACAAGACTTTGTAACGATATTTTCAGATGTACGAGGTACTTATACATTTTTGGCGAATATCAAAATTTTACTTTTAGTTTTGTCATTGATGAAACTGAAATGATTTACGTAATTTTAAGATCAGTTATGTTATAGTGACATAGTTTCCTTTTAAGGAATCTTAAAATTGGCGTAAGGCTAAAGCTCCGCACCTTTTTTGTCAATTTTTGAATGAGTCGGTATTTCGATATTCTTCAATATGAATTTTGCTATGTCCGGTAAAAAAAAAGGGAATTATGTTAGTTTAGTTAAGATGATTAGACCGCAGAGTAGGTCATTATCAGGAATAGGAGAAAATTATTTCAAGTATCCTGTGACGTTATTATTAAACTACCTCTGATCAAAATTTGCCAGATTGGTGATTGCTTTGCTATCTTTTTATTCGATATATGATATTGTACCTGTGTCCGTTCTTGAGGAATTTTTATAATACAAATTTTGGACCTGAATATTTGCAAAAAAACCATACTATTATTAAAATGTTGTATTAATTTTTTAAAAAAGCAATATACGTATGACTTAAGTTTTACCATTTTGCAGGAAATAAACGAAAATCATGAACATTTTAAAATGTCCATAATATGCGATTAACTGTACCTCGTTGAAAAAGCTGTAGCTGCAAATTTCAGGTTCTAGTTAAAAGAAATGTATCGCACAGTATTATTATTTTAATTATCGAGAAAAGCAATTAAATTTTAAGAACTACACTATATCTTCGCGAATATTAAAAACTGATTTTCTTAAAATATTGAACGAAAACCTGAAAAAGGCCCGACCAAATACCGGATAGACTGTATAATAATCTTAAAATTAATTTTAGGATTTTGTGATATTCGACCCCGGAGATGGCGAAAAATTATTGTCTGCGTTTCTACGAATTGCGACATATTATTTCGATTTGATAGGATATCGATTTTTCGCTCAGGTTTAACTAGATATCGAATTAGATTTTTACTTCCACGAGGTTCTTATATAATCGCCTAACAACTATTTCAGTGTATTTTTTTCTTTTTAAGACGCGAGGGTACAAAAGGATTGACCACATTTTCACGGAATCTCTAATATGTCTTCTCTTAATCGAATGGATTACTACTTCCTTATACATCCTATATAATCGCCTAGAAGTTAATGCGAATCCCCAAGAGTGTTTAAGCTGGTTGCATAGGAGTTGATGCATATGTGTGCCATTTCTTAGAACTGAAGAGATATAAAATTAGTTATTACTTTTAGGAGTGTTTCACACAATAGGCTAAAAACTAATTTCACGATTTTTTTTAAATTTAACCTCATTCGATCATTTAAATCAATATTTTGAATTTTCTGAAAACTTGGTATAATTCTGTGGTTGTCGAATTAAATTCGAAACTTCATCTAATATAGGGAAGAATATATGGAAATCTACACCTGTGAACCGTTCCTTCCCAAATTTTGCATGGACATTCTCGAGACTACCGGGCAGGTACCGGACATAATTTTATATTCCCGAAATTAGTGGTTCGCGAATTATTTCAACATTTGAACTTTTTAGGAAGTTAAATCAGATAAAGTAGACAAAAAAATGATAATTTACAACTGCAGTCGTAGCCGAGCGGGTAAGGCGTCTGACTAGAAATCAGATGATGATAGGTTCGAATCCTGCCGACCGCGAACATATGTGATTTTTTTTTTTTAATTTATGTGTTTCGATTTTACTACTTTAATAAGTTGAACCAGGCAGTCATAGTAGCTTAATAAATCAGTTTTATTGTGACTTTTGAGATGAGAAAGTGTACCCGAAACGGGAGTAATGTATCAACGGGGAAAAAAGAGGACCAGTGGATAAACGGGAGTAAAAGGGGCGATGGAACAACGTGACCGTAGCGAAAATTCAAATTTTCATTGGCATACGAAGGTGAGTAAAAACATATCAATGAATATAAATGGTGTTTGCATTTTCACGAATTTTGTTACATCTCTTAGGTTATACTTAAAGATTGTCTCTGACGAGACATTAAATTAATCTTATATTATTTTTGTTGTATTATTCAATTATTATTATATATTATTATTATTATATAAATAGAGCTTTAAGTGGTGTAAGGTACCCTGTGAACATTTTCACGAATTCCAATAATTTTGTTAGGTCTCATGAGACTTCAAATACTCTTTTACTTCTATAGGCCTTTTATACATATATTTGCTTTTCGCTCAGTTTACAATTTTCATCCACCAAGGGGCTGTGAAGTTATAGTGTACATATTTACGAATTCCGAAATATTTCTTAGATCAGATGACTTATTAAATGGATTTTTTTTACTTTGGCTTGCTTTCTACGGCGTTTAAATTCGGGTTCAGAATTTTTTGATAGTTAACTCCTAAGTCAATATTTCACGCCATATATTTTTATTGAAACTGAAAAAATAACAGAAAAAACCGCTGACAGAAATGGATGCAACTCAATTATATTTTTAGGGTGAAGTGCGGAACGCCGGTAATGTTTATATGCAGCACAGGGTACTATGCAACTGACAACATAAAGAGTAATCAGGAGGCTATTTGGAACGTTATTTTTTAGAATATTAGCTGGATAGTATTCCGTACTGCAACTCATCTTTAAACGCGCCGCGGTATTCTTCTGAAACATACTCTTCACAGATACTCGTAGCGACCGCCATTTACACAGAATAAAATCGAATTAATGATCAACTTCTTCGTGTGATATCCTTATTTTTTTAACAGTAACAGTAGCAAAAATCCTTTAAATTTTACATCTTTTGGATAGAAGAAAATATACACAGCGCTTTTCAGGTAAATTTACATTGGGATGTAATAGTCAATTTGAATGTAAATTTTAATTTACCATCAGTAAATTTCAACTTCGAAAACAGCAAACTCACTGGATTTTTTCTTGAATTTACACTCCAAAAATTAGCACTCTTCAATATACTATACACTTAAACCTTCTATTATTATTTCTTACTTACTTACTCTAAAGATGCTCTTACACGAGTAATGTTTCAAGGAATTAATTGCCCGACGACTATTGCCAAAACTAGTGGACCGATTAATGGAGCAATACAGGGCAATATCGTGCTAGTTTCGGTAATGTGGCAATGATTGCAAATTGCTCGCCCTATAGTTGCTGTATTTCCACTAGCTTGGAAAATTTCGAGCAATTGTGCTCGTTCAATATTCAAGTATTGTTTTGAGTTTTACATTTATTTGTCAAATTTCGTGTTTCGTGGCTTTGAATTCAAATATTTCCAAATTTTATTTTAAGCTAACATTTGTTTGTCAAGTTTGCTTTCGTGTTGCTTATAGACCGAATTGTTCGTGTATGATCTTATTGCCAAATTGCTAAGTATTACTCCATATCGCTAGTGGCTACAGAGTAACGAATTGACCATCAATTGATCCATATCGTAAATTGTTGATGTTGCTGTATGTGTCCGTGACGTCAAAATTGTCTGGAGTCGGTGCAAATTGCGCAATTTTAATCGTTCATTTAAAAGCACCTTTAATAAAACACTTGGCTGTAGGTATGAATCAAACCCGCAATCAGTTCTGGCTTTGTTAAGGTTCGGTGCGCGCAGCCATTAAGCCAACTTAGTGGTTTCATACATCAGTCAAAGTCGAATAGATAAGTAGAACTACACGATAAGGAACCTAATTCTTAAATCATATATAAATATAGTTAATTTCATGAAATGTTGCGTCATTTTCGTGTAAAAGGGATTGAAATGTGTAATTTTACTTAAAAAAATGAAACATACTGGAAGTTTCAAGAAAAAATTGAATGGAAAATAATTTTTTTAGAAACAGTGTACTTCCTTTTATTGTATATCAATCAGATAGCGTTTACCTAAAAAATGTATCGCGCCCATGAGAATATTTCGTTAAAACTGTGCAAAAAGGAGCGCTGAAATATTACCAAGTATAACTCATTCAAATTTTATTTTAAAATCCTAATGCACTGTTAAAATACTTTCCATTCCATTAGTCGACTCCAAAATACGGCTACTACCACTTCTATTCGAAACTCACCCAAAAAAAACACCACAATATTAAATTTTTACAGCAAGTATACTTTATTAATTCTTTTTATCTCATTTTCAATTTATTGATTTTATTCGTTTCATTTATTTATTTTTTATTTTTTCTTTTAATCCATTTTTTAATATAATAATATATTTCCATAATTCTATAATTATTTCGATAATTTCGGATAAAATAATCGCATCATCTACACTTCCATAATAATAATAATAATAACTACTTTATTTCTAAGATAAATCATAAAATTATTGATTCTTTTTTTTTCAGTTTTGTTTTTTTATTATATATATTTTCATTTTAAATTTTATTCTTCTTCTTTATTACATAATGAGGTCCAATAATATACAAATCTAATTTTTAAAATAATAATAGTATAATTGTGTAAATAAAAAAAAATCTTGAGAGCAAAAATTTGAATTTAATTAATTTGATTTACTTATTAATTGTTTAACTAGAGTTGAATTTTATACAACAACATTTTATTGTTTTAATAATAAAATTACTTTTTTTTTATAATAGTTTAGTTCTTAATTTAGTTCTTATTTACACGATAATTTCCACATTGGATTTTGATAAAGATTTCACTTGTTGTTTTGTTTTTTGTTTTTAATATTTTTAACAGCTGATCATTTGATAAGAAAAGAAAGTTTTTATACTGATCTTAAGATAGAAATGGATAATAATTAAATAGATTTTATTATTTTGTTTTTGATATGGTACATTTTAAGATAATTAAAAATCAATTTCGTTTGTGAAGTCATGCGTTCCGCTTCGAAACAGTGGCGGGTTCACGTTGGGTAAAATCGGTGTGGTTTTAATTTAGAGTAGATCACTGATCGCACTACTGGATATTTGAAAATGTTTATCTACTTTAACAATAAAATTTGGTTCGGAAATCTTTCGACAAATTGATCTATGGTTTTTTGGATCGGGCGCCAAATATTTTACGATATTGCACAAAGTGATCGTGCAATCGATTGCGATCGCAGTTCTCACCAAAAATTTCGAAGGACCAACAATAAATGAAAATTGTTGTGTTTGTTGTTGTTAGTATTTTTGCTGACTTGTGTCAATTTTATTATTTTTATCGGACAAAAAAAAGGGGTTTGACTATAAAAAGGCAGACGTGAAGGCCTTCAAAAAGTATCTAAGAAAAAAAAGTTTCACTGAAATTATCGTCTTGGAATTTGTTCGATCGATTGCATAAAGCCATTTAAAGATTTCGAAGTTGTTGGCGTTTTTTTTTTTTAAGAAAACTAAAAATCACGGTGGGCAAGTTACTTGCGATAGTGCCCAGCAGGTTCAGTATTTTTGTGTTGATGACCAAACACTTTTATTTTTTGTGCAAAAAATTGTATAAAACGAAACAGTTTGACTTTGGGTAATTGCATAATGATCGTATCTAAGATCGAGTGGTGGTGAAGAAAGGTGAGGAGGGGGGATCAATCAGACGAAAGAGATAATGTTGTGTGACGAGACTTGAAAACTTCCCATGCGTCTAGCGAAAATTCTAGCAGTGAACGGCGACAAAAGCTGGCAGAAAAGTCGTGATTTCAGTGGCCATGATATTTCCGAAATCGAAGACTCGAAAAAAAATGTCGAAAGCCGATCTGTCCGATCAATTGAACAAAATTTGCACGATCAATTTTTTTTTTTTCGGGGATTGTGATATAATTGCATAAAGATTTTCGCTTTAAATTTCGTCCTAAATACTTTAAATATTCTTAATATTTACATAGTAACTAAAAAAAATAAAGTAAAATTGTTTTTATACATTTTATTATTACACTTAGGGCTAGACTCGTCGATATATTGCACTTCAATTGTATTTTTCTTTATATATAAATAAACTACATAATTCACTTATCTAGGGTTTTGTTCTACAGACTAAACGTTATGAAGCAGAGATGGCTGCCTGTTGTTCATCATTTCACTGATTAGATATCACTATCGGGGCGCACTACTTCCGATCCGACTCCATTTTCATATTCCTACTGCGAAGAGTACCTCGAAAACATTAGACTACCAATATTTGGGGCATAAGGTCATGACACGCGATCGGGTGTAAATCTCGGCTTATGTAAGTCTTCGACCATCGATGGCGTTGTGCGGCCATCGTCTGAATTTTGTTGCGACTGTGGCGTCGGGATTCGATTTCGTGTCGATTGCACTAGTCCTGATGACGGTGGCGGTGAAGGTGGTGAGCACGCGGACATTGGGGAGTTCGAATCAGATGATGGTCGACGACAGAACGGATTCAGACCGTTGAACGGATGCGGAAGAAGATGCGGTGCGAATGGGAATGCACCAATTCCGCCCAGACCAGGGAATAGTAGGGGATTTGGTGGATGATTGACTCCACCGAAAAATCTTTGATCGTTCGCCGTGAGGAATCCATCGCCCGGAAATCCGTTCTTCAGTGCTTCAAAGTTAAGCGGTGGCATACGTTGCGAACCGGCATAGAGCCTGGCCAGAAATTCGGCATGAATCGATCCGGGCAAGCCACCGAACGGCTTGTTATTATTTACCGAAGGCTCGTCGTAGTTATCGTCCGAACTGGTGGACAACAGCTTCCGATGAAGATTCAAGTTCGAACTGTGCCGATCGCGACTTCGTTTTGATGGAAACGCAGCGTTACAGCCGTCAATGTTGCATTTGTGCAGCAATTTCAAGTGCACGTTCTGATAGTGTGTCTTCACGCCGAAATGATTCAGGAAGACCTTACCACACGCGGCACATTTCCGCGGATTGTCCTTATCGATCGGAACCAGTTCGCCGTAGTCTTCGCCGTTTTCATAGTTGTCGTCGCTAAGCTCTTCTGACTCGTGATAGATTTCATCGGGTGAAGGAGTAGCGCGTGAAGATTTTTCGGGACTATGAACATCGCGGCGATCCTTCTCTAAATAGTCTCTGTGATGATTTGTTTGACCGGCTATTAGTCCGGCCCGTGACATCATCAAATCGTTCAGGTTACCGTGCGATAATCGTTCCAAACGGCCCAAGGGATCGACTATGTGAAAGTCATTTTTGCCGTGAAATTTGCCAACCTGTTCTTCGCAATTTCGTTTTGATGCTGCTGCTGCTGCTGTTGCTGCTTCAGTGCTGGTTTTTGTTGCTGTACGATCTTCCATTTCGTTTTCGTTATTATTGTCGGACCGATGATCCGCCATAGCTTTGAATTCCTTTGAGCGATCGGTAGAAGTATCGGATTGACACCTTTTAATCATGTCTTCATCGTTATTACAGTGCGAGGTATTCTCCTCGTCGTCTGCTTCACCACCATCTTGGTCTCGGTCTTCGAGTCTTCGATTCGTTGCGTCTTTCTCGTTTGAATGGATCGCTGCAGTCCGTGTAGTTGGTGATTTTATTGCTAGTGTTGTTGTTGTTGTTGCCGATTCTGTAGATTGGTCACGTTTTCGTGATAAGTCCAAAGTGAGATTCTGAGGTTCTTCTTCGTCGTCGCAGTCGTCGTCATTCATCTCGTCGACCTCCTCACCAATCCCGGCGTCATCTTGTTCTTGTTCCTCGCGATCGGTGACCGTTGTTGTTTCCTTTGGTTGTTGTTGTTGTTCTGCTTCGTGTTCTTCGGCGTTGCCATCGAAATGTTCTGTTTTAATTTCAGTTGGTTCTTCTTTGATTGGTCGTTCAGTAGATGGCGTCAGCGGTGGTGAGGGAAGAACCTTGGGTGCTTCAGTTGGAACTTCCTTGGCATTGTCTACTGTGGGATGTGTATGATGATGCTGATGTTGTTGCTTCTTCATTGCGAGACCTTCAGACTTATGTTCGCTAATGTCGCGATGTTTTAGCGAAAGATCGGCGACATCGAACTCATCGGATGAATTCTCTGGCGAATGAACCATCGGCTGAACTGCACAGCGCGTTGGATTCTGGTTTTTCCTTTTGCGCTTGCTAAGCGGTGGAGCTGTTTCTTGTTCTTCTTTCAGACTATACGAGTCGGTAACGCTAAGCGAGTCATCGTTACTCTCGGCATTGCTCTGGTTATCGTCAAAGTCGGACAGGCCAACCGATGGCTTCCGGGTCTTTGTCAGGCTAAAATCGGCCGGCTGATCTTCACTTTCCGTATTATAATCGTCCGAGACGGATTTGTCGAACATATTGTCCGATTCCTCACCGACCACAACAATGCCGTCTGTATCGTCATCGTCATCGTCTTGCTGGATATGTCTGTCATCGTACTTGAGCATTCGACTCGCTTCGTCCATATGCGATAGATGAAGAAAACCTGAGTTATGCTTGAGGTCCATTCCGCCCATGGAATGATGTCGCATATCGGGCGGCGGAGTAAGCAGCGGGAACGACCCGAATGGATTCAGTGGATTGAGAGCGCCAGCCATCAATCCATTCGGGGGCTGAAGAAGCAGCGGATGCGGCTGGGCACTGCGTCCATCGTGAGGTGATATCTTTCGCCGAAGATGCGGCGAATGAAGCTTAGGATTTGGGTTAGCGCTGTGCCGATTGCGGGATCGACGCGAGCTGAACATCATGCTGCATCCTTCCACCGTACACTTGTGCATTTCGCGTAAATGAACAGCCGAAAAGTGGATCTTGAGCGCTCCTTTATCACAGAAAGTTTTCAGACAGACGTTACACTGGACACGTTTCTTGCCGGTAACGGGATTGATGAATTGCGTCCCGAGATTCACAGGAACTGAGCCCCATTGCCGCTTGCCCGGCGAATGCGACTTTCTAATACTTTGACCGCCGCCATGGTGTCCGGATGAATGCGTCGAGTTGGACGATCCTAGACGCGACATGTGCTGACTTTGGTGTATGCTATGAGGACTTTTGGTACTCGAATCACGACTTAAATTTAAAGCACTTTGCGAGGAGACTCTTTCTTCAGTATTATATTTTGGACCGGAGTCCTTGCTGAGATCTGACATGGACGGTGACGAGCCACGGTTCATGCTTGAGCTGGAGTTCATGCCCGGGAAATGCGACGATAGAAGACCCTGGCCCAGATGATTTCCGGAAGCAGCTGCTGCTGCCATCGCGGCTACTTGATTATTCGTTAAGGACCCGGGCGGTGGTGGTGGCGGATGAAGCGGAAAGTGAAGATGATGCTGTGACATTGCCATATTGAAGAGGTTGTTGTGGGCATTCTTCTCGGCATTGGACGCCGCTGAATTTTCCGACATCCGTCGTCGAGCTTGCGCTAGAGCATGTTGCTGGAGGTGATGCTGCGCAAGGTCCGGACTCATCCTAGTTCCGGTCATAACGGGCGGAAACGAACTTAACGCGGCCGTACTGATCTTACGAAAATCGAACGGTTGCATGTTCTGTAGATGATTTAGCGGATTACTTTGCGATAGATTGCTCGAACTACTACTAGTATTGATATTTGGCGCACATGGTGACGGTGGACTGCGAAAATAGTTACTGATATGATTCGGTGGCAGTCCGGCTGCCAACTTTTGATGCATGTGCGATTGCAGTTGCATTTGAGCATGCGCCAGCGAACTGAGATGCATGTTCATTGGATGGGTTGCAGCTCGAGGAGGTGAAGGTCGGCGGCTGGGAGACATCACCATTTGTGACGATTTCAGCGCGTTCGAATACTGACGAAGACTGAGATGATCGAGCGCTGCAGATCGTCCGAAATCCGAGGAGTAACGTACGTCCTCCAACGTAACACCGCCGATCGATGGATGCTGCTGCTGCTTGCTGTTGTTACTCTGATTGATACTCATTAATAAATTTTTCGTTTTTCCACGATTGATCGATCATCTTTTTTTGTTGGGATCGGTTTTATTTGCGATCTGGTTCTAAATCCAAGGATCTGGAAAGAAAAAAGAGAAAGAATTAGTTACCTTTGGGAAGAAACAATTGACATCTTTTAAATAAGGCGAAACATGTATGAATCAAACGCTTGAACCAACGCTTCCAAAACTCCCTCTCTTATGTTGTGTCTTAGAAAACATTGCAGTTTTGGATATAAAGCTGACCTACATATACAAAAATTTTAGGGTGCCAAATTTTTTAAACTCCAAAATTCTTAAAAAAAAACTAATTCTTAAACGCCCTCATATTTAATCTTGTTTTTCACGACATAGGTTTTACGTTATAATGACCAGTTTCAAAGTTGGGCTGACGTCGCCTTACCTATCAAATACAACACTATAGTTAGTTCAATCCAGTTTTATAAACATTAACGAGTGCCGACGCCGATACGACAGTTTAGTTAAGAAACATACTACTGAATAAATAACTGATTTTCATTGAACGATTTAAAGTAACTTTCCAGTTATTTCCGTGACTTTCTGGTTATAAGAATTAATAATTCATATGTGATGATGATGATGAGCTACCATAGAAGCAAATTTGTTTGTCGGATTCAAGTTGGATAGTGGTCGCTATGTAGTTATACCGACGTCGAAGCTATCTTAATGTCATTCTCTAAATTGGTCGATACGACATCGTCTAGACGTTGCGACCCCGACCAATTATTACTTTGAAATGTAACTTTAAAATTTTGTTAGGCTTTTCCGTTATTAAAGAGTGTCTTCCACATTTGATTCATGGCTCTGACACGAACTAGAAATGCGTGTTCTTATGGGTCATTCATTTCAACTAACTTTCTAATGATCTGAATAAAATAAAAATTCGTCAACTTATTGGGCATAAAATGGAATTAGTGTTGTTCATCAGACTTATAAGACAACTTCATTACCACATGCGAATTTAGCGGTTGTACTAATTCTCCAGACACCAAACAAATCTGTTTGTTCAGCTCGGTCATAAAATCACTTATGCCGCAATTTTAAGGGAGGATCCATACATAAAACGATTTCAAATCTCGTAAGTTAGTTGTCGAACGTTGTGCAGTCTCTCCGCGTCAAGTTGCTATGGCTTCGATGGCAAAAACTTGTCCAAACAATTAACGATTGAGTTATGATATGTAGCGGTCCCGAGTCGCCCCCATTCCTTGATGAAATCCCATCGACTCTATCCCTAATGAAAACAGAGGCGTCGTGATTTACACGATTTGAGACTCGAACGCAACAACAGAAAATCCATGAATTATGAGGACTCGGTCATATGCACGCCATATACAAAATAGACGTACAAGTGCATAGAGCTTCAGCCGTCTTTTCAGATCAGAACAGAAGACCTCGACGTCTTTGAAACAATTTTTCAGAGCTAATTATTCGGAAGATCGATGGCGCTAATGCAGTTTATAATGTGCAGCATCATTAAGACGCGGTATCGTCTTAATAATGGAATTTGCTGGGTTTTTCTATCAGAAGGTCGTTGGTGTTATTTTCAGTTTGCTAATAATAAATCAGCTTAAAATCGAACTTGAGCGTGTACAATGAAGAGGTTGTACTACTTGAAAATCGATTGCATAAGCTCAGCTCTATGTTTGGCAATAAGCAGGTGTGCGACTCATTTGTATCGAGGTGTTAATCTCAGTATTACAACAACTTTCAATATTAGCGCCGGGATTAGAAAAAAATTCGTTTTAATATCTTTTTCTGGTCATCCTCAAAGCTTCAGTTCTGCAATCTTTTTATTTTAACTCGGAGTTTTAAATATTATCAACAAAATTGGAAAGAAATTATGACATTTTTATAATCAAGTTCTTATCCAAAAGCTGAGTAAAAAATCTTAGAAAATATTTAATAGAAAATTGGTAAAATAAAAATTATTCAATTAATATCTATATTCAATTTACTTTGGAAATTCGAAGCTGCAGAAAATTTGGGTCAATATAATGTAGATATTTTGAATCATAAACCGTAATAATTATTCTTTGAAACTCTATTGGTAGACAATAATAATGTAGTAAAGCTGACAGATTGTATCTACACACTTCTTAACTGAAGGTTTATGATTTGCAATTTTAAATTTCCAAAATAATTCTCTAGTATCATTCTGTAATATGTATATGAATTAAATTTCAAGTTTGTCACCTTAACCTTACAGCCTCGTCCATTAAAAACATTGCTACTTTTATAGCTATATGTGTTTAACATGTTTCAACCTTTTATCATTAAGGTTTCTTTCGATATAAAACGGAGGATGTTTTAGTTTCTCCTAATCAATGTTCCTTCTCTTATCTACAACCCCATTAAAATCCATAGAGCAATTAGTGAATAGAGTTTATCTAGAATTCTTTTTGAGCATGTTTGAATATATTGTTGCATGTACCCTAGCAATCGACACAACCCAACGACATCAGTTTCCAGTGAGGATGCCACATCTCACAATATCCAACGAATAATCTCGAATAGTTTTATGCTCACTATTTTTTCCTGTCCTCTCGATTATTCCACACACGCCGCTGAATATTCCGGAAAGCTCTCAACTCAACACATACACTATATAAGCAAGATGGAGTTCGCAGTAGGGACAGTTTAGTATAAATTATAGTGATGGGCAAAGCAGTTCCTTTCAATTAAGTACTTCATTCCGAACCACTCACTTGAAGGAGCGAGTTCACTGAACTAGTTATTGACGACCTAAAAAAAATTGGGACTGTACAGTTCCGTGAAGTAAGTAGTTCCGGAACTGGTCTGCACAGTTCCTTGAAGTAGTTACGGAACAGATCGTTCCTTCGTTTGCCCAGTATGTTTTTTATCACGTATCCAATGGAACTGCAGTTCGCCATAAGGAATGAGTTACTTTACTCACTCAATTCACTGAAGTGTTCTTTTGGAACAGTTCACTCTATCTCTAGTTTATACTACAGAGCGAGACGATCAGTTTCTGCGCAAAAGTGTTTGTAACGCGATTTGGTTGGTAGCAACGATCGAGCTATGTATAAAATCGAATAATAAATCACTGTTTCTATTGATTCTATGATAAGCAACTTATTGCAAAATATCTCGTAATATTCCTTGCATTATACCAGGTTAGAGAAACTAACTCTGATGATCTCTTAGCTGAATGTCTTTTCTGTACAAATCCTGAGTGGGCCACCTCATCAGATAAATCTCTTTTCCGTGTATTTCCGTCTATTTTATATACCAACCATGAATGGAACTTATTTCTGCGAATTACGTCGCAGTGAAATAATTCTCACTAACCATTTTAATCTATCATTAGAATCAGACATCAATTCGGATTCACGTTAAATTCATACAGTAAATATAAAATTGTAGTTGATTGAATTTGATCGTTAACTGTTAGTGTTAGAGTACAGACATTTTGCAAATTATTGTATGATTTGACTACGATAAGAATTAACATCCCAGTCAACACTGAAATTGGATTAAATATGAGCTAAACTTCAGACTTAAAGGGTAACATCAATTCAGTCTTGTTGGTTGTTGCAATTCGTGGATATGAATTTAAATTCAGAAACGCACTTTTTTTTGACATTTTCTTTCACCGCTGTATTAAAAAAGAAAGTCTTATCAGAAACCGCAAATTGATTGATCGTGTGCTCAAAATACGTTCTATCAATATGTAACGTTTTGCAGGATGTGATTTTGACCTCTATTAAGAAGAAAAAATTGCGCAATTGGTGTAATGGTTCACATTAAAGAACAATTATTTCGAAATTGCTAAAGGTAGATCATATTTTTCGTATGATCGAAGACAAAATAACCCAACTAGCAAACAAACTTTGCGTTTTGATTTTCCGGAGGCTATTACTTCGATGAAACTTCGGTAAGCCTGTTGAGCACAGGTTGTGAACTCTTAACTTCGATAAAGTTTTCGTAAGACTTGCGAGCTTCGGTAATAACCTCCATAAGGCCTTATAGAAGTAAATACCAACATTCTTATGGAGGTTTGCAAGCTAGCTTAACTCGACATGTCTAATACCAAGTGATTCAGCTTCCACTCTATTACGACAATGTTTCAGATTGGACTAGTGGTTGGGATGGAACCGTGCGACTCCTAGAATCCTAGAGCGTGTAAGGGGTAAGTAAAATCAATTCACATTTTTCAAACAAAAAATATTAATTTACAAGAAAATAAATTCATAGTTGGAAGAAAACAAAAGAAATAAGATATTGAATATTATTTTCTTTTTATGAACTTCCGTAAGGAAGCAAGTTCTTGCTTCGATAAGGCGCTTGGCTATTACTGTTGAAACATGGGGAAATGTACGCCAGATTAGTTCGGTAAGACCTTATCGAAGCTTTATCGAGGTACGAAAATATTTTCGATAAGGCCTGGAAGTTAGTTTGCTAGTTGGGTGGATTTATAATCCCAGAAAAAAATATATTAATATTAAAATTTTTGTTTTAAATTTTTGTTTCAAATTTTAGTAAAAGTAAAGTAAAATCTGCCAACAGTTTCGGCGTAACTTTATTATTCTCTTTTCTAAAATATTATCTCAAATTTAAGTAAGACATAATACGAAAAAAGTTAAAGTTCAATAATCTTCTAAATATTTAACGACGTCAAATTAATTCTTGGATTAAAAATTAAGTTGTTTCTTTTTTAATTTTTTTCATATTTTAGCTCATTAATATGAAACAGTTTAAAACTTTGAAATTTGAATATACAATTTATATGTAGTTCAGTTCATTGTTTAGTATGTCCCAAAACTGCAAAATACAACAAAAAAGAAACGAATGTCGAAATCCCAATTATTGTGCAAATGAGTTCCGTTTAAAAAATGCCCAAGGACATTGCAATCATCATTTCATACGGCCACTTTAACCCAGAGGGGTTGAAAATTTCGAACCCCCAGCGGCAATATGTTCACTTCGTCATAAAAGATGTCACCCCGTTTTTTTACAGCACACCTGTGTGATCTAAATTTGCAACCGGTGCGATTTTAAGTTATTCCAAATCGATATAAAGTTAATATGCCGACAAATTCTATCGATATCGTCTTAATGTCTCCTAGTGTTGCTTATATTAGTTGATGCCGAGAAAGCGATTAGTCTGCGGCTCTTTGTCTCATCGAAATCATGTGATTAGGAAATTAATTAAAATTGGAAAACGGATCGACGTTTTATGCACAATACGCTCGTGTTTTTTAGTCACAACGACTAACTGGAATTCGCCAATATGACTGCAAGGTACGAAATGCCTAGAGTTGAATTTTTATTAGAGCTAAATCTTAAGATGTATAAAAAAAACTTTGTCAGCTCTGAACACCTGAAGAGGAGAATATTGAACTTTTGCGAAATTGTATATGAATGGTTTTATGTCATGAAACGGAGAAGTGCGCCACTGCTTTGCCCGCAAGAAACGAGCAAGTTTCACCTAAGGTATTTTCGGTGACCCCGACGAATCCTATCCGTTGTGCGAAATTTTTACGAGTCTTTTGTGTGACAAGCGCAAATTGACATTCCTCATTGCTGCCGATTTTAACGATAGTGTCGTGCAAGTCGCTTTTTATAGCCGGCCATTCTTCGTTCGTTTGCCATCAACTTGGGGATTTTATTCCCAATAACTCTTAGCGTTTATAGCATTATCAACCGATGCATCAGGAGCTTCACCTTTCCCGATCGTTTCATCTCGAACGAAGGTCTTCCAAGCATTTATGGCTCTGAACTGTACTATCGTCTTTTAAGAGATGTTGTGATCGAACTTCAATCTTGAGTCCCTCGAGGAAAATTCGTCCGTGAGACCGAGGACACGCAAGAATTTCTTCAGATCTTGCGCGACATATTCGGCCAGCCTTTAGTTCGTTCACTGGCCAATTGTGACCGGACCACGAAACTAAGTTAGTTTGATCGGTGCCGGTAAGTTGACGCGTGCGTGACACTCTCAAGCAACGCCTCAGGTGATATTTACTTACCTGGTACCCCGAGCATCTACGTATCAACTCCGACTCCGAAGTCTTTGGAGTGATGGACAAGCTCTACTCAGCAATTACGTTGGATCGGTCGTCTTGAGTTCCCAGGCCGTTTTAAATTGAAGATCTCTACGACGAATGTCTGATTTTGTCATTAAAGTTAGTTCAGGTTCGAATGGCAGACTAATTAATTGGATTGTCCTTTGTGAAATGCTCATTTAAATGGCCATTAAATGGTTACTAAAAGCCAGTAAAAGAGGGTTTTAATGGTTTGTTGCATATGCCAGCCAGGTTGGCAGTTCCAAAGACCTGCTATGGTTCATATATGTATGTACATATATTTCTAATGAACCTTGTCTAATTGTACGTCGACATTGTGACTGTGAGAAGAAGGAAAAAACTCCTAGGCCGTACCAAGTAACATGGATCAGTCACCCCGACGACGTACCGACGTTGTGGAAATAACCTTTACTCAGATTCGCAACGTCGAGCCGCTTATTTTATAGCTTACTAACTTTTTACTACTTTTCGCCGACTGATCTTCGAAAATGTTCAGAACAATTCTATATTATTTATTATAATTAATAATCTTAATGAAATAACAGGTTCTTCTATTTTTTAAATTTTTTATGTAATATGAAATTATTATAAGTCTCATTCATATACGTTTAATAAAGCCGGGCTGTCTGGTTGCTATTTAAACCGGCAGTAATCCAGAATAACAGACGTGAAAATAGCTAAGTCATGTACATTACCAGAAAGTTACTGAAACTATTCGAGTTATAGTTTTGTAACCATGAAGTTATTAAAATACCCTTTGAGTCATATTTGCAACCAAATAGAGCCAAAAGTACAGTCAAAACCGGATATAACGACATTGACGGTACCCTCTAAACTCGTCGCTATATCCATTACTGTTCAATGGTAACTTACAGACTGTGCTGATGGTGATGCTTTAAATAGTCACAACGAGACATATATTGTTTTTTTTTTAATTAGATAAGTTAGTAAGTGAGTTCACAGTTTACCGACTACAGACGTACCCATCTGGTTATATTTATAACCAAATAGTTGTGAAATATAACCAAAAAAATCAAAAGAGATATTTTCTAGTCACTAAATGACAACAAAAATATTTTGATCGGTTAGAGGTTTTATCAACGACCAAAAAGTCTTTTATACCTACTCAACTCTGTAACGACGCCATATCTCAGACGTCATACAGACGTCAAGCCGACTTAAAACTTAGAAAACTAAAATTGTTGTTCAAAACGTTATATTTTTATGACTACACGACGTCATAAAATAATGTCCATTTATCCGCCGTACACACCGTACGCAAATAGTTTTGAAGACTCTTAGCTTATAAGCCAGTTGAGCTAAGTTCAAATTTTTTTGGTGAATAGATTGGAGGGAATTTCTTTAATATATGACTTTTGGAGATAAGGGAACAAACAGGGTGGGACTTTTTAGCAATTCAATTTCACTGAACCTATTCCTTTCTTTCTCCTTTTGAATTACGTATGTAGGTAGCTGGTTCGAATCCGACTCGACGGATCAAATATTGTTACACAATTTATGACATCGTAATAAGGAATCTTTTTTCTCTTTTCATCGGATAATGTCTGTAAAATTGAAGACCATATTGAATTTTTGAAAAATTTATTTTATTCTGATGAATCTGGAAAAATCTATTTCATCAATTTGATTCAAAAGGCATTATCCGGATTGTATTGGGCAAATTGTGTTCTAGTCACAACACTAAAAATTTATGAAAATATTCAACAATTGATGTACGAACCGTTCTTACATCAAATTTTGGTGAACAGATTTAATCTAAGACTTTTGGAGATAAGGGAACAAACAGGTGGGGATAGGGATTTGAACTAAAAATGTTGGTATATCTCAGCAACCCTTCATGCTACAAAATGTAAACTTTGTCTGGAACAAAAACATGTCAATCACCTTTCACTCCCAAATAAAAATAAAAATTGGTTACTTATAAGCTACTTCCGTTCACGAATTTAAGCGCAAAATTATTTTTGATATTTTTCAAAATTTTGAGTTTCGATATACATATTGTCCTTTTGACATGCGCCTAGATAATGTCAAGTTATTGCCAGATTAGTGACAGTCGTTCCGTTAAAAGTTCATGGTATTGTCATTTGGCTCACTAACGAAACAGTGGAACAGGGTGAACGGATTCGTTATGTCATTTGATTGAAGTTATTCTAATTTTGACCTATTGCCAAAAAACTTGAACAAAATCGAGACAAGTTAAAAGTTATCTAAATATCACAAGCTATTAATGCAAATAGTGATAGAGTTCAATCGACGAAACAACATCGAAAGCCGAATCTGATGCTTTGCGTTGATATAAGAGATGTACTGAATTCACCTCAACCTATAGCCTTGCAACTTTTTTATAAGTACATAATCTGAAGATCAATATAATAACCAATATTCTAATCGCTAGTAATGGCCATCCATTGTCCATAAGATGATTTGATCATTGTGCCAGAATCACTATCCCCTGATACGTACATAACGTCGAAAACATCAAAATCACGACTTAGCACGACCTGATAATTGATTAAAACTTAGCATGTAATTATTTAATTAATAACTCACTAACCATTCATCAAAGCCATTGTTCTCGCTCACCATACAAATAATTAACGTCTATTTGTCGTGGGTTTGTTTGCCTTCCACAATGGCTAGTTAAGTCCGTCAACAACAATCAGCATTTGTATTTTCTATTAAAAAGTGTGTAATATTCAAGGCCCTATCCTGTATTCTATCCGAACATTTCATTTAACTTTAAAATTTTCAAACAAATGTCGCCTGAAAATGAAGCACACTTTTTGAGTATTGTAAAATTAAAAGTACCGTCTCAGGACTACTGTAGAATTTTAATGCATATTCAACAATTTACTTTTATATTTGCAATATTTACCAATAAATAATAATAAATTCAATGAAACGTAAGTTTGAAAAAAGACTTGTTGTTTTTTCGTGGTCCGTCGAGCCGGATATAAAATAAAACTTTAAAGTGTAACTGCCGAAATAGCTTTAATAGATCGTAACTTATGTTATAACAATGTATAAGGTCTTTCTGACCGCCACTCCTTCGCTCAACGTAGCTGCTATGCCCTTTCCAAAATGTTCACGCGCACCCTTAATAAATCCACAAAAATCACTTAAATTTTCCATAAACTGGACGATTTAAACAGGCTGCAATAGCAGGAAATCGTCTGCATGGATTGTCAATTCCACTCTTAATTTTATCACTTCGGCATTAAATCACACGCTCTAAAAAAAACGGTCGCCGCTACAATCGCTTATTTGTTTAAGCAAATTTTTCTTAAGAATTCCCGAAAAAACCATTTGGAAATCCGATATTTTCCCTGAGTACTATAAAATTCACATCTTAAGCACATTAACCAAAAAAAAAATAAAAACAATAAAATTCAATCTGGCGATTATTGTCCAAACAAATCGGTACGTCAACGGTCGATGTCCAATCCAACTCCTTCTTATCGAACGGAAGCTCATCTCTTTACTGAGATCCCATAGTATTCCTTTGATTAGTTTTTTTCTTATTCGAATTTCGAAAATCGGCACATAACGCTGACACAAGCATCGTCTCTGTCGTTATCTTGTGCG
This sequence comes from Beris chalybata, assembly GCA_949128065.1. Classification (NCBI taxonomy): domain Eukaryota; kingdom Metazoa; phylum Arthropoda; class Insecta; order Diptera; family Stratiomyidae; genus Beris; species Beris chalybata. Next base: position 29,889,644 of record OX421896.1, on the reverse strand, counting down.
GCCCAATGTTTGTATGTTTGTCTCGATACTCGTATAACACCCCCATGGGAACACGCTTGGCGATATGTGCGACAAAAGTATCGAATAAATAAATATACGATTTCGAATTACTCGAACGACTTATCTTTAGGGAGTAATGGGTGAAAATAGTAGGAAATGTGTAGAACAGCAACATTAAAAATAACAACGTAATGTACCGAGAATAAAATTCCATTCATTAAATTTTTAATGGGATTTCGTGCTCCGGCTTTAAACCGCGGAGGTATTATAGTGCTGTACACGGTGAGGTCCCCTGGACATATGTGGACATGCGTTACGAGATCGGATTTTATTCTAAGAAATCGAAAATCAATAAGAAAATCCGAGGGAATATTGTCGTATGGTGGTCTAATACTCTGTAGGTACGCCCTTCCTATTGCAGTTCTTTGAACCCGCTGTAAAATTGAGCAATAAGTTCGTCTAATGGCAACTATTGTTTCTGGTGAAGTTATTGTCGATTCTAATAAAGGCTAGATAAGGACGAGCTAGTTACTAAATTTATGTCATATTTACTATCCGCTTTAAAACTGTAGGAATTTCCGACGGTAACATACTCGACAGTTGAATGTAATAACGCGACAAGCCACAACTATTTAAAATCCGGGCTTTACTAATAAGTGACATTGTCATCAAGTTCACTAGTCTTCGACCCAAAGTGTGTGACATGACCTGATTAGAACGCAGATTTAGTTTTGATCATTGTCATGAAAATTTCGGTGATTTATTGTGGGTCGGATACTGTTACATGTACCCTGGTAAACCGCATAACCCATTCACGTCAGTTTCCAGTAAGAAATCTACGCCTCCCAATGATGCACAGTAAACTTCTGTATAATTGTCGAATACTGTTTTTCTCGCTCTTCCCTCGTATGTACTTCAGCCCTCTCGAATATTCCATACAGTTCACCCAATATCTCAATTTGAGATGGGTCGTTCACGAGTCAACTGTTCGAAAAAAACTGCAGTTCCATTGGACATGCGACAAAAAACTTAACCAACCATTTTTGTTTTCATCATCTTTTAGATAACATTTTTCTCTTGTTTTTGTGGTCATCTTGTAGATCTACTACCATTTTTTTTGCTCATCATCTTCTCCCCTCAAGTTGAACTATGAATGAACTAAAAGAACGAACTCGTTCGCAAACGAAGGAACGAAAGAACGAAAAATAAGGAACGATAGAATAAAAACGAAGGAACGATGGAACGAAGAGTCACGGAACTATTATACTTCACTGAACTCGTTCCTTAAAGTGAGTGACTCGGAGTGAAGTACTCATACATACATCACTGAAAGGAACGGCTTGGCCATCACTAATTTTTATTAAAAATCTTTGAAGGTATGTATGATCTACCTGCAGGGTGTATGAGCTCCTAATGAAGGTATCAACCACTGTCTTTCTTCAGAAAGAAGAAGAATCAATTTTTTCGCATTTCAAGCTTGTTTCCCCTAAAGTCCAAATACAGTCTTCATCAATTATTTTCTGTAATTATTTATGCGCATTCCAGAAAACTAAATGAAATAATTAGTCCTGAATTCGGATAACCTCACTCGAAGCCTCCTTCAAAAACGAAAATCAAATAAATTAGACTTGTTTATAAGGAAGAAGGAAACCTCCTTGAATCCGACATAATACCAAGAAATACTCGATACTCACCCCACGAACGACAGCAAATATGAACTACTTCTTCAATTTCTTCCCATTAGCATGGGCTCCTTTTTCATAAGCCCTCTTCAAATTATTTCCGAAGAACTAAAGAGATTTTATTAATATCTTCCATGTCACTCCATCGATATCAATTCAAAGTCCCTTCGACAAAAAAATCCCCGAAGATATTGTTGACATTTTTTATTTGCCTGTCTCCACTCAACTTATCACCTGCCAAACACTAGAATTGTCACTGCGGTAAACCAAACAAAATCAAGTCAAGTGATTTTTCCACGGAAAACCATCGGATGATGGACATCCATAGTTCGGAAAAATGAAGAGAAGTAAAATAATGACAGGACAATAATTTCATGCGGTCAACTATGTCGTGACGGGGTGCGATTGTCCACTTGACAGGTATCCCAGCCCTTAATGCAATCATTTGTCGCCTCTGAGTGCGCCATACCTTGTGACGTCTAAGTAGGAGGCATAAGTACCTTATTGACATACGTCCCGCAAAGGTATGCTATAAAGGTTCAGATGGCAGCAAGTGCTCGGACAATCCCGTCCACTTGTGACTCTCGGTTGTCACCGTAATCCTTTTTGTAAACCTAGAATGTTACATGGATAGAGTAAGTAGTTTTCAGGGTGCGATCGGTGAAGGAGTCGAGAGTATGTGTACCAATAGCTCATAGCGGACTCGTCTGCAGTTCCAATAATTTCCAGATATCTATACCATATGTAAATTGTGTTCATGGGGAGTGACCAAGCAAAACAAAAATCTGTTCAGTCCCGCTTTCCACGTAAATTCGCGCATATTTTCTTTTCCACGAATAAACTTAACGTTGGTGTATTCTTGATCCCCACAAATAACCGCTTTGAAAACTGGAGAATTTTTCGAGATTGATATAGGTCTTTGTTTTTTACAATGGTTGATAGATAAAGGCGCCCTTATAATAGGGTAAAGGAGGACCCCTTACCCCAACTGTATGTAATCTGAAAATGTGCCTAAACTTTTAAGCAATTCAGTTTCACTAATAAGAATCTTTTTTTTTACTTCCTTTGCCTTCCATATTCAGGTAGCTGGTTCAAATCCGGCTCGACGGATCAAATATTGCTCTATTTTTTCAAGAAACAAAACGTTATTGTTTATTCAGGAATTTCTTTATCGCAAGGAACATTTTTCAAGATGGCGATGCGAATCTTAGGGTTTCCAATTGATCATAATTCCGTCTGTAACCCTCGATTAAAACTGTTCGATTTTTTTCTCTACGTAAAAAGTTTAAAGCGTCCCGAATTTTGAGCATTAATTAATAGTGTTTTGTGCGTTATTGGCTGTCCAATTTTATTCCAAATTATTTTTGTAATTTTTCATCAAAACAAACTATTCTCGAATTGAAATGAGCATCTACTACACAGTTGAGCCCCCCAATGGTTTTTACGAATAGAAAGAAGCTTGGGACTTATAAAAATATGTCACTTTATGTTTCGCCTACTCGAGCGCACGACAACTCAGAAATGCGCTCATCTTTGAATTTGTAATTTGGTATTCACCTTGCACAACTATTGGCCAAATTGAAATTTACTGATTGCAAATTGAAAGTTCACTAACAGAAAATTGAAATCTACATTAAAATTGACTATTACATATATCCCAATGTAAATTTACTTGAAAAGTTGTGGCATATTTGTCTACTACCCAAACAAATTTTTTATTGTGTAGTGTGTACCATTCAAATGATCTTCAAAAATTTGTGCTAGAATTCTCAAACATTTAACATCACTAAGTTTATGCCAGAAAATAATGTTTGCTGAGCAAATTCGCTAGATATGTCATAAATTTTGACAAATTTGCAAAAAGCCATGAATTTTGAATATTGAGAAAGAAGATCATCTCAAGATTGGCTTTTCATGTTACAACAGTTCCAAATAACTTGTATGACATAGTTTTTATTGATTCCGCGATCACGATCACGATCAAAAGTTTGCCAAAGATTTTGATCGTTTTTCGACACCAAATGTTAATCTCTACGACGGTATGACCTTAAAACCGAACATAACAACATTACGGGTCTTTTTGTTAAGTACCATCCTAGCCGAAAACTAATCAGCTTCTTAAAGACCCCGCGAAACGAGAAGATCTCCGGGCGTCCGAGTGGACATCAATCAAAGAAATAATCAAAAATTTTGTCTTACGGCCAATACTAACGATTTTGTATTTAGTCCGGCGAAAAATTAACTGTTTGTATGATCGTCTCTCAAATCGCACTGTGTTCAAAGATAAAAATTGACATCTATTTGAAAAGTTTCCCCCCGATAGATATCCATATTTTTTGATTGGCTACAGTTACCTGTAATACATTACATTTCTATTTTGGTTAGGTCGTGTCATCAATGTTTTTAATTGCCGCGATATGTTATAACTGCAACGCGAGATACATACGTTTTCGTCTTAACATTTTTGAAGAAAAAAAAAAACGGCACATTTAATCAGTCCCGTCGGCAATCTTACGTATAGAGAGGCAAGTGTATTTCAGGATTTTAATTTATGGCATCGCATGAATTAACCAGTCGATAAAGCTAAGCTTGGAGTTTGACCGGTGAGTGCCAAAAAGCCCGAAGAAGCCCCCCCCCCCCCCCCCCCCCAAAATGGACTTCTTTTCTTTTCTTTTGTAGCCTCTTAAAAGTTGGAAATTTTTGTCATACAATTGACGGACAGTGCGGATCAATTAGTGTGAAATTGGATATTTTCCAAACGAGTAGAAATTGCTATCCGGGACTAGCAGTAGCAGCGGTATATTAAAATGAGCGGAATAATGAGTTGGGATAATCCCTGAGGCGCATTTGTATATCGCTAATATGTTGCGCGATGTGTGATGTGAGTGATCGTCGCATATACATCGATCGTGGCATACAAACTGATCTTATTTAAAACCGCTACTTTTTTTTTAAAGTTTTTTTTTTGTTATTGCAAATTTCAAGATTCATGCAAGTCATTTTGGACATCGTCAACATACTAATCCCACGCAACCTTGGCATGATCGTGTCTTACAAAAGTTAATTGATCGTGGTAAATTAAAACCATGTGACAAAATAAGATTTCGTGATTTTTTACCCAAAATCAAAACGGACAAAGTCATTTTTGGCTCGAGGCTATACGCGGCGGCGACAATCATGACAAATCGGATTGTTTTTTGTTGAGGAAACTTCTTGAAGACGGCTGCGAAAATTGTCCAAGATCAAGTCGATCCAGTCGCCTGTGTTTGACTGTACTTATCGTAACTAGTTATTACAAAGTATAAAATCTAAGGGGTTCCATCGAAGTGCAGTAATTCGCGAAATTTCTGCACAAAATCGCGATCACCTCCGCGATCAATGCTGCAGATCGATGCGTCCAAGATGGAGCAGGTAAAAGGTGTGCGGATTTGATCAGTTCGCAATATTCGCAGCGTTAAGAACGTGCGATCGGTCCGGAACGCTGCGATCGTTGTGGTGATCAAAAGCGAGCAATGCGAAACCGTCGACCACAAATCTTATGACCGACTGTTTGTATCGAAACGACATTGTGATCGTCCTAAACGTGTGATTAAGTTTCACTTTTTTTATTTCTTTTATTTGATTTTATGGGCAATCTCCGATCTCCTTTTATACTTTTATTATTTTGCAAGGCTCATTATTGTTGGGGATCGCGCGAAACGATGACAAAGTCACTAGTCCGGGCTTATTCAACTTTAGCAACTTCGCATCAAAATGACAGGTTTTTGTTAAAGCAAATGTTGAATGTCATCTTTGGATGTTATTGTGATATTGTCGCTACCACGATTGTCGCTGCCAGGCTATTGTTATTACTGTATAGTCGCTGTATCGATAATATGCTACGTTATTAAAATTGCGGTCTTACGATATCCCCGTAATACAAATATCGATGTATGTATGTATATATTTTTTTCTGATTTGATCATATACTTACGTTTCTAATTACCTGGCCAGTCGTGGCTTTTATAGCACACTATGCCGCCGCCACCATAATAAGTCAGTGCTCAGTGGAATTAATCAACGCCATCGTATTATTCGATTGAAGACGACCGTTTCATTTCTAATTACTTTGCCAAAAAATTTTGACAGAGCATCACCCAAAAAAAAAAGCCAGTAGGATAATTTCGGTGTGTGGCGGCGATAATCGAGGTTGTTTTCTCGTAAGACGAGGGCAAATTATCTTTTGCCATTAGTCGTGTTCTCTTTTTATGGCATGTGAGTACGAGTATGGAGATGGCGCAAAAAAACGCGACACTTTGTACTCAATCACTTTCGTACGATCAACGATCATACCATATGCCAAAAATTAGTTAGACATGGCGACAAGATCCGTAATCAGTAATTTCGTATGATTTTCGAGATGCAATTTTTTTGTCGTTAGGAGGGTATCGTTGACGTCGAAAAGAATTTAAATTAAAATTGTTGTTTGGAGAGAATCTAATTAAATCGATTGTCTGTTATGAGTTTTGGAAGAAATTCAATGGAAACCAGTTAGTATAAGAAGTTCGGCTGTTGTTGTTTTCCGGGAAAATCAAGAATTAAATTACTGATTGACATTAAATAGTTAGAAAGGGTGTTTTTCAGCTGATATACTTTTAATCCAAATATCGTGGATTTAAAATCCTACATTCATGCACTTGCAATCAGGTCTATGGCTCAGCAACTTCATTACCCATAGAACGCAATAAAACAAAAAACGAGCTGTGTATTCGAATTTAGTCCAGACACCGGAGACACAAGCAAAACCCAGTTAAACAATATCTCGTCAGAACTAATAGATCCATACATTTGTCGGAATTCGTACACACATATTTAAAGCCCTAAGAAGTAAGAGTTCAATACACCTGACAGATTTGTAGGAATTCGTGAAAATTTGCAGAAACGCCTTACACCTCCTTGGACCTTGAATATCATAAAATGCTTGAATTGATTTTTGGAGATTGTATTTATAATTCAATAAAAAGCATGTAAATATACTACACAATTATTATTTAAGAACTAGTGACTCAGGACATCATCTTTTGAAAATTATATATAAAGTTCTTAAAAGTAAAAACGAATTCGATATCTACAATCTAAGAAATAGTTCGGAATTCGTGAAACGATACCCGCTTTAGGGGATTGATATCGAAAAATATTGATAATTGTTTCTAGGTGCGTATACAAGGTGCACACGGCATTAGTTCGATACTTTCGACCAGGCCCGTGCGCAGGATTTTATCAAGGGGGAAGGGGAGGGGGTGGAGTTTTGAAAAGTGTATTAAGGTTTTATAACAATTTATTATGTTCATATGGTAGGTACGTTACATGCAACTACAAAATTCTTTGTTTTTTGATTTCCTTCTCATTGTTAAAAATCGGCAAACTGATTGTTTGAAATCCATTCCGTACACGATGTTAGAAAAAACAATTAAAATGAGTCAAGGGGAGAGGGGGTTGAACTTTCGACAGATCTAAGAGATGCAAAGAAATTCGTGAAAATGTAGTAGATTCCTTTTCTTTGCATTCTAATGCAAATTTGTTTTTTTTTTATGTTTCAATTAATTTTATAGTACTTACATCCCTGAATACCAAGTTTCAACTAAAACTGTTCCTGGTATATGAAAAACACCCCTCCCATCTATGCTCCTATAGGAAAAATATTATATTTATTGAATTGGCATGAAGTAAGAAATCTGACTAATTGAGCGTCTTATTCTAGCTTTTTTTAAACCATTATTATGCTATGTTTATGTATTGTATCATGAGAGGGGGTTTGGAAAAAGGCATTTGTCAAACTATACTAACTAGAGTTACTTTATTTATTTCTTATTTTTTTTAAACAAAGCAAAAAGACCAACTTTAGAAAGTTCTTTACAAAATTTCAAATATTCACGGTGGATCCCAAAAATCCAAAAAATTTACAAATGTTTGTCTGTCGTTTGTATGCAAACACCTATCGTTCTTAGATTACAAGCCCGTTAAAATATTATATTGAATACTTTTTTTTTTGGAGTAAACTGGAGGTGGAGATATGAGGGACGAGGTGGAGGAGAGTAATACGAAAAGAAAATTTTGGATTCTATATCTCAAGATTCCCCATATGCTAAAAAGTTGAAAGTTGAACCTTATATATAGAGACGATAGTGCAGTCGTTTTCAAAAACAAAATGGTGTAGTAGTACTGGAGTGATTGAAAATAGAATACGTTCAAAACGTTCCAAAGCTGATATAGAGACATTCCAGAATATATGTGTATATCTCCTGAACGGTTCGTGTTAAAAGGTTGAAACTTGATGATCTAACGAACATAGTTCAAATTTGCACCGATGTACACAAAAACGACGACGTGCACAAAAAATCCGGTGAAAATGGGGGGAATCTACATTTTCACGAATTTCGTGATATCTTTTTGGTCTATCGTAATATTAAATAGTTTTACTTGTGGATGCGCTGTACTTACACCCTACGAATGCTTTCCAAAATGTTTAGATAGTCGACATCCCCTAACGTTGTGTTAAGGGGCTGTGCACGTATGCATATAGACCAGTCCCAGACTCGTTACACTAGTGCTGTGTACATTTTTGAATAATGTTTTCGATCTTACCAGGTTATCATAAAGAAGAATAGGCCTTAGGATTAATTAAACCATAGTGAAAAATGGGGTTTTAACCATCTTGCGGTCTTGCACGTGTTGAAGACGATTGTTGCTTTTTGGTTCCACTTCATCCAGTTTTTTATTACGCTTAAACATTAGTGCCTAAGACACCAAATTTCAAAAATTTTTAAAAGGGGACAATGTTTTTAGGGAAAAATTTAATAAATAATAAAATGTGTTGTAGGTACGTACGTAATTTGAACTCTTTATTTTCCATTCGATTTCGAACAAAAACCAACTTTTTGCATTGTGTGGTTAGGATATCCTAAATTCCATCGAGTGGATAATTTAATTTGGTTTCAAAACACCAATTCAATTTTTGTGTAACAACTGCATAACAAACGGGAGGTTGCGCTAGAAAATAAAGTGGTGGGGTTGAGGAGAGGTGTCGTAACGCGGCAAAACCCATTGGCAAGTATGTAACTAAATTTTTCTTCTGTATTCGTTATTCGAAAGAAAATCCCACCAATTGCCTCAGGAACTGAAAGATTTAATATGTAGGTATATCAAACATACTGTTACATGCGTACTCTGGCAAGCCCTCCCTTATTAACAAACTCGAAGTCTCCAGAAAAAATTCTAACCTTCCAAAATCAACTGAAATATCGAAAAAGCTCCAAACACTTCTCGCATGTTCTACACACTTTCATTATATTCCACACACTGCACCAAATACGTATATGCTGCAAATCTCTCGACTGAGCCCATGCAGTATATAGGCGCCGCGGGCTTGTACACAGGACCAGGTGTTTTACTGCGAAAGTGATATGTTTAACTCGAAAAGTAGAGTGATTTTGGTAGTAATTGAAGTTAAAGAAATTGAATGAGATTAATTGATTTGCTATTATTTTATTGATTAAATATTTTTTTTTTTTTTAATGTTTTTTACTCGTATATAATTTATGCTTCGATAAGAAAAATTAAAAAAAAATTTGTGTATTGGTTTCTTCACTTACAATTAGAGAAATAATTCTTGAATGATTTATTTATAGTTATTACAAATAAAAATCCCTTTTTTTCTGAAGTAAGCAGATGCTTTTAACCGTATCAAGCAACAAAATCAGTATTTCAAAGCATCCTTGGCTTTTTATTGTTCTGCCATCAATTCTTTTGCTTCAAATCCCCAGCCTCTAATCTTATAAAAAAAAGATAAAAAGATTGAGAAATAGTTCTCAAAGGTTTTGTTTCTCTTGAAATGTTTTCATTATCTAGAACCTCGGTATCACTTTACTTACCTTTTATTACTGAAACAAAGGGCAGTAAACTTTTACAGGAAAGGTAAATTTATAGTACTCACCCACTTATTCTATAAATTCAAAATTTTACGGGTAAATCCGCTATGCACGATTGCAAAAGAAACAAACAGACTATCCAGTTGTCCCCTTACTGGTGACAAAAACTAATAAATAGTTTATTTACCAATTAACATCCCGGCCATAAATTCTTTTTTTTATTTACATAAATAAAATGATTACCCTACATGGAAATTTACGGGACAATGATAATAAAACCTCCCATAAATACACTGCAAAATAAATTAACGCCAGCAAATTGAAAATAATGATACATTAATATGTTAATCAAATATTGGAACCAGCACCACCGATCAACCAGGTGACAAAATTAGCCTCCAAGCCTATAAAAAAAAATCAAAAAATATGTAATAAAAAAAATATACACACCACTAACCATCGAATATTTAATATTAAATAAAAATTACGAAAAAAAACATGCAAGAAATGTGCAAACTTAACGAGACATTTTACAACTTTAAGTGATTGTTTGCTCGTGTGTTAACAAACAATCACCTTCGGAGCTTAATGGGAAACTCTTTAGCTTGAGGGTTCCCTCGTTTTCTTTGGTCGCGGCGACATAATCGACGGCACTCTTAGCCTTCCCCTGATCGCTTTCGCCCGTTTTGGACAATTCCCATCCAGGTATGTTGTGGCCACACTATATATAAATATGTGTATCTGCAGGTATAAAGCAATCCATTCGTTTCGCGATCATCGCGTCAACCTGCCTCTGATGCCATGATCACTTCGGCTCGATCTATTGTCGGAGCGTACCTGTTGTAATATCTCAAGTTTGGCCAAAAGCAACTAGCAAAATACCTCCCCGTAATTAGTTTATGCCTTTCGGAGCAACAATTACTTGGGTGGGTTACTAAGCCGCGTCACGATCAATGCTGCTGAACTGACGCGCTCGCTATGCTCTTCCAAGGTAAGATCGTTTTTATTTTGCTCGTCGAACTGATGCGAAGTGATCGCTCCTTAAGACGGAGAAGACACGATCCAAGACCAAAAAAAAACATTGGTAAACCCGCAACTCCAACCTAGCGTTTTCGAAATGGAGTTTTCAATTCGAAAA